>JAYKKI010000103.1:3344375-4736250 GCA_039881145.1 Druceiella hillmani
TTAATCTTACAAAATGAAGAAACTTGAACTTAGTGCAGTCTTTCCCTTAGATGCAACTATTTATTTTATACTAAAATTTAAAAGTGAATTTCATTACTTAAGTTATAACTTGACGATGTCATTTGTTATTATGATTGTTATTACCTGAAGAAAGTTTCTCGCAAATTACTTAAATTACGCAGAAAAATATGTTCGCACTAAACTGAGATTTGAAATTTCACAACGTTTCAAATCATTCACATTAAGTTTTGCATTCCAATTTATTTAATGTATAGCTTATAGATATATAATATAAATATGCAATATAATAAATAACTACTACTACCTTTCCACAAATTTTACGATTATGTAAATTTGCATTACACTGAAAAAAATTAGTGCGAATTCTTAGGAACATGGGATCATATCTTACCGACATTCGAGAGAATATTTATTTCTGTTTAACAAGTAACTACATCCTCATACTCAACCACGGGGTAAGTGTGATTCACATAATGAAGTTAAATTTACATTTAGCTCAACATTTACTATAATGAAACCAAGTACTTGCTTACACGAAGCCTTAACGGAAACTTTCATCTTGTTATTCCGGACAGTGTGTTCTATGCTGTATAAGTCAAGTTAATTACAAACTTTCGTATTTAGTTTACAAGTGAATAATTGTTGTGTTATATGCAATTTTGTAGGACAACGTTTATTGTATATTGTTTCCATACCTGTGAAGCACGTTGCAGTTATAAACGGAGTTAGGTACGACACTAATTCTTTCTGGAAGTAAAAAGGATTACTGCATTTAAAAGAGGCGTGACTGCGACGAATATAAAATTGCGCAAAGCTACCACTAATCCTTGCATTGGCTTTTTGTATTTTCACGAAAAAACGAGGCCATCTTTTCGACAGACCTATGATCTTCCAAACATATTTTTTCCTTCAGTTATACCCTGTTTTTGGTATTGTATTAAAGTAAGTTTTATATTGAATTTATTGAGGATTTTAGTCTAACTGAGAAGTTATAAGTTGTCTTATTAATGCAATCTTCAGCTGTTTTCTCTGAGAAACAAATCTTACTGTGGGTAAAAGAATGGAGTGCGATGTTATTCCAATATCTAAGATATTAAACGAAACAAGTAAACGTGGGAAAGATATTTGGGATGTTACACGTGTAACAATATTTTGAAAAGAAGCCAACGACCGACCAAAGTTTGCATAGATCTATTCACTCGTAAAAATTATGCTTCCCTTCAACAACGAAGGCCAATGAATTGGAAAGATTACTCGATAAAAGTGGTTAATGGTCGATGCGATGTCGAAGATTTAAATGTGCCAATACCAAATAAACGCGCCCAAATAAGTAAAAGTATTTATAAGACTTCATGATATCTAGCCTCTCTTTCCATTGTGTAATATTTTAAACATTCAGAAGTACACAACTTCTAAAGGTTTCAAATATTTATATAAGTAAAGAGGTTTCAGTCTGTAGTCCTACATATTCTTATACCATAAAATCGACTGCTAAAAATTTTGCAGAAACAGTTAAAAGGCGTTGTCTTTGGCGCTGAGTAAAGCGGTGAAACGTCTGGTAATATTTCGAGTAAATTTATTATTTGAACGCCGCGGAGAGTCGCTCAGGTGTGATGTTTGCTGTTTACTGTCCGCGTTGATTACATAAGTGGGTTTTATGCCGTTGATTGAGAGCGTCGCTTTTCTATCTCATATTTGCGGTGTGAACGTTTGGTCATCTCGTTTTAATACTCTGCACAGGCCATCATATATCGGTTTTTAGGGCCTCTTGACTGAATTGTGGGGTATGAATACAGGTTCGGAGGTCACGAAGTCTTAATCGATGAACACGAGTCGATGCCCGAATGTGACTCTGTGATCATTGATCGCGTTACGTAGTTGTTGCATGTAGTTTTAGTTCAAGTCTGCCTGCGTGTTAGTCGTCGTGGTCAGGAATTCGTCGGGTAGTGCAGGACTGTAGCTGTATTTTAATTCGGCTGCGTTAACTCCGCTTACTTCCTTCGCGATAAAGCTAGAGTTCATACTGTAAAATACATTAGTTCAAAATAACATGAGTTGAGCTAAACTCTAGAATTATACTTACTTTTTTCACTCGATGTTGCGTTGCCTGATTATCACCTGTCCAGATCACTACGCAATCATTCACAGAATCAAAAAACTAATAATAAATATTTGATAATTTTTTTGCATCTAAGCCCCAGAGTACGCCAGAGTACGTATATTTTCACTGCCTACCAGATGGCAACATATCATACGTATAAGTGGTGTATATGTAGTTTAATTTCTTCGTGATATTTTGATTTCTTCTTTAGTGCGAACAAGTGGAAGTTAAAAACTTCTAGTAATAAGAGAAATATGCAATTACATAGGATTTATGGAGAATTTTATAAATTGTTTGCGATTCGTAAATGGTATAACTATATAAGACAAAGTGTCTGTCTGTCTGAATGAGATCATCTCAAAAACTACTGTTCGGATTTTCATGTGGTTTCACCAGCCGCTTTTTTTATGAAGCTTTTGTATAATTTAGTGGAACTCTGATAAAAATAAAAACTTGTGAAAGCTTGATAGGTATGGGTATCGTAAATTGTTGGATTATCAGAAGTCGCATATTGAATTTATATGACAGTTCTGTCATTTTTTAGCATTTGGAATAAATATAAATAAAGCATAGGACCAGACTATAAACGTTGCTTGAATTGATCTCAGTGTTCAGTGTTTTTCAAACGGCTAATTTTACATTGCCCTGTCACTTTTTACATCAAAACATAATATATTTGTTTTTGTACCTAATTTTTTCGAAAGCCATAAATATTTTATATAAATGAATATTTTAGGTTGATCTATGAAGATTCGTCGTCTGATTTTAATGTAGTAATTATAAATCTTATAAAGCTAATTGATAAATTCAGATTTTTAATTAATATTTAAAAACCAAAAATGTTATTGTACATTTTATTGAGATCCTTACTCAAACGGCAAAAACGGATCCCTTATGAATTCATCACGCTCGTGTGTAGGTTACAGTAGAATATATTACAGTTCAAGGTTGATTGCAAAAAACAAATATACAATAAACAAATGTAATTGAATTAAATAAATGAAAAGAAAATGGGAGGAAAAATAATACCTGATAGTTTTGAAGTACCTCTGTATATATTCATCTTGGAAATTTCTTCTTTGACCCGTAGACCGTTTAGCGTTGTTTGTAATTAAGTATTTCTTAAAATGCAGTTAAAAATTTTAGTAATGTGTTTATGTGGTCTCTCCTTCACAAGATGTCAGTCTTATTATTTCCATGTAGTCGAAAGAAACCCAACCAAACTATATATTATCATCCACCAAAATATAAAAAAAATAAAAATAACGGTATATAATAAGTAAATTTAGGTAAAATTATTTTAGACAATTGCATAAATAAAAGAAAAACTTACAAGCGAACATTTATTAATTAAGTTAATTAGCCATTTTAATTACACCTACACATTTATTTCACGCTTGCGATACATTCGTAGCTGACATCGTAGGAGTAGTTATATAGGCGGGGATCGTAGGCACGTAGACCTTCTACGAGTTGCATTAAATACTAATTGGGTTTTAGCGTCATTAGTGGTGATCGTGTAGGCAGATATTAAAATCATGAGCAGGCACTTGTGATTAGCGTTTATGGGAGCCTATTTGAAGTCAAGCGCAGGTGATTATTTTTATTACTTATACTAAACTTATTATAATCATTATTATCATTATTATTATTATTATTATTATTATTATTGGTAAGGTTATTTTAACATTCATATCTTAATGAAGAGTGCCGCATAAACATTATTTTAAAAGAAGAAGTTTATATTAAATTCATTTTTCATTAATTTACCTCAGAACCATCGGTTCATAGTCGTTTTCATTAAACTGTTTGTCATAAAAACATAGAATTTGCTGGCCTGCATAACCTTCAGCATTTTAAGCTCAAAAATATTTACACGATCGTTTTATCAGGGGGCGAAGGGGTAAATAAATATTTTCTTTAAATTTTTTAAACTTTTTTTTCATCGAGTGGAATATCAAAAATGGAAAAGTTAGGGGCAACCAATATTTTTTCTTGTATTAACAAAGTATGTACAAAATAGGTAATATGGCGAAACATTATAGCTATATTTGTAATAGTTTGAACAAGAATACAGCGCACACTTTAATGTATGTAATTACAACAAAATTATATTTGACAGGTAGTGAAGAAGGAAGAGAACATTACTCTGACTAGTGATAAATCGTGAACTGGAAAGCAATTCCCTAACCCTATTCTTGAACTTTTCAATGGAGTAGAAAAAATATCAAGATTTTTGGCGTCTATATGGTACTCAACAATGTGAACGAACGAAAAATGGGTGAACTCTGCAATATATTCGTGAGCACTCAAGGCAAGAAATAAAATGATCATCATATTCCCAGGTTGTTCTTTTAATCCTCCCGTAATAAGACTCGACAGCAGATGAATATAGACTAAAAATTGACTACAAATTGAATTATTATCGTTTAAACTTTTAATTAATATTAAATTAAAATTTTTCCTCTAGTGGTAATTCAAACGTTTGGTGCAAATATAATGCCCCTTGCCCGTTGAAGGGTTAAATTTAAATTATTTAGTAATTTCAATGAACATCAATGTTTTGGATTAAAAACCACGCTATATTTTTGAGGAAATCCAAATATATACATGTACAGTTTGGAGTAATTGACGATTTAATATCAAACTTTTGTCGGTGGATTTTTAATTTTTATGTAAAGCTAAAATTAAATTATATAACTTTTTCGAAACCTTCCTTTGATTTTCTAAGTACATGCTTTTAGTGAAAAAGTAGTATATCTTAAAATTGTATGTACATTTTGATTTTAAAATATCATCAAATTTGTGATCACAAGTTACGTTTATAATTAATGTATTATGATCATTATACTTTAGCGAAAATTTGAATTTTTTCCAAGTTCTTACAAAATTTAGTGTGGTAAAGTCGCAATTACGAAATATTCAATCTACAACACCTTTAAAAAATTCCTGTATATATATAAGTATTTTTTTAAGAGATATTACAGTTTGTGAATTTAAAAATATTTAAAATTTAAATACCACTGCAAGATTAACTAAAGGAATATATATTCAGGAAAAATATTTCGAAGCACTGCATTGAATAGAATACGAAGTGAATAATATGATTCAAATTGCGTTATTTTCTTCAATCCACTTACTCTATTTCTTCAACATAGAAAACGAGATAGCTTAAAAACTAGATAAAATTTAAGTAAATTATGATTAGCAGTAAAAATTAAAGAATCAAAATTTATTGTATCATAATACAGATGTTTTTTTGCGACACCGATTTGATTATATTTTATTATCATTAAAATTATTACACAATATACGAATCCAAAAATATAGCTTCTTTTGCAGTTTCACATAATCTACTTGCTATTTTCTTTTTTCATACAGTGTATTGAGTGAAGTAAAACAAAAGAAGATTATTGAGAAAATTTTAAAGTACTATTAGATAATACTGATGTTTTAATACATACTTTTTTAATTTTCTTCCAAACTCTACTTTTCTTTCAACTCAATGGAATTCTTTTATCTACTATAGGGGGATGAAATTAATTATTTTATAGAAATCAATAACTGTATATTACTTTTACATGTATTGTACGTTGAAACTTAGTAATTTAATATTGCCATAAAAAATCCTAAAAATATTAACATAATTACAATAAAATATTAAAGAAAATGTAACTTATGTAGTTTTGTGTCTATAATAAAACACTTGTTTTGAAAGTGGTCAAACTGATTACGGCATGAATTTTGTCATTACATAGTTTATAATTGAAAGGGATTTTATATTTTTACTCAGTTTTCATTTAATGAGCTATTGACTATTGCGTTCAAGAGATTTATTGTTTTGAAATGATTCAATTTTCAAACAAATAAGGGTTCGTTGAAAAAAAAATGGAAGTATTATTAGAACTAAACAGATATACCGGTAAGTTATATTTAATGAACTTCACAAAAAACTTCCAAACGATAACACCAATAGCTTTTCCAATATACCTAATCAATAAAGCAGTTGACAGTAGCGAAATTTTTTTTAAATTTAAGCAGGATATTTAGATTTAAAGACATTAAAAGTTATATTTTAAGATTAAAAGAAAGATGAAAATAAACCTTCAGCTTATATCAGAGAGCATCAAATACGAGGCGAAACTAAATTCGAAGCAGTGGAAAAAACGTTACTTAACCTTAATGAACCTTCATCATAAACAGATATCGCTCTTTATATGGCACCGACATATTTCACTCACGCTTACGACACATTCGTAGCTGACATAGTAGTGACGTAGCGGGGATCGTAGCCACATAGTCCTCCGACGAGTTACGATAAATTCTCATTATATCTCAGAGTCATTAGTGGTGATCATGTAAGCAAATATTGGAATTATGCGCGGTCACGAGCAATTCAGCGATTATTGGAGGCTACTTGGAATAAAACACAGAATTATTTTTATTTTTATTACTTACTATTAGCAAAATACCCTTACGAATAGCCATAATGATAAATTTAATATTAAATTTATCATTATGGCTATTCCTAAGGGTATTTTGCTATTAATATTTATATGAAGGGTACTGCATATACACTTTTTTACGTTTTTACAACATATTGACCACGGCTATAGGAGATCAATTAGAAATTCCTAAAAATAGCCTTCGTTGAATTTATTCATCACTGTTCCTCAAAGTCGTCTGTTTAGAGCCCTTTTTATCAAATACTGTTTATCGTTAAAACTTGTTATTTGATAACCTGTATAAAATTCAATGGTTTAAACTCAAAAATATTTACGTTTAAATTATATTCCAAAAACGTAATCATTTTTTCTATCCAGTAGAATAGTATAAATGAAAATGTTAGAAGCAAGTAATCGTTTTTATTGTGTTTACAAAGTATTTATAAAATAGGTAATATGGTGAAATATTGTAATTATATTTAAAATAGTTTAACAGGAATACAAAGTTAATTTGAATGTATATAACAGTAATAAAATTATGTTCAACAGATAGTATAGCCATAAGGGAATTACAAGGGAAATAAAATTATTGAGCGTCAAAGTTTTATTATTTCCATTAAGTTGTTAAACAAAAACTACCATTTTATAACTTCCAATGAAAATAAAACAAAATTACAGGATAGATTGTTTTGTGGCTTTCATAGATTGTTTAGAACTTACATCTTTTACTGGATGTCAAAAGATAAGGCATGGTACAGAATTAGTGAGGAATATAAATATTTATGAAATTGTATTTGTTTAACGTAACGTTACACAATTTAATTTTTAAACTTATATAAAAGGTAAATAATATAAATCATGAAATTAATAAGGACTTCTTTCTGTTATAATAATCAAAACTGTTTCTGTCGCTGTTGTAGCAAAGACTAAGTTTGCAGAAAACACGAGTAATATTATATGAAAAAATCAAACTAATGTGACCTAACACAAAACAATATCATTGCACCACAAGTATAAAATTAGTCGAATTTTCTACAAACAAAATTGAATAGTATAAGCACTCAAATTGTGTATTAAATCCAATATTTTTGATTTGACCTAGTAATATTTCCATTAGAATGCCAGAGTTAAATTGAGGAGAATAGGTTCTAGATTATGTTTTTAGGGAAAGAAACTAATTATTACTATTTAAAGCTTTTAATTAATATCAAGTCAACAGCTTTATTTTACTGGTAATATGACAATTATTAGTATGGATACATATATTCCTTGGGCGCTGAAACGATAATTATAACTAATTTAGTAATTTCAATGGACACCAATGTTTTGGGCTAAAAATTAATTTGGAGTTTTTTAAATAAAATTTCTCGTAATACAAATTAAATATTTCTATTTGTGTATTAAAAAATACTTTAAATTTTTTATACGATTACAGTATTAATTAAATAAAATTAAAGTTTAGGAAAAATATTTATAAAAATCGCCGTTAAAACCGTCGTAAATTTTCCGTGATTATTTTTTAATAGAATACGGAGCAAACAATATGGTTTAAATCACTTTTGTTCTTTACCAATCACTCTATTTCTCCTACATAGAAACAAATAAAGCTTTTAAACTAAATTAAATTTAAATAAACTTTGTAATGCTGCTATTTTCAACAGTTAAAAGTGGAGAAATAAAAGTGATTTTATCATAAATTAGATAATTTCATTATTACATAATTACGGGTGTCGAGTATTAGCACTGAGTTGATTACCGTTTTATTATTATTTAAAATAATACACAATATTTAGATTCAAAAATAGAGTTCGTTTCGTTCGTTCATATAATCTACTTTCTTTTACTTTTTTCATACAATCTATTGAGTGCAGCAACAAAAAGAAGATTATTGAGAAATAGTTTCTTTTAACGCTCACATAATTTTCCTGAGTTTTAAAATACGATTGTATAATATTTAGATTTTTATATATATATTTTTTTAAATTGTCTTCTAAACTCTACTTTTCCTTGAACTTCCTGGGATTTTGTGTCTACTGGAGGGCGACGAAATTATGTATTTCAGCATTGCGGGGTCTAATATCAGCTCTATATATAAAAGTCGATAATATGTGTTATCTTAAATAATGTATGTTCAAACTAAATAATTAATATTATTATAAAAGTTATCTAAAATACCTGTGTTAATATATTAATATAATTAAAAGTAATCATAGAAGAAAAAGTTACAAATGTGATTTTCAGAGGATTAACAGTGAGTATTTGAACTGATTATTATATGGACTCTGTTATTATGTACCTTATAATTCAAAAAGATTTTAAAGTTTTATTTCGCCTTCATTTATCCAGTTGTTGTAGATTGTATTTAAAAAGAGCCATTAACTTGCCATGATTGAATATAGCAAAAACGCCTCTCAATTGAAAAAAAAAATTGTAAGCACTACCAGAACTACGACAGACACATTGGTAACTCATATTTAATGGGTTCACAAAGAACTTTCTAAATGGAAACACCAATAACTTACGCAGTAAAAATAATAGATATACAAGTTTAAAATCACATTTTTATTAATTTAAGCAAGATATTAATTTTGCATTAAAATAGAGGTCCAAATAAATCTCCAGCATATATAAAACGGCATTATACCTGTGAAGAAAAAACAAATCCAAAACGGAGCGAGAGTCATTACTTAACCATGAAAAACATTTACCATTAAATGATATTGCTCATTATATGGCACAAACACATTTCGTTCACGCTTACAACAAATTTATAGCTACCATTGTAGGGGTAGTGACTATAGCTGGGCATCGTAGCTGCATAGACCTCAGTAAGTTACGCAAAATACTAATTATATTTTAACGTCATTACTGGTGATCATATAGACCAGCTATGCTCAAAGTGTGCTCTGCGAATCCCTAGAGCTCTATTATTCTAAATTAAAGTATTAATAGTGAAATGTCTAATATAAGAGCACGGTCACATATTTCACATTCTGGTAGATTGGTTGAGTGGACTGTTGGACTGGATGGTTCCTGGTGTTTGACGACGCTGCGACCGACGAAAGGGAGATGGCGGCGTAAGTAGCCGAACCGTAAGTCATCAGGCGTACATGACAGTCCATGTCGTGCGAACGTGACGGCGTATTGTTATTAGTGGTTTAGAAGTATTGTATTTCGTGGTAATATTATTTCTGTTCCTCATATTTTACAATGAAATTATTGATAAAGGAGAACGAAGGGTTGGCTTAAAGGTCTTAAAAATGTGGCAATAAAATCTTCCACCGAAAATTCAAAAGTGGAATCTCCACCGTAGGCTGCGGCAACTTCCGATGGTCAAGACGGTGATATGACGACGTCAAGCTCCATGGCTTTAAGTAGTAAAATGTGTAATAACACATTAGAAACGGAAAAAAAGGAAATACCTCAACCTCTACGTATGGTGTGCAATAAGCTATTTCTCAATAGTCCTATGGTATCTAATAAGATACGTCGACACTTAGAAACTATACACCCCGAGTTTAAAGACAAAAATGGGAATCCTTTATGCATAAAAAAACAATCATTGAAAAATCAAAAATACTATGATGCATGCGACACAAACTGTGAATAAAAAGGCCACGGAGGCATCGTTTTTATTCAGCTGTCACATTGTATAAGCGGGTGAATGGCACACTATTGCTAAGAATTTAATTAAAGCATACGTGTTAGACATAACACATTGTATACTCTATGAAAAAACTGCAAAGCATCTTTCTACAGTGCCGCTTACAAACGGTACTGTTTTGCGTCAAATTCATGATATCACAAGCTACGTCAAAGAAGAACCATTTGTACGTCTACAAAAAAAATTAATTCATCTTGCAATTGGATGACTCAAATGAGTGGTTGATTTAGCTAGCTTGCTAGTAATTATGCAATATCCATATAAATATTATTTTGAAAAACACATACTTATGTGCTCATAACTGCCTGCTAATACTACAGGAAAATAAATTTTTAACAAAATAGATGTATTTTTTAAAGAAAACCGACTCAAATTTAATATTTCATCGACAATTGTGCAGATGGGGCTAAGGCAACAACAGGTAAAATAGCAGGAACAATCTTACGAATAAAAACTAAAGCGTGTAGTTTCAGACATTGTTTCCTGCATAGACAGCCACTCGCGATTAAAAAAATGTCGCCAAATCTAAATTTCATTCTTGATGTAACGGTAAAAATAATTAATTTCGTCAAATCACTTCCACTAAAATACGTTTGTTAACAATATTGTGTGAAAATTATGACAGCAAACATAAAACACTATAGCTGCACTAAAAATGATATGATCATATCGAGGAAACATTTAATAAGGCTATTTGAACTTGGAGCGAGCTTAAAATTTTTTTTACAGATAGTTCTTTTAATTTGAAAGAATGTATGATAGAACTTGGTTGTTCAGACTATCTTTTAAGGCCGATGCGTTTCAAAAACTGAACGAATTAAATTTGTTATTACAAGGTGTTCAACGCAAGTAACCAAGCAACCGCTTTCAAAAGAAAATTAGATTTTTGGAATACTTTTGTTGGTAACAGAGTTTGTTAGCGAGTCATAAATATTTTAAATTGATATATTTGAAAAGTTGGTCCATTATAAGAATGGTGTGTGCGCATATTTAAGGCGTAATTTCCCGAAGAACAGAACATAAAAATTAAAATGAATTCATAAAATTGAAATCCTTTGTTCGCAACTTGCAAAAGCCTGAGATTATGTCAAACGAGAATTGTGAATCGTTTTCAGAAATGACATCAGACACAAACGAGGAATCATTATACAAAAAATGATTTTTACTGCAGTATTTGCGATGAATATTCAGAACTTGCTACAAAGGCCCTGAATGTTTTTCTCCCGTTCCCAAAAACGTATTTATGGGAAGCAGGATTCTCAACCTATGCAGCTGTAAAAACAAAATACCCCAATAGACTACATACCGAACTTGACATGCAATTTAAGGTCCTTTCTATCATGCTTGACATCAAACAATTGATGAAAAAAAAAAACCGTATCAAACCTTTCATTAGAAGCAAACATTAATGTAAATTGTAAATATGATTATTAAAGAAGAAAAAACATATAAAACCAGTTTTTTTAATATTTTAGGGGTCCCTCAAATATTTGGTTTTCCAAAAGGGTCCTGTTGCCAAAAAGTTTAAGAAATGCTGTATTAAACCATACACCTAAGCTATGAAATATAATATTTGTACTTGTAAATAGTTATACCTGGCATTACTGAAATAATAAATATCTAGAGAAAAGTATTTCAATTGATTAAGTAATTTTTGTAAATGGCGTAGGAAAAGAGCCTGTTGTATTATAATACTAAGTTAATTTTTAGACTATAGAAAATGTAAAAAAAGTAAATATCCTCTTTAATGTTTATCGAAACATGGGAAATAAAATTCATAACATAAATAATTTATTTTCATTAAATATTTCTGAAAATTATAAAATAAAATAAAATTGTCTTATATTTTCTCAGGTAATCAAACTCGCCGTGTTTATACGTAGAGACACGAAAACAATGAATTTTTTCAGGTTAAATGAATGTCACTACTAACTTCAAATATCTCAAATGTTTTGCACCCAGGAAATATAGATCTTATATCAAATTACTGGCAATTTCAGAAACTTTCGATGACTATAAAATTATCCGCGTTAAATTTCCCAGATCATCATGACACCCCATTAATATGAACGCTGTGCACCAATCAATTTTTATTGATGTATAAGTGAGCATAAAACCGAATTCTGTATGTATTTGTTAGGTTTATTTATCATTTCTTATTTAGTCCATTTACCGACATCTGATATTAATATTAATCTTATAATTTATATTACGAAATAATGGTCCTGTATTATTTATATTCATATGCAAATAAGGCCACAAATTTTCAGACCAATTTATATGTTATGAACCTAAGCAATTTTGTAGGTCTTAAACACGTTCTTTAAAAAGTGTACATTGCTTAAGAATTGATAATCAGAATTGTAGATTGCATATCAGCAAAATATATTTTATTAATGAAATCATCCACAATTAAATGAAACTACGTGATGTAGTATTATTTCTACTTTCTTTAAGTTCTTTACCACAACCTAAGTTTCGTTGTATTACAACATCTTCAGGTTGGCTGTTAGCAAAGATTGCTAACAGCCTAACATCTTTGCTAACAGCCCATGTGAAGATGTTGTAATACAACGAAACCTAGGTCGTGGTAAGGAACTTAAAGAAAGTAGAAATAATACGTAGTTTCATTTAATTGTGAATAATGAATTTCTACAAAATTAACGCCAAATATATTCAATAGTGAAATCATATTTGAATACTAAAAACTGTCTATTTATTATGGAAATACTTTATATTTTACAAGAAAAAATAATACCGTTTTAGAAAAATATATGTTTCAAGTGAAATACGGGCCTATCTCAATGCTTACCGTTTATTTTAGTACCAGAGTATCGGAATATCTAATACTGACATAAACATATAAAACCTCTTTAAATATGTAGATGGATATAAGATTTATTCACTTATTACAATGAATAGGAATATTTGAAAATAAAACTACTAAAACGATCGAGTTCGAATTGATTTTTCACTTTATTTTTTGAGAATAAAAGGATAGCCAAAAGGGTTGTCCGTTAATATTATTTCCCGAGGTCTTCGTTAAAATTATCTTTAACTAGACAAACGAGCATCTATGTGAATAATAAAATTAAAATAAAATGCTATTTTATTTCAAAGATTAATATTTATAATATTGATGAATTATATTTGTTTCAAAAACAGAATTCGTTTAAACATTCGTATAAAAAAAAGTTAATTTTCACCCATCTACTCACTTATGGGGAGAAAGCGCAATATTAATTAATTTTTTAAAGGTAATTCATAATCATTTTATACCTTTTTTCATCATAGATACGTTGAACCCTCCTCTTAGCTTCTGCTAATAATATAATTCAAAACAACTATTCTCAACGCTGGAATTAATTTTGGATTAAAATATAACGGGATTATAAATTTTCAATAAGAAATTAAATATGATACGTACCAGTGTGAAACAATTCAAAAGTAAACCGTGAGGACACATTAACGTTCTTTCATTGATTGCCCAGCAATATATATATATATATATATATATATATATATATATATATATATATATATATATATATATATATATATATATGTTAAAAGCTTTGATAAAAACTCAAGGAAATAAAAATTAAATTCTTCTAAAGACAAATTTCAATATTATCGCCCTTATTTTACAATTCTTAATCATCTGAGTCAATTAGGAGAGATTTACCAGTGTCTTTTAACTACTCACTGAAACAAATTTTAATAATTAAAATAATAATAGTGAAAGTATCTCTTCGACGTTCAATGTATTTTTAATTTTTTATTACTCTAAAAGATATAAGAAAGTAAAAACCGTTTGCTTGTTTACCCACACTAAATTAAAATAATTAAAAATTATACTATTATTTCGAGATTTACACTTGGTCTCTATTATAATTATTCCAAACGCGACACGAAAAAAATTAATGAAGGACGAACAAAAAAAATTGTGCTTCCTATTCGAAATATAACGAATATACATTACAGGAAAAATATTTTAATTCATGAATCTCATAAAAAAAATGTATTTAATACCTAAAAATTCACTTTGCTTTGAATTAAATTCTTAATAACTACTAAAACTTTTTAAAATATATTAATTTTGGACCAGGTGTAAGAGAGGACAAAGAGTATTAAGACTATATGGTAAAGGAGATTTTGATTAAATAAACACGCACTCCTGTTGCATATTTGCATCGGGAGCGAATAGTGGAAAATAGTTGTTACCCCATTTACAGCACGTACACACGCATCAAAAGGAAAAAGTCGGTTGCATGCACCGAAAATAGTTCTTAAATCATCTTGCTTAATGTTTCATGAATATTACAAACCTTAACAATACAAAAAAGAATATAACTACATACTACAGTAACGAATGAAAAGGAACGATAAAATAAATAGCTAGGGAATGAAACAGCACATTTACGTAGCGAAGATAAGCGGAAATGGCATTCGCTTTACAGCCTCATGAGTGACTGCCTAATGGAATTTCAGCTTCCACACACGGCCACCGCTTTCCCCTCGAGCGATGTTGACAGTTTCCTGTCGGAAAAGGAATCCTTTATTATTTTGTTATTTTGATTTATTGTGATCTGGGAATTCACACCGCGTAAATTATTAAGGAGCATGATCTGAAAATTTCATGTGGAGTTATATATACTAGTAATGTTACAGACACATCTCGCTTTCTTTGTTTGCATTTACAATTGTATTTGTTTATAACGACATGGGAGAAAACACCATTTAAGTCATGCTGAGTGGATTTAATTGAAAACAGATATAAATTATACATAAATATTCTGATAAATAGACCAAATGAAATAATTAAGAATGTTTTTTTCTTTATTCTTATGACATATACATAAAAAAAGATATAATTACTTATTTTTCGATTTTTCAATATAAAGTATTTTCATTTAAATCGCTACTGACTGATAAAATACAAGTGCTCATATATTTGTGTTTAAAGTTTATTTTATTTTATTTAGTTATAGCGACTTGGCCCTGTAAGCCATGGGTAGACCTTAGGGCAGACAAAGATAATATATAAAATATTATTTGGTTCATCGCCATAAGAGTATTTCCCCAAGTGCCAAACAACACGTACAGAAACATGGTGGGAGTGCAATTAATTTCTTTTTATATGTATTTCCCTTTTAAAATTATAAATATGATTTTTAGAGACACAATGCATCATGATATTATGTGTTTTTCCATGAACTACACAAACCCGTATTTACTTCCAAGTATCGGTGAAGAAAATCTCGTAATGTATTTAAATTATTAATCATACTATTCAATTGACTGTAATAATACCGCTATTATATATTAAACTACAGCCTACATATGTTAATCTTAAAATATTTACCTTTGATTAAATGATCAAATGCCTTAATTTCCAGGGTTAATTAAAAAAGGAATACTTTTTCACATTACTTTTTTTATTTAACCAGTTCATTAATTCAGTTCATAAACTTATTCCATCAGTTCATAAAAGGTTTCAAAAAGCAGAGTATTATGAAATAAGGTATGGAATTGTCATTAACCATTAACCAGAACCATGGGTCCGGAATAGATACCGGAAGTCAAGAAATAAACCGGAAGTCAAGAAAAGCGCGGCTTTATTTTTTAACGTGTGGTGATACAACAGTGTTCTTTCATGTAATCTCATTATGTAGCGTGCTGCAGCGTATGTTGGACATTCGTTGTTAGAAATCATTCGAAGAGGAGGCGCATGATATCGTCGGGTCAAAATGGACGTTAGGAGTTATGTAAGTTTTTTTCGAATTTGACTTTTGTTGTGCATCGTTTTATATATTTTTTTAAAATTACGGCGTAGTATCTTGTAGATAAAAATTTAGGTGAATTATTATGCGACGAAGGCGACTTAGATGAGGAAAGTTTAAACAATTTTCAGCCTTACGATGAGGAATCTGAGACCAAAAATGAGATTTTGGGGGGCAACATTTTTCAAACTCCAGTAACACAATGATTGGTGCTGATTTGTCTTAAGCTATAAATAAAGAGGATATTCAGACAACAAATTCTGCATGTTATCGAGATAAAAACTAAATCCAATCCTAGAATTATAGGTCGAGTTTGTGAAAAACAAAATAAGTCACAGAATGAATCGTGTCATTTATTGATAACATATAAAATTATTGAAACCAAATGCAATCATACCTAGCAGAAAAGAACGGAATATTCTGAAAAATATAAAACTGAAATATGCCACAATGGTCATGCCAATATTGTAGAAATAAAAACGTTTTTTGGTTTGTTATTATTATCAAAAGTCTTTAAATCAAGTCATGAAAATACAGAAACGGCACGAGGTTTATGACCAAAACAGGGCAAGATAAATTCTGAATAACGATGTCACTAAAATGTTTCATGTTTATGTGGTCTGCTCTAAGATTTGAAGATTTAACTACTATAAAAAAAGGAGTATCGATTGATAATAATATAATGTAATAGTACTGCGGGTCAGCAGTGCGGGGAGTAATAGCTGCGTCACCTACACACGGTGCTTTGGGTAAAAAATGTATCAATTATATAGTCTTAAGAAGAACTGAACGATAGACATGTGTAATTTTTTCGGCAATATTGAAAATAGTAAGCCCAAATGCTATCGTTTTGCGTCAAACACCAGGTAAGGCATGAAATATAATTAATTCGTAAAGGAAATAAAAATTAATTTCATAAAATCCTTCATGGTGGAAAAAATAAGGAATATATTACATTTTCAGTCGATTTTAAAAATAGAATTGATGTTTTTGAAGACGGAAAACGAAACACTTGAAGAAGGAGAAGAAACTGTACCTCTTGGTCAAATACCGTCAAAAGGAAAAGATGTTCCTTATGTGCCCCTTAATATGATAATTAATATGCGCCTAAATGTGACAAAGGTTTAAAATAAATTTGCAAATGCCATATATCTAAAAAGGTTTGATGTAACCAGTACAAAACTTAGAATATTATCTCAGACTCGTTATATATTTAACAGCTTTAGCTTTTTGTTCTAATTATTTTTTTTTATTGGCGTCAAAAAAGTGTTTAATTTATATTAAGTAGAAGATATGGAAATTCTCGAAATACAGCATTTGTACAGTATTAATTTTTGTTTCTATTTTTCATAGCCTGTAAATATAAGGGAGCAAAACTGTACTGCCAAATGTGACGCTTAAGACTTAATATTAAAAAACACACTCAAATAATGTTGATTAATATATTAAAAGAATGGGCTGTATTACATTTGAACATTAAAAACAACTTACTCAAAAATTACGAGGATTTCGAATTCTTGAGTCCAAATGGACCTACGATTCCAGTAACGTGTATCAAAGTATCGATTCCGATTAAGAGTTAAAATCTACATAAAAGTGCATTTAGTTTTAATAGTATGCAAATTCAAATACATACTGCAATATTTTCAATATAATCGTGCTCTAGTGCATTTCAACAATGAAAATAGAGGGAGTCAGAAAAACTTCCGAGATATAACTTAGAAATTCTTTCTAAAATAGAATTTATAAATATTATTAGAATTAAAATTGGTAAACAAAATATAAAAATGTAAAAGTAATCTTTACAAGAATCGGATTAACATTCCGTAACAATTTGTTTACAGCATATATTTCCCTTTGCTCTAATGGACTTTGTTTACGTTTATATAGAAGATTGGGTTTTAGAAAAAAAATTATTTTTTTACATAACGTTTTCAAAAAAAATGTGTGTCCAAACCACCTACAAATGCTAAAACTACGAAACTTGATGGGAGGAAAATTGGAGAAACAATTTTCTTCGAGATCAAAAATGGCGGGGTTAGTCTCAAATGAGATAACTTAGCAACGTAAGGTAATTTACTTTTCAAGAATTATTATACAGCATGGCCACTTAAGATAAGTAGCATACTTAAACGAGAAAATAATCACAAATATATGAATAGTGAATTCTAGAACATGCAAATGATTCAACACACTTTTTCAATCTGAAGCAATTCCTTAAACTTAAATACTTCTAGATTTGTGATGTCACCATCTATTGATATCAATATTAAACTTTGGTTTCAGAATTAAAGTTCGTATCGTCCCTAAAAATATTAACAATGCTAATTTTTATTTGAACAATTTAATAAGTACAATTTCACCATGTTCGCACATCTATCATAGCTTCATTGTTGCAGTTTTAAACTTATTGGCATGAAATATTGTAAAAAGATGCTGTTAACCATAATATAAAAAACAAATGTCTATGTATTTCCTCCACATACTTCCCCGTATATTAAGTCGGAACAAAAAAATTTCTCCTTTGGTCTCACGGGATCTTTTAAAATTAAAAAAATTGCCCCATTTATGATTATTAATATCATTACGAAACATTTTTTTGCGAAATATTCACCTTCACATGATGCAGGGCCCCCTGTTATCTTGCCCCACTTTCAAAATCTAAATTAGGTTTGAATATTCAACAAATTATAATATTTATAATTTTATATTTCTAACTTAAAATTTATAGAAATTTCTTCAATATATAACCACGTATCACTCATCCTTTAGTAATTCATTTATACATCGAATAGTGTATTCCTAATGTTAGCTAGGTTAAATATTAATAAAATAAATAATTAATTTGTTTTAGAAAATATTTTTATTTTCTAGTTCAATACCTCATAAAGTCAAATGTATTATTGACGATAAAAATTCATTATCGATTTAAGTACCTAATAAAACTTTTAAGTAATTTTCAATTATTAAACATAATAATTTTCAATTATTATATTGACTTTCTAAGACAATATTTATTTCGGAAACGTATGTTTAGAAAGAAACATTTTTAAATGTTACAGAAAAGTAAATATTTCAAATTCAACTGTAATATTTGGAATGGAAAATTCAATAAATCGTCAATTTATGCAAAGTTCAGTCTTAAAACTGGTTAATAATTCTGATATTACCGCTCTATGAGAACTACTAAACATTTTGGAAAATTCGAGATATAATTAAAAATACTCTTATATATGTAATTAAACTTAAATATTTGTATTCTAATATTCTGTTGAATATATTCAGCAGGTAAGGAAGATTTATTTTAAAACGTTTGTTTCCGTCAAGTTCGTAATAGAATATTGTTAGCAAATTTATTAACTCGTAATTTCATAATTTTTATATCGAATTATCACATTAAACGAATATTTATGTAAAAAAAAACACTGGAAACTTTGATGCAAAATCATCACTTAAAATAAACCTACCACTCATACCATTGCTTCCTTTGAATTTACACCTTAATCACTGTGAGAAAATAAAAAAAAGTAACTTGAGTACGCTTTGAGTCGAGTGTGCTTTTGAGTCTTATCCGACGACCTAATACAAAAAGCATCTACGTGTTTTTTACGCGCTCGCGGCAAGAGTACCTACTGGCGTTCAAGCTTTGAAACCAACACTCGACCTCCTTACCTGTACTTATAATTTGACCTGCTTCCTCTGTACTTGACTTGTTTCAAACCCTAGTAATTAGGTACATTTCCATATTTCGATGTCAGGTGGGCTGCTTTTTGACCAACGTCGGAAAATTATGGGGGAATTATATTATGAAATACAACTTGCCCTACAGAATGTATTTTTTCGCATTAACTAATTACACTTTAAAACAATTAAAACTACTTTAAAGTAAACTATGAAAATATTGAGAGGAGTATGAAAATTTAAGAAAAAAGTGGAATGGCATACATATTAATTAAAAGAAATTATGTGTTATGATATATTGTTGCAAGTCTTTCACATACAAATTTGTGTTAAAAAGACACCGTTTTACCTATAAAATAATGAAGTATGGAAGTGTTATACTTGTACTAATTATTATATAAATAATATATAAAAAGATTAGAACAAAATGCAATGCAGGGTCAATACAAAAATTAAGTATTTGATAAAAAAAAAATTATGCGTTATAATTTGACGAACTTAGGTTTAACATTTCCATTTTTTAGATAAAATCTGTTCGTATACGTAATTCATTAAATTAAAATTAAAAAATATGTTTCTCTAAAAAAATTTAAGAGTTGCATCTATTTGTATAAACCATTACTAATGTTTCTAGAGAGCAATTGTTTAGTACTCTTTACCCAACCTGTGACGATAGAATGGCTAATTTACATAGAAAAAATGTTGGCGAACTTTTGTTCTTGTATTATCCCAGAAAATATTTTATTTTGTTTAAAGACCTATTATATTTAATTTATATTTTATTTTGTTTTATATTATATTTCTTAATATTTTGGAAATACAACTAAATAAAAAGATCTTCTAGTTTGAAGGAACTGTCGAGTATTATATATACATTGGGATGATAGAAAAAAATTCAATGAAAATTCATTAGGTGATGGTGTCAATAATTTAACGCCTTGAATAAAACGGAAATATATTATTGGTTTTATCCAATCAATAAATTTTATTACCCTGTTATATACGATACGTTTTGATTTCTTAATAAAAATTAACGTTTAGCCAGATTGAACAAAGAAAGGACTATTGTCTTGTTATTGCTAATATTCATCCATTCTAAGTCTGATTGCGTCTTTGGCATCTGAATCCTTTAGGCTTATATCAGTATATACTGCGGGTAACTAACTTGATTATTAAGATCATGAAAAATATGCGTAGCGTTTTGTAACGTAAACTCAGTAACCAATACTTTACTAAACTACATTACATATTTAATACAGTCAAAATACCCAAAATTATATGATTTACAACTACGAAAAGGACAGAATATTCATGGGTAATGATAATATTTCGTCACCGTGGTGTATAGGGTTGATCACAAAGCATACGGTCTTTGACGACGCACCGTACTGCGGGGACCCGGGTTCGATGCTCGGCCGTTCGTCGAACGGGGCTGGACTGGTGTTAGTTACTTTTAATGATATAATTACTTCAAGAATTAGTCAAAATATGGGAGGAAGTAATCATACAAACGTAAAAGAAAATTAAGAAGTATGGAAAAATAGGAAA
The DNA here is from genome assembly GCA_039881145.1 of Druceiella hillmani. NCBI lineage: Eukaryota > Metazoa > Arthropoda > Insecta > Lepidoptera > Hepialidae > Druceiella > Druceiella hillmani. Next base: position 3,365,619 of record JAYKKI010000103.1, read on the forward strand.
ATTTCTTCCTCTTCGATTTTGCTCACACCGCCATCGTACTTTTTAGTTATTTCTTCTTCTCATTTTCAATAACGGAAAATGCGAGCGAAATGTACCCGTAGGGTAAAAATAGTAAATTTATGGAATCGCGACGCTGTTTTTTCGTCCGTCTGTCGGTTACAGGCATTATACACGATATAGAAATTCTAAGTATTGTACATTTCTAAATAATTATGGAACCGTTGTTAGTTTTCAGTTTTTATGGATTTCAGTTTTAATGGACAATTATCTGATCAAATGTATTTTTTTCATATTTACTCACTTAACAATTATACATTTTGTTTAATATTTCTCATTCTCTTTTTAACAGATTATTACAAAAATGTTTTCTCAATATTTTCCTTTTCAAAATTTTTGATAAATCGGATAACCTAGTATAAAGTCATTGAATGCGGTTCATGAATTGAAAGAGGTCTAACGATAATTTTTTAAAATATAAATTCGTACTAAAAATAATTCTTTATCTTTCAAATTTATTTCTATAAAAGTACCACCCCTTTAGTAAATTTACGTATCCCTTCCACTGAACGTTCCTCTCATACAATTTTACAGTTCTTCTGACATAATTTCATCAATCCCGAGCTTTTTACCATTAAGACTACGTCAATTAAGAGTATTATTTCTAATCAATAAGTAAACAAATACTAATCCAAAAATTAGACAGTACACTTAATGACAATCATCTTAGCTAAATTTAGTAGATACGAAATTAATGCAGGTAAATTAAATCTGATTAGCAAAAGGCGGCAGGAATGACTAAACAGCGTACTATTAAGGCATAGGGAAAGTAAATAGGCATTCAACACGGTAAGAATTAACATATCGGCAACTATTGGCATATAATATTTTTAAAAATAAAAAAGAAATTTACGCAAATGTTTTATCTCATTTGGGATAAAATTTAAAATAAAAAGAAAAACTCACATTTATAAGATGGGTTTATAACATACGAAAGGTATTTTTGTATATATGTTTAAGTAAATGGAAGTCTAACTATGAATTCATAAATTATCAAAGAAAATATTTAAGATCACAAGGACATTGGCGAAGAAAGGCTTTATGTTTATTACAGAGCGGACAGAATTAATTTTTAAAACAAGAAAAAGTTACAACTTTTTGGTCATATTAATAACATTGTGACAAATTTGAAACTTTTGATATCCTGAAAATACTTGCAAAAATATTTTGTTAAAGCAGTTATTACTTTATATAACATAACTGCTTTGTAAATGCATCGAAAAAATTCCTTTATACATTGTGAATTCATGTGGTAACCAATATTCAAAAATAGTTGATTGTAATATCCTTTACTTGAAATACCCTTAACTAGAACTTTATTACAAAATACTAAAATTGTCTATATAATAAATAGTATTAATTTTTGTTTATTGAAAATCATATTGAATTATGAACGTGGCCAACTATCTGGGTTATGATAATAAATACTTTCATGATCGTCATTTAATAAATCTAGCAGTTAATATTGAATATATTTGGCGTTAATTTTGTAGAAATTCATTATTCACAATTAAATGAAACTACGTGATGTAGTATTATTTCTACTTTGTTTAATTTCTTTACCATGACTTAGGTTTCGTTGTATTACAACATCTTCAGGTGGGATATTAGCAAAGATCGATAATCTTTGCTAATATCCCTCCTGAAGATGTTGTAATACAACGAAACCTAGGTCATGGTAAAGAAATTAAAGAAAATAAAAATAATACTACATCACATAGTTTCATTTAATTGTGAACTATCAGTTAATATTGTGTCAAAATTATTGTTTAGTTTGCACTTGCGTGCTCTGATTTGATTACAAAATATTATTTATATCCCATCTTTAATAAGTTGGTTAATATGTTGGCGGTTTAAAGTGTCCTTTTTTAGTAAATTATTTGCATTTTTATCGTTGTCCATTGATATTAAAAAGTGGACTAGATTAACGAAAACTGTTCACTGGAATTGTTTACAACTTGCTTAGCAAAACATTTTTTTTTCATTTACGGTTTATTATCAAGTGTCAGCTTCGAGAACTGATCTTCTCGAATGTGTTTTGTAAATAAATTGATAAACGCATTTAAAGAAATTTGGGAAGACCAGCAAATATTTACACTTAAACGCAATACCAGATTATAGGCAGACACAACAATAAGAAGTATGAAATACATACCGGTAACAATAATCTCAATGATGTCTCGTTGGCATTTTCAGCAAAAGAAATTAATGGAGAGTCATTTTATCATGATCTCTATCTAAAGTGACTATTTGCAAATTTCATATACATCGATTCATAACTATGGAAATGGTGATCTTATTACAGTCAGAAGTACATAACGGCGTTATAAAGGTTCCCTGTTTTACTATGAAACGCGAAAAAAGCAGTAATTTTGCCACTAAGCTGTACTCAATATAGTGAAGCAATATTTTCAATAAATGCAGTGTCAACTGCAATTTCCAATTTTTCCGCAGACTATGAACTAAATTAAAAACGAGGAAAATCTATGCAGATTATATTTTTAAATTTTGTTATAAAGGTATTGGATGATTAATTTTTGCATTTTCCCCACATTAGAACACAAGTTATTTCATATGAAAATAAAGTTTCTAAGCCAGTGTTTATTTTATTACAAACCAGAGCGCTAAGTGTAGCCTTAATATGATGGAGTTGATATTATGAAATTACTAGTTTTAAATGAAATCCTACAAGAGTTTGTAATTCGACAGTAAAATGAGAAGTCACTTTCCCATAACAATCCTGACGTATCAAACTATAAAATAAAAAATTACGGCGCGTTTGGGAAAGAAAATAAGAAAAGTAGAATTCAAAAAACATAAACATTTAACACTATAAAACAAAAAATTAATTAATACTATCGAATACACTACAAAATATTCCAACAATATTCTGTCAAAATAAATTACTTAAAGACGTCACAACGTCTTAACTTAAAAGCCATGCTCAACATTATGTCAATTTTCGTATTCTCAACAGCTGCTTCCTAATAGTTAGCACCTCCCCATAATACTAAATTCATTAGTAATTAACTTAAATAATCGCCTCGCTGCGAATGAAGGGCGTGGCTAACTAATACCCCATTATAATCAGGTTTATAAATTAACATAATAATTGGTTCATATCGTTGAACAAAGTCAAATAAGAGCGACGATAACTTTTGTTATAAATTTAACTTGCGCAAGTGCGGTTAGTAGAAAAAAGTAACTAAAAACAAAATTAATTTTTCATTTCATAAGTTATGAAAATTTGCAGTTCTCAGTTTTGAGTGTATAGATTTTCATTGGATAATTAAAATTAATCGTTGTACTATCTGTATAGATAAATATACTAAAATAGTTTTTTGACCTGCGGCTTCGCTCGTTTGGAAAAGGGTAAGAATGGTGGTGAAATTAAAAAAAAACATTTATTTTGAAAACCTTAGATCTCAGCATTATAAATGGTTAAGTATTCGAGATGTAAAGAATCATGGAAATGACGGGAAAATAAAAAAGGCTGCCATATTGCCGTAACGTGTCTCAATAATATGTCAAAAATGTGTGTCAAAATAAATGAATTCAATTTTGAGATAAATATCTTATCCTACTTTGGTACTCATAGCAATTCCTACATGTACAAGTAAACCAAGTTTCTATGCAATTGACTGTTCAATTGAGGGGTGAAAACAAAACAAACAAACAAACCCACTTTGAAATTGTCCGGATTTTTTCTCAATCACTAGGAGGCTTGCAAAAACCAAAATTTGTTTTCTTTGCCATTATATATGGCCGCCATTGTAAAATTCCTACAACTATTCGACGGCAACATTCAATAAACCCAACCCCTGTTCATAGAGCAGTTGGCATCAACTATAGTAGAGCTTAGATTAATACCAAAATAAACACGGAATCCAAATGAAATTATACCCTCCTTTCTGTTCGCTATTTCTAAATAAAAGAGTTGAGATAAGAGTGTTTGCATATAGCTGCTAATAGTTAAAACTTAACTAATATATATATATATATATATATATATATATACACTTTTATGTATATATATGTATATATATATATATATATATATATATACATGTATGTATATATATGTATATATATATATATATATATATATATATATATATATATATATATATGACAATCTAGTTCAGTTTTGGTTAGTAAGCATTGAATAAAGAAATATTAATAAAAACAAGTTCCTGAGGAAACGTGCTCTTGGCCAAATCTTATTTCTTTTAATCGCCCATAATATTTTTATGTGCAATGTAATTTTTGCTATTAGTTTATGCAGGTGCAAATATTTATAACTCAATATAAGAGTGCATCAAAATATTTCATAACATTTTGGCCCATTTTTTTTTAATTTTTCCTTTTAACTATGATAACACTATATCTGTAAACAGTCTTTTAAATTTAAACGACATTATGTAAGAACTGATATATTGATCCCTTTCGAGTTATATTTCTATGTATTAATTATGTATTTATTCCTTAGCGTTTCACCTACTTGTCTTATTTGCTAATCTTGACGAGGCCGTTTATATATGATTTAGCTTAATGGAACTTCATTAATTAAACTGGCTACCATTTTCTTAGTTACCAATTTAACATATTTTGTAAGGGTTACTCTTGAAGTTAGAAATATGCATAATTAGCAGGAAACATAAAATTTCATTATTAACACTCGCACTAAATTTTATGAACCATAGCGATACATATTTTTTTAAAAATATTTAAAACCAATCTTATTTTCTTAATTCTATAAACTTTGTAATTGGCAAATATTTTCAATATCACATAACTACTGATTACTTTGAATATACATAAAATTACTCAAATATTTATCAACTCTAACGAAGACATATGTAATTACGAAACGATTATATTATTACTACAGGATATATATTGCTTTAGAATTGTAGTTCAATTATTTGATAATTACAGAAAAAAAACTCCTCTGCCTACGACAGCGAGAGAATATATGTCTGCGTGTGAAAACACCAAAAGATATACTTTAACCTAAACAATATTTGAAAGATATTGAAAAAATTAATAGTGTTAATCTTTTATACATAAACAATCAAAGTGCAACTAAATTAATGCGTAATCTAGTTTATCACAAAATAGTAAGTATATAGTTATTAAGTACAATAGTATGATTTGTTAAACCATATAAGTATTTAAACTATTTTGATTACCTACAAACTAATTTGTTTACTTCATGAAGAAGTTTTAAAGAACCGACCAAACAAATTATTAAATTTATATTTACGAAAGTCAAATTTAATTGAGTATAATGATAAATTAAGTTTAATATAGAACATTTTATTGTACTCTTGAATTAAATTGGTTTTGAGAACGTTACAAATATTGCAATATCCTAAGATCAGTTTCGATATAACAACCTACAGATTCATTAATAAATTAAATTAAATTAAATTGATAATTAATATCTGCTTTAATACAACCAATGCAAAATATTTTTAAAGAGGTTAAGATGAACTTAATTTTTGTTGAATTATTTTTTCAGCTCATCAACAAAGAAAGTCCCATGTAAGGAGTTTTTTAAAGAAACGCATACATTCTTCCATTTGGCAACATTTCTTGAGGGAAAATAATGGACTAAACGTAGAATGAAAACATTGGATACAAAACGAACAATGCAAAAACACATACGCGCGCTAAGTATATTGGGGAAATGCCAGAGCAAAGCATCGAAAGAGCCAGTATTTCAAATAGCGCTGAAATACTCAGGATCTAGAAACCTCCATTAATACCCATAATTATCTTCCATTACTATTATATAATTGAAAAGTTCCTTGCATTTGATTTCGATCCGAAATATAAAGATCTAATATAGTGATCCGCTGCCTGGTTCTGCTCATAAAATTATCTAGTTAAATAAATCGAAAAGACAGAAACTCTAAAATTACGATCTAATTTTTTCTAGAGAAAAATTCTTTTTTTGATAGACAACTCACAAAATTGCAAGCCGTATCCCTACAACTCACTAGTTGTATTCATATAATAGTAATACTATGTAAAGGTTTGGTATTACTTGGACTTCCAAATAAAATAGCACGAAAAATCAATCCAGAATTAACACGAAGTAAAGAAATCCGTTAGAACTACATTATCGATAACAATTCTAACAAAACTATGCACTTAAGCATGAATATCTTTATCATAACATACAAAATGAATAATAACACTTCAATTCAGGGAAAGCAAAAATAAATTGATCACCAAATGACATTTTAACAGACAATGGGGATTTTAAAATAGGAGATAAAAGGGTAATCCAGTGTTTAAAGGATTTCTTAGCATACGTTTATATTCTCACAATATTTCTATTAGCATAAGAGTTCATGTCGACAAACCACTCTCGAAAGTTAAGCTCCTCGGCGACTCGAACAATATCATATTTCTCAGAGAATTGAGAGCCATTGAACAGATAGGTACATGGGGACATATATAAAATAACCTATATGTGAGGCACACCCATGAAAATACACTGTTTATCTAACTGCCAATATATTTAAATACAATACGTCAATCTGTGACATACAAGAAATGTGTCGAGAATATATAGAAAACAGCACTGTCGCGATAATTGATTCAAAAACACAATTTTCACTTCCTGTTTTGATATAAATTCCGACCTAAAAGGGGATTAGTAGACTGATTAGCCAGTGTAGCACAGACAATAAGAGATAATTTTTGGATAAAGGGACGTACGTATTTTTAACAAAAAAATAGCAAATTTAAAAAAAAAACATTTTACATGTATTTCAACAAAAACTAGTTAATGTATTTGTTAAGAACGAATTAAATTTTCCAGAAAACCAAAACAGGATAAAATATTTAAATTTATATAAGAAAATAGGGACAGAATTAATGTTCTGGAAAAGCAGATCGATTCCCTAATACATGTATCGAAATAGAAAAAAACCTTAGAAATAATACTTAATACGTTTCAAATATTAGAAAACGCAATTACCATCAAGCAAATAGGTATTCTAGGTCCAAGTATTATATTAAATAGTAATTACGTGAAAAATTTGCTTAAAAATTACATTTTCCTAAATTCATATATGAACCGATGATAGAAAATATACATGGTACAGAATAACCTACGGGTATTAAAGTCTATAGCATGTATATTACCATAGCCTTTATTCTTGAAATCCCTCTGTTTAATCCAATTAAATACGACATATTACCTAATAAATAACTTGCTATAATACTCAAGTTGGGAATACCGAATTTATGTACACTTGCATAGAGATCAACAAAGATGTCCGATTATGTGAAAATACGAAACAGAAGAAAAGTCCTGTACCTAAAACTGCATCATTTAACACGTTGAATCTGAAAATACGCAAAACTGTCACACTCAAATTAAAATTAGAAAAAATTCAACAAACACAGAAAAGAAAACTGGTTGATTATCCTCACTTAAAAAAAAGTAATCAAGACTGCCTGCGGGGATCAAATAGATTATAAACGAATCAGTAGACCGCACGTAGTCACAACTACAAGTGATTATCAACTTAAGATTCCAGACAAGACGTTACAAAAAAAGAAAGACTTTATCATGGAAAATAAAACTACTACCGAAATTCAAAGCCAATAACGGCAATCTTGCTCAATTTTCCTTCAATAGCGCCCAACAATAGTTATTCGTGTATTACCAGACATTACGGCCACTATATCTTCTTAATGCTGCGAGCTGAATTCATGGAAAATTCTGAGACCTAAGAGGCCACATATTTCTAATAGGGAAAAGTTTTTCTTAAAGCGACTCTCTTGTGCTTTGATTAGGTATCAGATAAGTATTTCTATCGAAAAAAGATTGATATTGAAATCTCCTAACTTTACGTTTTATGAATATTAAGTCTTTAATATATATGTATGAATAGATAGTGTATATAATATTATAAGGAGAATATAATTTTATTTTCTAAAGAAATTTACTTGGCGATACATTTACTCGCCAAAGATAAAATTTCTTTAGATAGGAATTCATAAGTTTTCATAATGAATATCCATAAATATGATGTCCAGCGATAACACTTTTAATTATTGTCAAAACTCTTTTTATGTATTATCTATTGACGACAGGTAAAGGTCGTCATGAACTTTTCTCATAGTTTTGAAAATGCATTGAATTGTTTTTTTTGCGGGCATATACTTTTGCACACACACACACACAAACACACACATATATATATATATATATATATATATATATATATATATATATATATATACATATGCAAATGAAGAAGAAAACATATATACAAAACAACGTTTCGTTTTCATTATATTTGTACTCATAATACCACTTGTGAACTTTAGTACTCTTCTATATATTCCTTATTTTAAAGTAATTCCTCTAGGAGTAATTTAAAGTTGATGTGAGTAATGCGTTTTTTAAAACTCGAGGAACAGGTCAGATTCTCATAACAGCGTTAAAGTAACATTTTAATTAGGGCTTATTAAAGAAAATATAAAGTTTTAAACAACGCAACTTCATTCAGTCTTTCTCAGACTAATAGTTTCGTATTACATATTTTAATTGATTAAATCACATTTATTCTACGTGACAAGGATATTTTTTTAGAGTATTACTCAAGGATTTCATAGGTTGGTGCGAGTAGCCAAATAATTAGAAGAAAAATTTTCAGAAAAAAGATAATTTATTTAATTGTTGTGTATGTATAATATATTGCAAAGAATACGAGTTTAACTACTACACTGTATTAACACATTACAAATAAAAATTGCAGAACAAATTTTCGTGTATTGGTTTACGTGGTGTAAATCCCTAGATCAATATATTTCAAAGTAATCAAATCTTCGCCCGAGGGGAATCGAAAATGGAAACGAAAACGCGTAGACGCTGAAATTCCATTGTGTGTCCACTCATGGGGTTTTAATATTGGATGCCACTTCCGGTTATGTTTGCGACGGAAATGAATTGCTTCGTTCTCTACCTATTCATTGTAACGTGACCTTTTATTCGTTAGGTTAAAATAATATTTGTATTAAGCGCAAATTAATGCCGCAAGGAAAGTTTTGAGTGGAAATTAATTATTGGATTTTAATAATAAAAATGTGATTAGAATATTGGCTTAAAATGAAATTGTCATTTTGTTCTTTTTATATTTAATGACGTACTCGAGAAAAAATTATGACATCAACGAAGTTAGTTTTTGCCAAGTAGACTTAGATGAAATTGTGTTTAAATTATAATTATGAAATTCTTTCATAAGATGTGTAAATAAAAATAGGAATGATGTTATTAAAATAAATAGCACTTTAAAGTCACCTGCAATTTTTTATTTTCTTTATTGTGAATATTTTATCTGTCAACGTCAACGAGATATAACCAAAAAAGGTGCAAAATTGGTGCGTCACATAAACAATCAGTGGATTTCGCTAGATGCGCCCAAAGTTTGCGTCTGTTTGCGCGTGAATGCTCTTCATTCTGGTGAATTATTTTGGAAATGGCGGCCATTTAAAATTTCTAAATTGCTATGAACACTATTATTATGACTTCATAAGTTTTGAATGGAAAAACATAGGAGAATGGGTGGTGACGAGGAGAGGGGGGGGAAGGGGTAGGGAGGGAAAAACGAAGGTGAATGGGAAGGGGGAAGGGCAAGTGGTAGGGGAAGGCGAAGAGGAAGGGCAAGGGGAAGTGGTAGATGAAAGGAAAGGGGAAAAATAATTTTACCAAGAAAAATAATTAACTTCCTAGGGCAAAATTAACCGTGAACTTATTGATTGTCATGACAATATGTAGTATTGTAATGATTATTTTCTTCAAATGTCTCTAATTTACATATACGATGATAAAAATGATATAATATTACATCGCATAGTGTAGACGTGAAATTGTATGTTTCTATACAAAGAAAGTGCATAAAAATAAATCGAATGATAGTAGAAAAAAAAACAATAAATGTAAGTAAAAAAGTTGAAATAAAACAATAACTGTAGGTAAAAATAATTTATGTCATTTTGTAAAAGTTTCCTGCGGGAAATGTAGGGGATAACTGCACATTCCATGTTTACCGATTACAAAGCTTAATAACGTTGCATGAAAGGGACTCTCAAGAAATAAGTATATTTATTACTTAGAAATTAAGGTAATGTAATTGAACACTGTTTTAACGTTATATTCACAAGTATATATAAATTCGTGTATTGAGGAGCAGCTCTCTAGGCGCTCATTATTGACAGTTGAGTGCTGCCACCGCATGAATGTGTGTAACTACTAATATGCTTATCTTAAATTATATCAGAAATAAATTATATACGGTGACACGAACAGGACTCTTTTTGGGATATCCGAGAAACTTCACCCTTGTTTTACATGTATGGGGGAGAACAATATGAAAAGTTGTTTTCTAATATTTGGTCCCATATTAATGGAGACCACTAAATGAATATACTCTAGAACTCTATATGTCTTATAAAATTTAATACACATGGGTATATTCGTAGAAATTTTAGGCTGTGACAGATAGGAACTCACAAATAGACGGATGGATATAACGAAGCTACGAGGAGTCCGTTTTTATCATTTGGCAAATAGACTTTAAAAATCCAGCCGGTGTAAAATTCAATAAAATAAACAATACTGCAATCCATTTCAAGCATTTAAGAAATAAATTAAATGTAACGGACGATGAGAACCTTTGTTTGTTGTTAATAAATTAATCAAAATAAAACTCTAGCCAAGTTGTTAGTATTGATAGTTTTGGACTGTATGTGTTCAATTGGTATATTCAATAATTTATTTATTTTTAATTTAATAAATAAATATGATTTAATTGATCGGTGGAATTGTTTGTAGTACACCTAAAATAATTTATACGTTTTGCTTATATTTTATAAAAATTTTCATTAGTATTATTACCTATAAATATTTAAAAACTAATTTGATCACCGATTTATTTTTTTTATGTTACATAAAATATACGGCAATTTTTAAAGATTTTCTTAAACTGAAAATAACTGTTGAATTTTAAACAATCAGTACTAACCCCTGTAATTAGGTAATTTTAAATTTAAAAATTCGTTTTTATATTCCATGATATTGTTTTAATATTTTTCATACCCTGATACAAAATATATTTGTCACCTTGATAATATTTCCACTTACTGCGGGAAAGTCATATATTTCCATTTTGATTTACCAACGTATTTCAAAAAATAAATATATTTTGTATCATTGGGAGAAGATAAAGAAATATCGGTGCACTTGAAATATTTGGATTTTCCAAATATTTTACAAGTCACAATTAAATGAAACTACGTGGATGTAGTATTATTTCTACTTTCTTTAAGTTCTTTACCACGACCTAGGTTTTGTTGTATTACAACATCTTCATTTAAATGTGAATAATGAATTTCTACGAAATTAACGCCAAATATATTCAATATTTTAGAAGTATGTGCCATTTCACATATACTTCTTTTGCGAAATATCTTACAAAATTGAAAATTCCTCAAAAGTGAAATCGGGTTCGAGATATTGTTATTATTTATTTCTATAAACAATTCGATATGGAAAATCTCATTAAGTCGATTATCCGTTAGAATGAAGAAGGGACACAGAAACAATATGTTTTATTCTAAATGTACAATGGTTCAGCCAGTATAACTACGTGCACCATTTACCTGCATTAATATTCTCCAAGACTCTTTTCACCCTTAGACGTTAACAAGATTATGCAAAAAAGTAAGAAATAGAAATTGTTTCCGCGTAAAATATTAATGCTACTTTTCGGCCCTAGTTGAAGGGTTTGAAACTTTTTGAAATTATGTTTACACAAATCTCAATTTCACTGCATACAATTCCCTACGAAGCTGCATGATAAAATAACTAAAAAGGTTAGATATTTATTCAGAACAGTAAATTTTTTCTGACTTTCCTAAAATATACTTTTTTACATGAATTTATTTAACGATTCAACGTTGGATTTATTATGTCATTACGCGAACCCATTAGTAGTGTAATTTACGCTAAATAGCTTTATTAAAAAAATGTAACTTTTTAATTAATATATTTTGCGAATATTATGTTTTAAAACAATGATTATTTTACGCCTTTTAGAACAAAAACATTCCATGAAATAAGTTTCAATCTTTGATAAAAACACAAGTCATACACAGCATTTTGTTATTGCTTACAACGTAAATAACTCTTAGAAAAAGATGAGAATTGAAAGAATTCGATAAAAAATTGAAAAAACAACAGAAAGAAGCGATAGAAGGCAAGAAGACCGAAACCGAGAAAAGTTGCCAATCACGAAGAAAAGGAAGTTTTTGAAGAAAATTGTTTGTAAAAATGACAGTACTCAAAAAATCATTGTATTAAATAAATTGTTATTCCGCTAGTGAGCTAATTCCGAGAAAAAGTATCATTAAATCATTGTAGAATTGAGACTTTTAGCGTATCCTCATACGCACATACGTACAGATCAACGGACTAAAATTATTTTTAATTTTATCCAGCAAGACATAGTTTTTCAAAAAATTTACATTAAAAGATAATTAATTATTAAATTAGCAGAGTTGTTGTTACTTCTATCATAAAAACTCGAAAATGGTATGCTAATCGAATATAAAAAACACACGGAGGGTACGCTATACACTACGAGTACATGCATTTTCCTTACACATTTTTAAAGGCTCAAGTCGTTTATATTGTAGGTACATTACATCCTCTCATCAGCCTATTCGCCAATATTGTCTATACTTTTATTAATATCCAGCGGAAATAATTATTTATTAGCATAAATTGATTAGCATAAATTATCATCAAAACAAATCAAAGCAATTGACAATGTAAGTGGTTTTATGTTGAAGGCAGATTTGATTTAAGGGGATATATCTACACTATATACCCAATGAACATTTATGCTTTCGTAGTCGTTGACCCATTCGGCCTCCAGCACAATTTTACATCACAAAGGGTTTCTTGAAATTTCTGTGCGAGTTCCAAATATTCTTATTCCGCCCAGGGAAAATCACTAGGTTCCTGAATATCACTACATTACTGGTGAATCGTTTTTCCAACCGTACGTTTTTTAACTTGCGGTTACTTGCCTTCTTAGCAAGTGTAGACCTACTTTAACTCAGAACAACTTCCATACTCAAAAGTAAGAATTTATATTGTAGAAATTTATTCCCATAAATGTTATCCAATGAGAACATAAAAAATGTTATAGCATTATTCTTCATAGTTTATTAGTAGTCGGGAATAATACTTTACAGAAGTTTCCAGGTGGGACAAAACAAATTCAAATTCGGGCACTTCCCATACCAATGCACGCGACACTTTACGATCCCATACAGAATAATAATTTGTTGAACCTTTGGCTAGGTGATATATCTTATTTTTAACTAGCCCCCCTTTTAATTTTCAAACTGCCAAGAAAAAAGTTACCTTAAAAGGTTTTAGTACATTACTGCTCTATACAACGGTTTATATATTGAAAGGAAAGCAATTATTATGGTTTGAAATGCTATATTTATAAACAAAATATAATTTCATTTGTAAACTTCAAAATTGTAATATTACTTACTGGCTTTTTAAAATGTCTTTAAATGGAATATCTTGAGTTTTTACGTATTTATCTAAAAGTAATTCAATTTTCCATTGACGTTGAAACAAAAAATATTTAAGGTATCTGCCTAATAACGTTGTCAAAGATACATTTAAGGAAGGTTACGTAAAAAGTCGTTGTCTCGATGATATCTTGGTTTGCAAATAATTTAAGCTAAATTTAAAAAATTAGAGGGAAAAACATTGTTCAAAAGAAACAAATTTACTTTCTGGAGACTTTATTAAAACATGTATATGAAATGATTACGTATTCGTGTAAAAGGTAGATAGATAGGATACGTCTAAAAATTCACATGGCAAATGGACTCTCCAAAAGGTATTTTTTGCTTTTTAACACTTAACACCATTTAAAAAGGTTCTGTACAGTGCTCATCCAAACAAGTACAGGGGTATTTACAGTTCCTACCCAAATACATAAGTTATCTTCATGAAACTTGCGCCATCATTTCAAACTTTCCCAAGGTATAATTACGACCTTTCACATTGAATGAAACTTATGTTTCACTTAATTATCACTTGACTTAATTAAACCAAACATTTGCTTTTGCAAACTTCAAAACTGCTCTGATGTTGTCTAGTGAAATAAACAAACGAGGAAACATAGAAGATAAATAAGCATTAGATTGCTCAAAAGGGTATAAAGTTACAGTTAAGTCATTGGTTTATATGGTTTAATTTTTCAAATTCTTAGTTCTTTCAAAATGATATAAAAATCGAAAAAAATGTGTTCTTTACCAAACATAAATATCTATTTAATTATAGTGTGGATTGCCCACAAAAACGTACGACTTTTCATAAAATAGTCGTCATGCATTTTATTAAGCCGATAATCAGGTAGTCATTACGTAAAAAAATACTGCGAAAATAAACATCAGTCCTACTCATTTTGCTTCAAATTGTATCGAGGCGAGACTTTTATCGAATCAATTAAGGCTTTCGTTAGCTGTCACGTGATCTCTGCGTTTATTTAATTTTTAGACGCCTAGTGTTTGTGTACTGAGCTTTTTAAATTAAAGGCAAATAGAACTCGAGATAAATATTTGAGACAATATAATGTAGGACACATTGTTTGTATTTATTATCATTTCTTTTCTGAACGACTCCCAGGAAGGCTTTCAAAACTTTTCTTTTACTCAAAATCGTATTGTTTCATTTAATTTCATCACTCTAGAGAGATCGTCTGATATTGGAATATTTTAATTTTCATGTGTCCTGTGATTAGATATAGATCTATGTAACTGTTTAATTTAAACAGTTACATAGATCTATATACTCATATTTAAAGATTATAAAAATCATTTGCGTAATTTTAATTAGAATGTCATATATAGAGACGCCAAAAAACGTGCTGTTTCTAAATCTCATAGCCTAAAATATTTGCGGTGACAAAAATAGTATTAGTATTTGTAAATATTGTAGCAGAATTACTATATAGTTTCTTTAATGTTTGTAATTATATGTGTTCATAATTATGTACACAACTTTTGTAGTTCTAAGTTCTTCTCGTAATTAACATATTTTTTTAGATTTTAGTTACATTTTGTAAGTTTCAAATTAAACTTAGGAAACTTTTGAAGCTGTATGTTACAAGACATTTTACCGACACATTGCGTTGTAATAAAACTGATCTTTCGTTATATATAATTTAATAAGAGTACACTGATTTACAAAATGTAGTTATTGTTAATTAATAAATTTGGTATTGAAAAATTGATATTTCTGGGTTTTTCTGTCATTTCTCTCCCAAATTTTATGTAGAATGTACTTGAAAAGCAAATATTATGTAAGTAAAATAATATACCAGTAATACATATTTATGAAATATATACTGAGCGATGTTGAATAGTAAAAAATAATATTAATATTTGCAAAGAATTTAATAGAGATATTACGTACCCTTGCATTTTAACTTTTATATGCACCTCGTGCCTACGAATACTAAATAAATTTGATTTAATCATTAGAATTCGGTTTTTTCTACTTGTTGATGCATTGTTATTTTGCTTCATAAATAATTACTTTTTCATTGCCTCCTGGTAGAAAAACTTTGAAAATATTCGTAATTCGTATTCGCAAAATTTTATATTTTTTTAATAATGCATATCTTTTGGTATATTTTTGTCATTCCTACTTATCTTGAGTTACTTCTTCTTGCAAAAAATGAAATCATATGCCGCTTTTTTTGAAAGCGGCATATGATGAGACGCACCGAACGACTTATCTGGCCTTGAATAGTGTGCGATACGAATATTATAGCGGAAAAAAATTCGATTACACTGGTATTTCAGTATTTTACTTAAGTTCTGTTTATGGCAATAAGCGTGAAATATTTAAATGCAATTATAGATGAGTAAATGTTGGTTATAAAAAAAAAATTATTGAATAACTAATAGTCTTTTAGTGAAAAATGCTTTAATCAACAATTTTTGTATTTGATACTTTTAGTGTTAAATTTTTAAAAGAAATTCGAAAATAAATTTAAATATACAAACTCTAAAAATATTTTTAAATTTTAGAAAATATAATATTTCATGAAACACCAAGAGTACGTCTTATCATAAAAATATGTAAGCATAAAGTAAGTACGATATTAACTAATTATATACGCATTGTTTTAAATGACATTTATTGTGTCCAGTGAAAATTGTTTGTTTATACTATAGCTACTGTAACATAAACGACGAGCACGGACGGGATTTTGTGTAAGACGAATAATTATTGCGATTTGGTCAGTAACCACGAGTCATGGGACAGGAGCGCAACGTGCGTTTGCAATCCAGCAATTTATGAAGTGTGACAAATTGTTCGTTGGAGCGCACAACTTTCTGTACTAACTTCCAGATTCGTAGTTAAAATGATAATCTAAGCACATAACTAATCTGATCATAGGTATAGAGTATTATACAACATAGAACAATAGTTACCAAACAGTTTCGAGGGCTATCAACGTCAGCAGTGATGCCGAAACGTGTGGCTCAGTTTCGGCAAGAAATTATTGCAAATCTATGAAAATCTGCAAGAAAGACTTCAGTCTATACATACATTAAGAATTCAAGAGTGCACGTGATTTTGAGAAATAAAATTGATCCCTAAATTAGACAAATCTTGCAAAAACTTAATAACCCCGATTATTCATTAAGTAAAGGTAATAGGTTAGTAATAAAAAGTAGGTTAGTACGCAGGACGATGTTGGAACGTTTTAGGAGCCACGAGAACACTTAGAAATATATTGTTCAGTGTTAAAGCAAATTTTCACACCTACACCCTGCCGTGTGAATTAATAATATATGCGTTACTGGAACCCTCACAATCCAAGAGAGTACTATTAAATAGTTTACAATACCCTAAAACGAGACTTTGGGGTGCAATTTCTTTTCTTGGAATAATTGGTCATATTTTTTTTAATCAGAGAGAGACTGTAACTTTTGAGGTTTACTGTCTTTGATGAGTCTTTGGTAATGAAATTACAAGTATTTCCCGGCTATAACAAAAGAAAACAGTTTCCACAAGATGGAGCAACTGAACATATTGCTAGGTTCTCGATGGCAAAGCTTGGGAAAATCTTTACCGGGAAATTGATCAATAAGTACGAAGAAGTAGCCTGATTGCCTCGGTGGTCAGATTTGACGCCGTGCAATTAAGGAGATACCTCAAATCTAAAATAGAATGTACTAATCAACGCGCCATACAATAAAATATTTGGATTAAAATCGTCGGCATCGATCCTGTGCCTCGCAATATACAATACTTTGCAATTTCAAGGTACGCTTGCAAGAGTTTATTGCAAGAAGTGGACGTCATTCAGGCAAATCACTTTTAAAAAATAAGAATTTTAAAAATAAACTCTTATTTATATTGGACACCTTTATATTGGTTCTGGTAAAGTCTTGCGATGTGTTGAAACGAACTGTGCGCTCGAAATTAGTAATTCTAAGAAGAGTATGATAATTAGAGTCATTCTATTTGAAGATAAATTAACGTAAGAATATATTGTGTGTACAATTAAGTTAAATTTAAATTAAATTACATTTAAAGATTTCAAATAAGTCAAAATGCAGTACATAACGACCCAATAAAATCGTAAAAGCTTGAAAGCTTTTCTGATGATAATGTAAGTTATTTTATTTATAATGAAATAACTTCTATTACATACAGATAATATAAATTTTAATTGAGATGAATGAGTAAACATTTCTATTTCAAATTTTCCAAATATAATCTTCTGAATGACTGTAACAATAACAGAAATTTTCTGAAGCGACAATGTAATTTGGATTGTAATTTCAAATATAATTTACAATAAAAATTACCTTGTCGCTGCAACAAAAATAACCAAAATAAGCTTTAAAATGCTGTGTGTTATGCTAAGTACATTAAACATGAGTTACACGTATGAGTCCTGTATATATAATCACCTTTATGGACCAGTCGTTTAAAAATCGCGATGGTACAATTATGAATAAAGTATTATACGACGGTATAAAATTCCTATACAATTTAGTTTTATGCACTGCCATTCCAAAATAAAACTTATCAAGCGTAAATAGAACTCGCACCACCAAGATTCTGGTGCTCATAAGCATTAAAGCGTACATGGTAAGCCTATTAAACTACATAAAAATACAAATTGTTCACAATGTAAATATATTGCAGTAATTTCGGTAGTTTTGCAAAAACAAACGGCATGTTATGTTTTCGAATGCATATGCATATGCATTATGGAAAATAACTAATTATAGAGAAACTATATTTCTATTTCTCGTAACAAGCCATTTAAAATGATACTCCACGTGACATACGCACAAACACATGTATATATATATATATATATATATATACATATATATATATATATATATATATATATATATATATTTATATACATATATATATATATATATATATATATATATGTATATATATACAACATATTAACCCATATATATATTACATGTATTTTACATCATCAACTTTTTTCAAATACTTGTATAGTAATTAATTAAAGATAGTTAAATGAACGCCCTAATTTTTTTTCATTATATATATTACATATATATATATATATACATATATATATATATATATATGTAATATATATAATGAAAAAAAATTAGGGCGTTCATTTAACTATCTTTAATTAATTACTATACAAGTATTTGAAAAAAGTTGATGATGTAAAATACATGTAATATATATATGGGTTAATATGTTGTATTTTTATACCAACTGTTAGGTTTCTACTTCGCATCGTTCTTGAGAAAAGCTTTTTTGAAAATAGAAAAATGTAAATATATTGACAAAAATGGAAATGTATTGAAAATATGATTTACAGGAGTAAAGACATGGAAAATATTTAAAAATTTAGGACATCTAAAGTCATCGTCATGGTTTTATTTCCTACAAACTTTGCGTGCCTTTCTAACAATTCATATTCTTCTCATCATTTTAGTGTGTATAGGTTCGAAAATAAGAAAAAGGGAAGAAAATTTTATAACCTATTTTTAGTGTATTTTTGAGACTTTAATAATTAATTAGCACTTTCAAACGACACTCATATCCGCATTAAAAAAAAATATTGAATATTTAATTTACTCTCCCTTAAATGTCCAAATGAATGTTTTCGCGTTTTAGTTATCGCGAAACGTGGCTTTAATATATTAATTATTACTGAGCTAAATTTAAAATTTTTACAACGAAGGG
The DNA here is from genome assembly GCA_039881145.1 of Druceiella hillmani. NCBI lineage: Eukaryota > Metazoa > Arthropoda > Insecta > Lepidoptera > Hepialidae > Druceiella > Druceiella hillmani. Next base: position 3,385,015 of record JAYKKI010000103.1, read on the forward strand.
TTCCTGAAAAAAAAAACGGTTAGTACAGACATACGGATAGAAACGTGAATGATTTTATAAGGGTTTTGTTTTTTTTTTTGTTTTAGGGTGTAGATGAAAAAAAAGACAAAAGCATTTCCTAAGCAAATGAAAATAGAAAGCCCTACGCTAATCTTCAGAACTACATATTTTTTCTCAATTTTTCATTTTTATTAAAAACAATATATCTATTGAAATGTTATAGACTTCATAACATTACGTCATGATACAGAATTAAAAAAACTGAAGTTTACTCCTTAAGTATGATTGCCTTGGAATGTATAAAATAGGTAACACTGTATATAAATATAAATATCAATATTATTAAATGTAAATGGAAAATTCCTTAATAAAAAAATGCTGATAATATAATTAATCTGAAGTAAAACACAAATGAACAAGATCAAATTTATACAACAATATTAAAAACATTTAGTAAAGTCAGAATAAGAAGTTAAAATTAAAAGAGACTCTTTAATTTTGTAGGGTAGAAGAACCCGAATATTCACTCATAATGGCATTTAATAATAACATCTTGATATAAGCGAACGATAGTAAACTATGCGTGTCACACTCTGTCATTGCGATTACGCCATAAGAAAATATCAATATGTGTGTCACGCAAAATAAACATATTAGTTTCTCACTCTAAAAATGCGCCGAAATTATTGGACGGAGTAGACACCTAACGGTCAAATTTTTTAACGCTCTGAACTTCTTACGATTAGAATCTAATGATTATTACACATTTTTTTCAAACGCTCTGTCTCAGACAGTCTGTCTTTTTCAAACGCTCTGTTTTCAAACTATCTTCCAATTTACTCCTCATAAAACTTCATACGTAGCGCTATATACGAAAATAGATGCTCAAGAAGTAAACTCAAAAAAATACAATAAAAATTGGGAAACGGTGCAAGGTAGGGAGATTTCGGCTTATTTAGTAGCTGATCATCCTCAATATTCCCGTCGGTATACCATATTAAACTCGATGTAGTTAGGCAAACTTCAATCCATATCTCATACACTTAAATTTTTAATAATTTAAACTCATTTACAGCTAGACAACAATATTATTTCCAGAAATTTCATTAGTTTCATTCACATATTTATACAAAATATTGTTACCTTGTGTCAATATCAGGTATAATCGCGTCACGAACTTAATGTGATAACACTAAAAGGTAATTTTATTTCTCAATTTTTTCCTTTTTTCGCTATCGAAAATCAATCAGTAATGAAAACAAAGGAAACTAACGAAAAGGACATAATGAAAACAAAGGAAAATATCAACCAAAGTAAGCAAAATGTGGTAAACTTTTTATTAAACTTGGCATTTTCTGCCTTTCTCTTGTCCAGGTTTGTGTAAAAAAAGCAAAAAAAGGAAATGCTCCTTTTTTTTTAATCTTAAACAAAAAACCGATAACCGGTAAATCGTGATATTTTATTCTGAACCTAATTGACAGCGAAGTCATTTTCATGAGATATTTACTTTGTAGCATTTAACAAAAAAAATTATCATAACCACCAAAATACTGAATTATGACTTCAGGAGCACATTTTTATAATGCGACATTTTAAAATTATGCTCCTAAAATTTTAAATTGTTTGGATCGAGATGTTTAGTAATTTTACAATATTTTTGAGATGAAGTTCAAAAAATACAGTTTTTTAATAATCCCTTTTATTTCTTTAACGATTTCCTTCTTGCGGAATATTGGAACAAATTATATTTAATTTCGGGTTATCTGACCAGATTTACTGTTATACTGGAATCGAAACTATTTTAAATATACTTAATAATAAATAGGGGTTACATAAAAGTTGACTTTTTTAAACTTTCGCGATTCGAACACATATTTTATTTGATATGAATCGGGTTTTTTCGCGGTATTTATCTATTTAATGAGTAAACCTAGATATTATAAACTAAGTATTCACTATGTCCCGACTTTTCAGACTGGTTGCACAGCCTGTGGTCACGGGAAGACTGAAGATGTATAGGAGTCACAGCTGCGACGCGGGAGTGTTTTTCAAAACTACCCCCACTTGGTTGATTGTAGAAATCTAAGGCGCGTTCACACTAGATCTACACACTACACTGACGGTGTCATGACACTTGGATTTATGTACACATCGCGAACACCTAGTTGCAATCACTGGATTCCAATCCGCCGAGATTTTGAATCCGTCTTCACGGTTGAAATTTGGATGTTTTTTAATTTCAATCGCTTCCCGTATAATCCTCTTGAAATAATGAGGCTCAGAAGAAATAACCTTGGGGTCATGAAGTTCGATCCAGTGATTGGGCCCCGAATCAACTAAGTGTTCTGCTATAGCAGACTTATTTATCTGGCGGTTCTTCACAGCTGCTATGTGTTCCTTCATGCGTTCGGCGATTGTCCTTTTTGTTATTATATTGTCATTTGTTCTAGATATGGATACAAAATTTTAATAAAATTTGGAAGTGGATGGGAATGTGATTGAAAAATTCTGTAATTTTTTAAAACTTTTCTTCAAGACTTAAAAAAATTTAATTAAAAGTGCCTGAAATTAACTTTTATATATTCTATTATATAATTAGTTGCTACTTGACCTAATAAAAGCGTGCTAATATAAGTATATATATACCAAATGAATAATAACAAAACAGAAATATTTAAATTATATAGGATTAAGTCTAATTTCATCGTAATAATATAAGTTAAGTTATATCAATTAAAGTTGTGCATAACTATGAAACGTAATCAATCTCTGCTTTTCACTCTTATAAGTTTATGTAGTCTACAGTTTTAATATAATATTTATAACTGAAGGAAGCGATAAGTTGCAATAATAAAAGGAAAACTATTATTATAATTTATTATATGTACAATACTTATTGTTATTATATATACAATAAATTATAACGATGATTATCATAATACAATAATTCGGTAAAACTCTTATTAGTCCGAAATACAGTTTTAATATTCGCACGCATATTATTCAGTGAGAGTTTATACGTACGCCGGGCCCTATTACTTCCAGTATCGGAATCGTCATCCTCGTACGATAACGATCAGGAAATTTCTGAATTACTGGAATTGGAGAACGACATACTTGGTAAAAATTGGTAACTTTGTTTAAAACATACCGCTGTTTAAAACGTACGCGTCATCGCTCGAAAATGACAGATCGCATACTATTGATATCTTAATCTATCAATGATAACTATCAAAAAGTTATTGGGAAGCAACATCTGTGACTTCTATACAATATTGGAACAGAAACACTAGTTAGGGTATTTTGAACGTCCAAACTTTCATTTGTATATATGTGGATATGGAACTTTTAATGTGTGGTCTGATTTACTCGTTTTGTAGATATTATATTACAGGTTTTACAATTTTTGAAGATAAAAAAGAACAAATTACACTTATGCTCCTTTGTTGTCCTGTTTATTATTTTTGAAAATGTTATCAAATGTTCGCCCTCAATAAATTTAATCTTTAATCTATCTTTCAACGATAGCTTTACAATATATATATATATATATATATATATATATATATATATATATATATATATATATATATATATATGTATATATATATATATATATATATATGTATATATATATATATATATATATATATATATATATATATATATGTATATATGTATATATAATATATATGGCTGAACGTAAAAAGTTATGTGTATAAGCCGACTAAGCCTTGATTGAGGTTTACAAACATTTATGAATATTTTAACGGTCAACAAAGTATATTAATATAAATTATAGTTGGCAGTGAAATATTTTTACAGTATTTTGAAACCGTACGTGGCTTAGTAAGTGAGGCTACACTTTAAACAGGGATATGGTTGAAATTTGGTGTCATTTTTATCACTAAGAATTTTTTTGTAATTTTGACTATTTTCTTTAAGTCATAATTAAAATAAAACATTTAATAATCAGCTGCTCAATTACCATAATTCATTGGAGGTTAAGTCAAAACACGTTTATTTTAGAAAGCAAAATAATTAAAGATATGTATTGTTGAATGTGAGATGGTTTACTTTTCAGTCTGAACAAAAAAGAAATCGTTTTAAAAATTGCACAGAAGAGTTATTAAAAAGTTGGCTAATATTATTAAATGGGATTTATGATGTTTATAAATTTAAAAATCAATTTCGGACAGTATTCAACAGCATATTTCTAAATTATAAAAAAAACAAATTTATTTGACAAAAAATTCATCTTCCTTTTCTTAAGCACTAATACCACATATGGCGGTTCTGGGAGCAGAAGTCTTGCGGCTTCAGAAGAAAGGCGCTTTTGCTTGACTATGGCCTACTTCTGGTCAATAGGGGATCGGAAGTTAAAAGAAGTCTATTTAACACGTCCCTATTTCATATGAGCTGTGAAAATTTACGAGTTAAAATTTTGCCTGTAGAGTCTGAAGTGCATATTTCTGGGTTCAGTTGACAAAATAAAATTGTGAAAAAACGCAAATTATGGGTAACTTTCGATACTACCCGTGTAGCTTAACATACAGTCTGGTAGTTTCATTTCTGTTGACTGCAAATTCTATAATTTCATCGTTCATTACATCTTAGTTCCATGAATGAAATATTTTCTTATTAGTCTGCTGAACTCTGAAGCAAAGGCATTGGATTCTGTCATATAATTTTTTTCTCTCCATTAATATTTGTTCGTAATCGTAACGGAGTAATAAAACTTTCGAAGATGTTTGCATCACTGTCCTCATTATTTTCAAAATTACGTATATATTGGGCTACTTAGCTCCATCACAGTCCATTATTGGCCGAGTTCTAAGTTTCTCTTTTCTTCTTCTGTACTATTCTCTATGATATATTCCAAATATGTATATGATCGTGATGAAGTATTGTCAAGTAATTAAATGTTTCTTTTTGATTTTTTCTCGCCTTCTTTATTTGTGAATAGTAAGAATAAATACTTTTATGGGTATTGTGTAGTATCTAACATTGTTTCCATCCACAAGTACAGCCAAGGCCTCAAATGGCGAATGATTTTTTATTACATTTCGTTTTATTCACATTTCGGAACTCTTTAGTTATTATTGGCGTTACTGTTATATATTCCGCGTTACATACGTTTTCCACAGCTCGTCGAATTAATGCGGGCCGTATAAGTTAGTTTTTTTCAAGCGCCTGTTTCCTTAGTTTTTTTTTTGTTTTCCTTCGCTTGCTTCAGTCACTTCAATCGACGAATTAATTTCTTGGTCGCCTGGGTTTACGTTTGGACCAAATGGCAAAATTGAATTTAATTGTTAAACCATTGTTCTTTTTTAGGAATGTTTTTATTTGTAATTGAAAAAAATTGAAAAAAGAGCCTAAAATATCTTTGAACCCGCTAAGCCGAAATAAGTAAATTTTTCTACAATTTTTTGTGGGCATTGTTACATAATATTATATTATGACTTTCTATTAATTTATTTTAATGTGTCAATCGATTTTTGAAAAGAAAGGGCTATTGAAACTAACAGAAGATTCAAAAGTAAATATCGTTGGTTTAAATTTTTTTTTAAATAATAAGGCTGATGAAAGGTGATGTCTTTCTTCGATTTCTCAAATTAGGAAACGTTATAGTTAATTTTAATGCAAGAATTCTAACTCGTAAGTTCTCGAAACATGTATTAAATAACTTCTGTTCATAATTAATAACAAAAAAAAGAATATTTTTTCACGATCCTTAAAAATAATGTTAACAATTATATTTTAAGCCCAAATTAAATATATTTTTACTCAACAAATGATAAGTTTAAATATCTAATGAAATATACATAATAGAAAGGGCTGGGAACAAAGAAATGCGGATTAAGCGACCACTGAGTTCCAACTGTCTGTGAGAAAAGGTGAATAGTGGGGGGCTCCTCGTGGAGCCATTATGTGACTAATAAATTATCCAGGTATATACAAGGACACTACATTTTTAGTTTTAGATTTTGGGTCAGTTTTTTATTTATTAAAACAAATTTATATATTTTAGTGCAATTTTCATATCTTGATTTACATTAAGTGTGGCCTGTTTTAAATTTTTAATATTTTATACACATTCCGTACTTCTATTTTCTTCTTTTGTATAAACTGCAGACGCAAAACTGCTTTATGAAGGATTTTACGAAGTGAATTTACTAGAAATAAACTGTTCTAATTGTGTACGTTATCTATATATGGTCAAGGCGTATGTTATGTTATGATATATTAAGTCATATCACTTTTAATTACGTCAAGTAAGTTTAAATTAAGTGATATTAAATTATCTTTCAACACTTTAAGTTGTAAGCGAGAGTTAAGCCTAAATTTAATAGGAAATTTATAGAAATGTAACCTAACAAAGGGTATATTACTTTACTTTAAGTTACTTGACGCCAGAATATGTTATGTCATATTAAGTTATTTTTCATTGCATTAACCCGACTACGTCTCAGTTAATATTATCTAACTCGTAAAGAAATTCTTACATTCAATCTTCGGTTCTTAAGATTTTTGCATTTTATGATGCTATTCTTAGTTTGGAAGATTTTTTTGTAATGGATAGCTTGTTTTCTCCCGGATATTCTTACCACCCCTGGTTTTGCTATGAACTATATTAATTATGCCAATTTTGGGCGTCGCAAATCCACAGGGAACTCAGAGCCGGTGGTCTTTGTTATATATACCTATTCTAGAAGAGTTTAGACTTAGTAACTCACTCGCTTGCCAAAGGCGTGTTGGTGAGTCAAAAATAATCGATCTAACACTTTGTGTGCAACCGTTGGTCTCATAACTGATAGTCTTCCGCCACCATCCCTTGTAGTCCGCTTTCCTCTGATGGCCTCTAAAATAATAAAACGTAATACGTATTATTGGCCCCCCCTTTTTCTCCCATTTGCTTGTTCACCTTACTTCCCATTGGGTTGTATACCACAATCTTCAGCAATGTTGTTTAATATAACAGAGCTTACCACTAGTAGACGAGAATTGAGTCACGGTGCAGAGGCTAGATAGCCTCACTTGACGATGCTCTTGTGTTGCGCATGCCACCCCACACTACCAGACCTTGAGCGTGTGTTGAATGAATATATCCATAAATTCCAGTCAGTTTATATTATGTGCAATTTCTAAACTTGCTTCATATGAAAAGAGTCAAAAAAATCATGGAGTCTAATGCGTTCGTGCTAAATTAACTTAATAAGAATCTAGTATTATAATTCTAAGTCGGTAACGAAATTTAATTTCAATTTTTTTTCAGAATACTGATTACTCGAATAGCTTCATTACAGTAGATTATAATATGAAACAGAATATAAAGTGTAAATCATTCTATAAAAAAATAGTGAATTTGCAAAACACGGTATACAGGATTAAGTATCTAATAAAGACAGACATTATTTGTTGACCGATAAATAGTTAATTGTCTTTAAAATAGCATAAAACAGATGACTTTTTCAGGAAATTGAAAATAATATTCAAAGTTATTTGTCATATTTTTCGTACACACGATACTTGCCTACATTATTCAGCGCCACTCAGTGGAATAACTCGCGAACATCTGCGAAGTCATCTAGCTGCCTGAGTAAGCACAGCGTTCCAGTCAATTGTTGGATGCATTAAAAAGAGTTATGTTTAATATTTTTTTTACTCTCAATCATGAAAAGGACATGTTTCACGTTTTATTTCAACGATAATTTATTACTTTATGGCCAACGAACAGCGTCTTTCTTTGTCCAACAATTATTCCCGGACATCGTGTATATGGAAGTATGTATAACATACACCATGTATATGGAAGTATAGTAATTTTTCGCCTTACAAAAAGCGGATGTAAACACTTGCATTTGTAATGGACAGTCGATCTGAATAAATATGGATAAGCAAAATCATCAACCTTAATCTTTCACAGGAAGATGCTCTCCAAAATCCGATTTGAGTTCGATAGCAAACTACCGTTTCCTCACTAGCCACCTTTTGCTGTAAAGATTGAAAACTGATATATTAGCTACATTGGAATCATTATATAAATCTCACGCGATAACTTCATTTTAAATAATAAACTTAAATTATTGCAATCAAAACAAAATATTCACATCAAAACACTAATATGTTTCGTACGTAAAGTTGTATTTGCATTCAATGGTAGGTTCCTCACTTGTAAAAGTTCTGCTATAATTTTTAAAAACCGCTAAAATTGAATGCGTTGCGCAATGTTCGTGAAAGATAAGAATGATAAATGGGTAAATGTAAAAATAATTATAGAAGGTATTAGCGTTTAGTAAGTTTTTTTTCAGTACACATATATTTCGATATATTTCTGATATTAAATTTTCATTAGGATGAGTCGAAATGTCCAATATTATATTGCACTAAGTAATTTTTAGTTTCATGATGAAACATTTTTTTTTTATATTTCAACTTGGAAAACTCTGTACCAAAGCTGTCTCATTCCGCAAATTTTATCTTAATGTTAACTTGTAAAAGTGGTGCTATAATTTTTAAAAACCGCTAAGATTTAATGCGTTGCGCAATGTTCGTGAAAGATAAGAATGATAAATGGGTAAATGTAAAAATAATTATAGAAGGTATTAGCGTTTAGTAAGTTTTTTTTTCAGTACACATATATTTCGATATATTTCTGATATTAAATTTTCATTGGGATGACTCGAAATGTCCAATATTATATTGCACTAAGTAATTTTTAATTTCATGATGAAACATTTTTTTTTTATATTTCAACTTGGAAAACTCTGTACCAAAGCTGTCTCATTCCGCACAAAAGTACGGACAATAGAAACGGTAAATTTTATCTTCATGTTATACGATAAAACATATTTGTATTTAAAAGTTAATATTTTTAGGTACCAATATTATTTGAAGCCCACTAATCCTGTTATTTTCTAAGCTGTGAAACGAAAACGTTCTAATTCCAACCTTGCAGGTAAGAGAAAAAAAACCCTTAAGTGTAAATTTACTCTCACACTCTCACACACTTTTGGAGGATTCTATGCATCCACCAGTTTTCAAATACAGATATGATTTCTCTACAACTAGGTTATGGTGGTAGATTAAAATTGCTGATGTGAACGTAAATTTATAACAACGTTGGATTTATAAACCTATGCTGAACAAGGTTTTATTTAATCTTCATTTGATCCCAGTTTGGATTAAGATAAAAGGGTTTCTTTGTATGACATCTGTAGCACACGGGTGACCAGACTTAGGACCACTGTCTGGCTACACCTTACGGAGGGCGCAAGCTGCAGCGCACCGGTTCGCCTTGCGCCAACACGCCTCTTGGAAAGATGAGACGGGGTGCTCGGAGATTGCTCACGAACGACACGCAGGGCGACCAGGGTGTTCTACGTCTCGGGGCTTCGGCGACAATCAAACTTGAAATTTCCTCTTCCGAGATGGCGCCGCGGCGTAGGTTCCCATTACACAATAATATCTCCTCGTTTACAACACAAATTTCAAATATTTCGTATAAATTCTTAACCTAAACCTTGAAAACGTCTTACTAATAATTGATACAAATGTTGTAATTATATTTGAATAAATGTCTAAATATTATCATTATTTTTTGCGCAATTATAATACTAACCTATATTATAATACTCAATTCAAATACTTATTGCATTTATGAATGTTTTACTACTTAAAATATTACTCTCATGACAGGGACATGACAACAATATTCATTTAAAAAGTCTTTGATCTAATTTATGTATGGTTATTTATCTTTTTATCAACAGAATTAATTTCTGTTATAAATATTTTTTATTCGAAATATAACATACAAAGTAAAATCATAAACATTAAAACGTATAACAAATATTAACGAGAAATAAGTTACATATAGATATAATACATGTGTCATTTACTAATATATCGTTTCAGAAAATAGATTTTTTCGGAAGCTGATATGAAATATCGATATACAGTTTCGATTTGATATCTGCAAAGCTACATTACCCACAGCTACTTGTTCCTGAAGCTTGCTTGAGTTTCATTGTTATTTTAAAAAGTACATAAAAAGTATATAAATATGAAAATATAAAACATAAAGGTAGAATCAAAAATATAAAAAGAATATAGATAATCGTAATATAAAATATCAATTGGCATAAATCAGTTTTGTATAAATTGTACCCTCTGTGTCGTCCGGCTTCGAGCAACGGACCTCGGCCGGATTACATCGTCCATCCGTCGGTTCACATCGTAGAGATGAAGCAATGGACTATTCAAAGGATATATAAAATAGTGCAGGCACCACAACAATATCCCTAGGACGTGTACACCTGTTAATCTTACGTCGTGTTAGTTGCCCAGGTGATGTGGTGCTGGGCTTGATTAAACGCTTAATGAGTAAACGCTCGTTATTGTAATTATATTATTTAACGGTGTAATATAATTTTATTAATAATATAATTACATGATATTACAATGTAATATAATATGTTTACAATAAAGATAAAGTCATTATGCGTGTATAAAAACGTACAAAATTATAAACCAAGTATCAAATTTAGTTAGTTGCTAGTGTTAAGTATTTATTGCCTGCTTTTTTAAACACTTAACAATAAATGTTATGATTGTTTTAGAAATAATATAAATGATTATATAAGCATCGGTAATAAAAAAATACTTCGGAAAAAAATTTTAATTCATATAAGTTTTATAGCAATTCTTTCTCTCAAGTTTAGCTCTTCTAATTATTGATATCGAAAATATATGAAAATATCATTTGAATCACAGGATATCGCTAATGACACTGGATGCGGTATTGGCGCCTATAAAATAGATATTTTTCTTTTCGAATAATTTCAACTTATGGTTTCAGTTTCCAATCATATTATCCTAAATGTATTCATAAATACAAAAGGAATTTCTGCTAGAAGTTAAAAATTTCCAGCAGATGAATGAATGCCCAAAAATTACATAAAATGAAAATAAAACTATCTCTTTTAGAAATCCCTTTTTTTATTGAAATTCTTGAAAAATATTGTCGCCTTACCTAAGATGAATTATGAATTCTGTTTTAAATAAATAGAGTGGGTGGTGGTATCGAATCGTGGATAAATTTAAAACGAGATAATTGCTATTAATTGAAATAGTAATCCTATTCTTAGAGGTACATTATTTTCGCAGTTTGACTTAAAAATAATTTAAATTTAATTTTATTTATTTTATTAACAGAAATAAATCTTCAGTTAATTATTTTAAGCGAACCAAGAAAGATAACGCAAGACAGCATTCTGGGACAAGATTTGTTATGAAGGGATTAATTATGATAACTTGCGGATAGGAAGGTCTCGAAAGAATGAACCCATCTCTTAATATTTGATAGAAACGAAGTTGATGCCCTTCGACAAAGACGTCTTAAGCTGGTCACTTATTCGGATAAATTTTGTGATGTAATTGAAATTGCGGATTTATTTATATTTCTATTTTTAAATCTTCATGTTTTATACTATTTTCCCACGCTTCAGACAAATGTTCTTATATAGTCTGTCTTTATTTTAAATATGTATATATTTTATTAAAAACAACCCGAACGAAGCAGGTTTACGAGTATAGATATTTGTGTTAATTACTTAATGTATATTTTACGATTTAATTTAGTTTTACAAATCCATTTTTTCCTTCTTTATGCTTAGCTTATAATCGAGAAAATATATTTTCCAATTCAATGAAAAGCTATGTTCAGAAAAGAAAAAAATCTCTAGACTTTCTGATCAGTCAGTCAAGTGGTGTTTTTTTTAAATCTATGGCATTTAGCACTAATTTCCGTCTTTTTATATCTTTAGTTACAAAACTATACATTTTATGAACGACTATACATTTAGTTCTCTTAGAGAAACGAGATTAAAAGTCGTTAAACAAGTTTCTGAGGTAATGCATAGAACAAGCGCCACTCGCGTGCAGGTCGCCCTAGTAATGAGACTAAATACAGAGTAACTGCACCACATTTAGAAGCTGTTTATTTTTTAATTATTTTGTTTAATGATATGTAGTGTGCGTTGTACAGATTTATACAAATTTTATTTCGAAGAAAAGGAAATATTCAATTAACAATTTTGTTACATTCCATAATCGTTTGAGAAGTTTTTTCTTAGATTTTTTTATTATTATCAAGTCTTTATGAGCTCATGAAAATGATAGAAATTGAATTATTGCAAACCTAATTTATTGCACGAAATGTCTTTATGCGGACGTAACTTGAGAACTAATTTGTAAAAGCAGGATTAACACTGAAATTTCTTTTCCAGCCAACCCCAGTGTTATTAGCATGGAAATTTTGTAATTTGTTTTTTATTTATTTATCGATTATACGTAACGCTGGTGGCCATTTCGACACTTCTTCTTATCTTCAAAAAATAAAAGCAAATGTATTAATCAATTTATATTAGATAGTGATCTCCAGTAAAAGAAACGTATAAATTTGTAACAAATAATTTTACCTTTTCCATGCAAAAAGGCATAGCTTTTTCTATTTCTGCAAATGGTATTGTCTAAAAGATAATTAAGGGGAAGTTTTACCATAACCTCTAATTTGTTTTTTTTTATTCAAATTTATTCATTAGACTTATTTATTAAAACCGACTTAACAATAACAAGTTATTTAATCTGTGTTAAAACTTGATAATTTTTAACTAGAGAAATTAAAAAAAAATCGGTTTCTGCTACAGGCTATAATTTACTTATTATATCTGTCATTTATTAAATATTAATAGTCTGTCATTTTAATTTTTTTTTTCCAAAACGCTTTCGCTTCCGACACAAACTTTGGCGGGAATATTCATCAGTACGTCACAAACAATTTATTTAATTTTTTTTTAAAATTGCTCCTAACTTATGTTATAGGCAGCTCTCCAAAAAATATTTTTTTTAATTTATCATTAGAAACAGCAAATATTAAATTCCAAATAAATCTACGTATATTCTAGGTGAATGGCTTTTTTCAATACTTATAGAGTCGTATGCGGATGTAAATAACAATCGTCAAATGCTCGAAACTTCACTATCAAATGATTTATTTTTCACCTAGACGCTTCGATAAGATAGGATTTTGAGTTCCTTTCCTGTATTCGTTCTCATCGTGTCTCGCAGATAGGAAGCCTTACATGCGATTGGGAATATCTATATATGGAAAGAATAATTTATACAAGTCAAAGATAGGTTTTTCTCTATTTACATGTCTGATAAATCATATCGACAGTTTTGTGAGACCTGAGCGGTTTATATTATTTCCAGTTGATACAATATTACATTTAACATGGAAAGGTCCATATACATCTTTGTGTATTATAATGTGTCAGTTACTAAAGTAGCGCTACACTCTTTTGTATGAAATTTTGCTTAAATTCAAAAAAATATCAGTTATTTTAATAGAAATAAATGGATAATTTTTCTATCATTCAAACTTATTAATTAATTGAGACAAACATGATACTTCAGATATGTAGTTAATTATACGGTTGCATGTTATATTTGAATACTGTTTTTATTTACTTATATAAAAAGTTGTTAAAATAAATAATCTTTAGTATGCCGCACCTAAAGAGGAAAAAAATGAAACCCTTGTAAAATCATTCACGTCCGTGTAATATCGCATTTGTTTGGAAGTTATTAGATGTAGATACGTAAAATTCAGCACAGTTTTAAAGAATATGTTTCAATAGACAATAATCAAAACTACTGGCAATCGGTTCTATATTTATCATGTTACTTTACGAATAATATAAACGTTACGTAGTTATTAGCCTTTAAGTTGACGTCCGCAGCTGTATGATTGTGAAAGCTTTATTTTGATAGCTACTTACTTTTAAATGGTGGCTTATTTCACTTTACGTAAAGATAGCTAAACAGTAGAAATTACGGTTGAATTTATAGGTTATTTAAATATTTCTTACAAAAATTTAACTTTAATAATAGAATTAATTTGGCGAACTAAAAGTAAGACCATTAATTTTACGGTTATTTTATAAAAATTATGTTATGTATTAAATTAGATATGAACAAGTATCGTTATACTCTTTTCAAATTTCATTTCATAACACATATATGATATTCGCAGAAATGACAATATAGTACATTTTCGATCCATATGCGTTACAAATAATACTTTTGTAAAATATTTTTGACTATCTAAAAAAATGAGAAAATTATTTACCGTAAATTTAACACCGAGGTCGAAAGTGATATAACTTATAAACTTGACGTGCATCAAAACAAAATAAATTATATAAATGCGTTTCCTGTGATCCATAAATAAGTTACCGAACTATCATCGTCGACGAAATAACTCCGTCCTTTCTTTGTGCTCGTAAAATTGTATGATGTTATTCTTTTCTCTCAAGCCTAAAGAAAAATGGCCTTACCTTAACGAAGAATAGGGGTTAAGATAAAGTCAGACCGTTTTAGTATCCCGGTTTTTAAAGCGAACATTAAGATAGCCATTATGTTCGTGCGTTAATTAATATATAAATTGAATAATATAACACAGGGCTGAATGGAACGTTACAATTTCTTTATATTATTGTATCTAGTGTACCTGGTTCTACTATAGAAGGTTATTACGGAAAAAGTAAATTACAAACAACTTATTGTGCTTGTTTTATTTTTTTTATTATTTTAATAACCGAAAAAGAAGTAATCCATAGATAAAGAACATGTTAAATACGAGTAGTAATCGCACTAAGATGGTTTTGTACACGTTTTGGCACATATAAATATTCCAGTATATCATGCTTATTTTATATTTCTCCATTTAAATATATCATCTAGTATGTGCTCAATAATCATCGCTATAGATCTAAAGTAAGCTTTTGGTAAATTTGTTTAAAGTGAGCTTTCGTAAACTCTGTTTTTTGATATTTTTATTCTGGCAGTATCAAAGAAGGGACTTTGGTAATATATTTTTTGTGGTTATCTCGAGCACTGTATCTAAAGCCATCTTGCATGAAATTTTGAAAAACAAAGTTAGGTTCCTATAACTTGCTCTTTAAAATGATATCCCATAGGATAAGCGATTTGGAAAAAAGTCTAAAACTTCATTTGCATCGTCTTAAATTTCTTTAAAACATTTTTAATTTTCATATATTTCCATGAGATAAAGATTTCGTTTCTTCCTTTGAGATACAAAATAATACCGAGAATTACTAAGATCACCGTAAAATAAATACATGTTGCATAATCAGTAACTTTTTCATCATTACATTTACCCTTTTTTGCCTGCTACATTGGAAAATGATCCATTAGATAGTGGAGATATAAATGGAGATTTTAAATGTTATTTTCCGATCACGGTACAAGAGACTTTTTTCTCCTTTCTATAAATCTACATTCCTCCCGAATGAGGAATAATGTGCTTATGGAAAATCAAAATAAGTAAGCCAAGCAATATTACGAGAATAAAATCCCATGAAATTCTTCACGAACGAAATTCCGGATATAAACGTATGTCACAAATTGTGAATAGAAATGAATTTGAATAGGCCTTGAAACAATATTCTCTCACGTAACTTTAATTATGCAAAGGTGTGAATGCGTTGTTTTTATTGTACTAGGTATCTTTTAAAAGGGCTTTTTATATGGATCTCAAAAATATAAAGTCAAGTTATACGGATTTTTCTTAACTTCAGATAGGATTTCTTCAGAAAGAACTGAAAAATATATTTCCTCCCCCTTCTTTCCAGAACTACTCAACTTAAATATATGAAAAATAAAGTTTTTAGAAGGCTATACAGTGGTTGAAGGAAAACGGCGGCGATGATCCTAGAAGTAAGTAATTTTATTAAATACGCACCTTGTTTACATGTAGGCGAAAGCTCTATGATAGTCAATCTATTGACGTTGTGAAAAAATATGTTCGTCATTCGTTTAATAAAACGCTACGTACACCTAAATATTTAGAGGAGCCTAATTGTGTACGAAATATCTGTATTGCAAGTTCTATTCGTATTTGATATGTTTTTAAGCAATATATCACATGTAGCTAATATAGTATATACATAAATAAAGTTTTTCATTATCTACTACTAAAATGGAAAAATAGTCAAATGAAATGCACACAGCGCATGACTTACTCTATTTAATGCTATTTGTTCGTCTATCATTAGATTTTCGAAAACAACAAATTGAAGGAATACTTTCAGAAGGCTCTAATTGTAGCATGAAGCACTCACTCTAGTTAAACGTCACTAAAATAAATTTAATATGCTTTTATATACAAAGGGTAATTTTCCAACGTATTATAAAAGAAAATTTATATTTTTTATAAAAAAGGAAAAGTTATATATTACAATATTGACATTACCCTCTTGGCTAAATTAAATCTCGTGAACTTTAATAATGTGAATAATTTGAAAGGAAATTTATTCCATTAATGAGCAACATCTCAGAATTAAAATTAATTAAAAATAACACGATTTAATGTATCTTCAAAGTGATTACTTCACTATTTTTTTATCAAAAATGGTTTTAGTACAAATTTTCTGTGGCAATACAGCTTTTTTTAAAAAGGTTTTTTTCAATTATAAGAAATTTTGTTGTATTTAATGACCTGGAATAATTTTAGCGGTAACTAGATCAAACATTTTTCCTATATTCAGAAAATGTCGTTAAAGTGTAGCCTCGCTTACTGAGCCAGAAATAATTTGAAACGCTGTAAAACATTTAACAATATTTTTGTACTTTCAACAAAATTTTATTGTGTTGAAAATACAAAAATATTCACAAATTTGTATTCAGAAAATAACGTGAATAAAAGTTATCAGACTATTCCTTACATAGACACGACTACAGCGATTTATTTTTCTTCGTACTACTTCTAAGCTTGCGAAAGTGACGGTCTAAAATTATTCCAAAAATATTAGAAACATTAATACAGGTGAGTAGATACGATTTGTAATCTTTATAAGGCACGAGTAGACACTGAGTCAGAATTGGGGGAAACTTATAATGACAATATGGGGCCAATCATATAATAGTAAAATGGTATCTTTGATCAACTGAACTTGAAGAGTAAGACGAACAGCTTGTCTGTCCTATCAGTATTGTAGGTTACCTATGGCAATATGAGCCTAAATAATCGCTATGAATTAGGATTAAATTTCCAAACCATGTTTTTTTATTTCCCTTTTATTTTAAAATAACAACATGGAAGATGGCCGTAAGCATGTCTTAAATAAACGTGTTATAGGTAAAAAATATTTTCCTGCAGGTAGAGGTGTGTTGGCCAACCTTAAACGAAATATTAATTGGTCAAATATTCTGGAGTAATTCTACAATATTTCAGTTACGAATATTTTTATTAAATTTTTGCCTTATTAATAAAATCTCTTTGATAGTTAAAATATTACTAAGTTCGGAGATGGAGTATATGTATAATTTACACTATATATATATATATATATATATATATATATATATATATATATATATATATATATATATATATATGTATATATATATATATATATATATACATATATACATATATATATATATATATATTATATTTATAAAATATAGCACAAAAAGGATATTATATCTTATAAATATAATAAAAGGTTTACACATTTAAAGGTACCTTTATTAGGGTTTCTGTTAAACTATTGTATTAGCTACTAATTAATTCACCCTAACGGTTCACACTTTTTTTTAATATTCAATTACAATTATTTAGCAACCTTGAATAAGGGAAACTTTATTGTTAACATCACTTATCTGTATTTAATGGCATGTGGACACAAAGTTATTTTCATTAAAAGCTTTGGACTTGTGACAAAAAAATTGTGTTGGTATAACCTTGATAGTCTACGCTTTTAAATCCTTTATCGCCTAAATAATTATACAGCGAGGGAAACAAATGATAATCGGTGAACGACAGTTGTGGAAGGTAGGATGAGTGAAAAGAAGAGTAATTTGCCAAAAATTTACGTTGGGAATTTAGTAGCTCCATATGTCCTCTTATAAAATGAAAAGAGTGTTAACTCCTTGATATGAGGTAATTAAATCGAGTATTTCCACTTTTCCAAAGCATGAAATTATTTTTCGATTCCAGAGTAGATTTCCCAGATGACTTGTGAATAAATTTTGTCCAATAAAGCTTTTATTTTCTTTTACATTTAGGAGATCCTCTGGAGGAAGATTATTAAGGAAAAAAGAAGGATATATTTTTTTAATTATTGAAACCACTGCATGGTTTTAACACTGCGTGAGTATAGCCTTATTTTTCATAATGCCTACAGTGCGTGATCGTTTTTGGTCCGAAACGAAATTAATCAAAGATCACTATAATTTCTATAAAATCTCCATTTGTTTGTTTCCTATCAAAACTCAGTTACTAACTGAAAAGAAGATCGATCACCGTGTCCTCGATTTTCTCTACCGAAAATATTCGACATGCTTATATAACATTCCATAATTAACTTCTCATACACTTATAATCATTTTATTTGTACAATATATATATATATATATATATATATATATATATATATATATATATATATATATATATGTATATATATATATACATATAATGACAATTACATCTTTCACCAATATTTCGATAAGAAGATCATGTATTTAACAAGAAAATAAAATCTAGAATCACTGTTTTTCATAATGAAAATGCTGCTGAATGCTACTCTAGTAACACCATTATTTTCATAATTTTAAATTCATGAATTTTGTGGTTGTAAAACAACCACAAAATTCATGAATTATTTTTAAACTAACTATTCAAAGATTCTTAAAACTAAAAGCAATCCTGTATGCAATTTGTACTCTCCTTTCTAATATTTTAGATTTTTAACTTAAAATTAAATTGTACGCGAGTTAACATGCTTCATAAATATGTCAAATTTCATTATTTCTTCATCGAAAGGTATTTGAGAAAAACAAGTTTGACAAACAGATCAATGAACGAACATGTGATTGATATCTCAAAAGTGCAGTTTTTATCACTTTCAGATACGGAACCTTAAAAACAACTAATTTAATTCGAAATGTTTAAGTTATGAGAGAATGTAAAATTATTATGCCATTATATAAACCACATTTGTTGAACTTTTCTTTAAAAATATTGTCAAATTACTCTTAATATTACGTTACAAACTATTTTATATTTTAACTCAGAGTAAACCTTATAATAGTATTTACTTATTTGATCAATACCCCCAATTTTCTTTGCTATATTCTACAAAGTTAGAAACTCATTTAAATTATATTGAAATTAATTGAGTTCAAAATGTAAATAAAAGATTTAACGATTGTCAGTTGTATGTTCAAAATTAAAAGAACAAAATGTTATACAAACTTGGACTAGAGAACAGCAGATTATGTCATATTTCATAACAAGTGTGCCATAGTTTGCTAACTCTGGCTGATCTTTCTCTTTGTTTTTATTATCTTAATTGCAGTAGAATGAAGAAGCTTTTGCTGCCTTCCCTGAGTAAAAATTTAGTACATTTAAATCCACAATTATCTTGCAAAACTATGAAATTAGGTTTGGAAAGTAAAGTAACACATTGAAGAATTCTAAAGTTTAGTTAAAAATAATTTGGGTAAATATATTGAATATATTTGGCGTTAATTTTGTAGAAGTTCATTATTCACAACCAAATGAAAATATGTGATACAGTATTATTTCTACATTATTAAAATTCTTTACCACGACCTAGGTTTCATTCTATTACTATATCTTCAGATGGGAAATTAGTAAAGATCGCTGCTAATTGCTCACCTGAAGATGTTGTAATACAACGAAATCTAGGTCGTGGTAAAGAATTGTAATAATGTCAAAATAATACTACCTCACGTATTTTCATTTAGTAGGATAAATATGTGAATGGAACTAGTGAACTTAGTTGAATCAAAATGTTTATATAATTATAAATGAGCTTTGATTATTATAAAAACAACAAAAAGGGATAATGTGGAAGTATCACAAATATAGATTTGAGTTTACCAGTCTACATTAAGGTTAAAGGTATCAGTCAATAAATAAGCCAATTTCACTTCGCCTTGCAATGTATAAACAGTGTTCTCAGACCTTTGATATGTTTTTGTTTTTGCTTTACTTCTAAATCACGACGTGTAATCAGAAGAGAAAGTTAAAACTTACTTACTCTGAATGTAATATGTATGTTGATAAAAAAATTACGTTATGAATAGAACGAAGATATTTATTGTCACTACTGCAAACGCATTTAAAATTAATTAGTTACGCTTACAAAATACCGTTATGCGAATTCGACATAAAATATGCTTACTGTAACCATTGTATCCCCACTAGAGTAATCAGTTTTAAATTCACGAATCGGCTGGGTATCGACACAGCGTTAACGCTGCCTGAACTAATTCGTATTTGAACGTGAAATGATAAATTTCATTTTGAATGAAACCTACATGAATAGTGTTTTTTTTATATATTTTGTGTTTATATTTTCACCGATAATTTCTACTTCTTCTACTTTACGAAGTATTCCATTTTTTTTAAACATAACAATATTGCTAAAGAGTTTCTATATTTAATTTTTTCTGATTCCTCTTAAAAGTGTAAGAGAAAAATAATCTGTAAGATTTCTTTAAGTCTCTTTATTGAGAAATAATTTATTTTCCAATAATTTTTTTTTTTTTTATTTTCAACATTTTATTAATTATAATAAAATTTAAATGTTTCATTGTCACAAGTAGACTCTACATGAAAACTTATCATAAGAAAAATACTAAAGTACAAGTGTATTCGATTTTTATTCTGAAATATAACATCAGAATTCAAAACCGAATAAATCTTTCGCTACGTCGCGTTACATACCACTTCCAAAGGAAATTAATTTTTCCACTCCTTGCATCCACTCTTTGCTAAAATAAGTAAATTAAGATATACAAGGGCACCAAAATATGCAAGAAGAATATAAATTATTGACAAATCGTAAAATTTTGAAATTGCAAGAAAAGTTTAAATGCCAGAAATAATTTTAAAAATTATAATACATATAGCTAAATCATAATGTATCAATCGGTAGAAAAAACAGAACTGTAGTAATTATATAAAACTCATTAAGAATTAAAAGCAAAAAACCTTCCTACTTATGTGCGTATAAATATGAAACATTTAAGGATACATAGTATCTCCATAAAACTCTTCGTAAATCTTAATATTATTTTTTATTGTATCAATACCGTGCCTAGTACATATTTCATAGACATTCATTACTTGAGAATATTTTATTTACAAAAAATAATATTGGCCGTTGAAGTACATAACATGTAGAATATAAAAGAAAAGTGACAGAAAAGTGCAAAAAATTTAAAAAAAATAAATATAATAATTAGTCGATATCATTTCTATTAGCTAAAAATAACTATGCATTGAAAATAGGCGCGCACTTTCTGTCATATATTTTTATGGGACCTTGCCATGATTCTTACAAATCGAATTGTTAGAGTTTGAGAACGAGCAGTCGTATCACAACGCAATGTATCGGGAAGATATCTTGCAGCATACAATTTCAAATGTTTTGTACATTTAATTTAAAACTTACAAAACGTAATTAAAAGTTAAAAACATGTTAAGTTCGAGAAAATCTTTAACTAAAAAATTCCAGTATATAATTAGATATACATACGTGAATAAATATTTAAAACGGGTGTATTGGTTTTCTGCTCTAATATTTGCAAATATTAATACCATTTTTACCACAAGAATATATTATAAAATATATCCTTCATAAGCATAAAATATATCACTCGACTCACGAAATTTAAAAAAAAAATTAAGTGCTTAATTTTCTTCCTCTAACATTTCCACATAAACTTGAAATTAGCTCCAGTGTGAATTTTAAATGATAAATACCCGGGTTAGTGTGCTTTATTACTTATTATTCAATATCAAACCATCTCTTAGAAAAAGAGCTATGGTAGATAGACAGACGGATGGATGTGTGAGTAATCCCATGAAAGTTGTATTTTCTTTTTTTCTTTTGGCAAACGGTTTGTTAGTTAATGAATACCTCTATATATGTCATTTGTGAACTCACTACGCCAAAAATAATAACGCATTATTCACAAAATGATTACAGTGAAATATACGATTTCGAATTACAGAAACATTTTGCCGTATCTTTTTTCAACATTTATCTCGACTTCCATTTGCTTCTTCTTTGAGGAGCTCAATATACAAACAACATTTGGCCACCTGAGCGATAAATAAATACCGAAATCCCGCGAAGGATACCGTGGAAGTCTTAATTGATTCGATAAAAGCCTCGCCTCAATACAATTTGATCTAAAACGAGTCGGACTAATGTTTATTGTTGTAAAAACTTATTTACCCAATGACGACCTGATTATCGGCTTACTGAAAGATGTGACGAGAATTTTGTGAAAAGTTGTACATTTTCTACGCAATTAAGTAGGTATTTACATTTAGAAAAACACGTTTTCTTTAAATTTTTAAATCAACCCAAAATTAATATTTACAAACCCAAACCTTGTAAGTCTAAAAAAATTTAAAGTTACTTAAAATAAACGAAATGCTGATTATTCCTAAGCAGTCAATCGATCCATATATTGCAATTGAGAAGCTATTTATTATAATGCACTTTGTGTTTTATTTTGGGTCTATCGTTATACTTTTTGAGCTATCTAATGTTTATTAATCCTCTTTGTTTCCTCTTCGTCGATTTTGCTGCCAGTCTGATTTCACTTTCAAGAAGCATCGGAATGTTTTATTTTGGTCTGTCTAGTGTTGACATAATAAAATATCATAGTGAAAATTAAACTAACCATTCTTAAAACATTTATTGAAACCAATGCTGCAGTTAAGTGCTTGGAAATATTTCATTACAACAACTGGCAGATAGATACTTTTTTATTAGATATGCTTTCTTTAGTTTCCTTAATACATATGGTAACAAAGAACATTATCTGTATTTACTATGAGTTAGAAATGAAGCATCCTTTATTGTTTTATTAAATTCAGTATGCAACAAGTAAATCACAAAGTTTCACGTTTTAGAAGAACGTGTATTAATTTAAAAAAATACTAAAGTACAAGTGTATTCGATTTTTATTCTGAAATATAACATCAGAATTCAAAACCGAATAAATATTTCGCTACATCGCGTTACATACCACTTCCAAAGAAAATTAATTTTTCCACTCCTTGCATCCACTCTTTGCTAAAATAAATAAATTAAGATAAACAAGGGAACCAAAATATGCAAGAAGAATAGAAATTATTCATAAACCGTACAATTTTTAAATTGCAAGAAAAGTTTAAATGCCAGAAATAATTTTAAACATTATTATACATATAGCTAAATCATAATGTATCAATCGGTAGAAAAAACAGAACTGTAGTAATTATATAAAACTCATTAAGAATTAAAAGCAAAAAACCTTTTGCTGCCCGTCTGATTTCACTTTCAAGAAGCATCGGAATATTTTATTTTTGTCTGTCTAGTGTTGACATGTTAAAATTGTTTCGTATCATGATGAAAATTAAACTAACCTTTTCCTAAAACATTTATTGAAACCAATGCTCTAGTTAAGTGCTTACAAATATTTCATTACAACAACTGGCAGATAGATATTTTTTTATTAGATATGCTTTTTTTAGTTTCCTTAATACATATGGTAACAAAGAACATTATCTGTATTTACTATGAGTTAGAAATGAAGCATCCTTTATTGTTTTATTAAATTCAGTATGCAACAAGTAAATCACAAAGTTTCACGTTTTAGAAGAACGTGTATTAATTTAATGATTAATTTTGTTAATAATTTTAATTTTGATTTAGCCTTATTCAGGAAATATAAAAGTTTAATTTTTAATTTAATTATAAAAATATAAAAATATAAATTTGATATCTTTGAAACAGAACACACTACTAGTAAAACAAATAAAACCAGAGCATCCTTGAAGTCTGCAAAAGCAAATGTTTCGTTTAATTAAGTCAAGTGTTAATTAACTGAAACATAAGTTTAAGTCAAAGTGAAAGTTCGTAATTATTTACTGTCAATAAAAATTGAATTGCTCTCAAGATAATTGCACGAAAAATGAAGATAGTCCACGTAAAATAAATTACGTACCCAAAAAATAACATCACATTCTTAAAGTAGTAAGTAGATCTAAAATATTCATCCAAAATATTTATATTTATTTTTTTAATAATATAGTTCTTAAAACTGTTCTAACGCGTTTTCCTTTCTATACATAAATTTAAAAAAACGGATAAATAAAAAAATCTTTTCATTTGATAGAAGAACTAAGAGAAAGCTTCAGTTATTTCAGCCCTAGAAAATGACATTGGATGTCGATAATTAAAGGTACAAAGGATAAATTACCAATTTGCAATTACCATTTTTTCTTCACAAGTTCAATCTTAAGTTACTAAATAATTTACTTTATAATATAGGGAAAATCCGATTAACACCAAGTACCTTTGTACCAAAATTAAGCGGATTCAAACAAAATTATTAGTAAATATATTACTAATTATTAGTAATACGTAGAATACGTTGAAAAGTATAATTAACGTTACGTTAAAAGGAGAAATATTTATTGATAACGACGAATAAAACTCATTACGGTAACCTTTTGTTTCATTATGCTTATCATTTGGTATTGTGAATACTTAAAATTAAAAAATCACATTTTGGTCATTTTTAAATTGTATATTCACAACGTAAAGAAAATTTAGAATTAAATTTTGAGTACAAAAATTAAACACACAATTTTTTGCAATAATCTAGAAAATAAAGCTGTTTAAATTAGGTCAAACTGCTAAAACAAAGGAACAGAAACGAAAAACACCTTACTTCTGAAAACAAGGAATACGAACTGCATAGAATATTAATATCAATCATAGTGTTCCTTGGCCATTGGGTAAGCAGATGAATCTATTAAATTGACTATCAAATATATGAGAGGTTAAAAACCAGATGTATCACTCGACAGCCAAAATATCAAAGAATTTTGTTTTTTTTTTAATGGAACCGTTCGAATTTCAAGTTCATTTGGCCGTGCCTGCAAACTTATACATAGTGTGGCTTCCGACTCGCTGAACGATCGGAGTTGACTTGCATTTCATCCATTTCTACAGGGCAAATCATCACTTTTTACTGCTTATAGGCAAATTGTGTGAGGTTGATGTTGAAAATAACGAAACGTCCAGAAATTAGCCTAAACTCGTTAAACAAGCGAGTGGAAGAAATTTAAACGGATGCTGTAAGAATAACGAGTCAACATAAATACTACTTGCTTTGGTTTTGTTAGATAATTATTTAGGTTGAATTTTATTCCACTAGATTTATTACTGATTTGATTTGAATTAATTTTCATGGATCCACCGATAGTAAACAATTAGTACAACGTATAGAAAATAATGACGAATAGGTTGATCAGACAATTAAATAGATTTACCAAATTAATACGACCTGAGAAGACTTTAAAATCGTGCAAGGAAATTGTGTATAGTGTATAGCGCATCCCCAGTGTGTGTTTTATTTACGACTGTCACGGCAGCCTCGAGTTTTTATAATATTAATATTATTTTAAAAGATAATTGCTTGATAAATCGTTTATTTTAAAAGTGATTATCTTTTATTATAGATTTTTGAAAAATTATCCGGTCAGGTGTCATATTCAAAGACAAATGTATCTAAATTTGTCTTTGAAATATGACATGCATATCCATCCATTGAACTGTATGTGAGCACATTTAAGGGCATGCTACATACAGCTCACAACTCTTGATCGATTTTAGTGATTATTTTCCTGAATACAATGTGTTTTTGAACAGCTTCATTTTCTAAGCAATTTTCTTCAAAAACTTCTCTTGTTTTCGTTCCCAACAACTTTTCTTGGCTTCAATTTTGTGGGCATCTCCTTGCCCCCTCTCGCTTCTTCCTGTTTTCATCATCATTTCTCATGTTTTTTATTTTTCTTACAATTCTTTATTTAGTAAATAATAGAGAAAAAAGCTGAGTATGCCCTTTTGATTTTACCATCAATTTAAAATTATTTTATATTATAAGTATCATCGACCTTTATTCGATAAAATATTTTCGTATTTAAAACATAATATTCGGAATATATTTCAAGTAAAATGAAGCATAAGTTACGCTGGTAATGAGTTGGCATAATGAAATGATAATAAAATAAAACAATAAAGCATAAATTACATTGGTAATGAGTTGGCATAATGAAATGATAATAAAATAAAACAATAAAGCATAAATTACATTGGTAATGAGTTAGCATAATGAAATGATAATAAAATAAAACAATAAAGCATAAATTACGTTGGTAATGAGTTGGCATAATGAAATGATAATAAAATAAAACAATAAAGCATAAATTACGTTGGTAATAAGTTGGCATAATGAAATTATAATAAAATAAAACAATAAAGCATAAATTAGGTTGGTAATGAGTTGGCATAATGAAATGATAATAAAATAAAACAATAAAGTATAAATTACATTGGTAATGAGTTGGCATAATGAAATGATAATAAAATAAAACAATAAAGCATAAATTACGTTGGTAATGAGTTGGCATAATGAAATGATAATAAAATAAAACAATAAAGCATAAATTAGGTTGGTAATGAGTTGGCATAATGAAATGATAATCCTACGTTAAATCATAAAGTTATTTCATGATTACAAAAAAATACGCCTTATCAGAATCACAGAAAATTAACTTTTCCGGGCGCAAATTATTTAAGAAATCCTAACCTTTATACTTTTTATCTACTTTAAAATATATGTTTGTAGTCTTTGGCATTTAGACCACGATTTGTGTAAGGTGAAATTATAATATATAAAATATAAATGAAATAGGGTATACTTTTAAGAAAGACCGTAGTTTAACATTTTCATAAAATAACAGGGTTGGGTTTGTTAGCCCAATTATTTCGTGTACATTGGGATTTTTTCACTTGCACTGATATATACTATTTTTTTGTAATTTTTTGGTAAATAAAAATGGAAATATATAACTTTCCTGTAATAACTGTTAATAATATCAAATTGACTAATTCGTTTGATATTCATGTTGTGAATAAGATTAAAACAAAAAATATTTTATTTTTAAATTTTCACTGTCATTTAAATTTAATGTTGTTTACGGGTAAGCAACAGCAGTTTAAAATTCGACAATGGAATTATTTAGAAAAAAAACCATTAAAATTCAATTAATTTTATGTGTAACAAAAAAATTAATCGACGAATAAAATGATTTACAACATTTATGGAAAACAAAATTTAAAAAAAATTAATAAGGCATGAGAAGAAATAAAAATGACTTTAAAATAGAATTCCACCCACTAATGAAATCAATATAATATCTAAGTATAAATAAACAAAATATCAAATAAATTTATATAATACATACAGTTCAAAAACTGTCAATATAAACAACTTGCCTAGAGTTTTAATCGGATTAATTTAATAATAACAAAGATTCTCGTCGTCCTGCTACACTTAATTTATCTCTTGAATGCATAAAGTAAATTGTGGTATTATTTATTAAATTTCGTACTGGAAGTTTTTTTAATTTCTATCCCAAATGGTAAAATGGCATCTCTGTAGTTTGTTCGTGCAGGCATATGGCTGTTCCAATCTGTTGCAGACCCAGATTTCTACAGAGAGACCCATGTGGATTGAATTTCTTAAATAGATACTCTATACGGATTTCTCAAATAATATGGGATGAAATATTAGAAACAATTTTTCTAATGTATCTTCCCCAAATCATAAAATGAGGACCATAACTCTTTTCAAGTATTCTATTAAGGGGATGATCATTGTGCATGTATTATAAAATTTAATTGAGTTATTTATCATGTCTCTAGAGTGACCCGGTTTCAAATTTGATCCGACATTCAAATACACACGCACACACGGAAAACATATATAAAGAAAAAATAAACGGTCATTTTAAGTAATAAAATAACTTTTAAAAACTGACTTACTATATCACCGACTTTATATTAATTTTATCAGAACGAATACGAAATAAAACTGAAAATTTTACTGAAAAATTAAGATAGGTTCGGTTATCTAACTGCTTTTCCGTATCCATTTACATTGTTTTGCAGCAACTAATTATAGGCATTACTGTATAGAATTGTGGTTGAAAAATTGTCTAACTCATTACTGACTTTACAGTTATATATATATATATATATGTGTGTGTGTGTGTGTGTGTGTATATATGTGTAGATATATATATGTATATAAATATATATATACATATATATATATATATATATATATATATATATATATATATATATATATATATATATATATACAGATATATATATATATATATATTTAAAGAAAATTTAAGACATTCCTACAAAAAATATACTTCGTTTGTAACGTGTTTTTTCTGAGAATGAATATCAGTTTTACTGAAATAACAAGAGAGTTTGACATATTATGTGATAATTAAGATACGATTCCTTTTAAATGCAGATGAATTTATCCTAATTTCCATTAATAACTCTTAACACAAAGTGTTAATAGTTAATAATGAAAAGGCATGTTTAGTAAAAGATATCTAACAAATATTCATGATCTAAAAAAATTACTAATAAGAATTGCATTGGGTACCTGTGCACTTTGGATATCGGAAGTTTCAACTCTGAGACAGGAACGTCTCAGAATTGAAACGTAATGAACCGACTTGGTCGAGACTCAGTTCCGGGTCTGCTTTAATTCTACGTCTCATTATATTTCTTTCTTGTAAGACTTTTTATAATTCTTCTGGTAATTCTTTCAATGTTTCTACGGTTGAGAAGTGGATATCTAAATTATTTTTAAATAAAAATATATTTATAACCAGTTTGACAAAGCGCCGAGAGACAAAAATATTCATACCTAAATATGCATTACGATTACTCCAGCCAGTAACATCAGCGCAAAGAATGTAAAATATACTATATTTAATACTTTTTTGAATGCTATATATTTAAATTTTTTTTAACGCGAAATAAGCGCTGCGTTTCGCTCTTTAGACTAATTCATATATACATATATGTGTATATATATATATATATATATAAATATATATATATATATATATATATATATATATATATATATACATGTATATTTCTTATGTTAGATTTTACTAAGCACATAGGAGCGTTCGTACATGTATTCCGAGCAGCAAGAATTTCAATATTGGAATCTAATGCCAACCTAATGAAATACCCAAGGAAGAATACAAATACTGAACATAATGGGTCGTAATTTTAGTTGCATAAAACTGCTTGTGAATAATTAAAAAAAAATATCGATTATTAAAAATAAATTATCTCTATTGACATGGTAAATACAGTTCACTAGAAAAATTCAGTAAACTTCGTGTAGTTCTTGACAGTTTTATTTTGGGTTATGAGGTCGGGCATAACACCAGACTGCATACCTTAAAATATGAATTTTGCGATGAGAGGAGAAAATAAACTCGCTCATATTAAGTACTTGGTCATTAGTCGGCGATCTAATAGCTGACAGTAAATTTTCCTATCCATATCTCTAATAGCTAACAGTAAATTTTCCTATTCTATCTAACTTCTGAAAGTAAATGCTAAAAAGTAATACTCTTAGTATTTCACAAGCATCTCACTATTATTTTTTGATTTTCTACACGATGTCATCAGGTTCTGCGTCAATGATTACCGTATCTTACCCACTTCTCATCGATAGAAACTAATTGCTTCATCATACCGTTACATTTTGAAGTCAATAATTGTAAACCAAGCAAAATTCATACAATAGAACATTCCTTGGTTGAAGCCAATTTTAATGCATTTTTTTTAGTTTAATAAAGATGTGACGTTGCCTGTCATTAATTAAAAGTTTTTCTGCCTATTTAAACGTTATGACGAAATATTTTGAATTCTTTGTGGAAAATTCCAATTTCGTGCCATCACCAATAAATTTGTAATGCAATATATATATATATATATATATATATATATATATATATATATATATATATGTACACACACACACACACATAGACACACACACACACACACATATATATATATATATATATATATATATATGTATGTTTATAATTAATTAGTTAATTAAACTACGGTAGTATTTTCGATCTCGAAAATATCAGATATAAGCACTTTCAGAAATGCATCACTTTCATGTACTTACTGTCTACATATATCTTAATTACGTTATTATTTACTATAGTATAATAAGCAATACTAATCTTAACATTGCAAAATGAAAGCATGTCGGAATCGTAATATGTTACTTTGTTAATAATATTTAATATAAATAATAATTTTAAATTTCCACGAATATTCAAGGTTTAATTTCTTAGAAATGTTTACTAATATTTTGATTAAAATTGTTTAGTATTTGAAATGGTACTAAATTTGATTTCTGTACTTTCTCAGGTAAAATGAAATAAAAAAAGGAAATAAAAATGTGTGGAAAAAAAGAAAATGCTAACTTAGTAAGGAAATAAACCAAATTCATTGAATTACAGACAATATCAATGTTCAAAAAGAGTTTTATCCATCAAATAGCCGAACACATCATATACACGAATATCTCTACTCAATTGTGGCAAGTCTAAGAGTGTATTGTGTTGGGCTGTATACGACAATAATATTTACATGTCTAAATCGATTCGGCTGGTAATCTACGAAAATTTTTGGTATCACCTGCTCATAACTCGGTAATGGTGTCTAAAATGGGTTAATTTGAATCGAATTAATTGAAGAAAACATGGCCTAAAATAAATATATTCATGATATAAAATTAGTTTTTAATTTCCAAAAAATATTCTAAATGGTATTTCTAACCAAATGCACAAAAGATAATTTTCCTAATTCGGCTGTATTTTTTTTATATTGACGCCTATTTTCGGCATAAATCGGATTTTCCGATTTCATTTCTTCTTTTCCTTCATTTACAAATATATAACTTAAAGATAATCCCAAATAAATTTGTTCGATATCTGATGATGCGTTCCTGAGGTGTTATGAACTATGAATGATATCATATAAGACAGACCTCTTTAGTAAATGAGAGCACGTCAGTAGTGATTAAAGTAAGTTTTTTCTTAAAGTTCATGTTATTTTTTTTCCAATGAAACCAGAAACTTTTTCTATCGATTCATAAAAGTAGGTTAGAGCCAATTCCTATGCCCAGCGGAGGCGGTAAACATGATTCCCTATACTACTTTTCTTAAGGTCATTTTTTATAACCTCTCATTGCTAAAAATCTCTGTTTAAGGTGCGCAACATTTCCATTTCAAATATGTACTGAATTTTATTTTCTATTTTTTTCTTTCAAACCATTCTCATTTGGTCCTTTCGGTTTTTAACCTCCAATTTTCCATAAGATACGTTTTATAGATCTACCCATGTTTTAATAATGAACCAATAAACATAATAAAATAAATTAAATATTAAAAAAGTAAAACCCTGGTTATAAATAATTTTACAAATACTCACAATTTTGTAAAATAATTATTGGTTATTACCGTAAAAAAAATTATGCTGATGACTTTTAAGAGGATGCTAATAATTATTACTAGTTTCTTTCGTTTTCGTTGTCACGTATGATTTCAATTTCTACGAATCTCGCTACCGGTTTATTTATCGTACTCTGCTTAGCAGCCACTGCTCTTCACGTGATTTTATATTTTGGCATCAACAAAAATAAGGTGTTTTTATTTCAAATATTTCGAGAGAGATACTATAGATGCAATTTCCAAATACCATAAAAACAAACGAGAAAACTATATGTTTTCCCTCTCTCTCTTTAGCAGCATTTTATTCTTATCCCATAAGAAAATTTAATTAAATTAAAAATATTTTGTATAAAGCGGGTATTTTTTCTTTAAAAAAATGAGCCTATTCCGTATTCTCTTTAATTTTAAGGCTAAGATGATCGTTTGTTTCTTTATAAAATAATATGTTTATTAAAGAAAATTCCACTAGGTTAAATAATAATAAAGAAATTGCACCTATTTCTACAGTTAAATGTTTTTAACCTGTACTTGTTAAAGATGGTCACAGAACTCACGGCGTGTGAGTCTAATTTTCTTTATACAGCTTTTCTTCTTATTCATTTCACGATCTGCTCTTATGGGGTGCATGGATTAAGTGATTTTACTATTGGATTAATAAATAATTTTAATTGGATCATTAATATCTGAAATATGAAATCAAGGGAGGCAGTACAAGAAGTCGAACATAATTAATCACAGTGAGTTAGGCCATATTGATATGCTTAGAAAAATCAGCACTTAAATATTATTTTCATGCTAACATCCAAATAAATAAATGTTTGAAACGTTTGTTCCTAGATTTAAAAAAGGGACTATATCAGATACAATGAAAATAATTTCCGTAAACCCTCACCTTGACCTTAAATGAGACTTGTGTCATTTCCAAAGAAAAAGCTCGCGCACTAAATATCTCAGTATTTTTCGATACAATTTTGCTTAAAACATACAAATTCAATTTTTGGTGCCGCGGAATACAATTTTTTTGAAAGGAAACCCTTCTCTGCCACTCATTGTGCGAAGTTATAGTATTATTTGTAATGACATAATTAAAATATCATTAATAGACCAGAGACTTGCAACAGCTCAACCTATTATAACTTACCTGTCCAGCATGACGATTACGAGCGTTACTTTCAAATACATATAAGTTTAGGGGTTTGTGTCAGTGGATTAAGATAGGCTGTATAATGATGATGTTCAGATCTAATAATGCTGATGATCAGAGTATTTAGTACCTTTACTTGAAAAATGAACTTCTATGTAACCAGTATGAAGTGAATGTCATACTATTAGCACTGCAAATTCACGGGAATTCATGCGCAAACAGACGTGAACGTTGATCGCATCCGAAGAAAACTATTGTTTGCTATTAAAGCAAACAATATTTAAATTTTTGCACTGTTTGTATTTATTTCTCATTAACATTGATAGATAAAGCGTTAAAAGTATAATAAATAAAGAATTGCAAGTAATTTTAGAGTCCCATTTATTTTGTCAATTTTAATAATACCATTCACATTTAGATTTACACAGCTTGTTGAAGAATTCGTACTCATAAATCGAAAACAGTTTGATCTAAATCTTCGTCGCAAAAACTAAATTCCTTAATATTGTTATTTTTCCCAGTACGTCATTAAAAATTATTAAAAAAAATACGAAGAAAATTTCATTTTAAGTCAATAATCTAATCATATTATTATCTTTAAAATCCGATAATCAAATTCCATCCACTATTTCCTTTACTGCATTAATATCCACTCAGTACAAATAATAACATCACCATGAATAGATAAAGAACGAATAAACTTATTTTCGTCGCAAATATAACCGGGAATGGCATCCTATATCAAACATCCATGAGGACATACATAATGGAATTTTACCATCTGCACACTTTAGTTTTCAATTTTCTATTCCCAGCTTCCTCTCAAGCGCAGGTAAAAGTTTTCTGGCGAAAAATAAAAACTTCAATATTAAATTATTTTGAATTAATTGTAAATCGATGGACAAAACTACGTTCTGCAACTTTTATGTAATTGGTAAACAAAACATAGTAAGTAAATGTTTATTCTTTGCAATATATAGTAGAATTAAAGAAGTGAACTTTTTTCTGTACAAATTTTCAGAATCATTTGTTGTATACTCTTCTCAATTTGTATAAAATCTTGAGTAATATTATAGAAAACAAATATTATTGTACCGCAAAATGAGTGTGGTTTAATATTGAAATAACAAAACTAACTTGAAATATTTAATATGAAACTTGAAGACACAGAAAGATCAACTGTAGTTAGGTTATTTAAGACATTGTGCCTTTCTTAATTAAAATAAGCCATGACTTAAATGATAATTTTACACTATTGTGAGAATCACGCCTGTTCCTCAGAGATTAAAAATCGCATTACTTTCGCTCAACTTTAAATTACTCCTAGCGGAATAACTTTAATGTAAGAAATATGTAGAATGACGCCGAAGTTTTGTGATAAGTGATAAGGGAGTAAAAATTTTGTGTGTGTTATTTTATATAAATTATTGCTTTAAACTAATCTTACATCGGCATTGGTTTTAAATTACAGTTATAAACTATATTATGATACATAAATATTTGTTTTGACTTTGGATCTCGTTCGAATCAGAAAATCGAAAATTATGTGAACATATATATTATTTATTTCCAAAAAGATACCGGGCAGTAAAGAAATTAGACATAGAGAATAGGAGTTTAAATAATTCATATCAAGTTTTCTTTTGTGGTCTGTTGCAAGATTTAAATGAGTAAATTGACATTAAAATTATTAAAACAATTCTGTCCAAAGAATATTATTCTACGTATAATTTGACACTCATATTTAGGTGTTTTCTTCGCCTTCTAATATAATTTACCTAAGAAATTTTGCAATGAAACGATTAAAAATATTGATAAATGTTATTAGTTTTGTTAACTCTTAGTTTACGTGGCGGAATGTAATTTCAAAAATGTGCATGACTATTGATAATAAAACAAAGAAACTCCACCCGTGTGTCCAGGGATGAAACAAATTATAAAACGTAAGGCAAATTAAAAAGAAATTAATTTTATTTAACATTGTTTGACTTTTAAATAATTTTTTTATAAATATATTCAAGGGTTACAAAGAACACAATTAATATTAAGGCAACACAATTAATAATATATAATTTCAAAAATGTGTGAATATTTTCTTTAGGTTAGTTATCACTGGAAAAAATATTACAATAAGAATTTAATCACTTTTTTTCTTTTGTTAACTGCTAATATATAAGAAATAAAAAAATTCCCAAGTGTTATAATATTGAATACTGAACGTGAATAATATTATGGCAGTCAATATATAATTTTATAAATGTATATTTTTATTAGATTAATCATCATTAAAAAAAGTAATTACTTTTTTCTTTTGATAAATAGTAATACACAAGAAATAAAAAATGGAACACAAAAATCGGAAACCTTGGTGAAGTAACAAAATTTCTACGACTTTATTTGTCGACGCAATCGGCACGTTTTGCATATATTTTATGCATATTTTTTATTTTTTTTCCTTTCACAAGACAGGTATATAGTTTAACAAATAAAAGTATACGATAACCTCACTGTTTTAATGCATTAAGCACAAAAAAATCATATTTTATTTGTTCCCTTATCTTCCTTTTTTTGTGAGGTGCCTGCTTCTAATGGAAGGATTATTTTTTTTATTTTAGGTATCATGAGTCATAAAAGTCTTAGTAGTTCTTTGGTTATATTTGGTATACCAGCCTAGTTTCCGTGAATGGAAAAGCTATTCATTCCTCAGAAATTCGTAATTCTTCTACTATAAATTTGCATTGCTATAAGTAACATTTCTGGGTAACGGAATCCAGACCTCCTTGTCATAAAATAATATGAACATAAATTAATTATTTTCAAGGTCAATGATGTCTGCATTTTGTGTGGAAGAATATAATAAAACAGCTTTATTTTTCTTTATTGGTAAGGTATCAACGTACATTCTTTGTTAAATCTAATTTTTTTATAAAATTTACTAAATTGTTGTTACGATTGTTGATGATTTCCAATAAAAAGCAACACAATTTATTCGACGAAGGTTCTACTGCTTGTCACGTTGACGATGACCATGAATCCTATCTACTCAATGACGCATCACAACAGGAAGTAATTAGAAAGCATGATATGGAACATATGAAACAATTGAAATAACAGCAAAAATAATGTTCTTGTATGAAAATGTTCTAATAATATGTCAATTGAATGTTAGATAAGTAGTTTAAAGTGGTAAAATATTATAAATTATTAGTGAGTTAAGCAACATACCAAATTGTAACTATTGACATATGTACATTTGATAATAATCATTTTATGTTTTTTTTTAATTTTCTTTAAAATTATTTAATTAGCACCAGAAATTATCATTGGTTTATGCTTGAAAATTTTAATCCATAACGATGACCTTCGCGTAAATCATTTAATATTTTTTATCAAAATAGTTGCACATTTTTTTATGTCTTTACATTCATATCTAAATTAATTTGTCTTAGATATTTTTACGGAGAAATATGTTTCATATTAATCGCCATAGAACAAAAGAATAAAGAATAATAAATACTAGTTCTTCTTTGAGTTTCCGTTAATTGTGATGATAAATGTGAATCCGCCCGAATTAAGTCGAATCAAATTCTTCTGTATTCGATAATCTCAGGATTATATTTATAACCCTTGTTGGTGTTTTGCCTTTTTATTTCAATGTATTTACTACGAGTTTATAAACTAAATGTATTAAGAGGCTGAGTTTCTAATATAGTACAATAAATTCAAACTCGTGTTAATTAATGTTAATTTAACTTTCAAGATAGTCACTGAATTATATTGTTATATATAAATCATCAGTCAACAGACTTATTCGAGTTGAGTAATATTCCATTTTTGAGTAGGAGTCTCTGATCGACTGAAATGCCATTCTGTTCAGAATTTTCATAGGACTTTTAAAGTTTCCGGCTCTTACATGTAAGGAGTTAATGGGAGTGCAGAGATCGACCTCATACGAAAATCTTCAGGTTAGTGAATGTAAGTTAATTTGGGCATGTATTTCTATAGTAATTTTGAGAGTTTACCTATTATATATCGGTTTTTAAAACAAGTTGATGTGAATGCTTTTCTAGTAGGTGATGGTAATAAACTTTGCATCTAGGCAAGTATTGTTTTGGATTAATTTAAATATTACTATTTTACGTGCCTATATATTTACCATTAGGATTTTTGGGACAAATGCGGTTTAGTACCAGGAATAGTTTGACAATTTTTTTGGTATCATGAGAAAGTATATTAAAAAAAATCTGCAGCTGGACATTATTTATAATAAAAAGATCAATTCGATAAGAAATACAAGAAATATATTCGAATTTTTATATCGCTTGCCTATTTTTCATTAATTTCACAATGAGTTCATCGTTAAACATTACGCACTTGACACACACAAAGCAATAAAATAAGATGAATGAAATTAAATAGTTTGAAAATAGACATTTAAATTACATTAAAAAAATATAATTTCTAGCAATGACAAATCTTTAATTCATATTTATTTTTTCAAATTATAACTACCAACTTTTGCGTTTGCCATTACTATAAAAACAAAATTATCGTAATTAATTTTTAAGATATAAATTTATAATTTACTATATATAAAACAGACCACACTAATGATATAAGTTATCACTTCCAGTAGTAACTAATGTATTAAAAGTTTGTTTAATAAATTACTGTCATAAAAGTGTATTTTTCAAAAAACTATTTGCTATAAATATTACGGAGCTTAGCTCTAATTTAAATAATCGACATAAATATTATCAATATGGAAATTATTGTTGCTATTTAAATTAATAACGAAATGATGAAAATGTAAAAATAATAATAATGATATCTGAATTTAAAATATATTTAAAAGTTAGGCAATAACAAAATCAAAAGAACGCCATAAAATATATAAAAAAAGGATAAGCCATAATAAAAATTGACTTTATTACTTCCTGAATATCTGAATGCATGTGAGACCAACAGAGAGAGAATAATTAAGAGCACGCATCAGTATTTAACAAATAATCTCAAAATTTTTTCCTGCCACTCATGCAAAGAAACTAAGTGTATTTAAATATGCTCTTTTGTGATATTTGTGAGTTAAAAGAAAACTAACTGCCTACTTATGAAGATCTAATGAAGTACTACAAATGGACGAGATACCAAATAACATTTGAATTGGAAACTGCAAAAGAGCCCACATTTTCAAAAATAGCGGACACAGTATTGAATCCAGGATTGAAAATATATGGCAATCTGCTGACGTTTCGATAGTAACACACACATAAGAGTCATACTGGCATCGAAAGCATATCATTTGAAATGCAAAAATCTACTCAAGTCTGCCAAGAGGCTCTTTCTATATCAATTAGAAAAAATTCGATAAAGCAGTAAGTTGCTTTTTGATATTTCCTCATGGAAGTGCAAAGCATCTCTCTATGCATCTGTCCTGAGGATAAAAAGGTTTCCAAAAAGGAACAAACATTTTTAATTGACCAATGAACTTCTTATAATATGGCAATAGGCCGAATCGATATTACAGAAACAAAGAAGCTGCAAAAGGGTCTTAAACGGATACAGACTCGAGAGAAACTTCAAGCTACAACTATCTTAAATACTTCTACGTCAGCTGTTTTGAAGATTAGTACTTCTTTGATATTGTTACCGAAAACTTGGAAAAGGCGTAGTAATACGGATAATTTTATAAACACCGTAAACGAAGGCGTTTCAGGGAAGAAAAGGAAAAAGTCATGCGTCGATTTACCTACGTTATTAAAGACATGTGACAGGTATGGAATATCAGAATATCAGAAAAGGCAGCAGTAGCGATTGCGTTGTCTATTTTAACCGCCATAGGGTCTGATGTCGAAGTCATTGACAGATATAAATTACAAAGAGAGGGAACTAAAAAAAAGAGACAAGTTAATGAAGGAGAAGATTCTGTTCCAGAAATATTTCCTTCATGCTTTGACGGGATGAAGGACAAAATTTAGAAAATTAATAATAAAGGTGGTAAATGCTATAGGACTCTGACGATTGAGGAACACGTCTCTTTAATTCAAGAACCGGAATCTATTTACTCGGGATACCTAGTACCTAACCTTAGTTCAGCAAAAGGACTAGAAAATGCAAAAACAGGTTTTCTTTAAGATGAAGAAATTTCTCAACACCGTCTTATGGTAATTGGTTGTGATGGTACTAATTTAAATACTGAGAGTACGGCGGTGTCATAAAACTGTTGGAAAAATGGCTCCAAAAACTACTTTAATGGATAATTTGCTTATCACATATAAACGAACTGCCTTTATGACACTTGATTCTTCGTCTTGACGGATGTACTTCGGGATCTACGTCGTACACTGATCGTTTCGGAAAGGCACTAGAAACCTATGAACAATTGCTTGTTAAAAAATTTCAGAGCATCAAAGGAAACATGCTTCCAGAAATGGCCCAAGATGCAAGTATAGATCAACAATATTTGAATAAGATTGTCTCAGCAGTAATATTAGCTAATTGTTTAGATGGTTTGGCAAACAAATCTCCAGAAAAGATATCTCATGTGCGTTGGTTACCAAGTGCCAACCAAATACTACGGTTTTATATAATAACGGAGACATGTTCGAAAAATTTGACAACTTTGACTACATTTATTGTAAAAGTTTACGCACTAGCTTAGTTCTCCATTAAAAATAAATGAACATATAATAGTACGCGACATCTTTTTGACATAATTCGGACTTCTAGGTACCTACTAGAAAATCTTGAAAAGGTAATTGATCCTTACATTCAATGAAATAGTTATTGTGCACATCCTGAAAGCATTCTTCTTGCAATGATAACTAGCAGCTCGAAGCCTATTAAAAGCATACAGTATGCCTCAACTTTCAGAACCTAGACTTTTGAAGTACCGCAAATAAATTTCAATGCTTTGGCACATATCGATTTGATAAATTAGCAAGAAAAATTAACTGAACCACCGATTATGCAAAACTTATCTGATAAGGAAATTCAGTTCATTGTGGAATTTGGTGGTGAAGGTGAAGTGCTCTTTTTAAGGCTTCCATGCCAAATCCAAGCTGTTAAACAGGCTGTAAAGATAATGACTGAAAGTTCCATTTCTCAATGCACAAAAAAGGCTCGACTTTCGTGATTCTAATTTAGTTGCAATGAAACTAAATTGGAATCACGAAAGGTAATGCCTAAATTTGAAACAAAAAGTGATTTTTATATAAATTTTTTTTCAATATTGTTAATAGAATCTGATTTATTTTTGATTAAAGTGCATTTATAATTATCTACATAACAAATTGTATATAATGTACTACCCTTTATTTATTAAATTATGTTTAATATATTAGCCATAACTTCAACAACTTTTTCCTTTAAATTTTAGTTTGTAAGGTCAATGCGGAGGCATAAGATATTCACCAAATTAATGGAAAAAATTT
The DNA here is from genome assembly GCA_039881145.1 of Druceiella hillmani. Lineage (NCBI taxonomy): Eukaryota > Metazoa > Arthropoda > Insecta > Lepidoptera > Hepialidae > Druceiella > Druceiella hillmani. The sequence goes on from JAYKKI010000103.1 coordinate 3,425,156, forward strand.
ATTTTTTTACTTTTATATAAGGCACAAATTCCATCCTATTATAACTCCAAATCTATTAAAACTCACTAAAATTTTTTTTCATACATCCGTGCTCCACCCTAATACATATACTCTAATTAAATAAAGTATTTTTCATTAAAATGATAATTAATAATTATTCCACAGAAAGAACATTGAACTTATTCTCAAAGAAATTTACAATAATTCATTTAACTGGGTAATTTTCCTTTTTTGAAAATGTTCTTCGAAATTAAATATGGAGCATTCTTTGTCAAACTCCTAGCCCTGCCGGAACAGCTTTTTATAATATTTAGGGAAAGGCAATTTTATATCGACTCCTGTCTAATAGGTTAAATTGTCAATAACCCGTGCTCCTTGGTCAGAGTTCGAAAGTATTTGCCATTATACTAAGTGGTAATAGAATATAATTTTAAAACTCATTTTCAAAATGTATTTTTATTAAAATTTCGAACCTATATTTTAAACCAAAAATAAGGTGGTTCATCTATAATTGTAATTAAAACATTCTAGTAGCTAACTCTTACCAGAAGATTTAATACGTTTAACCAAATGATGATATTTTTATCAATATTTATACATATGTTCACTTTAGCATTACCTTATGTTCGCGCTTTAGTTAGATAGTGCTCTTTCTCTATACATTGGAATTGATACCTGCTTCTCCATTAATTCTAACTAAATATATCACTTAATTGGCTAAACCTTTCTTTTCAAACGATCCATTGTTAAAAGTTTCCAAAGTTTTTTTATATCGAAAATGATAGTCCTATGCTTCCGAGGATTTTCTGTTAGCTTTAATTTTTAGGATATATTCGTTAAGATATTTCTTCATATAGAAGTATAATATTTCTATAATATTTATGTAATTTACATAAATAATATATTGTGAGTTGATGATTTATATACATTTAAGACAAAACTAACTGCCCTAAAAATATAGATATCGGTGAATTTATTGGGAAGTTTAATACATCAATATTTGATTCAGGCATTTATTGGAGTTTAAGGTTATAAGAATAATTTGTAATTTAATTTCACAGGAATACTAAGACGAGTATCTCCAATTTTGGACATATATTTTCAGTAAAAAAAATCCCTTTCAAGGTCAGTTTATTTATGTAACAAAACTCGCGTTATATGATACTTAAATATTCAAATTGAATATATATTTGGGATGTCACCTAGATCCCGTTGTATTATTTAATAATTCGTAACCCCATTTTCAAGAAGTTTATACGTAAGTCAAAGTATCAATTTAAAAGTAAATTTTTGGATAATTTAAATGCACAATATCCGTAAATCGTATACAATTTCCCATCAATCTTGTACTTCAAATTATGAATAAAAAATTTACATAAAAGCTTTACGAAATTGATATTTCCGTCGATTAGAATTTGTTTTTACCTGTGTTATTTAATTTTAAATATATATCAGGAGATTCTGGCATAAAACACTAGCACAAAGTTAAAACTTATAACAGCGTTAGGCAAAAATTGCTTCATTTATTTGCTCGAGTAGCCTCAATTAACTGTGTTGTCTGGAATTATCCAGTATCCCTGTGGGGGAAGTTTGACTTGGTTTTATATTAACAACAATTCGATGTAATCTTACCAATGGCGATATTCCTAACCTTAAAAACAAAATAGGAATAATCCCAGCAAGAAATATGTTTAATTGATTAATGAGAAAATGCTGATCACCTTATTTAAAGAAAAACCTTTTTAGCTAAATTATGTATACAGGGAGTCGTTAAGATTAGCGAATAAGACAAGAAGGTGAAACGCTAGGGGTAAGTACCTAGTTCTCTGACTCGATAAGAAATAATACACCAATTATAATACAACAAAAGTAAGTGTGATTCATGAATATAGTTTAGCCTTAATCAGAATGAAGAGTAATGGTAATAAAATGTGGTCGCAAAATACATAAGATAAGTTCAAACAATTCTGAAATGTTTTTTATATACGCTCATACTTATTATTTGCACTTATATATACTAAAATCAGAAGTATTGCTTTGCATCTGAAAATATTGAAATTTACTCCGTAAAGTTTCAAGAATTGTAGTATAATTGTGGTCAAAATATAAATTTTCTCATTTTATTAGCTTTTAAATAAAAATACCATTAGTAAGAAAATATTTTTCTTTATTTTTTGATAACCACCCAGTGAGGGCAAAAATTGAATTAATATTACAAATGCGAAAGTAAGTTTGTTTATTTGTTCCGTTTTCATCCCTCTATATTAAATTTCATTCAAATTGAACATACATATGGTCCGTGCCCGAATACACATTTGTCGCAAAATAGAAACACACATTTATTGTAAAAGAGAATTTATTTATTTTGACTTAAGTTTTTTTTATATACTGTCTATTTTGACATGAGGTTTTTGACTTATGGTTAAAAAAACACTTCACAGTAACGTGCCAGCTTGTTTTATTTTCATCTCACTTCCTCGACTTAACCGTTTCTAATGCTGAGACCCAAATTTTCCAATATTTCTTTTTACAATTTCACTATTCTTTCCTTTCTCCAAGCGAACAAAGTAACGTGCCCACCAGCCTATTGAAGTATGTTTCTCTGTACAAACAAGTACATCGACTAATATCACTTATCCAATGAAAATCTGTGCACTTAAAGCTGAGAAATATAAATTTTCTTAATTTATGAAATGAAAACTAATTTCGCTTTTACTCATATTTTTTACCGTTGCCTAATTTAAATTTAAAACAAAAGTTATCGTTGCCTGTCTTTCACTTTGTTTAACGTTACAATTATTTAGTTAATTTGTAAACCTGATTTTAATAGGAGATTAGTTAATCACACCTTGTCTTCGCAGCGAGGTGATTATTTAAATTAATTAATAACTAACTTAGTATTACGGAGAAGTGTTAACTATTAGCAAGCGTCTGCTGGGAATACGAAAATGGGCATAATGTTAAGCGTAGCTTGAGCCCAGACTATTGAGCGGTGACGTCTTTAAATAATTTACTTTGATAGTATATTGTTATATATTTTAAATGATATTTGGTAGTGTTTATTAATTTTTAATTTCAAATTGTTAATTATTATTTTTTATAATTCTACTTTTTATTTACTGTCCCAAGTATGCTATAATTATTTCTATTACATGCTTACAAAGTTTCGATATCTTCAATAAAATTTAAAATTATAATCTCCATATATACTTCTCATTTTTATTTCGAAACATAACCTGTAAGTGAAACAAAAAGTGTACAGGACCTGGATTATCTACAATAATCTGTCAAAATTGATTCTATTTTCCAAGGTTCCATATTAAAAAGGAAAGCTTTATAATATGGTTATGACTTTTTGCCTGTAATAGTGTCACAATTTTTACAGTATTACGTCGATGTGAATGACATTTTTAAAATACTTTAGATGATGACCATGACTAATTGACCTTAAATTATTTTCTTTTGGAAATTCTAACTTGAGATTATTTATTATTTTGTATATTTTGATTATTGTGTCTGTTCACAACCTGTTAATGCATTTAATCTCAGATATTTGCTGGTCTTCTCCTAATTGTTCTAATTCTTTTTCTGTTAAGCTAGAGGTCAGAAAAAAATTATCGAGAAAAGTAAATAAATAAACATTTCAGTCAATGCACTTTCGTATAGTTCATTTCTAATTGCTAAATTTGATAATGAAATGATAATAATATAGCAACGATTCATTAAATAAGTTGTAAAATAATGAGGTAAATAGCCTTAATAAATCAAAACAAATTTTAAACCGTAAACACATTGACAAAGGTTGTCATAAGTGCAAATTAAACAATCACTTTCATATAATATTAACAGATAGATCATTAAACAACCATCATGGATATATATATTCTGGTGACCCAGATTTTTGGCCACGTTCGTAAATTTGAATAAACAAAACTGAATACTATTTACTTAGTAAACAATATCAGTATTTTATAATAAATTAGTTGAAAATGAGTAATCAATAATTTTAGTTTCCACTGAAAATCTGTTAAGGATCAAATTTATATTTTTAACATATGAAAATCACAAGGTGTCAAGAAAATGTTTCCCATGAATTTACAAAGCCGTTATTCTATGAAATGTAATTAAACAATTTACTTTGGCCCATATTTTTGGGACCCGGGATATTTTTAAGACTTGCCATAAATATAATTAACATAACCCAAACAATTAGAATTATTTTTGTACAAATAAATTTTATCCGCTCCAGGGTGAAAAGTCGGTCTATCTTCGGCAGTATATCCTTTTTTATATCCGTAAACATTCTCAATATTATTTCGAAATATTTCTAATTTTGAAATAAAACTTTCACTTGCTTAAACGAGAATACAAACAACTCACATTAAAAGGAAGAATTTCTTTTATTGTATTATTTTCTTTTAACGAAATAACGAATATGTTTAAATAACTTTACCCTTTTCAACAATATTATATATTAATTGCTGCAGAAGTATTCTTTCTTATGGGGTTGAATAACTATTTATATTATCAGTGCTGCAATGTATATTATCAGTGCTGCTTGTCTATTTCTGCCTTCTTTGCTAATCTAATCTTAATTTGCCTGTATTCAGGTCGTATCTATATAATATAGATAAGACAATTTTCATTAAGTGTACTAGGTAATAATCGGGTTAGTATTTATTAAATTATCTGTTAGATGTAATACTCTTGATAGTTGTAGTCTTGATGGTAGAAAGATCAGTGAAATTATATTTAGCGACCTGGAAGAATTTTATGAAATCAATGTTCAGTAAATGTAATGCACATAATCAATTTAAAAAGTGTTGTAGTTGTATATGAAGTAAGTAAAAAAAAATTGAATTTTCTTTAAGTCTAAGCAAGAACTTATATTTAAAAACTCATTTCAGACCCATTTCACTTTACGATTCAGAATCATTGATTTTATATACTGGGATATATAATTTATCAAATATTTTTGAAAGGAAAACATTGGGAAACACTTTTAAAATACTCGGTTAAAATGAGAATGAGAAGAAATAAACAAAATTTGTAATTTATAAAAGTAAAAAATTACATTATATCCGACATGAGATGGGATAATTTTCTATTAAACTTCAATTCTGAAACAAAAATATAATTTTTTATACTTTATTCTAATAACTGTTCCACAATTGTCTACAACTACGCAAAACTTTTTATTTCTGTATACAAAGGTTTTTGAGAAAAATTCCCATAACCCACGGACGGATGGGAGACTGTCTTGTGATTCTATAAGTGTACCATTTTTTACCCTTCTCGTACGGAGCACTAAAGTAAAGTTTTATTTGTATTTTTTTTATTTGAAAGTAACGATAAAAAATAATTAAAATATAAGGATGCCAAGGAACGAAGGACAAACGCTGCAAATAAAATCAAAAAAATTTAAATGGTGGATATATCTCAAAGTAGGGAAGCAGAAAATATTTTATTATTATGTCAATCTGAAAAGAAAACTTATTTTGTCTTCCTTCTCAATTTTCTTTTATATTTGTTTCTTCAGAACATACTATCCTCCATATTTTTGCTAATTTTTCATGTCATTAAAGAAAACACCGGCAAATGTATCCAAGTTTCGTCCCTCGTTCGAAGTAAGGGAATAAAATAATGTTATTAATAATAAGTAATAACTCATGCAGATTTCCTGGTGCAAAAAAAATTAATATAATTAAATAGATAGTAATTTATTACATAGTTTTTAATATAACTCTGAAGGCCATAACTGTATGAACTAATCCTTACAAAAGACGCCCGCACAATTAATTTAAAATTTTTTTAATACTTAATTTCAATGTTATCTGTTGACACATATGGTTTATTAATGTGCCAAATTTCAAATATCTAAGTCAAAATGTTTCTGAGAAAAAAATAGATAAAAAACGAATATGTGAATGATTTTATAAAGGTTCCGTTTTTCCTTTTGAGATGTGGAAAACCAACAACATTAATTTCTTAAATTTTTAACTCTTGTTACAAATAATCTAGGGCTAACGTTAGGACTTTTTTAATTGTGCTAACATAAATGCACAAAATGTTCAAATGTGAGATGCATCACCTAGTGAGGCAATTATCACTTGGTTTCCTGGCCCAAAATTGGTAATGTCGATATTATGTAGAAAAATTATTATTGCTGTTGAAAATTTTGTTGTTTTATAGGAACATATTAAATATGTAATGAAATTTAGCAAAGTATTGTTTGCTGAGTCTATATGACGAAATATTTTGTTTATATCTCATCAGATGCTATTAATACTACAAATTGAGAATACTGTTTATCCTTTGAAATTTACGTTAAGGTATTTTTGAATTTTCTTGTTTGTCTTAATAATAAATTTATCTACCTGTTGTATTCACCTGCAGGTCAGTATGTAAGTCGAATACAAGGCAGTAACCAGATTTGGAATATTTATGTAAAGAGTATCAGTATTTTTTTAATTTTTCAATGATAAACTCTTGTTTATATTTCTATATTGAAATGAATGAATACTAATAGTAAAAAGAGCACAGTATTCATTTTTACAAACTAGCTAAATGCTAAGATTTATCAAAAATCCTGTCCAGCACGAATGAAACGCAGTACGAGGGTTCTGTACACATTCAGGCATTTATAAACATTTAATGGTACATAATATTCCTATCAAAGTAATTACAAAATTTTAATTGTCTAAAACAAAAATATATTGCCTGAAATATATTTCATAGGAGCATATTTAAAAAAAAATAGTGGTACGACTACAAATTAACTTTTTTCAATTTGTTTACTTGTCCTGTAAGATCTTGTTTTTGGCCAAATTTCATGATTATAGGTAAACAAGAAATACCCCAATAGGATTTGATTTATTTGCGAGTATCAAAAAGTGCGGCGCAAATGGCTTTATTTTTTATTGTGTTGACTTAGAAGCTTTATATTTTAAAGCTCCAAGGAATCGTAGGCATTGATATTGGATATTATATAAATAGCATATTTCTTCCATGCTGCATTTGCTTCTTTCCATAGGAAGAAAGAAACACTGTTACACTCTCAGTTCATTATGACAATAGCATTGTATTAGAGAACTGGCTTGGAGAAATGAAAAATCAGCCGGTTCGAAATTCTGTAGATTTCGGTTCAAAAGTTATTTAAACAATTTTGAATTTAATGAGGAAATTAGGACTATATTTTTGCATTTGCAGCTGTCGCAGTATCATTCAGTCGAATCAATGACAGTAAGTAATACACACAATTTCACGACTGTACGAAATTAATTTGAAATGTTATAAATTCAGTGAAGACTTTGCAGTATTTGATTTTTATAGTCTTTTACAGATAAAAAGTATCAGAAAACACCAAAATTTTGAAAGCACTGTTGTAACAATTGAACTATTTATACGCATGAATTCGTCGCCGTCTCTGTCGGAGCGTAATATACGGTCTTACGAGGATATCATACTCCTAATACCAATTAAACATTAGCTGCTTCAGTTTAAATTTGATTAAGGAATTGAATTAAAATATTTATATTTTTATTTCCAGGTAGGGGATCACTGTGTTACAATAGAATAGCGAATATTGTAACTGCGGTTCTAATTTCAGTTAAGTGTTAGAGAAAATGCACATTGGCCAAAATATCCAAAGCTTCATTCCTACGTTTAGGGTCATATTCTGCGAATATTAAAAAATTGCCTAACATAAAGACTATTCTGTAAAAGCAGGTTTTATTTTATCCAGCTTTATGAAAAACTGGTCTCGGAAAAGTTTTAGATATAGTTTTCATTAAGACAAGGGATATTCGCAAATGTGTGGTAATACAAAGGTAAGTATTGTTACTGTTGGTGCTGAAATCTGACATGAGTAGAAAATTTTCTTTAAGTATATACTGGTGTTATAATTTTATCTCATTTCTTATTCGAATATGGCAGGTAGTCATGGAAATACACCTAGGAGTATCCTCGTATTGCAATTGTGTGTCAATGTGGCGTCGTTCTAATTCGCAATAGTTTAAGGTTTCTGCGCCACACGGCATTGAATTATTATGTAAATCTAATTTTTAATATCAATGCTGAAATAATTTTGTCCTCAGAAGAGTTGAATGTGCTATTATATACTTATTCATATATTTATTAATTTATTAATAAAGAAATTTATTAAAAAATTAATTTATTAATAGAAACACACAATGCTGTTCAGTAAAATAAAAAAAAAGAAATAAAATAATAAAATTTAATGAGAAACACTTTGCCCTGCACCACCCGGTATTAAATACTCGTACTATCGTTACTACGACGCGACGCGTGCCAAAGAATTTAATTTTACGATTTTATACAATGCTGGACAAGCGCTGCCTAATAGCAAGTTCTTGAAGCGTGAATTCATTAGCATGAAATTCAGTTCACGATAGTTTCTACACCACATTTCCAGGGCGTCTATATTTTCCACTAACTAAGTTTTTATTATTATTTCCCATTGTTGTTCTTCCATATTTTTGTCTCATTTTATCAAAATTCCATTTCCATAGACAGAGATAAAAAATCTTACTATGTATATATGAACTAATTATTTATCGATGAGTTGGAAAGCAATAGCGTATATTGCAATGAAGAACAGAATACCGAAGACATAAATCTGTCTTCACATTTTCCTCACAGTAGTGAGATTGCGGAGTCTCTAATTAACATGTTAGTATTTGGCTGTAAGTATATTGTCTTATTCTAATTCAGTTGAAGTATATGAATAATCTACAATTATAAAGGAATCATGGTCTACATTACACTAGATAATTACTTTTTAAATAATGGGTTTTAAATTTTATTTCGTTCAAATAATATTTTAACAAATGGATTTTATATCTGAAAAAATTTGTTCATTAAATCTGAATAGCAATATTCTCAAAAAGAATTTATGTTAAAAATTTATATCTATTCAACGATAATGCTTCTAGGGCTTAATAAAATGTTTGCGTAAATATTTTCTTTAAATATTATACTAAATTTCAAAATAGGACTTTAAATTTAAAAATAGACAAATAGGACTACATTTATAATCAATAAGATTTTTAGTTAATAATTTTAATGTCATATTTATTGTTTTTCTTTAAAAATGTATATTTTAATTTAAAAATGCAATAATGGGAAAGGTTCATGAATACTTTTTAGTCGCCCACATTATTAAAATCTCATTATTAGAGCTCATACTTAATAATTTTGGTTTCATAGAAAATTTTGTTCATGTAGCAATAAGTCCGTTAATATATATTTATAATTTCACACGTACATTAACATTTAAAATAAATAAATAAAAGACTTAATAACCTACCAATAATTTTATAACTTTAAAGTAAAATTTAATTCTATAACCGTACATAATATTTTCTTCATTTTCTACATTTAATGGTATTCATATTTTTTCAATGCTATCAATGACATAAAAAGTGAATTAAAAATTTAAAAAATATATGCATATTTCTTATTTTTATCCTTATTGTATTCAGTAATAATTTCATAATTATGCTTTATATAACAAAACCTATATTTTCATCTGATATCCAGTTGCCCCATGATTATTTTGTATTCTATATTTCTTATATGCAGAATGCTTACGTCATAATTTTCTCACTTTTCAATGCTATAATGAACCTAGCCCGGTGGTCAATAAAGCAATATTTTTTCAATCTTAGTAGGACGCAATAAAAGCTCTCAGTGCAAGAAAGTAGTTAAAGTACAGAACGTGGACGAATAATTAATTTAAGAGGAATAATTACTTCACGAAGCGGCACAGCTTTGAAGCTGTGAATGCAATTTTTGTTTTCACTTTATTTACTGGGTAGAGTTTTGGGTACACACCTCCGGAAGTGTGCTTCATGTATTTCAAAAGTCAAACACACCTTGCTCTGGAAATATTTTATACTTTCAAAAATTTTCAATATAAATTCATGAATTTAGATTTAACCGACAACACATTGTAGTTTTTCGCCATTCTAAATAAGAGCTAATGCATAAGTATGTACGTACACATAAATTAAATCCATCCCAGTTTTTCTATTTGTACATGGCAGAAGAAATACATTTAACTGACTGAATAATTTTCTTAAACATCACGTACTTCATGGAAAAACCTGAAATTAATAAGAAAATTAAAGACAGTTACCATATCACCCATTTTTCCTATTCTGATGCATTTTATTCCACCGCCTTCTGACACGTACATATTGACTGTTTTTTTTTCTCGAGAAGCCGTATCACAGTTAAGTAGGTGTGTTCGACAACGTTTCAACGTCTTTTATTAAAGCATGCTTGTGTAAATCACACGTTTCTTTTTAAATTTATTAAAATAGTAAATAGCTTGTTCGTTTTCCCTGGATTAATTTACATTTGTTTAACATATATTTCCTTTATTGCACTGTCCTTGAGAATTGCATCATATATAACGAGTAACATGGTGTGTGTCGCGCATCCAATAGAAGTTTCTATTGTATAAGCACATGGATCTTTCCATTTAAAGTGTATTCGTTAGTGCATTGATCAAGTTTTCCTGCAATATGTTGACCTTTACGATTTTCTCCATGAGACTGACTGCTAGTATAACTTTCTAAGTGAAAATTTTTTGGCTGACTTTGTCCAAAATTTATGATCGGAAAAATTTACAATTTCATATCAAGTTAAGTGTGACGCACTTCTATTATACCCCCCGGTAGGCGGATTATCTGGCACTAAGCCGAGTACAACCGAAAAAGAGGTATATAGAACGTCCAAGTTAACAAATCAATTTTTATTTTCTCACTTGCCAGTTAGTCATTTTCGAGCTGGTAAAGCACTATCGGTATTTTGTACCGATATATTTAATGCATTTATTGATTTGAAAGGAAATATGATTATTAGATTTTAATGGTCGTATTTTTTCAATAATCTCTGGCAAATTAAATTGTTTTTGTGCATTTTCGGCATCGTGGGATGAACTAATATTCTAAGTTTTTTTTTAATCTAATCAAACTGTCATGCTTTTCGGGGTACCAAGTCTTTTATTTATTTATTTAAAATATTAATGTACGTGTAAAATTATAAATACATATTATTACTACAATACCTATTCAACTTCTCCTGTTGCACAGATGCACAGAAGAAAATTGAAACTTTGTGACGATTGAAAAAAAATTGTCGAACGCATCCGACCAGGGAGGGAATCAACTGAACACTAATTGCGTGGAGGAAGGTTAAAAATGTTATTCAAACACAGATATGTGAATGAATCAGATCAATCGATGGTCGGTGTATCGATGAAGCAAATCACCACTAATTTTCAAGAAATATACCATCTTAAGGTCCACGTGACCGAAATATATGTATATATATATATATATATATATGTACATATAAATATATATGTATATATATAATATGTATATATATGTATGTATATATATATATATATATATATATATATATGTATGTATGTATATGTGTGTGATTTTAAAACGATATCGATGTCACTTATATTGGTAGAATAGATTGGTGGAAGTATATACTGATAATGATAGATTGATACAAGAAATAACTTTTGCATTTCTTGTATTAAATTAACACTTTTTAAATTGACTTTAAAAATCTCACATTTTCTTACTTTAGAAAATCATCCTCAACTCAAATATGTCTAGTAGTAGAGGTTTTATTTATTTAATGCGGAATACGTTGAAGTAACTGAATGCTCAATTTCAATTACATTCGTAGAAGTACCTCATAATTTCACCAGGGTCTTCTTCAAGGCTTCATGTCTTGGAGAATCTTTATTATTACTGGTATAAATTTATATAATAGATGTGAAATATACTTGATATAAATTTATGTAATTTATATCAAGTATATTTCATATCTTCTTGCAGCAGCCATTGTATGGTGAGTACGAGTAATTAATCTTTTAGTTCCACGAATACGATTAGTGCTCTTGCTGTAATCTGAATTTGAATAGATAGGTCATTTTCATTATTAGAATAATGCATAATCCGGAAATAAATTATACATTCGTGAACATTACATCGCCAAAGGAAAGTCCTACATTTAGTTTTATGAACGGTTTAATGCAAAAATTAATTACGGAATTTAAGAATATTAAATATAATTTTATAGTAACTTGTTTTATAGTAATTCAATAAAATATTCTGCATCATTCATGAATGAATAAGGATGAAATTTTGATTAGCTGAATTATCAAACAAAAAAGGGATGTAGAAACTTCATTACCATATCATTAAGTTAGAACATTGTCGTACTGTTGATGTGCCATATACTATTATACTATTTCCTATGACTGGCAATTTGAAAAACAATACTATAATTCAAACATTTTCCAGTACTCATAACAACGAAATGGGTCTGTGATTATCTTTTAGCTAATATTCCCTATTTCCGGATCGTTAGAACTGTGACCTTTATTTCCCATAGAAAATAAAATAAAGTTTAAAAAACTTTAATAAAAATTGAAAGAAAAAATTTAATAAAACTGAATCGATGAATGGTGAATACATTGCCATGTAAATAATATCTTACGATAAACAAAATGACAAAATTTTAAAACTTGAGTTACGGCAGACGGTAATTTACCACAACCACTTAATTTACGAAAATGTTGACAATTATATTTGGAATTAAAAATATTAACATTAAGTGAAAAATATTTTTAATGGGGTATTTGTGCCTTAGTTGCGCAGTTTCATATTCTATTGCAATAATTAAACAATATCTTGAAGTGGTAACAAGGCAAAAATTAATAATAACTCAATCAAGTATGTTCTACATCGTAGGACATGAGTGTACCTCTCTACCCCTCTTCATACGTTATATCCGCTGTTTAATTAATGGAACATTGTAATGATTTCCAGGAAAAGATTGTCTTTCGACAGATAACTAAAGCAGCAAAAAATATTAACAATAATAATGGTAAGTAAAAACAATAAAATATTATTAAATGACAGCAAAAATAATTTTGAAAAATAGAAAAGAAACACAAAAGAAAATAAGGGGGAGAAGTAGAATCCCAGCTTATCGTATTTGTGTAACGATAGCTTTATTGATTATTTTGACCATCGTAAATTGTAGATTACTTTCAATGAATTTGACTTCATGATTTTACATTGTTATTAATCATATCAGGTGCTTTGTGTTTAATAAGTGTATAAAGTCGTCGTCGTTGTATGTAGGGTTAATCAGAAAGCACACAGGCTTTAATGGTTCAGCACATCGGGTTCGATTCCCAGCCGCTCGTCGAGCGGGGCTAGTGTTATGGTTGGCTGTAAGAGATTACTAGCAGTAACTCTGCCATATGCATCAATTAGATATATTAAAGTAGATAAAATAAACTGAACAATTCCAGATAGCCCTAAATACGACCATGAAAACCCCTTACAGTCTGCACATCGCGGCTTCTGTCTTCCTAAGATGGATCCTGATTTAATTTGACTTCGTGTTGTTATCTTTTCATTTATGAATTTTTGTCTGTTTTTTTATGTTTATTAAATACGTGAAATATACAACGCAAAGTTTCATAAAACAATAATCGAATAAACGTTGTTTTATTAGGTGCAGTTTTATTTAAAATAATTTTCCATAGGTGAACTCAATTTTTGATAAGAAATACACTGATTTTCCACGAGAAAGTTATAATATGCCTGATAGACGAAAGCGATGCTGTCACACTCATAACATACTATGCTTGGCTTTGTTTTTGTTCAAAGGATTTGTGGTTTTATCCAAAGGACAAATTAGATGAAAAAAGTAATACTCACCTACAATATAACCCTTCATCGCTGCCACTCACATGTTCACTTGATCCTTCCCCGCCGATCCACGCGAAATATGCTGGCAGCTATATTCCTAATTATTTTTGTAAACATTTAAGCGTTGTCAGGTTGCGACGATTTGTATATGTAGGTACTAAAATGAAAAATTTTAGCTATATTTGGTTTTTTATGAGAAAATAAAGGGTAAAACAGTTATGACTAATTTGAAATCAGTATAACGTAGAATAGTTATTACAATATATTAAACATTTGTGGAAGTACTATTCGACATATACACTATTCGAGGCTTTAAAAGGCGTACAAAAAACTTTTTTCTGGCAAGTTTTTATAGGTTTTTTTTACTGGCAAAAACTCAAACTCAAAACATCATCATGAATGGGCTCGGAAAAGTTTTATTCTATATTAAAATTGAAAATCAAATAATGTACTTTAACACAGAAGAATACGATCATGATAACATGGAAGTTCAGAAAGTGAATGCGAAATAAAATGATATGGAAGTTCAAAAAGTAAATACAAAATAAAAATCGTCACGTCATAAGTTTATAATTATACTCGTTTTATATAGATATTATTGAATTTATGTTTGAAACGATTTATTTTGATACTTTTTGTGGTTGAATGACTGGTATAATTTTTTTCTTTTATTAACATTTCCATACAAGGCATATATGTTTAAAGTGATCTTTTAATGTCTTTTCATTTGTGTATAAATATTTTTTTCTTGTTTTTTTATGGCTTTGTTTACGAATTCTGACTAAGAATGTAAGAATATAAGCCAGATTTTTAATTCGAACATTACCGAATGCCTCAAACCAAAGTTCTAAGATTGTTACTTGGTGAGTTTTAATGAATACCATATTTATTTATAACAATATATAACATTTTATAATTTTTTAAATTACTCATCAATACTTTTAACTTTATGGTAATTTTTATGGCTTTTTGAACTTTTATTTTTTCACCCCGAACAGAATAGCATTTGTCAGCGGGATATCAAAATAGCAATTGTCAGCGAAGTATTTAAAAATACTAGGAATGTTGGAAACTCTAGCAAAAACTCATCTGTTCAAATCGGATTATGCAATGTAAATAAACATTTAAAATGTTTAAAACAATATCCTTCATGGCATCCTGTAAACAATTTTTTTTTTATCGGGAGATAATTTTATTTACAAAATTATACATATGTAGAGATTTTTTCTGAAGAAGGGAATTTTTTAACCAAACTTCATACAATGCTAAACCAACTATAATCATTTATTGTTTTTATCAAGTACTTAATTTTAACTATTTTCTAACCGATGTTATTTTTCTTACCTTGAATAAACGCAAAAAATTCAATTACGTTATCTACTCGTAATAACACAAATCCAAATGGTATAGTGCAACCTTTAACTTTCGATGAAAAAACTCTACCCTCACTGTAATATTTTAAATTTTAAAAAAGACTGTGATGCATCTGAGGCATTCTTTGTATTTCAGAAGAAAAATTAAATAAATGTACTCAACAAATGAATGCATCGTCCTGCCTCTTCATATTGAAAAATAAATATTTACTTAGTAGACCGTGAAAGTATTGTACGACTCCATGATGAAGATTGTTAACTTGCTATTCTTCAGTATAAACATAATACAGGTAATTTTACAGTTATATTAAAAGTTAATTTATATTATTAAATACTGATACTAGCTATTTTTTTTATTTCAGTGATATTTAATATAAAAAGAAGTACCTTGAAAATGTCAAAATTTCAAATATTTAATTCATTCTACTTTTTCTTGCAGACGCATTTACATATTTGTCGCATAACATAACAAAATGAAGATATGATTCAAAACGAAAAAAACAATTATATTCCAGTTTAGTATCTGATGTCACATTAGGTGGTACGGTATAAGGAGGTTACTTAAAACATGGCCTAAATGTGACCAAAGAATTTATGGAAGCTTCCTAATTAGCTACCCCTCCCGGCTTCAGTCCGGTGAACATCGAATTACATTTGGCTCTAATCTTTTTATTTTTCATATAATAATTAGCATTGGTACAACACTTTTATACGTCATCCTTTCGTAGTTAAAACGTTTCAAATTGTTAACTCAAAAACACTTGTGTAACATTCTTTTGCAACTGAATATATGTCATTACATTATAAATAATACAACATAATAGATTTAATGTACAC
Organism: Druceiella hillmani; assembly: GCA_039881145.1. Taxonomy (NCBI): domain Eukaryota; kingdom Metazoa; phylum Arthropoda; class Insecta; order Lepidoptera; family Hepialidae; genus Druceiella; species Druceiella hillmani. The sequence continues at coordinate 3,441,144 of JAYKKI010000103.1, forward strand.
CGTTCCACATTTTTTGTAAATTATCATGCTGCTCACAATATCTTCGTGCTTTGCTTTAACGTCATTATATTGTTTCAAAGCGTAATTTGGAATTGTTTCAAATAAATTTCGATTCATTTCAATTAAGAGATTATTGCTCATAACCTACTCATAAGTTCCAAAAATATATTTTGTACACACTTGTTTGATTCCTAAAATTTACATGATATTAAACCCATGAAACGTCTAGTATTATCGAATAAAGTAAAATACCCTAAGATTAAAAACAAAAAAAACTTTCCCCTTTTTAATGGCATTACGATACGAAATCTTGTAAAAGGACTTAATTCTTAATGTGATTATCTTTTATTTTTCACGTATATTTTTCATGCGTTTGAAATGAAATTTAATATTTCTTATTATCATTAATTAATGTTTTTATATTGTTTTACTATTTTCGTTATGCACATATGTTTACATGTAAATACACCTTATATAAAGTAATTCATTCATTATTATATTCATCCTTCATAATTTTCCAACGTTGGTCAATATACAACCCCCCTGAGATTAAAATGTGGAAATGTACCTAAGTTTTAAGATATTAAACAAGTCAAATACAGAGAAAGCAGGTCAAATTATGAGCACACAGGTAAGGAGGTCAAGTGTTGGTTCCAAAGCTTGAAAGCGAGTAGTTACTATTGTTGTGAGCACATAAAAAGACATCCTTTGTGTTAAGTCGTCGAAACTCGACTCAAAGCGTACTTAAGTTCTTTCTCTTATTTCTTTACTGTAATTAAGAAAATTTAAAGGAAGCGATGGTATGAGTGGATGGTGCATTTTGATTGACGATTTTGTCAACAAAATTGTCAGTGTTTTCTTTCAAAGAAAAATAATATTCGTTTAATGTTTTAATTCGATGTAACAGTTATGAAATTACAACTTACTAAATTTGCGTACAATATTTTGTTACCAACTTGATAGCATGAAATCGAAATTTCGAAATAAGCCTTCCTTATATATTAAAAATATTCAACAAAATATTTTAATACAAATTTTTATATTTTATTATGAGGGTCTCTTTTTATTATTTATAAATGTATGTTTTATAACTGAAACACGCTTGTATTGAACATATTACATAAACAATCATTTCTTTTATTATATTTATCTATGCTAATTGTAATAATATTTACAAATTCAATTTTAGATAGAATTCCTAAGTCACATCCAGAAAATTTTCTGACAACTTCTTATTTCATTGCCAAAATCCAACAGAGTACATATACATTAATAATATTACAGTGTATATTTGAATTTGCATACTGTTAATGAAATATTGAAAATATTGAAATTAAATGCACTTTCATATCGAGCTTTAAACCTTAACCGGAATCGCTGTTTTGGTATACGCAACTGGAATCGTGGGTCCATTTGAAACCAGGATTTTAAAATACTTATAATTTTTGGGTGAATTGTTTTTAATGTTCAAAATTATTACAAATATTATAAAACAAATTCTTTTAAAATATTAATTAACTTTTGTTGAGCAATAATCACAAATTATGTCCTTTTTTTAAATTAAATCTTAAGTACGTGTCATTAATTAAGACTACTATACGTTATTACTATAGACTACTATATATTTTAAAATTAAATCATTGGCAGTACGGCTTGGTCTCTTATTTCATCAATGAAAAAAATGTTATTCTACAAAGATACTATTTTCAAATTATTTTATTAAGATACATATTTTCCTCTTAACAAAAAAAAACTTTTTTGAGATCAATGAAAAACCAAAAAAAAAACAACATAATAAAAGTAAAACATATGCTATACTAAGTTTGGCACTGGTTACACAGAACATTTTAGATACATGGCGCTAGCAAACGTATTTTAGACATCTATCACATTAACATAGTAACCGTGATGTTGATGGTCTTTGAACAAGAGGACAGTTTCCTCTTCTTCTTACAGTGTTTCGTTTTCCACCTTCAAAAATTATCAATTCTTTTATTCAATTCTACTGAAAATGTAGAATACTCCAATTTTCTTTCCAAGATAAATGGTTTTATAAAAATAACTCTTATTTCCTTTATGCATTGATTACTTTTAATGCGTTACCCAGTGTTTGATCCTTTCCATAAAACATTTGCGCTTGCTACATTCAACATTGCCAACAAAATGACACATGGCCATCGTTGAATTCTACTTGAGACTGAATAATTGGTATATTTTTGAACCGAAGCATCTACACCACCGTTAGTGATATTATAGAATTAAATAATTTTAAGTTTTTTACTAATTTCGTTTATTGAATTATCATAGTGCATCGATGAAACCATTATGACCCATTGATTATTTTTTTAACATATGATTCCAAAGTCTTATCTTCAAAAAATTCAAATAGCGTTGACCCTACTTCTCTTTGTTCTTTAGGTAAAAATTTGGGTGTTATTTATCGCTTATTTTACCACATCGTTTCCATGTATGCAATACTCTTGAGCATAAGGGGACCAGTTATTAACAGCCTGTACGAAAGAAAATTAGTTATCAGCCGTAATATTTCTATTTAAATAAAGGTTCTGTAAACTAAAGCATATTTTGGGTTGCAATTTAATCATGATTCCTTTAGTTGGAGTCTACTTTTGCTAATATACATGAAAGTATCATATAGTAAGTAATGCCTTTTTGCATCGTAAACACACGTAATCTTAATGCCATACTTCATTGACTTGAACTTCATATACATTCAGAAAAACACATTTTTCCTCTAAAAGGGTAAATAATTTTGTCAATTGGCTCGATGAGTAGTTCTTCTTTCTTTTCTTGTGGTCATATCTTCAAATCTCAGAGCAGACAACATAAACATAAATCGTTTTACTGACATCGTTATTCTGAATATATCTTGCTTTGTTCTTTTTGTAGCCCATAGACTTTCTATATCTTCATGACCTAATTTGAAGACCCTTGATAATAATAACCAGCCAAAAAACGCGTTTATTTCTACAATACAGACATGACCAGAGTAAAATACTTCAGTTTTTTTATTTTTCCGAATATTCTATTATTTTTTGCTCCGTATTATTGCACATCGTTTCAAACATTTCATCTGTTTTCAACAAATGCCATGATTTAATTGCTGACGTATTCTGCTTTTTACAAGTCGGAACTATTATTCCAAGTAAGTTCATAATGATGTTGTAACTTCTAACTTTTGTGGTACTAGATGGATTTTTACTCTACTCGAATCAGATTTTACCTCCTAAAATGTAGAATTTGTTGTCTGAATATCCTTTTCATCTTCATATTTAGAAGAATCAGCACCAAATATTGTGTCACTGAATTGTGAAAAACTTTGGCGCTCCAAAATTTCATTTTCGATCTCAGATGCATCATCGCGAAGTTGAAAATCGTTTAAACTTTTTCTATCTAAGTAGTCCTCGTCGAATCATATAAAATTCACTTAAATCCTTATTTGCAAGTTACCACGTTATTGTTTTGAAAAAATACCTAAAGCGATACAAAATCAGTGTCAACTCCAAAAAAAAAACTTTTGTAACTGAAATTTTTGGTTGATTTAGACCCAACGACGTTACGCACTTCCATTTCCAGTAATTTAAAGGCCAAACGTTAGCAAAGTACACCATTGTAGCACCGGACCTTTAAAAATAAGACCGCGTTTTTCTCGACTTTGGGTCCGTTTGGATCCACTATTCCGGTTATGAATTAATGACATAATTCGATATGTTTTCGTATTTTTCTGTTTTTCTAAATCATTTTATGAACTGATGGCACAAATTTATGAACTTAGTTAATGAACTGGTAGAATAAGGAAAGTAATGTGAAAAAAGTGCTCCTTGTATAATTTAACCCTGGAACTTACCATACTATTATTTAGGGAGAAGTTTTTATATTTTAAGTTTAACATTGCAACAAAACTATATATTTAACTGAGTGCCAGTAACAGAAAAGCACATCACATATGCTTGCACGAAAAAGCACATCATGTCATGATGCATTATACTTTTAATAATTATATTTTTCTTCATTAAAAGAAAACGCAGAAGCACATTTCAAAAATTATATATCTGTGCATGTCGATCTGGCATTTGGGAGAAAGACACTTAATATGGTGAATGAAATAATATTTTATAATATTTATACTATCTTTGTCTACCCTAAGGTTCACCAGTGACCCCCGGGGAAATAAGTTAGCAACTAAATAAAAGAAAATAGACGTTAAACTCAAATAAATAAACACTTTTGTATTTTATAAATATGTAGAGATTTAACTGAAATTAGAGTGTATGTAAAGATTAAAAAATAAGCAATTACATATATTTTTAATTAGCTCGTGAATAAGGTGAGGAAAAAACATTCTTAATTTTTTTTTCATTTGGTCTATTTATCAGAATATTTTGTGTAAAAAATTATAACTGTTTTCAATGAAGTCCACTTAGTATGACTTATATGGTATTTTTGTCTTATGTCGTTATAAATGGATGTAATTTTACGTGCGTTACAAGTCAAAGAAAGCGGGATGTGTCTGTAAAATTACTTGTATATAACTCCACGCGATATTTTTAGATCAAGCTCCTTAACAATTTCAGCGAAATTCCAGACCACACTAATTCAAAATAACAAAATAATAAATGTTTCCTTTCACGACAGGAAACTGTCAACATCGCTCGAGGGGAAAGCGGCGGACATGCATAGAGAGGCTGAAATTCCATTAGGCAGTCACTCATGAGGCTGTAAAGCGGATGCCATTTCCGGTTATGTTCGCTACGGAAATGTGCTGCTTCATTCTTTAGCTATTTATCGTAACGTTACTTTCTCTTTTTTAGTGTCGTACGTAGTTATTTTCTTATTCGTAGTCTTAAGGTATTTCAATTCATAGAACATTGGGCAAGATGACTTAAAGAGTTGTTCTTGTTACATACCATCGATTTTCTTTTTCTTTTATGCGTGAGCATTATTCACTCCTGATGCGTAAATGATATAACCTTAATATTTTTTGCCCTTTCTGTAGCTGGTATATGTATTGATATTATCAAAGTTAATATATTTTAATAAGTACCGTTGTCCCATCGATTTAAGAATTTAATTCAGCGCTACATTTTATTATCGTAAATGCTTTTTTCTAACTAGATTAATGAAATAAAATATTTTATCCATATGAAAACTCGGTAAACAATAATTAATTAGGAAGTACAATCATCTGTTCTTCGTCTTTCGTTCGCTGTTTTCATCATTTTCTTCGTGTTATATATGGAATAATTATAATAGAGGGATCATTTTCTTGATGTTAACATTTTATTAGTGGTCGTGGAATAATTATAGTAAAGACCAAATATAAATCTGGAAGTAAAAGTATAATTTTTTATTTAATAAATTAGCCAGGTTGAGTGAATGCAGAAATGGTTTTTAACTTCTTATATCTATTAAGATGAAAAGAGCAAGTTATTTAAACGGTAAAGGGAGACATTCGTAATTCTGATCATATTTGATTCCAGTCAGTAATCGGCTATGAAAAACTAGAAACTGTTAAATCCCCCTAATTAACTCAAGTGATTAATAATTGTAAAATCAAAGTGATAATGTTCATAATTTCCTTTTAAAGAATAATTTTCATTTGCCTGAGTTTTGGTCCAACTTTTACAATGTTTATAGAAGTTTATTTCAATAAAAAATTATTTAGAACACAAATATCTACTGGATATAATTGCGTCGGATCCAAACTATATTTAGGGTTGTAAAAAGGACACGAAGGCAAGTTCCAAGATAATATTTTATTAAATCTAATAAATTACATCCATTTACGGTAAACGAATACAGCGAAACGAATTTGGGGAAAACTTAAAAAGGTATTTGATGATCCGGGTTAAGTAGGAAAGTAAGTTTGTTAAAAAATCTGGTCACCACAATGCTATATAATAGTCCGAGTATTAAGAACTATGTAAGCAAGATAACGACAGTAGCCCACAAACATAGGAATATCAATTTTGTAGTGGGAGACGAGAGAGTCGGTACTGATGTCTACAAATCGATCAGTATGGTTATTGAAATCTCGCTTACTGTTATTATGTAAATAACAAGCTCTTAAAGTTTGCAAAATATCAGATTGTCTAGCTTACTATGCTAAGTAAAATTTGATACAAAATATATCATTAAAAAATATACCAAAGTCACAAAAGCATTTCCAAGATAAAAAAAGTCACAAAATCACACGATGTTGTAATTGTAATAAATATCTTAACTTTAGTAAAAATTTATATTTTAAGAATGAATAGAAAAAAGGCGTATTCTACTGATAGAAAAAGTAATGCTTATCATGCTGTATTTTTAGCTTCAACGGTACTAGGTGGGAACCGCTGGTACACTGGTGGTGGCTGACACTGCAGGGTTGCTGCACAACGAAAAGTGTACGTACAACAAAAAGTGTACGTAAAAAAGTGGCAGACCATAAAATAGTGGCAGTAAAATGCGTAGTGATGTATACTTACAAATAAAGTACTCTTATGGCATAACGCAGTGTGAATTGTTTTATATGTGCCCTCCTTGACAACTAATTTAGTTTCTGTAAATCAGATGGTAAAAATGGTTATGAAGTTCGAGGAAGAGAGTTCTAAAATTAATCAAAATGAAGAATTAATTGAGACAGTTTTGTGTAAAAATGACATGTACATATTTCTTCAATAATGTTGATGATATAAACATAAGGCATGATGATGATATAAACATGATGTTGATGATATAAACATAAGGCATCAGCGAATGAATCATCTGGACTTCGCCGACTTACAAAAAAGGCAAAAAATTATATGCGATTTGTACGGAAGTTAAAATGAGCAGTTCAAAAGCATTGGCAATGAAACTTCCGAACTACCCAAATAATTCACTTTGATTTATGGGATCCGATGAAGAAAAGTTCTATTGGTGATGCTAAATATTATGTAAATTTTATAGACGATTTTTGTGAAAAAGTATTTATTTACTTCCTTCAAAATAAGTGATGTTTTAGATAAATTTAAAGAATTAAAAAACCTGTGGAAAATTGGGCTATGAAAACATTTAAAATTTTATGTACAAACAATGAAAAGTTATATATTAACAACGATTTTACATTGTATTTAAAGGTATGTGACATCAAACAACAATCTCGTACATCCCTGAACAAAACAACTTAGCAGAACCGATGAATAATACACTGGTAGGAAGAACTAAATGTTTAATTCTGAATTCCTGATTACAACAATTTTTTTGTTATTAAGCAGTTTCAATTTCAGTCTATTTAAATAATCGTTCACCTACAAACATTTTAAACTAAAAGACGCCTTATGAAAGATATGTGATGGGGTGATAAATCAAAAATTGTAAATATCAAAATATTTTGTTATCAGGCAATGGTTCATACGTCAAAAGCAGAAAAGACAAAAATAGCATTCCTAAGCTATAAAAATGATATTTGTTGGTCATTGTGAAACGATAAAAAGGTACAGAATGTATGTTATACACAGACAAGAAATATACAAGAAAAGAGATAATTTTTTTTAGTATAGAGTTAAAAATACTGATATTATAATGCCACTATATGTGTTGCAACAATAAGTGTTGACTGACAAGTCACATACTGAAGATGATAATGAAACTGAATTTGATATAGAGGTACTACATTCACAAAATAGTACAATCAATGATATTAGTGAGAGCTACTACTCTGATGATAATAGTGATAATGGATACAAACCTAATATAATAGTTGGTAATATACCGTATGGCAATATAATATTGAAGCCGAGAAATTCAATACTACAAACGTTTGCTGTAAAGAGAAACCAAGTATTCCAAAAGAAGCAACAACGCCATTAGTGAAGAAGCTTGGATCTGTCAAAGAAAATACTTCAGGCCCAAATCCAAAAAGTGGAAAATTGTCATGAATAATGATCATAAGTCACTCCTTCAAAATAATGCATGCAAACTAAAAAATCTTCCAAAACACAAGGGAACGATCTATTAGAAACGGGTATGTACAAGTTAAAGATGCTGATAACCAATTTATGGCAATAAAGCAAAATTTATTGTGAAAGGTTTGATTCAAAAGAGAGGAATAGAATATAACGAGATATTTGCTCAGGTGGTTCGGTAAAAATAAATTATATATCTACTTGTTAAACACAATTAAATGAAACTACGTGATGTAGTATTATTTCTACTTTCTTTAATTTAGCAAAGATGTTTGCTAATATCCCACCTGAAAATGTAATACAACGAAACCTAGGTCGTAGTAAAGAAATTAAAAAAAAGTAGAAATAATACTACATCACGTAGTTTCATTTAATTGTAAATAATGAATTTCTACAAAATTAACGCCAAATATATTCAATATCAACGGCTATTAAATATAATTTTTATATTGAACAAATGGATGCTCTTACTGCATTTCTACAAGGCGACATAGATACTGAAATATTTATTACCTAACCGCCAACTTATGAACATATAGATAAAGTATGTAACTTAAATAAATTCATTTATAGGTTGACATAGGGGAGCCGTCAGTGGAATTTGAAACTTGCATCCGCGTTAAGGAGTCTGGAGTTGAAAAGCTTATCTGTGGACCCTTGTATTTTGTTGATGATACTATTTTGTTTATATTAATCTATATCTATGACTCCCAGCTTTATATGTATTTAAAAAGGAGAAGAAGTAAAATGTCAGCTCAGAAGTAAATTTAATATGAAAGAGTTTGATCAGTGCATCATTTTATTGGATGGAGAATAAAGGAAACTATAGACAAAAATGAAAGCAGTGTTAATCAAATACTTTATATTGAAAAAAATTCTTGAGAAAATTCAAAATGGCTCAATACAATTCTGTTGGTGCACCGTGTGATCTTGGTATGAAATTATTATAGAAAAAGAAAAAATATAATTACACAAACACCGTGTCAAGAATCGATTGGAAACTTGCTCGAGATCTGATTTATGTTTCACACTAAATAAATTAAGTAGCTTCAATAATAAATCAGAACTAAAAGATTGGCTCGCAACAAAGAGTGTGCTGCGATATATAAAGGAACGAAAGTATATAGATTAATATTTAACCAGAAATAAGAAACAAAAATTACGTTTGGCTACTGTGATTCAGACTGGCTACGGATATTAACAACCAGAGATACTGCTCTGTGCACATTTTTGTTTCAAGGTACTGCTGTTTCATGGTGCCCTACGCACCAAAACTCTTTTGTCTTTTCGACCATGAAAGCAGAGTATTTTGTATTGGCTACAAGAGCCAATGTGATTGTGCAACCTGGAACTTGAATTGCATCGAAACATCAAAATTTCAGACTCTATCATGTATTGTAATAATCAAGGTGCCATCAAATTTTCAGGTACTTATGCATGTTGTACACGCAGAAAATATATTGGCATATATCGGCATAAGACCATTTTAATAACCAATAAGGAAATTGAAGTTAACTACGTTGGAATACAGAATATGATAGCTGACATTCAGACAAAACCAACCTCACAGAAGAAGACTGATGACTGTTTCAAGACAATGGGTTTTTAGTTAAAGGGAGGATGTTAAAATATTAAGTACAACCTGACCCAGCCAGCCGCATCTCTTTCAATAGTTATATTTTCTATGATTTATTACTACCCCGTAAACCAAGAAGCAAAAAATAAACCCCATTTGTTACTCTCTCGTAATCTTTGACGTTTCACTTTTAGCTAGTTTCTTTTTATATAATTATTTTATTGAAACACACAGTTTTTATTTTTCGCTAAATATTTATTAGAATAAAAGTTATGATTTTGTGTGTGTGCGCGTGCGTGTGCGTGTGTGTGTGTATTTATTATTTAATTAACCATTAAATTTAAGTCGGAAATTTTCGATAATTTTACTAAATAAATATTGATATATTTGACTCCTTTCAAATTTACAAAGAAGATTATTTCTATGGTAGTTTTATACGTACGAATAATTTCATTATTTAATAAATGATGTAAAGAAAATAAAAGGGTACTTTATCCGATATATGAGAACTTATCGATAATAGTGTATGGGTGGCCTAACACAAAATAATAAAGATCGTTTTAATGGTTTATTATGGAGTTATACCCTTACACACAACTTATAAAAATCATAAATATTATTGTAAATATAATCTCTATTCCGTTTTACCATTAAAATAATCAAAACGATGGGTGGTCGATTGAGTTTCATGGGCAGATGACAGTGATTTCCAACAATGATAAATGGGTCAAATACCCAAAATTGAAAAGCTGCTCAAGCTTCTAAAGCAACTTGGTCAGCTTTCCATAATAAAAAATCGCAGAAAAACTGACCATAAGGGGAAAATGAAGGTATTATTCATCGCTCAGACATTACATGCCAGAGGTGAGTGTCGGAAAATTTTGTTCGAGTTTTCTTTAAAGCGATTTTTCTGACATCGCGATATATATTGTACTACTGCTATTAACTATGACTCAAAATGTTTAGAAAATTGTCTTTTTCTTTTGTAACTAGAATGGAAAAATATTTCGAATATGTGAATTTTTTAACATAAAAAACCAAAAACTAGTTCTAAAATTGACACACAATTTTTCGAGAGGAAGTCGAGACTGACACTGCGTTTTCAATAATTACAAAAACGTTAGTATTCATTCTTTCTTCGAACCTTAATTTAATACCTAAGAACCAAACGTTACTGCAAAACATAGGTTAGACAACGCTTCACTTATAGCATGTAAATATAACTTTCTTAGGTTTTAAGTTTGTTCGTGGAAATAGTGCACTAGCGTTAAGGTTCAAAATTTTAGACTTGCCGATGGTAGATTTATAAACTTGTATACTAAAGCCATGTTAAATATCATAATGCGGTTGCAAATATTATTAATGTACTTAATATTACATAAGAATTTTCTTTCATGTTATGTGTATTGCAACATGAAATTTCACTGTGACGAAATTACATTAAATTTCGGTTTGTGACATGATAAGTAAAGATTTTAGAATTTTCTGTTTACGTAACTCAGGCTATTAAAACGACAAGAGTCTAAAAGTATTATTTGCGACAAATTGTGATAGATAGATTAATCAATAAATCTGGACGAAAAGCTCGAACCCCATTTTCGAACGAAACTCTGCAAGAATTTGACAAATTTGCTTCCACCACTTTTAGAGATAACTTTTTAAAGAAAAATTTGGCACATTTACAGTAATGTTTTTCCTTGTTTTTGTTAAGTTTTTAAGGTTCTTTAACGTAAAAGGGTACCCCTTTTCTGTCCCTATGTCTGTGTCAAAAGTTTTTCTTGGAAAGCAATCAATGTATTTCTACTTAAACATACACATACATATTTCTGTGTATGTAAGCACCCAGTGCCTATCAGATATAAATATATATATATTATTCTGAATATGTGCGTGTATGTAAGTACTCAGTGCATATCAGAAATGTTATTTATTGCGGGTTAATCAATGTAAGATATTAAAGGTGTGCTCGCGGACTGTTTTTAAAGTTTTCCACTATAGTTACATATCAAATTTTATTCCTTCTCTTATTTCATAAGATCTGACTAAAAAACTTAAATTAAAAAAATTTACTCGAGGATAAACTATTAACTAACTTTTTTTTAAAATATTAACAAAAAATTCAAATGTAATGAAAGTTATTAATAATATTTAAATTTTTTTACTTTTTTGACAATAAAACAAATCATTTTAGCTACACTGGTAATGTAAAATAGAAAAAATAGCTGTAGATGGTAGAAAATTTAAAATCTACTGTTGCAATATTAATTCTACTATTGGAAATTTTTTTTTTTTTATGTTACTCGCAAATGATAGTAGGAGGGTCGATGTGTTTACGAAGGAAGCAAAAAATTACAATATCGGAATTATCTTTCAGAGGAATAAATTCACAGTCGGAAAAAAAATTGATTGTTCAAATTTGTTTTTTCTCTTCATAAGTCAATAAATGAATAAAATTGATAAATAAATATTATAGAGATAATTCTCCCATATTAATTTTTCTTCATACGAATGTGTAATAGAACTGATTTTTTTTAATAAAAGTACTTCGTCAATATTATAAGCCTTAATCTTCGAAAGAAAATATCGTTTTATCTTAAATTTATATTTTGTTAATGATATAGTTACTTGCTCGTTTAATTAAAGGTAGTTTTAATGAAGACCTCAAGAAGTAATATTACAGGATAAACTATTTGCTTTTCACTTCATTTTCACAATGTAAACTGAAAGCTCGAATTTGGTCATTATACGTTAGTTAACCCTAATCGAAACCTAGCGTGATTTAGAATTATTACTACTCATAGCAATAATTAAAGAAATCTCCTATCCATTTACTAATTTAAAAAAAGTCTCATATGTCCATGTTTTGAATTAGATGTGCTGATATTCTGGTATTGTAATATACCTAGTTGGTACATTCTGAAAAATGCATGTAACTGATATGAGGTACATGCTTTTCTAATATGGTATTACATGTTCTTGTGAAGCATAAACTATTTAAATAAAAATCTTAGACAGTATTGTAGTATTTAAATATGATTTCATTATTAAAATAAAGTTAGCTAGCCTAAAATATGCACTTCCAAAATTTCACATTTCAATTGATAAACAATACACACGTATGAAAAGACCTAAAGATAAATGATCTTATTTGAATATGAAAATATTCAATAAAGAATCATTATTTCGGAATACAAATTATAAAATAAATCATAATATTAGATGTCGATGAACAGACCGGATAAGAGAGGGTTGAAAAACTTGTCAAACAGGTAGAATTCGGTTCCATGTACCCTTAGATACATTAAAAAATTTATGGTCATTAATAGTTATTGAATGTTTTTGAAATTGCCAGTAATTTGTATTAAGTTCCATGTTTCCTGGTCCCAAAGAATTTGAGATATTTGAAGCGAGTAGTGGTATTATTTGACCTGATAAATTATATATTTCCAGCATCTGGATGTATAAACATGAATAGTTTAATTACTTATGATATGAGGCGACATAAGATAAATTTATTTGTAATTTTCGAAAATATTTAATGCAAATGCATTATTAATGTCAAGAATTTTATTTTCCACGTTTCGTTAAATATCTGAGAGAAAATTTGCATTTTCTATAATATATAAATTACCTTAATATTATAATGCAAATAATTCGTTTCTTACCCTTTAATATCATTTAATTTTTAGAATAGATATCCAACTGTTGTAAATCCCAAATATATTAACGGTCAAGTTAAAATTTATTAAATAAATTAAAATATTTTTCTATTTGTATTTATCTAATTGTAACTATTTGCATATAAAAATATAATTTTTTGTCGCGTAAATATATTGTGTAGCAAGTCTTGAGCAGCAGTCTAAATATTGCAGAGTACATTTACAATTTCGGAGCTTGAGGAAGGAATTTTTTTGTTGTGGATGCTTACAGGATTATCTTGAATAAAATTTAGAAAACAACATTTTCTATGCAGCCTCATTTTTAATTGACCTCTTGGTAGAAAAATTTTAAAAAACTTTTACTAATTTTTCAGTATAAAATAGCGATAATTATGCAGGTTACTAAATACCAAGCCATTATCCATGCTAATTTTAACTATAAGCGGCAATTCATAAGTGCGGCTTTGACCCGATGACTTTAAGGTAAACTAATGAAAAACAAGTTCAACGAAAGCTATTTTTCAATAATTTTTAATCAATCTTCGGTTTTTTGATAAATTTATCAATGCAAAACATAAGGAAATTAATTGTTTTCTTTAAATGCAATATTAAAAAACTTGGTAAATGAAGGCAGAGTAAAATTTGAATCATAATGACAAAATTCATGGCACAATCAGTTCAAATACTTTTGAAATAAGTATTTTATATTTATATTAAAAGAGAGATACAAATAAGTTTTCAGCTTCTATTAAAAAGCACCACACAAGGCGAAAACAAATTAGTAATAGTCAAAGTGTCGTTACTTAACCGTAATGAACTTTCACCATAAAAAATATTGCTTATTATATTGATCTACACATTCCGCTCACATTCGTAGCTAACATAGTGGGGGTGCTGACGTAGGCGGGGATCGTAGCCACGTAGACCTCCGACGAGTTACATTAAATATAATTTGTGTTTAAGCGTCACTGATAACTGATGGAACTAATATTGGAGTCATACGAGGTCACGTGCAATTTAGCCTCAACGGGAGCCTATTTGGGCTGAAGTGTAGGATGATTGTTATTATTATTACTAAGAGTAAAGTTATTATTATTTGCAAGGTTATTTTGGAATCGACATTTCAATGAAGGGTGCCGTATAAATACTCTTTTATGATGTTGTAATACAACGATACCTAGGTCGTGGTAAAGAAATTAAAGAAAGTAGAAATAATACTACATCACGTAGTTTCATTTAATTATGGACAATTGTTTTGGATAACTTTTATGGTAATGTCAATTTAATCAGTTTGAAGGTACAATATATTTAAACATAATATATAATCATTCAACTTGTACACATAGAACTGTCATTAGGGCTGCACTGTCGAAGTAAATAATTTCGTAGTCCTACAATAGATAAAAAATACCAGGAATTTGAAAGAAAAGTGAAGTTTGAAAGAAAATTTAAGAAATATATATTATTACCACAGTATTATCTAATCGTATTTCAGAATTGCAGTCAATGAAGCGAGCACTAAGGTAAATTATTTTCTTAATTATCTCATTTGGTTTCCTGCACTCAAGAAATTGTATGAAAAAGAGAACAGAAAGTTAGTTATGAAAAAAAGTTGGTTTGAAAGAGCTAAAGAAACTATATTTTTGGATCCAAATATTGTATATTACTTTTAATTATAATAAAAATATAATTAACTCAATACCGTCTAATCGCCGATACCAATAATTATGCAATAAAAAAATTTCTAATTTATAACACAATACATTTTCTTTCTCCACGTTTGGCTGTTCAAGTAGGATGGCAAAATTTACTTAAATTTCATTTACTTTTTAAGAGACTTTGTTTTATATGTAAAAAAGTACAGTGAATGGAAGAAATTAACGCCATTTAAATTATATTATTCGCTCCCTATTCTATTATATAATATTCATAAAAAATTTACGATGGTTTTCGGAAATATTTTTCTTGAATTTATATTGTTTTAATTTGAAATATATTTAATTACACACACAGAGACATTAAACGTAAAAAACGGGATATTTAAAAAAATTATTTAAAAACGTTTTTCTTCAGAGACGTTGTTCTACATTGAATAATTCGGTGTAATTGCAACTATATCATTTTAGTTTTATGTATATTTGGAAACAATTAAAATATATGAAAAAATCATAATATTTCCATTATTACGTAACTGATGATCACAAATATGATCATATTCTTGATATCAAAAAGTACATAAAATTTTAAGACATGCTTAATATTTGTAAAAATTCATCACTTAGATCACATACTTAATATTTGAAAGGAAAGTTTGAAAAAATACATAATTTAAGTTTATTTTCATATAAAAATAAAAAATCCATCGACATAATATTTACAAAAGTTCGCTATTAAATTGTCAATTACTTCAAAATATATCAGTAAATATTTGGTTTTCTTCAATAATACAGCTTAATTTTTAGCCTAAAATATCGATTTACTAAATTCTAAAACCTACAATGGCTGGAATCTATTCTCGTTAATTTGTCACTGGAAGCTCAATAAAATATCAGTAATAAAACATTGAGTGTAATAAATTTTTTAAAGTGACTTCAATTCTGTTCTTCAATTCATATTCATATTCAATTACTGTTTCTTTTTTATACCTAATTCTACTAATTTTAACTTTGTGGTGTGATAATATTGTTTTATGTTAGGTATTATTTTTTTAGTTTTTCATATAAAATCATACGTTTTCTCTGTAAAATACGTATTGGCTTCAACATCGATAGTAACACTTTTGATCAGTAAGACATATAAAAATTCGTATTAGTATCATGAATTATATTATTTACGTTTTATATACGTCTAAAAATTTAATTACCTAATGTTACCTTAATTAAAAACACTTAGATAAATATTTGTAATATTGTTTTAATATATTCGTTTATAATTCTATGCCATTCCTTACCTTTGACGTCCAGTGGGATATATAAATCCCAGAGAAATCTACGAAAAATAAAAAAAATGTATTCAGATAATGTAATTTATGTTAATAAATAATTTTATGTTTAGTAGAACTTAATAAATGTTAACTTTAATTTATCAACTTTATGAGAATACAAATTTTAAGGCTCAATAACTTTGTTTTGTTCCTAATGCCCTTATGGCCCTGAAATTTAAAAATTTTTTCGCTTCAATAATAATGACAATTATTGTGATAAAGTTTCATATTGAATTGTATAATTTTTTTCTCGCAGTTGAATTGTGTAATTGAAAACACTACAACGTGCAGTTTCAGTAGTGTCCTTATATGAGGAATTCGTGTTTGTTACTTTTTTCTTAAAGTTAATACTTGAAGGTTATTTAGGTAATATGTTATTTGTTTAATTTTAACATATATGTACATATTTTAATTTTCTACATTCACACTATATATTTTCTACATAGAACCTATTTTTTTCTGACACAACTTTTGTTTTATTTTTAACTTAAGTTTAAGTGCTTTTACAGCATTTCTGGCCGTGATATTAAATTTTTTATGCGAATACGCTCAGATCGACATTTTTTTTACAGTACAAATAACGCACCCAAAATGTTTAAAGTTAAACAAATATTTAAGATTAAAAAATATTAAAGGAAATGCCTCATACGAGGTATTGTATAGTATTGTATTTTTGAGACGAGAATTACTCTTACAAAATTTAATCATTCCTAAAAATATGACTCTGGGAAATAAATCGTTAACAAGACTTGACCAAATGCGTATACCTATATAGCCGTACATACATATATTTACAAGTGGTTATGAAGGTTGGAATTGTAAACGAAAAGAAAATAATTTTGAAAGATATTTCTACTCAAGTTTTAATCCACGATCATCTGTTCTCGAGTCTTATTACTGAACTTATTACAGGAGGATTAAGAGATCTATCTAGGATATGACATGTTATTTCCTACCTTGAGTACTTGCGAATATATTGCATAGTTTATCCATTTTTTGCGCACCTACATTGTTCAGCACAATATAACAAGACACCAACTCCATTGATCACATCAGGAATGAGGTTATGGAATTGCTTTACGGTTCACGACATATCCATTAGTTGGGATCATATTTTGTAAATTTTTTGCTGTATGTTAAATATAATTTTGTAATTCTTATAGACATTCAAGTTTACGTGTTCTGTTTAACTATTACAAAAATTGCTGTAATATTTCATCATATTTTACATATTCTTCGTAAACAAGAAAAATGGATGTTTGCTTGTAATTTTTTTCATTTGCGATATCACACTCGACAAAAAAAATTTAAAAAATATATTATCTTTTTGTCCTTCTCTAAAACGTTTACATAAATATTTTTGATCTTAAAATATTGAAGGTTATTCAGGTTACTAAATCCCAAGTTTTCACGACGAACAATGTTTAATGAAAACGACTATGAACTGATGATTTTTAAGTAAAATAATGAAAAATAAATTAATCGAAGGCAATTTTTAAATAATTTCTAATTAATCTTTGCTAGCAATGGTTAATAGGTTTTAAAAGCGTAAAAGAGGGTTTATACAGCACTCTTCATTAAAATATCAATGCCAAAATACCCTCACGAATAATAATATAGACAACTTTAGTAATAGTAATAATAATAACAATCACCCTCCGCTTCATTCCATATAGGTTTCCGTAAACAATGAATCGCACGCGACAACGCATAACTCCAATATCTGTCTACGTGATCACCACTAATGACGCTAAAACAAAATAAGTGTTTAACCAAATTCGTTGGAGGTCTACGTGACTACGACCCCGCCTATGTCACTACCACTATGATATCAGCTACGATTGTGTCACAAGCGTGAACGAAATGTGTGGGTGCTATATGACTAGGAATATTTTTGTATGGTGAATGTTTATTATGGTTAAATAACATAATTATAAAACACTCGCTTGTTAATTTTTCATTTATTGATGTGTTTGGCCAAAATAATTTTATCTACATTTATTTAATACGTATTGTTCTTTATTTCTTTCAATTTGGGGGATGGATATATATAGTTTGAGTGGGTTTTTTTGTACTACATGGAACTAAGGAGAATTAAATCTTACAAAGATGAGGAAATTTAATAACAAGACTAATTTTTTTAAATAAATCACGCTAAGCGGTCCACGGGAGCAAATAAAATATTGCCTGGTTGAATGTAGTAATAAAAAAGAATCACAAAATATTTTTTCCTATATTTTCTTTTTGTTTACTTCCGTAAACTAAAGGAAAATAAAATTATTGTTAAATTATATAGATAAATATTCAATTATTCAACTAATATAAAAAAATAATAAAAAGAGTGGAGTGTGATTATAAATACGGCTGGTAAAATCTAAATCCAATGAAATTTATAAGTGTTAGAATAATTTATATTTCATTATGTAAATACAAATAGACTAAACTTAAAATAACCGAGAGTAATAAACTTAAAATATATTTGAAAAACTTATAAATTACACAGCTTTCACGAACATTAACTATTAAGCTTGAATCATCGAAAATCTGTCAATTTTTGTTATATTGTTGGACCTCATCCTATATTTTTTCTCTCGTCATTTTTTCATCACGCGCCTCAAGAAGCATAACTTTAAAAAAAACTGTAGTTTATCACCAGGCTAGTTCTTCACGGATACCCCAGTTTTATGATGAGAACGTTGATGGATATTGCTGAACGCATTACAACAGTGCCCTCATCTCACTATGAATGAAGAGGGTGTTACGTCTAACTTTGGTCTACAGTCCCTAAACACGATAGACCATATTTGTTAGCATAAAGGGAGTTTATTTGAATATAATGGAGCTGAGCATTTTCTATACCGTTACATGAAACCTTGCGAAATTCTGAAGAGATTGATTGCAGTTGCAGCGTAGTGGCTGTGGATGCGGGAGCCAATTTCATATTGGCAAATCTTAGGCCAGATTTCAAAACAACATTTGCAAAACGGAAATTTTAATATATTCAGGTTTAATTTTAACTCAAACAATATAAAATCTCTGCTTGTAAGTTTGTATATTTCACCTTATCATCAAAATTACACACCGCAGACCACTGACGTAAGTATGCGGTGGTAGCCTCGAGTCTTATATTGTGCAATATGGTGATCCCGTTTAGATAGCTGTCGTAGTGTGGGAGATATACCGTTGAAACTGTTTGACATTGCACATTTTGTACTATCAATCAAACGACGAACAAACGTTCGACATTCAGTGTACTAGGACGATTGAGAATGTAGTAGGATATTCACGAAGATACAAAATCCTCCAAGATACAAATTTCGTAGTTGGTTTATAGTGTTACAAAATATGAACGTATTATATTCTATTTTTTAATTTATGTTTTTATTAGTTACGATATTATGAATAATGAATGTTGATAAATAGCTGAAATGGCATTTTAAGAAACAAATTTTCTGATACTCTTCTATATAGGCATAATCGATAGTCTAATAATTTTTTCTCCACTTATTTTCCACTTTTCATATTTCAGAGAAGGTTGCAGGTTGCATTAGTTAATATATAAAACAAACAATTTTCTCGCAACACCATTTCAGATGATTTTTTTTGTTCCCCATAAGCAAACATACACCTGTAGCAATGCAGTTTTTATTTATCAGTGCAAGAAATACTACATAAAAAGTTCTATTATATATATATATATATATATATATATATATATATATATATATATATATATATATATATATATATATATGTATACATATGCCATTTACGAATAATAAACAGTTTAAAAATTTGCTTCAATCCATATCTAAATTCGTATTTATAATTTTTATAACCACTTGTTCTCACAAAAGAAAGAATCAAATATCAAAAAAACTATAAAATTGCATAAGGATCATTTACATTTATGACTTGTTGCCATCCAGTAGGCAGTGGAAATAAACCTTCAGCTTATAAACTTGAATTCGTGGATACAAACATTTGACGAGGTTTTTTAATATCAAACTTTATATTCAACGAATGATTGATTAAAGCTCTGGACAAGTGATAATCAGGTGGCATTGTACACTTTGTACACTGTGCACTGTATGACTTTGTACACTGTGCATTGCTAATTGTAAAGTATGAACCATAAAAAATCTATTCTACTCTAAATTCCTATTCCCAAAATAGTGCACATATTAAATTGTAGAATTATATACGAGTAAACCCTTTTTCCATACTTTAACCTTTTTGTGTATTAAAATTGATTCCAGAATACCCAGCGTATAAATGTAGAGGGTTGACCGCCTTTTTTGCTATTTGCGAAATACAATCAAAGTAATAAAACATACTTGTAATTTTCTGCATGGTGCTACACAATTGCATATATCATTTAAAATCGCGAAGTCAAGGATGATTTCCAGAGAGCTGGAAATATGTCAGACGTAATCACACTTTTTTTTGTCTCAATCAAACACCTTGATCATTATAAAATCTATCAAATTTTATTTACAAAATATATAATAAACATAAAAAAACATTGAACTAAAAAATACGTTAAACGCCAATTATTCCGTGCGTAGACCTCAAGTGTGATTTTTACCTCAACTATTAAAATTAATGATACAAAAACCAAAGGACGCGTCTCTGCCCAAGCTTACAGAGGATAGTAAAAACCTTAATTGTTTCGATATTAGTATTGGTTCATTATAATTTGACCTAAAATGTGTCAATCCAAGTTTTGTGAAAAATATGATAGCGTTTTTGAAAAATCATATTTGCATTTGGATGGCTCATTTGTGTTTTTGTTAAGGGTTGGTGTTTTATGAGAAGACAAGTTGAAATAAATCATTTTTACTTACTATAACATCGTATTAAAGTTACTTATTAATATTGTGGTGCAGGTAATTACGGTAGTATTTAATACTCAATATAAATATTTTATACTCATTATTTTTTTAATGTCTTCTTAGTTTTTGAAATACGAAGAACCAATGCAAAAATTAGCGGTTGCTTTGTTCAACTTAATATTACTATTGTTATCAGAATATGCATCTATTTTGACCTTATTGGATGGTTGTAGTCAAATTCACACTAATGTTTAATACAGTAGTCTTTTTCCTTCAAAATAAACTAGTATCGTATTGAACCTCTTTTGTAACTGCAATTTTATAACTGTTTCATAGATATGAAAACTCTTTCATAGATATGAATATGCACTAAACGTCGTCATACAAAATGCACCTTTACTCTTCAAAAATGAACTGGTATTGTACCTAACCTCGTTTAAAACTAAAACTATATAACCGCTTCACAGATATGAAAACGATAGACTATATTTTTGCCATACAAAATACAGTAATCCTTTACACTTAAGAATGAGCCAGTGTCGTACCTAATTTCCTTTATAACTAAAACTTTATAACCGCTTCACAGATGTGAAAACGATTTGAACTAAACTTTGTCATACAAAATACAATAAAACTTTACACTTCAGAACGAACCAGTGTCGTACCTAACATCGTTTGCAACTAAACCTTTATATCTACTTCAAAGATATGCAAACGATATATACTAAACGTTGTCATACAAAATACAGCAATTGTTTACATTTCAGAATGAACCAGTGTCATACCAAACTCCATTTGAAACGACAGCAATATAATCGTTTCATAAATATGAAAATGATGTATATTAACCTTTGCCATACAAAATACAGTTATACTTTACTCTTGATAATGAACTCGTATCGTACTTAACCTCGTTTATAACTGCAACATAAACATGAAAACATAGACGTGCTTCATAGACATGAAAACCATATATAATAAACATTGTCATACAAATTACATATAGTATAACATTATTTCACTTGTAAACTAATTACGAAAGTTTGCAATTAACTTGATTTATTCAGCATAGAACACGCTGTCTGGGATAACAAGATAAACATGAGTCCTGTTAAGGTTTCGCGCAAGAAGTGACTTGCCTTAATTAAAGTAAATTTTGCACTAAATGCAAGTTTAACTCCGATATGTGAATCATACTTACCTCTTTGGGAGGATGTGGTTACTTGTTAAGTAGGGAATAAATGTACTCGCGAAGTCAGTCAGATATGATGGCATTTTCTTAATTCATTACATTGGCCCTGATTTTTTTTCTGTGTAATGCAAGTTTGTAAAATCGTAAAATTGGCGTCAGAGTAGCAATACTAATTTTATATATTGCATATTTATAACGTTAAATAAATTGGAAAATAAAACTTAATGTAACTAATATGAAACGTACTCAGATTTCAAATGCTCATTTTAGTGCAAACATTATTTTTCTAGGTAATTTAAGTAATTTGCGAGAAATAATTTTCGATCTTTCTTCGAGTAATTACCATCGGAATATTAAATGAAATTGCCAAGTTAGGAGTGCAGAAATACAATTCATTCTTACAATTTAGTATCTGCACAAAGTTTAAGTTGTAAAATTAAATTTCTTTTTAATTATTAATTATTAAGCTGAGAGTGATCCTCAAAAAAAATTCTTCGTGACTTCAAATTTACTAGTTTACCAATGTTGAGCAAAGTAAATTTTCAAAATTCTTTGTTTTATAAAGGCTGTGCAAGAGAAGGTTTTTTTAAAAACATTCCATTCTCCATTCTCATATTTTTAAACCTCTCCCCAAAAAGGACAGCTATGTATTCAGTATATTTATATTTATATATATATATATATATATATATATATATATATATATATACATATACATATATATATATATATATATATATATATATATATATATAACGCATATACATACATTCTGCGTTAACGTTTATAATATTTGTGCTATCTAATGTGATCAAAAAATTGGCTTCCATATTTTCATAACTTTCTTCTTTTATTCGTATATCTTTAATTCTGAGATTTTTTTAAGCAAAAAAATGTATCGGCAGAGGAACCATTTTTTAAATATTAAGAAAGGTTAGTGTGAGAAAATGGAATAGCAAAATCGTTATGTGCAAAATTTAGCAAGCATCAAGAATCCGTATAGAATATTGCTTGGCAAGAAATAAAAGCTAATATATATAATTAAAATATATTTTATCCAACTTACATCACGCCTATGTATTTAAAATGTACGTTAATATTTGTATAGATATGTGCATTCTTTTCAATGATTTAACTTTTTTTCTTTACCGACTAAGTGTAAATAGTAGCCACTTTATTTAATAAAAACGTTTGATATGAGACAATTTTTAAATATTTTTACTTCAAATAAAATATAAATAAGAGTAGATAGTTAAAAACACATTTTCTTCTGAAGAAATATAGCATTCTTTAGTTAGGAATCCAGAATACGTCATCGAGATATCTTTCCTAATAGAATATAAAAATATTATTTAATTTCTATTAGGAAATATATTTCGATGACAGATTCTAGATTTCTAACCTAAAAATTAAGTTTCAATCATTTCGTAGGATTGACGTCCCTTGTATTATAGTTTTCTAAAATTATCATTATTTTTAGCATAATTAAAGCTAAGATAAAAAGTTGTTATGTCAGTCGAATTAAAACTTAGAACGGTATAATAGACAGACTGAATGATACGTGTAGTCTATACAAATCAGTTTGGCTTTCGTATTTTTTTCAGTTTTTGAAAAAAATTTAATGACGGCATTAAAACAATATAAGAGATAATTGCAAAATGTTGAAAAAGTCTTGTTTATTTGTGTCAAAATATTCGTAATGGTAATTTCAGTACTCAAAAATGATCTAGGTATAGAAGAACAGAATATTATAAGTAGAGACCGAACACGCTGCGTAGTTAGATCTGCACAAAACGAAGGTCTAATACTTTCACACATTAGTTTGTCCTTCCAAATTGTTGAATACACTTTCGAGCCCAAAAGCGAATTGGCATAACAGGAAAAAAACTTGTCGAAAAAGTTAAATTTATGCAGATTTTCTAATAATGACACGTATCAACGTCATGTCAAATAAAAAGGTTATACTCATATTAGATCGCAATTAAACCTGAATGAAAATATTTAAGTGCTATTAAAAAACGTCTTTAAGTTGTTCTATTATTTTCTCCCAAATGTTTAAATCCTTTCTTAAAACTTTGCAGCGTTCGTTAAAAGTATAAATGAAATTACAGCACCCTATTAAATGTTTTTATGTTAAAGCTTATTTAATTATATGGAAAACAAATACCAAATCAAATTTAAAAATTTCGTATAATCTATGCTTAAGCAAATGTTAACAGAAACGAGGAAATACAAAATTATAATTTATCCCATTTTAATAGCATACATAATGAAAGCGTAATCATAGAATAAATTTATTTTAATACCTAATAAGGATACGATTAATAATATTTTAATAATATAATTTTCGTAAGTGAATCATTGCCATATTCCGACCTTTTATTTAAACTACCGACAAAATTCAGAATTAAATAAAACTACGTGTATTACATCTTCAGGTGGGCTATTAGCAAAGATATGTGGGCTATTAGCAAAGAATATTTGTTAATAGCCACCTGAAGCTGTTGTAATACAACGAAATCTAGGTCGTGGTAAAGAACTTAAAGAAAGTAGAAATAATACTATATCACGTAGTTTCATTTAATTGTGAATAATGAATTTCTACAAAATTAACGCCAAATATATTCAATACCGACAAAATTTTAAATGAAAGCCCTTACCACTGTATACAAAACATTATGAGATTAAAAGAAAATTTTATACATTAATTGACCACAAGAGATAGCTACAAAATTTTCTTACATTTTTAGTAACATATAAAATTTAGTCAAGTCTTTAAACTACCTCGCTTCAATTGAACTGGCTAATTATATTTTTAAATCAAGTTTTTTCTTTAAATTCCACATATTATATTCCCAAACTTGGATAAAATATTCCTGCTTGTGTATACACGTGGATGTAATATATTTGTTCATGGAAGATTCCATGTGGTACTAAATTTGAGAAAATTACATTACATTTTCACATTGGTCTTGCTTTATTTTTAGCATGAAACTTTCCACTGCTTTTATTTTTTTAATATTTTTCTGCACATGTTTTGTAACAAGTAAATATTGAAATACATTTTGTCTTCTTTATTTCAAGTAATTTCAAATTTACGAACAGAATTTATCTTTACTATATTACCCATTTAAGGAAAACGTAAATGAATGGTTTCTCAAAAAATATAGAAAATAGGAGAGTGATGATGAAAACACGTATGAAAAGTGAACATTTATGTAAAGATTAGACTACTGATAGCCTAAGCTTTACAAACGTTTTCAGAATTCGAGTTCTAATATTTTTTACCTTCTGGATATATTTAAATTTTATTAATATTGACAAATTAAGGAAGAAACTTATTTTGATTGAACAAAGGAATTCAATATTGTGTAAAGCAGGAAATTATTCAGGTAAAAATACGAATATGTAATACAATTATCAATAAAATGCGAGGAAAATTTTCATATCCATGTTCACAAAATGTTCATCTTCATTTCTTTCTTTTTTAGGATTCCGTACCTCAAAAGTCGGTCCGTTTGTCAAGACCCCTTTTCTCAGGAACGCGTACAGATATCAACTTAAAAATAATATAAAATACTTAGGTCCTTGGTCCATTACAGCTGCAAAAAAATCAAGCCTTTAAGTCTGCGCAATAAAAATACCCTTAGAAATAGAGCCACTTGCAAATAACTCAAAACCTATAGAAGACTTCCCGTTGACTAGGAATCATGAGATTTGCCAAGAAGCAAGGTCTAACTGCACAAGTAAGAGAAAAAATTGTTAATTTGTAATAACAGCACATTTTTTTTTCATCACGTTCTAGAAAATTACACTTTTGTAAATAGATTAATAGGTATATTATGTACGATAAAATGTTTATAAATGCCTAAATGTGTATGGAACTTCCGCAGAGCGAATCCCACTCGTGTCTGACAGTTTTTTTATTAAATTAAATTTATTTTTAAAAATGTAATATCAAAATTAATATTCAACCTCTAAATACAACTTTCCGAAGTCGCTAATAATTATTATGTGTTTCCTTCTTAAAATGAAAATAAAAGAATAGACATGCCTATAAGAAATTTAATAACTACGAAGGACGCATTTTGTTTTACAAATGATAATAAAAATTGTAACAAAGGTCAAATAGCATAAAAAAATTTATATGCCAGTCCGAGAAATATTTGGACAAATTTCACATTCACAAGGAATTTTTAACATTAATTATTCACAGGGAGTTCATTACTAGAATGGCAATACTAGAAGCGATGACAATAACAACGGACTAACATTAAGTGAGGTTAGTATATATTATTTTGTGTTCCTAATTATAATAAAATATTCGTAATATTGAAGCAATTGTATAGAAATGTTAATAAATAAACAAAAGTGATAAAAAAAAACCTTTTTTACCTTTACTGATTCTTAATTCTCATGAAATACTGTTATTATTTAACTAAGTTATTATTTAATTTAATATTGTCAATATAAACTAATAATATCAAATAATGATTTCCAAAATACCATTTCCAAAGAGAAATGGATTTTTATATTATGTATTTAAAGATTTTTGTGTAAATATGTATATATATAAATATATATATATATATATATATATATATATATATATATATATATATATATATATGTATATACATATATATATATATATATATGCTAGTTACCCAAACTACTCAAGTCAGTAAGTCAAAATATTTTGAAGTTATTTATTTTCACAGGTCTAGGTTCCATAATATTTTTACCAACGTTAATTTAATTTTTCACAACAAACTGAAACTACGTAATGTAGTATTATTTCTACTTTATTTAAACTCTTTACCGCGACCTGGGATTCGTTGTATTACAACATCTTTGGTTGGACAATTTATAAAGATTGTTATAAAGACCTTAAAAGATATCTTTACAAATTGCCCGCCTGAAGATATTGTCATACAGTGAAACCAAGATCAAGGTAAAGATTATAAAAAATAGAAACAACACTACATCACGTAACTTCATTTATTTGTGAAAAATTAAATTGTAATTATTTTTTTCGAAATGAAAGTCAAATATATTCAACACCAACGTTGAATTATTCTCATATAAGTGAATTATTTTCAGTCAGACCAAATTTTGAACGTCTCTAAAAATTTGATCGGCTTGCTGTTTAAACATTGATTAAGTATTTTGCATAAAACATTTAGCAACGAAATAGATATGTAGTTATAAGGGTCCGACAAATCACCTTTTTTAAATATTGGTGTGATACTAGCTTCCTTGTGTGGTAGGAAAAGTACCAGTTCGTATAATTAAATTATAAATCTAAGTAAGAGGTTCTGCAATGTCATTACACACTGACTTAAGAAAATGTGCACCAAGTTCGTCGGGTCCTCTAAACGTATTTTGCCAGAAGTATTTTACATAGTTTTTCACTTTCTCAACTACTACGTCATCTATCGTAAAGGTATGATCAACGTTTGAAGAAAAACTAAGTTTTTCGATAAGGTCTTCTTTCCGTTTTTATACATCCGTTAGTAGTTTATTTGCTAGCTATCTACTTATATTGACTAAACATTTGTCAGGGTTATTTATTTTTGTAAATCTGACCTGTAATCAACGGTTTATCATAAGTCAATGAGTCAGAATTTGTAGTTTCATTTTTTTGAGTAAGCTATTTCTTTAACAAAACTTCTGATAGTTTTAATTCTTTATAATCATCATCAATTTAGTTGATACCGTGGTTCTAGATGCCGCTATAGAGGATGAACACGCGAGCTCAATCAGTTATCAAGAAAAAGGGGAAGAGTTTTACAATAAATTGGAGCATTTAATCTTGCCATTTAACAATCGAAGAATAAATTTTATCAAAGAAACTACTATGTTATGCTGCAACATACGATAACCTAGAATATCCAACAGAAAATCAGTAGAGAACAGAAAATGGAAGTATACGTCATATTAACTCATGTACGTAACATATCGTCTTAGTTCAAATATCAATGGAGTTTTTTGACGTAAATACGTCTTTAAATTTGCTATCATACGGAGGCAATCCAACAAACCTAATGATAATAAAATCGGAGGATAGAGTTTGACATTGCAATTTCGAATCTATCCTCTACATCAGAAATTGAATTATATCACTGGAC
This sequence comes from Druceiella hillmani, assembly GCA_039881145.1. NCBI lineage: Eukaryota > Metazoa > Arthropoda > Insecta > Lepidoptera > Hepialidae > Druceiella > Druceiella hillmani. The sequence continues at coordinate 3,469,469 of JAYKKI010000103.1, forward strand.
AGTTAAAGGATCAAAGAATTCATTACGATAAGGGAGAACAGTGATGCATTGCGCGCGGTGGAGGGGGAAGCGCCGCCATTTTGAGGTTATTTTGCTGCGTATCAAGATTTCCAATTAGTATAACTTTTGATTCGGAAAAGCTACGATGTTCGTTTAAGTTTTAATCGTCAGCTATTGTCCAACTCATTTTTTTATTCTAACACATTATATCATCACTAACACCTTATTATATCAACACTATCACTACTTTAAACTAATGTTATATATACATCTATCAAATGTATATAAAAGATTTGTTTAATGCGGTGACAGTGAATATAATAAGGTGTTAGATTAAAAAAATATTATCAAAAATATTTTAAGTGAAAAATATAACCCGTTACATAGACGTATTCACGTACAACACACGGCCGTGTCCATGACATAGCCACGCCCCATTTGGTACGTTCAATCATTACACTGTATTTAGTTTCATGTAGGTTCCAAATGATAGAGCTGGTTAACTTGCTTCTTACTAAAGGCACATATAGTAAATTAATTTAGGAAACATGTCAAAAGTCCCTAGCATTACCCAACACAAACTACGCTTTTGAATGACTTTTTCACTATATTCGCCAAATAACCACGAAAAGTCAGGCGCGAATCGAAAATGTAGTCACACCTTTGTGGGTTGAACAAAATTGGAACTCTCACTCAAACACTGAAACTGGAATTCCAATGTCAATGGCTATCAGTAACGCGAAGTCTGTTAGTAGTATCACATTAAGTAGCAACCTTCGATTTCGCTTTGATCTTCCATCAATAAAGGTAATTAAGTAAGTATTGTAGTTAACTGGTTAGATTTAATTTTGTGATTTAATTATTCTATTTAATTCGGTGATTACACAATTTCTTACAGGTAAAAATAGTTAAAATTTCTTTTAACTCACGTTTGAATTATTATACTTAAAAATTTACATTACCCGTCTCTGTACGAAGGTTATAATATTTTTTATAGCGAAAATATGTTAAAAAAAGTGTTTTACAGTTTTCCTTGTTTGTAATAACAATTCTCTCGCAAGTAAACGTACTTCAACCATTTTTTTTCTTTTAGATCTATAAGTCAGGTGTTATCTCATGTGAATGTTGATATATGCTGATGCATTCCGAAAATGTATAATTTACATACTCAATCAAGAATAATAAACAAACCCGCGATGGAAATCGATTATTTCGTTGTGCACGTTTTGTTCTAAAAGAACTACAGAACCAGCTGGAATAGGAACTGATAATGATTTACAATATTAGGCCAACAAAACTTCTCTACGGATGACTGCATCTCAGTTATGATTTAAGATTTTTTTAAACATTGAATATACTTTTTTTTATTTAAAAGAAAATACCGTGGACACGATTTCACTATCTCTATTATTATTTCTATGAATTTTCATTAGAAAAGGCTATGATCTCGCTGCTCATTATTTTTTCTTGAAATATTATTTTAATTTTTTCTCTATTTTTTTTCAAATAATCCTTTCTTTTCCCTTGCTTCAATATAATCACGGTGCATTTAGTGGACTTATGCATATTTATGTATAAGCCTCTAATATATTATTCATGTTATAAAATAATTTATATTACAATGAAATGGATAATCTGATGTTAAAAACAAATATAAATACTTTTAAATATGCACTAAAAATATGCACAAAAATGCACTTTTTTAGTGCATATTTAAAAGTATTTATATTTGTTTTTAACATCAGATTATCCATTTCATTGTAATATAAATTATTTTATACTCACCTTTTAAATATGCACTAAAAATTATTCCTTTTAAATATGCACTAAAAATTATTCCTTTTTTTCTTTGTGTCAGTGCCAAGTTAAAAAAACATTAATTATACATTATTTGGTCTTAAGTGCTCCCGAGGGTACTAGACCCCACGCTTGTGATTAGTCTGCATATGGCGATTAATATGTATAGTAGTAATTTTAAAAAAAATTTATTTTAGATATTTTCTTTGATATTTAAAAACGGTATTTTGTATTAATAGACAGATTTTTCCATAATTTTTTCATAAAAGAGTAAACAAAAATACGAGTATATATAAACTAGTGAAAGTGTCAAAATACCGAAATTTATGGCGGTTTATTTAAAAATTTATTACTGTACAAAATATAGTAATTTGTTAGGTAATTATACTTTTAGTCTCGTAAATATTTGATTAAGAAAAACAATTCTACAAAGGTTATAAACATAAAATATCTCCATGTATAATTTTCCTAAATCATTACAGAAAGCCCATAGTTTGAATAACTTATGATAGGCATCATTAAATGTTTAAATTCCTTTTTACGTTTAAAAAATTACAAAAGCGGTATACGTGTATGTTAAACACGTTACGTATTTAAGTGGATTAATATATCATACGTGACTTGTTCGTAAAACTAAATAAGACCTCTCAAATTCTCATACATTTTTTTAGTACGTTTTTTATGGGAAATTTTCATTGACTTTAAAGGATATTAGTTATCTGTATAGCTAAGGATATTAATTATATTTTAGAGCATTTCAGTTATTTTTATAGCTAAATTATGTCTTGTATAATTAAATGGAAAATTTTCAAACAATTTTTTTTTCGTCTAGGCTCCCCATTCATTTAAGTAAGCCCTACAATATATAACATTTATTTTAGACGAAGAAATACGTAAGATAAATAATCTTTCCCTCTTGTTGTCCGAATGATTCCCAATCTTAAGGAGCAGAATTTCGAAATTTATTTAACCGACTAGATTAGTTTAAAGGCGCACTTTTAAGATCAATCTGAATTAAATTGTGATACACTTGATCACGGTCAAAAACTTTCTCTTTACGCATGAAATTTGTGAATATTTGTAAGTCCGTTTAAAGAAGGTTTTTGTAATCCTTTGCTTATCGTTCTTTAATTACATCATCTTGTCTTCCATGAATAATTTAACCAAAATATTTTCCGCGACTTCGCGCGATTGAGTTAGGATTTTCCGGTATCCATATTTATATCGGTAATGTAGGTGACACAAATCATAAAAAAATATAGATCAAAATTTAGATCATTTAGGCAATTTAGGTCAAAATAAAGTCAAGATATAAATAAAAATTTTATAAAGATTGGTTAAATAACATTAAAATTATCAACAAATACAACTCACTTTTGTATTACATTAGTTGAGAGAAGTCAGAAAGGGTTGATCCAAAAAAAATCTTAAATATAAAGCTCATGTTAGATGGAACGGCTCTGAAAAAATTCTTAAAAACTGAATTCAAACAAGTTTTCTTATTGTTTTTGGTTATTAAATACCTGGTTTTCTTACATTCCAAGTTGAATTCCTAAATCTCTTTTCACGTTTATTTTGCAAGTAATTTCTAAGGTCTAATAGGCATATTATGCAAAGAATACTTCATGTATATAATCAAATATGTAAATAATTAAATATATATATATATATATATATATATATACATATATATATATATATGTATATCCACATATACGTATATATGGTGTGTATATATATATATATATATATATATGTATATATGTTATGTACTTAGTTGCCATATATGTCATTAGAATAATTATGTACACTCCGTGTCTATGCACTGTGCTTTTCTGAATTCCACCGACCATTTTATGATTTATGATAAAGGAGATCAATCCAACCCCTGTCTCTTTTCCCTATTTATAATCTTAAATTAAAATATATGAAATACGTAATTTACTACTTAAAACGATATGTTTGTATCCCAAATTTCGCGTTTTTTAAATTAAACAATTTCGAGATGTTTTAAAAACTTTTTCTCATCTTTCCAAGCCGAATTTCAAAAATTGTTCGTTGCGTTTGTCCGTTTCACTTGAATAATACCTGCACAATATTGCAAAAGTCTAGACTTAGCGTTTTGTACTATACATTGATAGATACATCAATCAGTCACTTTCTATTTCATCATTTCAGTTTATAGCTTCGTAGTAGAGTGGATTACTCAAAACATTTTAATATTTCACATAATTAAGTCTTTAAATTAAACCTTTGTGTTTGACTGAAAAAAATTGTCCCTATGGCAATAAATTTGTAAAATTGTAGTGAATTTGTTTCATAATGTAGGCGCATTATACATTACATCAATGATAATTAATAGAACATACGTATAAACAACTACTTTAATACGAAATTATTATTCTACAGCTTACGTTTTGTGGATACGAACAATTCAGCTTCAAATATTGAATATATTTGGCGTTAATTTTGTAGAAATGCATTATTCACAATTAAATGAAACTACGTGATGTAGTATTATTTCTACTTTCTTTAATTTCTTTACCACGACCTAGGTTTCATCGTATTACAACATCTTCAACCACCTGAAGATGTTGAAATACAACGAAACCTAGGTCGCGGTAAAGAAATTAAAGAAAGTAGAAATAATACTACATCACGTAGTTCCATTTAATTGTGAATTCAGCTTCATTGATTGCACAGAATGTTAAAGCTTTCTCAATTACCTAGAAATCCATCAAAGAATCAGTTACTTGCGTTTCGTATGAACAAAGAAATAAACATGTGATGTACTAAAATGAGAGGTTTCTGTGTTTAATGAGACCATTCCTTCTACCAAATTGCCTCTCCCGTAGCTCCGTAAGCAAGTACGTGAATCGTTTCTTTAGGTTATCACGCACATGTTAGTTTCCGATTATTTGTGTATCTGGCCAAGTCACGAGACGTGACTGCAGATGTCGACTTGGCATCAAAGAGAATTGTTTTCCTTTAGATTATTTTCGATGTCTATTTCGAGCATTGAGATAAAGATAATGATATCTATATACCAGCGAAATACAGAAAGTTTTTCGTTAACCATACGTGCTAGGAGAAGGAAATTGTATTTTCAAATTTCTTGTTTATACTGTCTTATCATATTATATAAAATTCCTGATATATTAATCAAAGAATACACATCCTATACATAAGAAAGTTCTCCTTTTGTATTTAATGTTTAATATAATCCGTTCGGCGAGAATTTGATAGACAAAAATTTTAATTTGGCTAATAATTTTTAATATTTCCAAAAAATTCTCATAGGTATTATAAACTACTTTTGCTAATTAAATTTTAGAAAATTTATAATAAATGAAAAATATTTAAATCTTTAAAATTGTGTGAATATAGAAGAAAGGAGTAGGAAATATTTTTCTGCAAGCATAAACAAAAAGAATCATGATAAAAGCTTACTTCGTTTTGATTAAAGATTTTTTTTTGTAAAATTTAGATTGCCATTTAAACCAAAATTTTGAGATAATCTTTCAAATCTTATATTTTTCTAAACTTGAAATAGTGATGAGAATAGTCATAGAAACGTCTGAACTCGATGTTCGTATATCAAAATCTAAATGATATAACTACATGTTTTACTTTATTTTTATCGTTTTATAAACTTACAAGTTTTCTTTGGCGACCTAGTACATATACAAATATTTGCGCTTTTACCACAGTTTCTACTTTTCGTAGAAACTATAATAAAAGCGTAAATATTTGTATATGTATTTTATAAATGTATCGAGTTACTTATCCATTTTCGAAACAAAGGTTTCAATATGTCTGCAAAAATATTGTATTTAAATTAAACTGTCACTGTTCCCTTTTCCACCAAGGAAAAACTTAGATCAATCTACTTTTGCCGTATCTTGAGAAAACAAGAATAAAATAAAACTAGTAGACAGACTATAACATCAATTTACTTTTCATCAGGACACTCAACTATCAAGTACGGATAAATATCTGGGACGGATTAAAATTGTTGTCTCGTGAGTTTTTAATATATACTTTCCGAACGTCTGAAACTCTTGAGTTATTGGTCACAACACTCTGTTTTGAGCGATTATAAAAAAGCTAAAATATTTTCTACAAGCTTCTTTTGTGCAGAGTTTAAAGTTTTTGACGTTCGGAAAATGCATATTAAAAATATACTTACGAGACTACATAATACTAATTAGTATTATATAGTCTCGTAAGTATATTTTTAATATGCATTTTATATACATTATACATAATACGTGAGCTCGCTTCAGTCGATTGCTATCACCTGCAATAAAAAGGAATAAAGAGACCGTAATTTTTATTGATCAAAATTATAACTATGAATAGACTAAGCACGTATTCCCAGTATATGACGTCACAATTGACGACTGTGAAAAAATTATTACGAGCTAGCTATTTTCCAAGAGTAGGTCCGGAGCTACATTGCTAATCTCGGAACCGATACAAACGAGATACATTCTTCTTACTTGTCGTAATACATTTCAGCCTCTAATAAAACATAATTATAAAATTTAATTATAGTTAAATATACACAAATAAGTTCGAACCTAGATAAACATACGCGTATATTCAATACTTATTTGTTTCGAATCATATTTATTTATGAATATTTTTTTAAGGATTAAATGTAAAATATCTGTAAGTAGTATTGAGACATAACAAGCCAAATTCTTTCGAATCTTTGAAAGAAAAATGGAAATGACTGGGTTAGTTTTATGTATAAATTTGTTAAATAATGCCCGTCCCAATTACCCGTCCCAACGGATACTTCGTTTAAAATATACTTTGCGTTTTTCACGGATACTTTGTTTTAATACACTTTGCGTTTTTTACGGATACTTTATTTTAACAACCAGAATTATATGAAGAGAAAATTCTAGTGCTTTTATAGATTCAAGTTTACGTATAATAACTTAAGAGGAACAGTGACGATATTTGACAGTAAAATACTTTACAATAGATTGTGACGAATTTTTACAGCATACTCGGAAACGTATTCCTCTGTACGTGGAAATAGGATACACATGTATAGAAGTTTGTTTTATTACATATTTGGAGAGATACATTAACAAAATAGTTGACTGTATGTGTATTGATGTATCTATGTGAAGCATTTACGTCAATATTTTATTTGCATAAGTTTGAAATAGTGAAAAGTGTGAAGTAATTATATTTTAACTATGAATGGAATTACAAAATATACCATAACTGATAACAATAAGTAACTTCTATAAATAGCTCCGGATTATCGTAACATTTTTCTTTTTATATGAATAATTTGTTAAATCGCTAAAAACTGTGAAAATATTTCAAATGAGATTTATTATGTTTGTGTACATTTTTGCGCAGAAATTAAGCTTGATAACACAAAACCTATAATGTATTAGAAAAACGGCAAGTAGCTGAATGAAAATTAGTAATTTAAAAATATGATTAAAGAATATTGCTGTTTACATTCAAGCAAAAACGAATAACTCTTCTTAAAAAGAACCTTTGTGGTCACATGAAACGATTGTAGAAATGTTCATATTTTTGCCCAGAAATTAAGTTTGACAGCACAAAACCTATAATGCATTAGAAAAACGGTAAGTAGCTGAATGAAAATTAATAATTTCAAAATATGATCAAAGACTATTGCTGTTCACATTAAAGCGAAAACGAATAACTCTTCTTAAAAAGAACTTTTGTGGTCACATGACACGATTGTATTCTGTAATAACTGTTCATATTTTTGCGCAAAAATTAAGCTTGACGGTACAAAACCTATAAATCATTAGAAAAACGGCGAGTAGCTGAATAAAAATTAGTAATTTCAAAATATGATCAAACAATATTGCTGTTCACATTAAAGTGAAAACGAATAACTCTTCTAAAAACACATAAAACTGTGATGTGGTCACATGAAGCGATTGCATAAATGCTCGCATAGTTCAATAATACTTTACCAAGCAGTCAGTTGAAGAATTGCTTGACATAGTTTCTGTACACTCCGATAGCAATATGATTTACATAAGCATATTGAAGAAAAAATATAAATACGAGCTTAGGTCAATTCTTAAATCTTGATTCGGGTTTTTACAACCACTATCCGCGTCTGCTAGAAGATACTGATCAGCTCATGACAGAAGTGCCATCAATTTATTTCGTTCTGCACTTCTCGTGTACATCAACAAAGGAAATGTGTCCCATTTCACTCGAAAGCATACAAACGAAAGCAATAAATTCCAGTCGCTTGTCGGTTTACGTGTACATATCGCGGATTTCCACTCAAGATTACCGTAACTTAATCTACGTTTACTGAAACGTGTGAGACAGTTCTTGATAGTATTAATGTCAATTTATCAATATGAATATCTCCTTTGGAACTTTCATCTTTAATGTGCTGATCAATATTTATTTGGCTAAAAGATTGTTGCTGAAGCACTAAATAAAAGTTTAAAAAATTATACGAGTTAAATTGTAATTCCTTTCAAATTTTTTTTTATAGCCGTGTAATGAAGACTTGACTGAGTTAATACTTTAAGCTAGTAAAGAGTGTTTGTCCATCTAAATTTAAAGAATGATGTAACAACAAAAATTAGTTAAGAACTTGTAGCGTTATTATGGGGGGAAAAAATTTCATTAATTTTTTTAATTAAGCACTATCATATTCGTCAGATCTTTTTACTATATTGTCTTTATTGAAATAGAATAACACCTGATATAATAAATTGTTTTATTACTAATAATTATTGGAAAAGAATTTCCAAAACAGCTTTTATTTAAAGGAACCTTAACTGAACAGTACTAGCGACTAGTAAAGAGGTTCTATGCCTGCCTTCTTTCTTCTCCATCAGATATTTATTCCATCATCTTCGTCACATGTTTTCATCAGAAACAGTTATTCTGTTTTAAATATTAGGTCTCCATATCACCAGGAACTGCGTAAAAAATCAATTTCAAACTTTGTATAGGCAGACCACCAAGCAAGGGTTTAAAATCGTTTATGTATATTTACTTCCAACGGGAATAAAAATGCTTATTAAGATATGTTCGTGATAAATTATTAAATATTTCACTCTTCATTTATTTTCTTAAAAACATTTGATTTTTCTCCTCCGCAAGGGGCGTAGAAGAAAACCCAATTTTCACTTGCACATAATGGTTTCGGCTCGAGAAATTCAAAAAATTGGATAATGTTTACTTGCATGCAATGTTTAATATTATTTATTCGTTTATATTTTAGTAATGATGGAATGATCATATCGCATTCTAATTACTTAAGTTTTTAAGGAAATAACTTTGTTTTTCCAAGCAAAAGAAAATACTGGAAATGGGAGAGATGGGCTCTTTCATTATTAAAAGTTTGAAATAGCTGCAATACTCTCTTAAATGGGTCAATTAGTGGGATACAAAATATTCCAATATTATAAACTTGGTATTATAAATGGACCAATGAGATGCATAATATTCCAGTAATACAAACTCGGTAAGGCAAATGGACGTATGAGGTGCATAATATTCCAGAATTAAAAACTCGGTATTTTAAATGGATGTATGAGATGCGTAATATTCCGAGATTACAAACTGGGTATTGTAAATAGACGTATAAGATGCAAATTATAAACTCAGTATTATAAATGGACATAAGTTTATGTATGATATACAGTTATATATACAAACATGGGAATAATCCACAGGTCACCGCTATAATAACTAAAAATCTGCTAAAAGGCCACTTAGAGCAAGTAATATAAGATTTTAATACAATTGCATTAATTAATTCAAATGATATTAGGATGAATTAAAATTAAAAACTACTTAGAGATTGTCATGTAGTCATAAATGTACTGCAGTATAATTATTGCATAAAACAAAAGAATTTCAACAATTTGTTTAACTGGAATTGCATTTTATCAATATACAAGATGATAACTGAAATCACTGTCCCCAAAAAAATTATTTATATAATGCCAAAGGCAGATTATTTTACATCATTATTTTTCCCTGTAATTTATACTTTAGTTGTTATTTAAATATAATCATATATATTTCTAGACAAATTTTCACATCTATCATCATCGACTTCCTATTCCTAGGTATTATTAATTAGTTCCGAAAACAGTCTGAATGGAGGCTTAAAGTTGTCTACAATATTGCACGATGAAATTATTAGAATTAAATAATCCTTCAGATATTTCATAAGATGAAACTTATTATCGTACACAAAACACAAATAAACTCAATTTTGATGCTTTGTATAGAGATCTCAATTTATCTATTTAAACCCCATTTGCGTAATATTGTGTACAAAATAACGTGATATTACCTTAGTACTAAATAAAAGTACGCCTTTATTGTGCGTTTGTATTTTATATGTATATGTCTGTTGCTGATATCATTTGTAAATAATTGCTGATATTATAAATATTAACACAATTTTAACATAGCAAATTAAGAACCACACCTATCTCAACCACTCTCAATCAAGATATAGAATACAAAACTTTTATAATATGACAAAAATTTACAGTATATATCTTCATGTATCAATTTACAGGGCATATAATAACAGAGCACAATATTTCAAAGTAACGGATTACCAAAGCTTCTTTTTCACCACGGAAGACTGTCTTATTTTATTATATATATATATATATTAATTAGGCAATTAAAAAAAACACTCGTTAAAGTGTTTTTAACAGCTGAACATAAGTACGCATGTATGTTTATGTAATGGAAAATATCATCTTTATCTTACAAATAACTGCCTCGATTTTAAAAATATTTTTCCGAAATTCCTCCACCGTGTCAATGCTAGTGCAATGTAATTGCTGCGTACTTTTATTTCATTTTAACATATAAATAATTTACTTCAATTCACCCTCCTATCAAATGTCTTCCAATATCGTGTCAACACTTTTATAAACAACATAAACCAGTCATCCGCGAAAAAGGTTTTCTGTGAAACCAACCGTTATATATTTTCCTTGGCTATAATCGGGTTGTCTATCAGAAAATAATTTTCCACGACAGCAAACGTTGTATCGACTTGTTTCAGATCAAATTGTATCGAATATTTTCTGACTGACTTGTCTGACTTGTTTCAGATCAAATTGTATCAAAATCTTATATTACCTGCTCTAAGTGGCTACTGATTCCTTTTCTTTATATAAGATAAGACGAAATCCTTAGTGTTTGTGTAGTTCTCTTTTCTTTGCGGCACAAATTATAAATAAGGTCGAGGCTAGTGATATCATTTCCAGTTTTGTCGTTTATTTACAAATATTATTTTTATTTAAATCTTTTAAGTAATTTTGCATGACTACTTAAGGATAATAAGTAATTTCAAATATTGTTTTATTTAGATCATATTTATGTACTACTTCTCATATTTATATAACATAACAGCTTTATTAGAGAAGACCTATCTGATGATAGGTTTTCCAAAATATAAATTTGTGGGATATATGCACTTAATGGAATGAATGAAAATATACGTTTCCATCTATGTAGAGACATATGGATATTTTAATATATTTCACCACGTAATCATTAAAATATTCATGTGAAATATTTATTTGGAAGACTTGTTTGACGTAGTTCTAGAAATATAAAAACTGTGAGGCAAAGACAGAGGGAAAGACGGATATATATTTATTTATTTAGTTATCATCTTTTCTGTATAATACATATGTCAAATGAACAATCTCATCCAGTCAACATGAATATTTGGTATTGCAATTTATTAGTAGACTGTAAGAGATTTTACAATAAAAATTAATTAAAATTAGCCCATTAGACGAAAATAAAAATTTAAAAAAAACACAAAATATAAGTAAAAAAAAACTATTGACATGATTTGTGATGGAAAGACATGAAAGGACAAGGACACAAAGGAATAGATTTTAGGAGAGGCAGGACTTTTTCACTCGACATTTGAAAATATTTAGAGACGTGATTTTCCTGATGTCAGGATCCAGATGATTCCAGGATATGACATACTGATTAGAATTATTTTTTTTCTGTGGAAGTCCATTAAAAAGTGCCTCAAAAACTACTTAACTTAACTTTGCATGACATTCCCTCGTGTATTATTCATTAATTTAATTTAAATCTGAAGGTATCATCTTTTTCTTTCACATTAATACAATTTAAAAATTTTGGTGTCTTAGGTTATCGCAGAGTGAAATGATTAACCAAATGAAAATTCAGCTTTATCCCAATATCGAGTTGAGCAACGCCACACTCAAAGTACAGCCACAAGTCGGCGTTCGTTCGAGTGAACTTTGTAGGAAATCGATTTGGACATCGTCTCGATTATAGGATACTACTGACAAACATACCAGCATATTATAATACAATACCCAACATAATATCCTTGATGTGCTGCTGTTAATAGAGGTGTCCACAAATACGGTGTATCTAATTATTGTTTGAAATACTTAAATTCTAATTTTATAAAAAAAAAAACCAGATTATAAAGTCTTCTTAATTTCAACTTTATATACCTTTTACACTCAGCCTCTCACTAACAGATCACCAAAACTTATAGACCACATTCGTTAAACCAGAAGCTACTAATTTGAAACGTATGTACTGTTTAATATAACGACAATTGTATAACTCGGAAACCTAGAAATTATTTGCCTGTGCATATTGATGTCAATATACCTATCAAATTAAATGAAATTTTGTCGTAAAAAAAGCAACCGTTTCCTTTTTTGCACTATTAGAAAATAGTTAGTTATTATTTAAACACCCACCAAATGTATAGTCTTTTAAGAAAGCATCTTACTAAACCTTGTTAATTGTCAGTTATGAGTTTAAAGGACAATTCCTTGTGAATGATTCAAGTTTACTTCATACTATCCCAAATTCTATGTTTCAAAGACCTAAGTTCACTTCAGGAATCAGAAAATATATTGGATAACATGTAATAGAACATCGGAAAGAATTTTAGGTTCACACAAGTAAAATATGCTGTCAAAATCATCCTAATGCTAAAATATGTAATAGCGTCAAGCTCCAGATAACGTTTGAATTATATTAGCAAAATTAGTTAAGCAAAAGTTTGTTTGTTCTGCTTCCATGTCTTAGCTAGTCAGTTGACTGAATATGAATATGAAATAATTTTTTCTGTAACAGAACCTAATTTCCTATAATTAAAAAGGAATAGCAGCATATACATAAAGTAAAGCATAAGTATGTGATAAGAGATCACGGCAATATGTCAGCCTACGAAATTTTTTTTTCTGCATAATTTCTGGGATTCTGTGCTTCTTAAACTACTTGGCTATTTTAAATGTTAACGTCCAATTTTTTAGCAGCCGTCAAATCTAAGTCTCATAATTTTACGGCAAACTTTTTGCTTTCCTTATTGGATCATGGGTATTAGACGATACACGACATAGATTTTTTTCGAAATACCTGGGTTTTGTCAAGTCTTTTATACATCATATTCTTATATATTTCATGGTTCGAGGAATGTGTGATATTTTACGCTCATGGAGTGTCCTCTTTCATGTTTTTGCCTGAATGTTATTTTTTATGGATTGCATTCAGAGTCAATAACAGTTTTAAAGTGTTTTCACCAAACTACAGCTATTCAAAAATAACCAACAATTTTCAAGAATATTTGATGATCCTTTTATTTCATTTATTATTTTTAAGTACCTTTACCTACCTTTATAATATTAACAAATGATACGTATAGCAAGCTCATTGCTATGAAGGTAATCTCTTGCAGCAAAAAAGTACACCAGATCATCCGCGCTCGATGAACGGACGGGAATCGCACCCGGGTCCCCGCGGTTCACTGCGCCATCAAAGACCGTATGCCATCTGATAGATTCAACATACCAAGGCGATGATAATCATTTTATCTTGTAGCGGGGACTTTATCAGAGTTTTATTCAACATTAACCTAGAAATGTCCTGCGACTAATTTTTTCCGAAATTTATTTGACATAATTTGAAAAGAATTCTTTAGAAAGTTTAGAAAAACATGTTTACCTAAACTTAACTTAATACCACAGCAATGATTCCAGATCTCTTATAATATTTACGAAATTTTGCCTAGTAGTTTTAGAAATATGACTTGTTAAACTTTTTTTTATTTTTGTTACTGTGCATGTAAAAATTTTTTTACCAGTTATTTTTACAATTTCTGCTTTTTTATCGCCTTCTTAATTAAAATGTTATTCATTCGTTATAATTACCAACATAAAAATTAAATGCTGAAACATGTGCATTTTTTGAATTATAAAACATAAAAAGTGATTTTTGAACAACGTTAGCTTAAAAAAATGTAAGGTAACCTTGTTAAACTTTATTTTAAAAAATTTTAAATTTACACAGATTACAAAAAGGTATACTTTTCTGGTATTAAGTCATTTCATAATACGTTTTTTATTCCTAAACCCATATCATTGATCATTTTTTCGGTCACGGTAAAATCAAATAAATGTGGTATTTGTGATAAAACCGCATTTATTATTTTTTTTACAGTAAATGCTCAAATTCCTTCCCTTAGCTCTTATGCATAACCAGCATCTTTGGCTGTTTTTTACCACTTCAGACCCATGGTGTAATTTTTTTCTTAATTGTTGTTTATTATCGTTAGTAGTCTCACAGACTTCCACCTTGAAAGATCGCTATAGAAAGTAATCCAATGATTGAGGTTAGGCAAAAGTGGCGTAGTAAAAAAAATTGTTCCATGTTCGGTGCTTGGTACTTGGTATGCTACAGTTGGATTAAATATTGCGCAGCAAAAAATGATTCACATATAAATATTTATTAATTTAAGCACATGATTTATTTTCAATTTAAGAACTATTTTCATGTAATAAATATCGTCAGAAATTATAAATTTAAATAGTGGAAAAATTGTCAATTATCCGCAATAAGTGTTGGTCGCAAAATTATTATTTATTACCTAAATACTTTGCTTACGCTTGTAATGTATTTCTATATGATATATCGGAGACATAGCAACATAAGCGTATGTCTTAGCTGCCTACCGCGTAGACCTATTATGTACTGCACGTACAAACTGCAAACTAATTTTGTTTTTCGAAGAATACTGGTGGACACGTAGACTGATATTGGAACCATGAGAGGTCACACATTTATGAAACCCTATTTGGAATGAGGAATAGAATTTTCCTTGGACTATTATGAAATTATACTATTGTTTAATCATTATTAAGTTTCAATTTACGTCAATAGCTCTACGAAACGTAATTATGAATCATTATTCTACGCTATTATAACAAACTAACCAACGCTAATCAAGATCAAATAGGTATTTATACGTTATAAGATAGCTATTATTAGGTCAACATTTCTATATTATACATGAAATTAGCCTCCTTACTGCGTTGCGTATCTCATTTCTTTCTTATTCTCCATTATTTCTTTCTTATTATCTTTATTAGTCCCTATCAGAATGATAAAAACGAAACACTTATAGTATCACTTCGCTGTCTATCTATTCTTCATACAGTATATCACGGGTATTTATCTCAGAGGCCGTTTTTTATAACTGTAGGCAGTAATATGCAAATTACAAAAGTGTAGTACAAAACGTGGAAATTGTAATTTGAGGGTCAATTTGAGTTGCTGAAGAGGCAATATTTTTTTAAATCTTCATTTCCGTAGATTAGCCCCTCAAGTATGTTCAGCAAAATTATCTGGTATTGAAGCTATGAAGTTTTATTGTGTCTTACATTTTGCATGGATTTTTTTAAAGTCACACTATTAATTTACAAATGTAGTTCAATAATTGATTTTTTAAGATTAAGCATCTATTTGCTATTTTGAATAAAAAGTGAAAACGTAAAAATTATTGCTAATATTACTAATTAAAAGTAAAAAATATGTAAAAATACATAAAGAATAATACACTTAATTAAAAATTAAAAATATGTATTGCTGTCCCACAATATTATTAAAAAAAATGTCTACATGTGAGAAATCAGAAATTCCACTATTTGATTTTTTATCAAATGGTGAGGAAAATTGTTTTGAAAGTTATATTAAGTCGGAGTAGGTAATGGAAGCGATCAATGCTTATATGAACGTAATTCAATTATAAACGAAAAAAACACCCTTTTTACAGTTTAGCGAACTCAAAAAATGTTTTATTACAACGTTATGAAAATTCTCCTCCGTGAAATAAAAATGGATAATTTTATCGACACTTAAATAATATTAAGAAACTATTTCAATATTAGTCACTTTTTCAAATGAGAAGTCAAATAAAAATTCTAATTACAAGTCGTTAGTTACGAAAATGACTAGCACAAAAAAAGATCACAATTATGATATTAAAGAAATATATTTTCCAAAGTAATTCAGAAAAAACTTTTTTCAAATGGGAAAAAAGCGGGGTAATATTCTTATTTAAATTTACGGCCCATTCAACTGCCCCAATAAATTTAATTCAACACATTTATTTCACACCCAAGGGAATACCTAAAATTTAAAATGTTTTTAAGTACTGATCATAAATTTTTCTCCGCTAATCCGTTAAGACAATTCAAGGCGCCGGCACCTTCGCGGCAGTACCCGAATTCCATACTCGCATACTTTTTTAAGAAGGTTGGAGTACCAAAGGGGTGCTTAGCTTCGATATTGCCGCATAATGAGATTTTAATAAATCTTAATTGACTTTGATATAGTTCACTGGATATTGATTTACAAAAATCCCAAAATTTTATAAGTAACATAGACATGTGTGAAAGGAATATCAAGATAAAACTTATAATCTTATTAAAGAAACCTTTGAGCTTCGATAATCATATTTTAGGTTTCAAAGATGTATCTCTTTTTATCCTTACGTCTGATTGTTCCAGCTATTTGTTTATTATACATCAATAAAACATTCAAAATAAAGTAACAAAAACGTTGTAAGTCCTTTTTTATCGGTTTTGTTTCATTTGAATGGTGATATTGCTGAAATGTCAGCAAAATTGTTGAGATATTTTTTCGCTTAATTTGAAATAGCTGAAATGTGAAAGGTTAGTTTTTAATTAATATGCATTCATCCCACCCGCAAGGGATTCAGCACTAATTTGTGTTTCATTATTTCTAAGGAATATTTACCACAAAAGTATAAAATGTAGTCCCTCATAAAAACTCAAATGACCTATGTATATATATATATATATATATATATATATATATATATATATATATATACATATACATATACATATATATATATATATATATATATATATATACATATAATTTTTTAATCTTAATTATAAGTTTTGCATTTATATTTACAAACCTTTTACTTATCTCTGCTTTTAAGTCATTTGTTTATTTTGTTTTTTAACACAAATTCGTGTTCATATTTGCAATCCTTTTTATCTGTGTGTACAATTATTTTTATTTATTTAAGCTCGCAGATTTCTTTATATTTGTATATTTTTGTAATTTTGTATTTGTATCTTTTTTATTTTGTTTTTTTTTTATTTTCCATTAAGTCTCCTTTATTATGAGTCACAATATTTTCATAATAACCACAGTACAAAACGAAAGAAATTTATTTAAAAAATCATGCGAATTAGCACGGAAAACACAAGTACGCCCTTCCTTCTTGTCCCCACGATAAACCTTTGTTATTATCCCGAGGAAAATGTGATTACTGCAAATAACGTTTTAGAAATGCCAATAACCTGGGCGATTATTTAATTACCGAAAGCGCCCAAGACACATCATGGATATCAAAAAATATACCAAAAAGGTATATAAAATTTTTCGTAAAAGTTACGACATGTCTTTGTTTTAAAATTAGCTCCTTTTATTTACTTTATTAAATTATACAACGCGAGGACTTGCAACGTTTTTATTATAAAAGTTAAACATAGACTTTAAGCAAGACTTATAATGTCAAATAAAATTATCTTTTTAAAATCAAATATATTATTCATATTTAATACAGAGAGTAACTTGCAGAATTATTATTCGTATTTAATACAGAGAGTAACATCCAGAAAGACGTATTTTTGGAGATTATTTATAAAAATATGTACAAACAGATATTATATTGCCCACTGGGCTACGTGCGTCGATTTGCTTATAAATTTAACAAATTTGCTGAGAAAATACTAAAACCTATAAGTTTAATCTATTATGTAACCATAGTGTTAATACGCAAGCAAAATCGGGCTCGGTGCTAGTGTTAAAATAAATATCCTCAAACAAGTAAAATATTGCATTGTGATTGAAATGGTCACTTTTAGTAAATAATACCCGACCTAAGCACATACTTTCCACCTTTTTTCATTGTGAATGAAATATTAAAAACAGCGAAATTTTGAAAAGTTGAATTCGTAGCAAAACATTTTTTTCTCTAATTGAATATGCAAAAAAAAGAACTTCCTTTGTTACAGATATTGAAAATCTTGAAAATATAAATATTTTTCTGTTCACCGCGTCTGAATATGATTTCAATACCATTAAAGCGATATGTAATACGGTCCTTTCAAAATAATGTGCAAATATGATTCCAAAATTTCTATATTTACTTATTAGTTCCTTCCGGTATAAAAAGTTTTTAGTGCGAAATTTGAGGATTATCGATTTAAGAAAAATATTAACGGTTAAGAGGACAGCGTGAGATTTGGAAGTTTGGTTCACTTATAAATTTTATTTTTCAACGTGAAATCCTGAATAACTTCTTAGTTTGCCTACTGCATAATTTTTTAGATCGTGTGCTAGATATTACCTTCTAGAAACTTTATTGATTCGATTGGTGGATAAAAATATCAATATTGTATCCTAAAGCAGATTTCACTTTTAAAAATGCTTTGTCTTATATTCTTTTATTATTTAATTCTGGGAATATTGCTAACTAATTATTTTTTATTTCATTCATTTTATATCCATACATCATTTGTGAGTATAATTTTGTAATTATAAATTTTACATAAAATTATCAATAAAGGAAATCACGGTAGCTTTTTGCGTTTGCTATTAACTATCCAAACTTACGTAAATAAATATATTACATTCCTGGTAATAGTATATATTTCATTCATAGTAGTGGTTTAAAGTTTTATTTTAAACAAATGGGTAATCAGTTTTGTTTATTTCACATCATTCGCTTGTATGAATGATCAATTTAATTTTGCTGAATCGACAAGATGATGTTGGTCATAACCTTAGGCATTCTTTCTGGTAACAGAGGAACATTTATGTATTTAGACTTCTTTTTATCAGATAGCCATAGCATGTGTCCTATTGGCATATGACGTATTTTAACATTACTCCACTCGAAATAATATGAAAGCCTCAATTTAAAAGGTAATTAGTTTAAAAAAATATTTTATATTTCTTTTCTTTTAACGTTTCTACGAAGTATGGGAGATAGAATTATAATTTTTATTCAATTCGTATTTCGTTTTGATGTAAATAGACCCTTATATGCATTGGTAATTCAATCCATCATTATTCCCCATAGAAATAATCCTGAATGTCGTTCTTAATGACTTTGAACAAGTTAATCTGACATTATTCTCTATATTGATTATAATTTCACTTTCTTTCAATTTTCAAATTTATGCATGTGGAGATCTGAATGCAATTATACTTAGTTTAAAAGTATAAAGTCAAAAAAAACAATAAAATTTATTATATTAATTAATAATGAGCTACTAAGAAAAACATATTTAATAAGGATGATGAAAACAGCTCAATAAATTACCTTTTAATAAAAATAAGCACTTACTTCATAACAATAATATTTAAGCGTTTGTGCAGCGATTTGCCGTAAAAAACTTTGAAAGGAAATTCATATATATTTTCAACTTAGGCAGTGGTACTATAAAAAAAAACAAATTTAATGAATACAATATCTTACTCGGTGCCTACGAGAAACAAAACTAATTTCAAATAAGAAATGAATAAAAATCTTTCTTTTAAAAACTGAATGTCCATTGGAATTTCTTGGCAACATAAATTACATAAAAATATTTAACTCTTTTCCCAATGCCTTTATAAAATGCTACTTGAATTGCTTTAGTCTTTCTACGTATCTTTGAATGAAAATGCAAAATATTGCTCATTAAAATACAATTTTCGACGTGAATACGTCTTTGAATTTGCTACAATGCGGGGGCAATCCAAAAAACCTAATGATAACAAAATCGGAGGATAGAGTTTGGCGTTGCAGTTTCGAATATATCCTCCACAGCAAAAATTAAATTATACCACTGGATAGCTAAAGTGTCAAAGAATTCATTACAATAACAATGACGATAAGAACAATGACGCATCGCGCACGGTGGAAGGGGAAGCGCCGCCATTTTGAGGTTATTTTGCTGAGTATCGAGATTTGCAATTAGTATAACTTTTCATTCAGAAAAACTACGATGTTCGTTTAAGTTTTAATCGTCAGCTATCGTCAAAATCTATCGATTGTATATAAAAAATTAATTTAAAGTAGTGACAGTGAATATAATAAGGTGTTAGAATAAAAAAATATTATCAAAAATATTTTATTTAAAAAATATAACACGTTACATAGACGTATTCACGTATAACACACAGCCGTGTCCATGACACAGCCATACCCCAATTTTTTTTTCACCTGATTTCAGCACAGCCTGTTTTGTGGACAAAGATATACCATATATTTCTATATATCTCTTTATTACTATCTCGAACTACTTTGTGAACTGTGCATATTAACGGTGAATCATTTTCAAATTTTATGATTTTGATTATGCTACGTCTTTTTTTTATATTTTAAGTGAATAAAAACTCGCTTAACGCTAAATGAAAATATTACCTCGATAAATATAATCGGTATAATTCGCTTATTTATTTAAAATATTGCAGGTAGAATCAAAATTGATCAATTTCTTTTATTCACCATTTCACGAACCTAATTACATGATTTCCTTATATAATCTAAGCTGATTACAATAACAGAGTTACTAAAAATTTACCTCAACTTGGAATATTATAACAAGTTTTCGGGAACTTATTGCTTTTGGAAAATTCACTATGTTTCTAATTTATAAAAATGTACTAGGCAATATATTTATATGGTAATAGACAAACTGATGATTACAAATATTTATACCATTGTGTATATTGCATGTTTATGAATTCTTTAAAATGTCTTACTCTTTTGAACTTCTTCGTTTTTTATTGTAAAACATAGAAATGAAGCCAGGCGTCCGAGTGCCAACAACCAATAACACGTTATCAAAACTAATAATGGCTAATAAACCTATTTAAATATATTTCCGAATAGATATAAACATATTTACACCGTATATTGTCTTTATATGTCTTAGAGTTTTGGTCTAAAACTTAGTTGTAATTTACTTAGTTTTTGTCTAATAATCGATGGAACATCCAGTAATATCGCTGTTTATTAGTATATTGAAAGGAATGAACATTTATTTAAAACTCTGCAACACATGCTGGTAGGTTTGCTCAAGAATCCATTTTGAAAGAAAATTATATGCTAGTAAGTAACAGCGTATTAGATACCAAGAAATTAATAAAAGCCCAATATAACTAGAACTACATAGAATGAGAGTACGTAAGGGGGAGTATATCATAGTTACATATCTGCTCATATTAAAATACAGTTTATTGCTCATATAGTTTATTGATCATTTCATTATATTGGAATAATTATTGTCATAGTTGTTAGAACAAATCATCGGCAGATACATGACAACGCTGCCCATGGAGCGCTGAAAACAATAATTTTTTCATAGTAAAAAATAAAAGTAAACTAATGTTGATGCTTTTGCTGATGCCAAATTGAGTGATATAATGCTGTAATTTAAAACTTGTTGTTTACAAACTCAAAAGTAATAGGCAAAAAATTTTAACAAAATTAGTGAGACTAATGACGATGAAATAGGTTTGGTGGAAATCTGCTGGCTCCCTGTCAGCTGAAACTGGGGATGAAAACGTATTCATTGACAAAGAATGATATTAAATACCATAGTAAATGTGAAGTATTGCTATAGGTCTAATTTTTTTGATATCGGGTATAGATTTTAGAATAACAGCCATCTTAAAAATCTTCTAAACGTCTGGATAAATTTCCGAAGTTAGGAAAATATTTAATATAAATGGTTTGATGAAGATTTATGTTTTTATGAAACCCAGGGCTTGATATTTCATATCCTTCTCCATAGCGCCGGGATACATTTTAATTAGAGCTAATTCAATGTACATCCGACTTTAGCACAGACCATCCTACCGACGTTCAAGAGAAATATAGTGAGTACAGAAATATAATCAATACTAGTGACTCTTGTATACATTGCAAAATCGAGCGTTGGCTCCTCATACAGTAAAACTGATTTAAAATATTCATTAGTAATAACTACATTTTCAACGGCCTTATATTAAGTATTAGCCTTTTACTTTTGTCATAATTGCGCTTCTAAGCGCTTAACGTCTAAGCGCTTAACTTTCTAAGCGCTTAACGTCTCACATACGTTCAAAATACTCGAGTCAGATTTAATACTTGCTTCAACATTCCTAACATATGCGATATGCAACGTTCCTAAATTATTCTATGACATATGACCACTATAACTATTTCACCTATTTATAAGACGTGTATAATAAAATGGTATGAATCATATTAATCAACTTTTTCATGGGAACATAGTCAATAAAAAAATTAAGTAAAACAATTTCCTGAAAAATGGGCAGCTTCCAACATGCGTACTAAATAATAAATAATTTATGAGTTTGTCCAACAATTATAATCAATGTTTATAAATAAAAAAATCAGCCTTACAAAAGCCCCACTCGATACTGACAGCCATCCGATGCTATAACCCATTTATATGAACCTATATTTTTCCACCAATTTCGCGCGTAGGGTAAACCATAACTGGATTAGTAAATCCAAATCCCTTCTTCCGATGCAGATAGCAGATACAGACTCTCTCCTGCATTATAAAACGAGATACCCTCAAATTAAATTTTCACCCATTCCATTAACTACCTCACTACCCTGTTGATATCAGAATGGAAACCTCATACGTACAGTAGTTTTAATTTATGTACTGCAATAAACCCATGGGTAATTTTGAAGATTCCTTGTCGCATGGTGACGAGACTACGTTTACGACAGCAACTCATAATAGCCCAGTCACTATCGCACTATTTGGCTGTGAGTAGTAGTAGATAGAGGTAGGCGTTTATGCTAATCATGATAAACGTTTAGACCTGTTAACGTTGATAACTGTTAATTGTTGACCAAAACTATTGATATTAATCGTTAATGTCTTTAGGCGCGTATGAACTATGGGTTCACATTAACACGAAAATGGCGGCGCAGTGGCACATTTTTCACAAATTTCTGAGTGTTAGGGACTCGGGTACCCGTCAAATGTTTTTATTAACACAATAAATTGAACCGGATAATTACATGGAGCTTGAGTCATTCAATAGTCTTAGTAATTCTTGAGTCATGCTACTGTACTCGTTCAATTCATTTTAAATTACTAATTGCTTATTAATATTAAATTGATATGTAACCTTAAAAATATCCACTAAATAAATATTAATATTTATAATTAAAAAGTTAGTGTGTTTCCAAATTTCGTAAAAAAATTTAATATTTAATTTAAAATAAAAACGTCTTTTGAACATAAAATCTAAAATTAGTAATATAGTACAGAATATTTGCGCTAAAGGTCATAATTAATGTTTTATTAATCATAAATTATGTAGAAAACATCGAAATGAATAATTTACTGGACAAATCTCTAATCCTTCATTACGCAATAACCTTCGACAAAAGACTGGCCGCTAGCCCGGTAATACATAAACCGTTGATTCGATACATTCAATTGACGAGTGTCAACAATTAGCAGTTAACAGTTGGTATTTCACGTTGATCAAAATCAACGCGCTAACGAAGTAATGCTCCAATATGCTTTAATATAAACAGGCGTAAATTTCGAACGTTTATTAGCTGCAAGTGTCGATACAACTATTAATACATATTTTCATCAACAGCTTTGACCGTTGACGCACGTTAAAATTGAGCGTTAACCGTTAATCGTTTTTTGGCTGAGTTGAATGCATGGCAAGTGCTACAACGGTTCAATAATGGACGAAAATTCAGCTAGGTGGGGACAAAACGGTATGTGACGTGGTGACCGATAGCAAAAAATTATCGACGTTCCGCCGATGTCCCTCGCTGATTGCCATGGCATTACGGAGTACGAGCGGCACAGGAGGCGCACTCGACCGATCTGCACGTTGACTTTTTGCCATTCTGTTAATTATAGACACATAGACCATTCCATTTTCAAATTCCGCGCCACCTAAATCCTATTGCTTTTGTGTGCATAAATTTGCTATAGAGTGGTGTTCATCATATCGATAAGTATGTCGATAACTTTTGCATACACGTTTAGTTTATACCTGTAAGCTTTATCTACTCGATAATTTAAAGCCACGAGGTGCTCTCAATTTGGTATAAAATATATGGGAAATTTTTTAGTTCAATTGATAGATTGAGTTATGTAGTTTTAAAACTCGCTACTTCGATGTTTTATGTAAATTTATGTTGACACCAAATCATTTTGGTAATTATTAGTTTTGCGGAAAATTATTTAGTATTTAAGTGCATGTAAAAATATTTGCACTTTTTACTAATATAAAAAAATTAACTCGAAAAGAGGTATATTAAACTCTATCACGGTCTTTTTTATTTCTTAAAAAATGGTCAGATGATGTTAGTGCGTTTTAAAACTTTACTATTTAGTAACGTAATAAAAACATAAGGCAGCAGAGGTATAGTAAAAAGTATCGCCATAGGTCAATATATAACACAAAATCTACGTGGAAAAGATTTTACGAAATCATGATTAAATCTGTAATTAGACATTGCATTCTTTAATTATAATAGTTCCGAACGATTTTTTTTTAAATAAACACAATGCCAATTCTTTATAACTTAACTATAATATGTGCGTTAATCAGAATTCTTTCCATGTGTAATGTCACCAAGAAGAGAACACATAGCTGTTGTTCTGGACTTATCCATATTAACAATATTACAAGCATAAAGTATAAATTTGAAATGATCTAAAAACAGATAAAGTAATTTTTTGTGTGACACTAAGTGTCTCTTACGTTGCAAAAAATAATTCTGGCAGTATTATGCATCATCGCGCTCACTCTTACCTTTGTCTGTCTAATACATTAAGTATATGTGCATCGGCCTTGAGAGCGAAGCGAAGTATGGGCGTTATAATGTTATTAGTGAAGCGTGACTCAGTGGTAAAGTTAAGCAATTAAACTTGTTTGCAAGGTGATTGTTGTCAAGTTCTGCGTCATTATTACTACAGGTAGTCGAAAAATTATTGCAATTTATACACAGATTTTGTTTTCTAACCTGCAGCCGTGATTTAAACGATGGTTTTCACAAGTTTCATTGTTATTGTCATGGTTTAATTTCAAACAACAAAAAGATAGAAAACTTCATACGGTATAACTGTACAGTCTAAAATTTGCATGTTGGCTATTAAAGAACCATGACACAAGTTAAATGAAATTAAAAAGAAAATATTTGAAAGGAATGAAATTCGTGTTGCTTCGGCCGAAATCGGTTTAGTATTTGTTTTTTAACTACTGGAATTTAAATGGTTTAATTCATTATTTAAACGGTTATTTTAGCTCGATGTATAAAATTGTCTAATAGTCAAAACTTAGTAATGAATGGGAAAAAGAATAATGCTTTCGATACTATGACTTGTAAAACAATTTATTTTTTAAGATGCTCTACTCAGAAAGAAACTTCACTTACCAGATTTATCGTTTTATATATATATATATATATATATATATATATATATATATATATATGGTATCCAGTGGCAGATTCAAAGTTTGAACAAACATAAGAAGGGCGCGGGGGGCGTCGTTAGAAGCGCAAGCGGTACGGATGTTTTAGTAGCCATGGAACAATGGAATGAAGAGCACCGCGCTTTTGCCGCCGAGGCGTACATTTCGAGTGGATTTTCGCTGTCTGTAGCACGCCGTCGATTTAATAATCGTTACAGAATTCGTCGATTACGTGATGGACCATCGATCAACCTCATTCTAGGTTCAGAGCTACAGGATCAACATTAAATAGGCCCAGGCCAGGACCTACACCATTGGTAGCCACGGATGAAAATGTCGAGCGTGTTATGGTTTCTGTCGTTGAAAATTTTCTTCATCGATATTGGGAATTCCGAAATCAACTTTACAGGTAATGCAAAAAAAGCTCAAGTTCCATCCATATAAAATTCAAATTGGTCAAGATTTACACGATTCTGACTTTGAATTAAGAAAAACTTACGCGGAGGTGATGTTGTTGAGATTTCGTACTGCTACCCGGATGGGCAATATATTCTTTAGTGACGAAGCTCACTTTCACATTTTAGGATATGTGAATAAGCAGAACTTTCGTTACTGGGATGCCCACAACCAAAGACACATGCATCAAGAACCTTTACATAAGCCTAAAGTAACAGTCTGGTGTGCCATGTCTGCATCTGCAATCATAGGGCCTTATTTCTTTGAAAATCAACGTGACCAAACTGTAACTGTGAATTCGGAGAGATATGCCCAGATGTTAAATGACTTTTTCAGAGTAGAACTACAGAATAGTCCATCCTTCAACCAAAACACATAGTTCCAGCAGGACGGGGCCACAGCTCCCATGAATGCAGTGCGGCAGTTATTTCCAGAAAAAAACATATTCCGAAACGGTATCGTACCGTGTCCACCTAGATCACCCGATTTAAGCCCATGTGACTTTTTCATATGGGGATTTAAAATCTGTTGTTTACAAAACAAATCCGAGCACTGTGACACAACTTAAAGAAAATATTCGAGCCGAAGTCAGTAGGATACCCCAGTCGCTCTGCAAACGCGTTTTTGAAAACATGCGTGCTAGACTCGAAGAGTCTGTCAGATTCGATGGCCGCCATTTGGAAAACGTGGTTTTTAAAAAATGAAATCCGCATTTGTTGTTATAAAGTTAAAATAGACCTACTTTGTATTAGAGGTGTAGTTTTTTTTTACAATTTTTCAAACATTGAAATCTGCCACTGGACAACCTGTATATATACCACAGCTTTTATTTTCAGAGACCGTTTAACGTACAAATTTCTATTTTGCGTAGATATAATGCACATATTTCTCAATCGTAAACACTTCAAAATAAAAAATATATCAAAATTTTGGGGGAATAAATGAGTTTCAAGTATTTTTGCAATTTCATGTGGTGTTTTTCATTATAAGTATCATTAGAAGAAGTGAATTAACAGAATGGCAAAATAGTTTTTTTCGCAATTTTATCTAAGATCCTTGAAAGATTTCAGATTGATCATTGAAATTTCCATGAAAAATGTCTCTCCTACTTTCTTATATTCCCCAACTGCAAAAGAAAAATTAGGATAATAACAAGTTTACCGAAAGATTTAACAAGATTACCAAGAAAATATATAAATATAATTCATCGTGACACCTATTAGTTTCAACCTTTGAGAATTTATGGAAAAAAGGAGATTACATTGCAGCAAACCTGTTCGTCTTTGTATGATCACCACTTAATTTCCTACAGATAAAATTTAAAAAACAGGTGACTTATTTGACACATTTCATTGTTATATTTCGACCATTTCACTAGGGTTATTACGTTTTTGTCTTTGTTTTATTCTGCGTATTTTAGCGTAATATAAAGTAATGTCAGATTATTAAGCTCGCTAGAATATTTATGTGCAAAACATTTAAACATTGATAGCAAAAAATTAATTGTTTTGAAACAATATTCTACAGTATAAATTTAATACGATAAAGTAATTGCATTTATGGTCTTCTGAGTACTCCATTTGAGTATCACAATAGACGTTGGTAGATTGTATTAAGCAAGGTAAGTGTATAAGTTGAGAATTTCCTAAGAAAGGAGTTTATCATTTTACTGTAAATATTCGATGTATTATATAACTATTCAATTTGAACTTCACCCTTTCAAGAACAGAACTTGTCTCCAGTTGTATAGTTTAATTGAAAAGTGAAAGATAATTATATTGTACATTAAATTCAATGTTTACGTTAACTTCTACTGAAACGAAAGAGGCAGCAAATTGAAAGATTATAGAGCATAACTCCTTACCCACTTTCTTTATTACTATTTGTTCAATTTTTTTTTTCGGAAACTTTAATGTGAACTAATATTGTTAAAGGATTAACTTCTTGTTTCCGGAAAAAACTTACATAATTAACAATATATAGGTAACACAAAAGTAAAACATAAACGTGGATTAGAGATAAATATTTACCCTACTGAAAATTTAAAAATAAATGTCTGCAAAATATAATAGCTTATTTAATTAAATACTCTAATTTTAGTTTAATTTAAAGCCTGAAAAAGAAAGTCTTGCCTATTATTTTGGAATGTAACCTAATTAAAATTTAAAACTACATTTTATTCGTGCGATCAAACTAACTTCAGCAATATATTCAAGGATCTGTGTTCTATGAACTAGCTTTCCGACAAGATTTTATTATTTTATTGAGTATCTTTACAAGTTCGATTGTATTAATATAATAAATTACACAGACAAGATCCTAGTATTAAGAATACATCTTTGAGTAATGTAGTCAAAACTTATGTTTGTGAATCTGGTATATATATATATATATATATATATATATATAATATATATATATATATATATATATATATATATACATATATGAATATACATATACATACATATATAATTTCCTGTTCACTTTCTGAATTTCTATGGTCCTTTGTTCTATAGCCTACACGTCTTCGTATCTTTTCTTAATAAACCCATTTGTTGAAAAAATAGTAATAAATTAAGAGTGAAATCATAAAAATCTCTAGCCTAAAAATTAAGGCCAAATAGCTCGCTTAAAAATTTGCTAAGAAACATTAAGTTTTTCCCACAATACCAAAAATAAATGAACAAACAAATTTGTAGAAATAAGCAAGTTAGACCAAACTTAATAAAAATTTATGTTTTATGGACTACATTTATCTATTTATGTCTAACAAAATTTCAATTTTCTTCAAATAAATCTTTTGCTTTAAGAAAATGTGAAGAATCGAAAAGAATTTAAAAAATGTTACGATAGATAAATAAAACAATTATAAAAAACCGTGAACTTTTACACAAAAATCGTGCATAATATATAAGTTATGAAAGCTTCAAAAGAGATTTAAGTATCCAGAGCTAACTTTCTGTTCGACCACAGGCGGTCGAACAGTCGCTTTAAAAATTCAGTGTACGTTTTATATCATTTATATCACCGCGTATGGATTGCCCCATATATTTTGTCACAATGGTTCGTAATTTACTTAAAAATTCAAAAATTTTCAGGGAATTTGACACATTACTGCAGAAGAGTTATATAAAATCTGCCAACTCTATTATAAATTTATAATATATCTACGTTCATAAAGTTTATTTAGATATATGCACATATCAGCGCTATTGGGGCGGCGTCTGACAGCCATGACCGCTTGGTCTAGTGAGTGACGCGTGCGATGTAGATAAGTAATAGTACTTACACTTTGTAGTAATACAAATTTGATGATACAGCCCGATAGCATCAAGTGAATTCTGTTCGTAATAAATAAAAATTCCCCCTGTTGTTTTATATACAAGACTAGCACCTTAGCCTAGGGTAGTTTTTGCGTTGCTACTTAGTTTACTCTGCTGTTAGTTACAGTGAGATACTCTAAAACTTAAAA
The DNA here is from genome assembly GCA_039881145.1 of Druceiella hillmani. NCBI lineage: Eukaryota > Metazoa > Arthropoda > Insecta > Lepidoptera > Hepialidae > Druceiella > Druceiella hillmani. The sequence goes on from JAYKKI010000103.1 coordinate 3,499,071, forward strand.
TTATAAAAATCTTTTTGAATTTTTTTACCTTAGTGAGTGAGATCCGTGTGGATATGATGTACCTAGAATGATATGTAGAATATACTTCCGTTTAGTTGTTAAGCAGTACGAAGTATAAAAAGGAATATTTAACATTCTTTGAAGTTTTTTTTCAAGAGATACAAGTATAAATATAGGATCAAACAGAAAAAAGCAAAAATACTCAATTTATTCTTAATAGTTACTCAAACTCAATTTTTTTAACGGATCTATTGGACTATGTGTTTTGTTTTATACCAATATTTCTTTAGATTTATGTTTATAGCCTTAATGATGCCTCAAACTTGCTACTTTTTTTATATCTGGTCTTATTATAAAATGGGCTCATTTGCTATTATTATCGTTAAGAACTAACACTGTTTTTTCTAATAATAGATTGCAACTCTAGTAAAAAAAACTAGTAAAAGATGCTCGAACCATACTTACTTAAATATATCTTGCATTCTCTTAAATATACTAAAGTGTTTTCGTAGATTGATTTATTTTAAGTTCAAATTTTCAGCTTAAAATGCGAATGATCTTAAACTTTATTTTCAGATTTCCTTAGTCTTCTTATTTTCGGACATTATTACGCCTTTGGTAAGTGCTTTGTTATCTTATATGTGTCGTAATTGTGAATAAAATTAGATTCTGGTGTTCGGGTGCCGCAAATATCAATTCTTTATCGCCTTTCTTCATTTTAGTTTCAAATTCCGCCCATATATTTTATTCGTTTCAATAAATAAATTCATTTTTGAATTATTTTTATTTAAGCATTCGAAATCTTAAAAGAATGGAACCATTTTAAGTTTACTCACGTGTTATTTCGTCTATCAGAACAGTTTTTTTTTCGAAATTCGTTTGCCCCAAAAATTTAGCGCAGTGATGAAGCAAAGTAAACCATAAATTTTTCAAAAATATTGAAATAAAAATGTTAAATGGAGCAAATAAAATACTCGACAAACATTTTGTTTCCTATTTCATGTATAATGTAACTGAAAATGAAAGTTATAAGAATTATAAAAATATTTTTAATAATAAGATAACTTTGAAATATTGCTCCAAATGTCCAGGAAAAAAAACTCAAGGACTTTAAACGCAATGTGGATTGCAACTTCCAGCCATGTGCGTTTCAAAACTATTTTTTCTAGAATTTTGTTAAAGATAATTGCCGCACTTGTCCCAGAAGTGAATAAAAAAAATTAAATCCCACGTCTGTCTAACAAACGACTTAAGCCAAAATTATGAATAAAATGTCGGGGCCGAAAATTTACCTAAACTATATTGGGAAACAATAAATATAACAATGATTCGAAGTTTCTTTATTTTTTAGATACTAGCTGTATTTACACGAATATGGAAGATATACTAGTCAGTACTTTAGGAGACGGAAAGTAATATTAATATTTTTAAACAGTTTAATGACAACACTTTACACATTTAAATGTGTCAAAGTGTATAAAGTATCGTGTTAATACCAGTATTGCTCATAATTGAACATTTTTATTTCTTTGATTATCTGCTGCGGTTTTCGACAAAATCTAATTATATCAAATTATAATTATTTGATTTCTTCCAAGAGTTTCTTACAAAACAATAATTTGGCATAATTTATTTGTATGCATCAAATAAATAAACGAGTAAATATTTTTGGATATAAGTTATAAATTACTAAAACCAAATATTTCTTAACGGTAATATGTGATTTGTTTAAAAAGAAATTAAGTATTCACAAGAATCTTCAAACGTTAAAACATAAGAATGTCGACTTGTATATAATGCATTACAGCCGCATTAAATAAATTGTAAATCTTATCAAGATCAGCGTCGTTTAAATTTCACTGTGAATTAAAACCTCAAATATATAAAAATCTGGTCTTAATTTTATACTACTAACCTACTACCATTAGCATCAAAATATGTCTAAAGTCGGTAATTGTTACTTAGAAATAATAAATTGATATTATATGTCTGAACATTGTTAAGCAGCCAATTACTCAAGTTTCTAGATATTAGGAAACTCGTTTAATCAAAATTGTGAAAAACGATACATAATTTAGGAAATCAAGGCAAATTTCGATTGAGGTTCATGTTTCAGTTTAAAATTTAAGTTAAACTCTACGTTCGTATGTTTGCACAATGTGATTAAATTTTAATTATTCGAAAAGGACCGTTTGAACAAGGAAAATGAAAACAAAGTGGCGATGTAATAAGCGCTATGTATTTAAGATTAAGTAAAATTTACAATTATTCCAGATATTTGGTAATATCGGTAAAGGTTAAAAAACACGTGAATACATTTTTGGGATTATTCTTGTCCAATACAAAATTTTCAGAAAATAACGGTAGCCAGCATGCTTTAAAGTGTACAACAATAGTTTTCAGCATATAACTCCTATTGAAATAATCGATTTACGTAATTTTTCCATACATGTGATTTCTAGACTTCGTTGCAAAAATGGATTTCATATTAGAATATAAGGAAAAATATGGATTAAAATGCGCATCCAAATTATGTTTCGAAATATTTTTCAATGTATTTTAGGTTATCATTCTCAGTCTCCTAGTACCACGAACAGCTTGATATTTTATATAGTTCTCATAAAGTTCAATTACTCACCTTATTATTACGTATGACCAGTGAAGCATTATAATCGATGAGCCCATCTATCGATAGCAGTTCGTGATCTGCGAGGATATAAACATATCGATAAATATTGCTCAATACTATTTAATTTCTTCATTTTCATGTTTCGAATGAAAAATAATGATATTACTATCTAGGGTCTTTCTTCATATAGCTTGCTATATATGACTTACATCCTAAATTTGTAAAATATTTTAATTGATGAAAGACAATATTAAAAGAGAAACACTGCTTTGATTAAATAATATGAGGGGAAATAATGACTTGCTTAAGTTCTTATTAAAAATTTGGTATAAAATATTCAATGTATTTTGATTCAGAAAATATATATTTATATAAAAGTGAAAAGTTTATAACGTTAAACTAATTCTGTTATAGATTGTTGCACTGGTTTAATACAGACAATTGAAAATAAAAGTGATTAGCAAATAATTGAATACAATCTTTATATCAACTCTTGAAATTAATTACAAAAAATGTAAGTTTTTCTGCTATTTGTAATTATCACCCTCAATGCCTTAGTTGGAATTTCTCTTATTTAGTTACTTGTTCCTTTATTTTATTAATAGCTTTTGTCCGTAACTTAACTCATATGGTCATACTTATAAACTTGTAGAGAGTAAATATAGAGTATTTCTTATTAGATGAACATCGAATGTAAACAGGGAAGACAACAATAATTTAAGACACTGTTTTAAATGCTATCGTCTTTCCATTTGACATTAAGATGTTGTGATTTTGGGTCTCGGACACAAGGAAATGGGCAACATAGAGATAGCCATGTGCTACTTCTCGTATTTGCCCTGGAATTCAGTTGATGACATCCTTACTCCTCCGTAGCGTTGTGAAAGACAAACAAATAAACTCATTCTTGCGTTCATAATATTAATTAGCATGCTATTTTTATTCTTCCTACTAGAATTGAAATCGGTGGGTAAGAAACCTTTTGTGTTGGAATAATATCAAAAACCTAACGCTGAAGTATTTTGAAATTGATTGTCTGTTTTTAACTGATGTGTTTTCTAATTGTATGTTAATATTTTAGACTAATCTTTACCGGTATACTTTGAAACTCATTGCGTAACCAGATTAAAGAGGAATTTAAAACAACTCTGTTTATAGGACTATTTATTTCTATGACATATGTTAACACCATGCTACAATTAAATTAATTGCAGAAAACATAAATTTTGGATCAAAATAGCATATTTCACTGAATATTTCTTGGTGTATTTCCCAGATGAGAACAATGTTTTAAATGAAAACATTAAAAATAAAAAATGATATGTGACAGTTCTAGGTTGCCGCACATTTGGATTGTAATTTTTTTACGGTTTACCCTTGTACATACGCACGCTATTTTGTACGTTTATAATTTTATTTCGGTTTGTAATCCTCACCCCAGTTCGTAAAAGTTTAAAATAAAAAATAAAATAAATAATACCCTATTTTTGTATTTTTATAAAAATGTCAAAGCTGGTAATTACATTAAAAAATTATATGAAAACATTATGAAAAACATTATAAACGCAAATCTCATAAGCCAGTCACACTGGTTATAAATGGATGTACAATGCATGTGGGAAGGTCTAAATATTTTGTCACACAAAACCCTGGCTTACTAACTTTTTCTTTGTCTCTTGTTAATGGAATCAAGAGAGGGTCTTGGGATGATATTAATAGAGGAATACCCGGTGTGCTATGAGTGTTTGTCGTCTTATTATCTACTTGGAAGAATTTGAAATTAAATTTTATACCATCTTTTTGTAGATCTGAAATCCGGCCATGATTATTGCGTAAATGAATGGCACCATTTAGCTTCCTATTTCTTAATGTAGTCATATTAACAATCTGTATGTAACCCACATGTCAGATTTTAATGAATTTAAATTAGACCGAGTATTATTATATCCATGCAAAAAGCTGGCCAATGTTTGAAACTCGATTTTTCCTTGATATAACAAGCCACTGTAGGTACGTGTTTTTATCATAAAATTACGAAAATTTGTACTAATAAGTTTCAAACTACATAAAATTAACTAACCAATAAAAGCCAAACCAAAGTAGTTTGTAGATATTTCGACCCAAATCGTATAATATCATTTATCTTCTAATTTTGAAAAAAATATGTTTCCAAAGTGTGAGTCACCTTTGCATTTACAAAAAAAAATTTAAGTAGTTGTAATTTTTATCCAAAGTTTATACTTTCCACGAGTAATAAAATTTAGTAGCATGATGTTAAAAATTTACTAACATTGTGTTTTGAGCTATGAACAACTGTGAAGACCATTGTACGTGTTGGTCGAGGAAGGATATGCTGGTCGATTGATTGAACAAACGTTAATGAAATCTTAATTTGAGGAAAATAACAAGTCTATTTAATCGTCAATTTTCCCAACAAAATACAAAGAGACTATAAAATATAACCGTCACTAGAAATATAACCGCCAATTTTCCCAACAAAATTCAAGACTACAAGACGACGCGAATGGTTTTATTAAGCCAAATTTCATCATAAACCTTGCCTTGAATCAAAAAAGTCGAAACAAGTAACAACACCCCATAAAACTGTAAACTAAAGTGCGCGATTAATTTCCATCTATAATATTCAACTAAAATTATTACCCATGTGGCCACTTTTTAATCATCGTCAAAATTACATGCAATATCGCACACATTTTTATTGCTATTAATAATGTTATCTCCTCTAAAAATTAAGTTTCAATATGAATTTTATAAATTTTAATTTTAAATCGAAATGAATTGCATAATATTACTATTTTTGTTAAGTTAAAACTTCTAATAAATAGATCATGTATGTTTATTGAGGTATAAATATTTATAAAGGTAACCTTTTCCAACGAAACTTCCAAACAACACACCCATGGGTAAACTGAATTAAAATTAAATATTTGCCTCTCAGCCAAATTGAGTTTCATTACAATTCAATATAATGTTCAAGGATAACAATATAGTTTGAATTATTTAGTTTTGAAGAGATTTATGTACTAAATCGTAGTAAACAATTTACATTATAAGTAAAGTTCTACATGCAATAGTTTTGTTTTTTCTGCATAGAGCGGAAACCTGATAAATAAATATTTACTGTTATGTGTAGCCTAGCTTAGTTGGCAGTTATAGGAACGTAAATGGGGAATCAAATCTAACCTAAGCCAACATTTTAACCAATCATCTAAATTCAGAATTACATAAAATAATACTTACAAATATATATTTCACTTCATTACACTTATTATACTTAAGATCTTTTAGCATACTATCTAATTATTTATAATTAGACAACTTGTTTAATGACGTGAAATCCAAAAAAAAAACAATTAAAAAATAAAACTGAATGCTCGATTTTTTATCTTCCAACTACTCGTGTAAGCCTATTGAAATGTATCCGTAAAGAATTATTTTATATACCAAAAAGTTAATTTTTTAAATAGTCTAATATGTTAAAACACAACATGGTGATGAAATTTCTCCATTCACGAAAAAAAGTTTTGCAGCGCATACTTTTTTACTGTGTCCTCGATAAATTGATAAATATTGTTGTGAGTTTCTAGAATGACTACATTTTCTCTTTTAAGGCACATCATAAAACTAGTCTTCACCATTTGTAACTCTTTGAGGATCATCTAGCATAACAAAACGACTCAGCAAAGTGAATTAATACTTTTACACTAGGAAACAAATTCCTTACATGTGCTTTGGGGAGTACTGCTCTTCTGTTCAATCAAAAGATCTTTTAAAACATGCACTTGATTATTATTATAAAAGGTCTTTATTCTGTGACTGGAATATACAGTACTTTGAACTATTTTGAAAATTTACGGAATTACCTAATTTTCATACCATTTGGCATTGCCTTCAAAGCCAAGGGAAATTATTGTCTTAAATAATATTATGTGGCTTCTTAAAATATAAGGGTAATGAAAGTGAATGTTAGAAATATGTAAAATGCAAAAATAAATATATTTAACAAATTGATTAGCGAGCAGACACCGATTTCTTTTTATTTTTAAGTTAACCTTATATTCTTAAAATATAATTTAGGTAAGTAAAAAGATTGATGTCTTTACTCGGTCACTACTAATCGACGATCCATTTTAATAGCAGTTAAATATTTTTTTAAAGTAACATATATTCCTTAGTTAGCGGCAAAAATAAAAAAACACGTGTTTTGAAGTTATAATTTCACCATGAAATTAAAAAGAAAAGAACTTAAAAACCAGAAGCCTGATTATTATATGATAAACTTATGTTATACACACACACACACATATATATATATATATATATATACATATATTAACTGATAGTATAAATACTTTTGATACATAAGGATCATATTAAACAAATATTTTATTGAAAATAAGAAACCATTAAACATATTTTATTCACATAATTACTTTCTAAAAAAATGATTAAGAAAACCAAAATCTATAAAAAGTGCTGTAACAACTGAAAAACAACTCTTATTTTATTTATTATAATGGTGCATGTAATGGCAGAGCAAATTCGTAGTTATGTATTTGCAACGCACAACAATTTAACAGAGGGTGTAAAATTACTTTCACCATAATTGTCATTCGTAGCTTACGTAAAATCGAGTTACCTCGAATTGTGATGACCGTACTTTAGTAGTCGCCAGCTCTCCCAACTCTTAGTAAATACAAGTGGTTACACACAGACAAGCATACGTATATATCTTTTTCAACTAATAGTATCCAAATGTTTGTTTAACATGAATGTGGAGAGCCGGTGAATATCTACGATTATGACTCAATTGCGGAACGACTGAGTACTATTATTTAGGGTAACTTGACAGTAACACGATGGAACTTACCAATGAACTGTGAAAAAGGCTAAGAAAAACATAAATGTGGAGAACAGGTTTCTGATTCCCTTAGCACCTCTATTATTCCTAAAACGCCATCTGCCTATATACTTGTATAAGTCTGAAACTACAAATATTTTGACAAACAGAATACCTCATGTTTCAATTCTTGCAACGAAAGATTAAGCAGAAAAACATCTCTATATTGGGAATAAAAACAAATCAGTTAAAATATAATCTGTGAAATATGAAGATTAATAATAGGGAGGTGAAAAAATAATAATTTTCCGTTTGAGATTAATTGATTATGAAAACACAAAAAATTATGAATTCACCGGTTAAGGGAGTTGTAAAAGCCCCTTTACAATTTTATAAATATTTTAATGAATTTGAAAACTTTTGTTGAGAATTAAATACAATTTATAAACTTAACAATTACTTCAAATGCTAACTAAAATATAGATTATGAAATACAGGTGCATTAAGTTAGGAAGTAATGATAAATTGAAAACATTGAAATTCTAAAATCATCACTCACCTATATATATTTCTGATAAGGACTCATTCAAAATCCTAACGAATTGAAAGTATAAACACTAACGTTGGAACAATTGCCGGTTAGATGAACCCTTCACTGGCACAAGCAAATTCAATGTTACAAATCTTACGAATCTACCATTATGTGAGACAATTTTACAAATATATTAATAGTCGATAATAGTACTTAATACCTGTAATTGAAATGTAAAATTGAACAAAATCATGAGGCACAATTTAATTTAATTTTGCGCGTTTAATTACAGTATGATATTTATGAAACTCCATACATGACTTAGGGTCCAAAGTTGAGATTAAATATAATAATATTTTAAGTAAGAAAACGAGATGCAAAGTATATCACGAAATCAATCATTTGAAAAAGAAAATATAAAGTACAAAGTTCAATATTCTAAATATGATGTTCCATAAAATAGTGTTTGAAGGTTAAATAATACTATTTATTTCCACAGAATCATCTTAGTAACGTACTGCTATACTTTTCCTTTTCAGGTATTCTCCGATATCTAAACACTACTCATGTAAAAATTCTCCTATAGAAAGGTAGTAAGCAAATTGAATAATGATCATAATAGCGTATCACTGAACAATTCAACTACAAAGCCTTGTAAAGACGTTTACGTTAAAGGAAAAAGGACGTCAAACAATGAAATAAATAACATTAACGTTACGAAATTTATTTTCCGCTTCCGAACTAAACGAAAACCCCAAATTTATTAAAGGAAATTCATTTTTTTGCTTTATGTTTTTGATATTCGCTTTGACAATTTCAAATTTCCCCTGGCGGATATACCATTGACGAAATAATGCCTTTGATGCCTACAATGTATCTCACAATATTCAGCATAATATATTTGGAAAAAAGCGGGCTAACTTTTAGAATTGCTCTTTGCTCTAGGTAAAGGGACTTGCAAGTTTACATTTTATATTATATAAATAATACAGAAAGAACAATCTTTGTTTTATATATTGAACTATACAAAAAGTAAGGTTTGTTCTTTATTTTCTTTCTTATTTTCGTCAAGACGATTACGATCCGACCCAAGCATTGACCTCAATATCTATTGTAAAGGATCAATGTATTTTATTGCTGGAATTCTTAATATTTTAAAGGTAATACAATCTTAGTGCTTCACAGCAAATATTACCTTAATTATATTGAAAAAAAATTACCGAATAGGAAACGTATAAGCAAAGAAGACATAAACATGATTTAAATATAGTGTTGCCGTCAAATCTTTGAATTATAATTAAAAGAATAGAAATAAAACAATATTGAAGAAAAGCTAGATCTAGTCTTTGTTCTATGTATTACTGTATCGGCAGATTTTTTATTTATTTACGCCGACAGCTAATTGCAACTTGCAATGTAAAAAGATGTGTGTTCAGTTTTCGGGAAGCTTTGAAAAAGTGACCCGTTTTTATAAAGAGGGTTCAAAAAACGATATTCAGATATTTTTTCGACGTGAATAATAGCTAACACGAGCAGAGAAATACAAGAAGCTGATCAATAATTGAGTACACCTTTCAAGGAATTATATTTGTCCATCACCATTTCCATAGTAGAAACAAGCGAGGGATTAAATGACGTGAATGTAAAATGTCTAAAGCGAGAAACACTATTCAAATCTATTGATTTTCAGGATAATCAGAGAAGAAGAAATAAAAGATTCATTCTTTTTCTAAGTCATTTGTTTATTTACTTATTTCTTAAAAAAAACATATTCGCCTTACAGTGTAAGTATTAAAAGACAAAGTTGAATAAAACGAGAAAATATTTATATTTGAATATTGTTTTTTTCAGTTGCAACTTATTGCTACTGAAATTCTTTCAAAATTGAATATTATATATCATCCATTTAACAAATTAATAATGCCATATTTACTTCAGTTTTACACCAAAAACAACTAAAGAATCCCTACAACAATAACTTAGCAATAAACCACTGAAATTACATTTCTACGCAAAAAAAAAAACAAAGTAAACTCACAAAATTTGTCTTTGAAAATTCAGTGGCATACGCTATAATGTATTATGAAACTCCATAATCCTAAAGCGATTGATGGAACTGAAAAAAATTAAAACAATAAGTCTCGCAACATTGCGTTAATTAAAGTGAGTAATAATAGACAAGAGAGGGTCGTGTGATCTAATTACGTTCGCTTTAAATGATGAAATTAAATGTAACGTTATCTCTTCATATCGGAGGACTGACTTAAAAATCTTCGTGTGAGGGCCAATAATATATAATGATGCCGAACCCAAGACTTCGAAATAATTAATATACATATTAAGTAATATAAAAATGTTTTATTCTATCTTTTATGAAAAATATGTAAATCGATTTAATGTTAAAGTGAGTAATAATGGATAAGATCACACAACCCTCGTGTGATCAAATTACGTTTGCTTTAAGTGATGAAATTAAATGTAACGTTATCTCTTCATATGGGAGCGCAGACTTAAAAATCTTCGTGTGAGGGCCAATAATATATAACGATGCCGAACCCAAGACTTCAAAATAATTAATATACATATTAAGTAATATAAAAATGTTTTATTCTATCTTTTATGAAAAATATGTAAATCGAATTAATGTTTTGTTCAGTGTGTATAAAATAACATAATTTTAACAACATGTAACATATTTATTAACTTCATAATATATTGAAAATAAATACATAAATATTCTAACCATTTTGTGCACACATAATTAGAGTTATAGTCTAGATTTGTACTATCTTCATTTTATTATACACTTGCTGTAACGTGTTTTATAAGCCTTTCTATAAATAAATAAATAAAAAATTGAACAAGTCAGATAAAACCGCAAAGCTGTATGTTGTTATTTCCATGAACAACGGAAGGGAGATATTTTTTTTTTCAAATAATAGTGGGGATTTATTAAGCAATGAAAACCTATTAATTTTCATTCTATTCATGTCGAATCGCAACATCACGGCCCTAATAAAATTACCTTATCATTTTACAAATAATAATATAATGGATAAGGGAATTTGTAAACTATGTGCGAATTTAACTATTTACTTGTCTTCAAATTAGCGGTCACAAAATCTCGATAACACTGTCAACTATTTCGAAATTAAGCTTCTCAGTAGGAAATTTCCGAAGAGTTTCCGAATTGAGAACATTTCTAATATTACCAAACTACACTCTCGCAATTTTCCCAACGAAGCATTCGCGCGGTTAACTTTCCGGAGATATACTCTATTAACTGTAGTTTGAAGTATAACTTGCATTGGTGTCACATAGTTACAGATCACTAATATTTTTCAATTTATCAATCTTAATTATTATTTTAATATTATCGTGTTATAATGAGGCTAAAATGAAGCATTATACGGACTATCTCGTTTTAAAATCAAGATTAACCTGTATTGTACAAAATATGTAAGTTGAAAAAAAAAATTAAAATTATGAAACCTATTCGTCAATTTAAAAAATGAGAATCTCCCGTAGTTAGCTGTACAAATGCGAATAAAACATTAATGTTGATTTCAAACATATTTTGTCTTTAAATCACAATGAAGATAATATACATAAAATTATATATATAAAACTAAAATGTTAAAAATTAATGTATTAATTTTACTTTTGATTTAAAAATATTAATCATTTTTTTTAACATATCGTGCCTATAGAATCATTTCATTATTAAAACTTTCAATATATTTATTCCTATTGAGTATCATATCAGACAAATAAATCCATCCATCTTAATAGTCGACTGAAATGAATTTACCTCATATGTGCTTTGTTTTAAAATCTACCTGAAAAGTTATTTTTGGCCAATCCATGAAATAAATTAGATCTTGAGTCTAGAAATGCAGCTTGGTCATACCTTTTTTGAATAAGATATACATTGTTCCATACGATAAAACTATTTTATTTTTCAAAATCATCAATGACTTAGGTTGTAAAAAATATATCTAATAGTATTTCCATTCCTAAATTTTGGAATAAATTACATAGATATTTCATCGCGCAGATATATGATAGATACTTATTTTCGTAAAGGTAAAATTATATAAGTTTTGGTGAGGGTAAATAAATAACTTTAACAGTACACACAGAAGATGCCCCCTGAAAACTTAATCCAAAATGGAACATAATATCATGTGTTAAAAAATCAATCTTTTCAAATTAATTAAATTACTTAAAAACAATTAAATTTTATATGTCAAAAGTTATCACTGGTAAACTTAAAAAGTAGTAAGAAAATTTGTATAACTATTAGGCGTATAAACATTAAACGCCTGAATCTCTTATTGAAACCCGTGTAACTAGGGAAGACAAAACAAAACGGTATATGAAGATTTATTTGAAGAAGTTAGGTTAGATGAAGTTTTCGCCGAGTAGATAGAAGTATGTAAATGATTTCCTGAATTTTCCAAGCTTCTTTAGCGAAACTTTTCAAACTTACAGCAGAGAACTATCAACGTAACTCTACTCGTTTCATTGATCATCTGTATCCTTATTAAAAAGTTTTCAAAATGATTTTGGTACGAAATGTATTTGCAAAGTGCTTCATGTATGTAGCTTTTTGTGAAAGATAATTCATATTTGAAATATTATTTAAGAGAAATGATATTTCAAAATTTACAATCGTTTATAATCACTGACTTTGGAATTAAAAGCATGGTGTAATTGACTATACAGTATCCTCTTATATAGAAAAGTCAATCTCATTTATAAAAATCTACTAAATGACACCTCACTGGATAGGTGTACGAAACAAAAGTTACGTTTGGTATAGTTTAAGAATAAAAAAATACCAAAATATCAAGCAATAGAAGTCACATTTAATATAAGATTCTAAGAAAGAACAGAAGAAATTGTTTCATCATTTTAAGAATATTTATTTTTTATAAGTTTTATTTTGTACTACTGATAATATCACATTAACATTTAGTGCTGTGGTATACACTCAAAATTGCATTATATTCGTCATGCATCTATCTTCAGATATACACACATTCCATAAAAAACATATCTTGTAATAATAAGACTCACTGTAAGAGCCAAGACTCACTTGACTCTTAAATAGTATTGAAATGTATTGTATAACCCCACTCTTAGTTAAGTCTACATTTTGGTCAAAGAAAGTTATAGGGATTGGCTGTGTGGGGGAAATGTGGCTACTTAGCGTTTTGTCAGCACTTCACTTCTTCATATTTACAAAGATGATAGGAGATTGTTGTGCATTGTCTACTTATGATTTTAGTATATACAACAATACTAAATCAACCTTCTTTGGCTTGATTCTACATGAGTTTTTTATAAATTTTGAAGAGATAAAGGATATTCGATATTTTGACGTAAATCTTTTTCATGGGATATTAATTCCTATTATAAATTGCGGTTCAGGTTGCGTACTCGCAACCTGAACCACAATTCACATTCCCGCAATTCACATACCGCAATTCACATGCCGCAATTCACATACCGCAATTCACAGACATTCCGATTTTACCCCTTCCACTCCACACGCCGTTCAACTGCTCCCGCCCATACCGTCGCCGTCGCTTGCTCTTTACTCCTACAAAATGGCTTCTGCACCTCTCGGCAACGCGGCGTAGCGTACATAGCTGCCCTAATTTTTACTTATTGTTTTTAAGTATCACATTTATTACTTCAATATAAGCTTACGTACTAACTTAATTTTTTTTAATTTCACTTTTTTTATTTTTAAAATTTTTATTAGTAATTTTACAAAATGTTTGTCATTTCATTACTCCAACTTATTTTGACCTTTGGCAACTGACACAAGCATCTGTTAAATATATGGATTCCAGAAAGCAATAAACAAGGTAAAATCTACCTCAGTATCGAAATATTATATATATATATATATATATATATATATATATATATATATATATATATATATATATATCAATATATATGCATATATATAAACACACTATATATGTGTGTATGTGTGTGTTTTATAGCGGTAGGAAAATACGTTTATGTATCATCAGGGCTAAATGTTCTGCCTGGTATGTCGGACTCGGATATTCCCATAGCGACTAGAAACTTCCTCTGTGTTCTACGCGGGACCGCCGTTAGGCATTTCTTCACGTGCCCCCCCCCCCCTTGCAGTAATGCCTACCGGCGGTCTATCAGTTGATCTAGCAGTTGCTCTTCATTCAAATAATCGAAGTCACTGTTTCTTTCCTTATCTTTTTTCAGCTTGCTTTTTTTCTGTGCGGTGGAGGAGAACTTTTGTTGCCATTGAACTAATTGCTTTTCAGGTTGCCTTTGATTACAGTACTGCTTTTATTAGTCTCTGGTTAAATTTTCTGTTCAAGAAAAATTTGCAGAGTACTGCGTAATGAGTTAAAACGGGCGTACGCAAAGAATACGTGCTCCGCGTCTCCACTGATTCCGGGACAGGACGGGCACTCTGGAAAATCTTCATGTTTGAAGCGATGAAGATAAGCTCGGAAACATACATGTCATAATTACATCTGCATTAGATAGTAGTCGATCTCACCATGATATCAACTCAGCCAAACATCTACCTGTGGAATAAAACGGCACGTATATCAGCCATTTTGGTGGCATCCCACATCAATTGCCATCGCTGTTTGCTGTTGTGTATGTGTGTGTGTGTGTATGTGTACGTACGTGTATGTTATTTGTGCATTCTATTCCATAATTCCCTGCAAACTTAAACATAAACTTTTGAAAGAACGAAAACTTTCACACGCACATCGCACATAAGAACGCCACGATAAAATTTTCTTCGCATTTCAGAAAGCTAAAGTTAAGACAGGTACTTTTATTCGATGATTAACTAAATTAATGTGGATAAATACAAATATCAAATACGTTACTGTCATATTACGTATATAATTTATAAGCTTACTCTTTTCTAACGTTATAAAGTTAAAAACAATATCGATGACATACTCACCATATACACTCGCCGCTTTTTACAATATATACTGAAAGTTATTATAGTAACCACATAAGAACAATCAAATAAATTTCATGTGAAAGCATCATCGTAATAAAAGTGAATTGAACTAAATGATAGCCACTTTATTACATCAAATACTTCCATCTACATGTCATGAGCTAAATAGAGGGGTTCACGTAGCAACGCTTCCGTATTTCCGTACGTGATTCCCGCGCGTGAATGCTCACAAATACAAAGATGTGGCACTTAAATTATTAAATGTGGCACGTAAATATACTTGCTGACATATCTTAATATTTCTATAGAAAAACACTAGTTACTTTTGCTATTAATTTCAAAATTAACAATTACATTTCTATATTATATTTGACTTCAAATGTTCAATAGTTACGTAAGAACGTAAAGAAAAGGATTCTCAATATTTAGCAGAAAAATTAGTTTTGAAATATTATTTCAAAATTAATAAAAATAAAAGCTTTTTATACTAAGCTCCGTTAAATTTTATACTAAACACTATAAATGTTCCAATAATTGTAAGACAAACAATATCTCATCTATCACAATGCGGGGGCGTTAACAGTAAGGTTGGGGCATATAAATTAATTAATTCGATAAAAATTACAACAATCTGTAATAGATTCCAGTATATACAATATTATCTTCTAAATATGTATAACACATCCGAACAATAAGAACGCTGCGTAACAAATATACTATTTTTATTTTCCAATTAAAAGTTCAAACTTGTCCTTTGTCATCGCATGGCTCTCGCATCCCTAATTCTAACAAAACCGCCATTTTGTAATCGTCAATCACAGTAATTGCCTTTACAAGTAGTGCCTAAAATTGTAATTTTAAAGGTAACAATTTTATGACAAGTAATAAAATATTTAATTGTAAAATGATTACAATTAAATATGATAATTATTACCAAAAAAACACCCAAATATGAAAATAGACTGTAGAACGTGTTAAAAAGGAAACGATTTGAAACCATTTTAGGAAAAAAAAGTATGAAATATTGAGGTTCAATATTCAGAACATAATATGCTTTGAAATATGTAATCTTTATTAGGCCCTTGAAGATATAATTTTAGAAAATACTTTTTTTCTCAACGAAATTATCTTATAGGTGTACTGCCATGTCATTAGTTTTCAATTATTCCCAGATACTTGAAAATTAACCGAGCATAAATTATCCGACAGAAGATTAGTTGACAAATTGAAAAATGATTATAACAGTGCATAACTGAACCGTTCAAATGCAAAACCTTATAAAAAGTTTCACATTAAAGGAAAAAAAAGTCTAACACTGAAATAAATTACATTTTCCTAACGAAATTTCTTTCCTGCTTCTGAGCTGAATGGAAACCCAAAGTTAATTGAAGGAAATTCGTTTCTTTGCCTTTTATATTTAATACTCACTTTCAGAATTTTCCATCCACTCTCGCAAATACATCATCAACGGAATAATGCCTGCGATGCCTTACACAATCTTCAGCCCAACATAATTGATGACGATAGACAAACTCGCTTTTTAGAGATTAATCTTTACTTTAGGCAAAGAACATTACGAATTAATACGTTATTCAAATAATACGTGAATATTAGATATTCACCTTATTTAAGATAAGTTACAGAATTATTATCAAAGTAAGGTTTGTTTTAATTGTTTTCTTCAAGATGAATCAAGATATCACTCAGGTATTAACTTCAGCTCAATGTTTAAATCTTTGTTGTTAAGTATCGTTGTTTAGTTTTAGTTAAATACCTATGATATTAATGCAAACTTGGTACAGCAGAGCTTTTTAATTTAATTAAATCCCAAAAATTTTGCAGTGAATTATTTAAACAAACATTGCGTTTCTGGAATCAAATTTTGATTGGAAATTTGAGAGTTAATAGCTTCGCGTTTAAGGAAATAAGTATCAAATAATTTACGTCTGACTGTTAATAATTTAATACTAAAGTATACATGCCACTATAAGTTGTTAATGATCATGATCGAGAAAAAAAATATTAAAAGATGACACTTAAATCTCCTCATTCTCATAAAATTATCAGAGACGTGTGAAATTATATACAATAGATTTGCAAGCTTTCGACTAAATTGTAATTAGTTCTATTCAGAAAAATGGTCTGTTACTACTAAAGGTGCAAGTAAAAATGGTCTGTTACTACTAAAGGTACAAGTGAAAAAGTTTAATTTTTATTATATAGCAACTCTTGTTTATTAAAAATTTACAATAAAATACGTTTGAAAAGTCACAAATTTACAATAAATTAGTGTTCAAAATTATCACAAATGTGTACCTCTACCATAGTAGCGATTCTTATCGACTTTGGTGTGACAATCACCTTGTCAGATTGCGGTATGGCAATGTATATAAAGAAAATATTCTATATTATTTTGGTACAGTAGAATCTGATTGATATTTCACTTTATACCATGTTACGGTATTTATATTTGAATATAAGAAATAAATGCTTTAGAGTTATACAGACAAATTTTTTATCAAATTATATTTCATTACTTAAGTAACAAATTAAACAAAAATAAATAAATGATTGTAGTTATGAAAATCTATAAATATCACTTGTTGATCCTGGAAAAAGCTAGTGGGAGCTTTTTTTATGTATTGCTGGACTCGTAGGTTTTCGGCTATTTTTTAACTTTACCCTGTTTTCACTTACACTGTAAAAGAATATATACTTCGATTTCTATGCGATTATCTCATTACATATAATTAATATTATTTTTTAGAAAAGCGTGCAAAAACTGTTATTGAAATAATTTAGAACTAATTTTCAAACATGTATTACATAAGTAAGTGCTGAATGAAATAAAAGGTAATGATATAAATATTTATATAAAGGAATAACATTTAAAGCTTTAAAAGCATTGCATATATTAATGTGACTATTAATATGTCTTCTGGAACAGCTAACACAGTACTTTTTTGTCGTTAATAGCATGTGTTCAATCCCTATTAATATTGTAACCGTAGCATTATATATTTCAAATTATCATATTAATAATATTACTTTCCTATTGACATTAAATGTATAGCCGTATGAGTGGCTTCAGAATTACTTTCCAATTTAAATTTATCATTAAAGTGATACATTTAAATGACTTACCACTGATTACAGTTTCTACTTCGTTCAATGTTAGCTCAATAGTTGTGTTTTTTTTATATTAAAAGTTCTAACAGCCTTCAAAATTTACTGCTCGATTTGGTGCCGACAATGAGAGTATACGGAAGAGAAAATGATTCCCTAAATACAAATAATCGAGTTAAAGTTGTCTTCTTCAGCTGTTTACTAGCCTAATAAAGATAGGATTTTTTTAAAGGTACCTTTTTGATAACATAACATATAATTTATATAATATAGGTTTAAAAAAAAAATTGTAGAATATTTGTGCGCAAAAGTATAAATATATAATTTGATAATAGGTTACCAATTAAATACAAATCCCATCATGCAAAATAATCAGTTGATATATTATTACTTTCTCGCTTTTCAATTTAAAAATAAAAGACATCTAACACGAGCGGTGAAATGCAAGAAGCTGATTAATAATGTAGCACTGGTTGAAAGGAAATGTATTTTTGGATCTTCACTTCGAGGTTAGGAACAAGCGAGCGACGAAACGATGTGAATCTAAAATGTCCAAAGCGGGAAAATACAGTTCAAATTTATCGGTTTTGAGACATTTTTCTTTCCTCATTTATTTCTAGTCCATTTATTTACTTATTTAAAAAAAAACAGACTTACCTCACAAATTGATCCAAGGGCATGTGTAAATGCCAAAAGGCAATATCGAATAAAACAAGAAAACACAAAATTATTTCTTGTTTATGAGTGATTGCTCCTGAAATTCTTTTAAAACTTAAACTTGTACATCGTTATTTCATTAAAGGAATCATAACTTTGTAATATTCACTTCAAATGTATAACTTCATAACATATATTTCAGTTACAAACAGAATGCAACTAAAAATGTTCAAAAATAACTCAAAATTATTTTAGTAATTTATCACTGAAATCGCATTTGTGTGCACCAAATAACCAAAGTAAACTTACACAATTTACTATTGAAAATTCAGTTGCATACACAATAAAGACATCCGTAATTATAAAGCTACCGAATAGATCTTGGAATATTCATATAAAAGCCAAAAGTATAACACGATTTCAAATTCTAAACCTGGGAATAATTAATATAAATATTAAGTAATTCAAGAAATTCTTCTTCAATTTTTTTTTAAATATATGTAAATATTAATACAAATTAGGCAAAACCTTTACGGTTTCGTCCGATTTACCCTATTTGCTTCATCTTTTTATTTCTATGAGCAACGAAAGTGAAATATGCATTTGCAAACAATATATTTAATAGAAATTCATTATTCATAATTAAATGAAACTACGTGATGTAGTATTATTTCTACTTTCTTTAATTTCTTTACCACGACCCAGGTTTCGTTGTATTACAACATCTTCAGGTGGGATATTAGCAAAGATTCTATCATTAAATCTTTGCTAATATCCCACTATTATATTATTCAATCTTTGCTAATATCCACCTGAAGATGTTGTAATACAACGAAACCTAGGTCGTGGGAAAGAAATTAAAGAAAGTAGAAATAATACTACATCACGTAGTTCCATTTAATTGTGAATATATCACATGTTAAATAATGTAATTCTATGCATTTTCATTTCCTTCATGTTATATAAAAGTGTCACGGCCGTAACAATATTACCTCCTTATTTTACACACAATCATATTATGCATAAGCAAAAGTACGTACAAATTTAAACATTTATTTCAAATTAGCGATCATAAATTCTAGACAATACAGTCAACTGTTTTAAAATTAAGCTTCCCAGTGGGAAATTTCCCAAGAGTTTCACAGTTGAGAAACTACTTCTAACATTAGTAAACTATACTCACCATTTTCCCGACGAAGTTTTCGCTCGTATTAAATTTCTCGAGATATAATTCTATAGACACTCTATTAACTTTGGTTTGAAGTGGCACTTATATAGATGTTGCATTGTTTAGTAATTTATTTTTTTTTATTTTTTAAAGTTTTAGCAATTATTTCTTTTCATTATAATATTTATATAAAAGTAATTGGCTCATGCTACTAATTTATATAATCGGAAAATTGTTCTGAATATCTCGTTTTATAATTAAGCTTAACCTGAATTGTGTAACCTATATATGTAAGCTGAGAAAATAAGAAATGAAAATTAAGAAATCTACCGTCGATTTTAAAAATAAAAACTTCCAAGAAACACAGTACGGGTATGAATAAAACGTCAAAATTGATTTAAAACAAATTTCACCTTTCAATCACAATGAACGTAATCGATATAAAATAAAAATGACAAAAAATCGTGCATCCACTTTGGTGTTGGTTTGAAAGTATTAATAATTAGATTTTTAGAAGCATGTTATGCCTCTAGAATGGTTGAAATTTCGTATACATAGATAATTTATCTCTCAAATTAGGGAAACTCTTAACTAATAATAAAAATATTAATAATACAACATGCGCTTATAATACTTTAAATAACTTGGATAAAACTTTTATTAATAATAAAGAAAAAATAAATAAACGTAAAAAAGTGGTATCTATAAACTTAAATGTAATGACTGTAATGGTATATACATAGGTCAAACAGGAAGAAATTTTACCACAAGATATAAAGAACACATCGCCAGCTGGGGAAATAACAAACCAGACACATCTCACTTTGCTAAACATCTCATTGAAAATAACCATCACCCTCATACTGATAACGCCCCCCAAATATTACAAATAAATTCAAAAGGCAATAAATAAAGAAATAAGTATAATATAATATATGTAGAATTAGTGGTATAAGCTTATTCTAACTTTCAGATACCCTTGCCTTTGTTTAAATATATTACCGAGGATAACTTCCAGTTAATTTTATTACATACACCGGAACATTTGCATTATACAACCTCATAGAATAACAACAATTGAACTTATTATCCTCACTAAAATACGGGTATATCGTATAACTCTCGGAAATATAATAAAACCTACACCGCTTCCCTACAATAAACTCACTAACACAAGCAGTGGGAAAACCCACACAGTCCCGGCTTCCGCTATTGTGTTTAAAACACATAAATGCTGTTGGATGTTCCTAAGAGTCATTCTTTGCTAATATCCCACCTGAATATGTTGTAATACAACGAAACCTAGGTCGTGGTAAAGAAATTAAAGAAAGTATAAATAATACCATATCACGTAGTTTCATTTAATTGTGAATACTATTCCTATTCAATGTCATATTAGACAAAGAATACCATTCATCTTGATGGTCGATTGAGATAGATTTACCTTGTTTAAATTTTGTTTTAAAAGGGTGCACGAAAATATATTAAAAACTGCCATACGGTTGTGGTATTATGTCAGTAAGACTTATATTGTTCGATGTGATAAAACCAGTTTACTTTCAACGAATCAGATAGCAATAAGTGTATGTAATAGTACATCCATTCCTAACTTTTGGAAATAATTTATAGGGTTATTATATTATGCAAATATGAAATATGTACTTATTTTAGTGAAGATATAAATACATAAATTTTAGCAAAGATAGGTAAAGCAACTATAATAATAAAAACATAAATGATATTCATCGTTTGAATATCTTCAGATACACACATATTCAAACAAAAATATTTCGTATGGAAATGTTGGTAAGACACACTATCTATTAAATATTAAAAAGGTTTGACTTTCTTCAATGAAAATATATACTACTTAGGGCTTGACTGTATAGGAAATCTCATAATTTTTAAAGATTTAAACGATAGTGCATCTTAGGAATATTTTTAGATAATTTTTAATAGGATCTTAATTCTTCTTTTAAGTTGCAGTTTGGGTTTCCCATTTCCAAACGTTTCTATTTAACCTCTTCTATTCGGCCCGCGCCGCGCCGCGGTCCAGCCGGCGCCATCGCCGCCAGCCACTCTCTACGCTTACAAAACGACTTGCCCGCCTCTCGGCAGCGCAGAGGCGGCGCACATCGCCACCATCATGTTTATAAGTACCACAGTTTTTTACACTCTAATATGAGCTTACATATCAAATTTATTGTAACTAATAATTTCGTTATTTTCGACGTGTTCGAAAAATTATTCTGCCTTTAAGGGAATTTTAAGACTTTCATACCTGCACTGTTTCACAAACTATGCGTGATTAGAGGGGGAAAGTCACATAGTTTTTCAGTTTCTTGTTATTTTTACGTTAACCTTAAGCCGCGTGCCACTTTTTACCTCTCTGGACATCAAAAAGCGCCCTATGTGTTTCGATGATCATTATATATGACATGAGTGTAAAAATGTATAAACTTTGTTATTAATAAAACTGGAACCAGTTAAACTAGACAAAATGAATTCATTAATTTTATTTTATTAATTCAGTAAGATAACAAAATTTATTCTGAAAATTTAGGCTCCCAAATGTTATTAAGAACGATGTTATGAGGGTTCGAAAATACGGCATTTCACATACAGGAAAGGTCCCGTGACTTGCTCGTCCTGCCCCTCTTGAATCGTCTTGGCGGTGTTGCCATCATTGTCATCAGATATTGTTGTTACAATTAAAGCAGAAAGAAATTATGTTTAAAGCGAGAATTATAGATAATAGTTTACAGTGACCGACAAATTTAATATGACCCAGTGGTCATTTATATAATGAACGGATATGTAAATAACAAACCAAGGAATGGGAACCCAAGTTATATAACATCTATACCCAAAAACATCATCAAGACTACTACTAAGAACTAGAACCAAAAGTATTGATGCTAGTATCGTACTCCAATAAACTCATACTTAAAGCGATACTTATGCTATAGGTCTAATACTAGGTGGATTCCGTATACACTTAGGCACATAAACATTTTAGGGCAAACTAAGGTAACCATTTGCGAACAATAGCGTTATATTTCGCCATATAAGTAATTATACTATTGCGAATTTCTCAAAAGCCATTAAATTTAGAATCATTGCTTCCGTTATCATTGTTACGCTTATGGTAACACTATTTTATTTATCATTTCACTTCCGAAAATTGAAGTCGGGCACCTAAATTTTTTATGGCGGTTTTCAATTCGTTTTGAAACAATCGCGCATAAAATCTGAAAAGAAAAATGTTTGTAACCGTAATAATTTTGTGACTAAATTTTTCTTTTAATTAATACCTCAAACAAGACGTGAAATTGAAAAAAAGGAATTATTACATGAGCAAATATATGACCTCCATTAATATTTTATATTTTAATTACAATTTATGCGTCTTAATATATTTTGTCACTATGCCAAATTCTAAATTTATTAATCAAATGCTTTCTGTAAAAAATAGATATATTCAACTTGGTATATAAAGTTATCTTTCTGAAAAAAAATATTTTTGACTCTATTATTTTATTTAAACCTTTCATTTAAAAAATTTATTACTTCACTTACCCCCTCACATTATCATACAAATATTTTGAGTATTCAAAAGTTAACTATTGCCATATATGTGGGTCAATAAGCTTTAACACTATGGTAAATTTTAGTTTCTTGTTAGGAAAAACAGTTTTGGTAAATGGACAAATAAATGGAAAAACAAATACGTGAATAAAGTTCCATAGCTAAAAAGGGAAAATAATGACAATATCTGTCTCCCAGAACCGATTATATGAAAAATCTTTTGACAACGTAACTTGAAATTTTAATCGGTAAGAAATATATATGAAACCACATAATTTGAAGTAACTAACTCTTTAAAATTGTCATATGGTAATTACAGAGCAAATAAATTAAATGCTCAAAGAAATACTTTTTCGTTTTTTATGCTGTGCATTGTATTATTGTGGAATATTATTTAAAAGGGTAAATTACAAAGAAATAAATAATTTTTTTTTAAATTTTAAATAATATATCCTCATGCACCAAAATGCCAGAAAAATAAAATTGCCTCTCTTCTCCCTATATCTGAATTTATTGAACCAAAAATCATGAAAGAACTAAGTAGGATCTAATGAAGAGATTACAAAAAATATATAGGGATGACTCCAAATCTTATAGGTATTGAGAAATTCATAGCAATTTTACAATTGTGAAATATGTTCCAAGTAATATATTTATTACTCAAATGTTCATAAATGCATAGCTGTGTACGGAACCCTCGGAATGCGACTTCTATTCGCAACTAATAGGTTTTAAATAAGTTTATGACCTTAAACTTACATGAAATTCACGCAATATTGTATATAATAGTATATTTGGAAACATTAGAAATGAGGAAAAACTAAACGAGATTACTTCGTTATGACAATCTCTAAAGTTTAGAGAATTATAAAGCAGACTGAACTTTAAGACGGTATCATTTTCTGACTTCATCGGTACATTAGTAATAATATTTGAAGAAAGTAGCAGAAAACGACATACAGTATTCTAAAAAAATAAATAAACTATATATAGGGTTAAGATGTAATCACAATATTAAATTAAGGACTTCTGAAAAGAGTAAAATAAAGATTTTTTTTCATACAGATTTTTAATCAGAATTTAGTTTGAATATTGTAACTATTTTGGACATTTAAAAGAAAATACTTTCTAAATGTGTTACCATAAAAGATTGAAAATGCATTCAAGAGACAAAATTCAAATACATCTTTGTAATAACCAAGTTGCAAATAAACAGGTTTCATTCTCTTTTCTCTTCCTCATCAAGACACATCTAAAGAATCTGACTTCTTTTGAAATATACCTCTGAGCATAGCTACTCTACTCTAACAAATCATTTATTCAACTCTAGAGTTGGTCAATCCAAAAATTAAATTCTTCTTTTAATTCCTATGCATTTAATCAATTTCAAATAATCCACTTTTTATCTCAAAAATAAACAAAATTATTAAATTATCTTTATTTATCTCAAATACGACGCTAAATTTTGCGATCATTTTTGCTTTTAATAATTCTGAGTTTTCAATGAGATCTAATGTCGGTCAGACATTAAAATAGTTTTTCCCAATCTAATTTTCTGTAAATTTGCTTTTTAGTTTTTTAAATAAATATAGATAAAGAATTATGCAGACTTTTTATAACAATGCGCAGACATTTCATTACCTCATTACTTACTTTCACCTTTGGCAAATAACATCTGTCAAACAGCTATATTATGTACATCATTAAAGAAGATAAATCTACTTTAGTATCGAAATAATTATATATGTATATAATTACACACTACATAACACGTGAGTGTGTGTGTATTTATACGTATAAATATTTACATGTTCTTAACTGCTTAATATATAATAATAACACCCTAATCCTTCAAAGTATACCAAGTTGGTTTATTTAATTCCCACCCCACCTAAATATAAACTTATGAAAGTAAGAAAACCTTCATACACATGTCATACACAAGTACGCAGAAATTCGAAAAAGTTTCTTGCCATTTCAAAAAGCGGACATTAACACAGGCACTTGTAATCTATAATAAATTTAATAAATGTGGATACGTTCAAGTATCAACTAGTAACAAATATGTTACGATCATATTATGTATATCTTTCATAACCTATATATATTACAACATAAAGCTCCCTAAAGATCCACAAAAGCTCGATAACAACCCATCATTTTCACCCGCTGCCGTTTACGATAAATATTAAGAACTAATACAGTAGCTACATGGGAAGGATCATATTTATCTCATGTGATGACATCATCCTATATAAAAATAAAAAATATACTTACGGCTATGTGGCACGAGCCAGTTAGACAGTAGTAAATATTTCGTATGTGATTCTCGTGTGTCCCACAAATATATTAAATACAGCACTTAAATATAGCTACAATAGTATTTTAATCTTTGTTAAGAAATTTTCTGATTCTATTCTATTAATTGTAAAACGATCAATCACGATTCTGTATTAGATATTTTTGAAGTTATATTTCTTTAGACGTGGTATGAAAATATGAAGTGTGAAATTTTATGAATGCAACCAAAATTTGATACGATGAGGTAGCTCACTAAATATATATTTACTTATTTTATTTAACAAATGGGCGCTCCACCATTTTATTTTTCTCTTAGCTTTCTATTTTAAGCCAATTATTTGCCAGATCATTTCAAATTATATGAATGATTACTTTATTATTTATTAAATGTTAAAAATTAATCAAAGAAAATAAATTTTTGTTATTTTCATTTATTTTGATTATTATTTAAACGTTATTTAGATTTAGTAAATTTGACAATTAATTGTATACAAATTCAATTGAATGGTGAGTATCCATTTAAATTTTAAAAATAATTAAATTTAATTTTAAAACAAAATCAAATTTTTCACTACTCTTAATGAGAAAATAATAAAGTTTCGGCCCCATAATTTAAAAACCGTCTGGCAAATAATTTGCTTACAATGGAATAAACCATCAAAATAAAATGGTGGACTACTCATTTGTGAAATAAATTTTAATTTTTATTGAACTGAGATTTTACCAACCGTGTTTATAATCACGCTCAAGTTCTTTTATTATATCATTTCCATTTATTGTTTGCCTGCTAAATAAAGTTATTCTTGTATTATGTATGCACAATTTTTGAAGACCCAGATGTTATAAAATAATAATAAAAGGATTTTTAATATTTACCATAGCCGTTAAATTTGTTATAAAATAGTGTAGGTTAAACTTATAGAAAGTAAATATTTTAAAATTAATTAAAATTATGGGGAAGTAATCATTAGTAAGCTGTTTTCTCATTATCCACTATTATGCATAAATATGAAAAATTATTAAGAAGGTATCTGAAATAAAATTAAAAGAAGAATGGCTATATATCCACACAATTGAAATGTGAACAAGAAATTAAATTTATTTTAATTACAACAAAAACGAATAAATTGAAACGAAACATTTTTTAACTGACTTCAAAAAAAGGAGAAGGTTCTCAAATCGTCGAAATCTTTTTTTATGTAAGTTAGCTGCAATTACCTACTGAGTAGACTGATTTCGACGATTCTTTTTTTAATTTAAAAGAAGGTACTTTAGAGGTGGTCCCATATAAATATGATTATGATCTGATGTTAAAAACCTGAAACGAACGATGAAAATCCTTAACGAAAGGCAGTAAATCAATTATAATTCGAGATATTTGCTACGAGTAGTGAATGTACATACAATATTAAATAAATTCATAAAGACCTTATTAATAACTTAAAAATTTACAATTGTTTAAGTTGATAGTAACTTAATTATTTATTGCAAATAAGTATGTACCCACTTTGAGTTAATTATTTTTTACTTTGTAGCATCTTCTTTCTTGAAGTCGGTTTTATAAAAGATATTTTATTTAAGTTAAGGAACAGATAGGGAGGTAAAAAAAATTACTGCCAGGATCGAAGAGATTATGCGATTAGATATGAGATTTAAACACAGACTCTGTGGGTTTCAACCTTAATGTGTAAAAAACACAGCCACTGTTAAACTCCAATGTGTATATATATATATATATTTATATATATATGTATATATATATATATATATATATATATATATATATTGATAATATATAAAATTGTATGGATTTGGTTTTGAAATCTGGTTTTATGGACAATGAAAAATATGCCATAAAATTCTCTTTAATATTGAATTTATTTGGCGTTAATTTAGCGAATGAAAATTCACTTCTTATCTATAATTATTCTACTCTATCATATTTTCTATCCAATTTAAAATTTATTTTTGCCATTAGCGTTAGGTTGCTCTTCACCCTGAATACTATTTAAATATTTCAATATTAAAGATAATCCACAATTAAATGACACTACGTGATGCAGTATTATTTCTATTTTCTTTAATTTCTTTACCACGACCTAGGTACAACGAAACCTAAGGAATAAGAAAAGAAAACTTTTCTTATTCCTTTACGATTTCACGCAATAATTAAACGTATTGATTACAAACACCCAATTTACTTAGCTAAACCTAACACACACACACGATATCCATTCACCATTAATAATCATACAAAGGAATGCGATTGCACCTAAATATATAAAAAGGACGTTAAAATCTTTTGAATTATCCAACACGACTCCAAGTCAAAATTATTTTTCTGCTTTAACCGCCATAAGCTCACGAAACGTCAATATCCACTTCAGTGTCGGACTGGCCATATAGGCCATATAGACGAGGTGGCGTTGGTGACGAAGTCCTAGCCTGTGCGAGCCCCCGACCCTACTTATCCCCTGGCTGACGACTTGCATGCAAAATGGTTCATACATACTTAGAAAGAAATAATACGGAAACAATGTGAAAAACGGTTAACTCTGAAGCCACCTCTGCGACTTCCCGCTATTTTCAAGCTTAAACCGCTCAAAAATATTCCTGGTCGTAATTATTGAGCTTTTCGAGCTCAAGGATATCATTTTTTTTATCATTTTCGAGCTTCTTGAGCTCAAAAAATCATAACGGCTCTTTTTTATATTTTTAAAAAGCAATATTTAACGAGCGATTCACTAGACTAGGGCGTTCGATGCTGCTTTTTGCACAAGAACTAAAGTCTATTAGAAAATATTTCTTTACACAAAATGGCCAATCAAACTTTATTTATGTAAAGGATAAATCTAATAATTCTTTGATATAAATATGACGAACATACTTGTTTCATTCTACCGGCAGAAAATGAAAGAAATAAAGAAATGAATTTGATATTGAATAAGATAAAATAAATGGAAAGAAGATTACGAAATGATCGCAAAAAATTTATTTTTATGTAATGATTAAAAAATACATTATATGCCCTCTAAATATTTATTAAATATAATTTATCTAATTACATTACTACTAGAATACTTAGATCTAATATTGGGTTATAGAATTACTTCTGTAATATTTATTATATTACTAGATGTGTTATCTATTACAAATATCACAATTATGATATTGGTGTTTATTTAATTAATTATTCGTAGGTAATAATAATTGAGAACATCATTTTTCTTATATCATCACGTATCTTCGTCCATCTGAACTAGTCTATTTTATCTGTAGTCTTTTGTTATTACAATGGTACTAATATCTAAAGTTAATTCTAATTATTTTGTATAAAACCATTTTTACTAGAAATGATAGACATTTTTCAGATAATTAGTGAAAATATTTAAAGAGGATTAAACTCCTTGAATCAGAATTGAATATTAGAAAACTACATTTTTCTACTAAACTACATTACAAAAGTTTGTGGTACCCTCAGATATAGAAATATTTTTAATTCACTATTGAAAAAGTTGACCAAACAGACTTCTTTATTTAACAACAGAAACTAAATGCATGGCATTAATATTTCATATACATAAATTATAGTTTTTACTATATATCATCTGAATAATTAATTCAAAATATGTAAGAGTGTTTGTAATAAAAAAAATTAATTTCTCCATGATCAGCGAGGCAGTGATATTGCCACCGAGCATGCGTGGCGTCGGGTTGAGGGATGGGTGATCTGTAAAATACAGTGCCATAAATTTTCTGCGAGAAGTCCTGGGTAGTGATAGTAGTAATGCATAACGAATACAAAATCTTCAATAAAATCAGAGAAACTTGAAAAAAGATGCATCGGAATAACGAGAATCCCTTTCGACAATTATATTCACAGATTAAAATGTTAATTTTTTCTTCAAATATTTGATATGACTATACAGATATTGTGAAAAAGATGACTTTAAATGACAAGAGAAACTTTTGTACTTACGTTGGATTCTCTCTATCCAGAGTAAAATATGAGGCACGGGTAAAGTAACAACATCCTCCTCATGCACGCATAAATTCATGATAGCAATTCAATAATTTTTTTCTATTCAGTGTTTGCACAAAGTCAATAAATAAGCGAAAATATTAATACGTAAACATTTATTAAATTATGAACATGGTGAATTTGCCCTTATGTTAAAATAACCATAATATTATATCATGAGTAATAATATTCATTGATGACGAAATTTATATCATTGATGACGAAATCAATGTGGAACGTTGCAATGTGCTTATCAATGTGTTTACGTCACGTAATTTACTTTCATTCCAATCGAATTGAAAGCCTAAATAAAATAGACTCAATCAGTATTTTGATTTCTAAAAATTTTACTTAAAGGAAGAAAACGCCATTAAATTTTTTCTTACGCATTTTATAGTATTGTAAACTCAGATCTACAGAACTATAAGCCTACAACCTTGAAAATTAGCACAATTTTTTTTCTAGCTTTTATGTGCTTGTTAAGAAAGAACTTTTTGAAATTGAACCATTAAAGGTATGAAAGTGGGGAGAGAGGTGGTTGAAAATATGTGCGGTACTTTCGAAATAATTAAAATTAGTTAATTAGAAAAAGAAAAATGTACACTTAGACACTCGGGTAAAAATGAAGAAAACTTTATTTCAGCGTTTTTGTTAACTAATCCTATACAATGTATCTATATAAAAGTAGAACAAAATACAAGCGTGGTCTATTTTTGCTCGGATAAAATCCAGACGGAAAGCTGGCTTATCCAAAGGTTGCTCATCAATTCGTAGTGCAGTTCTATATTAACAGTTTCTTTATTTTAATATTCCAAATCACCTAAAAAATTTACATTCTCACAAAACTTTCTACACTTTGTAACCACTACATTAAAACATAAATTTAAAAAGTACAAAAGCATGAAACATTTTTTCACACCCCAAGAGTTTTAATTTTTAAAAATTAAAGGCCGAGAAAATTGAGCTTTCCAGTATTTTTAAAATCTGTCTTATACTTTCATTAATACTGACCGCAAGGTATAGTCTATTTTTCGATAATACATATTTTTATTAAATTTTTCGTCATGTTGAATTAAAATGAACGTTCTTCGAAGGTTTGCATGCACGGAAAGTCGATGTTATGATAGAGACAAATTATAATGACAAATTTAATATTCTATTATATTAATAAACGTAAATTTTACTTAAATGCTTCAATAATACATTTACTGTGATAATGCAAATAATTCCCACCGGGACTTCTCACATTAAGCATTCCGTTGCGCGTACACATTACAATTTAAAGTACCATTGCAGGAGAACGCATCGACGGACGATGAATAAGAAAAGAGTCGAGATGAAAAGTACGGCGATGAAGTCAATAGTTTCGCATCCATAAGTCACTACCACGACGTCGTTACGTCTTTATTGCCGCAACAAAGGATCAAAACAAAACTACGACAATATACAACGTGTAACTGAAAAAAGGGAACAAAGTTGTAACAGGAAGGACCCTCCCTTAAGAGAGAAATTGCACAGTGCGCAAAAGAAACAAAACTCTTATTCTATCACAAGATAGTTCTACTTTATCGAAAACAAAGAAATGTTAATTTTTTCTCAACTTGAGCATCTTTGTTCTACCACACAGAAGAAACAAGGACAACAATTGCATTAACGGTAATATCGTCGTCAGAGTGATACGAATATAGTGAATGAACAAAGTTAGGAATGATGTGGTTGTTAGTAGGGAGTAAAGAATTGCATTGCATTGTAAGTCTAGTTTAATTTTTTAGGCGCATTCGGATGTTGTCACGCCCCTAATGTACACGCCCTTATAAACAAACAACCTATTTTTACGTAAAATGATATATAAAAATACCCACCGACAACAAATGACAGTTCTAGAATCTTTGAGAATTTCGTCCATATTTCTATTTGGAAATAAATAAATAGAGCGTAATAGAAATTGCTTGCAATTGCAGTGGAAAATAGTTGAACGAATTTGAGTTGGATTCGTGCATTTTTTTTGTATGATTCTTTTCGAAAGATTGTTCTGTATAGTTAGTTATTACTCTAACATAAGTTATTCATTAAATTAATTATAAAAAACCCAATACGACTTGAAATATCTAAAGATTTCTTAATTCTTACAAGTGCGAAATTTTTACATGGGAGTCAATTGTATTAATAGCGCTTTTCCTCTAACATCAATTTAGTTTTAAGAAAAACTTATTAGTGGATTAATTACTGGTAATGTACCTAAAAAATTTTGCTCAAAATGTGTATCTGAGTACAACAAAGTAACACCACTTTAAATATGAAAATAACATTGATTAAATCGATTCACATGGCTTAATCTGAAAAAGAAAACCAAAATTTCCTAGATATGAAACATATTTGAGTTAGAATCATCTAACTAATTCCGTTTTCCCTACATCGCATAACAAAATTGTATATCTAATCATTAAATCTCATACTGGAAAACAGGCTGACGAACAACTTATTAATATAATAAGTATCATCTGTCATTTCTTAGTAGTATTTGTAAAAGTAATTTTTATCAGAAGTAAATAAATAGCGATACTCTTTTAATTCATTTCCTGGTTGCCGTTAAATAAAACCTGTTTTGAGTTTGTTGATGGCATTCAAAAAGGTAAGTCTTGAATATATTTGCCGATAATTTTGTAGAAATTCATTATTCACAATCAAAATGAAAGTAGTATTATATTTCTACTTTCTTTAAGTCCTTTACCACGACCTAGGTTTCGTTGCAATACAACATCTTCAGGTGTGATATTAGCAAAGAATGTTTCTGAACCCATTCTTTGCTATGAAATGAAACCATTCTTTGCTAATATCCCACCTGAAGATGTTGTAATACAAAGAAACCTAGGTCGTGGTAAAGAACTTAAAGCAACATCTTTAGGTGGAATATTAGCAAAGAATGTTTTTGAAGCCATTCTTTGCCATGAAATGAAACCATTCTTTGCTAATATCCCACCTGAAGATGTTGTAATACAACGAAACCTAGGTCGTGGTAAAGAACTTAAAGAAAGTAGAAATAATACTACATCACATAGTTTCATTTAATTGCGACTAAGACTTACCAGTCTTAGTCGTCAAGCTTCGGACCGAGTGGATTTGCTAACAAAAAAGTTAATTAAAAAAAAAAAGAATTGAAATCAGTATAGAATTCTTATTGTCGCAACGTTTCTCACTCTTATTGCTAAACTGAATAATTACATTTCATTAACAGCAAATAAACTATGTTTACAATATATTATTATTTTACATATTTAATTTAGGAGCCAAATATTGATAAAATTAAATTCACCTAATATAGGTATTAAAAAGATAATTAAATCAAATTCAATATTAATGAAATTCACTGCTTTAAAACTATCACTTCCACTTTTTGAGTCGGGTCATATATTAAATACGAGCTATATTAATTGAGTAGATTTTTGTAGAAGATCGATATAATAAATAATGGGGAACTGTTCAGTGATGATCACACTTGAAAGACTGTCTCTGCAAATTTATTTTAATTAATTCTATTTCACGTATATATATTTGAACCAAATATATATATTAACTGTAAAATTTTCAGCAAAAAAATTCCTCATCGGTAATCTTTATTGCTACGAAATAATTGGCGGTTTGTTATTTTTCTAAATATGCCAATTCTGTTATGATTTTGGAAAGAAAACTACTAAAATGGTGACTTCGACCCAATGAAATCACTTATTAAGAGTTAAATGTTATTTCGGCTAAAATATGTATATTCAAAGGCACCAAATACAGTACTGGTATTACAACAATAAAATTTAAGAAAAAGAGTGAAATTTCTAGTTTGCTACACGAGAAGGAATAGGGTTTAATTATGAACACTATAGAGTAAAAGGACGACAAATGTCTTAAAGAAAGTGGAAAAACACAAATTTTACCTTTTTCCAAAATTTAGTCAGTTTGCATCAATATTATTAACTTCCATTGTAAACATACCCTTGTTGAGTTTGCATCAACACTTTTAAATCCAATTACACTATATATTTCAAATGATCATCCTATACACATATCTGAAAATGATTACAGCTACAATTGACCCAAAATTGAAACAATTTTTTAGACATAATTGTTTTCTGATCCATTTGAATTACCCAATTCGCCATTTTCTTGAAGAAACTATCCGCAGATCACATTAACCTTTTTTAAGTCACTATTAATTTTTTCACCATTATCTTTTAATAACGACATTAGGAATACTAATAGATGAACTTTAAAAACTTAGAGTTTCATATTTACTTCCAAACATTTCAAAGTAATTAACGGTTTATTTCAGACAATATGTGAAGCCACGCATATAGATCTGTCTTTTCTAAGAGACAGAAGTATTTTATATGGGAACGTAAGCATGCATGGATATAAACAGGAAGCTTTAAATATTAGATAGCTTACGATCCAAGAGAGATCGATATATATTTAGCCGAACCGCTTCGGTTAGGTAGGATTTTCGGCTGCGGCCCTACATTTGTTCTCATCGTATCTAGTAAGTAAGTAGCCTTATGTTCAACTGGGTATTTCCATGTACAGAAAGCTTACTTTACAAAAGTTGAAGACAGATTTTCCTTTCTTTGTGCTTTTGAAACGTGTTTGGCGATTTATATTGAGACTAATACTATTGTTGCAAGATAATACGTAGCCAAATTTGCTACGTACAGATATAAAAGGAAGTTTAAAATTGTGTATGGTTATTTTATTTGAAATGTATATTAATATATATTAAACTGAAACCATTTAAAACTATTCAACTCTAAATAGACCATATTTAGCGTAGAATAGTTTTTTCTAGTCAAATCGCATAATAGTTCAATCAAATGGTGAATAGAAACTTCCGATCTACATTTATAATCCACTCAAAGTATATAAAGATACTCGATTTTACAAATACATTTTTAAATCCTTTGATTAAATGCGTGTATTGATTTGGATGCAATTTTTTGTCTCGACCTCCTCATGCCTTACCAAAATAGAAACAGTTGAAGGAAGGCAAAAATGTCACTAAGTCCATAGGTAATGAATAGAAGGCGTATAAGACATTATTTTACTACTTACATGTATTAAACGAACCTGCCAAGTAAGAGTAGAACCAGTGTTAATAATTATATAAAGAAGGTTTTGTAATAGAATGTAATAGAAGTTTTATGTAAGTAACCCTCATAATACTTATAAACAGTTAGGTTATAATGTCTTATAATATTTTGATATGGCATTTCTGTTAAATTATTCAAAATGTAAATTTTTCAAAACGTAAATGTATTGCCTATAAGAACTTTCACAGGCGTAAAAACGTGATGCAAATTTCAAATATAAGATCTAGGATATTGCTTAAGTTTCTAACCATTATTAACAATTAATTTTTTTCGTAATTTTTGGTTGAGTTGTTTAAATAAGGAGTATGAACATGATTTTATCACGTATTATTCAATACATACCTGTAGAAATATTATCTAAAAGTATAAAAAAATGTTTTTGCGACAGTCGTTGCTAAAAATAATACAATCTCTAAGTTTGGCTCCTCCCAAAAAAATATTATTATGTTAGCTATGAAGATGTGTGCGGTTTAATATGTTTTATTACTAAAATCTACTTTCTACGCCAAGCGATTTCTAAGAAAAGTTGTTATGACATATAGACAAATAGACACGTGAGTAATCTTACAAAGGTTTCATTTTCCTTTTGAGGTACTAAACACTAAAAATTATAAAAAGGAATAGCTTCCGTTCAACAAAAGTAAGAACAAATTAAATGTAAACATGGAAAGCGAGTACCTTATAAAATGAAAGCAAATAATACTTAATAATGTATGTATATGTGTGTGTAAGTGTACGTGTGTAGGTGTGTATATGTATGTGTGTGTGTGTGTTTATTTGTGCGTACGAGCATGTGTGCGTGCATGCGGCCTGCGTGCGTGCGAATGTGTGTGCGTGTGAACATGCGTATGTGCTTGCATGCGTGTTTGTGTGTGTGTGTGCAAAACAATTCTTGTGTTTCAGTAGTGTACTGCAAAATAACAATGAAATATACCCTCATACTGAGAATGAAGTACTTTTATAGTTTATTTTTAAGGAAATGATAATAAAAATAAACCAATAACTATAATATAAAAACAATTATCAAACAAATTTTAAGAACTTGAGAAAGCAAACACATTTCATATTATAAGAAACCTATTCTCAGTTACATCATCTCTTTTTCAATTTTTACATTGGAAGATGACTATTGTACTACTGGAAACATTTGTATTAGGAACTTTCCGATAAAATTTGTAGCCATATTCTCAAAAACTCCTTTCCTTCTTGTTTAATTCTGCGTATCTTCAGTTTAAGGTAATCTAATAACAGAATATCAAAATATATAAACTAATTAACAACACGAATATAGTTTAGCGTAAAATCTATGTGTAAACATACAAAGATACCTCGTTACAAGTTGTGCGTAGAAATTAATTACATTGAAATAATATTCACTAATGTAAGTTCAGTTCCGCAAAGGTAATTGATTTGGTGGTTTTTAGTGTACCCTATTTGAGAAACTAGTAGATTTTATGCTTAAAGTAAAATAAGTAAACACAGTAGGAACTAGATAAAAGAGAAAATTGTATTCACTAATAATATTATGGATAAGGTTCAATTAATTAATTCACATTGTATTTATTCCAAGGGCAGAGCGTATATGCATGTTATTATTTAAGTTAAACATATACTTAATACTACAGTCAAAAATTCAATCGTTGACATCATCTTTGAGCGAAATAAAGGGCCATAGATCCTTGGTCATCTTATATATTGCCACTGATTTACTCTTATTGTTGAAACATTTAATTTGTCTGAATATTTTAGGATGATGAATTTATATTCTTAGCAACAGTTAATATAATTAAACAGCGCATTGATTATACAAAACTACAATATTAGAATATACAACGTATGATTTTCTAGTGTAGAGAAAAAACCACTTATACAAAATAAATTATATACACATTTAAGTATTTCAATATACGGGTAGTATGCACTAAAATTTTATTTTAATTTCACGAATATAAATGTAGAAATTTGTTTACGTAATAAAATTTATTAGATGTGCGTAGAGTTCGTACTACGAGGGTATCATAAACACGAGGTAAATATAAACATGTAAGACGACATAACATTTTCCAAGCTTGTATAAATATTGATGTTTTTTTTAATATATTGCCGATTACATTTTTCAAGGGGTAAAAATAATGTTTAGTTTTAAAATAACGTGAATCAATGCGTCTCCGTTAAGCTTTATGAAAATTGCTAGTAAGGCTATTCTTTCATAATTTGACTTCAGCATTCGGAGATTTGAAGGAGGGAAACATAATTTCTCAGCAGATTATTAGTAATATACTCTTAACTATGTAGAATAAAGTTAAAAAAAACCATATTCAAATATTTTGGAAATCTAACTTTCTCTTTCAGTTGACACCTCACACAATACCAGAAATGAACAAAAGAATCCATTTACTTTCTTTATCCTTAAGAAATTTCTCTGTAATTATTATTTACAATTATTAGCTTTTAAAAAATTAATTATGAGTTAGGCAAAATTAGAAATTTATTTTATTTCGTCAACAGTGCAGACGCCGATTTCAAAAGTAAAAAAATTAATTATTTATTGTGAATATGTTTGTATTTATTTTAAATTAATTATTTTTTACTTTTTCGTATATACGTTATTTAAGTCCGTCCTTTTAAATATTTAATTTTAGTATTTTTACTGATTAATTGTATTAAATAATTTCCTCTTTGTCTAAAGTTGGTTATCAACAACACACAGAAGCGAAGCGATAATAGTAGTCGCAAGTGGTTCGATGTTAGCCGTAGAGGAATTCCGTTTCTTTTATTCAAAATCCAATATCAGGTCCTGCAAAGTAACAACTACTAATAAACAACAAAGTATCAAGTAAAAACTACCAGTAGCAAATATAATGAATCACGGTTGATTTATTACCATGCATTAAAGAGTTCTATTGTCCAGAGCGCATCATCAGATTCTGACATGGTCGATGTTGTAGTTATTCTGCAAAGTAATAAATACCATCAGCAAATAACTTGAATCACGGTGGATTTACTATCATCTATTAAGGAGTTCCGTGGTTCATATCCAGAACTCCTCTTAAGATCCTGATCTGGTCAACGATGTAGGTATTTTGCAAAATAACAAAAAAAAATAACAAATATTTTAAATAATTTACATTGATTTACTAATGTATGTTAAAGAATTCCATTGTTCATTTCCAAACTCCACCATTAAATTATCACCATATTTATAAAAACCAGCTCGCTGGAAGCCTTTTTTAAACAAAAAAAATCAAATCGGCTTTGAAATGACAAAGAAATCGGTGCACATACATCTAAAAAAAATATACGAAACACATATAAACTCCTGTTTTTTTTAAATCGTTTAAAAATAAATCTCATTCAATATTTCGGAATAGAACCGCATTAAAATCGGTCGAAATTTGTAAAGAATTAACTTAAATTCAATTTATTTCATTTTGTTCAGTATTTCCTTTAAAAGGAAACTACCATAGAGATGTAATCCCTTTAAAAAATTGGTATTGTTTAATACTTATGCGTGCTTTAATGACTCAATGAAAACAATTAAGTACTAATTTTTTATAAAACTTTTAGTCAAATTATAACAGCATTTATAATGCCATTTGCCATTGTTTTATCATTCCATTGAAAATCGGTCAAAAGCTCACGTAATAAATAAATTATTCTATTTAAAAATAGTAACATTGTATGATTATGATATAAATGTTAACAACCCAAAAACAATCAACTCGGCACCGCCGTCGTCATCAAATTATTTAAAAATGAAGCCAATGGCAAGTATGCAGGCCGCAAAGTTGAATTTCCCGATTTTTATACCAATATTTTAAAGTAAAAACAAAATCAGAAACAATATACGACGGATACATATTTTTCATTTCATTGACCCAAAAATGTATTTTTGAATTGGTACTTTTATAGGCGAAAAAAATTCGTTTGTAACACAACTATAAACGTAACGAGATACAGCATCGTCTTTTGATAGATACTTGAGAGAGATAGAGGAGATAATTAATTGGAGGATTTTAGTTAATATATTCCTCAGTACGTAAAATCCATCATAATATTAACCAAATCGATGTTTATCAACTGATGTCATACAGAAATGCTGTAAACATCATAGTGGAATATGGTTTAGCGTGTTTTTCTTACTTTCTATAAGTGATAAATAAACAACGGCAGACCAAAGTGAACCCAGATTTTGATCGATGCCATTTTTATGTCAAGCTTCATCCCGATCGAATAAAATGTTTGTCCACAAAGTGGATTACATCACACATATGTATGTAAAATAAATATACAAACTTTCAAAATGATCCCGGATTTTATGCCAGGCATAACCAAGATCGGTAAACATATTATAGTCTAAGATCCGAATTAGAAACGACCTTCACCTATCTGCTAAATTGATGAAAAGTATCTTATATCAAATTTATTATGTTAAAAAATACATCGCGAGTGGTTTGTCTCAATTACTTTTTCAAAACACTGCACTCATTAGTTTAACGAACAAATTTTATATCAATCGAAAGTATGAAGCCTATGGAACATACAAACGTTGGGTTGTGTATTTTTTTTGCGTAACTATTTGGTTGGCAGGTATAAACAGATAAGTCTTTACTGGTAATTTACACCCATCGGTTTAATAAACAAATCTTATATCAATATAGACGCTATTTCATTGCAAACACGATGATATAAGGTTGTCTTCAAAAGATCTGCCTTCAATGACGGTTGATGAGCTTTAAAAAGCGAAATTTTGATGCGGATGGAGATGTACGATAAAGAGGTCCGAGCGAACTATGCCGTGCAATAGAAGTGGACGCAGCATTACGGCTGTACGCGACGCGGCCATCGGATAAAAAGAGTGCGCATGCTATTATTATATATTTTAATTTAATTTATCATATATTTATAATTTTTTTCTCAAGTCTACTGCCAATTGCTACAAAATAATGCTAAATATTTACTAGTCTATCGCTAGCCTTCTCAATTGAACGAACAAATAGTTTAACCCTAATAGTTGTTTGTTAGTAAATCAGACTTATAATCTTCCTTTTAGTTTCATAACCCAATTAAGTACTACAGTGTATTTAAGGATTAGTTTTCTGTACGCCTACGTACTGATAAGATTTTATTATGTTAATGTCTACCATTTCAAGTTCTTCTTAATTAATATAATAATATACGCAGTCTACTACCTATTACGGAGAATACGATTTCAGGCCTCATTTTCTTGAATCGTGGTAGAGAACATTGTATTATATGTTACGTAATTATTAATATATTGTATTTCATATTACGTATTATATAATATATAGTATTGTATTCTTGCCTTAGATGTTAATTAAAATTCGAGGGTTCACTAAATGCCAACAAAATAACAGTTTGATAAACATCTATGGAAAATATTTACAACGTTGTATGTATTAAATAAATACATTTGAGGCAATGCGTGAATACGAATTCACGTATAGAACTAACTAAATTGAAAAAGAATAAGGTGCTTTAAAAAAAGGTAGTAGTTTATTAACCCGCTAAACTTCCATTGGTTGGAAAATACGTGAATGTGCATAAAGTGACATGCATTGTTTGTCGGTAATGATTAAATCTATTACATCTCATTGTCCCAATTTTATGACATATGGTATTTTTGACGTGAATACCTCTTTAAATTTATTGCCCTAGTGGGAGGTAATTCAGATAATTTGATGATAACAAAATTGGAGGATAAATTTGCCATTGCAACTACGTAACTGTCATCTACCTTCAAAATTTAATTACACTACTGGATAGTTAAAGAATCAAAGAATTCATTACGTTGTCATTACGACGTATTACGATGGATCGCGCGCTGTGGAGGGGCACTTAGTTAAAATTTGGACTCGTAGAAGCTACAAAGCTCGTTTGAGTTTCAATCAACAGAGACCTCGTCACGATTTATCGATCGCGTGCATACACACAAACAAAATTAGTGTAAAAGATGAATATGTATGATGTTAAAGGTAAGTTATAATGAAAACTAAATAAAATGTCGGCCTATACAATTAGAAATCCAAATCATTATATAGAAATCGTATACGGCTGGAAACAGTTTCTCAGGAGCAATAAGCTACACCCCGATTTTTTCGTTTCATGTAGGTACAGATTTTTATGAAATGGTATATAAAAATATATATTCAGAAATATCAAATAATCTTATTCAATTTTGCATAAACTCGAAATCCGTTAAATTAATTTGGAAGAAAGAAAGAAGTGGAAAATGTTTGAAAATATATTTCACAATGATATTTTATAGTTCATTATTAAGGAAAAAGGCAGTTTACGCTGTGTGCTCGAAAAGTGATTTGAGTTTCAATCTAACCGTAGACGAATTAAAGGTTTATATTGGAGTCATTTATTCGTCATATCATCACTTAAGATGATAGTCTCGCATATAGATTAAAAATTTGGAAGGGAGGTGAGGGGTGAGAAAATCATCATCACTGGCTTCTGCAGTTTTCTTACAATCCGTGATTTATGAAAACAATGATTACTATATATAGAAAAGAGACAGACAGAAGCGGTGACAAAGTGAGGTTTGCAAAATGGAACCATTTCCTTCGTGCCAAATGCGAAAAAAGCTTTGCATGACTATTTTATACCTCGCCATTAGGCCTAATATTTAATACTGTTTTATTTTTTTTACATAATATAATAAGAAACAATAATTAGTAAAGATATACTTCAGTTGATTTCATAGCTTTATTTTCAAAGCGTATTTAAGACAGGTCACACAAAGAGCGACAATATCCTAAAATGCTTAGTTTATTTTAATTATACGGTTTCTTTACAGCAGCTCATCCTCGTTTTTCTAATATATATTAATATATATGTTCTCATACTATATGTATTACACTATCATATCATAGCTTTCATATAAAACATATATACAGATATAACGACAATAACCAAGCACAAATTGTGTATTATAAACAGAAACTGTCATGATCTGTTTGTAACTCAACAAGAAATAGATATTTCAACAATACCAATAATATTTTCTAGCTTTTCTTCAATTTTGAATTCGGATCGTTAACATTAAAACAAGGGATTTCGAACTTTATTTCCAAAGGTTTATACTTCTCATTCCAGGTATCAATAATCCATTCTACCGATCGTTCAACTAATTATTAATTAAAAAGTATAATTTGGAACGCCTCTTTCATTGGGTGTACACTGAAAACCACTAATTCAATCACACATTACAATCACATTCTAACATGAAGAAAATGCAAAGTAGATCAGGCATGGTTAACATAGCAACAGATTTCTACCTAAAATTATATGATGATAATTCAACCACTCATTTATATGAACCACCACTAAAAATACAAACTGATAATAATAAAAATGACCCAAAGATACCACGCTTTACGGAAATAAAAAAATTAACAAAAATTGAAAAAGTAAAATATTATAAGAGCCCTGGTCCTGAGAGTATCAAATCAGATGATTCCTTTGACAACCTTGAGACAAACGAAGCAATCAAATCAGCCGATTCCTTATTGGTTACACCAATCAAGAAACATTTTAACGAAATTCTGCAATAATACAAAGAGTACAATATGGACTGAATCCAGAATAATCATACTTTACAAAAAAGGAGATCGGAAGAATGTTGCTAACTATAGACAAATAAGCCTCTAGTCTACAGTATATAAACTGGTCGTGTTAGTACTGGAAGATTTCCTCGTTTACAGAGAAAAAGAAACCCTGGGAACAGGCTCGATTTAGGAAAGGGTACTCAACAATAGCTCACAAGCAAGCATTAAAACAAATAATTGAAAAATAGCTAGATTTGCGAAGACCGCTATATCTTACTTCGTAGCCCATATAAAAGCATTCGACGTTACATTGCATAGTAGCATATAGGAAGCTCTTTCAGACCAGATTGTGCTAAAAGTCTATATAAATATCCTAAAAAACATTTTTAGCGACAGCACAAGCAGAGTTAAGCCAGGTAAAATTGGACGCAAAATAAATATACATAGAGGAGTTAGATAAGGTGACACGTTATCACCTAACATATTTATTGTGATCCTAGAGGATATTCCAATAATTTAGATTGGCAAGTAGAGGTATACACCTCAAAGGAAAATATTTAAGCCACTTGCGATTCACCGATGACGTAATCATAATTTCTGAAAGCCTGAAACATCTCCAAATTATTCTAAATCAGCTCTACCAGGCAAGTAAGATAAGCTTAAAACTTAACACCTCCAAAACAAAAGTTACTTGAAACAAATGCCAAATAACTGTCTTAATAAACAACAACCCGCTAGGTATATCAAAGAATATATTTACTTGGGAAAGCAAATCTCGTTTTGAAACTCTAGAAACATTGAAGAAATTAA
This sequence comes from Druceiella hillmani, assembly GCA_039881145.1. Lineage (NCBI taxonomy): Eukaryota > Metazoa > Arthropoda > Insecta > Lepidoptera > Hepialidae > Druceiella > Druceiella hillmani. Next base: position 3,542,467 of record JAYKKI010000103.1, read on the forward strand.
TAGGCGTATAACACCCTCTTGGAATAAGTTTTGGAACTGCAAAGAAACAATAAAATCGTTGCTTAATATTAAAAGTAAAGTATTCAATTCTTACATAATATCAATTCTAACATATGGTTATCAAACGTGTATTTATAACAACGAGACCTGCAACAAAATGCGAAAATGTGAGAGAGCGATGGAAAGCAGTATTTGAAACACAAAATTAAAAGATAAAAAAAACCACCTGGACATACGCAAAAAAACAAGTCATGGACGGTCTCTATACTAGGCCAAAAAAATTATATGGAAATGGGCCAATCCTATCTAGCCGGTTTACTGGACCAAAGATAGACCAAAATGATAACCCAGTGGCATGGACCACTTGGTAATCGTCGACAAGGAAGGCCACAACAAAGATGGGCAGATAATCTTGATTTGAGGAAGCTGTTGGATGGAAGTAGCCCGGGATCGGATTACATGGAACGGTTGGAGGAGGTCTATATCTTAAAAAGGGATCCATAGTTAAAATTTTTAAATTTAAGTTATGTATTTTTAATCAAGGAAATTGACATTTATATATTCTTCTGTTTTTTAATATGAATTGTAATTTTACTTAATTAGGGAATAAATGGCTTATTATTATTATTATTATTATGTGAAACTTTTGACTAAAAGAAATAAGTAATTTCATTAACTGGCAACGATCTTGTTACAATGTGAAATGTTCCAAAAAATGCATTCTTACTTTTACTTCTGATTAAAATAAAAATGTTTGAAATGATTCAGCGTGGCACATGACGTAATAACAAGAAACGAATTAAGTAACCATATCATGTTGGTCAACATTTAATAAAAATAATATCATTTAACATTTCTTTGAAAAAAAAACGGAAAAAACTTATGGGTGAAATGACAGAAAAAGGAAAATCATAACCGTGGAAAATTTAACATATACCCATTCATCTCTATATGTTAATATGTTGAAAAGAGCCATGACCATTTTCAATAGTTTTACGGTTTTAAGTAGTAAAACGGAAAATATTTGTTAATAATAATTTAGGTTTTATGGGTATATGTTAGTTAAAGAAATTGTTGCATGCAGATATTTACGTCACATAATACGTTATTCCTTTGTATCGCTATAATTATCGATATAATGTCGCTATTAAGTCCCACTATTTTAGGTTTCGTATTTAAAAAGAAAAAGAATGGAGTCTATTTAAGATCATTTACGTATTTACCAGTCTGAGTCAGTCTATTGGCCCAAATACAGTTTAGGCGGACTAGAAAAAGAACTCGAAGGATTTTTTAATTACACGTATCCTATGGAGTGACAAAAATAGCCCCATCTCTCCCCCTACCTGCTATTAATTTTCTAAAAATAAATTTCCTAGTTTGACATATAATTTCACCTTCTTGATTTTAGCTTTCTTTATTTTTTTCGTCTTACATTTTAACTGCTGAAAGACAACTTGGACAAAGTGCTTCGGTCACAGGGTTTCTGTTCTAAATATAGCTATTATACACAACATATTACTTTATTATAGAAAGTATTGTCGGTTTTCAAAACAAATTATATGTGAGCTATATATTTTTCCCTCTATTTAGGCGCACATACACAGAGGCGCGCGCGCCTTCGAGCACACACAAAAAGACACTCACATATATGTATGTATAAGTTTTTGAACCTTAAATAAATAAAACCAAAATATTTAAAAAATATCGAAATAATTATCTAAATGAAATTAAGTGACAATAATGTATATGATTATTTTGTTGAAAGAAAAATAACGGCCACATTTTAATTTATGATAAATATGAAAAATATTGTTTTTCATATTCCATAATAAATAGCCCTTTGTAATATATCGAACTTTCTTTGTTATCACTCATCCTTTGATTTATAATTTAGCTAAATTTTCAAAAATCAATTGATTTTTTATGTATTTTTTTCAAACGTAAAATTATGTGGCTTGAGTTTTTTATTTAAGCACATGTATAAAATCGCAACCGTATTGTATTTAATTACATTACATATGCATATAATTTCCTTCTAAATAAATTATTAAAATAGTAATAAATTATCTTATTAAAGACCGTTCGATCAGTCTAATCATTTATTTTTTTCAGTTTCCCATCTAATATTTCTCACTGGTCGGTTTTCGTTTCTTTACTCACGGGTAATTGATAATAATGTTTTTTTTACTGGGATTCAGTTCTTCAAATACTACAACTATTTTAACAGCTAAATAATGATTCAAAATTTAATCAGGCGATTTGACAAATTTATTTCCTAGGATGAGTAAAATTCTAAAAATATATTTTACTGAAAATTTTTCGAAAACACATTCAGTGTGAGAAAATATAAAGCAACCCAATGACATTACAATTTGCCTCCATGTAAAGAAGGAGCGTCTTTTCGGAGCAGATTTGCGATATGATCAGAATCAGTTAAGTATATAACGTAACGAGAGCGTGAAATGATAATAAAGACAAACGTTAAAATCTATGTTCGCTCATTGTATTCGTATATTGCTTTTCATAAGAGTATCAGTACATTATTATTGCAAATCGTCTTCTTTATTTTATATATTGAGTCGGTGTTCCTTTATAATGCCTCATATTTCTTCAAATGTTCTATCACCATAAATTATTTCGGATGTTCTTATACAGTAAACTCTGGTGTTATTTCAGCTCTTTAGGCAAGTTTGTATGATTGAAATAAAGAAAGTAAATCGGGAGTAGTTGGAAATATGCATAATATAGATTTTAATTTCTAATACTATAAACCAAAATAGAATTACCATATTTTGAATAAATTAATAACCTGTCTCCTAAATCTATTTCAGAAGCTACGAGACAAATAGATGCGATTTGATTTAAGACGAATTGAAGTTAAAGCAGCGGGAAGTAAATGCGTTCATTTAATAGGTATAGTTTTGTTATAAACATTATCTTTATAAATACATTAATTTTTATTTTAACCAAAAAATATTTTAATAAATCCGCTTCGAATAAATATAATTTCTAATTTGAAGCTATCCGTAGGCTAGCAATAATCATATCCAGGAAAACGTTACTATAGAATAAATTGTTTAAAAAAAATTAAGCCACAAAATTGCGTTCTATATATATTTTGTGACTATATTAGCTTTGCAAAATGCAAACATATTTAAAGTTGATAACGTTTTACATAAAACTTCATAAACTTTAATATGATTATGAAAGTTTTTTTAGGATAATTTGGATAAACCAATATAAATGAAAGCTTTAACATTGTTTTAGGGAAAAAAAACCTTAAAAATCTGTCGCCTTCATTTATGCCCTATTCGATCACTCCATAATATTTTCAATGTACGTATCGTAGCCACAAGGACACAGCTCCTAAAATTTAATATCTCTTTAAGTGCTGTTAGTAATTTTTTCACGATCAACCAGTTAACCCTATACCCTTCAGGAAGTTAATGTCATCGCAGCTAGTTTCAAGCGTTATATTAAACAAATTATATTGCCTACTATAGCTTTCACAGGCGTAGAACATGGTGCGAGTTTAAAAAATTATAATATGTAGAATAAACCCAATGGTTTTTCTGTAATCTCCTAGTCAGACATTAGCGACACTGTTTTATTGTGATTTTTAGCTAAGTAATTTGGAAAATAAGGGAAATACATATATTTTAGACAATCTTTTTGAAAATGCATTTAAAAAGTTTCAAAATATAATTTTTATGTCTCATAAAAAAATTGGAACTTTTATTTGCCCTCTCTTTAACTCATATATGAAAATATTTAAAAAATAGTGCAAAATGTTTGGGTTACTTTACGTATAATTATGCCAAATTCATTGTTTCTACGTCGCACGATTTGTAATAAAATCGGCTATGAATATAGAAAAATAAAAAATATGTTGTCTACTGTATCTCTCGTAGGTATGTAATAATTTATGAAATCTAATAACGTTGCTACTGGTGTACTACAACCTTTGTTTGGCTTCTAAAAGCCCTTATTTTTTCATAATTTTAGGCTGAGTAATTTCGAAAATAAATGATGGAGAACATATATTTTGCATTTCTTTATTTCTGAACAATTCAATTTGCAATTAGCAAAGATAAAAAAGAATATCTTTGCTACGAGATTATTTTATGCCAAAATATTTTATCATGAATGATGTAAAAATTATAGTTTGCTCAATAAATATACTTAGGAAAGTTTCACTTTAATTATATTTGCTATTTAGTATATTAATCAATAGCCTTAAAAAATGTCGTTAATTCACACATTTTAATAGACTCACTGCGTATCACTGGAATCACTTTGAATATAAAGCGAATGCCTTCTTATCATTATAGCGCTATTGTATTTGTAAACATTTCACTGCCGTATCGTTTATCACTAGCCCAGCTATTGAAGCTTTTAGTTGTCTCAAAGGCATTCTGTCTGAGTTGAAGACAGTTACTTGAGTATTATTGAAGTTTATCTTACGACTACCTTAATATGCCAATTGAATAATTCAGGTCTTAATTGTACATTGTACCGCAAGAGATACTCTTTCGATAATTTAGATGCGTTTCCTAATATTTTATATTCTTTTTCTTTTATACAGTATTTCAGAGAGTGAGATAAATTTTGGAAATTTTGAAACAATCAATTTTTATAATAATTTGTTTGAATTGACTAACAAATATCTTAGTTGAATATTGAATATATTTGGCGTTAATTTTGTAGAAATTCAATATTCACAATTAAATGAAACTACGTGATGTAGTATTATCTTTGCTAATATCCTACCTGAAGATGTTGTAATACAACGAAACCTAGGTCGTGGTAACGAAATTCGTGGTAAATAAAGTAGAAATAATACTACATCACGTAGTTTCATTTAATTATGAAATATCTTAGTGTCTTTCATAAATATTTCTTTGAAAATATTTGACATAATTCGGTCAAGTAATCACTCTCAGAGCTCACAGAATGTACTCACAGACATATCAAACTTTATGTAAGAGTTTTTGATTATAGTTTTCCGAAATGTAATGTTTTTATATTTATATAAGCAGCAATTTCATGCTAAACTCTCCTTCATCGACTTTAATGCAGTTTTTAAATATTTTCTTAGCGTATACCAAATTTAACAAAATTTGTCGCGTTTATTCTTAAAGCTGTTTACATATTTATAATTAGTTACAAAAGACCGTACGGCCATTAGAACTCAAAAGGACACTAAAGATAAATTAAGACTCTCAAATTTAAGGAAAAGATCAAAAGATCTTTAGAGAAAGCTATTTATTATAACGTGGTAACGATCAGACAATTCACAATATCAGTGTTAGGGGACACATACACATAAATATTTTCGCAGTTCTAAAAAATATAAGGATGTCGTTGAATCGTTATAAAGTCAATCAAATGACGCTAATATTTAAATACAAGTTAAACCCAAGCAATCCCTACAAGTTGTAAACAAAAATGTTATTACTTTTAATGTTATTGACATATTTTACAATTAAGCCTTTTAAGCGACCTTTATACTTTAAAAGAATGAAAGTTTGACCATATCATAGTGATACTTATTGCTTGATATAACTTTTTTCTTTCAAAAATGTATAGGTAGTCAAAATGTAATCCAGCAATGACGTTTTATACGGTATAAAAAACATATCGAATTGACGATTCCAAGAACAAGCGAAAGCAAAAATCAACGAAACACATCATTGAAGTCCAGAAGATTCAGCAGCTCGATCGGAACTAACTAAGAATAACAGCTATGGACTGAATAAATGGAGAGAAATCGTTTCAGTTGTGCACCAGTCTTCAACCAGTTTTAGAATCAGTCTCAATCAGATGTCAGTTAGGATTTACAGATGAAGAAAGAGTACAATGGATAATGAACTTCATGTCCGTTTATTTCTACAACTTTATCAAGCCGTCATCTGAACTAATATGGCAAGTAAAATAATATATAATTGTTGTGATCATCGATGTAGGCTCTATAATAAAATTGGTCTAATTTTATCAATTTTGAGGATCTTACACAAGGAAGTGCATCGGAGTTGCTCAAAAAAAAATCTCCTCAGAATTAGTTACGTTGATTCTAAATAATTATAACTAGAATTTTTTGGCTATCAAATGGGGGAGATCCCTCCTAGCAGGTATTTATGTAATATTTTACACGTATCTTTTAACTTTGATTTTAAAGTGTTCGGATTCGAGATTTAGATTCGAGAGACATTTGACAGACCGACAGACAGAAATCAAAATGACAAAAATAAGTTTGGTTCAGAAATTTTAAAATAAAGTTTAAAACATTATCGACAGAAATAAATTCATTGTGTATATTTCATAAATATATCTGTACATTCAATGTTACATCTGTACATGTAGAAAGTGAAAAAAACTACCGTATGGTCAGATTTCTGTAGGTTTTTCTTCACTAAAAGAAAAATGGAATTGGAAAACGGTTGAAAAAACCTAAACTCTATACATTTAAATAAATTTTAGATTTTTATAGACGCAATATTAGACATAATACAAAACATATTTATACGCGTATTTAGCTTAAACAATAATTGTCAACTTCGACGAAATAGGAAAAATCTTGTCCATAAACGTGCAATGTATCAAATATAATAAATCCCACGATTCAAATAAAGTTCAGTTAAAAATATCGAACCCTACGCTTTTGGAAAATAAAAATAATTATTGGTCAAAGATATAAAAAATATGTCGCGAAGACGGCTGCGCACGGTGGAGCAAGTGGAGCAAGCCAACTTAACTTGCTTGATATGAGGAGGGTAAAATAAGTCACGAACGCTTTTGTGCCACATATTGTTACATTCTAGTCAGAGTTCTAACTCTGGGAAAAACAAATATTTAGTTTCTTTTCAGAATATTGATGGCTTATGTAGCTTTAATATAGTAGATTGTGAGATGCAACAGGATATATAAAATAATTCGTCCTTTAAAGAAATGAATAAATGTTTAACATATGAATGCATGTATAATATTCAAGGATGAACAACACGGATTGGATTTTTTCGTCTTACGAAAAACAGACTTTGAAATTTACACGTTTGAATAATAATCGATGTAATGAAGGCAGATAGTACAAACAATAGATGTGTTACGACATTTTATGTTGCTATAAATCTGATAAAAGCTGGCTAACTAACCATTATTTTGTCACTCGTCACGTTTTGCTATCAAGATTTGAAACTATTAAACTAACTACATTGGAAAAACCATATAAATTTCACGTGATAACATTACACTTAATAAAAATAAACTCAAATAAATGCGAGCTTCTTTACTCCGGCAGCCACTTCCGTCTACGAGTCACGAGCTAGCTTGAGAGGTTCACGTAGCAACACTTACATTGTTCGTACGCGACGTAGATGGTAGCGATGTTCCCGTCTGCGAATGCTATGAGGTGTGGCACTAAAATAAATCTGCCTTCACGTTTTTATCGTAAGAAAAACATAAATTACCATTACTATTAATTGTAAAACGATAAATTACGATGCCGTATTATTATCAAGAACTCAATAGGTATTATACGAAAATAAAAGACCGGTTTTTCCTATTGCATAACTGATATATTTATAATTATTCTTTCATAGTTATTTAAAAACATTTCAGGAAATAAAATATAAAGTATGGTAAGGTTATTATCATGAAATTAAATTCTTATAGTTTCCCACAATGGAAGTAGCGTAAAAAGCATTGTGGAAATAGATTGAAAGTTATAATTGCAACATAATTAAGAATGTTTAGCCAATGAAGACAAAAAATAATTAATTTTTCAAATTAAATATGAAAAATATTGAATCAACAGATATATATATATATATATATATATATATATATATATATATATATATATATATATATATGTATATATATATATATATGTATGTATATATATATATATATATATATATATATATATATATATATACATATATATATATATATATATATGAGATTTAATTTCAGCAAAATATATAAAAAGAAAATATCCGACACATGATGATTAAGGCCTACGAAGACAGGTAAAAATGTAAAAAAATATTCAACTCCAGATTGTGAAGATACCGCAACTGTCGATGCGCTGAGTATCAATAGTAAATAATATAGAATATTTACCGGAGAATAATTTTTTCCTGTCGATCGCTTTAAACATGTGCCGATAAATTTTTAATTTGGGTGGAAAATTTTAAATACTACAAGGACTTTTAAATACTAGAAGGAAAAATTCAAAAACTAATATTAAAAAAACTGACTGCAATATTTTAATAATATAGTGCATATAATGCAGAAAATTTTAGCATTTTTTATTGAATGAAAATGCAAGGTTTTATTGAATTTACGAATAAAATGTAATTTAATTACAATAAATTTTATCTAATTTTCATGTAATTTCAAGGCTGTTTAAGTGTATGATCCCTAAATTTGCATAACGTAACGAAAGAATTTATCACGTATAACCCCACAAATACTAGAATTTCGGTTTCTATAATCAGATTTTTTTGTGGAAGCCCTTTTTAAACACACTCGCTTTTGCTAGAAGTTTTATTGCAAGTATTCATCCGTACACCACACAACAGTTACTGAGTATTTTTTGGAGTTATTCTTATTTGATGTAAACGAGAGTTCTTTAAAAAAATTTTCAAAACCCGCATTGAAAACTACATTAACGGCAAATAGTTAAACTATTTTACAATTATACACTTGCACCGAAAACTATATACAATTATTTAATTTGTTTTTCAGAAAATATTTGATTCCAAATGGAGTTATGAATTTTCCACGCGAACGGATTTTTTTCGGCACTAATTGAGTCGTATATAGATCTAAATTGCAAACTCCAAATACTGAAATATAATGCTCGAATAGATAACGATATATGTTTTGCTCAGCTGTTTCGATAAGATAGGATTTTCGATTCCGCTCCTATATTTGTTACCATCGTATCTCGTAGATAGAAAGCTTTTCGTGCAGCTAGGGAACTCCATATAGAGGAATAGCACTTTATGGAGGTACTTTTCTAAAGATGTCCTAATATCATAAATTGCGGGTGGCATTACCGTTTAGCGACTTTTATAAAACAAATGACCATTTTTTATAATTTTTCGTTGCACAAAATCCGTAATTTTTAATTAACCGGTTATTGATCATCGTAGGCTTTCAAGGTAAGGTTTCAAGACCAAGATCATAAGAGCAGAGTCCGTTCTTAAGGCCAATTTAAAACTATTATCTTCGGTGTAATGGTTTGATGTTAACTCTCATTAAACGAACGTATTTAAGCCTGTTTGTATATTATTTTAACGTATTTTATTAATTTCAACAATTTGTCTAGAAACTCCCAAATTTATAAGATCATTAATAAAATTGTTATATAGTATAATAATATTTGATAGTTAGTATGACGGTAGTGATGTGTTTTTTTTTTCATTTTCAAGATAAGACATATAGGCTATTTAAAACTTAATGCTTTTAAATACTTTTCATGCAATTTACGTAAATTGTAATTAGGTTTGTTTTTCACCATAGTAAGATAAACAGTAGTAAAACATTTCTTAAATTACAAATTAAATCATCTCGTAAACGTAATATAAGTATTACCTTATTAAAAATACGAAAACAATGGTTTCGATCCTCTCCAAAAATTTAGGTTGTATTTTTTAACGTCTCTTCACTATGTCCTAATATTTTGTTATTCTCAATATTTCAAACCTTTACGTATTTGTGAAAACTTTTGCAAAATCAATATAACATAAAAAAGTAACTTCTGTTACGCATATCTAATAATATGTATATATATATAAATATATATATATATATATATACATATATATATATGTGTATATATATATACATATATATATATGTGTATATATATACATATATATATATATATATATATATATATATATATATATATATATATATATGTGTATATATATATATATATATAATACTTAATTTTTCAATTTAAAAAACACTAGAAAATTAAAGTTTCACGTTGATGTACTTTTTACACGGGTAGAAGTTTTTAAAATTTCAAAATATTTGAATATATAAAATACTTGCAACTTTCAAATAGAAATACTTGACGGGTTTCTTAGGTTTCCCAGATTAAAAATCATAAATAAATAGATTGGAATTCTTCAAAGGTCGGGTGAAATTTTAAATTAAGCTCGGTAATAAAGCAAATTAATCAGCACGAAATTTAATTATAAAATCCTAAAAATAATTTAGTGGAAATTTTAGTACTTTTCTCAATGTTTACTGGCAGTTTCGGAAATGGGAGAGATCAATTAACTTAACCCGATATGTAATCCTGCCGGATAAAGTTTATTTTCTTTTGTTCACACTTAAACAGTGCGATATATTTCAATGAAATTTTACTTTTGGATATACCTTTATCCTAGATGGAATGGTAGTTTGTAAAAAATTATTTAACAAACACGAAACCTGTTAGTTTACAAGTTTGTTTTCCTTCCTTTCTTGCTTAAAATTTTCTAGGATTTCAATGAAACTCTGTATAAAGGAAATAAACAATTAAAAGTAGACTGTATATAATTACACTTTCATTTACCTAAGATAAATTATGCAAGCATAAAAGAAAAAAATGTGTATATATATATATATATATATATATATATATATATATATATATATATATATATATATATATATATATATATATTTCGTGAATAGATAATGCACAATAAAGACAATCAATAAAAATATTATTACTGAATATCATATTCACCGAAATTGATTATATGGACTTGTTAGTCCTCATCTGAAGAAATTTCACTTTTGGCAAATAGATATATGGCCAAGTAAGTTCCTTGGAGAAAAAATATATTTCACATTTTCTTGATACCACGCTATATATTATCTAGTGACAAATATACATTAACGAAATAATATTATTAACCCACAAAATATTTCAATGTCGATCCTTTTTCTATGAAAATACCTATCTGGTGCCTAATCAAAACAGAATGGAGTCATTTGAAGAAAATGTTTTACCCTATAATAATGGACTCTTAGATCTGAGAAGTTTCCACGAATTCAATGCGATCCATTAGGAAGATTGATAACATCAATCATGCGACCCAGTGGTCGTAATGTCTAGTGATACTCGAATAAATATTATTGAGTACGACTAAAGAAAAGCGAGCAAAATTGCGAATATTGGCTTCGAATGAAATACATTACACAAGATTTCTTAAGCAATAAGATACTTAACTGCGTAAGATCTTCTTATAAGATAACAGGTATATTTTTGCAATGTAAGTTGCAAACATTTTTAATGTATTCTTTATAAATGTGGTGTATTTCCACATGGTTAACTAGACCCGATATATATATATATATATATATATATATATATATATATATATATATATATAAATATATAGTGAGCATTGAAATAAAAATATTAAAATCATAGATTATCACTGTACTACCATACGAAATCTGTGACAGAGTGAATAACTGACTTGGCATTCGCTCGGGTTCCGCTGATGATATCCTTTGCTCATGTCTGTGTTCTAGAAATTCGCTTTATCTGATCGTGGTCTTGTTGTTGGTTCTTCATGTTATGTATAAATGAATATTGTGGTGATTTATTTGTTCTGGTAATTAGGCTTCCTTGTGGTCCGCAGTCATTTATCGAATAATATTGTCACTTCCCGATGAAATACACAAGCGTGCTTACTTAACTTCTTTATTCCTAAACTGGAATCTAGCTACCTCATTTCTTAAAGCGACCTCACTTCTAAGTCCATCTACTCATCGGTAGAATCACGTTAATGCTCTGGTAATGAGTATTGTATGTAACATGGTTGTAGGCCAACTGGGTCAATAGTTGTAGCTACGATCCATTGATTTATCAATAGTCTGATCCACGTAGGTGGTCTTAATTAATTAGATCTAAGTGAAGATAATTAAGCGGTATTTTTTTGTATTTGTCTACTTTTCCGTATTTTCAGTGTCAATGTGTAGTCTTCGGCTCGAGACTTTTCTTCTGTTTCTTGATTTCATATAAACGGACATTTTTGGTAACCTCTGCAAGTGTATACAAACTCGGTCCTCCCGGACAGGAGGTATTTGGACTTGAGTCTTATAGTCAAGTTTTGTTTACAAGGTATGAAGTATAAAAGCAATATATCATGTTTGATGAATAGGAAGATTTTAAGGATAAAAGTCTATGGTAAAATATGTAGTATAGGTTTTAATACCTGCAGATTTTTCCATACTATGTGCAATTGCTTTCATCGGTTCGTATTTTATTTAAGAAATATGTATTCTTCAATTAGGTTTTAAACATAATTACTATTTAACATTACACTTGGACCTAGAATACCTATTTGCGTGAGTGTAATTTCGTTTTCTAATATTCGTAATTAATAAAGTATTATTTCCAAGCTTATGTCTCTTTCGATAATGCATTAGAAAATCAATTTGTTTTTCCAGAATAATAAATTTCTCTACAGAATTTTAAATAATTTTTCCCGTTTTGGGGAACTAATTTCTCGAATTTTTAATACTGCCTTTTATAATCCATTTTGTTAAAATACATTTAAACCTCTTTTATTTAAGTATTCTATTTTTTTAAATTACGTGCATATACTTGTTTAAGATTATCTGTTACTGCCTTTACTACAATATCTAATCACTTTGCTAGACCCCTTTTATATAGAAATATGTATCAAAACAGGCAATAAAAATTTGTTTTTGAACCAATTATTACCATAGCGCTGTGATCTATATATTTCTTATACGTCACGGAATGACGTATTATTTTCAAATATATCGGCAGTTAAATTAACGGTATATTTTCGTGAGCGTGCCTCACAAATAGGTTATAATATGTGTACATATAAAACCCCACGTACCTATCAATTGAAATGCTCTTAATTCTCTGAGAAATACTATATTATTCAAGTTGTCGAGCAGCTCAATTTTGACTAAAGCAATTTCTAGGAGCGTGACGGCTCCGTGCTTTAACTGGAACAGTAGTTTGTCGACACTTGCATATATAGTGAACTCTTACAGTAATGGAAATATTGTTAGAATGTAAACGGGTGGTATAAAGTCCTTTGATTGCGTAATCAGGCGTTATATTTTACCTCCGACTTTAAAATCACGTTTTTATGTGTTAAAATGGCATTTGATTTAATTTGTTTTAGAGTCCCATGAATTGAAGAATTATCAATCATTTTGTATCTTCTGACATAGATAGTTATGTTTAAGTCCATGGTTTTTATGGAATTCTTGCCGAAAGTAAATCAAGTTATATTCTACTAATTCATAAAAGAAAAAACTAGAAAGGATTTCTTTACTTTGTGTTATTTCTAGATCAACATTTTCTTGTTTCTTGTAGCCGAACGTAGAGTATTGCTCTAAGTGATAAGCGAATTACGGAACCGTTCAGTCGGTGAATTGAAATTAGGCTTGTACATTTAAAAAAATGTATGTATTTTGTTAACTGTAAATGAATTTTATAACTTTATTTTCTAAGTTAGCGTTCGGAACTGCTGTTATTTTATTTGGAAATCCAAGTACAGATAAACCTTTACATAGTAATTTTGTTATATGAAAGCAACTAGTGACTTGTAGTAATGACGCTTGCAATTTTGGAAAGTTATCTATCTATTATGGTAAAAAATATCACGAGATTTGAGGAACAAATATCCATAAACATGTGCTTCGTTATTTTTTTTTGTTGATAATAAGATTCTTAGAGGATTCTTTTCTGATAACAATAGGATTAAGACAGATTTTGCACTAGTTCATATCCATTTGTAAAGTAAGAGGTATATTAGTCCAATAACTGCTATTTAGGTATGAGTATGTTTCCTGCATTTTATGGTGCGTGGTTTTTCTTTCATGGTATTATTTTATCAGTTTCAGCTTTTGATCCTGTCTTATATTTCAATAATGCATAATGCACATAATGTTAACTTTTTTCTACGGAAGTTAAATTTTAATATTGTCGTGTAAACTTAGGGATATAAGACACATTTCTTCATCGTAAAATTAGCGATGGAAGATCCTATCAGCAATTGTATGTTCGTCTGAAAATTTATTTTGTTTTTCTGTAATTCCTGAAAAAAATTGTTTTAGGGTAGTTTGCAAATTAATTGATTTATTCTCTACCCCATAACTTATACCAATAGGTTTATAATGTGTAATTATTTCATGGCTTATCTAATGTATTTAATTTATCAGTATGCAAACTATTTCATTGTGTGACAATATATTTGTATTTTTAGTAATTATGTTGATTCGTTTAAAAGTTAGTAGTGTCACTGCTGTTGGTTTTTTGAACTTGTCTCTTAGTTGTCAAGTCTCAGTTGAAATTTTGTTCGGCTTCTAATTCTGAAATCTCGTTTATAATTTTTTGTAGTCTTCTTCAACTTTTAAAGAATTAACACAATCACGAAAAAGTATAACCTTAAATAACATGTCTGCATATTTGTTTTGTTTGCCATTTGTATACATTAAGGTAGTTATATTCTACTAATCTGAGCGTCTTGTGCTACAATTTTGAATTTAAATCGGCATGAATACGGTCTAAATTGTATCATAGCCAATTTGATTGCGAGTGATTTGGTTCTTCACTGCCGATGGCCAAATCTCTTTGTTGAAAGCGTTCGAAAAGTGCATGCTACCGGTTTATTGAAACCGACTCTCTCTGATGATAATACCACATCACACCACATTTTTTTTGTAAATTAGAGCGTTAGCAGAAAGCATCGTTATAGAAATGTAGGTATTAGATTGAAGAACTCTACTTGCTTTCTAATGAATCCCGATTTCTTAATTTAAATTTGAAAGTATGCTCTCTGAATCTATCGAATACGTATTTTGTGTTGAGTAAGCTACAATATATCGAGGTACAGAACATATGCAGTTTCATAAAATCTCTCTTACGATAGTATCATTTAAATATCTAAAGTTTGCTACTAGTTGCCGCTTCTTATACTGGAAGCATTTGTCTTTTTGAGCAGAATGTAAATCGTGCATGAATAAAACGAAGTACTATCACTAAATATATCGATAATCTACCTCATTCTGAATTTCCCAATTTAGTGAAGAGGCTCGTCCATGATTTCTCATGAAAGGGAATATCATTCTTTATACAAAGTTTGCGTTTAAAGCAGCGGTGTACGTAAAAAATGTTCAATAGATTTTCCGAATAGAAAATGTCCCAATATCAGAAATGTAGTTTTCGATTCATTTTTTCTTAATCTATCAGGGGTCTATCCTTAGTCTTGTTAAGTTTTCTTTTAGTTCGTAATGCATGTCTGCAGGGCAAGTGTAGTTATTAATTTCGTCTTTTGTCGTTTGGATAAATTTTCCTAGAAAAGTTCTAATTTGATATGGGATGAATTTTTAATAATATTAACGTTATCCGTTTTGTTAAGTATATTATGGTTTTTTCTTTGTTACGTTGATTATACCATACGGTAAATATAATCTTAGCTTTCTTATATCCGCATTTTGAGTCTCCATCAAAGTGATTGATTATTATTGCCATTATTAATTCCCGTCTTGGTTGAATTTTGATTTTTCTAGTTAGGTAGAAAAAATCAATCGTAATTTTGCTAGTTTTTAGAGTTTTTGTCCCTCAGATTTATTTAACTAGATAATTTTGTAAGCAAAACCAGGCCGCGGATTTCAAATAGATCTTTATATTTTGGATCTATTTGCGTGAGTAGTTCTTATTTCCAATGGTTTATACTCGATGTAACTTTTGAATATAGTATTAGTAACTACATTTGCAAAAATGTTGAGCTCAATGCTCCAGAATCCATAAGAAATTTCTCATTGAATTTCAGGATTATTTTGTAGTATTAGTAAAGTTAATTTAGATGAATATTTACTTTCACCATGTTTGGGTTTGTATCTTGAGTTTTGGGAAAATTGTATTGTGTCTAATTTTTTTCATATATTGCTCTCTGATGTATTATCAAAGACTTCAGAATTGTATTGAAAATGATTATATTGATTGTACTTCTGAACATTTATGTTAATACTACTATATCAGTTGTTGTCTGTGTGAGTTTGGTGTACATGAAATAATTCCTGTGAAACCCTGATGCTGATCTGATTTTTCGGCCGCGTGTAATATGTTTCAGGCAATCTAAAAACCGGTAAAATCAACATATCTGACACATTCTAAATTTTCAACCTCCATAAATTACGCCTTTGTTTTTACAATTTTTTTTTTGGGGCAGTTGGATTTCTACCATTTTCTTTGATCTAGAGACCTATTATTTTTCCGACAAAATTGCTAGTAAAATATTGGTCTGCAAATGTATTCTGTGTGTTCCTCAAATGGGATCCTATTTGTGTTATTAATATTATTACTATCCATATCCCTCATATAGGCTACTCCCTCATTTCTCAAAGCGAATTAGCTATTCAAGTAAGTTATTTATTACACTTTAATACCTAGTTTTGTTAAATGGTGTCGCCGTTCGAATTACAGACTTACTAGAAAGGAAGTGATATGAGCAATCACGTCTAACGAGTACTAAAATAAAAACTTCCTTGTATTTTGTGGCCTCCTAATATATGTTTAAGTAAAATGACAATGGAAATTATAACTATAGAAATACCCAGAGTTAAGAATTGGTTTGAGCTGTAAACCAAATTGTAACTCTGGGTATTTCCATAGTTACATTTCAATATTTAACCTAAAGGTTGGCAGCGTCTTTATTAACTAACATCCTTCTGTATATTTAGGGTAATAACTTTCAGCATTTTCACAAATTATGTATGAATAAATCCTGATCATTTTTGTGTTTTCTTTCCACATATTATTTTTGCACTCCTAGTACATATACTATTTTTCACATAGTATAGTACCTAAAGCTTTTGTTCTAATATACCTATATAATAAACAAATTTCATACAATAATATATTGTATATTTCATTAAATTTATTTTCACTTACACTAATATTACATTTCCAAGCACAAAAGTACATCTAATGTTACGGGGAAATAAATAGAGACGGTACTTCTGTTCAACAAGGTAAAAGCGGACCAAAATTAGAAATTACCTCAAAAATATCTTAAATTAGGATATATATATATATATATATATATATATATATATATATATATATATATATATATAATATGTGGCTAAAAGCATGCGTTCCAAAAACATTATTTCCAAAAGCAATAATTTAAAAATAAAAAACCCTTATTTAAAAATCAGGAAACGCGCTCGAATATTTAGGCAAGACATGTACAAAACTGGAATATGTTTAGATTAAGTAGAAAACCTATATTTGTTTATAATTAGAACGTAAGCTACTATGTTACACATAGACTGGTGTAATTGTTAAATAAATAATTTGCTATGTTTCTTAAAATATTCCAAACGACTGATATTTAGTATACTTGCGTGTATTTCGTGGACTTGACTATAAAAATTTAATTATTTTTATTTTTCTAATTGAATAATTTTATACTTATTTCCAAAAAAATATTATGAAATAAATATTTTCAAGTCTAATTGCGTATATAATTAAGAAGATTTATTTACATTTATGTATTCATCATTGAAATCCTCTCTCTGTTTTATCCTTATTTCTATTTAGATCTGAGTTGGGACTAACATTCCTTACGACACGTAAGAAGAATGCGTCTTATTTGTATTAATTCCAAGATTATTGAATCGACTCCTGAATTACAATCATCCCTTTAAGTCTGTATAGTGGAAACGGTATCTCCAGCAGCTCTAGTCAATTTGTTATATAATGTTGATCCATAAAATGTATAGTGCCTCTGACCGTATTTAATTTTAGTTGTGAGTAACTGCTGTCTGTTACTGATATTTAAACTAGAAAGTAATATTTATTATCTATGCCATAAACAGGAATGAATATCATTCAACAAACTGGGTTTCCAAAATTACAGATATGTCAATTAGGTAACTGATAACCAATTAATGGGTTTATATTACGTAATGACGTCAATAATAAACTGGTTTGGTATTTATAATTTCAAGAAAATATTTCTTTGATTGTATTGAAGGAACACAGCTTGTTTTATTGAAACCGATATTATCATATTACACTGTTTGTAACATTCTCAAAATCAATTTAACTAAAAAGTACGAAAAAAATATTCTCTATTACACTTAATTTTTCACTACACTCAACAAATTTAACTTCCACAAATATAAATTTAAAAATTTGTTTAGTTGTTTCTTTAAAACTACTTCACGAAGTAAACAAGTTAGTTAGTAGGTAATAAAAATAGTTTAAATACTTACTTGGTTTAACATAGGATAATATTGCACTTAATATCCATACACTTGCTTCTTTTATCATAAACTGGATTACGCATTAATTTAGTTAAACATTAATTATTTATGTATAAAGTTATGACACTTTTAATTTCTCCAATATCGAATATATTTGGCGTTAATTTTGTAGAAATTCATTATTCACAATTAAATGAAACTATGTGATGTGAAAGATCTTTGCTAATATCCCACCTGAAGATGTTGTAATACAACGAAACCTAGGTCGTGGTAAAGAAATTAAAGAAAGTAGAAATAATATTACATCATTTAATTCTCCAATATATTTCAAATATTGTTTAGGTCAAAGTATTATTGTCGTAGGCAGATTCTCAGTATCTTGAAACCCGCTTTTTTTTCTTAATTTTTAAGAGTTTTATTATTACGGTTAAATATTAGTTACGGTTTTCTCTTTGCCGTAAAATTTCTACTACCCTACAATGCGTAATCAGACTATGGACGAGTTGTGCATGTCCTGATTTCATTTCCTTAAATAGACAAACACTGGAGCTATATAATCCTATTACACAAGTAAAAATGTTAAATGTAATTTCTAATTTATAGCTGATAAAACTACCCTCTTTCCAGTTATACCTTCCGTCACACTTTAATTTTTAAGAACTGTGCATGTGAGGCATACTTTGGGAAAGCAAAAGAAATAGAAAACATATACCTAAGAAATTAATGTGTATTTGTGTCTCTTCGCATAGAAAAAGAAAATCTGTACTCTGCGGCAAAAAATGGTCGGTGAAAGTATGATATTATCTTGATGCGCTCGAGAGAATGTCTCCATGAAGAAAATTGCTCCCTTGCCATTTTTTAATCTTAACTTATAAAGGAATATTTTATTTATTTAATCATATTATTTTTTATTTGCTTTAATAAATATCGAGACTGGCTTTTTCTTTTACTACAGTGACATTTAAGGAAACGGCACGACATACAAAAGAATTTGAATTGTTAAAATTTCAGATATTTAGTTCATCCTGCTTTTTCTTGCAGTGTCATACTATATTCACAATATAACTTTCAGGTTAACAGCTGAAGACACGGCAGGCTGCACGGTACATGGGTGTACTTAAAGCATGGCCTTAATGAGACCAGATGGTTCATAAAAGCCCTCTTACCACCCCATCCCTGCTTCAATTTGGTGGACCCCGGATCACAATTTATTCCAATCTTTATATTAATTATTATATTAAATTCATATGTTCATTGTTCTATAGCTAAAACGGTTTAGCTTTGTTAACACAAAAATATTTGTGTAGTACTCTTTTGCAACAATATGTCGTAAAATATGAATAGTTGAAAAATTTTTGATCGAAGGCGTCTACACTGCCCTTTGTGCTATTATGGAATTCAATCATTTCGCGTTTTCTATTACTTTCGTTTGTGGAGTTATTATGGTGCATAGATGATATTATTACAACGCTTTGATTCGTCTTTGTAATATATGATGACAAAATCTCACCTTTAACGAATCCAAATAACATTAACTTCTCTTTATTTTTAGAAAAATATTTGGGTGGTATTTCTCGATTATTTTTCTGCATCATTTCAATGTATGTGAAACCCTTTACAATCAATTTGTCTACAAGTTATACAGAAGAGAACCAGTTATCAGCTGTAATATTTCTATTTATTCCGAATTAAATTCCTGCAAGCTGAAGCACATTTTGGATTGGAAGTGACTCTTGCTTCCTTCTGTTAGAGTTTGTTTTTCCAGTATAAATGCACGGTCTAAATAATGCGTTTTTGCATCGCAAAGACACGTGACTTTGATGCTATAGTTTGCAGAATTAAACTTCATATCAATTCGGAAAAAAACATTTTCTTCTAAAAGGACAAAGTATTTCGTCAATCGTGAAATACTCAGAACAGCTATAATCTTTTTGTTAATTTTCAATGAATTTCGTAAATATTTCAAAAACGAGATTTGCTCCATTGGTAGTTATTCTTTTCTTTCTATTGGTTACATCATCAACTCTTAGAGCAGACACTGAAAATATGAATCGTTTTACTGAAATTATTATTCTGAATATACCTCTCCTCGTTCCACCCGTAGCTCAGGGATTTTTATATCTTCATAGCCTGATTTGAAAACTCCTTATAAAAATAATAAGCTTTTATTTCTATAGAAAATGCTTCTATTTCTATAGGACTGACATAACCAGTGTGGTGTGTTTCAGTTTTATATTTTTCTGAATATTCTGTTATTTTCTGCTTGGTATGATAACATATGGTTTAAATTATTTCTTCTATTATCAACAAATGCCATGATTCAGTTGGTGATATATTCTCTTTTTCACGGGATTATGATATGATACTACTAGGATTAAGGTTTCTACTCCATTCTAATTGATCATTTCATCTGTTACATGTAGAATTAGTCACCTTAATATACTCTTTATCTTCATCTTCAGACGAATTAGCACATTATATTATGTCACTGAGTTATGAAGAATTTTGGAGCTCCAAAATTTCATTTTCAGTCTCAGATTAATTTCGGCCACAAATCTGATTGTGTAAATGCCTTATTTGACTCATCTTGGTTGCATAATCATTCACTTGTATCCGTATCAGTAAGATACCGCGCCATTGTTGTAAAAGTATACCTAAAATAATGCAAAATATATGTGTTATAATGACAGAATTCCATATGTTATTTGATATTATTCTGTTTTTCGAAAGCCTTTTGTGAACTGAAGGCTTACGTTTATGAACTGAATTAATGAATTGGTATAATAAAGAAAATAATGTGAAAAATTGTTTTTGTTTTTTAATTAACCCAAGAAAATAAGCATATTATTATTTAATGAGAAATTTCTAAATTTTAGGTTCGATTTTTTAACAAGTCTTGAAATTTAACTTAGGCGGTATCAGTTCAAGCAGTTGGGTATTACGATTAATAATTAAAGTAGGTTACGAGATTTTCTTCACCGATACTTGGAATCAAATACGGGTTTGTGCCCATGTTGGAAAAGCACATGTCATGACGCATTATATATTTAATAAGTATATTTCTGTTCAATAAAATAAAATAACCTTTAAACAAGGATATGTAGGCAATGTTGTATTTTATAAGTAAATAGATATTTAATTGAAATTACACTGAATTTATAAATTTAAAAATAATTACGTCTTTTTTAATTTGTTTGTTAAAAAACATTCTTAATTATTTTATTTTGTCTATTTATCAGAATATTTATACATAATTTTAAATGTTTTCAATGAAGTCCGCTTAGCATGACTTAAATGGCATTTTTTTTATATATTAGAAATGGTTCAATTGTACATGCATTACAAAACAGAAAAGCGAGATGTGTTCTATAATATTACCAGTATATAACTCTACGTGAAATTTGCAGATCATGCTCCATAACAATTTACGCGGTGTGAATTCCCAGACCACAATAATTCAAAATAACGAAATAATAAAATTTTCCTTCACGACAGAAAACTGTCAACATCGCTCGAGGGGAAAGCGGCGGACGTGCGTAGAGGCTGAAATTCCATTAAGCAGTCACTCATGGGGCTGTAAAGCGGATGTCATTTCCGGTTATCCTCGCTACGGAAATGTGCTATGTCATTCTCTAGCTATTTACCGTAATATTGCTTTCCATTTGTATTGTAGTACGTAGTTATTTTCTTTTCTGTATTGTTAAGGTTTGTAATATTCATAAAACATTAGGCAAGATGACTTTAAGAGTTATTTTCGGTGCATGTAACCGATTTTTGTTTCCTTTCATGATGTAGATGTGGCAATAAATATTTTGTAAATCCGTATTTTTTGATCTTGATATATGCACATATGTAACAATAATGCGCATTTAGATAATCAAAATCTCCTTTATTATATAACCTTAATATTTTTTGTTCTTTATACCTAGTCTATGTATTAATATGATCAAAATTAAAATCTTTTAAAAAGGTTTAGTTACCATTATCCTATAGAATTAAGAATTTAATCCAACGCAAAGGAAATTTTTAGGTCTTAAATCCCTTTTTTTACGAGATTCATGAAATAAAATATTTTTTCTCTAATGTAAACTCGTTAGATATAAATTTATAAGGAATTACAATCTTTTTTTGATCGTCCTTCATTCGTCGTTTCCAACATTTTTTTTCGTGTCGCATTTGGAATAATTATAATAAAGACCAAATCTAAATCTCGAAATAGAAGCATAATTTTAAATTAATAAATCATCTAGTGCGAGCGAGCACACAAACGGTTTTATTTTCTTGTATCTGCTATAGTGATAAAAAACAAAAAAAATATATTAAACGTCGAAGAGAAACTGTTATTTTTGTAATCATAACTGAATTCAATCAGTAGTTAAAAGAAAGTTATAAATCACTACTAATTAACTCAGGTGTTTAATAATTGTAAAATAAGAGCGATAATACTGAAATTTGTCATAAAATAATATTGAAATAATATTGAAATAATAATATTGAAATAAAATTGAAAATTGAAATAATATTGAAATAATATTGATAAATAATATTGAATAAATAAATAATATTGAAATAATATTGAAAATTTTTCATAAAATAATATTGAAATTTGTCTTTATAAGAGCGATAATATTGAAATTTGTCTTTATAAAATCTCGAAATAGAAGCATAATTTTAAATTAATAAATCATCTAGTGCAAGCGAGCATACAAACGGTTTTACTTTCTTGTATCTGTTATAGTGATAAAAAACAAAAAATATATTAAACCTCGAAGAGGAACCGTTAATATTCTAATCATAATTGATTCCAATCAGTAGTTAAAAGAAAGTGATAAATCACTCCTAATTAACTCAGGTGTTTAATAATTATAAAATAAGAGCGATAATATTGAAATTTGTCTTTATAAAATAATATTGAAATTTTTCATAAAATAATATTGAAAATAATATTGAAATAATAATATTGAAAATTGAAATAATATTGATAAATGATATTGAATAAATAAATAATATTGAAAATTTTTTAGGATACTTTCTAATACTATTTTATATCTGGTGTATTTCTAACTAATACAACGCATATTGTAGTTTATCATAAAATTCAATCAAGTTTTTAAATAGCTCAACTGTCAACAATTATTCATTTTGCCTGCAAAAGCAAAGTGAGTGAATCATGTTTAGGAATTTTTTGTTTGAAACAAAATAGAGGCCAAAACTTTTTATAAAAAGGATTTGTGATACTCATTAAATTAAATTCCTTGAATCATAAAGTCTTTCCCCAAAATGAAATTTACATTAGGTTAAGTGACATTCTTTTTTAAAATTACCCTGTTTATACGGGAAATATTAATTACGACCTAATTACTGGTACTTGTCTTAACATCGGTGAACTTTGCTAGGCACCTCTTAACCCTAGAGTGGTAGCGTGGATTAGAAATGTAATCTACACATATTAAATCAAAAATTTCACGAAAACCGCCAAAGTAAATTACGAACGCTTCTAGGTATTTTAAATTGAATAATCTAAGAACGTGTTGAATGCTACGCGAGCGTCGGTCGCGTGTGGTTGTGTCGCAAGAAACCCCTAAACTTAGTGAACATACATCTGTATGCTGCGCGACCAATTTCGTAAGTATTTTGAACATATAATTTTTTTATGGTTGATTCTACGTTATAAATATTGTAGTTTGACTACTGGCGTGTGTTAAAATGATTACATACTTAAAATTAATATATATTTTTAGAATAACCATGGGTGCTCGGCGTCAAGCTCAGATTGAGTGGCTAGCTAAAGAAGATGATCAGACTGAAATTTACAAAGATCGTTTGATTTCAAAAGCCGAAAAAGATCACCTTGACAAGTAGAAACATCTATCAAAATCTGAGCAAGGCGAAGAGCTTCCAGGTAAGGCAAACAATTCCGAATCAGAAGATGTTGAGCCAACTTAGCAAAACCGATGCGTTGACTTTTACTCTGGAGTAGATGATAGTATCGGGATAAAAATTCATCTTTCCAATAGTGGAAAAACTCAATAACATAATACTGTCTTTGTTGCTTATAGCCCTAAAGGAATAGCCAGGCAAAAAATACTCGGAAAAACTGTTTTTCCCTATTTTTGGACGACAATATAATCCATCTCCTTACTAAAAATAAACAAATATAAAAATAGACTACATAAGGAGTAAATACACAAGAGAAAGAAATGCTAAAAAAATAGTCGCAACTAAAATGAGAGGTAACATCGGAATTTTACTGATGAAAATATGCCGATTGAGCGTACCCAAATATTTGAGCATGTAAAGTATACAGGATTCGATGTTATGTATTTGACTATGTCTGAACAAAGATTTATTTTTTACTAGGTTGTTGCGCTTTGGTGTCGTTGGCGACCGTCTAGTTCGTGCTTATATTGATAAGCTGGCTCCAATAAGAGTTTTTAGATTTATTTCTCGTGAAGGTTTTTAGAGGACGCTGTTCTTTCAGACAGTATATCCCAAGCAGGCCAGCGAAATATGGAGTGAAGGTTTTTGCTCTCGTGGACATTCATTACCCGTATGCGTTCAACTTAGAAACACATGCGCGTTAACAACCTGAAGGCCCATTTTGCTTGATCAATGAGAGGCACGATGTGGTTATGAGGATGTCACGTCCAGTGCTAGGTAAAAACATGAATATTACTTGAATGGTGAATGGTTTTCTTCTCTTCGTGTAGCAAAAGAACTATTTGAAAATGGGACCACTATAGTTGCTACAGTACGTAAGTATAAAAGAGAAGTACCACGAGAATTTCGTGTTGCAAGAGGAAATACATTATTCTCTTCAAAATTTGACTTCCGTCAACCATGTACGCTAGCTTCTTCAGCCTTTCTGTACCTAAGCCTAACAAAGATGTGATTTTGATGTCAACAATGCGCAATGACTCTGCAATTGATGCCGATACAGGAGACCGTTGCAAGCCAAAAAAAATAACTTATTATAATCGAAAAAAAATGCCGTTGACCTGGTACACAAGATGTGCTCCCCCCATGAAGTGTCCAGCAATTCCAAAAATTGGTCTCTAACCGTCTTTTTTGACTTGGTCAGTTTCATAAAATATCTTTATTGCTGAAGGAGCCTGAGTCTGCTGAAGCGGTTATTTCTCAAATGCAAAAGAGTTTAAAAAGTCTATTAATAATGAATATGAGTCAAGCTGTTAAAATAATATATGGACACTAGTATCACACTCAGAAACCAAGAAAGCAATCTCTTGCAAATGGGTATATAAAATTATAGTAATCTGATAATCAGGTTATGAGATACAAAGCAAGATTAATTATTAAAAGTTTGATCAAAATAAAGGAATAGGGTATGGCTCCAATAGTTCGGCATACATCAATCAGGTATCTACTTGTTTCGGCTGTTAAATATATTGAAAAAATGGATGTTGTTCCGCAGTTCTACAATGGGATATAGACACTGAAATATTTATGACCCAATCGCCAAGTTATGATAATGAAGATGAAGTATGTAACTTGAATAAATCCGTTTATGGATTGAAATAGGGGAGCTGTCAGTGGAATTTGAAAATTACATCCGTTTTAAGGAGACTAGGGTTGAAGTCTC
Source organism: Druceiella hillmani (assembly GCA_039881145.1). Classification (NCBI taxonomy): domain Eukaryota; kingdom Metazoa; phylum Arthropoda; class Insecta; order Lepidoptera; family Hepialidae; genus Druceiella; species Druceiella hillmani. The sequence continues at coordinate 3,568,352 of JAYKKI010000103.1, forward strand.
ATCTGTGGATCCTTGTATATACTACATGATTGTTAATGATATAATATTTATATTAATCTATGTTAATGACCTACAATTTTTTTATATATTTAATATGAAAGGACTTAGTCCAATAAATCATTTTATAGGCTGAAGAATAAAAAAAAATTTAAGAGAATGGAAATCAGCAGATCAGACCATCTATACTGAAAGAATTCTGCAGAGACTCAAAATAGATTAATGCGATTCAGTTGACTCACCACGTAACCCTTGTATGAAATTAATTAATACAGGACAAAAAAAATTATTACCGGAATACAAGTACAAGAAGCGATTAGAAAATTACTATCATATAAATCTGATATTTGTTTCATAGTAAATAAATTGAGTAGCTTAAGTATTAAACCAGGACTAAAATATTGACTTGCCAAACACAAAATAATAAACAATTTTTAATGGTTTATTATGGAGTTATAACCTTACGCATGCCTTCTGAAAACCGTAAATTAAATTAAGTTTCTTGTCAAAAACCATAAAACCGTAGATACTATCTCGTTTGTTGAGACTAAATCTTTTTATCAAAGTTACCATTCAACATTAAAATAATTAAAACGGTGGGTGATCAATTTGATGTTCATGACAGTGATTTCCCACAATGACAACAGGGGTCAAATACCCAAATTGACAAGTTCCTCAAGGCTCTAAAGCAAACCGGTCAGCTTGTCTTAATAAAAAATCGCAGAAAAACTTACCACAGGGGCAACTGGAAGGTAATACATATCACTCAGACATTGGGGGCTAGAGGTGAGTTTCGGAAAAATTTTGCTCGAGTTTTTTTTAAAGCGATTTTTCTGATATCACGTTGTATATTGAATTTGCTCTAATCGTACTATTGCTATTAACTGTGACTCAAAATTTTTAGAAAATTGTCTTTTATTCAAACAAAAATGGAAAAAATTATTGAAAATTTCCAATTTTTTAAACAAAAAATAAAAAAACAAGCTGCTGAAACCGCGTTTTTGCTAGCTACAAAAACGTTTATATTTATTATTCCAAACAGTTTCTTTGGGCTACAATTTAATACCTAAGAACCAACCGCTACTGAAAAATATGGGTTAGATAACGCTTCATTTATAGTTTGTAAATATTGCCTTCTTCGGATTGTTCGTGAAAATACTGTACTAGAATTAAGATAAAAAATGTTAAATTTGCATATGGTATATTTATAAACAAAATTTCTGCACTAAAGTCATATTTGAATATTATAATGCGCGTTGTAAAATATGATTAATGTACATAATATTTCTAGGGAAATTTTTTTTTTGTATTATGTGTACTACAACATTGAATTTCGCTGTGACAAATTTTCGTCTGTCTGCCACTTTGTGACATAATGAGATCAGTCAAGCCTGTAGAATTTTCTGTTTACATAACTTAAGCTGTTAAAACGATAAGTATGTAAAAATATTCAGTGTGGCTAATTGCGATAGACGCATTATTCAATAAATCTGGACGAAAAGCTCAAACCTATTTTTCAAACGAAACTCTTCGAGAACTTGGCATCTTTGATTCCATCAAGTATAAGGATAACTTTTTGAAGAATAATTTGGCATATTCACCATAATGTTTTTTCTTCTTTTTATTAAGTTAGGGTTTTTTACCTTAGAGGAAAACCAAACGTTTATAACTATGCTTATGTGTCAGACAGAGTTTGTGACAGACATAGGTCTGTCACAAATTCTGTCTATTTTTCTCGGAAACAAATCAATGTGTTTCGTCTTCAAATTTAGCACAACAAAAAATATATTAACCCGCACATAATTTAATATTTTTCAATAGTTTAATAAAAACTCGATGTACCCTTAAACATTTATGAGTGCCTAAATATGTACGGAAGGCTCGTAGTGCGAGTTCCACTCGTGTTTGATGAATCTTTTAAAGTCTGATGACTGATATATGATATTAATCTTTTACTTAAATTTAGATTTTTGTTAATTTTTTTTTCTCAGGACCTTCAGTATATTGGAGTTGGTCACATATCTATTTACTCGTAACTGGTCTTAACTCTAGATAATGCGACTTAAGCATGAGAAAACATCGGGTCCAATATCAGTTACAACATTTTTGTCATTAAGTTCCTGGCTCACATGTTGGCTCATATGTTTATAACTATAATTGTTTCGTTGGCTATATATACAGGATCTAGTGTTCAATGTACTTACATTTTGTGATCTCGTGAATTTTGAATTTATTCTTAATAGTTTCCAATTCTTTCACCAAGCTATGGTGGAATTAAATTCTTGCTTTTTTATCCTTTTGCTGTCATCTGAATACCTTTTAACATTGTCATGATTTACACCGGCGCAAAACACCATAATGTCCTTTGAAGTCATTTCCGAAGGGATGTGGCATACATTTGTTAATTATGGATCCCATTCATATAGTGATCCGTAATTATTATAACGCAATTGTAAATTACGGCATTAGAATAATTTTGATTAAATTTTTTAGAGTTGTAGGACGGAAGTTCTTAAAAATGATCTAATACATGCTGTGCAATTGTTGGTCTGACTTTAGAAGTTTACTCAGTGCTTCTGTACACAGAATAAGAAATAGCATGAAGTAAAGATTATTTGTCACCCGATTATTGAAATACCCATAAACTCAGAGCTGACCATTATTAAAGTCTAAAGACTCTGTTAATTTTTCTGTAAAGCACTTTGTAACAAGTAAATATTATTTGAAATTCGTAGAAGTATATATATGTATACATGTATATATATATATATATATATATATACATATATATATATATATATATATATATATATATATATATATATATATATATGTGTGTGTGAATCCTTATTACATAACTTTCAGCACCTTATAGACAACTTTCTTCAAAAAAGCGAATAAATAGCGAATTAAAAAATAGCGAAAAAAAAAATTTGTATTAGAATACATATTTTTACAAAAACATTTCAGTTAAATAAATATTAACTTCGATAAAGATAAATAAATTAATGACTGTAGCGTTAAGTTGTTAAACATCGTGTGAGACTATAAATTCCGCTAATATTCAATAAGATACATATATATATATATTTATATATATATATATATATATATATATATATATATATATATATATATATGTATATATCATTGCTGGCCAATCAGTGTAAGAAAGTAAATGTGTCCTCACGGGTTACATATATTACTTCTTTCTGTCTTTGAAATTTTAATGTCTGAATAAAAGTTTTAAATTTGAAAATTTTATTGATGGGTAAATAATTCCATAATCTTTGTAAATCATTCACCAAAAGTTATTAAGGTTGTTAAAAACATTTTTTTTTATTTTTTTAACATTAAATCAATATGTATTTTTCAGCTACACTCATAATTTAAGGTAGAAAAAAATACTTAGTACAAACGGTAAAAACATTATAATCCTATAATCCCCTTATATTTTAAATCAATATTAATTTCAGTGCTGTTACTTTGGATTATATTATTCGCAGAAAACAGTGAAACAAAATATTAAATGAAAATATTAGAATTATCTCGAGGAGAGTAATGTCGTAGTCGCAAGAGGAGTAAAAGGTTGTGCTTTCTTCTCATAAGTTATTAAGTGGATGAATCTAATTTTTTTTCATATGTATATTTAAAAGAATTCTGTTTTTGAAACAAAAATATTTCTTCAATTTGAAACACTAAACTTTGAAAGAAAACCGCATTTCGTTTTAATTTTTAATTTAATTATTACATTGTTCCTTGCTTGTCTAGTTAAAGGTAACTTTAATAAAGATATCAGGAAGTTATATTATAGAATATCGTATTTGGCTATCCACTTTATCTTCACAAAATAAAGTGCCCCAAATAGAAACGAAATTTAATTTAGAAATATTCCTGATCACTGCAATAAATAAAGAAATTTTATATCCATCTACATATTAATTTATAGTAATAAGGGACATTATTAGTAGAAATTTCAGTTATATGTATAATTGAAATTTCTACGAATAATGGCCCCATATATAAGTCGTTGTTATTATCGACTTATATATATAGGACCGGTGTTAGACTTTCATTGCTGAAATACATAATTTCGTCACCTTACAGTAGATAAAAAATCTCATGAAGTTCAAGGGAAAGTACAATCTATAAGATAATTAAAATAAAAATTAAAAATTAAAAGCTCAATATTATCCAATCGTATTTTAAAATTCAGGAATATGATGCAAGCGTTAAACAAAATTATTTTCTTAATAATCTCCTTTTTTTGTTGATGGGCTCAATAGATTGTATGAAAAAAAAATAATAGAAAGTAGATTACATGAACGAGTAAAACGAACTGTATTTTTTGATCTAAATATTGTGTATTACTTTTAATGACAATAAAATATAATTAACTCAGTGCTGTCTAATTCTCAATGACGGTAATTAAGCAATAAGAACAATATCTAATTTATGATTCAATCAACTTTAATTCTCCACTTTTAACTGTTGAACACTGCAGCATTACTTAAATTAAATCTAGTTTAAAGGCCATATTTTTTTATATGTAAAAGAAATGGAGTGAGTGGTTAGGACCAAACGGAATTGAAACTATATTGTTTGCTTTGCGTTCTATTAAAAATATTCATAAAAAATTTACGGTGGTTTTTATAAATATTTTTCTAATATTCATTTACTTTAAGCGATGAGAAACGTAACTTACATTTAAAAAAAGGAATGCCGCAGAGGAGTTATTCTTTATTAAATATTTGGAAACCATTGGACTTCAAATTTACTAATATATTTAAACAATTAAAAAATGTGCAAAAACATTGTGAACATAATAAAATAATTATAACGTCAATTTTGAATCCCCTACTAATCGGGATTCGACTGACTTAATTTATTTTTGAAAAAAAATCCAATTACTCCAAATTATATTTGTAAAGGATGCGGCTTAATTTTTAGCACATTGGTGTCCGTTGAAATTACTAATTAAGTTATAATTAACCCTTCAACACCCAAGGAATATATGTATCCCTACCAATAATTTTTAAATTAACATTCTGAATTTATACAAAATTAACGCCAAATATATTCAATATTTGTTGAACCGTTTCTTTGTTACGAGGAAATAAAGAAACTCACATAGTTACGTATGTGAATCCTAAATACCTAGTTGTCATTTTTGGTTCTAGTCGTTTAAAAAACATGAGAATGCAAAATGAAATGTTTTCGAAAGAACCTCTACTCTTATCTAAAAAACCCTTATTCTTACTAAAGTGAAGAAACCTGAATTAAGTGCACATCCTTCATTTAGGTGCTATTTATTTTATAGTAAAGTGTAGAAATGGATTTCGTTACTCATAATTTGACGATGTCATTTACGATTCTCATGGTTATTAGTCGAAGAAAGATCGGAGAATATTTCTCGCAAATTATTTAAGTTACACAGAAAAAAATTTTCGACATACACTGAGCATTTGGAATTTTAAAATTTTTCAAATCATTCACACTGAGTCTTACTTTACAATTTATTTAATGTATGATTTATGGACATATATTATCAATATGCAATATAATAAATAACTACTACTTATACAGGAGTTTTACGATTATGCAAACTTGCATTATATCGAAAAAAATAATGTGAATTCTCAAGAACATGCGATCATATCTAACCGAAATTTATTCCCTATTTAACGAGTAACTACAAAATAAAAATATGTTCGCAGTAAACTGAATATTTGAACTCTGAGAACGTTTCAATTCATTCATATTGAGTCTTATTTTCCAATTTATTTATTATATTATTTGTAGACATATATTATCAGTATGCAATATTATAAATAACTACTACTACTTATACATAAATTTTACGATTATGCAAACTTGCTTTATATCGAAAAAATCAGTGCGAATTTTTAAGAACATGCGATCATATCTAACCGACATTTATTCCGTATTTAACAAGTAACCACATCCTCTCCAAGGGGTAAGTATGATTCACATAATGAAGCTAAATTTACATTTAGCTCAACATTTACTCTAATTAAACTAAGTACTTGCTTGCGCGATACCTTAACCTTCATCTCGTTATTCCGGACAGTGTGTTCTATGCTGAATAAGTCAGGTTAATTGCGAACTTTCGTAATTAGTTTACAAGTGAAATATTGTTCTGTTATATGCAATTTTGTAGGACAACGTTTATTGCATATTGTTTTAATATCTGTGAAGAACGCTGCAGTTTAAATGGGGTTAGGTACGAAACTAATTCATTCTGGAGGTAAAAAGGTTTAATGTATTTAAAACTGGTCTGACTGCGGCCATCCTATAAGTTCACAATTGGTGTATAGCATGATAACAGTACCAATATTAAATTGTATAAAGCAACCACTAATCCTTGCACGGACTCGTCATATTTCCACTACAAAACGAGGCCTATAAAAACCAATCGCCATATTTTCTCTAAATCTGTGATGGAAATATCTTCCAAACATATTTTTTCCCACAGCAATGGGTTGGTTTTGGAATTGTATTGAAGTAAGTTTTATATGGAATTTATTGGGGATTTTAATGTACCCAATAAGTTATAAGATAACTTGTCTTATTAGGGCAACATTCAGCTGTTTTCACTGCAGAAATTAATCTTACTGAAGGTAGAAGCGTGGAGTGCGATGTCATTACCAGTCTGGAATTTGTTTATATTTTATTTTTTGCTACGAGATCTGAATCTATGAATTCATATCTTGAATCGTAACATTTTTTGCATGACGCGTTAAATATTTAAATATATATTGACTATATCGCATAAAGAATTTATAAGTTATTCTCAAAATTGATCAATAGCAGACCGCGCGTGTGATTTTCATTATCTTGTAATTTTTATTATAATTATACACATTTACATTTAACAAAATAAAAATATTGATTTACCTTTCATTAATGTCTTTCCCTTTCCTTGTTTAAACTGTATCTTTATTTCTTTTATTTCCTCCATTACAAAATGTTTTGCTTTATTAATTTATTCGATAGAACAAATGATATTTGTTCCGAATTGAGTAATGTAGTAATAAAATATTTAGGTTTTATAATTAAATAAAACTACGTGATGTAGTATAATTTCTATTTTATTTAAATTCTTTATTACGACCTAAGTTACGTTGGGTGACAACATCTTCTTATGGACAACATCTTCTTATTAGCTTAGATATTTGGTAATTGTTCACCTGAAGGTGTCATACAATGAAACCTAGATCGTGGTAAAAATTTTAATAATTTCATTTAATTGTAAATAATGAATTTCTAAAAACTTAACGCCAAATATATTCAATATTTATCTTTATTTAATAATAACGTGAATACTTCTTGACGATCCCAAATATTTTTAATTTCACGATTAATTCTCACAATAAGTAGATAAAACAAAAAAATTACATCAATGTTTGCTTTATTGAATATAGATTAATTTGGAATAATATTGACATTATTATCAATATTTAGTCGTCAATAATCAATATCAAATTAGGTTTAAATAGTTGCAAGTGTAAAACGAAAAATGTTGAGATTATTTTGATAAGGTTATTGATGTTAATTCATGGGTAAATTAGATTATCAATTTAAAATTTTTTTTTTAAATATTTTTAATTCGTTTTTCTTAACTATGAAATAACGAATCTACATATAACATATAACATTTTAATTTTTGGGCTTTGTATGTTCCAAAATTTTTTGATATTTAGTAATATTTATATTTATTTCGCATCTATTATGTCGTAATAGACAAAATAAGATGGCCAAGAAAATTTATTTGGACGGAGTAAAATCAGCGCCGCACTGTTTTTATTTCTACGTGTAATTCTACATAATATTTTTACATTATATATTTGTATGTTATGTATTACGTATTTGTATTTAGCGCATTAGGAAACTAATTTTTCTTAATTTATCCAACCATATTTTATAATAATTTAAATTTCTTTTCAATCTGAAATAACTTCTCGCACTCAATATAGACGGATCAACTTACAAAATATGGCAGGAAATTACATTAGAGATTTCAAAAGTTTTTTTCTTATACGTCCATGAAATATATTTATGTTCTATCCTAGGTACAGAACAAATTTATGTTAAATAAAGTAACATCAAAAACATTTCTGACCCGGACGAGAATCAAACCCGAAATATTGTACTGAAGCGGGCTTGCACATCAAACTCAAATCCCCAGTTAGAAATATATAGCTATTCGCTACTTCTAATCTTAATTAGTATCAGCGATTCAGGTATAGGGTTTGCAATCCCGCATTCTGCATTCCCACATTCCCGATGGATCCCCTATCGTATTAAGATCTGTTGAATTCCGCGCGACGTGTGAAAAATTTTTTTACATATTACGTCCATTTTACGATGTAGGTTTGCAATCGATCACTAAACCGGTGTGCGCGCTTGTGCGCTTTGCTTGCGCGTCGCTTATACCTCCTCCATCCGTTCCCCGTACCATTATCGAACGAAATGATCGATTAAATGAGTGTTCGGTGTCTTCAATTATTCAAACAAAAGTGGTTTATTCAGTCTTCTTCTGTTTACTTTAAAGAAGAAAGTGTTTATACAGTGATATTTGTCACTTAAGCAGTGTACAATGTATTTATTTTGATGTCTAAATTCCTTGTTTTGAAGTTTTATGACGCTATATTTTTGATTTGGGGTGTATTTTTGGAAATGAATACGCTTAAATTAATATAACCTTATATTTCTTACTAAGTTTACTATTTTTCTGTTGCATGACTTTTGATGGACGATTATTACCTGCATAATAGCTTCTTATTTATGATATCTTATCTTATTCAGTAGGTAAAAGTATAGCCTAAGGTGTTAAACAAAACAGGTAAACGTGATAAAGGTATTTGGGATGTTATATGTGTAATAATAGTTTGAAAGTAAGCCAACGATCGACAAAAGGTTTGAAGTATAATTTAAAATCAAAACACGTATAGATTTATTCACTTGCAGAAATTCTGCATCCATTCTATAACCAAGACCAACAGATTCAAAAGATGACTCGATAAAAGTGATTAATCATCGATTTCTTGTCGAAAATTTAAACATGCTAATAAGTAAAATTATTTATTCCTATTTAGTAAAAGAGCACTCTAAAGAGTTTACGATATCTAGCCTCTCTTTCCGTTGTGTAATATTGTAAACCTTCAGAAGTACTCAACTTCCGATGTATTCAAATATTTATTTTTGTAAAGTGGGTTCAGCCTACGGTCCTACATCTTCTCATACTATAAAATCGACGGTTAAAAATTTTGCTAAAACAGTTGAAAGGCGTTTTCTTGAGTGCTGTGTAGAACGGTGAAGCGGCCGGCAATATGTCGAAACAATTTAATATGTGAACGGCGCGGCGAGTCGCTCCAGTGCGATGTTTGCTTGCTCTCAGCGTTAATTATGTAAGTGGGTTTTAGGCGATCGATTGAGAGCGTCGCTTTTCTATCTGGTATTTGCAGTGTGAATGTTTGGCCATCTCGTTTTAATACTCTGTACGGGCTATAGTGTGTTGGTTGTTAGGGCCTCTGGACTGCATTGTTGGGTGTGAATATAGATTCGGCAGTCACAAAGTCTTGATCGATAAATACTAGCCGATGCCCGAATGTGGGTTTATGTTCGTTGACTGCGTTACGTAGTTTCTGCATGTAGTTGTAGTTCAAGTCATCTTGCATGTTCGGTCGTATAGTACTGGAGGTGTAAGTTAATTCGGCAGTGTTCACACCGCTTATTTCCTTCGCGATAACGCTAGGTTTCATACTGTAAAACACATTAGTTGAAAATGACGGGAGTTGATCTGCGTTCTAGCAATATACTTACTTTTTTCACTTGAAGTTGCGCTGCCTGATTGTCACTTGACCACATCATTAAGCAATCATTCACAGAATAAAACAATTTATATTAAGGATTTGGTCAATTTTTTAAATGTAAGCGGCCAGATTCTGCTGAAGGTATACTTACACTGCCTACTAAAGGGCAACATGCCATAAATATAATTGGTGTGCACGTAGTTTGATCTCTTCGTGATATTTTGATTCTTTCTTTAGTAAGAAAAAGTGGAAGTTAAAAATTTGTAGTAACAAGAGTTAGAAACATGAAATTAAATATGTTATAGAGAATTTCTTAAATCGTTTACGATTCGTAAATGGCATAATTATGTAATGAAAGACAAAGCCCTTGTCTGCTGAGTAAGATAATCTTGGATTTTCATGTGGTTTCATCAGTAGATAGATTAATTCATAAGGAAGGCTTATGTGTGTGATTTAGGAACGTTTTGTGTTATTTGGCCGAGCTCTGATAAAAATTGTCAAGTTAGTCGCAAAAAATCATGACATCTGAAAGCTGGGCAGATATGGGTAGCATAAATCGTTGGAATATCGGCGTTCACATTTTTTATTTGTATGACAGTGTTGTCTGTCACTTTTTTAGCAATTAGCATTTGGAATAACTATACCGCATCATTTCTAAAAATACACCCCAAATCAATAATATAGCGCAATAAAACTTCAAAACAAGGAATTTAGACATCAAAATATGTATATTGTACACTGCTTATGTGACAAATATCACTGTATAAACACTTTCCTCTTTAAAGTAAACAGAAGAATAGTGAATAAGCCATTTGTTTGAATAATTGAAGACACCGAACACTCATTTAATCGATCGTTTCGTTCGATAATGGTACGGGGAACGGATGGAGGGGGTATAAGCGACGCGCAAGCAAAGCGCTCAAGCGCGCACACCGGTTTAGTGATAGACTGCAAACCTACATCAGCAGATCTTAATACGATACGGAATTCAGCAGATCTTAATACGATAGGGGATCCATCGGGAATGCGGGAACGCAGAATGCGGGATTGCAAACCTTATACCTGACTCGCTGATACTAATTAAGATTAGAAGTAGCGAATAGCTATATATTTCTAACTGGGGATTTGAGTTTGGTGTGCAAGCCCGCTTCAGTACAACATTTCGGGTTTGATTCTCGTCCGGGTCAGAAATGTTTTTGATGTTACTTTATTTTACATAATTTTTTTTAACACTAATATATTTCATGGACATATAAGAAAACATTTTTTTGAAATCTCTCATGTTGATCTTGTCTGTCTATATTGAGTGCGAGAAATTATTTCAGATTGAAAAGAAATTTAAATAATTATAAAATATGGTTGGATAAATTAAGAAAAATTAGTTATGCGCTAAATACAAATACGTAATATATAACATACAAATATATAATGTAAAAATATTATATAGAATTACACGTAGAAATAAAAACAGTGCGGCGCTGATTTTACTCCGTCCAAATAAATTTTCTTGGCCATCTTATTTTGTCCATTACGACATGAATGCGAAATAAATATAAATATTACTAAATATCAAAAAACTTTAGAAATTACAAAGCCCAAAAATAAAAATGTTTTATTAATAGATTTGTTATTTCATAGTTGAAACAAAAAACAAATTAAAAATATTAAAAAAAAAATCTTTATGACAATAATCTAATTTACCATGAATTAACATCCAAATAAACTCAATATTTTTTTGCAATCATTTAAACCTAATTTGATATTGATTATTGACGACTAAATATTAATGAAAAAATAAAAACGATTTGAATATCAATGTTATTCCAAACTAATCTAAATTCGATAAAGTAATCATTAATGTATTTTTTTGTTTTATCCACTTATTGTGAGAATTAATTGTGAGATTAAAAACATTTGGGATCGTCGGGAAGTATTCACGTTATTATTAAATAAAAATAAATATTGAATATATTTGGCGTTAAGTTTTTATAAATTCATTATTTACAATGAAATGAAACTATGTGATGTAGTATTATTTCTTTTTTATTAAGTTATTTACCACGACCTAGGTTTCATTGTATGACATCGTCAGGTGAACAATTACCAAATATATAAGCAAATCGCCCATCTGAAGATGTTGTCACCCAACGTAACTTAGGTCGTAATAAAGAATTTAAATAAAGTAGAAATGATACTACATCATGTAGTTTTATTTAATTATAAAAGCTAAATATTTTATTACTACATTACTCAATTTGGAACAAATATCATTTGTTCTATCGAATAAATTAATAAAGCAAAACCATTTTGTAAAGGAGGAAATAAAAGAAATAAAGTTATAGTTTAAACAAGGGAAGACAATAATGAAAGGTAAATCAATATTTTTTATTTTGTTAAATGTAAATGTGTATAATTATAATAAATATTTTAAGATAATGTAAATCACACGCGCGATCTGCTATTGATCAATTTTGAGAATAACTTATAAATTCTTTATGCGATATAGTCAATATATATTTAAATATTTAACGCGTCATGAAAAAAATGTTACGATTCAAGATATGAATTCAAAGATTTAGATCTCGCAGCAAAAAATAAAATATAAACAAATTCCAGACTGGTAATGATATCGCACTTCAAGCTTCTACCTTCAGTAAGATTAATTTCTGCAGTGAAAACAGCTGAATGTTGCCCTAATAAGACAAGTTATCTTATAACTTATTGGGTATATTAAAATCCCCAATAAATTCCATATAAAACTTACTTCAATACAATTATAAAACCAACCGATTGCTGTGGGAAAAAATATGTTTGGAAGATATTTCCATCACAGATTTAGAGAAAATATGGCGATTGCTTTTTAAAGGCCTTGTTTTGTTGTGTAAATATGAAGAGTCCGTGCAAGGATTAGTGGTTGCTTTATACAATTTAATATTGGTAATGTTATCACGCTATACACTTATTGTGAACTTATAGGATGGCCGCAATCAGACCAGTTTTAAATACAGTAAACCTTTTTACCTCCAGAATGAATTAGTTTCGTACCTAACCCATTTAAACTGCAGCGTTCTTCACAGATATTAAAACAATATTCAATAAACGTTGTCCTACAAAATTGCATATAACAGAACAATATTTCACTTGTAAACTAATTACGATAGTTCGCAATTAACCTGACTTATTCAGCATAGAACACGCTGTCCGGAATAACGAGATGAAGGTTACCGTTAAGGTATCGCGCAAGCATTATGTGAATCATACTTACCCCTTGGGGAGGATGTGGTTACTTGTTAAATAGGGAAAAAATGTCGGTTAGATATGATCGCATGTTCTTGAGAATTCGCACTGATTTTTCGATATAAGGCAAGTTTGCATAATAGTAAAATTTATGTATAAGTAGTAGTAGTTATTTATAATATTGCATATTGATAATATATGTCTACAAATAATATAATAAATAAATTGGAAAATAAGACTCAATGTGAATGAATTGAAACGTTCTCAGAGCTCAAATATTCAGTTTACTGCGAAAATATTTTTCTGTGTAATTTAAATTATTTGCGAGAAATATTCTTCGATCTTTCTTCGGCTAATAACCATGAGAATGGCAAATGACATCGTTAAATTATGAGTAACGAAATCCACTTCTACACTTTAGTATTGTATAAATAGTTGCACCTAAAAAATGATCTGCACTTAGTTCACGTTTCCTCACTTTAGTAAGAATAAGTGTCTTAGAAATAAGAGTAAAGGTTCTTTCGAAAACATTCCATTTTGCATTCTTATATATTGTAAATGACTAGAACCAAAAAAGGCACTTATGTATTAAAGATACATTTAACCAATTTTAATAGATGGAATACTGTTTAAATCGACATGTAGTTTCGGGTAACGACGTTACAACAAAATAGAATGGCGCCCGTAATCTTTATATATATATATATATATATATATATATATATATATATATATATATATATATATATATATATATGTATATATATATATATATATATATATATATGTATATATATATATATATATATATATATATATATATATATATATATATATATATAAATAGAACAACATTTGTCGAGTATAGTGTTACATTAAAAAACTCATTTTGAGTATTCCAAAAATAAATAATAAAAAAGTAATTTATTACTATTTTTACTATTTATAATTGTAATTACATATTAAAAACAAATATATAATGAAAAAAGAATGAGAAGTGACGTAGGACACCTGGTTGGAACGAAGTTCCTTTCGCTATATGTTAAATTAATTAAATTAAATTTAAATATTTTTATTATAATTATTTTAAAACAAAAATAGTTTAATTTTAATTTTTATTTGATTTTGATATTTAATTTTATTATCTCGAAAACGTTTTTTTGATTTTTTAATAAATTAATTAAATTTCATTTCAAATGAAATTGAATTATTTTATGTTATTTTAAATTTAATTATTTTAAAAATTTAAATTAATTTAACGAATTCTTAAATTTACTAAAACAATCTAAATAAAGTTTACTTAAAAATGAAAATAAATGATAAATTATAAATGATTACAATAGTAATGCATACCAAATTGGAAACTCTCTGACAGATGTTTGGCATACAATAGAAAGCCAACAGAAAAATAATTTAACATTCGCTTATAAACATACAAACGCTTACACTGTAGCAAAAGTGTGACACGAAACCATACACTTTTATATTGTGGCAAATGTCGCGTTCGAAATCTTACACGTTTTTCGGGCTAGCTCGAATTAGTTAAGCGTGTAACGTGGCATAAGGATCTTCGTTCCAATAACCCGTAAAGAAAATCCGAGTGGGCATTCACGTTTTCAATCAAAAAGTCAGGTTTTAATTATTATAATAAACACCCACAGCTCAGTCGGTCAATCGCTCATAAGTTCATAAAGAATTGTGGGAAAGGGACGAACCGCACGAGTATTGATGTGGAAAGGCTCCTGGAAGCGAACTGGTGCACACGTGAGTGTACATGTTGTTGCTAGTGCACATCTTTTAGCGCTCTTTTGGTTTCCAAATTGTGTGTTCAAATCTTGTCTCTTATTTTTCTACAGTAAATATGGATAGTTGATTTGTTATGTACATGGAAAATAGTTAAGTCAACCCAAATATAAGGCCCACGACAATAACGAATTCGAGAAATTGAACGGCTGAAGAAATCTATAGATTTCGTATTGTATACTTATTTCTGCTTACGATCTTTAAAAGAAAAAAATGGTAAAAGGAAGAAAATTTTAGAATTATAGGTCATGAAAGTAACAAACAATGAGTTGGAACATATTATGGTTTAGGAATCCTGAGAGTGGACTTGCTTTTAATTTTTAGTTGTAATGTATCATATTAAACACTTGAAAATGTATATTTTCAAGTGATTATTATTATTCATTAAAATATTCATCATAAATGCAAGGTCCATATGTATGTATACTATACATGAATAGATTCAAATGTGATATAAATGTACTGACCCTGAACCCGTGCAATATATTACGGATATATGCATTTTGCCTTCATGAAAATGATAATACATCTCGGTACGATTAAATTGTAAACATCGTGTGCCTATAAAAACTAGTATTAAAACATAAATTTATAAATAATCCACATACACAGTTTAAAAGGAACTGCTGGCTACCAACGATAGAAAACATGTCGTCGCCGTGGTGTGTTGGGTTGATCACAAGGCATACGGACTTTGACTAAGCGGCAAACCGCGGGGACCCGGGTTCGGTTCCCAGCCATTCGTCGAACGGGGATGAACCGGTTTCATGGTTGGCTGTAGAGATTGCTCTCGTAGCAATAAGTCCACCATATGTATCAATTACACACATTAAAGTAAATAAATAAATAAAACATTCTACAAATTTGTAATATAAATTTATAGCATAATATTAACATATCACATCATATGTAAATATTCAGTCATAATAGATTTCCCATTGCACATTATTAATAATAAACAGACAATGGTGGTAAAAAAAGTATATTACATACTTTACTATTATATAAAGTAAGCAAATAATTAACGTTATAAATAGTTTCGTAGTTTTTCAAATGTAACCAAGACCGTTGCCAATGAATTTATAATATATCGCATAAAAAGTGAAACATAAACCAGAACAAATATTTAACGTCAAAGACACGGTAAAAACACTAAATGCGATACTGCTCATTTCTGATACAAAATTAAGTTACAATGAGGTTCGATGTTACATTCTTACGGAACACATATATCTTTCAAATTTTAATTATTATGAATTTCTATGCAGTTCTCTATCTACAAAAGTTACGTTTTATCCAATTAATTATTTCAGAACATCAGTGGCAAATGATTTTCCATCAATTTTTTTTTATGTTTTGCCACATAAAAATTTCCATCTTCATGTGAAGCACACACTTGAAAAATTTCGTGCAAAAATGTCTAAAACTGTAGAAAATGTGACGTTTTGACAGCCTTAGTAAATAAGTACCCTTGAACCGAGACAAATAATGAAAGGAATTTAAAGAGACGTCGTAGGGAACTGCATAGCTATTACACACACACAACAGTTTTCTAATGCCATGTTTTCTTATAAATTTTAAAAATCTTCCAAAAATATCTTTTTAGTTATAACTGGAAATGTTTATTTAAATTACATAACCAGTTTTTAACTTTTTAACAAAAGTAAAACCGTAAGTCGAAGCCAATATAGAAAAATATTAATCCCAAAGCCGAGAATTTTGTTGTTAATTAATATTTATGAAGAAATCATCTCAAAAATTGTAATTATATTTATCCCTTACCCGTGTACCTTGTCTTGTCTCTATTTATGCGCCAAATAGAACTTTCCTTTTTATTTTTAATACTTTTTATTACTTTCCTTGTTTGTGTATTTCACCGCACCACTAATTAGCACATTCTAATTCTATTATCTTCCTTAATATTTGAATTCTATTATCTTCCTTATTTTAATTCTATTATCTTCCTTATTTGTATATTTCACCGCACCACTAATTAGCACATTTTAATTCTATTATCTTCCTTAATATTTGAATTCTATTATCTTCCTTATTTTAATTCTATTATCTTCCTTATTTGTATATTTCACCGCACCACTAATTAGCATATTTTAATTCTATTATCTATCCTTAATATTTCAATTCTATTATCTTCCTTATTTTAATTCTATTATCTTCCTTATTTGTGTATTTCACCACACCACTAATTAGCATATTTTAATTCTATTATCTTCCTTATTTGTGTATTTCACCGCACCACTAATTAGCATATTTTAATTCTATTATCTTCCTTATTTTATTACTTTCCTTATTTGTGTATTTCACCGCACCACTAATTAGCATATTTTAATTCTATTAAAAATTGTAATTCTATTTATCCCTTACCCGTGTACCTTGTCTTGTCTCAATTTATGCGCCAAATAG
Organism: Druceiella hillmani; assembly: GCA_039881145.1. NCBI lineage: Eukaryota > Metazoa > Arthropoda > Insecta > Lepidoptera > Hepialidae > Druceiella > Druceiella hillmani. The sequence goes on from JAYKKI010000103.1 coordinate 3,585,646, forward strand.
AACTTTTCTCTTCATTTTTAATACTTTTTATTACTTTCCTTGTTTGTGTATTTCACTGCACCACTAATTAGCATATTTACTGGTAGAGATTAGCCTTGCAGCAAGAAATTCACAATATACATACTTTAACTCACACAAAGTCGAAAAATTAGTAAAAAATTATTACATTTCAATTTAATCAGTTTATTTTTGAGGTACCGTACATACGTTAAGGTAATTAGTAGAATAATACCTCAATTTAAATTATTTATAATATCATGGTACTGAATTATGACACATTTACAAAATTTAAGAAATTTCGTTTGCGCTCTTGTTAAAAAAAACCAACATAAAATTTATTTTTAATCTCAAACATAGAATCTTATCGGAGATAAGGTAGTGATGTCTAAACTTTAAGTATTATATGAGTTTCTTTGTTTAGATACTACTAGGGTAAATACTTTTGGTTAATCCATTATTACAATATGGTAATTTAAATTGTTAATTTAAATTTCTTTTCATTATGCACATATTAATCAACGACAACACGTAGCTTCAAATGAATTATTTGACATTTTCTAGTAACATATGTCCTCTACATATGTCTAATTAAGTTTAAACTACTTTGATGCATATTAAAATTAGCTAATTACATTTTTAAATCAGTATTTGTCTTCAGATTTCACATATTTATTTCCCAAGCTTTGATAAAACTTTCCCGCCGATAAACTTCGTTTTCAACCTCTATTTGGTGTGTTAATTATAACCGTGGCTGCAGTATGTTTGTTCATATAAGTCTCCATGTGGCACTTAATTTAAGAAAATTACCTTATGTTTTCATATTAAAATTATGTTATTATTAGCATGAAAAGTTTTCACTTGTTTTATTTTATCATATATTGTGTAATAAATATCAAAACTAGATTTGTATTTTTTTTAAGTATCTCTAATTTACGAAGATAATACCTCGCAGCTATATTTTCCATTTAGAGGAAACGTAAATGAATGGTTTGTGGGAAAGTATGAGAAAATTAACTTTATTTGAATTTCACGTCGCTAAACATATTAATTACAGCATAAATCGAAACTGAAGATATAAGCAATTACCAATTTTGAAATTTGAAATTATTTTTTAGAGTCGTATATTAACATTTCTGAAACGGAACTTACAAAATGAGTCTATCAGTCACTTAATCGTAATTGTACAACCATTGAATCGATTAACAAATCCGTTAACCCAATATTAGAAATAATAATAATAATTTATTACTTGCTGATATTGATCTAAAACTGTGGATTATCTTTAACGGCAATTGAACAATTATTAATTTGTATTTTAGTAATTCTTTAGAAAATAATACTATAAATATGCAATTTATTATTATGTCAACTAAATAATATTGAAATTGGCACAAGAATTACACAGACTGGCTGGCAATAGGAAGCTGATTATGAAAAAACATGAAGGCCTAATTTTCAAATTATATTTCAGTTTTCGAGTTATATTATTTTTTAGCTAATGGTTGCATTAAAATTTTATTAATATTAATAAAATAAGAAAGAAACTTATAGTGGCAAGGAAGTTTAATATTTCAGGGTGTCGATATTTTTTTTCATATGTCTCATATTTTTATGGTTTCTTTCTAGTTAGTCCGCAGAAAACATTTATTATATCACTTGAAACGTACATAATTTTCTTTCCCTTTGTATATAGATAACCCGTAAATTAAATATAAATCTAAGAATTTTCATACAAAAATTGAGGATAGAATATGTCACAAACATAAACTATTTGAGAGAAAGCATAAAACTGTAAATATGCCAATTTCTTGTTGATGTATGATAATAATATGAAATGAACGTGAACATTATAAGCACAGTGTAATTAACAATGGAGTTTATTTGGATTGAATTTTAATTTGAAAACCATTTCTTCTTATTACGTATGACGGGTCAAGTATATAATTTTCAATAAATACGATTTTTTCTTTTTTTATTATAACATTTTTTAATTTAAATCGAAAAACACATGCAGTTTTTTTTAATGATTCTTATCAAAGTCGTTAAAAAAATGTTGTATGCTCCGTTCATGTTTTAAAGTTAAAATAAAAGATTAAGTACGCCTACGTAAAATTAATAATTACGTAGAATACATTTAAAAAAGATAATAAAAATTAAAAAAGTTTTGCCTTACGTTACTAAGTAGAGTACAACATCTAAAGACTAATATGAAGTGAATCAAGTATATCTTATTTTGTGGTACAAAACCAAAAAATATTCGTAATATTGAAGCAATTGCATAAATATTTAAGATTATAAAATACAGAACAAAAAAAATTTATGCTTATACTAATTTTTAAGTATTAGTTAAATTATTATTTAATATAATATAGCCTATATAAACTTTTTTTTTTTTGTGATTTTTATTTTTATGTTTAAACCTTTTTTTTAAATAGGTTTATACTAGTTACCCAAACTACTTTAATAGTGCATTCATTCAGGATTAGGTCAGACACAAGTTTCTGGTCTTTTTTAATTTATGTAGGGCATTGTTTCATAAATTTTTCACTTACGTTGATATATTTTCACATTATTCAATTATATAGCAAAAAGATTCTAATAATTTAAGTATTAATTTGTGATACATTCATTCAGGTTCAGGTCAAATAAAAGTATAAGTAAAGTAGTTTCAAGTATTTTATATTTACATGGGTCATTTTGTCATAAATCTTCCAACAAGATAGAATTATTCCAAATAATTCCATTGTAGAGCAGAAAATTCTCTTCAGGAATAGTCTTTATTAAAGCAATAAATAGAATATCCAAATTTATAAAATGAGAAACACTAAAAAGAAAGATATTCCAGATTCCATTAAAATAATTGACAATTAATGGCTAGACGTATTCAAATCTATGTGGATTTCAAATGTTTATTCAAATATAGGCAAATCAAGATAGTAGACAGGAAGAAATAAGAGAAAGAACATACATAAAAAAGGACGATGATGAATAAATTTAGAAGTAAAAATACATTTAGAAAAGATTAATATATTTAGAAATATCAAATTCGTTTATTGAAAATTAATTACGATAAATGTAAGGCTGTTAACGTATAGTCTTCATAATGTGTTCCATTCAAATCTCTGCAATGGGGTTTTAGAAATGTATTCACATCGTACAAAGTAAACTCTTATAGCTCTCTAAGAACGACATGTGAAACAATTGCACACAACAATGAAGTCTACAAAAAGGTTGCTGCCGACTAACTGTGATTAACTCGTATAAATGATTTGTTATAAGGATTTTTTTGTCTTAATATTGGAACCTACAATTATGCACTAGAATAAAATACTAATAAATAACTTAACCTCTCAGAAAATGATCAGTGATTTAAACGAATATTAATAGTATTTAGAGAAAAAGATTAGAATACAACATATTTATTTATCTTTATTTACATACAGTTACGAAAATGTTGCAGTTTTATGCCTTTGCCTTTAAATAGCTATAAAAGGACAATTCCGTAGAGTTACTTAACATGACATACACATAACGGTGACAAACTTTCAACAACTATACTCCGGCCCATAAGAAATACATCACACTTTGGTGCAACCGCGAACAGATGGTTGAGCAATAATATACTTAGGAAAGTGGAGAATTTTGAATTAATCCCTTCTAGATGCCGCTATCGCAAAAAAGGGATGACTACGTGAGTCCAATTAGTTATCAAGAATAAAGGGCGAGAGTTTCCCAATAAATTAAAGCATGTAATCTTGCCATTTAACAATCAGAAAATAACTTTCATCAAAGAAACTACTCTTCTATACTTCAACGCACGATAACTCAAAATACCCAAGAGTAAACTGATAGAAAACAAAAAAGAGAAGTATAGGTTATATGTACTTATGTACGTAACATATCGCCTTGTGTACAAATATCATTGGATTTTTTTTAAGGCACGTTCAATCATAGACTGCATTTAGTTTCATGTAGGTTCCAAATGATAGAGCTGGCCTCTAACTTGCTTCTAACTAAAGTCGCTTATAGTAGCTTAATTGAGGAAATACGTTGAAAGTTTTTGTCATTACTCAACACAAATCCAAGCCTTTTAAATGGCTTTTTTACTATATTAACCAAATAACCACGAATAGACAGGCGCGAATCGAAAATGCAGTCATGATCCTTTCGTATGTTGACCAAAGCCGGAACTCTCATTCAAACACTGAAAATTAAATTCTAATGTCAAAGGCTAAAAGTAATGCCAAGTCTCTGTAGGTTGTATTGCATTAAGTAGCAGCCTTAAATGATGCTTCGTAATCAATGAAAATCACAAAGCGAGTATTGTAGTCAACTGTTTCGATTTAAATTCGTTATCTTATATTCGATTTAATTTCTTACAGGATAAAATTAGTTATATTTTTTTAATTCACGTTTGTACTATAATACTACAAAATGCCCATTGCTCGTCTCTGTATGAAAATTATGATATTTTTTAAGGTTAAGATACAGCGAAAATATGTTAAAAAAGTGTTTTACTGTTTTTTTCATGTATGTAATCCCTCGCAAGTATGAACTGATTTCAACCATTTTTTTATAGCTCTGTAAATCAAGAGTTGTCCCATAGAGAAGTTGATATATGCCGGTGCATTCCGAAGATGTACAATTGACGTACTCACTCTATGACACAAAAGCACCCGCGATGGAAATCGATTGTTTCATTGTGGTCATTAAAATATCGATAAAAAATTCAAAGTAAATATAAATGTATACTTCGCATATTTATACTGAAAATGCCCAATTTTCTGTTAAGTAATATTAAAACCTTATACAAATAGCTTAGGTACTTTATATGTAAAATATGCCACTTGACGGGGAATCATTTTATTACTGAAAGTTTAAAATTTCATTAAATAACCGTAAGAAAAAGGGCTTGTAAATAAAACTTGTATTTGAATATATATATATATATATATATATATATATATATATATATGTATGTGTGTGTATATATATATATATATATATATATATATTTATATATGTATATAAATTGTTACACATTTGATCATGATAAATATCCCTCTGTTGATTGATTAATTTTATTTTTTCTCAATGAGTATCGTGAAATATTGGTTAGTAAAAACCAACATAATGATAAATGTGACAATGATAAAGCTAACACACTTCAAAAACTTTTATTTCATCTTAATGGTTAGAAATTTTTGAGAAATGAGGTTCTGCCTGAATATACAAAAATTATAATTTTAATATTAAAAACTAACAAATTTAACTACTTACCTTCTAATACTTGAGATCTACACTTTGCAAAATCTGCTCAGTCTCTGTTTTTCTAACTACGTTTTAAAATGAAATTCATCTGTTCAAGCTTTTAAACTTTAGAATCAAGTGGATACCAATAACCCGTAATATAAATAGTTTCAAGAGTCATTTGAAAAAATCCCACCTCTTGTAAGCTTTTGTGCTTACAAGATCGTACCTTTAATTATCTTACCCTTCATTGACCATTCATTTATTCTTCATTTTCATTACTTTCATTAATCATCTTACCTTTCATTAACCATTGAACCAAAATGTTTTCGGCGGCTTCCCTCGCCTGGAGTTTGTATTTGTCTGTACTAGTGTTTTTTTCTATCACGAAGGTTACAAAAATATATCTATCGCAAGGTAAAAATTTGATGAAGATAGAATAAATAGCACTCAAAGTATCAACAAATATACTATAAAAAGGTCTATAAAAAGAAAGTTGGAAAGGTTGAACTAAAAACACTTAAATGTAAAGACACTGTTGGTAAGAAGGATCGCAACATACATTTTAAAAACTCAATTCAGCCAAGTTTGCTTATTGGGTACACAGCTTCCCTTTACGGAGTGAAGTTATGCCGGGATCACGGGCTCTTCTGAATTTTTGAAGGATGTTATGTTTCACGTCTTCTACGAGAATGTCAACTTCCATTTAGTTCCATTCAGTATATAGAAAAACTTAAATGTTTTACGAGGCATAGAAAACCACTCAATCTCCTCTCTTTCCGCCACTTTCAAAAATAAAAAATATGTAATTTATTTTTTCAAACGATAGGTCTATATCCCACATTTCTTCTTTTAAAAATTACACAATCTCAAAATATCTTTAAAATTTCTATCCACTTTCACCACATTATCCACATTCTTTTCACATCGATTACTTGCATCACTTGGACGATCTATGTCATATTTCAAGATTCTAAACTCGACTGTTTGAATTGTGCGTTTATAGATCTATCAATTGGTGAGGGTCTCCTTTCGTATATACTGTGATTTATATTGTGTTGAGAAATGCAATTTAAAATCTTTATTGTGTTTTCGTAATTGATTTCATTTTTCAGTAAGGCAGATTAATCAAAACGTTTAATTCTTTCACACCATTAAACTTTCCAACATCACCACACATAGAAATCTATGAAATAGTTACTTGGTTTTCATTTGAATGCCGAAACAAACTCATAACGTCCTATAATGAGAGGTTCTTTATTGGAAATTCTATATTGGAATCATTTCATCTTCTAAATTGACTCAGCCGTAACTTCGCAAACAAGTACGTGAATCCTTTACTTAGGTCATCACGCACACGTTAGTTTCCGATTATTTGTGAATCTTGCCAAGTCACTGAACGTGACTGCAGATGTTGACTTGGCATCAGCGAGAATGTTTTCTTGTTTATTATTTCCTATATTTATTTCGAGTATTAAGAAAGAGACGGTCGTTTCAATGATATTTATGTCAGTGAAATACAGAAAGCCCAAATACATTATATATGAGTTTTATTGCAGTAAAGTTTTTCATTAGCCATGTATACTAAACGAGAGAAAATTGTTTTTTCACATCTCCAGTTTATACTATTGGATTATGTTTAACTAAATCTGACGATAAATAACCAATTAAAAAAATGATATTCATCTAGTATACAATAAAAAATTTTAGATCTGATTATGTTTAACTAAATTACTGACGATAAACAACCAATTAAAAAAATGATATTCACCTAGTATACAATAAAAAGTTTTAGCTCTCCGTGTAATAGTTAAAATAATAATCGAATTATTTTAAGATAAGAAACCAAGAGATAAGAATCTCAAGATGGCAAATAATTTTTCCTATTTCAGAGAAACCATTATAGAAATATATTTTTTATTGAAATATATTTCCTTATTGAAATATATTTTTCGGCATTGAATAATATTGCTACATAAGCAACTGTTGATATTTCTATTAAAAAGAACTTTATTGTAATTCAAAAATAGTTAAGTTTATAAAATTAACAATTACAATTTATAAAATAAACAAGTCAATTTTTTTTTCTTATAAGCATAAACAAGGAATGTGGAAAATTGCGATGAAAGTTGACTACGAGTTGAACAAAGATTTATTTAAGATAAAGTTTAGAGTGGCTTTAATGGCAAAATTTTGGGATAAATAGTTTAATTGTTATATTCTTGGCTTTAATATTGGTTAGTACAGATATCGACGAAAATTATCATAGAAGTATATTGAGCTCTTTTGGTTGATATATCAGTATTATATACATGTAATATCAATATTATATATATGTTTTACTGTATTTTTGTCGTTATAGATGGTTGCAAGTTTTTTGTCAAAAGTATATAGAAGACTGCAAATATTATAACTGATTATGCATACAATTAAATTTTTTATGAGATCACTTACGTGTCCGATCATCCTTTTATCTATCATTTATCTTTTTCATAAAGTTTAAGGAAAATAAGAGATATGAAATGATCATATTGCAATTTAGGACAATTTTTTTATATTTTATATTGACAGGCTACTTATAAAAACTCCAAAATTATTTATTTTGAAATTTACTGAAGATAATCTTCAAAAAAATGACTACAAAATTTTTCTCAGAAATAATTTTAACATAATAATAAGGCATATTAACCCAGTTTGTTAAGTGTTAAGACCCAAAAAATATTGTTTGAAAGTTGTTGATACAAAAATATATTCTAGTTAATTTTTTTTTCAATAAAAAATATAATTTCATTTGGAATATCAATTTATTACTATTTATTCCACAATGTTATATAAGACAGTTCAAGACTTTTTATTGAAAATGCCCATAAAGAAATGTGTCAACTTCATCTTTAGAATAGATAAAGCCAAAATTATGAAAAAAAATAGGTTACCAAAAGATTACCTAAAGTTTAATGAAAACTATGAAAATGTTATATGAAAATATGAATATCATAGTTTTTGGGATATTAACAATATTTTAATGCCTATTAAAAGGCACACTAATATATTTCTATGCGGTAAAATTAATAAATAGTTTATTGAAAATTCTACACCTATAAAATATTCAATTTCTAAACACTTTAGTTATTAGACGAGAATAAAATTACAGAAAAGAACAGTATAACTGTTAAAAGAACAGAATAACTATTCACATTTTCTTGTTGAGAATTTCGTCTTAATTTCTATCCTTTGATTGTCATTTTGGTCTTGATTTGCTTAAACTTTATTTTATAATGTAGTTTAATCAGATAATCGCAGTACTTTAGTCGGTAGATATAAATACCTTAATGTAATGTTGAATTATATAATAAAACTCTTCTAATCAAGATGATGTGTCATTAGTTTCATCTAATTTTTTTTAACTAGTTTTTTTTAAAGAGAACACTTTGTAATTTGGTTTATGTTTCAAATAGATCATTCGGTAAATGGAGTTATTTAATTTGTTTCTTTCCGTAACGTATAACGTATCAAACAATCTTTGATGAAAGATATAAATACTGAAATTAAAGAATCATCTTGAAAATGAAACACGAAAAAAACCGGACTAATATGCAAGCAAAATTTATCGCCAAAGGAGGAAAATTGACTTCATGCGATTTCTCAATTTCTACCTAAACTGCCTACTCTACCTAAACTGTCACCTATAGTCAGTGATATGGCCAGAAGTTGTTAATAAAAAAGATATTACATACTTTTCTCTTGTCGAATTTCTGGGAAACAATTTTGTAGTTCGCTTTAGTTGTTGCGAAATCATGTATATTTGTTATATCCTAATTTTATATTGGTCAATGTCAATTCTAATAAGTCTATAAGTTTTCTGAGATATCTACGACAAACGCTGTTAAAGGCAGATTAACAAAATGTAAGGTTTGATATAATTCAAATAATTTCAATTAAGAATTATATTAAGGGAAATAAATGTTTTAAGGATCCTTTTTTTGTATTCATCAATTTGTCACGGTTACGTTACAATGTTATACAGCATCGATAATGAAAAGTGATAAGCTAATTCTTGAAAGTGATATTTTTAAGTACGATATTTTCAAAAGAACTGTTGTGTATTTAATTTAATAAAATGGTGTTACTCATTTCATAACGTGACCAAGAAATACCAATTTTGAGTTTATTTTATGTCATTGTTAATTGAATATAATATATGAAAGTCACCACTTCCACCTTTCCATTATTACTTCCATCCTTCTTTCGAGGCATTCAGCATGCGTTCAAAATCGAATTACGTGTAATTCATTGGAAATCATTCATTGGAAAATATAATTAAGACAACTCCTTTCATTTTGGTCACTAGATTAAATGGAGTGTACGAAATAGTTGTTAAATTACATTTAATAATGTAAGTCCTACTTAGTACTTAATAAGAGAATAATTACTAATAAATATATTTTTATTTGATCACACCACATAATTCTGGATTACTCGAACTAGTAACGAATTTTTAATAAAAATTTTACTTGACGTTTTTTGAACTGATTTATTTCGTACTTATTACTTTTAAAAATATTTTTTCGCCGTCTTATATAAGAAGAAATACTCTGTTATTCTCACAGCATAAGACATTCTTACATTGGTCATTAAATATCTTCGTTTAGATTTTCATTCATTACAAATAAAACAAAACGGTGTCTAAACCCATTTTAAACGCCAGTATCAAACTTACACCTATTTCTTGAGATAAAAGTAGGAATACCACACATATTGTGAAATAACCTTTTGTCTTTTGCTGCTACAGTTCCTATAGAGCCATGGCCTCTCAAGAAATGTTAGACCATAGTTTTTTGTGGGTTGCTGCAGCAAGACACATCCACTTTTTGAAAGCATACTTTTACATAATCTTTACATTTCTTTTTGGGTCTTTCTCTATATAAATGTTAGAAATCGTCCATACTTAACATATATACGCATATAGGAAATACAAATGACGTCGACGAATATAAACGTAGTAATTACGTAGGTTTTATTTTATTTTTTGTCTTAAGATATTTGATAATTCAGGAGGAAAATCAAAAATTTAGAGTGTATATGTATGTGTAAATGAGACGTATAACTTAACTTTGTATCAAAACGTGAAAAAATAATCTGCTATATTTATGGAAACATCGTTATAGTTTCTATCGCAAATTTCCAATTAGATATAGAAATAGTATACATGCTAGTTAATAGTCCAAACAAGTCGCATCTTCAGTTAAGCTTTGCTGATTGTGTTTACATTCATTTTATATTAATGTTACACAAATTGCCGCACAGAGACAAAGAAATTAGCACGTCTGGTTTTAAAAGCAATTAAAAAGAGCACACATTAAATGCCGCACTGTTTATATATATATATATATAAATATATATATATATATATATATATATATTTATATTTATATAGATACATATATATATATATATATATATATATATATATATATATACATACATATATATGTATATATACACACGGCCTATTTATATACAATATTCAATTTCATTAATTAAAATGTATTTTATCTTCATGTTTCTGTCATAATCAAAATCTCAATCTCATTAGCAGTCCAAATGTAGTAGCATTGGAAAACTGAACCTTGTAAAAAACAATTCTAACAATTGACCTTGTCTTGCGTAACTTGTAAACCTGGCCGTGACAATAATAAAACTAATGTCCACTAAAAAAATGGAAATAATTTTGGTGTTGGATAAATAATAATTGCTTTTATGTATTTTTAAAACTAAAACACAGAAAACTGATTAATTTTGTTATCCGTGTAAAAAGACAACTATGCCTTTCTATATATTAAACACAACTCTATATTAAACACAATACTTACCTTACACAACAAACTATACATTAAACATAATACTTACCTTACACAATACATTAAGTAAGGTAAGTATTTTGTAAATATTTAATGAATAAATTTCATCCGAGTACAGCTTCATCGTACGGAATTTTAAAGATAAATAACCAGATATAGTACAATTAAATGAATGATCTCTTTTTTTTAATAAATCTAAGAAATTAATTTAGGTGAAATTCTCGTAAATTTAGCACTAAAAACACATTTAAATTTTGTCATATGTATAGGAAAGGCAATTGTGCATTTCAATGTCCTAATACGTTAAATAATCTAAATACGTTGTGAAAATTTAATGAATAAATTTCATTCTAAAAGAATAGCTTTACTTAAAGGAATTTTAATAGTTAAAAAACGTTTGGAATATACAGAATTTTAAACAATTTTGTATCAGTCGTATCTAAAAAAATTAATTTCAGTAGAATTCTTTTAAATATCATACCAAACACGACGATTTTATTTTATCAAATACATAAAAGACATTATATATTTGAAAAACATGGTGCATCAAAATAGATAAAAACTTTTGTGAAAATTTAATGAATAAACTCATTTAATGAGAGAACCTTTATCGTATTTGTTCTCTTTTCTTACATTAAACCTAAGAATAAAAACTCTATATATCATCAAGCATTTAAACCAACATATTACATAATCGTGTATATTATTCTTAATGGACTTCAAATAGCACATGAAAACTACTAAACACTTTTAGATATTGCTTAATGAGGCAACATAATGAAACCACTGTTAGATAGGACTTTAGACCATAGATTAAATACTATATTAGTTTACGTCTAATTTTAACAAATTTATGTAATAGCAATTTTATTTCACCAGTCTAATTCAAACTTAAATGTTGGGCCCAATAAAAGAGAAAGAATGTTCGTTTGTTTATTAATTATATAATATTTATAAAACCAATCAAATAATTGCCTTCTAATTTGATATGCATATAATTTGTTAAGAAGAATCACAAATACAATTCGTTCTAGTGATGTATAGATAGAAGAAAAATGTGTTTAGATATTTTATACTCAATACCTAAATGGCCAGATAGAATTTAACGAGACTTAGTATAAACGTACTTCAGGTTTAGGATTTGAGGCGTAATTCTCGGGCAGGCACATGTATTATTGAGAAGGTTCTAATTCCACCTTAACTATTAAACGCGCGGAAGTGTATTTGTTTATTTACTTGTTAACCAATAATTACGAAACCAATAAAATAATGACTATAAAATTTGATATGCCTATTGTTCGTCTAAACAAATAACATATAGAATTTACTCTTGTGGAATAATATTATACGAAAAATGTGTGTGGATATTTGTTACTTTATCACAACTAAACGTCTAGACAAAGTTTTATCTAACTTAGTATGTATTCCATATTTCGTGTTAGCATGTAAGCCATATTTAAACCAATAAATAGCATAATTCATACAAGGGATAAAACTCGTTATTTTTTTCCTTAATAATAAACATTTTGTACCCCAGCATGACATTAAGAGGAGCATATATGTAGTTTTCACAAAGTAAAATATGGTCCATAGATTTATGTTGCGATTGCCTTATTGGATGAGAAACAAATTCCGAAAATTCACGCGGCTGAAGCCGCGAGCAAGAAAGGTTTTCAAACACTTCCCTGCGAGAAATTAAAACAATTTTTTTTATTTCTTTAGGCATTACGTTCATAAAACGAAAGATTTTTAACATAAATTCGATATTAGTCCATTTGCCTTCTTCTTCCAATTTTCTTGGAAATCATTCCACTTCAAAAAATTGGCATAGCTGTGAAAAATAGTAACTTATTTACACAAGTTATATAAAATAAGCAAAACATTTTTTAGGTCGTCATTTAGAGTATAAAATAAAAATGAAACGCGAATTTAGTTTTTAATATAATCGTAATATCTCAAAAAACCGGTGATTGATCGATTCTTATGATTTGTCAGTAAAATTTTAAATAGTCGTAATAAGGCTCATATTGGTCGCTATCGGTATCACTTTAACTGTCAGATATATTTTTCTTATAAACAATTTTATCATTTAAACTTAAATCAATACCAAAATATTTTATAGCCAAGAAATAAATAATGATAACTCATAATAAAATATGTAGAAATGTTTTTATGAAATTAACAAAAAACTATTTGTACGGGCGCTTTAATTGCAACACGCGAATAGTAAGAAATTTACGTTTGTTGCGAAGTTTGTTTGCACATGACAGGTTTGTATTAATGCTTTATTATCCAAAACTTTGCCCCATCTAATTAAGTATTTAATATTTTGTCCAATATATGACGGGATATAGGGAAATAATTAATATTGTGAATTATTAATTCTTTAGGCGACGAGTACAGAAAAAAGAAAAATTTCATGTTTAAATAATTGCTATCTTTCAATTGCAGTATCTTTTGTTATATCCAAATATTTTTTATTTGCTATTAATATAAATATATCATCCAAATGTTATAGCTATTCATAATTAGATACGCTTTGTGCATCTTATTTGGATGCGGTGAATGTGTTGTTGTTCGCAATTATCCTAGCTAATCTCTCATATGTTTGTATACGAATTAAACGTTAAACAGTATACAATCTATAATATACTACAAAACAACAAGTAGCTTAATCAAAACCTGTAGGTAGCTCTTTCAAAATATAATCTCAGAATGTAGTCTTTCATATTGAAAGAAAATTAATAACTACTTAAAAAAGTTTGTTGTCAAATGAAATAATTGCATTAAATCGAAAGATCGATTGATATATTTTCTATACGCTCCGAAAGCAATAGGAAATGCTTGACAAAAAGAAATTAAAAACGTGTGTGAAATTCACACGTGGTAGAAGTGAAACCTTTAAAAATTTTAAATTTTAATTTTTAAGTTTAGTATCAATTTTTAATTTTGATAAAAACCAAAATAATTAGAAAAGTTTTTGTAATTAATAATATGTAAATAAAATTGATAAATTGCATCTAATTTTATCATTAAATTAAATTAATCTCTTATTTAATTTGTTTGCACATCTATGTTTTTTTTTAATTCAGAAAATGATCGAATACACATACAAATTTAAAGTTTATGAAAATTTACATACAAGTACTCACAATCATTATTCACAATATCATTTTCAATTGCGCGCATAAATACGTATTAATACACGTACAACGCTGAGACCCAAGCAAACTCTCGCTATGCCTTGGTAAACACGAGTGGAGGGGGTACGAAGCAGAGCACAAAGAGAACCACGAACATAAGAAACACTGCATAATGCTTCCTATCTCATTTTTCCCACGTTAAATCTTATGAATTTATGTGCCTGTCTCTTTTTACTGTCGCTTTTTCGTTTCATCGACTTTCAAATCACAATGATGCTAAAGAAGTTTTCACTTCAAAAACTGAGGAAAAAATATAAATACAAGTTTAGGCTAACTTTTAAATCCTGATTTGGGTTTTTACAAACGCGATCCGCATCTGTTAAAGGAATCTGGTAAGGTAGTAACGGAATTGCCGCCAATTTATTTCATTTTACGTTACTCATTTATATCTACAAAAGAAATGTGTCCAATTTCACCGAAAGCAAACAAATGAAAGCAATAAAATCGGGTCGCTTCTCAGTTGAAGCGTATATATCGAGTGGAGATGTCCACTCAAGCTTACCTTGACGTAATCTGAATTTCCTGAAACATGTGACACGACACTTGATAGTATTGATGTAAAGTTATCAATATGAATGTCTCCTTTTGATCCAGCATGTATGATGTTCTGATCAATCTTTATCTGGTTGATATACTGACGTTTAATTATTAAATAAAAGTTTAAGCAAATTGGATGGAATCAATTGAAATATCCCTTTTTTTGTGTATATGCGTGCAAATAATTTGAATATCTGATAAAAAATATAAAAAGTTTTGAACTAATTAAGAGTGTGTGTCTAAATTTAAAGAATGTTTTAATAACAAAAATTACTTAAGAGACCATTGCGCTAGTGTGGGAAAAAAATAAAATGTATAGTTTATTTCTAATTAAACTGTATTGTGTTTGTTAGATTTTTTACTAAACTAGCTTATTAAAATGGAATGAAATATAGTGGAATTCAATTTTCTATTAAATGATATTTTTAGGAGGAAAATTTCTGTAAAGCCTATATTTTAAAGGTAATAAAAAGTGTGAAATATCGAGAAATTTCGAAGACAAGTGAAAGGACCACACTCTCGCCGAACTAATTACTATTAAAGAGATCTTTTGGCCACCTTTCATATCCAACATTAGATATTGACTCCATCATTTTCGTCATGTGCTGACATTGACAATATATTGTGTGCCATCAATGAGGTCGCAAACTCATCAAAAGTGGGTGTAATAATTTGTGCAGATAAACAACAAAGCAAATTTTAAAATCACTTGTATATTTATCGTACCAAAGAGTTTAAATTTATCTATTATAATATTATCGAGATAAATAATTATCAGGTATTTCAATCTTAATTTTTTATAATTTATTAAAAAAAGCTTGGCTTTCCTCAGCCGTAAGAATTGTGTGATCTCTTGCAGTTATTTCGAAACAAAATGAAAAATAATATTAGAACCACTTATTGGATAATGCAGTTTGCTGATAGCTGAAATGAAATTGATAAATTGAATTAATTTATTATTATGAGAAAAAATCAATTCAAAATTTTAAATTATCCATTTAGATGATTATCCAAATTTTAAATTATCTAGTTCATAATAGCATATAATTTAAAAGAATAGAATATAAGACGCCGTTTTTTTTAATACAATGAAAATTTATTTCCATTTTAACTTAGAAAATAAATGTTTAGTCAACTCATAATTACGGCACTCGATCTACTGATAAGCGTGAATTTCACTCAAATCAGATGACAATACACATTTTAACGTACTTCTTTGAAAGGTACGCGATAGTATCAATAACCAGGGAATGTTGGAAAACCTGTATACTTAAAGTCTACTTTCAACGTTGTGTAAATGTATTGTTATACTTAAGAGCATCAAAAACCACAGTACTAAAGCTAATATTCCATAAAATTTGGCGATATCTTTAAATATTTCACAAAGAAATGTAAACGATGGGTTGCAATTAGGAAGTATAAAGTTATGGAGATGATGGCATCTTCCAAATAGTGTATATTTTAGCATTGCATAACTAAATTTTTTTAGAGTTTGATGACTAAAAATTGTGAAAATACTCAGCGAACTTTTGTGTAAACTGAATAAAGAAAGAATACGAGCTTGATTTTCTAAAAGTTTGCTGTGAAATTAGCTTACTCAATAAAAATACTTTCTAATTAAGAAAGGGATTTTTGTCTGCCACGGTTTGAGCCAAAAGCGAAGCGTGTGCTCAATCTTGTGTCTTTAGCCTTCGTGTGAAAATAAGTCCGACAATTTTAATAACCTCGTGAATGACGAAACCGTGGAAAAACTATTAAAGCTTTTTTTTTCAATAGAATGTTTTTTCATTATTATTTTGTCGCTGTAATTTAATCTTTCGTTATTATTCATATATAGTCATCATATCTTTTCCTAGAAAAATTTTCTCAAATAAATCTTATATTTAATGCATCGCCTTCTCATTCTTCATTAGTTGCACCGTAGTTAGTGATACCGAAAATAATCTGGTTGAATGGTTAATGTTCATTGCAATATTGCACGTTATAATTTTACGTTATTTGAAATATAATATCAAAATTAAATGATTTTTTAAATGTTGAAAAAATCAAATTTCGCATACAAAACTAGAAAAAACATAGTCCAATTCTAATGTTTTTTATGGAGATCTCAATTAATATGTTGTAAAATATTTCATGAAGTGAAAGCGATTTTTTGTTCCATTCGTTATATCGACTATGATGTCATTATATTAGCAATTTAATATGATATTTCGATTTCATCTATACTAATTTTATGTTAAAATCCCACTTGGGTAATGTTATGCTTCAGAATAAGAGAAAATGTTCCCTTAGTAGTAAATAAGTTAAGGGTTGAATTGTTCGCATTTGTGATAAATTATTATTACAATTAAAAGTTTTAATACACGGTTTATGTAACAAGTGAAAAACCAAACACTGAAGCCAGCTAAGCTTTAATCAAGGCATACAGTGCAAGACTTTTATAATTTTGGTATAATTTAAAAATAATACACTATTATTTGAAATATGTGATTATGCAACATTGCAAAAAGTTAGACAATGTGTAATTATAAATCCACTAACAGGATATAAAATCACAGACCACAAGCTTTCAAAATAACGGACTACCAAAACTTCCTTTCACCCCAGAAAATAGATTTACTTTTTTAATTTATATATACACAAATATATGTATATATATTATATATATATATATATATATATATATATATATATATATATATATATATATATATATATGGGTAATTATAAAAACCCTCCTTAAAGTCTTACAGTCGAGAACGTGAACAAAAGTACACACGTATATTTACATAATGAAAATTATCATAATCTCATCAATAATTATCATTATTTTGAAAACATTTTACTGAAATTGCACCATCGTGACAAAGCCAGGGTTATATAATTGCTGCGTAATTTTAATTCATTTTAATATAGAAATAATTTACTTCTATTCATCATCCTATTAAACATCTTCGAATATCCTGTTACGGCATTCATCCGCAATAAAATAAGGATGTTTTATGAAATTCGCCGTCATATATTTAGGCTATAATCGGCTTGTCTTTCACAAAATAATTTTCCTCGACAGCAAACATCGGATCGATTTGTTTTAGGTCAAATTGTATCGATTCGCACAAAGTATTTTATTATCTCCTGTAAGTAGCTACTGATTCCCTTTCTCTATATAAGATTAGACGAGATCTTTAGTGTGTTTGTGGGTCTCGTTTTATTGCAGTACAAATTGTAAATAAGGTCGAGGCTTGGATAGTGTTGTCGTTTGTCATTTCCAGTTTTGTCGTTTATTCATATAAATATTGTTTTTATTCTTTTAAGTCATTTTGCACAACCACTGAAGGAAATTCAGTAATTTTAAATATTTTTTTCATTTGTATACATTATATTTTTGTTCTAGTTTCTTAAAGCTTTATTTAGGGAAGACCCATCCAATGATGGATTTTCCAAAATATAAATGTATAAATATAAATTTGTAATTAATGAAATGGATTAAAAATTAATTTCCATATATAGATGGTTTAAGATTTTTTTATGTATTTTATGTATACGTAAGAATTAAAATATCCATTTGAAACACTTTTCTGCAAAACTTCTTTGACATAGCTTTAGAATTATAAAAACTACGAGACAAAGACAGGGGAAATGAGGGATATGACGTAAGGATTAGACTAATTTTTTTTTCGATGGAAATTCAATAAAAATGCTTCAAAAACAACTTAACATAATTTTATGTAATATTTTCTCACGCATTTTTCATTTATTTGATTTAAATCTTAGTGAATCATCTTAGTGACATTTTTTGTTTTAAATTTATATAATTTAAAAATTCTGGACTCTAAGGTTGTCACAAAGTGAAATTAATAAATAAGTGAAGAGGATCAAATAAAAATCCAGCCTCTTCCCAATATCGAGTTGATCAACGCCACACTCAAACTACTGTAGGTGACAAGTCGGTGTTCGTTCCAGTGAACTCTGCAGGAAATCAATTTGGATATCGTCTCGATTATAAGACACTACTGACAAATATACCAGCATATTATAGTACACCATCCAACACCCTTGATGTACCGCTGTTGGCAAAAGTGTCCGCGAGTAAAATACATCAAATTATTGTTTGAAATACTAAAATTGTAACGTTATCAGAAGAAAAGTGTCAGTGTGTTCTAAATTTAATTTGATTGAAAAAGTGTATTCTAAATTTCAAGTTTGTATTTATATAGCTTATACACTCAGCCTTTCACTGACAGATAACCAACGCCTATAGGCTATATTCGTAAAACTAGAAACTACTAATTCGAAACTTATATCCTGTTTAATATAGCGACAGTGGTGTAACTCGAAAGCCTATAAATTATTTTACCATACGCAAAGGTAATGTTAAAATTAGTGTACCTATAAGAATGGAATTTTATAATAAAATATGTGATTAAAAATACCCACCCACTACGGAATGTTTTAACAAACCATGTTACTAAAACATGCAGATTGTCACCTTTGAGTCCACGGGATAATTCAAAGGCCATGCAATGGTTAATTTTTATTTCATACTATCGCTAATTCTGTGTACTGAATAAATTCACTTCAGGAGTCAGATTTGTTTGTTTCAAACTGAACTTAAATTTGACAATTGAAAAGGAATAAGAAAGAGCATATAGGATATGTGAAAACATCTCACAGCAATATGTCAGCCTACGACTGTTTTTTTTTCTTTCCACAAAATCTCTTCGATTCTGTGCTTCGATATATATATATATATATATATATATATATATATATACATACATATATATATATATATATATATATATATATATACGTATATATATATATATATATGTGTGTATATATATATATATTTATATAAATATATATATATATATATATATATATATATAAGATACATCTCATGATACTTCTGCGTGATCGAAACTGTCCCCCTTTTAAGTTATTTGCGTTTGTCTTATTTTTTAATACAAATTCGTTTTCATATTTACAATCCTTTTTACCCGTTTAAACTTCTAGGTTTTTGTACTGGTTAGAAAAACTCTAGTAAAACACGTTTTATCGCAATAGACTGTCTTTTATTTTAGCAAATTGTCATAGACAGACAAACAGTTTCTACAAAACGATAAGAGATGGCGCTACTATTCACTAATTACATATTTTGATACAACATTATCACACCCCCACTTGTCAAAATAAACAACAATTTTATTTAAGTACAATTCCCAATTTACACATAAACTTATAATGCTTAATAGTACACAGTCCTTTGGTAAGTAAATCGGCAGGCATTTCCTCACTACACAAGTACATAACTTTAATATATTTATTTTTAACAACATCTCTTACATAATGGAATCTCACATCTATGTGTTTTGATCTGTTGTGACTTTGGTTACTCAATGACAACTTTAAAGCACTCTGATTGTCACAATAGATCTGTATTACAGATAAGTTACCAGTTATTTCATGTAACAGGTTTCTCAAATACACTCCTTCGCGAGCCGCCTCAGACAAAGCAGTATATTCTGCCTCTGTACTAGAGAGCGATACGGACTTTTGCTTTCTGCTTTGCCATGAAATGGCAGATCCCGACATAGTAAAGCAAAAGCCCGTGTAGGACTTCCTATCTATGGCATCGCTGGCCCAATCGCTATCTACAAAGCCCTCTAAGTTGCTACCGCCCTTAAAATATTTTAAACAGTAAGTTTTTGTACATTGCAAATATTTAAGAATGCGTTTAGCATAATGCCAGTGTGTAAGATCATAGCAACTGTTAAATTGGCTCAAATAGCTAACAGAATAGGAAATGTCAGGCCCGGTTAATACTGCCAAATACATTAATGATCCAATTAACTTCTGATATGGAACATCAGGTACACATTTATCAGGTTTCCCTAAATTTAATTTACACTCTATTGGTGTTTTATGCATTTTACAATCCAACATATTGAACCTAGTTAATAGCTGATCAATATACTGCTGCTGATCTACAGTAATTACATTTTTACTAACATTTATTCTCATGCCTAAGTATTGCCTTACAGGTTCTTAATCTTTTAGCTTAAATTCTGATCCTAAAGTATCTTTTAATTTTTTACTTTCAACAGGACAATTCGAAAAAATTAAAAAGTCATCCACATATAAGGCCACAATAATTTTAGCTTCACCTTTAGTTTTTGTGAACAAACAAGGCTCATACTGACTGTTTTTTTAAATTTAATTTGCATAGTAAATCTTTAACTCTGTCATACCACGCAAGGGAAGACTGTTTTAACCCATAGATTGCTCTTTTCAATTTTAAAACCTTTCCCCCACTTTTGTTCATAAAACCTTCAGGTTATGACATGTAAATAGTTTCTCTCAAAAAACCGTTTAAGAATGCTGTAGTAACATCCAAATGATCAATACTCATATTCATCTTAACACTGAGAGCAAACAATAATCTGAGCGTTGAATGTCTAACCACGGGAGAGAATGTGTCCGTATAGTCAATTCCAGGTTTCTGCGAGAAACCTTTTGCCACCAATCTAGCCCGAAACCGCACATTATTGTCCACGTCAAACTTTTTGTTAAGCACCCACCTGCACTTCACAATTGTCGCATCACCGGGGTTGTCAACGAGCTCCCATGCATCGCTGTTCTCAAAAGACTACAGCTCGTCGGCCATGGCATACTTCCACTGTTCACTCTCAGGCCCTGCAAGAGCCTCTGAGAACACTATCTCCTCTAATGCTGAAACAGTGTTGGAAAGACATGTAAAACCATACCGTTCAGTTGCTTTCCTGGAACGCTTTTCAGGTAATTCTGGTGACTGTTCTGGGGTTGATGTCGTCTGGACTTCTGTGTCTAATATGTCTGTGATTGGAGATGAAGTTTCCGTTATTGTTTCATTACTCTCCTCATACACTGAAGAATAATCTGATGGGCAGTCTTCTGTCTCTGAAATATGAGACGATTTATCCCCCACTTAAACTGTGCTCTCTTTTTCTATGTTATCTTCAAGTGTCTCTTCGTTAGGAATCCAGATAGCTGACTTGTTGCCTGTTTCTTTGAGCTCTGATTCATTTTCCATCACGATGACATCTCTACTTATAAGAAGACTCTTTTTCGCAGGATTATACAGCCGGTAACCCTCGACTTCTTCACTATATCCCACTAAAATGTGCTCCATGGCTTTCTTATCCCATTTCAAACGACGTTCCTTGGGGATATGCACCATGACTTTACTTCCAAATAAACGGATGTGACTAAGATCTGGTTTCTTCCCATACCACAATTCGAACGGAGTTGTCTGAAGTCTTGAAGCAACGGATCTATTCTTCAAATAGACAGCAGTGTTAGCTGCCTCTGCCCAAAATCGTTTATCCAGCTTTGCATCATACAATAGACATCTAGCCTTCTCCACAACTATACGGTTGGCTCGCTCACATAAACCGTTCTGTTCAGGCGTGTAATTATTTGATTTTTGATGAATTATACCCTTTTGTTTCAAATAATTATCAAACTCCTTATTGCAAAATTCAAGTCCATTATCTGAACGTATCATCTTTATTTTCTTATTCAACTGATTCTCAACCAGTGTTTGGAAGTCTTTGAATTTGCTGAGCGCCTCACTTTTATTCTTGATAAAGTATATAAAAGTCATTCGACTGAAGTCGTCTACAAACAGTATGAAATATCGAGCACCATTCAATGACGTGGTTTCCATTGGTCCACAAATATCTGTGTGAACTCTTTGTAATAATTCTGTGCTTCTCTCACCAACATGCGAAAAGGGTAATCTTGTTTGCTTTCGCTCGCAACAAGTTGTACACTGATATTTGGTTATGTCAAAATTTTGTTCATATGACAAACCATTCACAATATTTCTCATCTTGTTCATGTCTTGACTATTTAGGTGTGCTAATCTTCTGTGCTACAGATTTCCACTAACTGCTGGTGCGGCCAACATACAAGTCTGTGTTTCTAACCTCAACTTGTAAACACCATCTGACAGGTCGGCAGTTCTTGTCTCGAATATAGCAGTGTTTTTCATCAAATATCACATTATTTCCGTTTTTAATCAGTTCACTCACGGATAATAAATTTGTTGTCAAACTGGGAACGCACAGCACATCCTTCACTGTAATTTCAAATTTCAGTTCTGAAACAATGTCGACGTCTCCGGAACAAACTACTGGCACTGTAGATTCATTTGCAACCACTATTTCTGGTAAACACGGTGATCGGTTCATGTTTTTTACCCAAGATTCGTTCACCGTCATATGAGCGCTGGCGCCTGAATCCACGTACCATTCAGTTTTATTGAACTTTCCATTCAGGAAAACGACATTAAAAACATATTTACTATTGTTTTTCTTCAATAAAGGGCACTGATTTCGATAATGACCATTTTCTTTACATTTGTAGCATGTAATTATTTTTTATGAATCTGTCATTGCTGCTGTCATTTTCTTGTTTGATACTGACGTTGAAGGACCGGGACTGCCTTTCTTTGACTTATGGAACGAATGATTATTTCGCGCTGCAAATGCAGCACCTGCGTCATTGTCTCTGGTCACTTCCATGTCGAGCAATTTCGACTTTATGACATCTGCAGTTATCGAAATGCCCGAATGTTCAATTGCCATTATCATGGAAGAATAACGATCTGACAAACCTGCTAATAATAATGAACCCACCCATTCATCGGTGATTGTAAAACCTGTGCTGTTCAACCGTTGAGCTGTCTCGACCGTTTGAGTCACATATGTAGCCATTGAATCACAATTATCGAGCCGAATAGAAATCAAATGTCGCAGCAATGTTATTTTGCGTGAGAAACCGGAGTCATCAAACATGGTCTTCAATGTAGTCCATAATTCTGCTGCGCTCTTGGTATTCTTAATATGCACATACAACGATGGGTCCACAGTCAATATTAGCTTTGCCTTCGTTTTTGCGTCGTCTGCTGGCTTAACTTCAAAACTTGCCGTTGGCTTGATGTACTTGTCCATTCCTTCAAGAACCAACAAATTTTCAGCCGCGAAGCTCCACTCATCATAATTTTCTCTTCCTTTTAGTTTAGGAACACTGGCAATATAGTTCGTAGTCATGTTTCCGCGATATAACTTTCACAAATTATCTATTTTCACGCAAATAACTGATAATTTAGCACAGAGTACGCCCATAACCTCTAGTAAAACACGTTTTATCGCAATAGACTGTCTTTTATTTTAGGAAATTGTCATAGACAGACAAACAGTTTCTACAAAACGATAAGAGATGGCGCTACTATTCACTAATTACATATTTTGATACAACATTATCACAAAAACGAATTATAAATTGTTATTTGTACATACAATTATTTTTAATTATTTAAGCTCGAAGGTTTCTGGAAGAAGATATAATGCATGTTAATTGAAAAGTAACCTTTTATATTTTAGTTATTTTAAATTATGCGAAAAAATCTCTCAATGATTTTGCTGACATTTCAACGATATCACGATTCAAATTTAAGAAAACCAATAAAAAAGGACTTACAACGCTTTCGTTGCTTTATTTTTGAATGTTTTATCGATATATTACCCGTGTATTACCGAATGTTTTATCGATGTATAATAAAAAATGGATGGAACAACGAGACGTAAGAACAAGATAGAACTCTTCTTTAAAACGTAAAATACGATTATGTAAACCCATTGGTTTCTATAATAAGAGTATAAATTACATCTAGATGTTCCTTTTAAACATGTATCTGTTACTTATAAAACTTTGGGATTTTTGTAAAACAATATGCAGTGAATAATATCAAAGTCACTTAAGATTCATTAAAATCTCATTATACGGCAATATCAAAGCCAAGCACCTCGTTGGTACTCCAATCTTTGTTAAAAAATTATGCGAGTGTGGAGCTCGGGAACCGCCGCGAAGGTGCCGGCGCCTTGACTTGTCTTAACGGATAGCGAAGAAAAATTTATGATCAGTACTTAAAGACATTTTAAACATTAGGATGTTTGCCCTTGCGTGTGAAATAAATGTGCTGAATATAGTTTTATTGGGCCATTGAATGGGCCGTAAATTTGATTAAGAATCTTAACACGCTTTCATCGCATTTCATTTTACAGGAAGATAAAAAGTGTTTGCTGAATTATTTTATAAAAAATATTACTATTAATTCAACAATGGTGACTATCATTTCGACTACTCGTTTTGAAGTAAAAATGAAGAAAATTTAAATTTGTTTCATAGGCTAACACTTGCAATTTGATTTTTTTTCTTTCTCATTTGAAAAGGTTACTAATACTGAAATAGTTTTTTTAATATTGTTTACGTCTCGATAAATTTATCCATTTTATTTTATGGAAAATTTTCATAACGTTATTTACCATAAAACTTTTTTCGAGTTCGCTAAACTGTAAAAAGGGTGTTTTATACGTTTATAATTGAATTATGTTCGTATAAGCATTGATCGCTCCCGTTACCTGCTCCGAGTTAAAGTAACTTTCAAAACAGTTTTTCTCACCATTTGATTAAAACTATAATAATGAGATTTCTGGTTTCTAACATTTATAGAATTTTGTTTAAATAAAATTGTAACCAAAATTATTTTTTTATTTTTAGTTAAGGGCTTATAAAAATTAGAAATAATTTTTACATTTTCACCTTTTCATTCAAAGTAACATGTAGATGCTTAATATTATAAATCAATTATTGACCTACATTTTTAAATTAATACTGTGACTCTGAAAAATCAATGTAAATTGTAAGACTCAATAAAAATTCATAGTTTTTAAACCAGATCATTTTAATGAATATATTTGAGTTGCTAATCTATGGAAATGTAGACACAAAAAAGTATTGCCTCTTCAGCTACTCAAATTAGCCCTAAAATTATGATTTTAACGTATTGTGTTACACTTTTTTAATATGTAAATTTTGTAATTTATACCACCTACAGTTATAAAAAATATAGATTTCCTGTCATAAACTGCCTCTGAGAAAAATGCATGTGATATATGGCATGAAGAAAAGACAGACAGCGAGGTAATACTATAAGTGTTTCGTTTTTACTGTTCTGATAGAGACTAATAAAGATGATGAAATGGATTGAATAAGAAATAAGATACGTAAACCCAGTGAATGAGACCATACCAATGTATAATAGTGAAATAGCTATCTTATTATGTTTAAATACTTCCTACTCTTTATTAACGTTGGCCAGTTTATTATAATAGCGTAGAATAATGATTCAGAATTACGTTTTATTGAGTTATTGACGTAAATTGAACCTGAAGAATAATAATATTAAACAATAGAATAATCTCATTCCTAATAATGATAGTTCTGATGATATTTATTATGTGAAAATAGTTTTTAGATTGAAATAAATCATGAGCTTAAATTTATAAATAATTAGATATCAAAATGTAAATTACTTTTTGTCGCGCACTATTTTATCCAGCTGTAGCATGCCAAGTAGTATATTTTATTTATCAGTCTACGAACGTATGTATGTGTGTACGGGTGTTTCCATATATTGCTGTTTAGACCCTAAACGGATAGTTCGATTTGATCATATGATTAGATCAAATCGAACTATCCGTAACTACACGTTAGATACTACGAACTATACGTTAGATTCCTTCTATTATTCCGGTCCTTAGATAGATAATATTACAATGTGGCAGCATTTTTGGGAGGAAGTCGCAAATTTGTTTCCCGTGGAAAATTCAGATAAAATCTGTAAAATCTAGAAATAAAATCCGATCAAATCTGGAAAAAATGGTTTATTTCACGCACGCGCGCATGCACGTAAACACACACACGCGCACGCATGTACGCACATGTAATATTAGGAAGAATCTATCGAAATTATTATAACTGTAGGCAGTAATGTACAAATCACAAATGTGTAATACAATACGTTGAAATCATAATTTCGGGGCTAATTTAAGTGGTGAAGTCATATATTCTTTTCCTAATTGCCAAAGGCATGAACGAAGCGATCAGTACACAGTTGCCTAGCATACCTTGGATCCTTAGGCTATAGAATATTGAAAACTTATAAGTTAATCTATTTTGCGGCCATATTCCTAATACGCGAGCAAAACCGAACTCAGTGCTAGTCTTTAAATAAATTTCCTGAAACGGTCGATTTTATTACATACTAGCCAACCTAAGCACATATATTGCACCTTTACTCATTGTGAATGAAATATTAAAAGCAACAAAATTTTGCATTTTTTCAAAACTTTTTTTTCTAATTGAATATCCACAAAAGAACTTCCGTTACTACAGATATTCAAGAGTTTGGTACCTAAACATTTTTTTGTTTACCGCATCTGAACATTATTGACTATCATTAAAGTGATCTTTTAAACGATCCTTTCAAAATAATGTGAAAATATGATTCCAAAATATCCACTTTTATATTTTAATTTCCTCCGGTATTAAAAGTTTTTGGTGTGAAATTTGAAGATTATGGATTTAACAAAATATTAACTGTTACAGGATATTGTGAACAATTAAGAATTGGGTTCACTTATAAATTTTATACCCCAATTTTAAATCCTCAATAACTTCTTTCGATTGCAGATGACATTATTTTTTATACCGTATACTATATATAACCTTCTACACATTTTGTTGATTCAATTGGTTGATAGAAATATCAATATTATATCCTAAAGCAGATTTCACATTTCAAACATATTTTATCTAATTTTCTTTTAATAATTAACTCTGTAAATATTGCTAATTAATTATTTTTTCGTATCATTCTTTTTATATTCACGTATTCTAAACATTTAATATTTTTCAAAACTTTTATCGATCCGCTGATTATAAATAAATTTGGAACTTTTACTGTAAACCCACAGTTATGATATTATTTAAAATGAGGATACATAATACTTGAACAAAAGTAGAAAGTATGAATGTTTCAAGATTTAAGAGGACAAAATAATTATTTTTAGTGCTTATGCGTAACATGAGTATCATTTAATTTTTTTTAGGAAAAAACATATTACATAGTCATTTTTATTGGATTAAAACTATACCTTTCCGTTTTCAAATATAAAAGAGAATTGAATATCAGTCAAAAACAAGATAAACGTTTTTTTTAATTTTTTGAAAAATTTCATTAATTCATACTTTACAGTGATTATATAAAACTGCTTAAAAGTCAAAAGAGATTCATTTGGATATTCCAACCCAACTAGACCAAGGTGTATCCATAATAAATAAACTGATGGAATTTAGTGCCGCCGTCTTTTATTAATGTGATTGTATATCTTTTACAAGACGTAGATTTACAAGAACGTATATATACACATATATTAATGCAAAATACGAAACATAAATATATACAAATATATTGTATACTAACTGTGTAAGAAGCAAGGAAGGTTGTAAGGAAATAGTCGAGTTTTTGTGTCTTTTTTCCTCTCAGGACTCTATATGCATAAACTTTACTAAAATAACTAATAGATTACGTTAGCAGCCAAGTCAGTTACGACACAACGAACCTAAAATGAAAATTGAACCAATTGTAATGAATCCAAACCTAAATGCTAGCCAAAGCTAATTTAAAACGCATCACTGGAAACGGCATCCAAATCGATTCAGCCATCACTGAAATTAGCGTGCACAACGAATTTGTGCACTAACGGAGAAACCTACAAACAAAAATTTAAAAAATTGTTGGTTTAGACTAGGTAGTATATCTTTTGTAGGTGGCACTTAGTTTTACTTAAAACTTCAATGTACAGTATACACACACACACACACACACACACATATATATATATATATATATATATATATACATATATCATATATACATATACCCTGACTTCCATATTCCATCTATGCTTGGCAAGGAACCAGCAGGTTACCAATATTTTAAATTGAATGTGTAATTTCTAGGTCAGAAGTGAGTACATTGTAAATTTTGGTTCAAGAAATGTATAATGTCTACGCTCATAGGTAGTTTTGGTATTCGTCAGCCGCAAGACATCTTGAGTCTTATAGGTATGACGAATACCTTTCTTTTTGTAAATGTATATTATGATTGATATAATAAATAAGTTTTGATTGTCAAGTATAGGAAAGTTCGTCTGTAATAAGTCAAAGGGGAATATTTTTTTAATTAAATATATTTGGTCTTCATTTTATAGAAATTCATTATTCACAATTAAATGAAACTATGTGATGTAGTATTATTTCTACTTTCTTTAAGTTCTTTACCACGATCTATGTTTTGTTGTATTACATCTTCAGGTGGGCTCTTAGCAAAGATCTTTGCTAATATCCCACCTGAAGATGTTGTAATAAAACGAAACCTAGGTCGTGGTAAAGAACTTAAAGAAAGTGGAAATAATACTACATCACGTAGTTTCATTTATTTTTTTATTGATTTGCTTTGAAGCGGATCAATTATTGTTTTGGCAGTTTGCGCCAAAATGAGTGTACCACAAGTCATAACCGATTATGCTACTCCATAGTATAGAGTCGTTATAAAACGCAAATAAAATTCGTTGCGTATGTTTTTAAAAATATATATTAATCACCTTAGTTTTATGGCAAGTTTTCCGACATGAACATTAAACCGCCGAAAATAGTCAGTATAAACATCTAAATAGTTGACATCGCGTGTGCTTTCGAGCGGTTTATATTCACATGTTACATCTTCCGTACATTCCGTTCGTACACTCAGTTAATCGTTATGACTGGATCATTAGGCCACCGTCGTTTATCAATGCTAAATACAACGTACTTCGCTTTCCTGATATTCACTGTCAGTACGATGTCATTTAGTCAAGTTTCATCAAGTAATAGGAGGTCAGCATATTCAGTATAAGTAATTTTGGTAAACTTGTTGCCTCGTGGAACGTTGATTGATAGTGACTTTTGACTAAAAAGCTACCAAACCAAGCAAACACACTATTACGTATAAATATATCTCGCATTTTTCTTTTCAAAAATAGACCTTGCAATGTGGAGTGAAATTCTTTAGAAGCATCAAGGAAAACAGTCGGTCACTTGCCGTTTGCGTGTATGTATTTAATTATATAGTCGTTGACTGTCTAGGAGTTTCGGACATCTTTTTGTTTTCCACATTGTTCAAAGATTTTACTTAAAGTATTAATCAAAGAAATAGGTTATTAGTGGATATGGTTCGCCATGTTACCTTCTTTAATATTACCTTCTTTTATATATTGGAACAATGCTGGCTTCCCTAATTCCGGTTCCTACCTAAGTACCAATTTCTATATTTAAATTTTAAATATGATTAAGAGATTCTACAATCTTGTCACATACTGAGTTATAGAAACGTATGTAAATTCTATCAGATTCTTTTCGTGTAATTTTCTGCAAATCTTTTATATACTTTTCACTTTATCGGCCGTGATATCAACTACCTTAAAATTATGATCTACATATGAAAGCAGCTAAGTTTTTCGACAAAATCTTCTTCCCTGTTTTGCATATCGGTAAGTAGCTTATTTGCTAGTTTTCTACATATACCGACAAAGTGTTTTATAAGCCTGTTTGCAGTATCAATCTCGCCTTCAAATGTCTATTTACGGTAAGTCAGTAAATCAGTATTTGTAGTTTTTTTTTTTTAAATTTACTCCTTTAAAGTGTTAACCATTTTGCAGACTGTTTTGATGTCGTTATCATCATCATCAGTTTTTTAAAGTAGCCATTCTTTGCATATTTAATTGCCGGTGGCAAATATTTTTTCATTGTCGCAAATATTGATATGAAGTGGTAGATACGGTTACGTTTATATTTTCAACTTACCAGGCTATTAGTAATCTAAGTTTTCGTTTTGCTTGCTTGTGACTTATTGCTATCTTTGCAGTTTGCAAATAATGAATATTCTTTGTATAATTAAGAATTGATGAAAGACTCTCGGTATGTAAATATGCTTGAACTTAGTTAGCTTTAGTTTCAATTGTTTTTCAAGATAGTCCTCCTTGGTCACATTGAAAGCCTATTTACCTTCACGTGATTTTCTTTTGTTACCATATATTATGGTGAAGAAAATCTGTAATGTTTGCCTCAAAAAACTTGCTATTAATAATAGATATCAAAAAGTTATAATAATAAAATTATATATCCTGTAAGTAATTAAATACAGGGCATTCATTTATCAGCCGGAACGAGGAGGAGATACACAGACCCAGAATTTTAAAATAAAATGGACAGTAACACGTTTGAACTCAAACAGAATAACCCACTCATAATTATCTACATATTTCATATACCGGCCACGCAAACCATTAATCTTCCCAGTACAGGTTTTCCGCTCAAATATAAAAGTGATTATATGCATAAAAATTAATTAGAATTTTTTTAATAAAAATATTAATCCACATAATTCCCGCCCCTAATTACGTTTATTGTGTATAGGTTTATTGCATTATAAATTCGCATCGCACAAATCACCGTTCAAACATAAAGGACTACGAGGGTACATTTTAAAGTAATTAAAAAGGAAAGGATCTGATCGCCTTGAATAATTTATGTTCATTGAAAATAATTCTCCCTGTGTTTGCTTGAACTTTTTTACGCCCATAAATTAACTCCGGTATTAAAGTGGGATTTATCATTTCATTTTACGTACTTAAAGTTTACTCTTTATTTTCCTTACGACATCACTTTCTTTTTTTAATAATAATGAAAGAAAGACACCATTTTATATTTAAATTTGTTTATGGACTCCATTTTATTTTGGTTTTTATATATGGAGTGATGTGATGAATATCATCTACAGTAAAATGTTTATGAAAATGAAGTTAGGCGTCCGAGTGCCAACAACCATTAACCCATTATCAAATCTATTAATAAAAAACCTGTTTAAATATATTGGCGATTAGATATATTCATATTTACACCTGATATTGCCTTTATATATCTTAGAGTTTTGGTCTAAAACATAGTTGTAGTCTACTTAGCCATATAATTGTTGGAATACCCATTGATATCGATGTTTATTAGTATGTTAAAAGGACTAAAAGTTTATTCAAAACTTTGCAAACTATGCTGGCAGGATTACTCAAGAATCATCCGTGCAAGTTTATTATGTGCTAGTAAGTAATAGCGTAGTAAGTAGATACCAAAAAAAGAATAAAACCCCAATATCAAGGCTCATAAATCTAAAACAACTGATATCGTGGTCCAGTCATCGATATGAGGTTTAAGTTAAAATTTTTTTTCGGAATAATATCCTGACATATATAACTATATAAGTAAAATTTGTAAATTTTTTTTCTGAATAATGTCCCAACATTATGTAAGTAAAATTTGTAGATTTTATTTGTGTGTTATATAGATTTTAAAATGATATTAACTGCCAAAGTCGTTTCCTTTATAACTCGTCGAAATAAGTTCTAAATCAACCACCATTCTAAACAACTGCATTAAATTTTATTCAATAAATAATTATTTTTCATATATTGAAAACTGGTCTTTGAAAGGCTTCTAAAGATATGTAATCTCCCAATGGTATTGAAAATTATATTTTCAGTTGAATTTATTAAATTAGGGCCATTATGATCTTATTTAATATTATGTTTTTCAGCATTTTTCTGTTAGCGCTATTTATCCTATTCCGTTATTAATTTCGCAAATAATACTCATCATTACGTCACATACCAGTTACTTTAATGTTACTTGAATATTTTCCTTGAGTCTACTCGTATATTTCCATAATTTTTTTAAATTATTTTTGGCCTTTATGTATGTAAAAGAAAAATTTAATTTAGTTCCAAAATTCGTCCGTTTCGAAATCTACGTAAAACAATAACATAAGAAGTAAATTGTTTGCTTTTTTCATTTATCATCTACATAATAACTACATAATTAAGGATGTCCAATGTCAACTTAGAGTAATTATTAAATTTTCGATAGTATTTATATCGTAATAGTAATTATAATGCAATGTTTTAGGTAAACCCAAGTTATCATACTTACCCGAAGCAGTGGACATGTATCAAGGTCGATTGATTATCAACACAATGATTTAATAAAGTTAATTTAAAAATATGCACAATTAAATGAAACTACGTGATGTAGTATTATTTCTATTTTCTTGAATTTCTTTACCACGACCTAGGTTTCGTTGTATTACAACATCTTCAGGTGGGACATTCGCAAAGATTAACTCTTAGGAACAACCAACAGCATTTATATGTTTCAAACACAATAGCGGAAGCCGGGTTTGTGCGGATTTTTCCATTGCTTATGTTAATGAGTTTATTGCAGGGGCGCAGTGTAGGTTTTATTATGTTTCCGAGAGTTATACAATAAATCAGTATTTTAGTGAGGGTAATAAATTCAATTGTTGGTATTATGTGAGGTTATGCAATGCAAACTTTACGGTGTGTGTAATAAAATTAAATGGAAGTTATTATCGGTAATATATTTATACAAAAGCAAGGGTATTTGAAAGTAAGGACAAGGTAATACACTAATTCTACATATCTCCGGTTTTGTGTATTCGTATATTTATTTATATATTTCTTTTAATTTTTTTTTTATTGTATATACTTATATTTATATGTGTATTTGTGCTGAAACAATTTCCAAGGTACGGTAGTATCAATGTTGTATGTTTATATTATATCTAGAAGATATTAAGAATGGGTGATGATATTATATTTAGTTGTTCATTTAATATATTAACCTTACATAAGCAATGGAAGAATCCAGGAACCAGGCTTCCGCTATTGTGTTTGAAACATATAAATGCTGTTGGTTGTTCCTAAGAGTTAATCTTTGCTAATATCCCACCTGAAGATGTTGTAATACAACGAAACCTAGGTCGTGGTAAAGAAATTAAAGGAAGTAGAAATAATACTACATCACGTAGTTTCGTTTAATTGTGAATAATGAATTTCTACAAAATTAACGCCTAATATATTCAATATGTAAAAATATGCATTAAATCAAGTAATTCCTATTAAAGTTAAAGAGAAATACATCGAACCTTCCCCATCACAATATCAGGAAGAAACAAATGAGAAATTAATCATACATTTCGTAATGCAAAGTTTATTAAACATATTTATTATTTTCTTTAACATGAGGATGTAATCATACCGAAACCGCATAAAATTGCATTCGTTTCAAGACTACTACGGACTAGAGAATTAAATAAATTCACGATATGATTGATTTCGTGAAATTTGCAAAAACGCCATATGACCAGTCCTAGGTACAAATCATTGACAGATGCAATGAGCAGCGCTGAAAACACAGTACAAATAATTTTTCGTAATAAAAAACAAAAGTGAACTTACGTTGGTGCTTTTGCTAATGCCAAGTTGAGTGACATAATGCTGGAATTTAAAATTTCAAACTGGTCTTGTTGTTTACGAACCCAAAAGTAATAAACCAAAAATGTTAAATAATCTACAAAATTATGAGATTAGTGACTATGAAATGGTTTTGATGGAAATCTGCTAGCTGTCCATCACCTAGAACTGGAGATGAAAATGAATATAGTGATCCAGAACAGTGTTAAATACTTTAGTTAATGTAAAGCATTGCTATAGGTATACATTGTTTTATATCGGGTATAAATTTGGAAATATGATGTGTAATCTTTTACACGAATGGGTAAATTACAGGACTTAGGAGACTATTTAATACAAATAATTCGACAAAGATTTATGTTTTTATGAATACGAGCCTTTTTCGTGTGTCAAAATTTAATGAAAAAAATTCCAAAGGCCTTACATCTCACGTACATTCAAAATAGTTTTCATTCAGATTTAATACTTGCTTCAATATTCGGAACGTAGGCGTTATTTAATGCTCTCATGTTATGTTATTGCATATGACCACTACAATATGAAAGTAAACATAAGCTATACCTGTTGCTCTAAAAACCAACTATTTATGGACCGTATATGAGAAAACGGTACGAATTATATGAATAAATTTTTCTGGAGAACATTGTCAATCAAAATGTGGTTAATATTTCCTGTAAAATTGTCAGCTTTCAACATGCATACTAAATAATTAACAATTTGTAAGTATTGTCTAGCAATTATAATCAATGTTTATAAATAAAATAATTAGCCTTTTAAAAGGCCACTCGATACTAGCAGCCGCACAATATTCTGACACTTTGACAAACCTACAGGTTTACACTACTTCGAGCAGAGGGTAAAGTATATCTTAATGCACCACCCCCTCCAATGCTGATAGCAGGTATAGACTCGCATGAGCATACCCTCAAATTTAATTCTCTCCCACTTCCGTTAACTTCTTCGCTGCACTTCTGGTATCAGAATGGAAACCTCATACGTGCTGTAGTTTCTCATCATGTACTGTGATAAGTCCATGGCTCATTGTAAAGGTTTCTCGTGGTAGAATTATGTTTACGGCAGCGACCCACAGTAGTCCAGTCGCGCTCGCCCTATTTGGCTGTGGGTGGTAGTGGATGCTCGGCAAGTGTGACAGCAGTTTAATAATCGATGAAAATGCTAAGTAAAGTAAATAGCAGTTTAATAAATGATGAAAAGCTGGGTGCGGACGAAACCGTACGAGAGGTGATGGCGGCAAAAAAATAGCGAAGTTGCACCGATGTCCGTCACAGACTGACGTGGTGTTATTGATTACAAACAATAGAGGAGGCGCAATCGTATTATTTTTGTGTAGGTAAATTTACTAGCGTGTATGTTTGGTGGTATTCACCATATAGACAAATATGTTGACATATTTTGTATACACGTTTAGTATACCTGATAGCACAAAGCCACGAGGTGCGGTCAGTTTGATATCAAATATACGGGAAATTTCTTCGGTCAATTGATGAATTGAGTGTTGTTGTTTTAAAACGCGCTATTACAATATTTCATATAAACCATCAGTTAACACCAAATAATTTCGCTAATGTTTAGTTTGGGGGAAAATAATTTGTATTTAAGTGCATGTGAAAATATTTGCAATTTTTACTAATATAAAAATTAACTCTATAAATGTAAATAAAACTCTACCACGGTTTTTTTTAATTCCTTAAAAATTGGTCAAATGGTGTTAGTGTGTTTTAAAACTTTACGATTTAGTTAACAGTATAAAATAGTAAAGGTATTAAAGTACTGCCATGACTGATTACCATGAATATACAACAAAAAATCTATGTGCAAAAGATTTTATGAAGTCAAAATTAAATTGATTTCGTGTTAATTTTAACCAATAGAGCAAATGCAAACGCATTGAATACAGGTAAAAAATAAAAAAACAGAAATTAAAGTAAAAAGAAAAAACCAAAGAAATGTGTGTCGGACATACATTCATTTAGAGTGCTATACCAATTTAAAATATGACATAGTAGGTGAAATGTCTAACAGATTTTACAACCTTTTAAATTTGTCAGTATAACTGAACCAAAACCATATTTCATTGGAGTAATTCCTAAGGTTTATTATAATTATTTTATGCAGATTTATAATAATAATCTCTAAAAAGAACTATGCATAAATTGCCATCGGTATAATAAAGTTAATTTATAAAGGTAAAATAAACATCTTTATACAAAAACTCAGAGATTATGTTATTTTAACGTGCATCCTAATTTTACATTAAGCATACTATTCTATAAATTTTGATATATGAAACAGTAATCTTAATCCGTGACCTTTTTTAATAAACACAAAAAGTAAAATACCATTTTTTTACAACTACCTGTAATATGTGTGTTTATTTAGATTCTTTCGATGTGTAATGCAATCAAGAAGAGAACACGTAGCTGTTGTTCTGAATCCATTTATAAAAACAATATCATAAAAGATAAATTCGAAATCCTCAGGATAAATTCGAAGTGTCTCCTGTGTTGCAAAAAAATGGTTCTGGCAGTATTATGTCGCGCTCGCTCTTACCTTTGTTCATCTGTCTAATATATTAAGTATATGTGCCTTGAGAGCGAAGCAAACTGTGGGCGTTCTGATGTTAGTGGCGGAACGTGACTTAGTGATAAAAATTAAGCAATTAAACTTGTCTGCAAGATGATTATTTGCCAAGTTCTGCGTCACCATCATTGTTGGTAATCAAAAAATTTTTGCAATTTGTACATAGATATTGTCTTATAACTTGCAGTCGCGGTTTAGTCAATTACTTTTGCAAGTGGAAATGTTTTTGTCATGGTTTAATTTTACACAACAAAATTATAGAAAGTTTCGTACGGTTTAACGGTACGGTGTAAAATGTGTGTGTTTGCTAGTAAGAAACCATGACACAAATAAAATTAATAAAAAAAAGGACAAATTAAATAAAATTCTTGTTATTTCAGCAGGAATCAGTTTAGTATTTGTTTTTAACTACTGGTGTTTAAATTATTTTATTAAATATTTAAATGGTTATTTTACCCGAAGGTATAAAATTTCCTGACAGTTATACTTAGTAATGAATGGGTACAAGAATAAGGTTTTTGACACTGTGATTTCTAAAACAATTTATTTTTTAAGATCTTTACCTAAAAAGGAAACTTTACTTATCAGATTCATCGTTATGTATGCCTATCACAGATTTTATTCTCATAGATTGTTTAACGTACATATTTCCACATTATATAGATGTAATGCACATATTTTTTAATCGCTAACATTTCAAAACAATAGATATGTAAACATTTTGACGACGCAAATGAAGTATCCAATTACATTTGCAATTTCACATGGTGTTTTCCATCAAAAGTATCATTAGAAGAAGTAAATGAACATAATGGCAAAACGTTTTCCTCGCAATTTTATCTAAAATATTTTCAGATGGATTACTGAAATTTCCATTAAAAATACCTGAAAAAAGTGAAATTAGAAAAATATAATATTTACCGAAATATATTATAATATTATCAAGAATATATATATATATATATATATATATATACATGATTTATCATAACACTTATTAGTTTCAACGTCAAGCGCTTTCTAAGAAAAACAACTTCGAACCCGTAAGGTACTTAATTTTAATAAGGATCTTAATTTGAATTTTTAGAATTCGGAGGAAAAATTACATTTCATTGCAGCAAATCTCTTCGCCATAGTATATCACCACTTTATTTCCTACATTATGATATAGTATTTTAAAAACAGGTGACTTATTTGATACATTTCAGTGTTATATTTCAACGACATTACAGAGTTAAGTTTTGTCTCTGTTTAATTCTGGGAATATTTAGCGTAATATAAAGTAATGTCAGATTATTAAGCTGCTAGAATATTTACGTGTAAAATACTTACAAATTGTTAGCAG
The DNA here is from genome assembly GCA_039881145.1 of Druceiella hillmani. Lineage (NCBI taxonomy): Eukaryota > Metazoa > Arthropoda > Insecta > Lepidoptera > Hepialidae > Druceiella > Druceiella hillmani. The sequence goes on from JAYKKI010000103.1 coordinate 3,623,753, forward strand.
AAATTAATTGCTTTGAAACGATATTCTATAGTATAAATTTAATAAGGCAAAAGTAATCGCATTTGTGGTTTTCTGAGTACTCTATTTGAGGAACACAATAGAAGTTGGTAGATTGAATAAAGCAAAGTAAGTGAATAAGTTAGGAATTGCTTAAGATAAAAGTTTAATGTTTTACTCTAACAATATTTGATGTACAATATAACTACTTAATTCAAACTCGATCCCTTTCAAGAACAGAAATTGCCTTCAGTTGTATAGTTTAATTAAAATGTGATAGATAATTATATTTCACTTAAAATTCAATGTTTGTGTTAACTTCAACTGAAACGAAAGAGACAGCAAATTGAAAGGCTGTATAGGTCATGACTACTTACTTACTTTCTTTATTGCTATTTGTTCATTTTGTTTCTTCGCAAACTTTAATGTGAATGAATATTGTTAAAAGATTAACTTGTTGTTTCTGGAAAAATACTTATATAATTAACAAGATACAGGTAACACAAAAATAAAACGTTAATGTGGATTGGCGATAAATATATGAATTACATTGAAGATAAATACATGCATACATATTGAAGTACTGGTTCGTAATTAACCTAAAAACTCAGAAATTTTCTTTGAATTACACACAAAACTGAAGAAGAGTTCTGTAACATCTGTCAACTACATTAATAAATTTTAATTAGATACAGAAAAGGTACTTTTGCACGGCTTCGTGAAATTTCGCATTTGTTGCTGCGAAAATGCAAACAGAAAGTTGAAAAACCAAGTCATTTATGTTATCCATTATATCATTTTCTAATCCTTGATACTTTTTATACTAAATATTTCTCTCTAATACTCGAAATCCCAGTTGACCCAAATGACGTTTTGCATAGTACGGACGCGTATATCAGCGCGATTGAGGTGGCGTCTGGTAGCCATGACCGCTTGGCCTAGTAAGTGGCGCGTGCGATGTAGATAAGTAATAGTACATACACTTTGTAGTGATACAAACTTGATGATACAGCCCAATATAATGAAGTGAAATCTATTCGTAATAAATAAAAATTTACCCTGCTGTTTTGTTTACAAGACTAGCGCCTTATTGTAGGTTAATTTTTGCGTTGCTACTTAGTTTACTCTGCTGTTGTTAGAGTTAGATATTCTAAAATTTAAAATTGCTAAAATTGCTTTCCGTATTTTTGAATTTTTTATTTTAATGGATATGATATGCCTGGAATGATATGTATAATATACAAATATATTTGAAGGTTTTTTTAAGGGATACAAGTATAAATATAGAATCAAACAGAGAAGAAGATGGTTCCTTTACGGTTATTCAAACTCAATTGTTTTCCGTGTTTTTTATAAATATATGTACTATCGTACTATGTGTTTTTTACTATTATTTAGTTTTATATTTTTAGATTTAATGACGCCTCAGACTTGCCATTCTTTCCATCTTGTGATATTATAAAATATGCTTATTTATTATTAATATCTTTAAGAAATAGCACTGTCTTGTCTAATAATAGATTGCAACTCAAAAAGTATAACATATTGGATCCATACATAATTAAATATATACTACATTCCCTTAAGTAGGCTAACCTAGTTTCGTAGCTTGATTTATTTAATGTTCCAATTTTCAGCCTAAAATGCGAATGACCTTAAACTTTGTTTCCAAATTTCCTTACTCTTATTTTTGGACATAATTACGCCTTCTCTAATTATTCTGTCGTTTTACATGTGCCGTAACTCTGAAATGTGTTAGATTCTGATGTTTGGATTCTTCAAATATCACCTTTCTATCGCTTTTCTTCGTATTAATTTTTAATAATATTTATGAGCAAACTCATAGATTTTCTTCGTTTCAATACTTAAATTCTATTTTTAATTTTTTTAATTTTCAGCGTTCGAAACCTCAAAAAAATGGGACCCTTACAAATTTACTCACGTATTATTTCGTCTAGCAAAACAGTTTTTTTCTTCAAAATTGGTTTAACTTAAAAACCTGAAATTTGGTATAGTGGAAAAGTATAATAACCTCTATAATTTTCAATAATCAACGCCCAAAAATCTTGAAATAAAATTTTTAAATTGAGAAAAAAAAGTCAAGAATCATTTTCTTCTCATTTTATGTGAAAATGCAAGTTATAAGGATTATGAAAATATTTTTTTTGATAATAAGATAATTTTAAAAATATTACTGTAAATAGCCAGAAAAAAATTCTCAGAGACTGTTTATGTGTTGCGTTGCAAAATTATTTTGTTTTCAGAATTTTCTATTATAATTGTAACGCTAGTCCAAGAAGTGAATAAAAAAAATATTCTCACATCTAAGGAACTTCTAAAACTGAAATTATGAAAAAATGCCGATAAAAATATAATATTTAAGTACAATAAATATAGAAATAATTCCAAATTTCTTTATTTTTTAGATATTCACTGTATTTATAGAAGTATACTAGTCATCACTATATATATACTAGTATCACTATACTAGTCACTACTTTTAGGAGACGGAATGTAATATTAATATTTCTAGTGTAATATAGGGTCATCTATAAATACGAGTATTGCTCATAAAATGACAATTTTATTGTTTTTATTATCTGCTGCTGTTTTGAACAAAATATATTTACATCATATTGTAATTTTTTGACTTAATCTATATTTTTTGCATAATTTCTTTATGTACGTCGGAAAAATGAATAAATGGTTTTGCCCATAATTTATAAAGTACTTAATAGTGATACGTGAATCCACAAGGATGACTGAATGTTAAAACATAAAAATGTCAACTCGTATTTATTGATTTACAATATTAGTTAGGATGCATTTTATTCTTTCTCCTAAAATTTAACTAAGCAGATGAGAAATATTTTATGGAATAACGTGCAAAATCTGGCGTTGAAATTTATCGCAAATTATTGTTTGTTTTCAACCGATGTGTTTTCTAATTGTTTATTACTATTTTAGACTAATCCCTTCCATCATACTTTAAACCTTGCAACGTAACCAGAACAACGAGGGATTTTAAATACCTCCGTTTACACGAGTATCGATTTCTATGACGCCTTTTAACACCATTGCAGAGAGCAATTTTTAATCAGCAACAATTTAAAAAAAATGATGTGTGGTGATTCAACGTCGCCTTACATAAGAACTGCAAATTCTTTACAGTTTACCCATGTGTATATACGTGCTAATTTCTACATTTATAATTTTAATGCATTTTGTGATCCTCGCCCATATGCGTGAGGGTTTAAAATAAAGAAGTGTAATAAATAAATAACATATTTACTTAATTTTTCTATTCTTTATTCTTATAAAGATGCTAAAGCTAGTAATTACATCGAGTGATCATATAAATATGTCATAAAAAAGATTACGAATGCAAATAAGCAACCCACACAGAGTACAGACACAGGTCTAAATATTTTGTCACACAAAACCCTGCTTTACTGACTTTTTGTACTTTATTTGATAATGGAACCAGTAAATGGCGTTGGGATCGAAACAGTATAATGTTGGACATACTAAAAATTAAAAAAATTAATGAAAGAGTGATATTTTACTTACGACTAATTAAGAATTTTGATTTCATATCACTTAGTCGTTTATTATTTATTAATTGCTTGTTTTATGTATTCAGTAATCATCTTAATTATTTTGATAGAACATTCCCATGTAGCATGTTTCGTCCATCACTTTCCAATTCCAAAAACACATTAATGTTTTTATTTTATATTCCATTCAAACACTACAATTGCACATAAACTTTACTCGAAATATGTATTGATTACAAAATAATTCTAGATGAAAAAAGTTATAATTTATAAAACATATTTGTATATACATATGGTTCAATTACAATCATCACCAATATAGCAATCTTTCAGCCAACATCAAAGTTACATGCAATATCATAAATCTTTTTAGTGGTATTAACAGTATTATACTCTTAAAAAATTCAGTTCAAATATTTATTTTATAAATGTTAAACTTAAATCAAAATAAACTTCATAATATTGCCATTATTGTCAAGTTAAACTCATACTATTATTGTCAAGTTAAACACATTATACCCAATAAATACGACATGTATGTTAATTGAGGTATAAATATTTATAAAGGAGACCTTTTCCAACTAAATTTCCAAACAACATACCCAAGGGTATACTGAATTCAAATTATTTATTAGAATCTCAGGCAAATTGGTTTTTATTGCAATTTATGAATGTAATAAACAAGGATAATAATAAAGTTAAAATTACGTAGTTTTGAAGGGATTTACAAACTAAAGTGTAATAAACAATTTACATTATAAGTAAATTTCCATATGTAACAATTTCGTTTTTCCATATAGAGCGGAAACCTAATAAATCAACATTTACTCTTATGTGTTTTATAGCTTTAAAATAAAGTTGCAGTAAAAAGGATTATTTTGCACACTCTCTATCTATTTATAATTAGCAAACGTTTCGAAATAATGTGGAACTTGAAAGAAAAACAATTTAAAAAGTCAGAACTGGATGCTTGAACTTTTTATTTTCCAACCACTTGTATAAGCCTATTGAAATGTGTACGTGAAAGGTCATCCACCCATAATTCTTTCAAACGCCCTCTATCCTACCAAAAACCTTCATTTTTCATTAATTTAACGTGTGAAAAGCAAACATGGTGGTAAAATTTCCGCATTCGCAAAAAAGGTATTTGCAGTGCGTATCTGTTTTTCTTTGTTTTTTACAATTTGGTGAATAATCACAGTTTCCTCTTTTGAGAAACACCATAAAACTAGTCTCGTCACCATTCAGAATCTTTGAGGATCATTTAGAATTACAAAAGGTTTAAGTAAAATTAAATAAAACTTTTACATTATAAAAAAAATCCTTACTTATGGTTTAGGTAGTACTTCACTGCCATTCAAGTGGCAGACCATAAAGGGTGCTTTTTAAAATAAATCCCACACACTTGCTTAAAATATTTAAAGAGCTTCATTATTCCACTGGAATATACTGTACTTTTAACCATATTCAGGATTTATGGGATTATTTAATTTTAATATTATTTGACGAGAGAGTTGTCACACCCACCTTACAATTTTTGAATAACTTTTTTTCATTTTATTGATAATTAAATACGCTTTATTAACTTAAAAAATATTTTAAATATCAACTAAAATACAGAAGAACTTGAAATGCTTACATCATTACTCACCTATACAGAGAACCACGAAAATGACGGACTTGTTAAAAATCCTAACGAATTGAAAATATGGAAACTAACAATCGGACATTGGAAATGATCCATAAAAAATTTAATACGCTTTAATTTAATTTCCCAATTCAAAATTTAAACTTAACCACTTTCATGAACACTTCACTGACACAAATAAATTTAACATTACAAATCTTACACATCTGCCATTCTGTGAGAAAATTTCACAGCTATGTAAATAGTCGATCATAGTACATTCCTTTGTAAATAAGATCTATAATTAAAATATTGAATTGATTAAAATCGTGACTCTAAAATTTTAGGAGATTTCAACAGTTTCTAGATTAGTTAAAATAGAATGAACTTTATATCGTTTAATTATAGTGTGATATTTATTATAATCCATACGTGACTTAGGGTTGAAAGATTTAGATTGAATCTAATAATTAAAAGCATTTTTCGAAGACAAAATATAAAGATTCAATATTCCAAATATGTTATTCCTTAAAAAATTGCTTGAAGATTTATGTTAGGGAATACTATTTATTTTCACAAAATCATTGTAGTGACGCACTGCTATGCCTTTCTTTTTCAGGTATTCTCCGATATCTGAAAACTACTCATATAAAAATTCTCCGATAGAAGGATAGCGGGCAAATTGAATAATGATCGTAATGGATCAATGATACCGTGTATCATTGAACCATTCAAGTACAAATCCTTGTAAAGAGGTTTAGATTAAAGGAAAAAAAGACGTTAAACAATGAAATAAGTAAAATTTCGTTACGAAATTTGTTTCCCGCTTCTGAGCTAAACAGAAGCCCTAAGATGATTGAAGGAAATAAATTTATTTTGCTTTGCATTTTTGACATTCGCTTTGACAATTTTCCATTTGCCCTCGCGAATATGCCCTATACAATATTCAGCCTAATATAATTGAAAAAGGAAGACAGACTCACTTTTTAGAACTGCTCTTTGCTTCAGGCAAAATGACTTGGGAATTAATACGTTATATTATACAAATAATACGTAAAGAACAATCCTTGCTTTATTTAAGATTAAATATTGAACTATTTTAAAAGTGAGGTTTGCTATTTATTATTTTCTTATTTTCGTCAAAACGAAATACGTTACGATTAAGCATTGACTTAGGTGTAATATCTATAGTAAAGGATCAGTGTATTTTATTGATAGAATTCCTAATATATTAAAGGTAATAGAAACTTAGTTTGTTATATCAAATATTGCATTAATTAAATTTTAAAAAAAAATACCAATGAATTATTTGGGTAGACATTCCGCTGTTAGAACAAAATGTTTAAAAAAAATTTGCATTATGAAAAAATAAGTCGCAAGTTATTTCTATCCTATTGTTAAAAATATAATCTCATAAATCCGGAGGCAACTACACGTTGTCAAAAATCATGACAGTGTAAAGAAATATTAAGAAATGTCACCTGAAACTCCTTAACAGACTTAATGATCGGAGAGTTCGTATGATGGAATTATAAGATGAAATGTTGTATGATGGAATTATAAGCTGTCGATTATGTTACAGTTTATTTATGTTTGAAATACCGGTATATTGTTACTAAAGTTACGATTAGGATCTATTTTTTTAAATAAAACTACTCTACCTAAGTTTTCACAAATACTAGCGTTCACAATATTTCCGATTCTTACCGGCTTTACTATCCAAAACCTTGTCTGAATATAATTTAGTAATGTGTTCGAATTTATTAACAAAAAAAATTATGACATGTTACTTCAGTACTATTAGTATTTTACTTTAAATCCATTATATCGGAAGCGGTATTAATTATGTGTTTTAAGGTTTGTTTTTATGAATTCTTCGATGCTTATATTACAAAAATCATTTTCCATTTTGTTAAATTAGTTAAGTAATAAATTAAACTAATTACTACATGAAGACCAAACGCAATTACTAGAAATATTGTAAAAGTAAAAATGACTAATTGAAAAACACAGACACACACTCGTTATTTTATTATTATTACAGCAAATAATAATAAAATAACGATGGACACATTAGAAAGCACGTAAGTAAGGAAGATAAAAACATAATTTAAATGTATTGTTATAGTTAATCTTTGAAATATATTTAATGAAACATAAAGATAACAATCTCTAAGAAAAGCTAAATATAGTCTTTCTTTTGTATATTACTGTACCGGCAGATTTTCGGTTTGTTCATGCACACAGCTGGTTGTAACTTACGATGTAAAAATATGTGTGCTCAGTTTTCTACGCACATGAAAAAGTGAAAATTGTTTGTGAAGAGGATTCAAAAGACGATATTGAATTATTTTTTCGATCTAAAGAATAGTTAATATTCAGTTTTTAATTAACTATCGAGTATATATTTATTGAACTTAGTGAAGAAAATAATAAAGATTAATAAAATAAACTTTGAACAGTTTAATTTAAAAACACCAAGTTCAATTTTTGGTTTGCCATTGGTTGTAAGACAATCTCTGTATAAACTACTGTTTTACTTGCTGTATTTACCATCCACAAATAATTTTTTTTAACATTATCATTACTATATTTTACATATATTTCTAACCGCTAAATACTGAACTGTCTATGACAGGTTAATACTAATTAACTTTAATTAGAACCTTTCATTCTCCACTAGCAAATACCTATCATGTTATGTTAATGGAAGTCGTGCAATATATAGTCAACTGCCAACTGTTTTGATTTTTGAATACTGTAATAGTGCATGTTACTTCTAGTTCACCCGATGAAACATATATTAACACAAATGTAATGTTTAGTGATAATCTAAACACATTTAATGATAATGTAAAATATAAATTTAGTAAAATAAGGTATATAAATATGTTAATCAATCTTATATAGGGAATGTTTTAACTAAGTAGGGGTGTTAAATATTAGATTGTGTTAATGTCGCTTCTTTCCAAGGGATCCTAATAGTCTATAGTAGGAGGTATAAAAATTATGATTTAGTGACGGCATTTCCTTTTTCTGCTCGGGAATATTAAGGGTTGTAGCGGCTATTTGTCTAAAATCCTCGTTCTCATCACAATTATAACTCCTATATTTCCACCAACTCAATATTAATTCAACGGTTACCTTCATATATCTTATATTCAATCAATATATTTTATATTCAATTTATAAATGAATATAAAATATATTGATTGAATATAAGATATATGAAGAAATTTATATAATAAGATATATGAAAATTAATTTCTGAAGCGATTCAATCTAAATTGTTTAGAATGAATCGCTTCATCGTTTTAGAATCGTTTTAAAAACAAGTTGTTTGCTATTCAGATGTTTACAACAAGGATGGGTGAAAATTCAACTCAGATTGGAAATTTATTTACATATTATAATTATTTCAGTTTCAATATATCACTGAAGTAATAAAAATAATTCTGCTTACATCTGACGAGACTCTCACTTTGTTTGAGTTCTTACAGCCTTCAAAGTTTACTATTTGGTTTGTGCCAACAACAGAAAAAAATATACGTCGAGTCCAGTTAGTTGAGTGATGTTTTCTTTCTCACTTGTTAGATAACCACGTAAAGATGGAAGAATTTTAATATAATTAGCGTTTTAAGCTGATCACTTTTAGATTATTATATATCAATTTACATACACACACACACACACACATATATATATATATATATATATATATATATATATATATACACATATATGTGTGTGTGTGTGTATATATATATATATATTACAAGTGGGATATATATACAAGTGGGAGCGTGCATCCTCACACATATTTTAAAAATATTAAAATTTCAATAGACGGACGTTATGGCGAGCTCTTGTAATAGATACGCAATTTACATATATATGGACAATAAATTCATCAATTATGTCACGATTGTATTACGCGTTTACCCCAAACCTTATTTTATTACAGTATAAGCGTCTAAAATTCCCATGGAAGCTCAATAACCTACTATTTTAACTGCTGTGATTCAAAATTGAAAACAAACAGAACAGCCACGCAGAAGGGACCATACAAATCTCATATCATAATATTTAGCCTTAACAAAAATAAACTCAAATAAATGCGATACTTTTTTGCTAGAGTAGCTGCTTCCGTCTACTTATCACGAAGCAGCTCGAAGGATGCTTGAAAGACGAACGTGATTCCCACACGCGAATGGACTTTAATACAAAGATGTGCACTAAATATATTCAAGGTAGCACGTAAATATACTTGCCATCATATATATACATATATATATAGTACATATATAATATATATATATATATATATATATATATATATATATATATATATATATATATATACATAATATATGTGTATGTGTGCGTGTGTGTACACATACACACGCACGCACAGACACGAGCGTTGTAAGGTATTTATTATGAAATTTTTATTTCAAAATTCATCATGCTTACATCTGCACTACCACAACCACCATTAAATATAATTATTATTTGCAACAAAAATGTTCAGTATATGAATATGAGGTATAAACATATATACTCACTTTAATTATTTTCTATTTACCCTCGCGAATACATTTTTATCGAAGTAATAATGCCTGCGTTGCTTCGTACAATTTTCAGGCTAACAGTTGATAAAAAAGATAAACTCATTTTTCAAGAGATTGACCTTTGTTTCAGACAAAGAAACTAGCAAATTGATAAATTATTCAAATAATATGTAAATATTAGATATTCGTTTTATTTAAGATTAGATAATGAAATATTCTGAAATGGACTTACCGTTGTGATTATTTTCTTCAAGATGGGACACGATATCACTATTAAATTTTTTGATTAATTTCAATTTAATATCTCAGACCTGTTGCTAACTATCAGTGTTTAGTTTAATTGAAATTCATTTTCCTCTTTTACAGCACAAGCTTCCCAATTACGATGCTTCATCTTAAATTATTTGCATCTGATTGTTAATATTATAATAAAATATGTAAATATACAGGCCACTATTAAGTTGTTAACAACCATGACCAAGAAGAAAAAGTAAAAAATAGATGTCACACATTCATATCATCATTCTCATATAATCATCAGAAATTTATCACAGTTAATCCATTATCACTGAAAATGTATTTATGATTTATTTGAATGTGCTTTATGGTTATATTAAACAAATTTGTATATAATTTTATTTCATCAATTTAGTAAGAAATTAAAGAATTAATTAGTTGAGGTATGAATAATAAAAAAAAAGTTATTACAAATATTCCAAATCTAGAAATAGTTGAAACTGAGAAACTCATCTATACGTATTACGGAACAAAATCCTTCGCCGCGTCTGTTTGTCTCTATGTATGCGATTTTGGTAGTAACTACTGAAAGAATATTATTTTTATTTTTTAGTTATTGTATATTTATATATATATATATATATATATATATATATATATATATATATATATATATATATATATATGTATGTATGCGCACACAAATATAAAGTTCGGTATTTATAATACAAATCCCACCTCGCAAAACAATCAGTCGACATATTTGTTATTAATTTGTTTTCAATTTAAAAATAAAAGACATGTTACACGAATAGAGAAATGGAAAAAGCTCATTAATAATGGAGCACATACTTCAATGAAGTATATTTTTCCATCTCCATTTCCACAGTAAGAACAAGCGAGCGACGAAACAAGGTGAGTGTAAAATTTCCAAAGCGGGAACATAGTATTAAAATTCATTGGTTTTTGAGACAGCCCCTTTTTCTGTCGATTTATTTGTTTACTTATTTCAAAACATATTCACCTCACAGATTTACGCAAAGCGCCAGGCATGTTGAAGGACCAAAACATAATAATGAATATTACAAGAAAAATATTTTTATTTAAACATTTTTTCTTTCTTTACTGATTGCTGCTGAAACTTTTCCAAACTGAAATTATTTCCAAACTGAAAATTATATGTACATCGTTCTTTCAACAAATCAGTGATATAATAATTGTTCCACTTAATGCAAAACAAGTAAGCAATAACCAAAACTTTCTTTCATTTTTTTAGTAATTTATTACTAAATTGCATTTCGATACACTAAATAAAGAAAATAAACTCACAAAATGTATCACTTAAAATTCATTGCGTACGCAATGAAGCATTAAAAAGCTTTGTAATCCAAAAGAGATCGATGGAGATAAAAAAGGTGAAAACAACAAATCTCGCAATATCGTGTCAATCAAAGTAAGTGGCCAATAATGAACAACAGAGAGCTTTAGAATATTTCTGTTCACTTTGGGCAGGTGGAATTAAATATAACGGATGGAACTTTGTGTAAGAGTCAATAGTGTGAAACGATGCCGAAAACATTACACAGGATTAAGTAATATTCAAAATTTTTGGTCTATGTTTTGCGAAAGATATGTTAATGGGACAAGTGCGACAAAACCCCGAAGCTTTGCCTTATTATTTGCATGAACAACGGAAGTAATATATTTATTTACAAATAATAGTGGGAATGTATTAAGCAATATAAATCCACCAATATGAATTCCCTTAATGACATAAAATTGCTACTACCATAATAAAATTACCTTATCGTTTTACATATAATTATGTAATGGATAAGGGAATCTATAAACTACTTGCTAATTGAACCATTTACTTATATACAAATTAAAGGTCACAAAATCTTGATAACACTCTCAACTATTTCTAAATAAACCTCCCCAATCGGAAATTTACTAAGAATTTCAGAGTTGAGAAACTTTCTAACATTACCAAACTAAGCCCTCACTATTTTCCTAACGAAATTTTCGCTCTGTTTAAATTGCCGGAGATATACTCTTTAAATCTCTATTAACTTTAGTTTGAAGTAGAACTTGCGTTGGTGTCGCATAGTTACAGTGTAGTATTTTTTTTCAATGTTTTAATTTTAATAGTCATTCCTTTTTATTATTTAAATGTCGCCGTGTTAAAATTTATAAGCTTATAGTATTAAGTTCAATAGTCCAAGAATTGTACTGAATATCTCGTTTTAAAATTGAGATTAATCTATATTGTGCAAAATATATTAGTTGAAAAAAAGGACTTAAAATTACGAAACCTATTCGTTGACTTCAAAAATAAACACTTCCCAAGAAGCGCTGTAAAAATACGAATAAAACATTAATGTTTATTTTAAACACATTTTGTCTTTAAATCACAATAAAGAAAACAAACACAAAATAAAAACTTTAAAATAAATGTATCCATTTTGCTTTTAGTTTAAAAATCTTACTCATTTTAATTAGTGTGCCATACCTTTAGAATAAATTCGATATTAAAACTTTCAATATAATTATGCCTATTTAATATCACATTATATAAATAAATCCATCCATCTTAATAGTCTATATAGATTGATTAACATCGTTTATGCTTTGTTTTAAAATTCACTTGAGAGTTTATTTTTAGCCAATCTATGAAATAAATAAGGTCTTGAGTCTAAAAAAGCAAGTTGAACATTTAGTCTTAGGGATTGTCCTACCCATTTTGGAATAAATTACACAGATATATAATTAACCAGATATACGATAAATACTTAGTTTAGGAAATGTATACTTACACAAATTTTAATAAGGATGAATATATAACTGTAATAATACACCCAGAAGATGCGCTATTAAATTTTAATCCAAAATGGAAGATAATGTAGTGTGTTAAAAATTCGATCCTTTCAAATTAATTAAATTGATTGAAATAAAAATTAAATTTTAATAATATGTCCAAAGTTACCACTGGCAAATTTAGAAAGTACTGAGAAGATTTGTATAGCTATAAGGCGTATGTATATAAACCCGTGTTACTATGGAAGAACTCCCCGAAGCAAAACGGTAGAAGAAAACTTATTTGAAGAAGTTAGGTTAGGTGAAGATTTTGCCGAATAGACAGAAGTATGTACATAATTTATTTCAAAGCTTCTTTAGCAAAAGTGTTCAACATTACAGCGACGAGCTTTCAAAATAACTACTAGTTTTAATAATCGGTATGAAATTTCTTTGCAAAGTGCTTCATATAAGAATTTATGTAATTTTTTTGTAAATGATTATTCATATCCCAAAATCATTTAAATGAAAAGATACTTAATAATTTACAATCGTATATCACTGAGTTGGAAATATTGGATATATAGTACACTTTTATATAGAAAAGTTAATCTCATTTATAAAAATCTAAGACCCCACTGGATGGCTACAGGGTGGACTGTACTCTAATTTGTTGTACTGTGTAATTTTTTTTAACAGGAATCCATAAATTTATTCTTTGCAATTGAAATATTTCTGCAATATATCATGAATATGTCACCTAATCTGTCATTATATTATCAGAATTGTGATGGGACAAAGGCAAAAACTAGCAAACTATGCATGAATATACAAGCCAATGATTATGACATAATTATATTAGTCGAAACTTGGCTTCAATCAAGTATGCATAACGCTGAATTCATTGATGATCGATACACCGTGTTTCGACGTGATCGAAATTATTTCAGTAGTAGTAAATCATACAGTGGAGGAATTGATGTCGCTCTCATGGCGAGGTTTGTTGAGATGCGATGCGCTGCATTTAATAGGAAAATAAATATGTAGTAGAAATCTTTATTTGTCTGGGAATAGGCCGATTACACTTCACCATATGCACCGTATACATAGCATCAACATTTTCGCACAGTATTTGTATAAAGCATTTGTCTAAACTTCAAAATATATATGTCGAATATTCAACCGCTTGCTTGATTATAATCATATTAGGTGACTACAATATGTATATATATATATATATATATATATATATATATAATCATATTAGGTGACTACAATATTCCAAAATTGTCCCCACGGCATTACTAGTACCAGTCCTGATCCCATAGACAATAATTTTATCAGTATAATGTCATTCACGCAACAGCAATAGCTTAATTATCTTAAAAATTTTAATAACAGGACTCTTATCCTCGCACTGTGCAACTGTAGTGGCAGACTCACAGCAGCAGATCCATTACTACTCACAGCAGCAGATCGTGAAGATCCCCATCATCCGTCTTTCTTACTGATACTCGTTTGTCAAACTGATATTGCAATGGAAAAAGCAGATCTTCCAAAATATAATTTAGGTAAATTCGACTACAATAAGATTAATGAAGCGCTGGAATCAATACATTGGTGTAACGAGTTCAATCTTCTCACAACCGACTGCCCGAAGACAAATTTTATAGTATCGTCTTTGATGTTATTAATAAATTTGTGCCAAAAAAAATAAAAAAGGACGGAAAATATCCAATTTGGTATTCACTCTACATGATCCAAATAACGAAACGGAAAAATAAATTAGGGATTAAGTGGAAGATTTACGGTAACTTGTCAGACAACAGATTTCTCTACATTAAGAAAACGGTTCAAGAAAGTATCTCATCACTGACACAATAGCTACATTCATAACACCAAATAACGCTTCAACAACAACATAAAAGGTTTTTGGTCATATGTATCATCGTTAGAAAAGACGGATGGAAATCCATTGTCAAAGAATTTTAATTATATTGAATCACAAGCAATATGTCAAATATTCTCCGATTGTTTTCAATCAACTTTTGAGCAGAGCTCACTTATTAATCCGAATGACATATGCGACATAAAATTAACATTACATCATATGAAAATAAAGAGACTTTATTAATTGACAAACATTTGGGCTCACTCTATAAATACTTTTCGTGTTAAGTACGATATATGCGGCTTAACATATTTTAACATTAGGCTAAATATTAATCCGCATATATCTTAAACCACTGAACCATAAATCATGAAAGAACAAAGTAGAATCTAACAAACGGATTACCTGTAGCAATTACTCTAGATTTTATAAGTTTCAAGAAATTTAGTGAAAACATAACAAGCGATATATTTATTTGGTGAAAAATAATATTATTATTTGTAAACAATTTAATAGAAATTAAATTACACTAAACAAATATATAATACAAATATACATCGAATTCATATTATGGTATGTATAATTGTGGATTTGAAAACACTAGAGAAAGAGAAATAACTTATGTAATCTCGGTTACCACAATCTCTTAATTTATAGAAGTATAAGGCATACTGAACTTTTGGTATGGTGGCGTTTTCTGACTTCATTGACACATTATGAAAAATATTTGAAGAAAAGTAGCAGAAAATGATGTAGGATGTTTTTGAAAAATTAATAAACAAAATATAGGGTCAAGATATAAATACAATTTTAATTAAGAATCTCTGAAAAGGGTACAAGTCCAATTTTTTTTTAACATATGAAGCTTATGGTAATAATATTATATTATACTATTTTATTATTATGACATTTAACAGAAAATACGTTCCAAATTTACTACTATAAACAATTGAAGACGCATTTGGAGGATAAAATTCAAACATGTGTTCCAATTTAACAAGTTGCAACTAAAAAGATTCTCATCTGTTTTTTGCTCCTTCATCAAGATGTATCCAAAGATTCTGACTACCTTTGAACTATATCACTGAGCTTAGATACCATCTTTTACGAATCGTTTATTTAATTCTGAACGGTCCAAAAAATTTAATTCTTCTTAATTAATTTGCATTTAATCAATATCCAATAATTCACCTCTTAAAATGATTCAATTTTCGTCTTTATCTCAAATTTGATGCTAAATTTTGTTACCATTTATATATATATTCTTATATTGGTATAATTCATAAGCTTACTCTTTTATTACGATATAAATTTACAAATAATATCGATAACAAACTCACCATTTTCACTCGCCGCCTTTTACCATATATACTGAAAGCTAATAGAGTAGCAACATGGGACAGATTGTACAAGTCTCGTGTGGAAACATCATCCTGATAAAAGTAAATTGAAGTAAATTCGAGCTTCTTTACTACAGCAGCTACTTCCGGCTACGTGTCATGAGCTAAATAAGGAGGTTCGCTTCGCGACACTTGCGTATTTCCGTACGTGATTCCCGCGCGAGAGTGCTCACAAATGTATAGATGTAGCACTTGATATATTAAATGCGGTACAAAAATATACTAGCTGATATATCTTACCATTTCTATAGAAAAACACTAGTTATTTTTGCTATTAATTTCAAAATAAACAATGTACTGTATTTAAACTGTATTCCGTTCCGGCAGACAGATTCACTTCAGACAGATTCACTATAAAAAATGTTTTAAATACAAGTATTACATCATTATTTTACTGATACGAATTACAAAATTTTAAACAGTAAAAATGGACAACCCTCAATTTTTTTTTGCGATATTTCGAGACGTTTAAAATATTTCATGAAAATATTCGAAATCTCGATGCTGAAAAAGCCTAGACCATATATGCTATTCATTAATTTTATAAGGCGTTACAGTGAAATAGCGGCAACGTGTTAGATTACGCTGCTATATTTGTAGATTTTATTATCTTATATACATATATAGTTATGGTATATTTGGCACATAGATACTTAAACAAACATTGTGACATATGTTATTTTCTTTTCAAATAAGTGTTGGTACTAAAATGTTTTGCAGTGATTAGGATAATATAATTTATTTTCGATGATTATTCTTAATATTATACATATTTATTTGAAAACATTAGAAAAAGCTTTAATGTTAAAATCCATTAGAAGTCCGCTCATATAAGGATAAGATGGCCATTTAATTTTCGGGTAATTTTTCCCCTCCCTTTGTCTTTTCCGTTACTTTTTTCTTTTTTCTCGTTTAAGTTTTTTTTCCGTTTCATGTTTCTTCATTTTCTTGCCACAAAGATTGCAAGAATTGTTAATTACAAACAATTCATTGCAGCTAACCTTATATTTTTCAGTCTCGTCGTAATTTTCATCACATTTCATACATATATTATCTTCGGGACTGGAAATTTCACTGGCTAATTCTATCGTTTCTTCTTCCTCATAACTTGTATGTAATTTTATTTTTTGCTTTTTAATATTAAGATTTTTCTTCATAATCTTGTTATTTTTACTTTCTCTTTACTTTTTTTAACTAAAATAATCTAGGGACGCGAATATTTTTGCTATTTACTTGGACAGTTTCCGAACGCTAGTAAGTAGTTCTATAACACATATCAGTCCGGTATTTTGAAGGCGGGTATTTTTGTGTGTAACCTCATTATTTATTTATGTTAAAGACCCGGTTGGAGGTAGTTCCTTTTGAACCCGTTCAGATGTAGGATCCTCAAGTTTCATTGAAATCTCTTTAATAGCTCTGCCATTTTTAAGGTTATCAGATATGTAAGTGTAATCTGGAAAGATTAATCCGGAATCTAAATTTAGCCCCATTTAAGAATTGTTTATTCGATTTGAGGTTATTTTATCGACAGATTATTATATTCAACGAAAAAACAGTAAAAACACAACAATTTTTAATAATATTAACACTACAACATCATATATCATCGTACTAAAAAATATCAGATAAATTGAAACTTTGAAATTAAAAAAAAACAATTACTTTTCAATTATTTTTAAATAATAAAATGTATACAGTGACGTATACGTTTGAGCAGCAATCGCTCACCAATCTTAGCTCACGACATATAGAGCAGACAGTAAATTTTTTCTATATATATATATATATATATAAATATATATATATATATATATATATATGTATATATATGTATATATATATAGTGCATTCGCAGTGATTGCTTATGACGCATTGTGTCTTACGAAAATAAAACACATTATAAGCGGCATAGTGTACTAAGCGGAAAATAATATAATATTTGAAATATTATTCTAAAAAGAAAACATATATCTACGTTTGTGTTTCGTACAAGTAGTTTAAAAAATAATATATTTATGTCAATGGCTGCGGAAAATGTAATGTTTACTTCATCTCAAAATCTTCGACAAGTAATGAAATGTTTATTTCATACTGGCATACCTATATTAATTTTTATACTACTCGAATAATCTGAAAAACCTTTGAATGTTATTAGTAAAAGAAGAACTATATTACCCATTTGTATGGTCAATACACCTTGAGACTTAGTTAATAATATTATTTTGACACCGTACTTCCATTCGACTTTCAAATAATCATCAGTTTATCAGATAAAAATGCCAATTTGTGCTTATGAATTTTGCCGGACAGTAAACTTTATTCTCCACTCGGATATATGATATATATCTCGTAAAACTAACTTATTAGTCTTTGGTTTGAGGACAACCAATGCGGGTTCGTATGATTATCTATCTGTCCGCCTGTTGCACAAACACGAAACCTAACAATTATATTGAAGTGGCCATATATACATTTATGTAGGACTAAAAAATCTTAATTAATCCGAGCGCACAGCTAGCATAATTATTAGAGACATTCATTATTTATATGTTCACAAAAGACACACTTCATGTCCTAAGGTACATACCTATATGCAGATATGAATCTATGTAGATATATATATATATATATATATATATATATATATATATATATATATATATGTAAATATGTGTATACACACACACACATCTATATATAAATATATATATATATATATATATACTTTTTTTCTTTTTTTTTTCCAGATATTTCGGCACAGGCCCTATATCATGATGGCTAAGTAAAAATATCTTAAATGACTCTCACTCACTTGCTTTATTAATAGAGCGTCGGACAAATTAATTTAAATAAATTAGTTTATTTTACATGCATGCAGGGGAAATACACTTCAGGGAACTGACGGCGTTTCCCAAGAACCAAATTATGCCTGCCATGCCTCTTACAATATACAGCCTAATATAACTGATAAAGGAAAACAGACTTATTTTTATGAAATTGATCTTTGCTTTAAGCAAATAAATTTGCAAATTAATACTTTATTAAAATAATATGTAAATATTAAAGTTACGGAATTGTTCCCAAATTACGGTTTATTGCGATAATTTTCTTTAAGATGAAACACGACATCGCTCAAGCATTGATTTCAGCTCAATATATATATCTCTATCGTTAAGTATTAGTGTTTTATTAAAATTTCTCTCACATTAATGTACACTTGCTACTGCATAGCTTTATTATATTAATTACTTGCTCATAATTGACCAATGAATGTCTTAATAAATGTTGCACTGTAGAACAAAATTCGATTAAAAATTTAAGAGTCAGGCTACTACAAGCTTCTAACAATCATAACCAAGAAGAAAAAGTATTAAAAGATATCACATACATATCGTCATTTTCATGTAATTATCAGAAATCTATGAAATTACATGCGACGTATTTGCCAGCTTTCGATTAAATTTTAATTTAATTATGTTCAGAAAATAATTTTGTTAAGACTTTAGTTACGAATACGACCTAATTTTTAATATAAAACAACTCTTATTAATTACAAATTTACAATAAAATGCCTTTCAAACGCATTTTACCTCAATTTCTACCAGCTTTCTTCACAAATCATCTTGTCAGGATATACTGTAGTAATGTGAATAGATATGTAGGTAAAGAAACTGTCATATATTATTTCAGTCTAATAGAATCTGATTAGTATTTCACTTTAAATCTATAATAACCGAAACGGTATTTACAATATAATTGAAAGTTCTTTAAAATTAATTCTTTGGCGTTATATTTACCAAATTTAATTAATTAACTAACAAATAAAACAATTAATTTAGATATATATATTGAGAGAAACAAATATCCCAAATCTTGAAATAGTAAATACTGAAATCACATCAATATATATTTTTAACCAAAGTTTTCTGCCGGGGTTGTCGGTTTGTATATACCCGATTTTCTTAGTAACTACTCAACACTTCTTATTTTGCTTTTCATTGACATATAGAATAATTCAAGAGGAAGACTTTTAGATTTACAATTTCCTTTTTTAAATTACCTGAACTATGACGCCTTGTTCTATTTAAGTCATTAAAAATACATAGAAACAATGCAAGGTAGCATGGTGATGCTCAAAAAGTCCAAGAATACGTGTATATTATATGAAATCGATAATAAACCTTTTATTATTTAAAAAACGCAATTTTTCAACCCAATTTTCCAGAGTTCATATAAATTTTATAGTGATATTATTGCTCAACATATATATAAACCTAATTCCTCTTTCTTAACATAGTTTTCTAGCAGAAAGAATAAAATTTATGGCGGTGTTTTAAGTCGCCAAATTTATATTTTCACGCACTTATACGAAACTAGTAAATTCGCCAAAAATCTATGCCAGTGCGAAGACGAGACGAGATACCAATATGTGAATGTTTCAACAAATAATATAAAATAGCAGCAAATAGAATAAGAAATATATAATTAGCGAAAACACAAAAGTATATTAAATCAATTATTATTTTTCGGAAATATATCTAACGAAGTATTTAGACTTTATGGTCTTGAAGAAGACTAATGATGGGCTTTTCTTCTTTTACATATTGGTGGATCCTTATTCTCCTGGCTAATTTAAAACTTTTTCCGGTTTTGACTTACACTGTAAAAGGATACGTACTTTGATTCTTTCGCAATCATCTTATTATACATAAGTAATTTTTTTTTTTGAGAAAAGCGTTCAAAAACTATTATTGAAATAATTTAGGACTAATGTTCAAGCATATACTTACCTGACTCAATGACGATTAAAATAAAAGGTAATGACAAAAATATTGCTCTAAAGAAATACTAAAAGCTAAAGCTATAA
The DNA here is from genome assembly GCA_039881145.1 of Druceiella hillmani. Lineage (NCBI taxonomy): Eukaryota > Metazoa > Arthropoda > Insecta > Lepidoptera > Hepialidae > Druceiella > Druceiella hillmani. Next base: position 3,644,696 of record JAYKKI010000103.1, read on the forward strand.
AAGCATTGGATATGTTAATGTTACTATTAAAATTACTTCCAGAATAGCTAAAACAAAATTGATTATTATGTTAATAGCATACGCTCAATCCCCATTAAAAAACCGTATCATTAGCAAGTAGGTATTTTGACGTTGTAACTTGCAAACTATCGTATTAATAATGTTACATTCCTATGTATATTAAATATATAATCATATAAGTAAGTGGCTTTGAAATGGTTTGTTCTTGACTTAATTTAGGTAAATAATTATGTAAAAAAAAAAGATTTATTTACTTTTTTAAATCATAACCATAATTGCGGGACAAATAAAATCAGGCCAGCAATATACTTATATTCTTGTTGTAATAGTTTCCAGTTTATTTATCATTAAAGTAAATTTAAATATATTTACCCCTGATCCCAGTTTTTGGTTGGCAAGGTTTTCTCGTTCAGCTATTATCCAGCCAATTAAAGACAGAAGATTCTTCCAAAGGGTCCTTTAAAGAGACCTTTTCGATAATGGAATATATACTTCACATAATATTGGTTTGCAATAAAATATTGTGTATAGAATATTTGTGTACAAAAGCGCATATATATAATTCAACATATGGGAAGGAAAATAAATACCAAATCCCACCACGCAAAATAATCAGTTGACATAATTTTTTTCTTCCTCGCTTTTCAATTTAAATATAAAAGACGTCTAACAGGAGCAGAGAAATGCCAGATGATGATTAGTCATGGCGCACGTGTTGCAAGAAAGTATGTATTTGCATCTCCTCTTCCACGATAGAAACAAGCGAGCGATGAAACATTGTGAATTTAAAATGTGGAAAGCAGGAAAATACCGACCCAATTTATTAACTTTTTGAAACAGTGCCTTTTTCTTCCTTTTTCTTTGAATAAAATAAGAAAATACAAAATGTTTTCTCATTATTTTATATGCTTGCGACATTATTTTCGTTATTTTATATACTTACGATATTTCTCTCGTGATTTTATATACTTACGATATTTTTCTCGTTATTTTATTGACTTACGATATTTCTCTCATTATTTTATATACTTACGACATTTTTCTCGTTATTTTATATACTTACGATATTTTTCACATTATTTTATATACTTACGACATATTTCTCGTTATTTTATATACTTACGATATTTCTCTCGTTATTTTATATACTTCGACATTTTTCTCGTTATCTTATATACTTACATTTTTCTCGTTATTTTATATACTTACGATATTTCCCTCATTATTTTATATACTTACGACATTTTTTCGTTATTTTATATACTTACGACATTTTTCTCATTATTTTATATACTTAAGACATTTTTCTCTTTATCTTATATACTTACATTTTTCTCGTTATTTTATATACTTACGATATTTCTCTCGTTATTTTATGTACTTACGACATTTTTCTCGTTATTTTATATACTTACGATATTTCTCTCGCTATTTTATATACTTACGACATTTTTCTCGTTATTTTATATACTTACGATATTTCTCTCGTGATTTTATATACTTACGACATTTTTCTCGTTATTTTATAAACTTACGATAATTCTCTCGTTATTTTATATACTTACGACATTTTTCTCGTTATTTTATATACTTACGATATTTCTCTCGCTATTTTATATACTTACGACATTTTTCTCGTTATGCAACTAAATAATGATCGAGGGTGTTCATAATCCTATTTTAGTTATTTATTGGTACATACAAATGCAATTTCAGTGAGAAATTGCATTTGAATATACCAAATAACTAAAGTAAATTGACACATTTGCTATTGAAAATTAAGTTGCATACGCAATAAAGCATTAAATATATACGTAATTATGAAGCGGTCGAATAGACCTAGAAATCTTCATGTGGAAGCCAATAATATAACACGATTTCAAACTCTACTCCTATAAATTTAAAATAAATATTAAGTAATTTAAGAAATTCTTGTTTCATCTTTCATGAAATATATGTAAATAGAATAAATCAGACAAAACCGCAAAGCTTTGTATTTTCCTTTCCACGAAGAATGAAGGTGAGATATTTATTTTCAAACAAGATATCACATGTTAAATAATGTAAATATATTCATTTTCATTTTCTTCATGTTGGACAAGAATATAACAGCCGTAATAAAATTACCTTCTCACTTTAAACTTAATGATATTATGGAGAAGGAAATTTGCAAGGTAATTTAACTAATTTCTTCAAAGTAATGATCACAAATTCTTAACAATACAGTCAACTATGTTCAAATTAAGCTTCCCAGCGGGAAATTTCCCAAGAGTTTCATAGTTGAGAAACTTTTCAGCATTACTAAACTATTATTTCACTATTTTCCCAACAAAGTTTAAATTGCCGGCAATATAATTTAATAAATATTATATTAAATGTAGTTTAAAGTGGCATATATATAGCTTGCGTTTTTAAGTTTATTTTTTTTTAAAGTTTTAGCAATTATTTCTTTTTGTTGTTGCAGTGTTAAAATAATGCTGATATGAAACTCATAAGTTTATTGTATTAATTTCTATAATCTAAAAATTATACTGAATATCTAATTTTAAAATTAAGCTTAATCTGAATTGTGTAATCTATATATGTTAGTTGAGAACATAAGAAATTATAATTATGAAACCAACCAGTCGATTTAAATGATAAAGAACTCGGAAGAAACACAGTTTAGGTACGAATAAAACGTCAAAGCTTATTTGAAATAAATTTAATCTTTCAATCACAATGAAAATAATTGATATAAACTAAAAACATCCGAAATTCGTGCATTCATTTTGGTATTGGTTTAAAAGTTTTGATAATTTTTCAAAGCATTACTAGCATTTCCAGAATTATTGAAAATTCGTTATAAAAACGTTTGATATATTGTTCCCATTCAGTATCACATTAGACAAAGAATTCCATCCATCCAGATGTTTGATTGAGATTAAGATTGATATAAAATATATTTTCAATCAATCCATGAAGTAAATAAGGTCCTGAGTCTAAAAATCCTACTTTCTCATTATTTTACCGTTATGGTATTATGTCAATAAAACTTATATTGTTCGATGTGATAAAAACATTTTACATTTTGAAATCATCAACGAATTGGGTAGCAACAAGTATATGTAATTGTACTTCGATTCCTAAATTTTGAAATTAATCTACAGCGTTATTTTATTACGCAGATATGTAATTTGTACTCATTTTAGCGAAGACATAATTATATTGATAATTATATTGATTTTAGTAAAGATAAGAAAGTTGTAATCTTAAAAACTAATAATAAATTAATTAATAAGTGATAAATCCCGAATTGAATGTATTTTCACGGATAAGAAATTCGATCTTTTTAAATTGTTGAAAACAGAATTAAATTTAATGATGCTCTCATAACTATTGCTTGTAATTTCCCAAAGTCATAAAATAGTTTTCACAGTTTTAAAATATATATATATATATATACATATGAAATGCCCAGATCCCGTGTCATTGTGGAATAATTCTCCGAAACAATACGGTAGAAGCAAACTTACTTAAAATAATTTGGTAAAATAAAGTTTTCGTTGATGAGACAAGAGTATGTACATTATTTACCCCTAAAACTTCTTTAACAAAAAAGTTCAAACTTACAGCGGAGAGCTTTCATAATGACTACTAGTTTTAACGATCGTTCGCATACTTATTAAGAAGGTTTCAAGTTGATTCTGATATCAAATTTCTTTGTGAAGAGCTTCATATAAAGATTTATTTAGTTTGCTTGTAAAGAATTATTCGTATTTTTTATACTAATTAAACGAAATGATATTTCATAGTTTACCATCGTGTATAATGTAAAATATGCTTAGACCTGTAGTAAGGACAACTTCATATATAAAAACCTATCAAACTTCATCGCAACAGATGAAGTATGTTAAATGTAATTTTCGTGGTTCTTTGTGTTGATGTAGTTTACGTACAACTTTTGACATAATTTCTCAACATTCATCGTATGTATGTCTTCAGATACACGCAAATTCAATCATAAATATTTCGTATAAAATTATTGTCAAGACTCCCTATCCTTTAAGTCTTAAAAAACTATGAGATAAAGATCGTATAACTATAGATCCAAGCCCTAATTTAAATCTACATCTCGGTCAAAGAAAGTTATAGGTTTTGACCATATCGCGGAATCATGGCAAACTGGCGTAACGTCAAAAGTATATTTCTTGACAGCTTTCTTTACATATGTTAAGAGATTATCATGCATTGTATTACTGGTAATTTAATTATTGACAATAATAAAAGAATACGTACCTTTTCAATTTTGCGATACAGTCAAAACCTATAACTTTCTTCAATGAAGATATAGACCTACTTAAAGCTTGATTCAACATGAAAGCTCTTAAGATTTAAACGATAGTGAGTCGATACGATTATTTTTAGATGAAATACTTTAATACTTTTAAGTTTCCGTTCGGGTTGCTCTCTTGCAAGCGTATCTATTAAACCCCTTCCCCTCGGCACGTGCTGCGCTGCTACCTCGCCCGCACCCTTGCCGCTGTACACTTGTTAAACTTACAAAACAGCTTGCGCCACTCTCAGTAACGCGGCAGCGGCGCACGTCTCCACCATCATGTTTACTTTTTATTTATAAGTATCACATTATGTTTTATGCGCTAATAGAAGTTTACGTACCAAATAAAAATTGTCTAAGTTTTGGGAAATTATTTTATCTCAAAGGGAATTTAGAAGACTTTCATAACCGTAGAGTTTCACAGATTAGATGGGTTTAGAGGGGAAAATGAAATAATTTTACCTTTTTTGTAATTTGTAGGCTAAGCTCAGCCAGTATACTAAATTAAAGTTTTCAAAAACATCAAGCAGTACCTTTAGGACCATCATTTAATGACGAACGAGTGACGAAATTATTAAATTTTGCATGTTAATAAAACTTCAAATATGTTTATTTTATTTAGTCTGAATATAGAATTCTATTTTCAAAACTTGGGCTCTTAAATGTTATTAAGACCGAAGCTACAAGTGTTCGAAAATACGGCGAATCTCTTCGATAAAAGCTCCCATGAGCTTACTCGTTCTGCACCTCTTGGATCATCTTAGCTGATGTGTCATCGATGCAGTTAAAACTGGAAGAAATATGTTTGTAGCAAGTATAATAGATAATAATTTACTGTTACCAACAAATTAAGGATATCACTGTTGTGATTTATGCAATGAACGAATACGTAAATGACAAACTGAACATTGAGAACTTTAGTTTTATGACTTCTGCATGCAGAAAGTCACCATGTCTACGAGTAAATATAATAGGTAACCAACCGGGACCAAAACTATTATTGACTTGAATTTAAATTGGTTAAAGCTTGTGTCGTCGTAGTAAGCTAGACATTATCCTGGAAGCCAAATTTGGTGGTATACTTGTGACCAAGAAATTATAAGTTTTCAATGAAGAAAAATAATTGTTACAGTAAGAATATAAATAGACAAGACAGTATAAAAATTTTAAAAGTTTATTTAAAGCGTATATTTATATATATTATATTATTCTGTATACTTAGGCACATAAATATTTGAAGGCAAACTAAGGTAACTATTTGCATATTACTTTAGTTTACTCTCAAATGTTTATGTACCTAAATATATATGGAACCCGCCTAGTAATAGGCTATATTAGTTACATTATATTTCGCCATGTAATCAATTATATTATTCACACTTAAATGAAACTACGTGATGTAGTATTATTTCTACTCTCTAAAATTTCTTTACCACGACCTAGGTTTCGTTGTATTACATCTTCAGGCGGGATATTAGCAAAGATGAATCTTTGCTAATATCCCACCTGAAAATGTTGTAATACAACGAAACCCAGGTCGTGGTAAAGAAATTAAAGAAAGTAGAAATAATACTACGTCACGTAGTTTCATTTAAGTGTGAATAATGAATTTCTACAAAATTAACGCCAAATATATTCAATAATTATATTATTCTAAATTTTTCAATTGAATTTAGAATTGTTTGCTTTTGTTTCCGTTGTCATTTTTTTACTACTGGTAACACGGTTTTGTATATCATTTTGAATGTTTCACTTCCGAAAACCTGAATCGGGTAGATATATTTTTGTGATTAATTTCAATATATTTTGAAACTACCACGTATAAAATTCTGGCAAAAAAGAGTTTTGTAATCATTATAATTTTGTGTCCGAATTTTTCTTTGTTTAATACATCACACAAGGTACGAAATCGGAAAAAAGGAATTATTACATGGAAAAATATATGACCTTTCTAGAAATTTTACATAAATATTTTGTATTTTAACCACGATTTATGCGCATTAACATTTTTTATCAATATTCCAAATTTCAAATTTCTTCGTCAAATATTTTCTATGAAAAACGGCGCAGAGATTTTCAACTATGTCCCTAAAAGTATTTTCTTCATTAACATCTCATCCCTTGTATTTATTTGAAAAATTTGTTACTTCCTTTATCCCCTCAAAATTTATCATGTAAATATTTTTGAGTATTATACTGAGACAATATGCTTTAACATTATGACAAGTTGTTGTTTTCTACTGGAACAGTTTTCTAGGAAAGCAGTTCTAATAGACGAAAAATATTTTCCAGGAAAACAGTTCTAATAAGCGGACAAACATAAAGAACAACGTATACATGGGTAAAGTTCCGTAGCTCGAAATGAAAATGGTTAGCAAAATCTGTCTCCCAGAACCGATTTTCTGAGAAGACGTTTGACATCGAAACTTCAAATTTGCAACGGTAATAAATATATATCAATCAACTTAATTTGAAGAGCTAACACTTTAAAATTATTGTATTTTAATTTTAAAGGAAACATTGAAAAATTGTCTCCCTTTTCCCTATCACTGAAACTACTGAACCAAAAAACATGAAAAAACTAATTAGGATCTGAAGAAGATATTATAAAAAAACTATAGTGATTACTTCGAATCTCATAGGTATTGAGGAATTATGGCAATTTTACGCATGTGAAATATTTCCCAGGTAATATATTTATGTAGTGAGTAACAAAATTAATATTTGAATACAAATACTATGTACATTGAAATGTTCATAATGAACCTTCGCAAAGCTATTTCTACTCGCAAATAACAGGTTTTTTTAAATAAGTTTATGACCTTAAATATCCATCAAATTCACACAATAATATGTATATTTGGAATATAAGAGGAAAAACTAAACGTGACCTCTTAGTTTTAACAACCTGTAAATATAAGGAAGACTGAACTTTATAGAAGTATAAGGAAGACTGAACATTAAGTACGGTAGCATTTTCTGACTTCATCGATACATTATAAATAATGTTTGAAAAAGTAGAAAAAGATGACATACGATATTCTAGGAAAATAAATAAACAATATATGGAGTTAAGAAAATACAAAATGAAATTGAGGGTAAATGAAAAAATATTTTTATTTACATATAGATCTTTTAATCAAGTATCTAGTTTCAATATTTTAACTACATTGAGCTTTTAAAAAAAAATATTTTCCAAATGTATTACTATAGAAGATTGAATATGCATTCGAGGGATATAATTAAAATACATCTTCATAATAACCAAATTGCAAATAAAAAAGTTTTCTTCTCTTTTTTCTTCGTCGTTAAGATACATCTGAAAAGTATCTGACTTCCTTCCTTAACTCTAAACGGTCCAAAAATTTAATTCTTCTTTTAATTCATATGCGTTTAATTAATTTCCAATAACCCACTTTTTATTTCACGAATAAAAAATTATCCAATTATCATTGCTATTCAGGATCAGGAGGATTCAGAATCAGGAGTAAAAATCTTGCAATAATTTTTGTTTTTAAAAATTCTTAGTTTTTTAATGAGAGTTTATAATGACGATTAGACATTAAAAAGGTCAGAAAGAAGATAAATCTAATTTAGTATCGAAATAATTGGGATATATATATATATATATATACATATATATATATATATATATATGTATATATTTGTGTGTATGAGTGTGTGTGTACGTATACATATAAATATTTACATGTACATAAACTGCGTAACATATAATAAGAACCTAATCCTTCAAGTATACAAAGTCGGTTCACTTAATTCCCACTCCACTTAAAAACGAACCTTTGAAAGCAAGAAAACTTTCATAGGCATGTCACACAAAAGTACACAAATATACGAAAAAAGTGTATTCGCATTTCAAAAGGCGGACATTAAAACATATAATTGTAATCGATAGTAAATTTAATAAATGTGGATAAGTACATATATCAATTAGTATCGACTATGTAACGATCATATTATGTGTGTATTCATAACCTATATATTACGATATAACCCCATTTTCACTCGCCGCCTTTTACGATAAAGATTGAGAACTAATGCAGTTGGCACATGGAAAGAATCATATAAATCTCACGTGATAACATATTCCTAAATAAAAATATAATTACTACGGCAACTATTTACGTCTACGTGACACGAGCTGGCTAGAGGAGTTCACGTAGTAACCATAAGTTTCTCACGTGATTCCCATGTGTGAAAAGTTATAAATATTTGGACATGGCACAAATATATTAAATACTGCACTTAAATATAGCTTAAGTCGTATTTTAATCTTTCCTAAGATATGTTCTGATTGGTATTGCTATTAATTGTAAAACGACCAATCAGATTCTGTATTAGATTCTTTTGATATTACATTTCCTTAGTTGTGTTATGAAAAAATGAAGAGAGATTTTACGAATACAACAACAATTTCACACCATAAAGTTGCTCACTAAACTTATATTTACATAGTGTATTTGACAGATGGGTGCTTCACCGTTTTATTTTTCTCCTGGCTTTCTATTTGAAGCCAATTATTTGCCAGATCGTTTCAAATTCGATATGAATTTATTTCCATCATAGGTTATGAATGATTTTTTTATCATTAATTAAAAATTAATCAATTAAAATAAATTTGTGGCATATTCATATTTTTATTGTTAATTCACTTTATTTATATTGTTTTCAAATATTGAATATATTTGGCGTTAATTTTGTGAAAATTCATTATTCACAATTAAATGAAACTACGTGACGTAGTATTATTTCTACTGTATTTAAATTCTTTACCATGACCTAGGTTTCGTTGTATTACAACATCTTCAGGTGGGATATTAGCAAAGGTTAATCTTTGCTAATATCCCACCTGAAGATATTGTAATACAACGAAACCTAGGTCATGGTAAAGAAATTAAAGAAAGTAGAAATAACACTACATCAAGTAGTTAAATTTAATTGTGAGTTAGATTGTTTTAGTAAGTTTATCAATTAATTATATACATATTCAATTAAATGCGGAGTATTTATTCAAATTTTAAAAATATTTAAATTTAATTTTAAAATGAGATCAAATTTTTCACTACAAAGAAAAATCGGTGGACTACCCATTTATGAAACGAATTTTAATTTTTAAAATTTAGTTGTTTCATTGAACTGAGATTTTGTCAACCGTATTTATAATAACGTCCAAGTCCTTTTATTATATAATTTCCATTTATTATTTGCGTGTTAAATAAAGTTATTCTTGTATTATGTTTGCACAATTTTTTTAAGACTCAGTTGTTATAAAATAATAAGAAAAGGATTTTCAATATTTTCCGTACCCATTAATTTTGTTATTAAATATTGTCTATAAAACTTAATTACCGTTATGGTAAAGTAATTGCTAGTAAACCGATTTTTCAACGTCTGCTAGTATGCATCAATTTAAAAAAATATTAAGAAGCTTATTAAAATAAAACTAAAACAAGAATGGCTATATAATGACACAGATAAATGTAAACAAATAATTAATGTCATTTCAGTTACAACAAAAACAAATAAATCGAAACGAAACATTTTTTAACAGACTTGGAAAATAAGCAAGTTCTCAATTCGTCGGAATCTTTTTTATGTATGTTTAGCGACTATTTTCAACTTCGACTGAGTCAATCGATGTCGGCGATTCTTTTTTTTCATTTAAACATTAGTGGTGGTCCCATATAAATATGTTGGTGATCTGATTATGAAGACCAGAAATAAATGATGGAAATCCTTAACGAATGGCAGTAAAACAACTTTGATTCGAAATATTTGCTACGGGTAGTGAGCGTACTTATAATACTAAATAAATTCATAAAGGGCGTATTAATAATATCAAAATTTACATTTGTTAAAGTCGATAGGTGGAGCTGGCACCGAATTCAAAAATAAATAACTTAGTTTTTAATTGCAAATAAGTAGATACCTGTTTTTAGTTAATTATTTTTTTACTTTTTAGTATCTTCTTTTTTTGAAGTCGGTTTCTTAAAAGATATCTTATTTCCAATGCCAAACCAAGATAATGCGATTTGATATGAGATTTAAACAAATACCCTGTGAGGTATGTGTTTAAATCTCAATGTATAAATATTAACAATATATAAAATTTTAATGATTGGATTTTATAATCTGGTTTTATGGGCTGTGAAAAATATACAATAAATATTCCATTACGATTTCACGCAATAGTTATTAAATTTATTTCTCACAAAAACCCAATATACTTAACTAGACCCAACACACACACGATACACTTCTATTCACTATTGATAATCACGCAAAAGAAATTCGATTTCACCTATATATATAAAAAAGGATGTTAAATCTAAATAACGATTAAATTGCTTTATTGTTTTAATATATTTACTACAGACACATTTCCAAACTTACACGTGGTTATTTTCACCAAAGTTGCAAAGTTGCACATCGATTTTAACTGCATAACAATACCATTATTTTTTTCTCTAAGAACGCAATCCAAATAACTAAATAAAAAGAAAAAAAACTGCTAAATCTAGGAAGACTGGAAAAATTATTACATCCATACTAATTTTCCCAGTCGTTATTTTTTATCCTTATTATGTTTAATAAATTTTTTTATTGCTTAGTCTTAACAAAACACCATAATTTTTAGCAGCGATTGATATTATAAGATATTATACCATTTATTTTTTTATGGTTCTCTTAATTTATTTTCTCTTAAAAATCTACAGTTGTATGAAACTCTGTTTTTAACTTTGGACCATGCTACAATTTTCACGGTTCCGTCGTCCAAAATGAAAAACAAACTCGTGGGGTCACTTGGTTGTCCGTCAGTCCGTATGTGTGTCAACGCCTTTTTTCAGAAACGGCTTAAGACATTGAGTTAAAATTAATATCGCATTCTGAAACCTATACGATGCTGTAAAAGACAAGATTTTTTGGTTTATACAACAAAAACATATGACCCTTCAAGTCGCATTTTTTTCTATTTTTACCACAGCCTTACTCACTAATCATAAAAACTTGAGTGTACTTCCAGCCGGCCAATCTCGGTCATGGAAGTCAGCTGGGAATAATGAGTGGTCTCAGAAAACAATAAAAATCCAAAAATTTATATTGTAAATAATTTAATTATCAGTCTACTTACAAGTATCAATACTTCTTGACCCCAAGAAAATTCAAATTCTTTATTTGTTTCTTCACATTTTCTTTAGATTTTCCGACATAAAAAACAAAAGCTGTGCTCTTGCGTACACATATCGTTGTTTGTCTTCGTTTAATACTCCATCTTTATTAAACAATCTTTGAAAAGTGATTAAAATAATAAATATGTGATACTTGGAACATAAATTAATCTTTACATTCAGACACTGTAATATCTCGTAGGCGTTATTATATTAGTTGCTGACACAATGTATCGCTATGCATTTCCAACACAAGTAATGCCGAATACCTTTCTTTTTGATTTTATGAACTAAATCTCTCATTGGTTAATAATTTAAACGTGTTGTCGATAAAAGAATATTCATATGTATATATATATATATATATATATATATATATATATATATATATATATATATATACATATAACAGAAATACGAAAGTATACTGGAACAACAAAAGGTGATGATGCATTTCAATCAATTTATTTACACTCATCATAAAAAAAATCACACTTTGGTTCGATCGTGACTGCGGTTAAATAATTTATTACCGCAGGAAACTGGGAAGTTCTTATATAATTCCGTTACAGAGTATGGTACAGTAAAAAGGTTATGATCGCGTTAGTGCAAAACATTGTCATATACGACGAATAAAGTTGACTGAAATATACAGAGCGTATGATTTTTCCTCTCAATAGCGCTCTTCTAAGTTACAACGAATGGAAACCTAGCATACCCAAGAGGAAATCGGTACGAAACAGAAAGGGGAAGTAACCATACTGTCTCATATGCAGATATCGGAGGAACGTTTTTTTGTGTACGTTCAATCTTTAATCTGTGCTTGGCTTCGGTTAGGAGGCATCCACTCAACGACGGCGCTAATGTCACGCTTACTACGCTTCACTCAACGACGGCGCTAATGTCACGCTGCAAACGTTCACTCTCTGCTGCATCCGTGATGATTGTGCAAATTTCATGTCGTCCGCGAATAATAAACAACGTGAAGTCTTCACCGCGCAACCAACATCGTTTTCCTAAATATAAAATTAGAGGCGCGTAATTCGAACCCTAGCTCATTTTCGATAGTAAATTTTTAATGTGAGCCACTATCTGTCCTCTTACAACATTTCTCGTTCTCAAAATCTCTTACAAGTTAATGTGGGTGATGCTGTCTTAGTGTCCTTCAAAGCAAAAACTTAGTTCATAGTATGTGCAAGCTTTTATTAGGCGCTCATCAATTTATATGGAATCACATGAAAAATTAAATATTAATTACATAAACACTTGACACCATAAAAAATTATCTAAATCAATAATTTCTAATTTAAATCTTATTCACAATGGCTAATAAAATTTTATTTAGATAGAAATTTGGTTAGTATACTTTAATACTTTAACTTACATATGTACAATTTAAAAAACAATTAAATCTGAAAGTGGATCAAATACAATAAACGGAGAAGAACAGCTAGCAGAAATATGCGAGAAGCTTACTTTTATGGAATAATTAAAATATACATTATATGCTTATTCAATATTTAACATATATTACAAATTATCTATTCATATCACTACTTCGATATTTGTATCTATTATTGAAATATATAATTATTTCTATGGATACATTTCATTAGATGTGTTTAAATGTTCAATATCAAAATGATGATACTCGTGCTTTTGTTAATTAAATAATTGGAGAAATTTTTCAGAATATTTATGAAAATGTTCGAAGTGGATTAAAATTCCTGTATCATAATGCAAGTTCACTGTGAAAAAACTATATTACTCCTGATAAAAATGTTATTGTCAAAGGTTTGTTGTACCGTTAAATATAGAAATATTTATAATTCACCATTGCAAAAGACGAGCAAATTTATTGCTTTATGTAACGAAATAAACTAAACATATAACATCGATTATTTCATATGCATAGATTATCGTCGTCGCCGTGGTGTGTTGGGTTGATCACAAGGCATACGGCCTTTGACGATACGGCACACCGCAGGGACCCAGTTTCGATTCCTGGCCGTTCGTTGAACGAGGCTGGACTGTTGTTTTAGTTGGTGAGATTGCTCTCAAAATAAGTTCGCCATATGTGTCAATTAGTTACATTGAAGTAGATAAATAAACAAATAAATTATTTTAACTACATGTCATTTTGGTAATTATTACATGATATACAATATCATTTGTGCGCCAATAAAAATCCCTAGGATAAAAATAAAAAAAAAATATTTATTTCAGCATATTTCGAAAATCACAATTATATACAATTATCCATTAATAAATAATAGAACAAAATATAGTTATGTCCTTTTTTTTCGGGCAAAACCTTCGGACGGACGGTATATCAAACAGTTGCTGACCGGTTCGTAGTCTTGTCTCTATTATCAATCTGCCAATTTTAATATTGCGAGTAGCTTGAAAAATTTATCCTGTCACAAAATTTCTACTCCTTAAAATTACTAAATAAAAAACACAATTTCTTTAACATAAAAAACCTGAAACATTTATATGCACCAAGAGGATTTTGTTTTCAGGATTTAAAGATTGGGTTAGATTGGTGTTTCCAATGTTTGAAAATCTGTGTTATACTTTTATTACTGCTGACAGAATGATGTGGTATATTTTCAGATAACATATTTCTTTATTGCAATTGCTTTTAAGTTTAATTAAAATGAACGTATATTTTGCCCCAACAATGTCCAATTTCGAAGGTGTGCATATACGGAAAGTCAGTGTTACGAAAATGGCAAGATATAAGTATACGTTTAATATGCTAATACACTGAGATACGTTGAAATTCTAAGTAAATATCCCAATAATAAACCGCATGACGCATTTACTTCCCTCTGGGACTTTGCTTATTAACCATTCGATCACGCATACACAGTACAATTTGGAGCACCGTAATGTGAGAACTCTTCGACGGACGATGGATGATGAAAGAGTCGAGATGATATCTCCATCCGACTAAAAGTGCGGCCATGAAGTCAGTAGTGTCACGTCAGTGAATTAATCTAACGACGCTGTTGTGTCCCCAATTCCACAAGAGACACACGTAACACAATGATAATATATAACATAGTAACGAAAGAAAATTGAAAATAGATTGAAACAGGAGGGACTCTCCCTCAAGAGAGAAAATGCACAGTGCATAAACGAAACGGAACTATTACTCCGCCACGAGATAATTCCACTTTATCGAAAACAAAGAAATCTTAAGTTTTCCTCGACTTAAGATATCATTGTTCTAAACAAAAATACGAGAGAAACAGCAACCGTGATGATTGCAACATCATCTTTAGAATTACACGAAGCTTATTATAATAACAAAGATAGGATCAAGTTAGACGTGAGTAGGAATTAATGAGCCGCATTGCTTTATAAATCATTATATATAATATATTAATTTTTTTAGACTCGGGCAAATATTGCCACGCCCATAATATCCGCGCCCCTATGGACAGACAACCTATTTTCATATCAAATTATATATAAAAGTGAATCGGCAATAAATTAGAGCTCTAGAATATTTTAAATTTATTACCATAATTCTATTCAGTTATAAGTATGTAGAATATACTAGAAATTACTGGAATGGTATGTAGAATATACTAGAATTCGATGGAAAATAGTAGTACGCGCATGAGTAGAAAAAATGATTGTATACAACGGTTAACACTTGGAACTGGACTAACTTTCAACTTTTTAAGATATCATTCTCTGTTGTTACTCATTAGTCTCAGATAAATAATTCATTTTAAAAATATTAATTTTAAAACGAGAAGTTTTTGCTATTAAATTCCCAACATGGGTAGAAATTCATAAGGAATTCGTAATGCTTGTAGGTTAGGAATTTTTACACAAGAGTCCAAGTTTTTTATCTGACTTGAATTTGATTTAATTTTTAATATATACTTGTTAGTGGACTAATTAGAGGTAAGACATTTTGCTCAGAATAAATAATTCAGGAACGTCAAAACTACGCCGCTTAAGTATAAAAATAATATGGACCACACTAATACACATACCTGTGTTCAATTAATTGATGTAAGTAAACATTTTTGGACAACTTAATTGAGTTACAATCATCTAATAGATTCCGTTTTGCCATATCAGATAAAAAAACTATGTATCTCACCTTGTAATCTCAAAATAGAAAGCTGTTTTATTTTCGTTATTTTCTCAAAAAAGATCTTCTAAAATATAACTGCCATATATTACTGACAAGACTACAGAAAAGGTAATGAAAAATATCAAGGAAAAAGTCACATCGGGTTAAAAGCAGACAAACAACTTGTTACTGAAATTGGCATTGTCTTCCATTCCCTAGTCATATTAGCGAGAATAATTTTCTTTTGAAAAAAATAATAGCCAATGTGTTTTCTTAATTTGCTTTATGCCTGCCTTGAATCTATTTCAATAATTTAGTTTAGGGTATTCAAAAACACAGGTCCAAATTATCAAGCTACAAGCTAAGTAGATTTACTAACAAAAAAGTTGTTTAAAAAAAACCATTTTGAAGTCCTCATAAAATTCTTAATACCCCAAAATGTTTAATGTAATTGATAAACTCAAAGTAATAACAAATTATTAAATTATATTAAACTATATTTACATTATTTAGCTATTTTACAAATTTAAGTCCCAAATATTGATATAATTAAAATTACTCATTATTTAGCGCTAACGAAATGTTACATATATAATTAAATTGATTTTTTTTTTTATTTAATCCATTGAGTCAAAATGGATAAAAGTTAATGTTTGAAACAGTCACTTCCAATTTTTGTGTCAAGTCACCCAAAGAAATATGTTTCCGTGCATATATTTTTGTAAAAGCTTAATATAATATCGAGTTGTCAACAATTCACTGACAAAGACAATAGAAAGAGTAGGAATTTTACTCATAGCAAATTTATTTCAATTACGTAAAATTAATTTAATATTTATTTGAAATAATTATATACAATGAACTTTTCAGATGCGAAATTCCTCATTGGTAATCCCTGTAGATACGAAATGAGTATCGACTTCTTATTTTTCCCATCATGTACTTAAATATATACATTCAGTACAGAAACAGAAGTATTAAAATGGTAAATAAGGTAGCGTTGCACTGATACTTCTATTTAAGTATTAGTAGGATAACAATAAAATTTAAAGAAATGAGATAAAATATTTAGTTTGTTTTATGAGAAAAAATTGCATTAAATTATTAACACTTTTGAGTAAAGAGACGACGAATATGTAAAAGAAAATGGACCAACCATAAATTTTAGCTTTTTTGAAAGCTGAGTTTAAACGAATATTTTTTATTCTTATTTCAATATATATCACGCAAGAGGTTCATACTCGCATATCTCAAATTATTACATAACTCATTAACCCAAAAGATTTATTGGATCTATTTACTGGATATAAGCAAATGTTACTGTATTTTTCTTTTATTTCTCGTGAGGAAGTTAATTAAATCCACTTTTTCGCCATATTTTGAAAGATGTGCCTTCAAGGTTAATAATTTAAAGTTACTTCAACTTTTTTTAAATCATGCTTCATTTTGTTACTGTTATATTATAATTGCGACTTTAAAAACTAACCGTTGAAATACAACAACTTACAATTATAAAACTATTTACAGTTAATAAATCTGTATTTCAGACAATGTTTACGGCCAAGCAAAAGAAGACAGAGATCTACACAAATCTCACTCTTTTCTATGCAAACATATTCATGCATGGATATAAATAGCAAGCTTTGAATATTGGACACCTTACGTCCCAATAAACAATGATTTACGTTTTGCGAAGCAGTTTCGGTAAGGTAGGATTATCCGTTCCATTCCTACATTTGTTCTCATCGTATCCCGTGGATTGGAAGCCTCATGTTTCCCTAAGTATTTCTATATTTAGATATCGTACTTCACAATAGTTAAAAACTGTGTTTCTTTGCCTGTGATAAATTTATTTGTTTTTTATTATAAGACGAATACTGTTAATTTTTGCCGAATGATTCCTAACTCAATTTGCTGCGTTCAGACGTGAAAAAGAGGTTTACACTTAGGTCAGAGTATTTTATTTGATATTTATTATAATATACCTTGGAATAAAACTGTTAAATTTGGGTTATTAGCTAAAATCAGTTAAACTAACCAGATATTTAAAAAGCTTACAGTAGTCAAAGCAAATGGGGAATTGGGACGTCCAATCATCATTTATAATCTACTCAGAGTAGAAGAGATTCTTGTTTTCATACAAATATATTTTTAAATAGTTTGAATAAATATATACCTTGATTTGGATGCAATTTCTTGTCGACCTCGCCACGCGTTACCAAAACAAAGGCAGTAGAAGAAAAACAAAAATGCTAGTTTGGGTCCACAATTAACGAGGAAAAGCCGTATAATACATTATTTTGTCACTTGCCTGAATTGATAAAAACTATCGAGTAAGAGTAGAACTAATACAGGTTCGTACACGTTCATGTACGAAAATGTTGTAGTGTTTATAAACATTCAGTTTAAAACATGAGATTAAATTTTATTTCTATTAACCTGTTAAAATATTAATTTTTCACAATTAAAATATGAAGTTAATATATTAATTTTTCACGCTATTTTGCTTATTGTTATACCTCTGACACACTTAAAAAATGGTAAACACTTATAAGATTTGGAATAACATTCCTAACCCTATTTTTTTTAATTTTCAGTTGAATTGTTTAAATAAGGGAAGCGAATATATATTTTTGTAGATTTTTCAATGTATATCTGAAGATATTCAAATTAAAATTTAAAAAAAAAATTTTGAAGTCATTGACATTTAAATTTAAAAAAAAACGCCAGTCTTAATTTGACACCTTCATAAATATTTTTGAGTGTAAACTTTGGAAATTTGTGTCGGTAAACAGTATTTATTACTAAACCAAATTTTCAGTTTTCACGTCTACTGCTCACTGATACGTCAGTGATCTTATAAAGGTTCTGTTTTTCTGCGAGGTATGAAATTATCGGATTTAGAATAAGGAATTGTTTCCACTTCTGCAAATGTTAGAGAAACAATTTAACGAAAAGCGTACGATCTTCTAAGTTGGAATCAAAGGATAAACGTTAGTTGTCACCATTAACTAATGCTCATAATTATTTAATTACAATATAGTAGCAGAAGCAAATGAAACAAAAACTATACATACACACACACATACACGCACACACGCGCACGCAAATTTTGTTATCCTGTTATCACATCGTGTTGAACTGGAGCTCAACACGATGTGATAATAGGATATTAAAATATGTGAACAAAGTAACAAAATGAATATAGTTTAGCATAAAGTCTATGTGTAAGTCTGGGTGTACCGAAGACAAACGTATCTTGTTTCAAATTTCATGCAGAAATTACGTTGAAACCGTATTATCTTACGAAAGTTTAATTACAAAAAGATAATAGAATTGGTGACTTTTCTTGTATGAATTGGCGTATACATGTCAATATAAATTGGCGTATTTTATGAATAAAGAAACGTAAATAAATAATATCCTAGCTTATTGATTATATAGATAAAATAATAAATATTTATTTACTTACAATATTCCCGATAATATTCAATTAATTAATTTACACCGTAATCATTTCAGAACATGTACGCTGTTTATTACTTTCATTTAAAGATATACTTAATGTTACAGTCTAAAATTATATCGTTGACATTATCTTCAGCCAAAATAAATTGCTACAGATTCATATACAATAGAGAGTCTTAAAAAAATATTTGTATAATATAGAGTCTTAAAAAAATTATTAACCTTCCTCAAATATTCTCAATTTGAGGAAGGTGAATTATTATTTTAACAACGGTTAATGTAAATAAAAAACACTTCGGTAATCCAAACGTAAAATGTAATTTTGCTATATGTAATTGACCAGAGTATAAAAATTAAAAAATTACAATTACAAAATATGTTATATGCCCATTTAACTATTCCAAAATAAATATGCACTAATTTTTTTTAGTTCCATGAGTATAAATGTAGAATATGTGTTTGTTTAATAAAACTGGGCAGGTACATGTAGAAGTCGTACGAGATATATTGCTGAACTCGTATATTGCTGATTGCATTTTTCACGAAGTTAAATATAATGTAATTTTTTTTTAAAGTAGATGAGCTTTAAAATCACATAAACATTTCGTAAACTTTAATTAAACTCCTAGTAAAACTGTCCTTTCGTAACTTTGACTACAGGATTCAAAGACTGCAAGGGAGGGAGAACATAATTATTGTAAAGATTCTTAACAATATGCCCAGCACTACAGAGAACAACATTTTTAAAAATAATTTTGGTATGTTTTGGAAGTCCAACAAGAAAAAAATCGTTTATTTTGTTTGCCCTTTTAATAATTTCTGTACCATTTGAGTATTAGGTTCTGAAAAATGTGCGCAATCGCAGATGCCATATGTCTAATTTCAATTTTCAATAGCATACATTCTCTTAAAAAAGCTCTAAAATTATATTTTATAAAATTCTGGAAAACAAGTTGCTCTTATCATAACTTCTATTTTCAATTGATTCCTGTGAGGTATTCATACGGTATATGGAAAAAAAAAACCTTTCATTACTTTATTTTACCATTCAAAATTATTGTTTATAGAAATATTTTTGCGTATAAACTATTTCAATAAATAAAACTACATGCTTTATGACCATGCAGAATTTTCTACGTTAAACTTCTATGTAAAACGGCTTTAGAGAAAAACGGACGGGCACATAAGTAATCTTATAACTATTCCGTTTTTTTTTTACTTTACGAAATGGACTATTCGTAAAAAAACAAAAAATAAACTTCATTCGTTGTTTTGAAATGTACAGAAATTAAAACTAGCTATAATTAAAATAAATTAAATTCGAATTCAACAGATTAAGTTTTTTTAACAGCACTTGCTTTATAGGGAACTTCTGTAGTGATACTTTCCTTTACAAATTCACTTTGATTTTTACTTTTCCCCCCAAAATTATTGAAACACATATTTTAAATTAAAATTATTTAATAATTACTTTTTAATAAAATTTTGATTTAACTTATAAAAGTATTTATACAGCATTTTACCGTTATTTTGTTTTTAAAAAGTTCACGAAATAGAGAAAATTTTCTTATCAGAAATGATAGGAACGTGTGTATGAGTATGATTTAAACATTAATAGCCATCCACAATTAAATGAAACTACGTGATGTAGTATTATTTCTACTTTCTTTAATTTCTTTACCACGACCAAGGTTTCCTTGTATTACAACATCTTCAGGTAGGATATTAGCAAAGATGAAGCAAAGAGTATTTGCTAATATCCCACCTGGAGATGTTGTAATACAACGAAACTTAGGTCGTAGTAAAGAAATTAAAGAAAGTAGAAATAATACTACATCATGTAGTTTCATTTAATTGTGAATAATGAATTTCTACAAAATTAACGCCAAATGTATTCAATAACTAATAGCCATATAAAATTAATTCACCCTCATTCACCCTGATAAAATGAATCCAAAATAAAACCGATCGCAAGTGCCGGTCGATTAGATGAATCGAGTAGTTTTTTCTTAACTTCTATTAGCTTTATTGTTAAGAAAAAAATAAAATCAGAAAAAACGTATAACGGACAGATGTCGTTCAGTTCATTTATCTAAAAATCAACGGTTCCGTAGGAATTTAAATTTGCGAAAAAAATTCAAATATAGCGCCACATTCCGAGTGAAACTTGATACAAAATTATTTTTTTTGACTTTATATACGTATCTACTTTAGACAGAGAACCTAACTACATCTGACGAAAATAGAGAAAAAATTATTAATTTATTAGGCCGTTTTCGATAGTAAATATTTATACAAATCAATGTGGAAAATACCGTAAGAATCATACTAGAGAACATTTTCTGCTGCTTTTCTTGCTTACAATATTACTGATAGAAAAGTAATTTGTAGATGAAAATTGTGGTATTGTAAAGTATTAGACCAACATTTCAACCTGCAAATTAAACATAGATTTTGAACCAAGCTTTTTGTGCCAAGCTTCATTCCGATTTATTTTATGTGTGTGGATATATGTATATATATATATGCACACACACACACGCACACGCACACACACACACACACACACACACATATATATATATATGTATATATATATATATTCGTTAAAAGTTTATTTTAAGTTCTACTAACTTATTACACACGTTATTTAAAAAAATTAAAAGGAGGAACGCACTTTATAAGACCTTAGAAACGCGTACTTCACTGACTATTAACTTAAATAAAGAAATTATTTTGGAACCTCTACATCATTCTTTAATACATA
The DNA here is from genome assembly GCA_039881145.1 of Druceiella hillmani. Lineage (NCBI taxonomy): Eukaryota > Metazoa > Arthropoda > Insecta > Lepidoptera > Hepialidae > Druceiella > Druceiella hillmani. Next base: position 3,666,559 of record JAYKKI010000103.1, read on the forward strand.
TCTAACGATACTTCCAAATCAATACTCAACAGAACAGCCTTTTAATGAAATTAAAGATTTTAGCAATCATGGCATAGACAATATTGAGATACTACACATATTACCTCCAAATGACATAGACGAAATTGTTGACCAGAAGAAAGATACGATGATGACACATAAATTATATTGATATCAGATATGGCTAATCAAATGGAATATTTATGTAGAGTATAAACATCTTATTATATATCTTGTTGACGCTTTGCTCCTTTTTAAATACAACCAATTTAATTCGTTATTTCACGAGAACTAATGCATTTGAATTCACAGTCTGCTACGAATCGTCGACGAGATAAATTCCAAACAACACCCAAAAACTGATCAATAATCAACAGAAGAATAGTTGCATACAAAAATTGTGACCTAACATAAATACCACTCCACATCTATACAGAAGTACCAAATTATCCTAATTAAATTTTGCGTAAATTGAAATAACTCGCAAATTAATTAGGCGGAAAGAAAGAAGTGGAAATCTCCGAAGATATTTTTTGTGACATTATTTTACAGTTCGTTGCAAAAGAAACAGTACGCTGTAAAATTTAAAAGTAATTTGGTGTACAATCTAAACTTAGATGAGCTTAAAGTTTATATTTGAATAATTTCTTCATTACATCAACACTTACCACAAATTGTATTTGTCAAGACATAAAGATATGCATGCATAATTTATGGAAATTTACATTTGCAACATGTGATATACATATTTTCTTGAGTCGACAATTTGGAAGGGAGTACGAGCCAATCGATATCTGAGACTTTTGCAGCGCTCTTCTTGTTCTTCTCTTCCTCTATGTTTAGAAGAGACAAACAGAAGAGGTGACAAAATGAGGTTAGCAAAATAGAGTTATTTGAAAAAATCCCTCGTGGTGGAAAAAGCCCTTGTGGTAATTGTTTTATATCTAGTTCTTAGGAGTAATATTACATATTTTTTTTTATTTTCCTGACCATTTATAACAGTAATATAATAATAAAGAATAATTAATATAGATGTGCTTAATTTGCTTTTATTACTTTATTTCCATAGGGTGGATATTTGGGAGAGGTCAATACGACCAACCTGACCCAATTTTTTTTTTATAATTTTTGCTATATTTTATGGAAATCACATTCCATAAAATTTAATTTTAACACAAACATTTTAAATATTTTTTATAGCTCGCCACTGACTCAAAAAACACATAATCAAATATTTCCGAAAAATACTTAGTTTAGTTTATGTATGTAGTTTCTTAATAGCCGCTTAAAGTAATTTTTTAGAATGTGCCTATAGTATTGCAATATAATACTTACAAAATAACCAAGAGTTTACAGCATTTCTTTACGTTTTCTTTCTGTTTATGTTAATATTATATCTATAGTTACAAAAAGCATCGAAATTATGTGTATAGATTTAATGCAATATATATATATATATATATATATATATATATATATATATATATATATATATATATATATATATATATATTGTATTTCATTGTATTTTATTTCATTTATTCTAAGTTAAACTAACCATTCATTTGTAAAATATGAACGAACTAGCAAAATTATCAGTTTAAAACCAAGACTAATGAACTGCGCATGAATATTCGAACAAATGACTACGACGTAATCGTACTTGTCGAAACTTGGCTCCACCAAAACATATTTGACGCCGAGTTCATAGACGACCGATACACGGTGTTTCGACGTGATCGAAATCTATCCAGTAGCATTAAATCGTATGGAGCTGGAATTGTTATTGCGGTTATGACAAAGCTTATTACAAAGCGTTGCCGTCAATGGGAAAACGAGGATTTGGAGGAAATATTTATTTCTTTGCAAATGAAGAATTTCTCCCTTATATTATGTACTGTTTATATTCCACCGAAATTTTCGCAAAATATCTATAAAAAACATTTCTTCAATTTACAAAATTTATATACTGATAATTTAAGTAACCACATATTAATTGTTGATGATTACAATATTCCAACCCTAAATTATCAGTTTATGGAAAATTGTCCCTATGGCATCATAAATGACAGCTCTGACCCCTAGTTGCCCTTGTTACTGGCGTCACCTCGTTCATGAAATTGCAACAGCTTAATTACCTTAAAAATTGTAATAACAGGACTCTCTATCTCGCACTGAGTAATTGTAAATGTAAACTCTCTTCTGCAAAACCATTACTTCGTGAGGACCGCCATCATCCTACTTTCCGTCCAAAGGTAGCGATGAAAAAGGCTGACAACTCAAAATACAATTTCCGCAAGTGCGACTATACTGCAATCAATAAAGCGCTAGAATCTATAAACTGGGAAAAGGAGTTCCACCAGCTTTCAGCTACCTGCGCTGTGGATAAATTTTATTTTATTATTTTTGTAATTATCAATAAATTAGTTACAAAGAAACCATAAAAATCCAGGAAATATCCAACTTGGTACACTCCTAAATTGATACAGATAAGTAAACGTAAAGAAAAATTCTGGGTGAAATGGAAATTATACGATAACTTCTCCGATTACTTAAATTTCTCTAAATTAAGAAGTCAATTTAAGAAAATATCCCGGTCTTGTTTTCGTGACTACGTTCACAATACTGAGAAACTTATTAATAACAACGTAAAAGGTTTCTGGTCATACGTGTCATCACTAAAGAAGTCAGAAGGATACCCATCGTCTATGAATTTCGAAGGTTATGAATCGAATGACATTCAAATGATATGCCAAATGTTTTCTAAGTTCTTCAGATCTACCTTTGAACGGAACCCACCTCTAGATCCAAATAATATTTGTGAATCTTTCGAACAAAACCTACCTCCTCATTACAATTTAGCACTTCAGATGGATATTAATATCACCTCCATCCGCTTCCGACGAGATGAAATAACTAATGCCCTCAAGAAAATCAATCCCAATAAGGGAGCAGGTCCAGACAACATTGAACCTATTTTTCTTAAAAACACACACGATACAATTTCTGCTCCACTCACTGTAATATTTAACATGTGTATCGCGCAGGGTACGTTTCCCGGGTGCTGGAAAGATGCACATATAATACCAGTATATAAATCTGGGAGCAAAAAATCTGTCGAAAATTATCGGCCTATATCCATTTTTTCAGCAGTGTCTAAGGTATTTGAAAAAGTGGTTCACAATAGGATTTATCCGACATTGCATCGGCATATTATTGAGGAGCAGTATGGATTCGTATGGAACTGGTCAACATTGACCAACCTGTTATTGTACACGCAATATCTCTTTAAATCTATGGATTGCAGGACACAGGTTGATTCCATCTACACGGATTTTAAAAAAGCTTTCGACAAGGTTGATCATCTCATCTTGCTGAAAAAACTCTCTTTTAACGGTATAAAGGGCAATTTACTTCGTTGGTTCGTCTCCTATCTCAGCAACAGGCAACAAGCAGTAAAAATTAACGGTTTTATATCACCTCATGTTCCCGTGACTTCAGGGGTACCTCAAGGTTCCATATTGGGTCCCTTTTTGTTTATCATCTTTATAAATGACATCAGCAACTGTTTTCAACACAGCAAGTTCCTGTTATATGCTGACGACCTATAGATTTTCTCCAAAATAAGAGATTCTTCTGATCATTCGAAGTTACAAGAAGATCTTAAAAGACTAGATGCGTATTGCAGAATAAACAAGATACAATTAAGTCACAGTAAGTGTAAATCGATCACCTTTTCTAAAAATAAGACAATCCATTTTCATACCTATGACATAGGTGGTCATTCTTTGGAATCTGTTAATTGCATACGTGACCTTGGTGTAATGTTTGATCAAAAGCTACATTTTGATGTTCACGTAAAGCAGATCACATCGCGAGCTTATGCTTTGCTAGGCTTTGTCTTACGAACTACCAAACCCTTTAAGCAAATGAGAACGTATCGCATCCTCTACACAAGTCTTGTGCGATCTCAACTTGAATATGCTGTTGCCGTCTGGAATCCTTACTATCTTACATATTCTGATATGATCGAAAGAGAATAAGACAAATACCGTACTCTCCACGAAAGGCGTATCGAACTCGGAGCAATTGTACTTTATAATATTTGCCATAGTCGTTATGATTGCGCCGATATAGTGAATCAGTTGCAGTTTCGTGTGCCAGGGAGAGCGACCCGTAGCATCGCACTGTTCCATCTTCCTACCACTCGCACTAATGCTGGTGCTCGTGTACCACTACGCAGGCTTTGTGATGATTGCGACGGAACATTTCATTCTCTAGATATATTTGCCAGCTCAGTACTTCAATACAAACAGTCAGTTAAACGGATACTATACAACCATTAGTCCTTTGAAAGCATTGACACTACATTTTTATTTATTCAAATCGACCTGATATTATTTTTTTTCTTTTTATTTAATCGATATTATTATAAGTGGGATAGTGATTACTATTAATTCTATTATTGGTAACTGTTACGTAACTTTAAATGAAAGGCTGATTTCAATAATTTCAATAGTTATTGCTTGATTGTCAACAACATTACTTTAATAAAATTTAATTTGATATTTTATAAAATTTCTGAATATTTAATGTATCATGGAAATATCTAGAATAGACTGAGGATATATGTATGTAGAATATTACTTTCATGTGGGAATGTTAGGATATAAGTTAACCTTATTGTCAAAAAACTTTTATTTTGTATTTCACTATAACTTGTATCTGTTTTTTCTCCATAGGTGATAAATAAATAAATAAATAAATATATATATAGATGTATAGAAAATATCACCATTTATCAAATTATATACTGAATCTCAAAAGGTAATAGATATTTGAACAGCACCAATAATATTTTCTGTCGCGTCACAAGCATATGAAAATACAATATATTTTTAACTTATAATAAAAGAAGAAAAAAAAAAGTCTTGCAAGCTGCTCATGTTTCAGAGACATCCCCATATCTCCTTGTCACAGTCGTTTAATTAGAAATTTTTTGATGTAGAAGTTTGGCAAAGCAATGACAGATACCCGCATATATTTTAAGAGGCGAAATTAAAAAATATTTATAAGGTAATTTTAGAGGTGACAAACTGAGTAATCGAAACTGTTTTTATTGCATATGTCTGTATCAAACGATATAGTTTTTTTTCGGAATTTCATGTAAGCTAGTTCCAGAGGAATTAGCTTACATGAAATTCCAAAATAAATTTATAATATCCATAAAATAGGTCCTCACTTCTCTCATCTATAAAAATCGGTAAGGCCATGATTATGAAAACAAAGCGTTACCAAAAATAAATATGATGTTTTGCCAAAAAACTACAGCAACGATTCGAAATCATATAGTTTTTGAGTAATTCGCATTATGTTTACAGCCCTGAAAGATAAACCAGTAAATATATTTACAAGGTGAAATATAATATTAATATTTATAAATGGCCTAAAAGAGATAGTGCTTACCCTTGTAAGGTTTACATGTGCTTAAATATTTTCTTATTTGCAGGCAAATGGCTAATTTCAATGAATATAATAGTGCCTTTATTTTTATTCTAAATTTTTAAAAAAAATTATTTAAAAACTGGGAAATCCTTTTATTTTATTTAATGAATATGTGCAAAATTGTCCTTGGTCCATATTTCGAGTTTTAGCTTCAAATAATTCTTTAAACGAACACTATATACTATATACTAACTACTAACTAGAATGTCATATCGAAAAATATTAAATACGGAAGACGACAAACAACGACGACTTTTGTCATGCGTCTACACCCATTCAAGTTGCTTACACAAGAACACACAACCACTGCCCCACATTTCATTCCTTACCATGCGCATTTAGCCAATATATGTCAAGGGGAAAACTTACCTATACTATTAAAAATATACGTAGTGTCCTCTATTAATGCACATAGGTAAACTACGATTATTATAATTACTATGCGTCGAGTAACTGAGCAGTTCTTTGTCGGTATTATACTATTGCAGTATAAGTGAATTTTTTAAACATTAAATTAGCATATCATCTGATAATGAAATCGATTACAATTGAGTAAATCGCAACATTTAATGTTGTTATATTGACCATACAGATAAGATCTGTGTGTAACTTTTACGTGATGCATATATAAACAGACAGACAAGTTTCAGACAGTAAACGTTTATTACAGACAGTAAACGTTTCAAAAATTTTCTTAAGTATTAATACATTCTATTATTTATATTATACTTTACAACCGCGATAACTTTTTTGCAAAATATTTCTAATGTGTAGACACACAAGGTTTACCGTTTTATTAAATATCCTAATATTATAATCCTAACATTATTATAAACGCGAAACTTTGTGAGGATGTATGAATGGATGTTTGTTACGCTTTGACGCAAAAACTACTGAACGGATTTTGATGAAACTTTACCGTCATCATCATCATTAGTTCCTGTCGTTCCGGTCGGAGCATAGGACAGACGAAAAATTTATCCATTTGGTGCGATCAGCAACCAGTTGCTTAACCTCTCTCCAGGTCTTTGCTTCTTCGTGGACCGTTCTCTGCCAGATCTGTCTTGGTCGGCCACGTCGTCTTGCTCCTTGAGGGTTCCAGTCGAGGGCTGCCGTCTCGGTGGCATTGTCAGCCTTTCGTAGCGTTTGGCCGATCCAACGCCACTTCCTCTCCCTAATCTGGTCTGCGATGAGTTTTTGGTCCGTTTTTAGTCAACAACTTACAGTAATATAGCTTATACATCAGAACAACACATAGACTACAACTAACATTTGCTCATGGCTTCACGCGCGTGGAAGTCGAAAAACGACGTCGTTTCCTGTAATTATGTAATTATCCTACGGGAATGTGCCCTGGGGATAAAACGTAGGTATTCTTTATGCCGATCCAGGTCATGGCTACATATCATCGCCCTAATTATCAAATTGTTCTAAGCCTAATCATTTCCAGAATAAAATGCATCCCATTTTAATCTCTGGTACGTCCACCCTCATACCTCTGCTCGCGTTCGGCTCGTGCACTCGGTGATGGCGCGTGAGGTTGCCTCGCCCGCACCTCCATCCTCACCCTCGCGCCACCCGCACCGCCGACATATGGCAACGTATCACCAGCGTATTTTAACAGCGTTGCACTCAAGTCATTCATATTGTGAAAACGTTTAAACATATATATATATATATATATATATATATATATATATATATATATATACATATATAAGGAAATGGATAACCAAAAAACCAGTAATATCTTGGCATTATTTAGTCAATATTAAACATAATACACAGTTCAAGCCAGCTAACTGGCAATTTTGTTACAGTAATGCAATTATCGTGTTTTAAAACTCGCTATTATGATATTTCATAAACGGCATTATTTATTTTTTTTTACATTAATAAACAGCACGTTTGCTGCACGTAAATCCGCTACGACATAAAACAATATACCAAAACCAAATTATAAAATGATATTTTGTCGTCGCTATATGCTTGAAGCGTATAGTGAGTTAGTATTGGTAATAAAAATTAAATTATCAATTTTCGTCACACAGCAACAAGGAATATATAGTTCCATCAAACCTAGAACCGATGTAATATCAGCATAAGTATTTAATAATTAAATATGTATTATTAAAATGAATATCCGGCAGATCCAAAAGAAATTGCATCCAACCAGTGCGATTGTAAAATCTGAAGGGATGAAATAATAATAGTAATCGCACCAAAAAAACATCTAAGAATATGATAGCAAAAACATTTGATAGCAAAAACATTTATAGTTTCATAGCGAAAACGTCTATGATATTAGGAATGTGCTACTAGACTAAAAAAATAATAATACGAAATGAAAGAGACGCTGACAAAAAAATACAACTCGGCGTATGCTAGCAGCAGCACTGCTTCTTCTCAGCAACCACCGCACAGATGCAATAGGTCCACACAACAGGAAATCGAAATTTGACATAATTTATATCCATTTTTCTCCTTTTTCTGCTTAAATATTATAAGACAATAATAATTAAAGATCGAACATAAAAATATTTTCTTTGAAAACAATTTCGGGGACAGGGTTTGTAAACAAATAAAAAGATACATTCAATAATTTAAGAATAATTTATTTGTATTGTTTTATTTTGTAAACGAAGAGAGCACCTAATAAACCTAATCACAAATTTAATTTACATTGTAAAAGACCAAAGTTTGGATGCATGAATAAATGCATATTTGTTACTATCTGTAATTTTTACATAACGAGATAAATTTTAAATGAATTTGCACAGAATTTGGTACACCAAAAGAATATGGTTTTAAATTATATATATATATATATATATATATATATATATATATATAAGCTACTTTTATCCCGATATCTGAAATAGTTCCTGAGGGAATGTATCCGTCTTTTATAATGTTCATTATATCCTTACGTATTAATTTATAAAGAGGCATTGTAATAGCATCAGATCAGATATCAGGGGCTAAAGATAGATAGTATGAGAATTGACAAAAAAATTTATTTGAAATAGGACTTTTTATTCACATTTATATAATTTAATGGTGAATTCATCATAATGGTGAACAAAATTAAAAATTTTTGTAAAATAGTTTACATATAAAATGAATATTGCACATTTCGTAGATTTTCCTGTAGTACAACTTAAAGTTTTTCACGAACTATTAACCAAAATTTTGCCAGTCTCCAATTGCTCATCAGTACTTAGATTGAAATAAATAAATATATATGGTAGATTATTTGTTACTTTTCTGTATAATAATTATAATTCATAATTTAACAATTATCAATTAATAGATTAGACTGTCGATACGAGCAATATATCTTTTTATATTTACAAATAACTTTTTTATAAAAACGGTTCTCAAATTTTCTTTTATATTGCAGAACAAGAATTTCAGCACTGGAAGTAATTTTGAATAAGTTTGAACAATAATATAAATATCACATCAAATTAGTGCAATAAAGTATTAAGCTATTTCCTAATGAATATTGTGAATTAATATTCATTAATACATGATATATTGGCAGATATTAGCGGATAATACTGGTATACGAAATGTATGGTCAAATGCTCGACTTACCCCACGGATGCGCTAGACTTGACTTGCTGTTCTGAATCCACGGGTTACTAATTTTATCCCGTAGAGGTTATCTCATGACGGCAAAATGTATCATTTATTTACGGTTTTTTAGTCTTTATAACATCTATCATTACAAAACGGGAGTAAACGTGGTATGTCATGAAAATAATATTTAAGTCACATTTACAACATTCATAGAATGTTGGTAGTTTATTCATAGCTAACATTCATTTTTTGACACAATTTATGGTTAAAAGCTTATCGAAGACCACATTTTATGAAAAAAGATAGCGACAGATTGCATAACCTCTTATGTCTTCTGTTTCGTTATCATTATACTAAAACCTAAATAACATTTAAACCATAAAATTTTGTCTAATATGGGGACTATAATAAATAAGTATGTAGGTTCTCCGTCTTCTTGTGCCAGTTGATGTATCTCCAACGATGCATCTGTATGTTAGTTACTGAGTTTGCTCAGATCATGAACGACATTTTTGTACTTAAAAACCTATTTTGACTATAGAATTGCTTCCATTTATATGTAGAATTAATTTCCATCGATTACCATGATCTTTCATATAGTACTAGTATAGTACTCGTGTTTACATTGGAGATGTATGTATTTCATCACATATTCTTCTATTTATTTTATTAAATAAAATGTTAGAATTAAGTCATAAATATTAGTTTGCAAGAACGATTGAGTTAATACCCGTTCGAATATAAACTACGCTCATACCAAGGAAACGCAAGTTATCAATGAACATGTTATATCTACACTATTTATAGTAAATATTATTGTGATTTGGTATGACCCATACATAGGTAAATCATGAGTCATACCAAATAACAATAATATTTACTATAAATAGTGCATACATAGGTATCCCATACATAGGTAATGTATGACTCAAATTAGAAAAACTCTTAACTAATAATAAAAATATAAATAATACAACATGTGCTTATAGTACTTTAAATAACTTGGGTAAAACTCTTTTTAATAACAAAGAAAAATAGATAAACATAAAAATAGTGGTATCTATAAACTTAAATGTAACGACTGTAATAGTGCATACATAGGTCAAACAGGAAAATATTTTACTACAAGATATAAAGAACAGATTGCCAGCTGGCAAAATAACAAGCCAGACACATCTCACTTTGCTAAACATCTCATTGAAAATAACCATCACCCCCATACTGATAATTCCCCCTACATATTACAAATAAATAGAGAAGGTAATAAACTTAATATCCTAGAAACATTAGAAATAAACAGACATAAAAAAGACATCGAGGTTAATATGTTAAATGAACAACTAAATATAATATCATCACCCATACTTAATATCTTCTAGACATAATATGATTAGAAAACATTGATACTACAATACACTTCAAATTGTTATAGCCTAAATACACTTATAAGTATAAGTATGTAAAAAAAATTGAAAGAAATAAATAAGTAAATAAATAAATAAATAGATATATATATATATATATATATATATATATATATATATATATATATATATATATATATATATATATAATATATGAATAAATAAAACCGGAGATACGTTGAATTACTGGTATAACTTTGTTCTAACTTTCAGATACCCTTGTTTTTGCATAAATATATTACCAAGAATAACTTCCATTTAATATTATTATATATACCAGAACATTTGCATTGCACAACCTCATATAATAACAACAATTGAATTTATTACCCTCACTAAAATACTGGTATATCGTATAACTCTCGGAAATATAATAAAACCTACACCGCTTCCCTACAATAAACTCACTTACATAAGCAGTGGGAAAACCCACACAAACCAGGCTTCCGTTATTGTACTTGAAACATATAAATGCTGTTGGTTGTTCCTAAGAGTTAATCTTTGCCAATAGCCCACCTGAAGATGTTGTAATACAACGAAACCTAGGTCGTGGTAAAGAACTTAAATAAAATTAAGCCAAATATATTCAATAAGCTATGATAGAGTTCAAAATTTATAAATACTATTACCAAAAAAAACCATTTTCATTACCAAATTAATTTTTTAATTATTTCCAATTCTTGGCCGATGTCGAAATTTAGGCAAAAATTTTCTCTGAGACCAAGAATAACTTAGAATGTAATAAAGAATTCAGAGGAGAGTGGTGGCCATGATCTTCCTATAACCCCTTCTTCTCTATCAATATCCGTATCAGATGTATTGCAAGGAAGATCACATCTAAATGATATTCCACTAATATTTAAACATCGGAAATTAAACATACTTTCAATAATTTTATATTATATATATATATATATATATATATATATATATATATATATATATATATATATATATATATATTATGTAGCTGCGATGTGAAGGTAAACAGATAAGTTTGCACTAAGTAGATAATTTTCGCAAATCCGTCTTGAAAAGGAATTATACTCCAAGGAACATATAGAAATCGGGGAAAAACCAGGATTAATAAGAGGGCGGTATTAATTTCCACAGTATATACCGAAAAACCAGCGGAATACGGAATAAAAATATTCGTAATATTCTATTCAAAGACCTATTATATCGCTAATACGAAGATCAACTAACCGTTTATCAAGTACATATTAAGTTCGTGCATGCTAAATATAACAAAAAAATCATATTAAACAAAAGTTTCTCAGTGAGCTGGCCAAAGTATACTTTTAGAAATATAGAAATAAATTTTGAGTAGATTTTATTAAAAAAATATATAGTATTAATTGTTTTTTACTTTTTTTTTCTTTATAGGAATATCGGTTGTTTCTAAAGTTAGAAGATAACATTTTCTAATACCTAAGAAAATTATAGAAATGTGCCTAATTTTTTTCCTCGCAAAACGGCGATATAAAAATAACAACTGAATAATTGCCTCGTAATAATCATTTTTATTTAACAACTTGATGAAATATAAATAAAATATTGTGTTTAATATAAGTTTATATTTCTAACTTTAAGTAATTAAGCCATAAATGTATAATTACTTGTATAAATTAAAACCAACACATGGTTATTTGGCCCCATTAGCTATGCCATGTCATAAAAGTTCTGGTGAGATAAATGTGACCTAATTGTACTTTTATTAGAACTATATCTAAATGGATTTTATTTTTTACGAATGCTTCCGGTTTTTTACAAATTAGGTACCTGAATTTATTTTTTTGAATCATTTAAAACAGATATTTATTTCTAGGCATGAAGTTTAAATAAAACTAGATAAAACATAAGACACCCAATTAGTCCAAAAAAATGTTCGTTTTATATTTATGTCCAACGTAGATGAAAAATGAAAAGTGGAAAATTATTAAATTTACTGCACGTAGAAAAATTACACCTCTCCGTTTCGATACAGTGCCAAGTTGCTGAGAAACTAATTAAAAAGATATTTTACTCTTATCTTTCTAACAGTGAGTTATGCAATGCATTTATAGTAACTACGGTATACTGTACGTAGATTAAACTAGATCGTAATATACCAGATAATATACCTATGATGAGGTATAAATATTCATAATAGTTGATATTATCAAAAATGGCGCAGAGACTTAAGGTACAATGAACTATTCGGATTCCACCAATTTTGTTTATACACATTTTTAAATTAAACTCCACAGATTACTTTCGAAACATATCTGATCAAACATTTCTTTTTTTATTACAACCTGTTCCCTTGTTGGAAAAATGGTGACTAAGCCAGTATGAAGTGGCTTAAAAAATATTTCCATGTAGATTTTTGTAAGAGAGAAACTCAAATAGATAATTAAAGAAAATATTAAGAAGAAAAAATAAGTTAACGAATTTTGAAGTAAATATTCTGCTCAATATCTATTAGCTCTCAACTGGTTAAACAAAATAATATTGCTTTTAACGTAGGTTTTTCTTTTCAATTTGTACTTGTGTGTCTAATACTAATACAAATTAAAAATTGTTTCTGTACAAAATAATAATCCCATAGATTTACGTCCTCAGTTACACAGCCTGATTACATTTACGTTAATTTTAATTTCACAAAGCGTAAAACACCGTATAGGCAAAAAGGCTTGCAAGAGTACGTTTAAAATCGATTAAAAAGAGCGCGAATTTAGCAGAGATCCTCTTAAATCATTTATGTCTAGGGAAATTATTTGGCTGAGATGTTTTTTCATTAATCTTCGTATGTTTTTAATGCCAGGATTATTTAATTCTTCTAGTAAAAATGCGGTATTTTTGAGATAAAAATGACTTTTTTTTATTCTAGGTCTTATACAATTTTCATAATTAGCACTGAATTTATTTATTCGTAGTTCCTATTCTCATTAATTGACAAAATCATGAATTCAATAAATATGCTGCTTATTGAGAAATATAAAATTTAATTCTTTTGAAGATGATTATTGTGACATATGTTTCTGTTTGTTTTATTTTAATATTATTGCGCTTCGAAGAAAAATAAGCAAGAATTGTGAAGTGGAACAATAATATATATTGATTTTACTCGTGTATATAATGTAATTACATGCGATACTCGTTACAAAACTAATCATGGCTTTATGGTTCAGAATGCATATCAACGTGACTTTATCGTTCATAATGCATTTCAAACAAATATTTAATTCTTAATATTCCGTGTTCTGACTCAGTTCCTTCAAATATATATTGTATGACAATTTTTTCACCAAATTCCCTTAATATTAGATTCTTTTTAAATTTATTTTTACCTTCACTTTCGAAAATTGTAAATGAAAATAATACTATTTATAAATAATATTAAAGAGAAATAAGAAAAAAATAGGCAATATATTTACATTTTGTGAAAAATTAATATTTATTAATAATTTAATAGATTTGTAAGTGCATAAATGTGCAAGAAACCCTCGCAGTACGAGTTCTACTAGTGCTTCACAGGTTATTTTGGCACGATATCTTGTACGTCTCTAGGGCAATGATCATACTAACAATCTCAGAGATAATATATTTAAATTACTTACAATTTTTTTAATTCTTATCGTCCTAAGATGAGACTTTCACAATATTAGTTCACAATAATGCTATTTAATTATTAATATATTTTAATTCAGAAAGCGTCAGTTGGAGGTATAAACTGAGCTACTTAGTAGCATTCAAAGACTTTTTGACAAGTCGTAAAAGTTGTACGAGTTGTAATTTTTTAAAATTTAGGCAAGGATGACGGTACTGAATTTTGGAGTCATTTTTAGTAATAAGCATTATATTCTACGCAAAAGAATGAGACAGAAGGGCCGCCAATAAATTTAGAAGTCATAACTCGCTTATTTTTTTTTATCAAATTTAATTATTAATTCCACTTTGATTTTTATTCGCCTTTTATTTATTCCACTTTTATTTTTTTTTATCAAGCAAGAATTAATAAGAAAGCGCATTCTTTTGTTATATGATATGGATATCAAAAGCGTAGTAAATAAAAAAATCAGAAAAGCGCAAGCTACAAATAAGGTACAAATAGGGTTCCATGCCATAAACTCCCTATCTAAACATTAAGGGTACCATTTCGACTAGGTGGTTAAAAGGCGCTCATTTGCCGCGCTATCCGCTGCCAACCGCGCTAATGCCGTTTCAGATAACGTATGCGGGGAATTGACTGGGGAGAGTTTTGATTGAGCCAAATAAAATATTTTGGAAAATGTGTAAACATCAAAATATTTTCTCATATCGTGAAAAATATTTTTTGACTGAAAATCTCTTATCCAAACCAAATATTGGTTTTGTTACTTTTAATTCTGATATACTTCGAACAAAGAAGCGTTAGGAAACATTAAAAAAATGTTTTAAAATGTTTATAAAAATTTGAAAATTTCGAAAAATCCTCCAATATAAATGAAAGTTATTTTTTAAAACTTTTCATATACAATGAAATAATTTTTATTAATATATATATATATATATATATATATATATATATATATATATATATATATATATATATATGTATATATATATATTAAGTCTATCCCACAAGTTAAATTACAGAAAACCATGTATGTAATTTTCTCTTTAGAGCTATGACAGTTTCGCCATTGCAATATTTATATCCCTCACCTTAAAAACATTGAAAATATTTCCTGTATTTAATACTAATGAAGTGACAATTTATTGTTATAACAATGTTTCACAACTCACGTTAGTTATACATTTTATGAACATTTTTTAAGATAGTAATTAACGTCAGTAATAGCTAGTGACAAGAACTTTACAATACCATCATAAGAACATTAAAAAAAAAGAATTAAAATTAATACTGTCCTAGTAGGTCTTCTAATTTATATAATTTCATTTTATAGTGCCGCTAATGGCGATTTTTTTACTCACATTTTATGGCTCAATATAACATACAAGGGAGAGAGGACCTCAGGTTCTTCACATAAACTTCAAAAGAATTTAATTATATTATTCCAATATATTTATGGACCTATAATCAAATCTTTTAAACATTTGAAGAATGGTAAAAACCCCAAACGGGAATGAAATCGATAAAAAAATTTCGAGCTTTCTCTAAAATTTTTACACAAATATATTTTAGAGCGAATACTATTGTGATTAATGCGAGTTAATATGATTTCCGCTTTGACAAATTTTTAGGTTTCAACGTCAAACTGTTTCTACAGAGAGACGAAACTCTTAGTAACCTTCTAAAAAGGTTAAATGGGGCTAGGGTTACTAAATATTGTAACTCCATTTTGTGAATTAACATAAACCGATCTTTGGCAGTTGTAAGCAACCAAATAAAGAATAGAGCATTTGAATAAATTTACTTTAAGCTTACACCATGTTTAGTTGACAAGAAATATTCGTAAGGTATATCTATACGTTATAGTATAAATTTTGATAAAAATAAAACAAAATAGAGATTTACATCTTTTCTTTTATACATTTCATCTCAAAATGCATCTAACACGAGTAGAGGCAGGCAACGTCTTGATTAGTAATGGAGCACGTATTTCAATAGACAACATTTTTGCACCTTTATCTGTGGAGGAGAAATATACGAGTGATGAAAAAACGTAAAAGTAATATATGCAAAGCATGGAAACACCGTTTAAATTTATTGATATTCAATACGGTTTGTAATACACAACTGTTAGACGGGCGCTGTGATAAGTTAGGCAGATAAGCTGTTTAGGTCGTAGAGAGAATTAAAATGATTTGCAAGGTGGGTTTCTTGCTTGTATATTACCGTTATTCCATATTTTATTATAGAAATACAAACCTGTATAATTTTGAGACAGCTTGTGGATTTTATAACAATGTATTTATGTATTTATTTATTAT
Source organism: Druceiella hillmani (assembly GCA_039881145.1). NCBI lineage: Eukaryota > Metazoa > Arthropoda > Insecta > Lepidoptera > Hepialidae > Druceiella > Druceiella hillmani. The sequence goes on from JAYKKI010000103.1 coordinate 3,682,992, forward strand.
TTAATAATCCCATGTCCAACAAATAGATTGACTCAAATCGTTTAAAAGATGGAAGTACCAAAAACAAAGTTTTAAAAATAAAAAAATTATTATTAACAGAGCAGAAAAGTAAATAGAAATAAAAAATATATATTGCGAGCCATCAAATACCTAGTAGAAAAAAATTTCAGTATGGTGAGTCTCCCAATAAAACAAATGGGTGTTGCTAGGCATCGGTGCTCGTTCCGGGCAAATGAAACTATCAATGACTTTATCTTTACTTGTAACAACCAAAAGCATAAAATATTACCGAAAATCAAAACCTAGGGATTATCGTTACAACTAATAAGCATTTAAATATAACGAGTAACTTAAGCCATTAACGCATAATCTAAGCCATTTCTGACGTGGTTAAAAGAAGTAAGTTACGTCCATTTGCCGTTATAATGCCTGAAGAAAAAAAATACAGAAATTAAGTATATGTTTCACAACGTAAAAATTACTTTTTTTAATAATTTCTTTAGCGCAAGAACCTAATTTGCTTCATAGAATGATCAATCAAGAGTATTGCAGGACAAGGGAATAAACATAGTCACTTTTAGCCCATACGATTATTACAGTGATTGTAATAGGATTTATTATACTTTATGTTAAAAGTACAAAATATTTCATTCATCAGCAAATAAAGAATCCAAATTGCGGTTCGAGTTTCATTCTCCGTACCAGTTTTCCCGATAGCCATACTGCCACATGGGATGGAATTTTATTAAAGACGTTATATCTTCGTGGGTCTGTGAAGCAATGTTTTTATGCATTCATTCTCTTTCTTTCTACTTACACTTCCGAGAAATGTAAATTTGTAGTTTCAGTTTCTCTTTGTCTTAAATCAGTAGTATTAAGTTTTTTTTAACTAATTTTACATCTTTCGGTTTTCTTCATGTTGATTTTAAGTGTGATGATTTTAAACTTTACGTAATTCTTCTAATTTGCTGCCATTCATAAATTTATGTATCAGCATACAGATATTTTTTTTGCATAATCGGAGATCTTTAACAATATTCACCCTATTTCAACACCGATTTCCATCATTTGTACAGTATTTTATAGCATCAAGAAACATCAAGAAAATTGTGAAAAAAGAAACAATCGCTCGGCCAATTATATTCCAGCATTTTTCTGGACATTTATCTAGGAACACTAGTACATAAAATATGGAAATGGAAATAATAAAATCTTTTTCTTTTATTTCCGCGAACAATGGAAATTGCATATTCATTCTCGAAAAAGAGCAGATTAAATAGCTCATTTCATTGTTAAGCGGTTTATTTTTACTTCCTCAATACCAGATTCAAATTTGCGTTACGGATAAGGAAATATTTGCAATGAAGGATTATATTTACTCCAACGATTATGAAGTCTTGGCAGTAAAAGAAATTATTTTGAAATTAAATATACCACTAGCACTATCCCACTATATTTTCTATTTTATTTTTCTGTTATTTTCGCAGTGAAATTTCTATAAACTCTAAGCCGGAAGGGACGAGCTTTAACAGCAACTATATCAAAAGCTTTAAAAGCGAATGTATTAATAGTACTTTAAAGTAGTTATTATATCCATTTTCGGTAAGTCACATTTTTAGAGTTTTTTTAAGGTTTCCTTTCTGATTATATTACTTACAGTTTACAGTATTAGTAGTTTTGTTTAATTCTAGTAGAACCATATTATAATAACATTATTTGTGGTCTCCAGTATTAAGTTCAGTAAACAGAAAACTACATGCAATGCTATGACCATCAAGAATCTTATTTTAATTTAAAATCCAAGGTAATTATTTTTCTAGACAATTATTTTACTCTAACTATAGGGATACATTGTTAAGGGTACGTGGAATTTCTGTTAAAATATTTATCTTTCATAACGTAAGTATATTGCATAATATACGTTTCATTAGTGTAAAGATATTATGCATATTTAAAAAGTACAAGATCTAAGATAATCGTTATAGTTTTTCTGTAATAATTTAATTTTTTTATGCACAATAAGATTTTACATACGTTTTTTTCATGATTTTTGTTCTGTAGTTTTAGAAATGGGAGAGGATGTCTCTACTTTTAATATTTTTGAAGTCTTTTTAAATACAGAATTTAACATTATGAAAAAAATATTTTTATGTTCTTCATAGAAGACCCTTTAAAATGAAACCTCACATGATAACTATGACCTAACACATAAAATTTAAAAAAAAAATTGGGTATTTTACTTACCTCCTCTCTATTCTTAAATGTATATTTTAACAATTTAACTTGATAACATGTATTACTATGCATACAGAATGATCTTATAAGCGTTCTTTAGTTTGACATACAGAACGCCAAGAAAAGTTTTTAGTTATTAGTGATATTATAAAATATTAGTATCAACTCGTATGTTAAACGTAATAACATCATGACGCAACTTTGAAAGTGCTTTGTTTATATTTTGATATGAATAAAAGGTGTCTTACTTACTATTTCATTGCTAATATATTTTGGCAATACATAGATAAGTTTCTGAGTTATTTAATAAGTTCCAATTCATTTTCATTGATATGTAGTTGCGTTTCAATATACTAATGTATGTGCTTAAATCCAACAATCATTAATCAATGCCAAAACCTCCCTCAGCTTTTATTTCATTTAAATTATGAAATAGCTGAAGGTAAATTACTGTTATAAGTAAAAATGTACACCGTATCATTAAAGAAAGTATTAAATACTAACGCATTTAGGTGATATAGAAGCTGGTGTTGATAATATTTGTGAAATTGACTAAAATTTAATCTTAGTAGCATCTGTATCCAAGAGAAGGCAATTAAAATCAAGACCTAGTTTAAGTGGAAAATAGTTTGATTGATAAAGGTGTCGTTATTAACGAAACAAAGTGCAAACTAAATTGTAAAATCCAAGTTGAACTCTGCGATTAAATAGAATAAGCAACTGGATTTAAAGAAAAAGTAAATCAGTTTTTAACAAACGGCTATTAAAATTAATTGTAAAACACTTATTTTGAAAAAAAAAACATTTTGAACAAATTCAAAGCAATGGAGCGAGTTTGTTTTATCTTGAATTAATAAAATGAAGACGTTTGATATTAAAGAAATAAAATTTTCAGAGTATACGAAGGTCCAATATTTAATTATATTAAATTCCATTCTATCATGAAATAAATAGATTGGTGATTTCGTTACTATTTTCTTTAATGTGGCTATAGAATTACCAGTTATCTTAGAAATTCAACAAATAAACTGGCACCTGTTAGGGAGTTATGGGAGATTAAACTGAAGACTATGTTTTATTTACTCAGATAAAATCTTGCTCTAGACGAAGATATAATTAATAATCATGGACAAGTATTATTTTAGCATTATTTATTCAGCATATTATGAACAATTTACGGTACGAGGATTAACAGTCATCCATTGACAAAAAAAATAGGAAGAAAGATTTCGTTTTTTCTGAAGATAATAAAATATGTTAACCACGATACCAATCAAACTGTAATGTAGCATTCTAAATCTGTTTTACAAGCTTAAAATTGCATTATAATGAGTTTAAAGTAGTCTGTATATTTTTCAAAGATTTCACACAAAATTCCTCCAAAAATTTTTAAATGTTAGTTTACACCACTGGTGATGTCACAAAATTTCAGCCTAAAATAATAAAAATAACACAACCAAATTAAACTGAAATATTTCGTACGTATTTGTTAACATGAACGTGACTTCATCAGCTACAACGGTAGACAACGTGATTTCAAGCAATCACACTAAAACACAATTAGTATTTACGTGACGTTTTCCAACCCTTGATGGATGGCTGTAACGTGGCGCTTTTTACGAGGACCTAATTTAGTGAATAACTTTCATGTTGTATTTTTGAGGTCAGCTGTGACCTAATCTTAGTATATCGGCTGAACAAAATTTGAACTATAGTTACATTTGCCGGTCAAATTCTCACCTGAAACATTTTAGATGCCATCCTAAAAATTCCCTTATTACACGGTGTCATTTTTTAATCATAAAATGCTGGTGGTGGAACAAAATTTTTATTTTATTATTGAATTTAACCGGGAAAAAATTTTCATCATAACGCCTGTCGTGATACCCGGCGGCCGCACAAAGAGATCATAAGGAGGCATATAAAATAGGTTATGATAACGCCAAAGCCAGTTCAGTTTGCACAGTTTGCCCAGTTCCAGCAGTTCACAGTCCATTCAATAAGATTAACAGTTTGAGCCATCTATATTTGAACAATAATAAAGGTAACTTTTTAAACAGTTATTGTAAATAACAAATGGTCTCACATTCAACGATGAACATTTCTTGGTAATCGTCGCACCAACAGATCTGGTGAACATTGAATAAATTCTTCCAATCGAACAAGATTCGAATACGGGTCTCTGACTACTACCTGTTGGCCTGCATGTATATCACAGAAGTCAACCACACATATATGAAACATTTCTAGCTAGCAATTTATAGATTGCAGGTTTTCTAAAGTTTCTAGTCCTTCTGGAAAATTTGATGTGTCAATGAGTAATCACTGAGCGGATGAGCTACGAATTTGGTAAGCTTGTTTAATATATCTCGGAAGGAAATACAGATAGTAATTTTTAAGACGCTACAACCAAGTGTTTGTACTTTCACGTGCAAAAATCTAACTTCTAACATTGGTTGAAACTGAATTATGGGGCCCCCAAAATAACTGTGAAGCACTCCGGAAAAATGTGCAATGTTCTTTAGTGCAGCTTAGAATTTGTTTATATAATTCCATAAACCGAAGTATATTTTAACATATGATAATCACAACCAAGGTATAGATGTAATAAGTAAGCTACTTACGTTTATCATAAGAGTATAGAGGAACTAAAGAGATATCATTAAAAAATTTTCTCTACCCAAAATGTTTTTTGGATTTATTTTCTGTACTCGCAGTGTCCTGTTTATAAGTATAATATATATATATATATATATATATATATATATATATATATATATATATATGTTTATATATATATATATATATATTATACAACTTTTGATAAATACAGATAAGCCATAAAAAACTACTTATCTGTATTTCTCGTTTGAGGATCAAGCTCCACTACTGATTAACGCAGCCACAAAAATCTACAATAATCTTGTTGTAATGATTATCACTAATTTATGATTCCAACTAGCTTTAACTAATATTATGAATGCAAAGTGAGTTCGTTTGTCTATTCGTCTCGCTTTCACACCATAATTACTTATTGTCAATAAAATTTTGTACATGCGTAATTTTTATCAGGAACTAAATGTGAAACTAATTTTTTTTTTATCTCAGTCTTGTTTTTATTCGTGATATGACGAAAAAGATATTGACTGGGATAATATCCGTCATGCAGTATATCAAAGTTGGTTTGACCTCATTGATCAATATCGGTATACAATTTAGAATAATTAAAAAAAAGTTTCGTTTTAAAACTTCCTTGTGTTAGTAAAGATACATTTTTGGACAGAAAGGTCGCACAGAACTCCCAAGCCCTTACAAGTCCCGGTGTACAAGGGCTGAAAGGGTTTGCGAATCCCACCACATATCTTATAAAACTGATCAAATGAATTTTCAGGAGCGGAAAATAAATAACGGAGCATTTGATGTCAACGTTAGAATAGTTATATTTTATTTATTTATGAGGTGGAAGGAAGAATTTCTGTAATATTATGAGACTTAAAACAAGTTCAAACTAATGGGGAGATACAACGGAATTGTTTAAACACATGAAATAATTTTTAATATATTAAGGCACGTAATATCAAATTTTAATCAAAAAATTTCACTTGCTTCTTCCGCTCATATGCAAGTTTTTGTGCATTCTTACCACTTTGATAAATTTTATAATAAATGGTAATAATTATAACATAGGCGAAAATTTAGGACATAATTATACCTTTGCCAAAAAATCAATAGCAAAACATTTACTTATGATTCGAAATATAAGAAAAAGTAATATTAAACTGTTACTACAGCTACTTTTTAAAATCTTTATTAAGTTTGTTTAGTTTCATATTTTTTGACGTATTTTTTTTAAATAAACTCATTGTGTTGGAATTAGTCGACTCCTACTACTTCAATGTTTTTGAAACAACTTGGTGTAGATAAGAGATTTCATGTTTATTATTTCACTGCGTCGTTACCAAGGATTTTTTTTATTTATCAATTGGAAGATAATTTGCAAACATTCATAAAAATGTTGAATAAAGTAGCAAAAAATATTACCATGCCATTTAATGAATCACAAAATAAAATGAAAAATAACGTAGCTGCTAAACCGAAATTAATAATGTACCCCACTTCGCTATCATGTATTGAGTTCATATACTAATATTTTCTACTTTTCACTATATTTATATTTTCTTCCACTCTTCTATACTAATATTTTCTACTTTTTAAGTTAATTATTGGTTACATTATCAAAACGTTAATACCAGAAAAGGAATTACGGTATTTTTCAGTTGTTTGCTTCGAAACACACACATAATGAATTTTCTTATCTATAAATGTTGAAATGGGTAATTTGCATTTAATTTAAGATTTGCTAAAACCGTAGAAATGTTAAAAGAAAAAAAAAACAAATAAATTATTTTCTAATATACAAAAGAAAATAAACACTAAGTTACAACCCTTGCGATTTACAAAAAAATGCTATTTTGGAATTTTCATAAATCACGTAATGTCAAAACGGAATTCAACTCACAGTCACGTCGAACGAACAGTGACGTCATCGACAAAAGTTATTTTATCCTGCAAAAGTATAACGTGAATTTTTGCTTTTTCGTTATTTGCTTAAGTAAAATGGAATAATATTGATTAAAATAATTTCGAGAAATGTGCCTAAGGGTAACATAGAAACAGCTAAATGTTCTTAGGGAATCCAGATTTCAAAATTGGAAAAAAAACTCAAGTTAGGTTAAGTTTCGATATTTTATACTTTGTTCTGCAAGTACAGAATGCATCGATAGTATGACGTCACATCACATGACCAAGTGTTTCCGCTCACTTTTCGAACCCATATTTTGCGTTTAGTTTCATTAATAAATAATTAATTTCATTAATTTAGGTTTATTTAAAATGTAAATCACTCTGATAAATTAATAAACATTTAAAATGCAAATTCTTATTCTTTATGCAATGTAAGCAAATTGAAATTTAAAAATTATATTCAGCAAGTTCGATTCAAAATAAAAATAGTAAATAAAACCATAATTTAATTATAACGGCCTTTTCAGTGACATTAAACTCTTAAACGACCCCACTATACATGAGATTCATTAAACGGCCCCATTAAATGTATGTTAGGTAAATTTTACTTTCCAAGTATTCCTAAATGTTAATTAAGAGCTTCACATGAAGTATCTCTTCGTTAATATAAAATTATAGATACCGCGAGGTCGTGATTGATGGACTGACAAACATTCCAAGTATTAAATTAATCAAATATACATACTCATTACAAGTATTAAATTAATCAAATACACCAAAATAAACATTACAAGTAAAACAAATTACAAGTATTTCTTAACTCATTACGGAATCCTAACACAAATAATTCAACTAAATTTCGACAAATCGTCAATTTAATTAAATTCTAATAAAAGAAAAGTACAAACACATCAATATTCTATTTTAAAAGTGAGATAAATTACTGCTTATTATTATCTAATATTAATAATGTTTCCATTCATTACCTGTTCGTATTTGTAATTATACCCACATATTAATGAAACTACTAGTAATGAAATACTTGAAATAAGTATAGAATTTAGATAATTCAGATGAAAAGAAATAAACGAAATACCTAAACATCAGATGAATCGAACAATTCTTGCAACCAGTATCACATTACCGGTGGAATCATCTCGGCATCAGTTGCTGCGTGTCTCTATTGTACGAAACTTACAGACAATCCGGAATGTACGTGACAACGTAAACAAAGCCGAGCCAGCATTTTCTCTACCGGATATACGGGTGAGTTAATTTACGGTAAAGTACGAGCCCATTAAATTAGTTGGCGCTGCCAAAACTCACCCAGCAGACTACAAGTTAAACCTATATATTCTAATGTAATTGAGACCTCCATTTTAACTGGATCTCCTCAGTGTGAAACAATAGTGTATTCCATACGTTTTAATGACTTTGCTTTTGAATTTAAGAAATGATGGTTTACGCTTGAAAAATGTGGGGGGATTATAATAAATAAATGGCAGAAGTAAAATTGTATATTTATGAAAGTTGATTTGAGGCAGCATTGTTTTTTCCACGGTTAGTTTGACGTGAAGCATATAAGCTGCCGTTGCATTCTGTTTATTTTGATGACTTATAAATTGGTAAAGAGGATTGTTTACGAACAAATTTTGTAAGAAACTTAACTTAAGTTCAAATTAAGCAATCGAAAGAGACACGTATGTCATATACTTACCATTTTCTACCGTAGTCATTGCCAAAATACATAACCCAACCTAATTTAAAGAAATTCGGGTGCGTACCTGTAACTGCTTACCATGTTTAGGCCTATGAACCACTTTATATGGAGGCTAATGAATTTAATGCAATAGTGGTTATATAAACAAATAAAATAATAGAAAAAGGAAAAGTTTTATTCAGGCCACGTTAATATTTAACTCATATATGCAAGGTCAATGTCGGTATGCAAGTTCAATTTTCACTGCTGAAAGGTGTGCAGAATATATTTCACATACATAAATTCTGATGTGTCCTATTTAAAATCGTAAATGTGAAAATGAGTTTTTTTTAATCAACTTCACTTCCATAGCCTAATTATTCGGATGGTATTTTTAAAATTTGGCGTACATGGATTGCATCATAATTATAAATATGGGACAACTTCCGACCCGAGAAATATTATACGCCAACAAAACAACGGGTAAGAGTTAATGTTTTAATTAATGTTTATCAATAATAAAATTATTGTATTGCCAAATATAAATATGTTTCATTGAAATCAAACTGTTTAATTCAATTAATTAAAAAAAAATATATTTATTAATCAATTAATAAGAAGTCCATGTTTGAACGACTTTTTACGGTGTGACTACTATGGAAAATTGTGCAAAAATTTAGTTTTAATTTAAATATTTTTTAAAAAAATTTTAAATAAATTTAAAATTATTCATAACAACAAAATTTCTTGTTGAAATTTACTCATCTGATATTTTAAAAACTTAATTTAAAAAATGTATATAATTTTCAAAGTATTCCTGAACTCTTAAACAAAAGTGCATTTTAGAACAAAACTAATCGGTTATTTTTACAACATAACAATTTATTATATAATTTCAAATTATTTTAGAACAAAACTAATCGGTTGTTTTAACACTTAGTTGTAAAATCTTTCATTCGAGTCATCATTTTGACCTTTAACCATAATCTTAGTTAAACGGGATTAAAGTATATTTGAGCATTTTCAGGGAAATTAGACACACCAATATATGATTTGATACACCAGTAGATATATTTTTAACCCTCATGACACAATTACCTACTTGCGTTCAGCCTTTCCAACCGACACTTAATGTCTCTACCTGTGTTTTTAGAATTCAGTTCGCTACAAATTCAAAACACCGTTATTTAAGTCAATAAACTATCATATTTGAATGTCGATTGAAATGTATATATACTTTTTAACGGATTTATAAGTGTATAGAGGAAGAATTTAAATGAATTCAGAGTTAAAACTTACTTCTAAAAGTAGGTCTTTAGGTAATTTGAATGTTTTCATAATTTGTATAAAGTTTACATGTGTATTGTAATGCATGAGAAAAAGGTATATATGATTAGTAAACATTAGCAAAAAGTAAGATGAGTGTAAATTATATCGAGAACAAATTTTTTTTACTACATTAGTTATAAATGCTTGTAATAAAGATTGATATACAGTGAAATCTCAATGCTATAGTCTGACTGCATTTTGAGAAGATTGTTTGAAACACAATATTTCATATGAAAATATCATCGTTCAGTTAGATTTGTGCTTCTAGCATCTTCCTAGGACATTGAAATTCTTGCAACTACAACTGTTCTGAAAAAACGCATTGCACAGGTTTTTAAGCACGTTGGAAGATACATCAATAACAAATTGTCACTTATAAAGTGCTACTGAATCTAATATCGACGAAGTAGTAGTACAAATCATAAAAACCATCGAAATCAAAAGAATGAACTGGGCTGCCCACGTATCTAGTATGAAAGATGAAAACCCAGTAAAGAAAGTTTTCAATCCAAAACCTCTAACAACTCGTAGAAGAGGTAGATAAAATTACGATGGATTGATTCAGTGGAAGAAGATTTTAACATTCCCAGGATAAAGAACTGGAAAACCGAGGCGAAGAGTAGAATCTCCTGGAAGAATCTCCAACAGAAGGCTTTGGCCCACCCTGGGCTGTCGTGCCAAATATGATGATAATGAATATCAGTACAAATCATATTCTGTAAGTAATGAAAAGTACAATCGGAAATTCTTTATTGATTTAGCAATTTGACGACGCAAATATTTAAAATACACTTTATAGAATATTCGAGTGACAAAAAGATTAAATAAAATATGACCAGAATTGAAAAAAAGCGGAATTTTAACTTTAATCAAAATGATTTCTAAAGCACTTCGTTTTTTTATTTAAAAAAAGCAAAAAAAACGTGCTTGCATGGGCGACAAGTTTATTGCCATATTTTAAGATATGTCCTGTTACTACTACTATTTTGAACTTAATATACTACTATCTTGAACAAACGGCGTCAAAGATACCCTACTATTTCCTCGACTTAATTCCCTAAGCGAAGTGGAAGACAACCCATGCCTGGGTGCCATCACTAAAGACGTTTTGTACAATTTTAATGCGAGTTTCTCGAAATATGTTTGCCTAACGCGACTCGAGTGATGCATCTCTTTTGCTGATATCAGATGTTACTTTTATTTGCATTTTAGGTTATATGTTTTGCACTCAGTCTCCGAAAAAGATACAGAGAACGGTTCGCTCAACAGTTCTTTACGTAAATGTAACTTGTCAGCTCTTGTTTGGAATAAACTAATAATATCAATTCTGTGTCTGATAAAATTTTCTTTCAGACTTTTTAGATTTTTTTAAATTGTTTTTCTTTCAATTTTATTAATTTAATATATAATCATATTAAATTAATAAAATTGATAAAATTTTCTTTCATTCTTCAGCGTGTGGGCCAGTTTATTATAGGCAGCCGATTCTTTTGTTTACTTGAGTATGTTGTTCATTTTTTCAGTGCCCGAGAAACACTTGCAATTTAAATTCTTGAAACTTACTTTATCTATACAGATCCACAGATTATTACGTAACTCTACATTACTTTTATTGAGGTTGACTCATAGGCTTACCTTGTTAGATGCTTTGTTTAGTTGATTTAATGTATGTGGTATAACAAGCTTATTCGGAGAAGTACTTTGGAGTTTAATATCTACTGAAGAATTAAAATATTTATCCGCCATATCTATGAACAATTATGAGTATATCGCATGAAAATTTATGTAACCTCACGTCTAGACTATAATATTTAGGCTTGTTAGAAGTTTAGGTTTGCTAATCCCTGAAAGTCTTTATTACAGATGAACAAGTTTCTTCAAAGGCCATATTTCAATATAACGTTTGTATTGTGCGCGTTTGTGGTAAATAACTTTATATTATGTATGATAGTTGGCCTTTATGTTTTTTATGCTCCACTGATTACACCGGTGATAAATATATAGCTTCGCTATTCAACTAGCTGTTGATCATTGTTTATTGAATGTATATTTCCTTGCTGTTGTGTACTTTCTTCTAATGTTTATTATGTCGTATTTAATTAGACATGACTTGTATGTGAGACTAATCACAAATATACAGACGAATTAAAAATTAGTACTAATTTCATATTAGTAACAAGATTCAATAAATGTAACGATTAGGCTATTACTCCAAGTACTAAAATTTCAGCGTTATATTTCGGGAATTGTGAGCGCATATCTCGATTTTAGGATCGGGATTATATCTGGATCAGGTTTGTAATTTGTAAGAGATATGTCTGTAAGGAAAACGTGTATTTTATTTGTTTCTGCGCTTATTTTGCTCCTAGTGATTTAAAATACAATTGAAATGTAATATAGAATAAATAATAAAATAAACTAAATCACAACTTTATCTCAATATTTTAGGAAACAAGAGAAATAAAATGTTAAATAAACAATGAAATAAGCAAACTCACGCTTGATGTTTAAACATGTTTTAAACAAATACGAACCAAAATATCAAATTAATCATCGTAGTATTGTGCGGTTTTAATATATACTAGTTCGAATCCATCGCAGCAGTAATTAGGATCATTATGTTCATTCCAAATCGGAGTGGAGGTAACACTCCGCTTGATGGTTGGAACTCGACGCTTTATTATTTGTATTTAATCATCACAATCCTTATGTGAGTCTAAGGATTGAAAAAATATAATCTTGAAACCAAAATTATGAACAAAACTAAAAATTAAAAAATTATTTTTTGTTTACTCCATTGATTAAAGTAATGGAAATATGCCCCGAGTATTCAAAACGTGTCAAATACAGTGCCCATGTTTACTATTTTTCTCTTTCACATCTGGACATGTATTTTTTCTATCTGTTAGTGTCAATGCCATCTTGTGAACGTTAAAACAAGTATTTATTTCTAGTTTTTAAAATATGTAAGTAAGATACATTTTTCGTTTATATATTATTTTTTTTAAACGTGCATAATAAAAACGACTAAAGGGAATTTTGAAGTAATTTGCTGGATGCTTTTTCATGCTGTTATTACAAAAGATTCTTAACTGTTGTTCGCTTGTTATTCCGTTACGTTAAAATAAAACGATGTGCAAATAATATGTTAAAATATGGAATAATTATTTTTATATCATAATTATTTTTGCATTTTTTGTAATTTGTAATTCACAATTAAATGAAACTACGTGACGTAATAAAGATAAAGATCTTTGCTAATATCCCATCTAAAGATGTTTTAATACAACGAAACCTTGGTCGTGCTAAAGAACTTAAAGAAAGTAGAAATAATACTACATCACGTAGTTTCATTTAATTGTGAATAATGAATTTCTACAAAATTAACGTCAAATATATTCAATAATTTGTAATTGTAATTTTTCCAAAATATAGAACTCTTCTTATTCTTAAAATAAGTAATGAAAATTATGAATTGAAATTTATAACACTAGAAGTAGAGTTCTCTGATCGCAGAGTTTCAAAACCATGAAATATAAATATTAATATTAGGTATATTTAGATTAACAAGAGACTCTGAAAACCAATATTGGTTGTTCATGTATTGTTCGCGTTACTTTGTCAATTCATTACCTAGCTCGAACATTGATCAATTTAATACTCATTAGCTATACGCAATGTACAGCTTTTTGGAAATATCCTTGATATTAACTAGTCCTAAGATGGGCTCAGGTGCTGCGTAACCAAATGGACCAATTACTATTTTTTTTAATTGCTACACCTTTCATAAGATAGTGAGCCTTGATAAATCGTTTTCATGTGTCTTCTCTTCTAACATTTAGAGGATAATTTTATATCTCACTCTAAATATTTTAATGTAGTAAAGGTGTATTATTTCCTTTACCGAATATACTACGAAGATAATTTTGGAATAATGTTATTAATATTTTTTATTTTTCACAAATACTATAAATAATAATAAAATATTTACATAATAATAAAATAATATAAAATAAATAATAAAATAATTTTACTTTTCCCAAAACTGTACGATTTACGTGTTCGATTAATCGCATTTACACAAATATTTTTATTCATTTTCTGTATTCGGTGTTTATTCGTATGTTTAATATACGTTCGTATATATAAATAAAATCATCTCAAAAACTACTAAATTGGTTTAATTACACTATTAGATAACTTGGTCCAATAGAAACAATGGCTATTGGACACATCACTATCATAATAGCAATTGGCGAAATGTAATTTTACGATTTCACCCTGAAAATAGATGAAAGTATATTTCTAGGCAAATGTATTATAATAAACGTCTGTGTGTAAAAAAATATTATGGTATATATGCTATGTATACATATATATCTAATAAATATGTTGCAGCAATTTGGCAAAGCTTCAAATTAAAATTGAAATAAAAATTCTAGACTACGGTTTAAAAATATTTCACTGTGTGTGTAATTTTTTTTGCAAAAATAATGCATTGTAATGAAATTGAAAAAGGTTTTCTTTTTCTCTTAATAGTGCATCATTTATCATGCAAAGTCTATATATATTATAAAACAATTATCAGTCCCGGTCTGTGCATACAACAAGTAAAAACTAGGAGACGAATTTTAATGAAACTAACAAGGGAATAATAACAAGGGAATTATAACTAAGGAGCTTTGGGAAAGTTTGCAAGAGAAAGTACCAAGATTATTACTAACTAAATAATTAACAGCGACATCTGTTGCTTTTATAAGTAACCAGCATAAATTAAAAAAATTAATTCATTACTAGCTGGAGTTATTATTTCATTATTTATAATAAATGTTTTTAATTTCTTATTCGATTTATATTTATAAATTTCTAATTACAGTATCATTACTATATTCATTTCAGACTCTGAAGCATGCCCCTACCTAATTCACACGAGAAGAAATTTTTAAGATCTGGAAACGTGTAATGTAGTCGAATAGTACACAACAATGTCAAAATAACTTGCAGTAAGAAATAACACAGTTGAATGATAAAAATTCCTTCATACAAGACCAATATAATGGAGAAAAAAATACTTTGTAAACTTTGACAGTGAAAAATTGAAATGATTAATTTTTCTAAGTACCTATACTCGCATCTTATTCACAAAGACAATAAATGTTAACGATGTAATAACCGAATTTACATTAAAAACTAAATTCATAATAGGAATTCTTTTTTCTACGTAGAAAAATTTATGAACAGAATATAAATTATTAGATATTCTGCCGTATTATAAATCTCCCGTATCCCGTAATTAAAATTAAAATTCCTTAAGTTCCATAGTATCAATTATATTTTTGGGATAATATTTTATGATAATTTCAGACTTTTTAACATATTTCTTACATACGATCGAATTTTCTTCTTTGTGAATTTTTGAACATATTGAATTGGTTTTCCTTCTGATCGAGGTAACTGCTCCTGTTGAGCTAAAAACAAATGTTAATTTATGATAACGCTTAAATTTTCTTTCAAAAACTCCATCGCAATAAATTTTCAGTTTTTACAGGATGCGTACATAAGCAAATACAGATAAACAGACAATTTTAAGAAAATTAAATTACTGCACTTTATCCTTACATAAATTACCCCAATTTTTTTTCCAAATATTTTCTATGTACAAATAAGAAAAATGTACAATATTATTACATATACAGATGACGTATCTATCTTAGGTTATACATACCGAAAAAACTTTTTTTAAATATTTCTTTCCAATATTAAAAATTATTTTTGCTGCACATTATTTGAGACGTGTGTCTAAATTCATAGCTCGATCTTCAAAATTATATCGGATAGTTTTGAAATCATAGAAATAGTCAGTTTAATATAGATTGGCACACAGAATTAAAAGGACGTATAGAGTGATTACTAAAGTCTAAAAACCGCTTTTTGCTTTAGACGTTGGTTTATTTACCATTATTTTTAAGTACCTGCCAATCATTAACTAAAGCATTGCTTCCTATTTCAGAATTTTATATGAATTCAATTGATTCATTGAACACCAAAATGAAACTGAAAATATGTTTGAACATAGAAATGAATTCGATTCAAATATCATTAATGGAATTAAAATATATTTTCCCGGAACTTCTATCACAGATCGTCTCGTAGATTTTGAGATAATGTCAACAGTTTATTCGCACGCTTATCAATTATCTTAAATCGCTTATCAATATTTTTAGGTATATTTAATTGGATTCACAATATTCAAATATTGTTTCTACATACGCTAAATACGCTAAATCCAGCTGTATTCAAACCACTTCTGATAGATAATATCGTAATAGTATTGATTTAATAGACTGATAAGAAGCGGAGCAGTAGTTTATAAGGGAATTAAATTTGGAATTTTCTAGAAGAACTTACATTTAAGGTAGTTTCAATCTCTATAATCCTTTTCATTCTCACTAATCTCTCTTATATCAAAGAATTTTCAAATACACCGAATAATAAAAATCTAACGAGCTCTATATAATTTTAATGAAATTTCTGATCAAATATCATTATTTTATTTCGATTTTTTCACATCTTTAAAAGTTTTCACCTAGAAATTACATGGTATATAATCATTGCCCTTTTTTTTGAATTTATAGCTTGAAAATAAAAAATTATACCAGAAATGAGAATCTCTGTTTGATGGATCTGTTTTTTGATATTTTTTTCAACAGGATGCGCGAAAAATATATATTTTCTTTAAGGCACATCAATTTTCGTTTCAATAATTTCCCATTTATTAATTGAGATTTGCAAAATTTCTTCTATTAAGACTACTGAAAACTATTAAGATGTGATACGTGGACGGAACAACGAATCTAGTTGATTAAGTTAAAACGTTTGCTTGTTTTTTCTACAGAATCCTAAGTAACTAAGTTACTAAAGCATAATTTTTGTGAGTAAAGATGATTTTTAAGGCACCATTGTCAAACACGGAATCCTTATAATCTCGTCTCGCCCATGTATCTGTGTCCTCTCGTCACACCCTCGCGTTGCTGAAATGTAAAAGTCTCAAATGTTTTAAAGGTCCCTTGTCTCACTCTTTAAATTAGGCATGAAATAATTTTTTAACATTATTTAGGGCTGTCGTTAGAAAAGTAACATTATTAAGGCTGTCGTTAAAAAAGGGTTAAAAGTCTTTTGGAATGCATCCCTTCATTTCTTACTTCTAGGGATATAAAAAAAATTAAGTTCGTAGAAATAATGCAAAAGGAACCTTTTGGACATTTGAACTTTCTAATGTACTTAAGATAAGTATATATTTCCATATTTAATTTTAAAAAAATGTAAGAGATGAATTATCGAGGTATTACAATTTTTGTTCAGCTGTCATAGAAATTTATGAGCACGACATAAGAAGTTGTAATTATATGCAGTTTGATATTTTGGGCAATGATTACGGTACTGTAAATTCATCGCGATCCGATAGCAACTTGTTTGGTTTTTTAATATATTTTTTTCGATTGATTAACTTTCTTGAAAACTTTATTGTAAATTCAGCAAGTTACTTTAAAAATACTTAGGTTCCTTTTTCAAAAGACTATTTATATTATGCATAATTGACGATCTTTGATATTTAGCGACGTTATTTCACCAAAATGAATCTAAATTTGCTAAAACCATCTTGTAGAGATTTTTTCTCTTAAAATTGAATCTCACCTCTCTCGGATATTCTAACTTTCATTAAGTTACTGTGGAAATATATGTTATTTTCATTTTGCGGCGAAATTTCAGACTGTTCTTTAAAATAGATTTATTCTTCCTATGTTTATGATATCGATTCATAAATAAGTGCAAACGTTATATATTTTTATTATTTGGCTACTCTGCTATCAGTATATTGAAAAAAAAATAAATATTGACTTTCTTGAAAGAAAAGAAAAAACGGGACCCTTATAAGATCAGTCACGTGTTCGTCCGTTTGTCTGTCACAGTCGTATTTGTCTTAAAGAGTTTTACGTAGGAATTGCCAATTGGGCTTAATAATAAGCCATATTAATTTAACATGTTTCAATGAAAGAAAATATATTTCCATACAATTTTCAGGAGGAACAAATAAGTTAGTCGTATTGTTTTTTTATTCCATGTCATGTTGAGTATAGTATGACGATAGTTTTCATATAATAAAAATAATATTGAAAAACATGTTTCCTTCATCATTTTCATTCCCGTTATGCTATTTCCGAAACATGAAAATAATATGGTTTCTAGAAGTTTCCTTAAAGCTTAGAGGAAAATTTTGGTGATGACTCCAGGTTTCATAACTTTCAGGAACTTCACGACATTTATACGTCGATGATGCACATAATAGATAACACACTTACATGTTGTAATAATAATTGTAAGTATTTTAACTATGCATTTCTAAACATTATACTTTAATTTCTACCTAAGTATGAGAGAAATTTTTATACTGCGAGTTTTACTCGTACCTAACCTACAATATTTGAGAACAATACTAATTTTCTACGTTTTCACGTGATATTGCGACTCCATCATTTTCCCAAAATATATCTTACTAAAAAAATTCATCACAATTAAATGAAACTACGTGATGTAGTATTATTTCTACTTTCTTTAATTTCTTTACTACGACTTAGGTTTCGTTGTATTACAACATCTTCAGGTGGAATATTAGCAAAGATTAACTCTTAGGAACAACCAACAGCATTTATATGTTTCAAACATAATAGCGGAAGCCTGCTTTGTGCAGATTTTTCTATTGCTTATGTTAGTGAGTTTATTGCAGGGGCGCAGTGTAGGTTTTATCATATTACCGAGAGTTATACAATAGACCAGTATTTTAGTGAGGGTAATAAATTCAATTGTTATTATTATGTGAGGTTATACAATGCAAACTTTACGGTGTATGTAATAAAATTAAATGGAAGTTATTGTCGGTAATATATTTATATAAAAGCAAGGGTATTTGGAAGTAAGGACAAGGTAATACACTAATTCTACATATCTCCGGTTTTGTGTATTCATATATTTATTTATTTATTTCTTTTAATTTGTTGTTTTTATTATATATACTTATATTTATATTTGTATTAGTGCTGAAACAATTTCCAGGGTACTGTAGTATCAATGTTGTATATTTATATTATATCTAGAAGATATTAAGAATGGGTGATGATATTATATTTAGTTGTTTATTTAATATATTAACCTTGGTATCTTTTTTATGTATGTTTATTTCTAATGTTTCTAGGATATCAAGTTTATTACCTTTGGTATTTA
This sequence comes from Druceiella hillmani, assembly GCA_039881145.1. Lineage (NCBI taxonomy): Eukaryota > Metazoa > Arthropoda > Insecta > Lepidoptera > Hepialidae > Druceiella > Druceiella hillmani. The sequence continues at coordinate 3,702,058 of JAYKKI010000103.1, forward strand.
TTTGTAATATAGAGAGGGCATTATCAATATGGGGGTGATGATTATTTTCAATGAGATGTTTAGCAAAGTGAGATCTGTCTTTTTTATTATTTCGCCAGCTGGCAATGTGTTCTTTATATCTTGTATTAAAATCTCTTCCTGTTTGACCTATGTATACACTATTACAGTAGTTACATTTAAGTTTATAGATACCACTCTTTTTATCCTTATCTATTTTTTCTTTATTATTAATAAGGGTTTTACCCAAGTTATTTAAAGGACTATACGTACATGTTATATTATTTATATTTTTATTACTAGTTAAGAGTTTTCCTAATTTGAGTGATACATTGCCTATGTATGGGATAGATTTATAGTAAATATTATTATTATTTGGTACGACCAGGTATATTTCTTGTAATAGTATTTTTCTTAATTTATTATGGTACAGATTTGTGATAATTGATGGGTCATAATTATTATTTATTGCGATTTCTTTTATAGTTTTTATTTTTTTCTAGAGGGATGGTTAAAGCTCTGTGAATCATGGAATGGAAGGCTGCTAATTTATGGCACCAAGGGTGTTGAGATTGACCATTAATTATGGAGTCTGTAAACGTGTCTTTTCTAAATATACTAAATTTATGTTTATTATTTTTGCGTTTTATTGTTATATCTAAAAAGTTAAGTTTATTATCGGATTCTACTTCTAAAATGAATTTGATATTATTGTGTAGGGAGTTAGCAAAGTTAACAAACTGGTCTAACTGTCGCTGTGTACCTTTCCAGCAGATAAGGATGTCGTCAACGTATCTATAATAGTATAATATATTGGTCGCTAATTTATTGATTAAGAGGCTGGTTTCTATATTGTTCATAAATAACTCGGCTAAAAGGGGACTGAGGTGGGAGCCCATTGCAAGGCCATTGACCTGCTGAAAAAAGTTTTAATTAATAGGAAATAATTTTGGTCTATGCATAATTTAAAAAGGTATCTAATTTCTGATGCTTCAATGGGGTTTAACTTTTTCTTTTCTAGGATATCTGAAATGATATTTAGGCAATCTTTTGGTGGTTTATTAGAAAATAAATTTCCTACGTCGAGTGATACTAATTTACAATTGGGTGTTAGATGTATATTTTTAATTTTATTACAGATATCAACAGAGTTTTTAATGGTATATTTAGGCGCAAATCCGGTTTTATTTCGGAAGATCTTTTTCAGGTGAAAAGCTAATTTTTTTGTGGGTGCGTTTGTGTATAAGATAACAGGTCGTATGGGTATATTTGGTTTATGAATTTTAGGTTTGTCTGTTTATTGGGGGTCTAGGGTTCATTTCTATAACTTTATATTTCGCGAATTCGTTAGGACATATGATGTTACAGGTTTTAATTTTGTTTTACGTTATCTGCAAATGTCGTGGTGGGGTCCCTTTGTAGTTTTGTGAAGTCATCTGGTTTAAGAAAATTGTACACTTTATTTTTATATTCATTTTGGTCTAGAATAACTATCCTTTATCTGCTTAAGATAGGATGAGTTTATCTTTAATAATTTTAATTTGTAAATTACGTTGTGTCAAAATTTCGTCATTAATGTGTGTCTTAGTTTTAGAGTATTCTTTACCCATTATATCAACAGCTTTGTGTTTAGTAAGTGCGTCCTGGTTACTTAATGCAATGGTAAATTCGGGAATCAACCATCAAACGAGACAACATAAACCTCTGTCTAAAGGTAATACACTCTTCTCTAACATATCTCCTTCGCCATATAAAATTTGATACTTTAGACTATAAAATTAGAAATGATGTCAGTGCCATAATAAAAAACCTCACACAAAAACAATTAAACAAAATTAAAAAAATAAAAGCCAAAACCCAGAAACCAAAAGTCACACCCAAACAAACGTTTTATCTCAGGATAGCAAACCTTTCAAAATCAACATTTAATAATAAAGAACTAGAACTTTTAAATAAAGGATTTAAATATAATATTCCTACCGCACCATCAAGAAAAAACATAGAATCACTAGTAGTAGATACCACCATTACCTTTAGACAGAGGTTTATGTTGTCTCGTTTGATGGTTGATTCTCGAATTTACCATTGCATTGAGTTGATTCTCGAATTTACCATCGAAGTAACCAGGACGCACTTACTAGACACCAAGCTGCCGATATAACAGGTAAAGAATACTCTAAAACCAAGACACACATTAATGACAAAATTTTGACCCAACGTAATTTATAAATTAAAATTAATAAAGATAAACTCGAATATTGAATATATTTGGCGTTAATTTTGTAGAAATTCATTATTCACAATTAAATGAAACTACGTGATGTAGTATTATTTCTACTTTCTTTAATTTCTTTAAAGATTGATTGGCAAAGATCTTTGCCAATATCCCACCTGAATATGTCGTAATACAACGAAATTTAGGTCGTGGTTAAAGAAATTAAAGAAAGTAGAAATAATACTACATCACGTAGTTTCATTTAATTGTGAATAATGAATTTCTACAAAATTAACGCCAAATATATTCAATATTCGAGTTTATCTTTATTAATTTTAATTTATAAATTACGTTGGGTCAAAATTTTGTCATTAATGTGTGTCTTGGTTTTAGAGTATTCTTTACCTGTTATATCGGCAGCTTGGTGTCTAGTAAGTGCGTCCTGGTTACTTCGATGGTAAATTCGAGAATCAACTCAATGCAATGGTAAATTCGAGAATCAACCATCAAACGAGACAACATAAACCTCTGTCTAAAGGTAATGGTGGTATCTACTACTAGTGATTCTATGTTTTTTCTTGATGGTGCGGTAGGAATATTATATTTAAATCCTTTATTTAAAAGTTCTAGTTCTTTATTATTAAATGTTGATTTTGAAAGGTTTGCTATCCTGAGATAAAACGTTTGTTTGGGTGTGACTTTTGGTTTCTGGGTTTTGGCTTTTATTTTTTTAATTTTGTTTAATTGTTTTTGTGTGATGTTTTTTATTATGGCACTGACATCATTTCTAATTTTATAGTCTAAAGTATCAAATTTTATATGGCGAAGGAGATATGTTAGAGAAGAGTGTATTACCTTTAGACAGAGGTTTATGTTGTCTCGTTTGATGGTTGATTCCCGAATTTACCATTGCATTAAGTAACCAGGACGCACTTACTAAACACAAAGCTGTTGATATAATGGGTAAAGAATACTCTAAAACTAAGACACACATTAATGACGAAATTTTGACACAACGTAATTTACAAATTAAAATTAATAAAGATAAACTCATCCTATCTTAAGCAGATAAAGGATAGTTATTCTAGACCAAAATGAATATAAAAATAAAGTGTACAATTTTCTTAAACCAGATGACTTCACAAAACTACAAAGGGACCCCACCACGACATTTGCAGATAACGTAAAACAAAATTAAAACCTGTAACATCATATGTCCTAACGAATTCGCGAAATATAAAGTTATAGAAATGAACCCTAGACCCCCAATAAACAGACAAACCTAAAATTCATAAACCAAATATACCCATACGACCTGTTATCTTATACACAAACGCACCCACAAAAAAATTAGCTTTTCACCTGAAAAAGATCTTCCGAAATAAAACCGGATTTGCGCCTAAATATACCATTAAAAACTCTGTTGATATCTGTAATAAAATTAAAAATATACATCTAACACCCAATTGTAAATTAGTATCACTCGACGTAGGAAATTTATTTTCTAATAAACCACCAAAAGATTGCCTAAATATCATTTCAGATATCCTAGAAAAGAAAAAGTTAAACCCCATTGAAGCATCGGAAATTAGAGACCTCTTTAAATTATGCATAGACCAAAATTATTTCCTATTCGATAAAAATTGTTTTCAACAAGTCAATGGCCTTGCAATGGACTCCCCCCTCAGTCTCCTTTTAGCCGAGTTATTTATAAACAATATAGAAACCAGCCTCTTAAACAGTAAATTAGCGACCAATATATTATACTATTATAGATACGTTGACGACATCCTTATCTGCTGGAAAGGTACACAGCGACAGTTAGACCAGTTTGTTAACTTTGCTAACTCCCCACACAATAATATCAAATTCATTTTAGTTGTAGAATCCGATAATAAACTTAACTTTTTAGATATAACAATAGAACGCAAAAATAATAAACATAAATTTAGTATATTTAGAAAAGACACGTTTACAGACTTCATAATTAATGATCAATCTCAACACCCTTGGTCCCATAAATTAACAGCCTTCCATTCTATGATTGACAGAGCTTTAACCATCCCTCTAGAAAAATCTAATCTACGTAAAAAAATAAAAACTATGAAACAAATCGCAACAAATAATAATTATAACCCATCAATTGTCACAAAACTGTACCATAATAAATTAAGAAAAATACTAATACAAGAAATATACCCGATCGTACCAAATAATAATAATATTTACTATAAATCTATCCCATACATAGGTAATGTATCACTCAAATTAGGAAAACTCTTAACTAATAATAAAAATATAAATAATATAACATGTACGTATAGTACTTTAAATACCTTGGGTAAAACCCTTAATAATAAAGAAAAAATAGATAAACATAAAAAGAGTGGTATCTATGTATTAAATGTAACGACTGTAATAGTGTAGACATAGGTCAAACAAGAAGAGAATTTAATACAAGATATAAAGAACACATTGCCAGCTGGCGCACTTTGCTAAACATCTCATTGAAAATAACCATCACCCCCATACTGATAATGCCCCGTATATATTACAAATAAATACCAAAGGTGATAAACTTAATATCCTAGAAACATTTGAAATAAACAGATATAAAAAAGATACCAAGGATAATATATTAAATGAACAACTAAATATAATATCATCACCCAGTTTTAATATCTGCTAGATATAATATAAATATACAACATTGATACTACAGTGCCCTGGAAATTGTTTCAGCACTAATACACATATAAATATAAGTACATATAGTAAAAACAAAAAATTAAAAGAAATAAATAATATATGAAAATAAATAAATATATGAATACACAAAACCGGAGATATGTAGAATTAGTGTATTGCCTTGTCCTTACTTTCAAATACACTAGCTTTTGTATAAATATATTACCGTTAATAACTTCCATTTAATTTTATTACATACACCGTAAAGTTTGCATTGTATAACATCACATAATAACAACAATTGAATTTATTACCCTCACTAAAATACTGGTCTATTGTATAACTCTCGGTAATATAATAAAACCTACCCTGCGCCCCTGCAGTAAACTCACTAACATAAGCAATAAAAAAATCTGCACAAAGCAGGCTTCCGCTATTGTGTTTGAAACATATAAATGCTGTTGGTTGTTCCTAAGAGTTAATCTTTGCTAACATCCCACCTGAAGATGTTGTAATACAACGAAACCTAGGTCGTGGTAAAGAAATTAAATAAAGTAAAAATATTACTACATCACGTAGTTTCATTTAATTGTGAATAATGAATTTCTACAAAATTAACGCCAAATATATTCAATATACAAAAATTAATGTTTACTTGACCGACTTCCGCAATAAAGTGGCACTATAATTAACATCTGAATTACACTATAATTTGCTACAAATTTCTCAATATTAACAGATTTATTAGGAAATTTTTTATAAAATTTAATGACAATTATAAATGTATAATTGCAAGTAATCTATATTAATATAAAGACAATAAATTCATTTACTTGTTCGCACTAATCTCTAATAATATGTCGAACTTTGAAAATGATTTTCATGTTGAAAAGCCCATAATTAAAGGTAGATATAAATATTAATTATAGGAATAGAACATTGATGAAAATGGAACAGAAGTCGGAAAACACTACATAAACGGTGGATTTAGAGAGGGAAATCGCCTTATTTATTGGCCAATCAAGCCGTGTATTCCCCTTCGATATACCCACGAGCCCGACGATTGATATCGTTTGGCATACAGAACGGAAGCGTTTATTGGCCGCAAGAGTAGCATAATTGTGATTAATTCTGCGCAAACGGAACTGCGTAGCGCAGGCATTGCGTTAGATAAAAATTCTAAATCTTACTTTTCTCATTATATCAACTTCATATTTTATGTAATGTAGTGGTGCCAAAATGTAACTCTGTTATAACATAAACGAATCATAAACCTTTGGAAATTACTCTAAATGCAAATACTGGCTTAGATGATTATAATGGAAATAAAATCTTTACATATAAAATATCACTTTTTACGAAAAATTTGTGCGGCTTAAACAATTTGCTTAAAAAAATTGCTGAAAATATTACAACACTCTCCGTAAACATCAATCGTATATATGGCGTAAAGTTCCCTTATCAAATAAAACCGACGACTGAAATGTAAGACGTATTTTATTGATTCGGTACAAACTTAGGTTCGATCGAATTTGGCAAACAATGAGCCAATCAAATGTTCGCTTTAGTGGAAAATAACTGTTCTGAAGATAAGGTGAGTATGGTCTCGGCGGTCAATACGGTGGCAAATTCGTTTTTAACAAAAGCTGTTCAATAAATTGATAGATACGTGGTTGACGGTAGAGAGACGAAATTCCATTAATGTTGTATTGAACAGAATGATGAAGCCATATAATAGATCCATTCGAGGATTTTTTGAAGCAGTTAAATATTTAAAAATAATAAAGCGCTTTACAAAATTATAAGGTTTTGGCCTTCCTACTGATGTCATTTCCGTGATTATTTCCTAGAAAATGAAGTTAAAAACTTTGCGAGTATTTATTTAAAATCATTACAAAACTTAATGGACTAATGTTTTCCCCGAAAATACAACAAGGATATGCAGGAATTGATTAAGATTACGAATGTTTTGTAAACCATAATTCTGTTTTCAAATATGTAAACCTTTTTTTTTCAATTGAATTAAATTTTGATTCAGTTCGACTAACGTAGACCCGATTGAACATTGTTTACATAATTATTCTAAAGATGAAACCCTCAATGGAAATACGACCCGACCGAAAATACGTTAATTTAGTATTAAATAATAATGAACGGCTAATCAGTTTAATGATTTATAATCAGGACCTTACAATGGATAAGAAGATCATACAAATTTGACCATTATATCGCCTTATTATGTCATTAAATAGTTAGACATTTTCAAAGTTTATTTTAAAATAATTAATAATTACCATAAAATATTTTAACTATTGAGATGAATATTTCTCGTGTATTCATAAATATTATATTTTAAAAAACTGCAATATTATTTAGATTGAAATAAGGATTTATTTAATAAAATTTTCCGTTCCAATGTTAGTGAACATGTGAGTAATTTACAACTGGAGTCCTTTATAAAACTATGCAAATATTGCATGGCAATAAAAAGAAATAAAAAAAAATTATACTCTGTTACAAGTTTGAATAGATTTATAACAATAAATAAATCGATACGATAACTATAAGCATAAAAATGATATTAGTTAAATTAAATGCAATCACTTAATTACAAAAATATTGTAATTTTAATTACAAAATTTTTGTAATTAAGTGATTTACAAAAATTACAAAAATATTGTAATTTTAATAGACATTTAGGTCGATTATTACACACCTACTTTCTAAAAACAAACATGTGGTAACTTTCCTTTAAACGCTATGATTTAAAATCTTTACTAAATTTTTGAAAAGGTGATATGGGGACGAACATTACAGCAATTATATATATTTTTTTTCATTTTAATTAGTCCAATGTTTAAATAAATAAAATAAATCTTTGAATTAAAAAAAATAATGGAATGTATTTAAATTTCTTCTTTCTTAACTTTTCTATTTTGGCATGTAAATCGATCATAAAATAAAGATATATAAAGTAAAACAACACGACTAACTCTAACAAAGCAATCTAACAAGTTCAATATTCTACAAAGCAAGGTTTATTTGCATTCTCGAAAATATAAAAATCTCTTTTAAGGTACATATTTGATCGTAAATTAATAAATTAACCTTAGGTTCGAAGAAAATTTAAGGTACATTGATGTAAGTTTCAGCTACTCAAAGCACGATTCTTGTTTACAATAGCACTGATTGGCTTTATCCAAATTCCCCGAGGGTAAACGTATATTCGCTTATTAACTTCAGTGAAAGTTATTTCATATTAATGGATCTGATTAAACTAAGTTGTTAACTAAAACCGCCGGGAAGTTGTTGGTTGCGTGCATAATAGAAATTTCCCGTTCCTTGAAAATTCATTAGCTTTTGGCGATACGTCTAGTTAGTGTTTATTGTAAGTGAATAAGCCTATATTGCTTTAGAGTTTTTGCACGAGAGCAACAGTAAGAACAACAATAGCAAAATAAGTTGTTTAGAATAATTTTAACTCTAGTTTGCAAAGTAATTTATCGTTATGCATTTTTAGGACTATATTCATGATAATAGAAATTTCCCATTTATTGAAAATTAATTAATATTGGACGATACGTCTAATTATTGTTTATTGAGAGTGAATAAGCCTAAATTGCATTACCGTTTTTACATAAGAGCAACAATAGCAAAATAAATTGTTAGGAATAATTTTAACTCTGGTTTGCAAGTACTTTATCGTTATGCACTTTTATCACTATATTCATGAAGCTTTTATGCATTTCCTTTTCGATAGTTTTCTAAGTATATTATATATATATATATATATATATATATATACATATATATATTATATATATATATATATATATATATATATATATATATGTGTGTGTGTGTGTGTGTTGTTCGTGTGCGCGTGTGCATGTATGTTCTTTTATAATTCTATTTTCGCCGTCAAATACGCTTTACCCAATTACAATTTTTATCAAGCAGTTCTAAATTTATACCAAACAAAGATGCAGGCAAATATTGCTCTTAGAAGTACCCTCAGTATTACCATATGTCCGTTTACGGTAGACGTTGGCTTTTCCTATGGAAAGTGAATGCTCAATAATTGAATTATTCGCTCTAGGTTAAGGCATAAAAAACTTTTACGTTTAGCCTGGTGCGAATTATTTTAGAAAGTTTCATCAAAATTTAAAGTCGGTTGTTTGCACGTACTCACAGAATATCATTGGTGGCATTGACCTTACATAAAAATTAATTTTTTTATTACGCCCTAAAATTCCGTGGTCAAATAAGGAATTCTAATCGTAATTTCTCTCCGTCACAGTGTCACAATTTCTTTAATCTGTAAGCTCTTAACCTTTGTAGAATTCTACAAAGGCGCAGAATTAAAGAATGTTATGTTTCAGAAGAAGATTTCGAATAATTGGAGCCAAATCTGAAAAGCGAAATAATGGTTTACCCCTACGATTTTTGTAAAAAGAAATTTTTGAAATTTTTCCCCCAAATTGTTTCTAGTGAGATGTCATTGGAGTTATTTAAATTAAAACTGTGGTTTAAATTGCGGATTTTTTATTCATTTTAAAGCTCCGTTTGCTAAATGTGAAGCTAAACTGAAACATTAATTTAACCTTGTATTTGCAAAATCTAATAATAACCTTATATAGTTACTATCGTTTAAATAGTATTTATAATTAACATTTATTTTCATGAAATTGGATATTATAATCTGTTCTATAACATAACGATACACACGTGAATTAACCCGTGAACAATATTATAAAGAAAACAAAAACAGATTGAAACATTCGTAATTTATAGAAACCAGAATAAGAAAATATTCGTAGTTTATAGAAGAATCAAAATCAAGTGTATTCGAGATTTTGCAAAATTAAAAAAAATTATTATGAAAGAAAAATATAGTACAGGCAAGACTGTTGACAAAATATCGATATTTAGTTGCGGAAATTTCAACATTTGTCATCGATAATTTTCATCCTCGAGTGGACGTGTCGATACTGGAATTTAGATATTCTTAAATTTATTACGACCTTCGAAAAGAAACAAAACGACGTCATCTCTTTACGATTGACAAGAGCAAAAGTATTGAAGCAATATCTGGATCAGCCAAATATATGAATATTTACAAAATATTCCAGTACATTTAATTTGTTTTTTATTCGAAGAGCGACAGAAAACTTTCTAGCAATTTTGATTAATTAAAATTTGTATGTTTTTAAAAATATACAGAGTAATAATGTCGAACAATCTGAATATAAAAGTCAATAAGAAGAAAATAAAAACATATAAATAAAAGAGTCAAAAACAGAGTAGTAATAAAATAAACCTAGCAAATATTCCTTTCAAAATTTAATATCTTTACTGTTCTTTCGATTGTTTTTTCTTTCATACTTAAATAGAAAAGTAAAGGGAAAATGTATAGCCCAGTGGCCTTATTGTATTGATCTTGTGAGAAGAATAGATGGCAAATATTTCGGAAAATTTTGCTATTTCGCGTACGTATGGAGTATATTAAATAACGTAAGGAGTACACTAAACTTACAAAATTTGTTCAGTGAAAACGAGCATTTGTCTATATGACAACTTAACGTAAAATATCATAAAAATTAATATTTAGCCGCGGAAATTTAGTAATTTGCGATTGGAAATCATCTAACTGCGATTAAATTCTTTAAATAATATGCAACCAATGGAGATTCCCTAAACTCCTTTTTTATTCCATTTAATTTACATTTAAATTAATGACATTCGCATCCATTTATTTTGTCATTTGCAAATTTATTAGATTTGTATATAAATAATATATGAAAAAATACTACACCATACTACTTGGCAAAATTTGCCAAATTCTGTCCGGAACGTATATTTCCTGAGGATTGTCCTCATATATATATATATGCTCGCATATATATATATATATATATAAACAAACATGCACCATCACTATTGAGTGGAAAACAAGTGTAAAAATTCAATAAAATTATTAATCCGTAACTAATTGTAAATAAAGATAAAGTAAACGTATATAAATCAAATATATACTAAACGTATAAAAATCATATTTAGACTAAATGAAAAATCACAAATATTAACAAGGTCATCGATTTTTAATAGAAAAATGAAATAGAACAATTGATTTGTATATGATTTCAAATATTTTTTTCGAAAACGTTTTGAGTTTCTAATAATAAGATTGAGTTAATTTAATCACTATTGATGGTTTAAATCTTATGAAACTTAAAATAGTTTATAGAAATATACCAGCAATTCTTTATTCTTCGCTTACATAACAGTATAACCAATTTTATGTTTTAAATAAAGTTGGACAAAAAAAACTAATAATCGAATTGGGAAAATATTTTTATAATAGTTTTATCATAATGTTACGCAATAAATTATTGAATGTTACGAAGGTGCCAAAATGTATTTATAAATGCAAATATTTTTCAATTGTATCTATGAAAATATCCTGCCCGAAATTCTGGAAAATGACATGGAATCTTTTTAACGTCTCCGTTCAATTTATATAAAGGAGAGTGCGTGAAATTAAAAAAATATATATTTACTGTTCATTCGCCTTTTGTAAAATCTCTACATAAAATGTTTTAATTGTAAATTGCTGAAATATGTACGGATTATTATTATTTGCTATTGTACCTAAACTATTCCATAATTAAGGCTGTTATTGCACACTGATTCGAAGTTTAATATTTCTCAGACCGGATTCAATAATTAAACATTTCAAGCGGAACCTAAGTTCCATTTAAAAAAACGAATACATTAACAACACTGAATAATAAGCGCGGATTTTTTTTTCGTCTTCTCTTTAAATATACAGTTGGACAGATTAACCAAATATTTAAAATTTTTCGAAAGATTTATTATAATAATGTAGCTTTGTGACTCTACCTCCTCCCGATATATAGTCGAGTGCACTGATTGCAGCCCTGTAAAAAAGGAATAACAAAATCACGACTAAACACACACACTTACATTCACGCACATACGCACACACGCACACACGCACACACGCACACACACACACACGCACACGCACACGCACACAAATATATTCGTAATATATTTATATCCTTATGCAAATTAATGTCATCGAAAATCGTTACTTTACTAATATGGAAGTTCCCCTTTCCCGCATATTTATTATCTATTTATTCATTAAGTGACCTTGTATTGAACATCGATCTTCAGTATTAGTTACTGGCTAACCAAGTCGGAATTGGGCTCTTTACATATCATAGCTTACCGGTTCCTTGAATCGTCTCTTAGTCATATCATGTAAAATATTTATTTTAATTTAATTTTACTTTAAATGTAGCCAAAGAAACTATATACACGTGGACCACATATTATTTATACACATAGGCTATTTATACAAAAAACCAATAAATTTTGACGATAGCAACTAAGAAATTCACCAACCTTAAATAGACAGATCGTATAGTTATTTAACTTAATATTAATTACGAGACTAAAAAATAATCATCATGTATACTTTTTGACTGAATAATTGAGAATATACAAACATAAACATGATTTGGCACAAAAGAGCGTCGCTTATTAAGGTGAGAAATTTATTAAAAAATTGTTTATATCTCTTGTTAAAGGCACCGCTCAATTTATTGGGATATATTTTATAAATTTATCGCTAATACGTATTTAATTTTTCAAGGAAAGTTTCTGCGAACTTATTATACCAATTTATTTAATATGTAGACAATTTTTCTAAGTTCCTGATATATTTTTTCTTCGACTTCACTTACCATGCTATACTATGCTTAGATGACTCTAGTATTTCAAAAGTTTTATATTTAACTAATTTTAAAATATTTCACACTAGTACCTTTTCATGGTTAACTAAAGAATGCGAGTAGCAATTAATACTTGAAATGATTATTGAAATGAAAGAATACACAAACGACGTGGGCAAAATAATACTTTTCACCTTTTTTGCTTCATTTATGATACAATACAATTAGATTTTAAGATTTTAACTCAACGAAGAATACCTTATAGGATTTGATGTGTGAGTCTGTCTATGAACTATGTTTTCGGTGTCATTTTCCTTAAAGAATTAGAACTATTATATTTAAAGTTATTTTTATAGGAAATAAATGAAGGGTCCACTGCAATAACTATGAATGTCCTTTGTGATTTGTTTTGAGATAATTGGGATTTAAGTTTATAATTGGAGTAATGAAAGTCAGAATTGAACTTAGAAATATTATTTTTATTTATGTTAAAGACAATGTATCCTAGTAGTATTTCTTTGGATAATAATTATTTTTTAAGTATTATAAACCAATAAAAAAATATAAAACCTTATGTAAGTCTTGAAATATCAGGACAAAAATGATAGATGTCCATACTTAGCTCACAATCAATAACGATAGTTGTCCGAATGCCTGGTTTATTATACTTCTGATTCTTTAATATTTGTGGCATGAGGAAGTTTGTCATAATACCGTTTCGTTTCAGGCCTAAAGAATTTTTTCAGGAACTGCAGGACGTTATATTTTGCTTTTAATATAGACAGCTTGTCTTTGTAAACTAAATTAGGTAATTTAAATTCTCCCTTATCATTACCTGCCTTCATAGATTTAAAAGAAGCCGGTGTGTTAACCACACTTGATTCCCATGGACAATTATTAAAGTTTCTACGAAACACGAGCCGTGGATGTTCTTTGTGGACTCGGAATTCACGCACTGGTCTTATGGTTAAAGGACAGTTTTTTTTGTAAAACGGTTTTAGAAATTCAGTCCAGCCCTTGAATGCATTTTGTGAACACTCGATGACATCAAAAGGTTTCGGTTTCTGTCGAGCTTCACGTGCGTGTTCGGCCCATTCTTCAGGGAGTTCAATCCTAGCTTTTTGATTTATGAAGGCTATGTTCCAGTCGCATTCAAGGTACGAGTGACCTCTGATCGGGAATATAACTGTGACAGATTCTAAACGATCGCAAGAGTGCACTATGTGGAGAAGCATTCATGTGTAGCATTCATGGCGATGGACATTTATCGTTATAGCCGTGAGCACCTGTGACGCTGAGCGTTCTAGCCGTGTAGCCCAATATTAAAAACGTATTTATCTCGGAACTGTAAGCGATATTGCTGTGTTTGTAAACGAGATTACTAACTGCATATGTCAAGTTACCGAATACCGTTACTAACTCAGATTTGAATAATTGTGGACATTCATCCTTATTGCAGTGGAGCCTTCAAATGGTATAGACATTAAAAAATAGTTTATATTAGTTTAGTGTCCTTAGGATCATGTAGAATAAAATTATGGGCGTGGGAAACATGACTTGAAATGATTCATGGAAATGTACACACGGCCTACATTTGTACAAATTTGGTGGCATACTCTCCTGTTTCTAGATGCATGCTGACAAGTTAATAATGAGAAATAAAGTAGATAGGTTTTAGTTAACACCACGTATATTTAAGATTTGTGAGGGTTAACAAACAGTTGGATAGTCGAACAACCAATGCGACAGGAACGTTTATTTTTTTTATTTATATCACTTCTTTCTATGCAATCTTCAACTGAGTTTATTTCAAAATTCTATTTAATTATATCAGCAAAATTCTGTATTCACTTCCAAAATTTTTTTAACCTTCCTATAAAATTAAACCTTGCAATGTTTTTTATTTGGGCGTCTATTATTTTCACAGCGCAAGCAAGCATCATCATCCTGATCTTACATCTATCTAATTTCACAAAATATGTTTTCTTATTTTTATCGAGATATGGTGGAAAAGTAAATGATTTTTATTCCGTTCAAATGTACAGAACAAAGACAATCGAAGTACAGTCATCTCACTCACACAAATTTATTGATTAGCCCTAATCGCTCTTAGTTTACTAATTATTTTGTTGGCGTCCATCTATTTGTGGACTTTTTCTAGATTCCATTTGCTTTCTAGGTCGAATTCATTATAGCAATTTGTGCGTGGTATTTGTGCAGCCTAATGTTACCTTGACGTTTATTTATGTCTGTTATGCGGATGAAATAACGCTTTGAAAAATCAATATCGAGGAATTTATACATTAAGATTTCTATTATTTCTGAAGTAAATAGGGCGGGTAACAACTTTTTAATGGAAATTAGAACTCAAATACTAGGAAAAAAATGGTTAAAATATATTGCTAGATTCTTTGTAGGTAATTTAAAACAAAAAAGTTATTGTTCGATACAATACATTTCGTAATCTCTTTCTAGTAATATATTACGATCCTTGGTTCTTCACATCAAGAAGTCAAGGAAAGTGTCATACCGATATGCACAATATCAATTTTAGAAATTACTGGCATTTGTGAAAGGATCCCTATAACTAATAAGCGATATTCCCTTATATTTCATTCTATTTCCCAGAAGATTTTCATATTCTTGCTTAAGTCTAACGAAGGTAAAATCTTACCATCAATATAACATATAATTAATAATTCATCAAATTTCATATCAAATGCACATTATATTATATCAATGAATTATGCACTATGCAAAAACTAAATCTTACTAAAAAAGTATACTTTTACAATTCGAGCTTATTTTTATTTCTAAAATGCATAGTTGCACCTAATTCAATTAACTGAAAACTAGATATTTATACATTATAAATAAATTATGAAATAATAGTGTTTATAAGCGGTTGCATACCTAAAGCGATTCAACTATTTTAATATTTAAATATCATTTGTCGTCCTCTTCATTGAATATAAACCTAAAAGTTATTAATGGATAAATCTGTGTTTGTGAGCCTCGCGTGCTTTTTACCTCACTTAATTCACATTTACGATATGTTAGGTATTTGGTTTCAATGATCAATTTTATTTATTTTCGTTTGTAAAATTATTTCATAAATATTATTAGTTCATAGAGAAGAAAACTTTTGACTTGATTTGACGAACTTCTTTTCATGTTTGGTCTTGAAGGCTTGATTGGTGTAAGATAACACAAGAATATTAAGGTTTCATTATATTTGGTTACTGATTTCAACAACGTTACAATTTTTAATTTGATACTCGGTTAATCTTTCAAACTTGAAATTTTAGACCCACTGCAGAAGACATGACCAAAGAAAATGAGGATGTTGCTACTTATCCTGCAGGTTCAGACGTGTTTGAAATCGTCAAGTATGCTGTTATAACATGTTCTAACTTCAGTGTTTACCAGGTAATGATTTATGGTCTCATAAACTACTTTGCATTCCTCGTACGAATACGTTTTCAAATACATAACCTAATTTATAAAGCAGTAATAATGTGTTGGGTAAACTCTGTATAGTTGAGGCAGCGTGTATTAAAAATGTCACAATCTCTCATAAGTTAACTTACTACGAAGTTTGCAAATATTATATATCTTATACTTAATTAGATTTAAGGCTCAAACGAGTGAACATTTTTGAACTTGATTGTGTTCACCATTAATTTTCATCAACGTCCATCTTCATGCACGCCTTAATCGCCTTTAATTTATATCAGATGTAAGACGAACGTTTCAAATATGACGTTTCAAATTGCATAATGCCTTGCTAATCTAGCGAGACATAAGCAATTATGAATTATTTTCCCCATCTTGGGGCAGTAACTCGAGTCATTTATAGCCCTTTGTAATGAGATAGGAAATGAAATATATACTAAAGACATACATATCGTGATAAAGTTATCACATTTAATTTTACTGGTCAATATGAGTAATGATTTATTTTATGTAATCCAATCTTATTACTGAAGATAAAATATTGAAATCAAAAACAGTGAAATAAATAAACTTCTATATATTAATAATATTTCATATTTAGAGTATATTATTAAAATTTTGATTATAATTATCCTTAATTTACAAGAATAAAAAATTACAGGTAAAATAAGGATAGAATTTATTCAAAATTAATTAAAATATCGGTATTAAAATTCCTCATGCATTGAAATGTATTTTCCCTATTTGATCAAAATTAGCTCAATTCTTTCATTGATGGTCTCATGTTAAAAAGGTATAAAATATTCCTGTTTTATACTTTCCGCAGTTGCGTTATGTTAATTTGAAGTGCATGAGAGGGAAGTGGTAGAGGACTTGTATTGTGTCTCTTAACATTGCTCACTAAAATTATAAACAAATAAGAGAAAAGTTCATTTAAAAAAACATGCTATTAAGAGGAAAATTTTAAAACTCTCGATGAGAGAAATCTAAATTCATACTAATGGCAAATCATATTGCAGTCTTATTTTTAATCGATGTTCTTAGACTTATTTACTCATTCTAATATTTAAAAAAATTTTATTTAAATATGAACAAAGTAATTTTGTAATAATATTTGGAAATTTAATAAAAATATGCTTTTTTTAAACCAATTATAAGTTAATAAGTAATATAATATGTATTGCGCAAAGATATAGTTGTATTGAGTTATGTTGTAAATCGATACAAAGAATATCATAGTTTTGAGTTAGGATGCCACAAAATATCGATGGAAATACAAAAGATAAATTCACTGTGCTTTTATTAACCATATTATTTGAGCACAAACTGTAGGAAACTTTTAGTAAAGATATCATCAGACGTCTCGTAATAAATACAAATGTGAACCAATTTTAACCTATATCTAATAAGAAACGATTTCATTTTGAAATTTGAGATTAACACTCTTTTCAAAAATTTCCAATTCCAAACAGTTTAAGGGGTAAAATCTTTATTTTACAAATTTCTCATATTAATGTTTACAATATAATATTTATGCCTAGTTCCGCACAATAGTGGAACGTAAATTGATTTAAATTTTAATTCTTTTTTGATATTCTGACATACTTTCACTTTCTGTATTTATATTTTTAAAGCATTGGCATCACTTCATTCTTACTCACTTAATTGAAAGTTACAAATCGAAGCTGCCAGAATGGATACGCTGAATATATTTGATTGAAGGAAATAAATCCAAAGCCGCAATAAAATAGGAAATGAGGAAAAATGCAAACGTGCATGCATCACTGGGAAGAAATTTTTTATCATATTATTAAAGTAATTATAAATATGGTAATAAACATTAAGATTGAGTACAATTAAATTCCGCAGCATAAGAAATAATCCACCCTAGTTTATACGGATATAATTATTATGAAATAGCATATGAAATGACTCCTGAGATCTGGTGTTTAATTTCTTAACATTTATCGGTAAAATTTCCATTGTATTGTAACAGAACGTGGAATAACACTTTGAATGCGCATGTCCCACCGGTGCTCGTACCATTAAACTTATACAGTTCATTAAAAGTGAGATAAATATAAACAAATTTACATTTTGTAAAAAAGAAAACGAAATGACGAACCGAATATTAATACAGTCGACTCCAGTGTAAAGATATTTTTGCCAACATGATTTATTGTATATCGGCAATAATTGCTTGTGATGGCGTTTTGTTCCGTAAATTTTGTTATTATAGAAAACGTGTAAGTGTATATCTATTATTTGAGATATATCTATTATTCGTAATTATTGTTCTGATATTGTTTATATTGCTATATTCTTGAAATAAAATACAACATTTTTCGAAATATTTTAATCACACATTTGGAAGGTCCCGTTATACAATCTTAAAAGCAAATAAAAAATCCGCAAAGGCTTTGGATTTTTTTTTAATTCGGATGAAGAAGACTTAATTAAATACATACTAAGGAACTTGAAACAAAAAATTAAGTCTACCTACTCAAGTAATGGAACAATACCACGATATGTGTTAAATAGAATTTTAAAGTATGTTAATAAAAATTGTGTTATAGCCACCATAATAACCACGTCGTGTCACTGCGGATGCTGCATTACACTTTCTGCGCACTCATGCACACGCACACTAATAGTTTATATATTACGTAACAAATATTCAAGTCACCCGTGACGGTACCAGTGGGAAACTTGCTAGCTTAGGCAGCACAACGGCAGTTTGCTTATGCTGGAGCTGTTCTCGTGCAAAAATGCGTTCATATATTTTATGCACCTGTTCTTTCCACTACTTCCATGCTGACGCTATGACATCCTGCTGTTGATACCTTTGAAACGCCCATCTCCAGTTGAGCGTTTGTTCATTATTAAAAAACGAATTAAAGCACTCAGCAAAGGGATTTGCTGTGGCCCTGTCTAAGTGCCCTGTCTAGTGGGTCGTAGTTCCAGAAAATTGCTAAACCCTGGCATCTTAAATGGGTCAAAAATTATTTCGAACCAGAATTACTGAACAATTCATTATTTCCAACATAAAAAATTTTATAAATTTAACCTACTTGCGTCAAAAATTACACATTTTGTTATCTGGTTTAGACCAAATGTTTCATAACTCTCATGGTAAAACGAATCGTCATGAAATAATCTCATAAAAAAGTGAAAATCTATTTGAACCATACTGTAGAAAGGTGAAGAGTGGAAAACCTGATAAATATGTGTAATATATAGAATTGATTAAAATAATTTAAGGGTTTCTGTTCCTATCCAGAGATTTTTCTTAATATATTACTAAAATGTTTATGTGACGGATACAACTTACGAACGCTGCAACTTATCACAAAAGCTTTTAACATATAATTATTGTTTGGGGTCACACAGTGGTCGAAATTCGACTGAAATTCATTAATTTTTTAAGTTTGAATGTATTGAGATTCTTTTGTTAAAGAGTATACCAAGAGTATATCATTGCAAATATTTTTTAAAGAAAATCCTGTATATTTGGTAGGATATTTTTTCATTGTGGTATGTAAATATAGAATAATTGGAGCATTTACCGTATACTATATGAAATTTAACTTTACTAATATGTAGAAAATAACCCAAAGTCTTTTTTATGGTTTTAGAATGAGACGTTGAAAGTTTTTAGACTTTAGATGATAAGTTTTAATAATTTTCAGTGTTATTTCATGCAACAACAGCAAATACCTTTTAAATATTTTTTACTTTCACTATTCCTTTCTTTTTGGCATTCCGTTCGTGTTTCTTCTACTAGCAAGGTACTTCTTTATAAATGGGCAGCACATTCCCTCTAAGGTCACATATTCACAATAAAATAATATTTTGCAAATTTTTAATACGTTAAGGAAGCACAACTGATATATGATATTTAGAAAAATAGTTGCATTTTCCGCCTATTTCACTCATATTTATTACCAATACACAATCATCGATGCAAACTAATAAATAAGCAAAAAACAATTTAAATCTCAGTTGTAGTAATCTAAACCATATTTTAAAAAATACACCAATAAAATATAAATACAATATATTACAATATTATACACACACGCCATATTGATCCCAAATGACCGTTTTTAATCAATAATATATTTAGAATTAAAAAAAAATTATATCCGTTTTATGCCAACACATTCCATACCATATACCCGCTAATGGCACCAAAATTTATAAGTAGATATTAACTTGTCTTATTACGAGTCACCAACGGATTAAATGTTTTTTTAAATATAATTAATATATGTTATTAGGAAATATTAAGGCTAAGAAGCTCCGCAATTTTTAAACCTTGTTAAAACAATCTGAATATAGCGCTTGAAACAGTCTGCGATGCGTTGGCGCCCTGAATGATATCCTTAACGGATTGATGGCAAACAATTTACGATCAACCCTTAAAGATGTTTTAAATTTACGAGCCATGTCCTTGTGGCTGAGATACGCGCGCTAAAGATTTTATGGTGCGAGCGATTGGGTTATAAATGCAGGTATTACTTTTTAACGTTTTCTTAGCGGGAACAATGCAAAAGTTTTCGTCTATTACTTATCTGTTTTTTTAAATTTATCAAGCAGATATATGTGGTCTTATTAAAGCTTTAAAAAAGTAAAACAAAATATTTTCAGTTTTAATCATATTCATATTCTACCCATTAAATAGCGGTAACGAAGGGACATTTAATGTACAGTTTACAGGTTCATGGCTTAGTATGTTTAAAATTATTTGTTTACTTATTTACGTACTTTAATGTATCAAAATTCATACATATAGTGGGTTTATCTAGATATTATTTACACAAGAGCAGTCTCTCAAAGTCAAGCAGAATATCGATGAAGTCCAGCACGACGACCGGCCGGCAATTGACCCCGCTCCCGCGTGATGCACCATACCGTCAAAGGTGATCAATCTAACATACCACGGCAACGCATAGTATTAATTCAACTGTAAAAATTATTATATCTAATCTATCAATAGTTCCAAATGGCAAATAATATACTGCTCGAAATGCAAGTATAAGAGTATGATAATGACATTAATTTGCATTAATAATAATTACCGCGCATAAAATTTTGCGTAAAATCTTCAGTTAATGTTAAACCATTGTAATAACGATTACAAAAAAAATTATTACACGAACATATTAATTTCTCGTTGTAACTCCTTTCAAAGCCTTACTATGGAATTTCCGTTACCAATCAAATTACATCTTTTGATTTCGTAGCCTCTGAGTAGATTTAGAAGAAAGGTAGATGTATGGCAATAAAAAGATTTAAAAGACAAATAGATGTATGGTAGTAAAACTTTCAGAAAACTATTGGTTTATTGCAATTGGTTTAGAAACTTTATATCTATGTATTCCCCGTTTTCTTCTTTTTACATCGATGATGAAAACTTGTTTTTAGGGTTTAAAATTATAGGAGAATTGACTCTATAATATGAACTGAAATGATTTATTGGTATACGACCTGGAGAAATATAAAGAATTATAAAAGAAGATCGTCTTAACACATGAAAAATGAATGAACGACGGTACACTAAGTGTGAAACATTTTCAGCAGCAATTTATTTTCATCTGTGCATATTTTAATATGCGAATATATTGAACACGCATAGAACTTAACGTTTGTTATCATTATCGTTTCATGCTGTAGTTATGTTATGAATTTAACTGCTAGGAATTATGTTACGAACCTTTTTCTCTCATTTGACTGCTTTACAATTTCCTAGACCAAAAATTTTCGTTACAAATTTTTTAAAAAAGTTCGCTCTAAGAAATTTATTCGTCTTAGAAAATAATTCTTTTAAACCCCTTTTTTAATTTAATTAAATCTTTATTCTCTTATTACTGGTACTTGAATAATTGAATATACAAAAAAAATAAAAAACTACAATGAACAACACGCAGGTGAGCAAAGAATCTAGGGCCTACCAGCGAGGATCTAATAGAGACGCTATCCCAGATGTGACCCTTGATTTTTAAAAATTGCACATCAGCCCGACAGAAAAACACGAACAGAAAACGTAACTACTCGATCATTAACAGTCAAAAGGTAAAGATGGAAAACAATAGCGGAATGTAAAGAAAAATGGGACAAGCTTACTATACACAAATTATTTTCATGGCTGAGGTTCTACCAGGTTCGAGCTTAGTATAACATTATTTTATTTATTAAATAAATACAGTATTTTATTTATTTGCTGCAAAAGAAAAAAAAGTGTAGAAATACTAGTAGATATTTGATATTATAAACTGTGAAATACTTAGTGAGCAATTTTTTCATGGATATATATATATATATATATATATATATATATATATATATATATATATATATATATATATATATATTCGGTTGCAGAAATAACAATTCTTAGTTTTTACATTTTAATTGGTAACCGTTAAACAATCAATTCTTTTCAAATTCGAAATATTTGCCTTAATACATCTACTTTCCATCATGGGAACATTCTAGAAATGTTTTGAACTAAATACCTTAAAAATAAAGAAAAATATTTTGTCTTTTTGAATATCTATTATGGAAACTCCATTTCCAGACAAAATTATATTTTTATTTCAATACAGTAAACATTCCTATTCTACTGATATATTACATATGATTATAGAAATAATAATGATATGAAGATGGTTTTGAACTCTATCATGTAAATGCAATAAGTTTTCGTAAATACTATGGCGTCTTCATACATATTAAAGATATTTTATATTGTAGATTTTTCGTTTATTAAGAAGAGGGTGCCGATGTATTCGTAATGTTGTGCAAACGTAGAACAAATTAATTAAATTGAGCTTCTTTTTTATTCACAAAAAAATTTTTTGAACATTCTATACAGTGTTAATGAATGAAGACAAAAAGTACGTGGGTATATTTGCAGAGGGCACAATAATATATAAGGCAGATTTTGGTCTAATTATATTTCCCAATTTTCAGATTATGTTGAGGCTCTAGTGGACATGGTTTAATGTCAAGGAAATTTTAGGTTTTTAGCGAAGTAAATATTTTTAAAATTATTGAAGCGGATGTATACAAAGCGGAAATGATTAGAAATTGTCACCTTCCCCAAATTATTTATAAATATTCCACCGTACCGATATTTACGTTCCTACATCGGGACCCAGATATAGTAAAAACTAGAGGTAATAAATATCAAAAAGGCTATTTTTTATTCTTTTAAACGTACCTACAATTTATTATGGTCATAAATTTCAATTTAATTTTTTTAACACGCAAGCACTGTAAGAAAATATTATTTCTAATTTTATCTTAGTGGCGCTATTCCATGATATCATTTTTGAACATAATACTTGACGTATACCTTAACGAAAAAAAGCGAATTTACTATGTCCCAAAATGCAATTATTAGGTAAATTGAACCATTGGCATAAACAAAATAATGCACAAAAACACTGGATAAATAAAAAATGAGGTATTTTATAGGTTTATCAAAATACGCACACTAACAAGAGTAGGATGATTGCACACTTAGTTTTTTAACTAAGTTTTTTAACACGAATAGGCTTTTAAAGTGCACTAACTAAAGGCAACTCCAAATACCGATAACAACTAGAAATAAATTGTGTGCGAGTATAAGTCAGAAAGTAGAAGTACGATTCGCGTTGAATTAAAATTATTTTTTATTACGTAAACATTAAATATTTCCAAACATAACTTTCACTAATATAATAATTTGTGAATTTCCCCAAAACTTAGATTTGAAATGATCGTTTTAGTTTTTCACTAAACTTTAAATAAAATTCTAGTAAACTTGCTTTTTTATAGCTTTGACTTAGGTACTTTTGGATATAGCGGGGATGGCCTTTGTTTTACTTGATACTATATTTAATATTAAAAAATTCCTTCGAGCTCTTCAAAAGATTTTCTTTGTTAAAGATTTTCTTTAAACGACGGTTAAAGACGCAGACAATTTTATTTACATGTGTAACACACATTTTTACATATAACAATTTCTCTTTACTGGAATCAACAGAAGTTTCACGTTATTTTATCGATATCAAAGAATTTTATAAAAATGTACGGTTGTTGATTTCCTAATTTTCTCTAATATTTTACCGAAAATTTAATCTACGATTAATTTTACGAAATAAAACATTTAGCAACCTGCTCATATTTTTTGAGGTTAATAATAACTAATGCACTAGTACTGCTTAATCTGCATAATTCATTACGTCATGTACTAGCTTCATTTGTACATTATCAGTTTACAAAATCCTACTATTTGTTTCTGTAAGCGTGAGATCAAAATGAAAAATATATTGGGGAAAAATAATTTCGTGAATATTTTTTATTAAAATTAACTAAAATATTTTAGTAATTTACTAAAATATTGAAAACCTACGCTTCGAATCTTAAAAATAAGATAAAGAATTTTTAATTTTATAAAATTTAATTTGTGATATTCTCCAATGTATTTTCGCATCGACGACTCAAAACGAGTGAAAATATTTCAATTAATGTTTAACATAACGTGAAAAATAAAGTATTCCCATTGAAATCTACAAAATTCTCATTTAACATGTGGTCTAACATATATTTGGCGAATTTTCCTTAGTTCTTAACGTAAACATATCAGGAAAAAAGTCCTACATAATCTCAAAGAGATATCTATTGCCTACTAATTTTAAACGATCCATTTTTTTGTTTTCCTCTCAAACAAGATTTAATTCAAATGCGCCTCATAAAATTAATAATTACATTGTACCAATCACTATAAATTATTTCGCTTTTCGCTTTATCTTTAGAAAGTTACGTGAAAACTTCTTCGAGTTTTACTACAGCTTTGCGTTTGAGTCACTGGTTGTAAACAAAATGTCTTTGACCTAGATTTTTTGCTCAGTTAATGATATTTAATAGTTGTTTACTACGTAGTTCATCTTGATGTTAGCTTGTGAATAAGAGTGAATATTTATGAACAATAACATAACGAAATCATTACTTCGAGTGTGTTGTAATAAAATACAATTGTGCAAACTGATAACGCAAATGTAAAACAAAACTTATGCATATATATTTATATATAGCAAAAAAAAATTATAGTACTCATATTTTTGTAAATTACTCAAAATGGCATAGAAATAAAACATAATTTGGTCCGCTCATAATAATTTGCGGGCATAAGATTCAGTAGGATTAATTCGTATATTTTATTTGATTTGATTAAATATAAAACTTAGGGTTGTAACTATTTCAATAAGCCGGTTTTGTTTTAGGGGTATTTTATAGATTAGCTCTTTCTTTTATTCAAACTATATAATTAAAACATTTTTGTTTCATAAATTAACAAAATTATAACCCCGTTAAAATCATTAATAAATTAATCAAGATGTAAATCCAGAGTATTTATGTTTCTATCACTTTTTTGAAACATGAAAATTGCTATATTAATTCCAGCAAGGGAACAGTTGACAATGTTATTACTGAAACAAGTTCAACTGACGTTTTCCTTTCTTTATATTAGATTTGTATCTAATATGCTTCCTATTTATTCAAGCGATTTCTGGAATGCCACAGACAATCCTTGAATATCCCTGGGTTGTAAAGAAAGAGAAGTTTGACCTCCCGTTTTGTCAGAAAGTAAATATCACCGAGTGAATAACAAAGAAAATATAAAAATTTCACGAAGAAAGCATAAAGGGCTGTTACCCCTTGAATTGCATTCAGGACAATAAGCGAGTGAAGTAAGAAGCAAATATTTTGCACAAGGATGAGTTGTGAATATATTGCGAAGGTGTACTTTTCTATATCACAGGCAAGCGTGAGTCCCAAATATTAAAAATAAATTATTTTATTCTTTCCAGTAACCCTCATTCCATTGGAACTGCCACATTAATTTTGAAAAAATTAATAAGGCTCATTGAAATAGATCCAATATTACGTTCTGGTTATCCGACATAAATATCCTTATCCTTTCACAGTGCATATAAAAAAACAACTCCATATTTTAGAGAAGACGTGAAAATATTATTTGTCTACCACGTTGGTTAACAGTAATGCAAATCTTACGTTAAATATTATATTGTTTTTTTCTAACAATATAATATTTAACGTAAGATTTGCATTACTGTTAAGTTTATTACTGTTATATCAACGTAAAAATATTTGTAATGAATAGAATAAAAAACAATGACAAACAAAAGTATAATTTTTTAATAAATCGTTTTGGGGGAAATTGTTTTGCAAAGAAAAAAATAAACATGTCTATTTATTTAAGAATAATTTTATAAATCTACAGTTGTGTCATGAAAAGAATAAATATTATTATGAAAATAATTCTAATTAATTTTTTCATACGAAAGTGCCGATGGATAGAGCTGGTTTGTCATTCTGTAACTTAATAATATCTGAATATGTCTACTCAAAATAAATTATAGCCTAGATCAATATTGACTTACATTTTTATAACATTTATTTATATTTTCTTATTGTATCTATTTTTGCTATAGTTGTTAAATCACCTTAGCTGCTAAGGTAAATCAGTTAATTTTTGTAATAATATTTTCCGAATCTAGTTAATCTAAATATTTTGACCCAATTCCAATTTCTTCATATTTATTGAAAATCTGATTATACGAAATAGAAAGAAAAGTGAGTAAGTAACATTTACTTTTATTTTAATATTATATATTGTTTTCTATTTTTGTTAAATTATCCTGGCTAATAAACTAAATCAGCTTATTTTTGTAACAATTTTTCCGAATTCGAAATTTTGATCCATTTCCTAATTTCTTCATATTTATTAAAAATATGATCGTATGAAATATAAATAAAAGTCACGTGACATATATGGAAGACTAAATACTGTATAAATAGCAAAGAAACCAACGTATTATTGAACAAATAGATAAATGCACACATTTCCAGTCGACCGTATATTGTTTCTGGTTTCATCTCTTTTACTTTATCTAATATTTCATTTATTGTTTCCACTCTCATTTCTAGTATATTTCTAAATTTAAATGCTTTTTGAATTTCTTTTTTATATTTATTATATTAACTTGTATTGCTGGTCGCTCGAGCCTCCCCCTTAAACATTAGAAACTATTTCTTCAATTATTTAATTATTTTACTTTTAAAATTTCAATTATTCAAAATAATATAATTTATAAACCTATAGTCGTTTTTACGACGCAAATTTTAAAAATGTTTAAAAATAATCAATTAATGAATTTTGCGTTTTTTTTTCTTTTTCTTATTTAACGTATTGAGGGTTAATTTAAAATTACTGTGCAACAAATATGTAAATTTCTTCATACACCAAGGACCACCTTGACAAAGTTGTAATGTCACAAGTAATTTCATAACTTTGACGTGGCTAACACAGGAAACTTCTAATAATATAAATTATTTTTTAAGATTCATTCAAAGTTTTCATAAATCTTGAATGTTCTTCAACCTAATGAAAACAAGTATTCACAACGCAAGTTTAACCCAAAACTAAGAGTTCCTATTACCGCGTGGGACATGAAAATTGGAGACTACAATGAAAATGACATATAGATATTTTTTTTAAGTGGAAACCGCAAACAGGTAATTTCAATGTATATACGTAAATAAGTCGTGAAATTGCTCTGCAAGAGTTTAACCATTGAATTCTCCGTGAAGATTTAATTTGGCCTTATCGAAATAATTGTCTATGTTCAACCTCCTAATAAAGCAGAAAGGCAGCAATAGATGTAACTATAAAATGTAATAACTTAATTAAAGAAATGTATTCTTTAATTAAGTTATTACATTTTATTCGCGACCAAACTTTAATATCGTTTTTCATGCATTTATTTTTCTAATGATTATAGGTTCATATTGTCATATAACTATTTTATTTAACCAATTTTAACAAATAAAGAATTTTTAAAAGTTTATAAATTAAAAATGCATCTTATACATTAATTAAGAACAAAAATTAACTAGGTTGATTCGCAAAAAGATAAAACGCTTGGGTTTGCAAAATATAAAAATAAATGTTCTTGATTTGCAGAAAATGGCATTTTAAAAATATTTTATATAGAAATACTACATCTTTACAGTAAATCTCTTCTTTCTCAATCTAAAGGCGAAGAGAAACGATGGGACGAAAATAAAGACGACAAAAAAGATGTGGGGCGTCTCTCCATATGTTAAGAGTTGGAGTATTTTTTTTTCAAAAGCCAGGGGTTTGTTTATTGTTCTATAGGTTTATAAAACATAATCAAAAAAGTTTTAAAACCTTTTCATGTAGTTTATTAGACGCATTTTTTGCAATTTATGTAATTTTGTGCTAATCTTTTTCAAAAAGCTCAGATAAAATTCAAAACTTTTATAAAATCTGTCCACAAAGAAACAATACAGTCGTAGAGGTAAGAATAGATACCTCCATGGATACAACATAATGAAGTCATGTTTGCAAATTTATTAAGTATATCGAGAAGAAAAAATGCATATCTTATTACATTGTTTTTTTAATAAAATATCTAATTTATATTATTATTGAAATTTAAATGGGAAAAAGAGAGAAAATTCCTTTCAGATTTAAATGTAAGTAAATAACTTCAAAAATTCGACAAAAGCTTCTATTTATTTCTTTGAAATTGATGGCTTAATTTTAGTCCTGCAAGAACATGATACCCCATGATCATTATTCTGCCTTAATTAGAGAATTCTCGGGAATGTGAACCTTCTTGAAAAAGTAATATCGTTTGCAGAAATAACTAACCGACAACGTGCTCTTCAAAAGTTTTTGTACAAGTCAATCCATGGTAACGAACACGTGAAACAAATCAAGACGTTAAATGCGGTGAGTAATAAATACGGAGAACGAGATAAAATCTACTATTCATAAATATTTTATCTGACGTAAAACGAAACGACCTAAATTGATACGTCGTAAAATGAACATTTTATATGTTCTCCAATGAACTTTGTGAAGTGATACTCTTTTTAGGTGATGTTTAATTTTATTCCACCAGTAGTAATGATAGTAGTTGGAAATGCCTTTTTCAGTGAATAAAATCTCGTTACTAAACGATATATTTATCTACAACTATAATTTCCTGCGTTTTTTCTTGTAAACTATTGAGATGATAGCTTTGGAGGGGCCAATACTTGGGATTACAATGGTTTACCCGATACCAATGAAATTCAAAATGTTTTCGAATTGGTCACATTGTATTTTTATTTAGTGTCAACTGTAATCCTGTACATCTTATTTTTAGTTCATATCTTTTAGTTCCTTTTGGCCTTTCAATTTTTTTATAGTTCCCAATCCGTTTCCAATTTCTGACAGTGGCGGTCCTAATTTTCGAAATATATTGGGATTAAAATGGTGTCAATAGATGTTGAATTTATTTCATCACAGCCTAATAAGAATTATAATCACAAAGTATTACTATACGGACCATGCTGAAGTACAGTTCTTTTAACATTTTTCATTCCTCTTAACTGAATTATCTTTATAAAGAATCGACACATCTTGCATTCTACATTCTGTTAACGTGCCTATAGTATGTTACAATGAATATGTCTATCATTCTAAGAGTTTGTAATATATTTCTATAAAAATGGCAAAATGCTTATTTTTTAAATTTCAACACCAACAATATTTTTTTTCAGAATCGATTAGGAATTTCCATATGGTTCATTAAAATTTTCCACACAATTTTGGTACTCAAAATGAACAACAGAGACGTTATTAGTTATACCCGTATATAGGTAACAATGAAATATACTTTATACTCAGTAAATAAATGTATCAGCGCAGTCTTGAAAATTAATTATTTGTACAATTATTAAACCAACACAGTCTTTATTCCTAGTATTTTGATACGTTTATTCCTAGTATTTGTCTTAATACTTTTACTTTATTCCTAGTATTTGTCTTAATATTGCTAGTATTTTGATACGAAAATTTAACAAATTTAATTATTGTCCGTATGTACCATGTACACAATGTAATTTTCAAAACCCTGTCGAAAAATTTGAAAACGTTATTATGGAATGTATTATTAAACAAGTTACTTCATACTACATTATCGAACCAATTACAATCTTTTATTCGTACATGTATTCCATTTTTCCATATTATCTCTTAGTTACCAACATCATTATAAATTGTGGAAAATACACATGTATGATAAGTCTTATTGCACTTACATCTATCGTATTTTTTATCATATTTTTTATTCTAGATGTAAAATTTAAATAAATAAAGAGTAAATATGGCAAATCAATAAAATTAAATATAATTTGCATGCGAAATATTGTATTAGGCCCTTAGCGATAGCTGCCATTTTTTCAAAATATATCATTATAACCCAAAAAGACACTACGATGTTTATTTCTATAAAACAATGCACTAATAGCATATAAAACTATATCGTTAGTTATAAACGCGTATTAAATGATATCTGAAAAGAGAATACGCGAGTAATTTGTTATTCAAATATCAGTTTTAGAGTTGTAATGATATTACAATGAATTAAAACCAAGCTGCTAGAATAGTCCTCCAATAAAAGGCAAATGCGATCGAGAATGGGACTTGAACGACAGGAATTCTGCACACAGTTTCGTATACATAAACATTACCATTTTTTCTAGTAAGATACAAAGGGAATTATGTTTTTAAGGACACTTATTTTTATAATTTTGATTTTAGCAGCTTTTTAAATTGCGGAGTTGAGGAGAGAAAGAGATGAATATTTTTTAACAACGTTTCTAAAACTACCTGTGTTTCTGAACGTCTGTGTAACATGCTCTTTAAATTAAAGCTATAAAGGACAAAACAAAAAATAGATTACTGGAATTGCCTTTTCTGAATTTCCTCTATAAATTATTTTTCAGTATTAATTGATGAGTTCAAATATAAGCGGATTAATATATTTTATCGTTTTGGCAAATTTCAAATTTCTATATAATACGATTTCTGAGAAAACAATTGCCAAAGACTGATAAACAGGCGGTTGTGAAATAAGAAGTGTCTTATAAAATTAACATTTTCTCCCTTTTCTGTAATAAATTAAAGTTAAATTGTACTTTCAAATTTTTCTGAAACATGATTCAATTTTAATTATTCATTATTTTTAAAATTATACAAACTCTTGATAATGGCCACATAGCGAGAATGAAAACAAAACAGCTAAAAGCTACGTATTTATCGTTATGTAAAACTTGCACTATAAAAAATGGTATGTGCATTAGAATATTAAGCGTATCATCATATGTACAAGTATATAAGAATTATGTTTATTTATATTACATTTTATAACAATTTTTGAAATTTTGTTATTCCACGATTGAGTTAGTGTTAAAGAGAAATCAAATAACAGGGACGCCTTAATGTGTTTTTGGTAAATCAATCATTAATTTAGTGATTAGTGGAATGAACGACGATACGTACAAAAAGCAAAATACAGAGATTTTTAAAGCAAGGTCCTGTGCTTTTTAGGTTTAGGTAGGTAGGATTCGGGTTCTATTCCCGGTTGCTCGTCGAGCGGGGTTAGCCTAGTATTCTGGTGGTCTAATAGCAATAAATTTAGTAGCATGTGTAATATATTAAAGTAAATAAATAAATATATTGTAAGTTGAGGTTTAATCAATAATTCAATAAATCGTGATATTTCCTATGTACATGTAATATCAAATTCATATTTGCTGATCATCAAGCAGAGAAAATAGTGAACTTGGGATATCACCAAATCTATACATATAATATTAAAGCGAAGCTATGATATATTTCAAAACTGCATATAATATTAGAATATATAGGTTATCATATAATATTTACTTATATATTTTGATACTATATACGGCAGGGAAAATCGGCTTGGGTGATTGTGTAGAAAAAATATATTTGTATGATAATAAACTAAGCAATTTTGGAATTGGAATACTTGGTTGAGCGTACCTCAAATTATTAAAAATCATAAAAAAATCTGAATTTTCTTTTTAAGTTATTTTGTTAAGAATTAACTACAAATCTCCTGATCTAAATAACAGGGTGACTTTTTCCTCCATTAATATTTTGTAATTTTTTTACACATATTTCCATTTGCATTTGTAAATATGACAAAAAAATTTCCTTAGTGTCATAAAAATATAACAATGGGAAAAATTAATATAATCAACTAAGTAATATTTTAATTATTTATTTTTTATATTACAAATATTAATAAACAAATTAAATAATTATGTTTACTTCTTGTGATAAGATACTTAAAAAAACTAATTCGTTTTTTGCAACCTCTTCTTATTACAGCTTTTGTTTATTTCTTTTCAACATCTTTTCAACATTCTTTTCCATATCTTGTGCCCCAGAAATCTTAGGGGTTGTTTCGCTTTTGCTCGTACTTCCTTCCAAATTTTTGATCCAATCAAAATGTAAATCTCTCATGACTTTTTCTATAAATAGTGCCTGTATGTCTTAACCAATATAGTTTGCCAATATCGTAGTGATATGAAAAAAAATATTCCGATATAAACGTTTAACTCATGTAAACTTGCACTGAAGCCAAAATTACTTTTAAGGGTTGCACCATAAGCTACTATTTTTTTTCACAAGTATAACTTAAATATGGTTGACCAATACATTTCTAAACATTTCTAATTATAACTTTCCAATTTTAATTAATGTTAAGAGATATAAGGTTCATTTGATTCTTCTGTAAATTTTACCACGTTCTTTTACTACGTACCGTACCCCTGTTGATTAAATTTCTATCACTGTGCATAAAAAGTTAATTTGCTCTGACACTGGTAAAATAATTTACATCTGGTAGCGATGAAATTCCTGCATGTTTGCCGCGTCTTTATCTAGATGAATGTTTTCGTGTCCGCCGTCTGAGTGTAACACAATTATTTCGACGTCGTTCACGTGATCATTGCTAGACCACATGAATTTCTTGTGGACGGTGTGCTATTAAATTTTTTGAAGTCGCTGTCTTGCTACCATTAATTTCAATGCCTTCTGATTCTTTATTTTTATAGACTTCACTTTGTTTTAAACAAATTACAATATAATTGTTGAACGCTACGAAAAAAAAAACAAAAAACCTTTTATTTTTAAAATTAGCAAAACTAGAATATTTGCAAAATTTTCAATCACCATTTTTCTTCTAACTGGAAATAAAAATCATTATTTTTGCATACGTACACCACGAAATAAAATGTAAATATAAGTCCAGCCTAAGCTGCTGAAAAGTTATTTAGGGAACAGAAAATTCAATAATTGTGTCATACTAAATAAAAAGACACGAAATTGTGCTAAAGCATAAAAGTAAGATACAAACTGAACTACCTATATAAAATTGTCAAAACTTCTCAGTGAAACATTTTCTGGAGGATGCTTCTGGAAATTTCAAGTAAAAATTGTTAATATTAATTTATTCATCTATTTTCCATAATTTAAAATATATTTAGTGAGTTGAAATTGAATTTCTATTGTACAAATTAATTGGCTCAAAAAGATACCGTATAAATTAGTCGTAACAACAAGTCGTAACAATAGCACATTGAAATGTAATGGCAAACCCATTACATTACCAATAGAAAAGTCCGTTGATGACAATTAGCAGTATTTTTCCTCAAGCACGTTATTTTAATAGTACTAATATACACATTATGAAAGGTTAAAAAGTATTTAAAAAAATATACTTCGTCCCCAAAGCAAAAACGCAATATAAATATTTAGCTTTGTATATATTGCGTAATTTCCAACGTAAGCAAGTTAAGCAGAGGAAAGCGAACATTATACTCTAATTTTTCACAACACAAATCCAGAATACTCTAATTTTTCACAACACAATTCCAAATTAGTCAATTTAACAAGTGAACATCAGGTTTTTATTTCACTTTTCCACTTTTACCTGAAATGTCCTCATTTTCATATTACATTTAAAATATTTTCGCATGTTAATTAAGCTGTCATTTTGATGGCACTTAGATCAGTCTCGTATTTTAACATGTATATAAAAGATCAAGCAAATGTAGGAAGAAAAGTAATCAATCCTAAATTACTCAAAATTGCTTAGTGCAAGATTCCTTAACAAGACTTTAGTCGTGGTCTTTCTGAAATCAAGTAATCTGTATATTTAATTCACGCACGAATAAAGAAGACCATACAAAGATACGCAAAAACCTAATAAAATGTTATCAGTAAATGTGCTTACAAGGGACACAGTTCAAATCCTTGAATATATCGCTGAAGTTCGTTGGATTAT
The DNA here is from genome assembly GCA_039881145.1 of Druceiella hillmani. Classification (NCBI taxonomy): domain Eukaryota; kingdom Metazoa; phylum Arthropoda; class Insecta; order Lepidoptera; family Hepialidae; genus Druceiella; species Druceiella hillmani. The sequence goes on from JAYKKI010000103.1 coordinate 3,736,425, forward strand.
GCGAATAAAACAAGGATTAGGACCCTGATTTATTAACAAAGAACTATTGTGAGCATAAACTGTGTCATATTGTGCATTATCTCGGTTTAGATAGTGAGTTGATTTGCTATTTCTTATTACCTTGTATATTTTTACCTATTCTACAGATTACAACATATAAAATAAGAAGTAGCTTCAGAATATTTTTATATATTGGTTTTCCGGCGCAAATCCATCGATCTTATCTAATCCGATCGTTTTGAAAAATAGAAATTTTAGAACAAATTTTACCACTCTTAAAATAGGATGAAGCTTAGAATAAATCTAGGTTAAATTTTGTAAATATATAGGATTGATCGAATACTTTTAAAGTGGTGTTAATTGAACGGAAAAACATGTGGAAAATTCATCTCAAAACCGGAGAACCCAAATTGTCTAATACTAAAAATAGTTTTTGAAATAAACTCTTTTGCAAAAAAAACGGGCACTTATAGGAATAAACCATATCAGAGTTGTTTTATTATTATTTGATGCATTTTATATGGCGATATGATGAGAATATTGTTATTTATTATTGAGATATCGTTTTTACCTACTTCAGTCATTAAAAATACGAATAAATAAAAAAAAACGATGTGAAGTTCATAGACGAGCGTTTTCATACTGGTACATTAAAAATGGCTAAAGTTTATTTATGAATATTTTTTATTAATTTAACATAAAATTTGAAAATTTAGTAACAAGTATTGCCTCCTCTAGCTAAAATCAATGGGCTTAATCTGCTAGTCATGCTTTCGACGACGTTTTTTATCATTTTCTAAGGAATACGTTCCCATTCAGCGACGATCACATTTTTAAGGGCCTGAATGTTTTCTGGAGCTGGTTTTACGGCTCTGACGCATCGTTTGAGATTATTTCATATGTGTTCTATCGAATTGAGGTGGGGACTTCTAGCTAGCCAGTCCAACAGACGAATTTCGGCCTCCTGCACATGCGCATCAACGTCTCTAGAGCGGTGGGCGCGAGCGTTGTCCTCCATAAAAATAGACTCGCCTCCAATTGCTGTTAATGCGGGTTGGGCATGAGGAATAAGAACCTCTGTTATGTACCTTTGTGCATTAAGTGTGCCATTTTTAATAATAACTAACTCGGTATGGTCATTTGAGTTAATACCACCCAAAACATTACGGAGCCTCCACCGTAGATGTGATTTCTTCAAAGCACACTACTGCGATGCGTTCTCCAGGTCTTTGCCAGACTCGCCGACGTCGATCCTCAATCTAATCGATATACGAGCTTCATCGGAGAATAAAACACTATTCCAGTCTTGTTGAGTTTATGACGAAAAATTTTGAGCGAATTTTAATCTGGCAACTCGATACTCACGGAGCAATGTAGGGCTCCGAGCTGGGCGATAGTTACGTATATTTACGGCCTGAAGTCTCCTTCTGACTGTCCATAGGCTTACTCGTGTACCTCTAACGTCTTCAAGGTTTTGTTTGAGATCCACGTATGTAACTTGACGATTTCGTAGCGCATGACTGACTCTGAAGTCTTGTGGCTAAGTGCACCGTTTTCTTCCAGAACCGGACCTTCTACTGACGGAGCCCGTTTTTTTTCAATAATTTTACTAGCTCTTATCATTTTTTCAACCATACTGAGGACAGCAAACAGAAGTGAACTAAAGCAGCAAACAGCAGAAATTTAATTAAAATTTATTTGTTCAAATAAAAACGTAACAAATGAAAAAGGACTTAATAAGAGTTGGATTTCATTTACCGCCAAAAATACGTTTTTGTCAAGGAAACAGAATTTTCATTCAAAAAGAATAAACTTCAAATTTAGATCGTTCGTTTTTATGTGCCAGAATACACTATACCTGCCAGTAAAAATTACAATGAATACAACCTCTTAATAAATAATATTTTGTTAATAATATGACATAATCGAAAACGTCCGTTTTTTATGCAAAAGAGTGTACCATAACTCCAGCTTCTATATTATTTTGCCATCATTTATTGGCAAAAAGAAAAACTCCCTAAGATCTATTCTCTCATGACACTTGAGGCATCTCCCCGTGACGTTTTTTTTCATTTTGATGAAAAATGTTTATTTGAAAAATAGTACATTTGTTTCTACAATTTCGAGTATTAGTCAATTAAGATTTTAGTTAAATCATAGTTTCGTATTTATTTTTTCCTCATGGTATACATAGGCATGTCATCTAAACTATATAAACAAATAACATCATATATAACAACGTCGTCCAAATGTTGGTTCCTCGTGTACTGTTTTCAATTTTTATTTTGCCCCTAACGTTATATATTACAAAATATTATTTATTAATTATTATTTATATACTATAAAATATATGCTCAAAAATTATGAAATGTACCTAATTATCATATTACATTTTATTATTATGACGAATCAACTGTACATAATTGTCAATATTGACCTCATTATTCACATCGTTAATATTTCTTATAAAAAATTTTATTTATTGAATAAATATTGATAACTTTTCCATGGCGAAACAGTAATAGGCAGTATAAATGTTGTTCGAAGTTGAATTTAAGTTTTATTGCAAACAAAACAAACGATTAATTACTTTTATCATATCATTAGGATATATACAAGTATTAACGCTGAAAAACAATAATACAATTTTTAAAGATGAGTATTGCTTTATGAGTGTTCTTTCAAACCGAAGAGTTATTAAAGGAAAACAAAAGGAAGAGGGGATGGTTTATATTTAAATTACATTTTTTTTATTTAGAACTATCTTCAATTAGGTAACATTATACAATAATCTGTGAATATTTTTTTTTTAATTTCGTAACTTAAAAGTAAAAATAACGGAACCGTTACGAGATCACTCTTTCATCCTCCTTTCCTTTTTTGTAGAAAAAATTTGCCATAATAAGGCAGCATTGTGGCTGAACACCCTGACATGAATATATTTTACTAATTAACCCGCAAAAATAAAAACAATGTATTTTATTTTTAGTTTTTGAAGTTTTATTGCGTAAATTTAATTTGATGATGCATATGTTTGTTCTGTTTTTGTAATTATTTGTACTGTCGAGCAACTATATTGGGCCGATGTAAGTTATTCATATTTTATTTATCCTCATATTACTTCTGATTCTACAATGATTATGCACAATTAGATACATACCGAAAAAAATCGACAAACTACCACCTATTTTTTTAGCAATCGAGATTACGGATAAGGAATTTCGATGCTGAAAAATTCATCGGACAAATATATAATAATTTCGCTTAAAGAACCTCATACTTGAATTAATTATAAGTAAACATAAAAATTTGTATTGAGACAAATCACTTTCATACTCATTTGTATTCCACAGAGAATATTTTTTTCAGTTTAGGTTATATTGAGCTTTTACCAAAACATATGAAAATAATATATTTCTTAACGTCACTTATTCGAAAAGTAGATTTTCTCAATATCCTGTATTTCGATAGTAGTTATTACTGTGTGAATTAAGTACGAGTATTCTTTAACTCCTATAATTTAATTAATTATTAAGAAGTATCGAGTAATGTAAATATGCTATAGAGAGTTTACCTAATTTTAATAAAATTTGATATTTGTTATTATTTTATGTGTATTGATTGCCCGTTGAGATAAACAGAATAATATACATATATCAATATAACTTTTTATGCCAACTTATTAGTTGGTTAATCTAATCAACTTGTAACTTATTAATTAAGGTCGTTCTTTTTGAATACTTCAACTAAAATATCAAAATAGGCTTAACTGAACGGAAAAGAGTAAGCGAAATAAAAATCGCGTTTACTTAATTGAATGAAAACCTTTAGGGAATGGCAGAACGCCTTTATGTGTTTACAATTTCTCCGCCGTCTTTGACCCATTGTGACTTTATCCTTTCATATTATTTTTTAACCTTTTTAATGGGCTTGTCGGTAATGTATTCCAGTCATAATCGAGAACGATATCTTTCAGAAAATAGCTTACTAGTTTTGGATAATAAGATTAGATATAGATTTTTATACCCAGTGTCAGGAAAACGGAATTATTTTAAAAATTATACCTAAATAGGTTTCATGTACAAATAATATTGGGTCTTGTCGATTAAAACAATTATGTGCATTGATTTCATCCATATATTTTTATAGTTAGTGGGATAGTTTTGGCGTATCACTATTGCACATGCTAGAATCAACTTCTAGCCTCTAATTATCCAGCAATAGTCACATATTGAAAATTAATTTTAAATGCAAGTTTTCCCGAAAAATAAATACAAGTTGGAATCTAATACGAAAATTTCGCATCTATAAAATTTACAAATGTCTCGCCAATTGGGGTTTTCGTAGTAGAAACTGCTCTCGATATTATCCGTATTAATTATTAAGTTAATAACTTTATTGCAAAAACTACTTACAGAGAAAGTTATCCCACAAAAAAATAACACAACCTAAATTTATCTATTTGTATATATTTGGCGTTAATTTTGAAGAAATTCATTGTTCACAATTAAATGAAACTACGTGATGTAGTGTTATTCCTACTTCCTTTAAGTTCTTCACCACGACCTAAATTTTGTTGTATTGCAACATCTTCAGGTGGGCTGTTAGCAAAGATTTATCTAGATTCATTTAGATATATTTATCTTTTATTCGGGGCGATACCTAACATGACAATGACGAGAAAGATAAAAAATGTATGTTTCATGCGCACAGTTTATATTCTGTTTGGAGCATATTATGTATATATGTTACTGAACAGAAATATAAACAAAATTATCAAATATTAAAGAACCTTAAAATTTTTCGACAAGTACTTTCCAAGTCAATTTATATAAAAAATGGGGTAGAATGTATGTCTAGACGGACACAAACATTTTGGACGTTCAAATCTGCTTATAACTAAAAAACAGAACTTGATATGTAATGCAATGTGTTCATTTGTTACTTACATTTAACATTATCCTAACATTGAGAAAACACGCGACATCTTTGTTTCCTATGATGTAGAATATCTTGTGATGGAGTACAATTTTCATTTTCGTTATGCAATATGCATTTTCCTCATGTTGCAACCTTTCTTCCCTTTCCTTTCTTTTATACGTGGTTATTTTTATTACGTCTCAGTAGCCTTTCTTGCGACACAGAAGAAGTGGCATCACGCGTAACATTTTACTGGATAAAGATATTTCATCATACGTTGCCCGTCGACATTTTCACACGTTACGGCATTCCAAATTATTATTTATTCACGTACATATTTTACAGTACACGTTACGGCACTTCCCACGTTACGACACTCCAAATTATTATATATTGTCATTCTCAAGCGCGAGGTCCCTACGGGAAAGAAGTTGTATCATTCACCTTAAATATACTATAGTGGGATTTGGGCAGAATCTTGGCCTCTCTTAAAAGATTGGAGGAAACAATATTTGCAAAACTTCAAGGTCAAAAAAATATTAATATTAGTGCAAGTTAATAAAAAAATAATAACTATTCTTAAGTTTTGTATCTATGAGCTTTCGCGAAGTATTTAAAAATAGACCATGCAATTCTATAAGTTATTGTGATTAATTAAATTACAACAAATATTTCAATAACATTGGCAAAAGTAGTTTATTTAAAATTTTAATTAACGCAACTGAAAAGTAGACCATTTGTGTATGCTAAAAGTTTACTGTTTTCTTCTATTTTTTTAAATTACATACCTTGCATGTAATTCAGTAAGTAGAAGTATATTTGATGGCATTAATTTTTTAAGCTATTTGAAATATTAAAACTGTTTGACCGTTAATATAGACTGAATTACGAACTAATCAGTAAATTATAAATATACTAGCTGTCCCCTTTTTCTTTGACCAGCAAAAAGGAGCACAGCAATACTTTTATTTATTTGCTAGTTCATATTATAATTAATTAAGGTCAGCAATTTTCCAAAAACGTGTAAATATATATATATATATATATATATATATATATATATATATATATATATATATATATATTTATATATATATATATATCTATCTGTGAGTATAAATAATAATATTCTTTAGTTATTATTAAATTCTTGTGCAATTTTCAATTCCCCTTCACTTCCTTTTTTTAGGGTTTCAGTCCCCAAAAAGTACTTCTTTTTATTTTTATGGGCTTAAAATTCTGAATAATTCGTTACGACGTGTCATTAAGGCTATATGTCAAAAAATTTTAACCGAACACTAATTACATATGGGTTATTTATCATATGTTGGATTTTTGAAATTAATTTTTATGTCTTTTAATGTGAATCGCATAAACAGAAAATTTCGAAATTATAGTAAGGAAAAACAAAAAATATTCTTAACTTTTCTGTAAAATGGAAGAATATTTTTTGAACTAATGTCACAATTAACAAACTACATGTGATCCCAGTTTCACCCGTGTAGAATTATGTAAATTAATTAATTGAGGCGTAATGAAATGCTGGTCTCCCACCGTGGTCACAGAACATTTTCGCTCCTTCCGCAAAACTATATAGCTCGCCTGGGTCGGAAGTGTATTGGCGGAAATATTTATAGTAATTATTCAATAAATAAAAGGTGAGATATCTGTGTTTTTAATATTGAATATATTTTCCACCGTTTAAAGAGTGTTCCCCTACTTAAGAACCATAGCTTTACGGTAGATAACCTAAAATCTTTAGCAAGATATGAACTTTATGACATAAAATGCATTTCTAAAATCGAACGTGGGGTTCTAGAGATTAGTACGAACAAACAAATAAAAAAAAGACTCGCTCTGTAAAATTACACATATTCACACTATACAGAAACTCACATTGCCTATTTCGGTTTAAATTATTCTTGGTCTTATTTACATTTAAATAAATTTATGGATAAAAAATCTCAAAATAAAAAAAACAAATAAGGAAAATGAAATACGAGTGTAGTTGTAACATCAAAACCCAATTATTATTAAGACTTTCGTCAAAATAATGTTATGACACCCTATTGTCTATGTACACATTTATATCCAGATTAGTCAGATAATATGAGGCTTAAATTATAAATTGTTAATTATGGTTTCTTCTTATGATGTCAACTTATTATGGATCATTACACTAAAAAAGTATAAACGTCGCGACTGTACATTTCTGAGCTGCAATTTAGAAATGTGATATTTTCTATCAACCAACCCGTAAAAATTTCAAACAAATTACTTTTCCAGCTACCTCTCGCTTATCTCTGCAAATCTCTAAGCATGCTCCGATACCCTGGAATGTATTTTCAAGAATGCGAAATTTAAAAAGCAGTTACAATATATCGTGACTTATTAGAAAATGAAGAAAACATTAAACTTGGGCATTACGTTCAATATTTTAGGAAGAGGAAAACCGGAGAATATCGCCTAATAATGAGTTTATGGAAATTAATTTCGTTCACATATATGTTAGGATTAGAGAAATAAACTAAAATAGGGAATTTGAACATTTTCATATTGATAGAAAATTATTTCTTACATCAAAATTTTATATATTATTAACGTTAATATTACCATTTAGGTCTTCGTAAAATTTTTCCTTACAAGTTCCTCATATAATAAATATAATTGAACTACCTTCTAAAATCTATATTTATAATAATAGACTGACTGAAGCTCAGATTTCATTTCAAAACATTATCGACATTTGAATTAAGCTTGAAACTAAAGTTATTTACTGTCGTAAATATTGTCTCTTATTGAAAACACTTTTGAGATTGTTTGGCGAATGACAGATTGAATTCAACAAATTATAGCAAAAATTAACAAGATAGTGGTAACAAATAAATCGGGACTATATAATAATATTTTATCATAAAGTTACAACATAACAATCGCTTTTATATTTAAATCTTCCAGCGCTTCTAAAATATTTACAGATATTTTACGATATTAAAATTCAAGTTCTTACACTTAGTCCCTGAGCTTATTTAAAACCTTACACGCTCTCTGAAAAGCTATTTCTTACGTCAAATGAAACTTTATTACTCTTGCAATATAGGGACTAAATAAACTGAATAAATTGCTTCGTGAATAAATAAAATAAAACGATGGCAACAAAGGGCTGGCTTCGTGTTCTGCTTTAACATAGGATACATTTGAATTTCTCAGCTTTTAATTTTTTTTTATTCGATTACATTCACATCGACAATGAGAAAAAGTTTATTTATTGATATCAAATTAAAGCTATTAATTATTATTTTAATATACTGTTTATTTGCATATAAAAACTCGCTAAAAATAAGACCATTCATCGATTAAAATAGATTCAATATTTAAAATTACCACCAAAAGCGGCCTATAAATAGAATTTAATAAATGGAATAACAATTACCAAAAGTCAATATATCGCTTTTCATAATGTAATGGACAAAATTGAGGGAAAAACTTTAATATTTCATTTCACATTAGAACATTTTAATTAACATGATCAAACAAAGCTTTTATCAATATAAAGGCCATTTTGACCTAATTCCTTTTTGTTTGTACTATTATTTCGAGTTGCGTTGAAAGTAATAAATAGTAAGTTCATATTTTTTAAATCATGATATTTTGTACTTTTGTGAATAACGTCTTCAAATCAAATGTTGCCTAGTTACTTCTAGCAATTCCAAGTTGCGAAATATTACAATATATTCGTAATCTATTAGATATTAGAACCGCAATATCTTTTTATGTAAATGAGTATCAATATGTTGAATTTGGGAAAGTGATTTAAGTTAGAACTTTCAATAGATCTGGCAAGACCATCAATGTGAAATTCTAAATGTATATATCATGTCACATTTGCAAAAATGGAAAATTGGAAATATGGATGTCTCTATGATATCAAAGTAACACATAAACTGCCCATGAAATATAAAATACCTAACAGAATGCCGCACTTTGTAGAAATACAAGGCTAAAAACGCCGCAAGCTTCGAGTTCTTTAACCAATCTCATGTTAAACGTTACTTGAGTTAAAATATGCATAAAAGTGGATTATTTATGTAATTAATGTAATAACTGCAACAATTTATTGCTATAACCTAACTTCAAGAAACATTTATTTTCCAAGTTCCAAATTTTCATGGTTTTTTATTTTTTATTATTTTCATATCTTTTCAAATTCGGAGATGGAGGATCGAACGAAGACAAACAATAAAATCCGTTCATGTGAGATAACTTAAAAAAAGCAAAAAAATAATATAGACGATAAATTGTATTAATTGTGAAATAGTCTCAAGGAATAATGACATTGATACGTAGTCGATTGATATTTAACAGTAAGTTATTTAAAGAAAATGTCAAAGAAAAGGCGATATTTTCATGAAAGCTGTTGTTTTTCTACTAAATATTGAAATTTATATTTGAAGTTTATTGTATCGTACAATTGTCGCTTGCTTGGAAATTTCACAGAGCGCGTAAGGATGATTTTTCAGCCAGTGAATCACTTATTAAAAATTATTGGGGTCAATTTTTAGGAAACGGTTACATTGCCCAAAAAATCTAGAAACAGGCTCAATCTATATGTTTAGTGATTTGGTGCGGCTCAAATTTTATTTCAAACCTGGTAAGGTTTGTTGAATGTTGTAATTGACATCAGCTATTATGATTTCGGACAGTTTCGGAAAATAAAAGAGATGGGGTTTCATTGGTAAGTCATTACAAATTAACTGTTTTTCCGCTCACCGTCAAGAAAACTTTGTTATTTAGTAGAATTATTGAAATTTCCAAACAAGCACTGAGGTAAGCCAAAATGTCCTAGAGTTTGATATATAGTGATAATACTATGATTACTAATAAGTAAATATATATGTGGTAATAAATTAAGAATCCATTATTTAATTAAAATTAAGGCAGCTAACTAGTAGACATTTTAATAACTATGTTAATAATGGCTGCTTATAAAAGAAACGTTTTTGTCAATTAGTTTTGTAGTATTAATCTATTTATTTTTTAAGGTTAGTAAAGTTATACGAGTATAATAATTTTGAATATTTATTTTGATAATATTCTATAAGCCTTTATAGTTTTGAATTGTACAGTCTCCTTAAAATCTATCCAATGGTTTTCATGTGATGGTTCCTCGTTACGATTTAATTCGTCGGTCTAAATAAATGAATGCGTACATTATTCGATATACATATCACGTGCCGCTAATGTATATTTCGGTTATTACAATTTTAACTATAATAGCATGTAGAACTATATCATTACGTGGTCATATTGCTAAGTTTTAAAATTTTATATATATCGGGTTGTAGCTGCAAAGTTATTTTCATGTTCCAAAATAACAGGGTTTTTTGAATATCTTTCTCAATTCGTATCTTTCATAAATGACTGCTAAAGGACAAAAAAGCGGTCACTTGTTCGGTAATAAAATATCAATGGAGATTTATATACATATATATATATATATATAAATATATATATATATATATATATATATATATATATATATATATATATATATATATATGTATGTAGATAAATTGTTTTGGATAATAAAGAATCAAAGACCATTAGAGATTTTTTAAAAATTCCTTTAAACGATTAATTGTGGCAGTCTCTACCCTGTGAGACCTTTTGGATCTTGTCTATCAGTGACATCTTGTGCGAAAAATAATTTATGTATTTTTTCTATTATGGTTATGGAATATCACTAAAAGAAATGCAGAGATCACATTAATTCCTTGAAATGTTTTTCTTAAAAGAAGTACTTCATTGGTGGCCCAATTTGTCCATATCAGGCCATTTTCGTTATACTACAGCCTGTATTTAAAAAGTAAACAGGCTGTGAACTAGGCACTATAATTACACAAGGAAAACTAATAATGTTATTTATAATGGTAATAATATTTAAATTGTTTGATAGAAATATAGCTCACCCTCAAGTGTTTAAACTAAAATATATTAATATTAATAATTTTTAATTAATTTTTTACATATAGAGTAAGTAGAATAAAATAAAGTTGAATGTAGTGAAATGAGTAGAATAAAATTATTAACATATTCGAAATAAATTGCCTTTATTAAATTACAATACATAAAAAACATCTTTTTAATAAAACACGTTTTAAATACTTGAAAACGTCTCTGTTACATCTGACATGTCCACTTTCTTCCAGTTTTTGTCTTAATTGAGACAATTTTTTGCACTATGACGAATAAAATAATTCTTTGCAAAAAAACTTGAATAAAGAAATGAATACAGTCAACGTCGAGGAAACATGGTTAACCATTAAACTATTGATTGAATCATTGCGACCTATCCTTCTTCGAAGCTACATAGAATCTAATTATTCCTTTACTTCTCCTACTAAAACATAATTGTTGTATCTTTATCATTAAAACTTATTGTATCCTCCATAATCATGTGCGAATAAAAGATGCAATAAATTCCGCAGACACAATCTAATAGTGGCCTTTGTGTAACTTAAAAGTTAGTGAAAATAACCGAGGAAGAAAAAATACGAATAATGTGCGGCAATACCTTCTTTCACGTTTCCGTAAGGAAACCGGTATTTAAGCAAAAAAACACTAAATCTGCCCTAAGCTAGAAAGCATGTCTTCCTAAACTAGAAACTATATATAATTATATCGAAAGGAAGAGTGGTGATTTTAATCCCAGAATCTACTAACTTTTTAATCAGCTTGGTTAGATTAATCTCTTTTTATGGAAACTATACAACTATTCACAGAGACAAAAAAATTGTGAAGGCTTTTAAAAATAGGAATGGGTACAACGACAACTCCTCTCAAAGCGTCTCTGTAGAAAAATCTCGACTTTTCAACAAATGTGATAATTTTCCGAAGGCCCCCCACCTACAAGTTGTCACGAATAATTCTATCACAACAACTGTTGCCTGGGAATATTACTTTGCATTGTACTTTACGTTTAACTTTAAAACATTTAACCGAAAATTCGTTTGCTGTCGAGGAAAGGAATAGTAAAGCCAAGTCAAAATAAAGTAGACAAAATAAAATTTAAGTTAAATTGTTCTTGTCTGAAATTGCGAGTCGAAAATTTCTTTTCTTGGATTGGATAACTCACTTAATTGTTTGCATTATTTTTTCAAATTTTATCTTGCCTTCAGTTTATCGTAGATTTGATATTTTTGCCCGTCAGTTTCATATAAGTACGAGTAAACAATGTAGCTTAATTTAAAATGCATAAAAGGTAACTTCAATTTTTAATTTATGTGTTATTTAAACATTCAATCATTAAAATGTGGCTTTTCTCAACTCCAAAAGATATCAATATTTAATTTATTTGTTTTCTTATATAAATTCAATATGCAATAAACAAATATTCAAACAATGCCTTAAATTTTTCTAAAGACGAACATATTTACACAGGGGCAATGCTTTTCAGTTTCTAAATTAAAAGCAAAGGGATGCTTAAATTCTGCTCAAATAAGTGAAATATAATAAAATAAATATTTCAACATTTAAAAAAAAATCTTTAATAGCAACAATATATTATGTACCGTGACGATATGTGGCTTCAAAGTATTTTAAGTGAATAGAAATGACAAAACATTTTTAACGGTAAAAGTTACTTTTTTATAAATTAAAAAAAATTATTGTCCTTAAACCATCCGAAACTTTTATATTAGTCGTTTTTAAGATTAAAACTCTGTACATTTCTTTTGTTAGAGCTATTTAAGTATTTGGTTTTTATTTTTTTTCAATTAATGTTATTGTTTAAAAAGGTAATATTGTACTTACGGCGTCAGAGAACAGTCACTTTGAAAGCAAATAATCAAATATTTTTCACTAAAAATAAATGCAAATATATATGCTTTTAACTTTGATTCGATTCAAGTCATATTTTTATTAGAGTGGAATTACTAGAGAGCTAAAAATATTGGAATTCAAATTCGAATTTTACAAAGTAGAATTGTATCGTGTTTTTTTCAGTTTATGCTTCCAAGGGAAATATGCGATAATGCCGAGTTTGTATCGGTGCCTGCTATCGATACATCAGATTCATCGATCAACCAAGGTGATCTGTATATTCAAACTTGTGAGCACATTGATTCACAACTATCTTGTAAAATAGCTCAAGAACCATACATCTCGTAATTGGCCCAATTATTAGTTCCGAATCAAGGAAGGGTAACTAATCAAGGCAGGAAATGGAAGTAAATGAATATTTGTAATTTTCAATTCCCCTTTATCAGAACAAAGTGGGCGCTGAATACACAAAAAGTTCTGCGGACTTTACTTGCTTAATCATTCTATGTACAGCAACATATTAAAACTGAAAAAGGCCTGGCGACTATTTCTTAATCAGAACAAAAGAGCTCGAAGTGGACCATCTATTTTCAAGAGATCCTCCGTATATTGCACATTATAATGAACACGAATCAAATATTTATGCAAATATTTTATTCATCACTATCTAAAATTGGTGTACATTTTGTTATTTTAATAGAAGATAAACATCATGTATTTACTTATATTTACTACATAATAAATTTCGACTAATTAAAGATATTATCCTAATAATTTAAATTACAATTGCCTTATACAATATTCATTACCAAACTTAATAATTCATTTAATTAGATTTGTAAAAGTTGTGGCTTGGTTGACACTTCGCTTCGCACTTAAAATCGTACGCATTACATCTGTTAAGATATTTATAAATATTAAAATTATATTTCACGAGGTAAATGTATTTACTGGTGTTGATTTGATCTATAAATAGCAATATTATGAATTCGTCAAAAACTATGTGATGAATAATCATTGCTATATTTATCTGGTAATCTTCATATACATATTTGGTAAGCTCTCACTTTAAAATTTTACTTTCAGTAATTTTTGGAAGTGGGAGGGTTGGGGTCTACTTCTGAATATTTTCGATAATGTCTCTGACTTGATCGGAACTTAAAATTTGTGAGAAAATAATTTAAGGGATGTTAGTTAGATTGGTATTTTTTAATCATTTATTAACTGTTGAATTTCAGTCTATAATTCGTTATATTTTACATGTATATACCAAGGTCACAGGTAAGACGTAAGATTAAGATATCATACAAACTTTATACTTGGTTATTGCTATAAAATACTACATAACTTACTGTAATGTCTATTTACTTTTTTTACACATGATTATTTAAATATAAATTTAACTATGTATCATCGAAATATATAAATTATACCAGATGTATTCTAATCAATATGAATTATAAGTATTTCTGTTAATAATATCAATAATTTTTCCTATAAAAATATGGAAAAGAAAAACTATTACAAAATTTCAACTAAAAACGTCATTTGCATTTGTCTATGAAAGCTTTTTAATTATCCGTCCAACTTTATACATGGCCAGACACATGAAACTATTATATAACACATGGACTTAACAAAATAAAATTAATTTATTTAAATATTTTGATTAGTTAAGTATGAAATAATGGAAGGCAAAAAGAAGTAAGAATGAAAAACTTAGTAATTGGTGATAGATGAAAAAAAGGGCTGGAAACTTATTTTCAGAGATTGACAGAAGAAACAGGAGAATGACAAGATCTGCAGAAAGACCGTCATAAAGACTAAGGCTCATCAAAGGCTGTGATGCCATAGAGGAAGAGAGGAATAATTAAAAAACACCTAAAAGTCGCAGAGCGCCCCAAACCCATTTTCATAAATATGATACCACTGAATTCATCTCAGCATTACAAGGACTATTGACAAAATATAATTTAGAAATAAGCAAATATGACGGATATGGACGGAGATGCTAATCATCTGACATCGAAAAAATTAAAATTTTCAAAATTTTTCGCGGATGATATAAAATTATCGCATTTCAAATATATTAAATGTTGTATATAGTACAATGTTAACCACGGACAAAATAATAGTTACTATTAACAGATTACAAAATAAACGAACTGGTTTTAACGTTTACCTCCAATCTGTTAATTGACTGAACGTACAGTAAATCGTTAATAAATCAAGTGAATATATCATAAATAAAATTACACGTTACACGGTACACGTTACACGAAACACGTTAACGAAATATTCGACGTAAGAACTGCATGTATAAATCTTTTTGTGTTCAATATTTGGTTACAGTCCATTCTTAATTCGCTTGTCACTACGAAATTTTTTAAGTTTAACAGATTTATCGATTTCAATTAGCGGTCTGAATTTTTTTGAGAAAATTAATTATATCATAAATTTAAACTGCGCTCTACCACTTTGACTAATATATTCGAATTCGTCAATAAATTTAATACGTGTATGTACTAAATACGAATGTGTAACTAATAAGTATTTTACTAACTCAATATCCTTTAATATCTGAGGTTTTAATTTTCTAAGGATTTTATTTTTGAATATTGAATATATTTGGCGTTAATTTTGTAGAAATTCATTATTCACAATTAAATGAAACTACGTGACGTAATAATAATAGCTAACGTGACGTAGTAATAATAATAAGAATACTACATCACGTAGTTTCATTTAATTGTTAATTGTGGATTTTATTTTTTTTTAAAATCCTATTTCCTTAACACATATCGTATTCCCATGAAGAGTGTGAGTAATAAATGGAAATGTGTTGTGTGTGTCGGGGCTCATTGAGGGTAATGTAAATTAATTTGCGTGTGAGGATGATATTACGTGAATAATTTGATGGATGCCTGTCTGAAATCCGTAGGGGATGTGAAAAAAAATTGGCCAAATTAATCGATTTTAATATGAATATTTTAATAAAATATTTTTATATTAAGCAATTACATAAAACATAACCGGTAAGCAAAAAGTAAAAAGCTAGAAAGGAAAACAGATTATTAAACTAATATAACAGTTAAAAAACCCGGCTGCGACTAAAAAGAATAAAATAAAAAACAGTTTTACATCTTATGTTTTATAAAAAGTTAAATCCCAATTTGTCAATTAAACTGATAAAAACGTATGATTATTAAAAATTTAAAATTTAAAATGAAAAAAAGAGATAAAAACAATGATAATGGCAATGGTATTGGATTTATTGTAAAAGTAATTTTGTGCTATTAATGCTTAAATAAGACTTCGGGTATATGTGCATCATGGCTGGCTAGAACGAAGCCCAGTCTGAAAATTCTATTTTCAATCACTTTTTCGAACAGTTGGGATCGTATATTGGCAATAACGTAGCAAATGTTCTCTTCCAAGTGGTTCAACGTCTGTGGTATATCGGCATAGACTAGCAACTTTACATATCCTCAAACAAAATAATCTATAGGTGTGATACCAAATGTTAGTGGAGGTCAACTCATAATGGAACTATGGGAAATTTTGCGCTCATCTAACGTTTGATTGTGTCGCGTGTTGTATGGCATGTTGCATCATCTTGTCGAAGCTAAATCTCTTCAAATTTAACTCTCATAATTAACTGTAACGTTTTTGATGGCATCATCTTTGAAGAAATACGAGTCAATGATTCCATCAGTCCATAAAGCACATCAAACCGTGGATCTAATAGCATCCCAAAACAGCAAATGAATTTTCTTCATTGCAAGTTGGACAATTTTTTTATTAAAGTAGTCCTTGAATTGAAAATGAGCCTCGTCGCTGAACAAATCATTGCTCAAAAAACTTGATTAAGGATTGGACTTCCAGATTGAACTTCATTCAAACCAGCCGCACATTTACCTGAAACCGTATTTAAACAAATTAACTTGCAATAATAATGTTTTTAATTTTTTTACATACAGTTTGCCTCATGTTACACGATATTGCTTTCCTTCCTTTTATTATACTTGTACTTAGTCTTTAAAACATATTTCTTTTAAGTTTTTAAATAATGTCTTATAAATAACTATGTGTTATGATAGATATTGAAGGACAATTTTATATTTTGTTATGACAATTATCGAGTTTCGAAAATAATTGCAATAAAGAATAGTAATTGATCGGTTTTCGGTATTTTCTTAATGGCAATGGCAAAGAATCTGTTTCTTAAAAAAATATGCTACAGAAGGTATATGATCGTTCTATATTTAATATATTAAATGCTACATCTAGAAAAATATCCTCACACCAATCGCGCGAAGTCTGTTTTCTATTTACGAATATTCGCGCACGGTAATCACATACGAAAATACCTAAGTGTTGCTTCGTGCAACTCTCAAGCAAGCTCGTGTCATGTACGCGAAAGTAGTTGCCGTAGTAAATAAGCTCGCGTTTATTTCAGTTTATTTCTGTTTAGGACGTCGTTATCATGTGAGATCTTCCCCATGTGGTTACTATATTAACTTTCAATTTTGATCGTTATAGATTGAGAGTAAAAATATAGTGTAATGGTTGTAATCGAGCTTTTATTAGGCTTTTAAGAATATTTATAACGTAATATATTAAGTTTATAAAATATAGATATAAAATTATTGTAACTTAGCTGATACTTGTATTTATCTACATTTACTTAAATTGGTTATCGAATGTAAGCATATATATTGACGTCCGTTTTTGAAACGCAAGGGAACTTTTTTTCGCATACTTGAAAAGTTTGCATCAATGTAAAATTTCGATAATTTCCAAATATTTACATCTGGGTTAAAAATAATTAAATAATATTAAACACTTTATATGCATATATATATATATATATATATATATATATATATATATGTGTGTGTATATATATATATATATATATATATATATATTTATATATATATATACATATATATGTGTGTGTGTACACAGTTTAGGTTTAACCTAAACACATTTTTTTACCATTATTTTGATCCTGAAGTAACCTTTACTTTATACGTAGCTTTTTGAACTAAAAATATTATATAACATAAATCAGTGCCAGTTTTAAAAGCTAAAAATAAAGGATAAGGTAATAAAATAATAAGAATTTTTCAAAACTTTTAACTAAGAATTAATTTTAAAAACATAATTTACAGTTTGAAATTACAAACATAGCGAAAGTAGGTTTGGAAAAATATTTCTAGCGTTAGACCTACCTTGGCGAATATGTTGTGCAGAGAATTAAGTATTTTTGTATAAAAAAAATCACAAATTATTTCTTTGCAAAAAAACCACTAAATTAAAATTACGAAACTTTAAGGATCAAAAGCTATCACACAGTCTAGAATTAAATATGGTATAAAAGACGTTGATTGGATTATTTCAATGATTAATAAAATACACTTGAATTATAAAGAGAATATCATTTTTTTGCCCGTTTGTATTTGGGTAAGTAATTTGCTGAAAAATTGTATACAAGCTTAGAGAAATACTTCAAATGAAATCACTTTCTTTAGATTTATTTTAATGATGTGTCGGGAACAGAAGGGAGTGTTAACATCTGCAATTTAATAAACGGGACAATACTTTTGTATTTTGCCCCTTAGACAATTTTTTGAATATCTTTTATTTACGTATTTATGAATATAAAACTTCAACGCACACATAAAATTAAATGTACATGCAATTAAAAGACTTACAAATAAATTAACAATTAAAAATATTGAAACAGCATGTTTACTGATAGAGATTAAAGAAGGGAAGGACTAAAAGGTTATGAAAGGATGGAATTTTTCTCGTGGTCTTTGAAAACATTTATAGAGAGCGAGTTCTTGGTATGACAGACCTAATAAGTGATTGTGTATTAGGGAAAAAGGAGATTATGCTGATTTTCAAAGCATAGCGCTATTCCGTATGTAGACAAATAACTAAATCTGCTTCTAAGATATATTGGATAATTAGGATAGTTCAAAATATTATAAAGAAATATAATAGTATATAGAAAGTGTCGATCACGGATTTGCGTCTATTTAAGTTGCGCTTTTAATTAAGAAAGATGTTTAAATATTTTGCAAATGAAAATGTAACGAATGCGCAAATTGTGAAAGCGTTTTAATTTTTTAAGACTATCCTTAGTATGATTGGAATAATGTAAGTCTTCGCAGCTAACCAGAGGAAATATTTGAAAGAAGCGGAGTTTAGTTGAACACAGAGTTAATTTTAAAGATGCATTTTGTTAAAGATTCAACAACCAAATTTTGAATTATCAATAGAAACAAGTCTTTAGTAATTGGAGTAAATATTAAAAATTTTTAAATCGTTAGATGCGGGTGATATGGTAATAGAGGTCACAATATCGGACTATTTTTTCAAAACCGGTATTTTCAGTATTGACCGCAAATTAATGCCAGTATTCCAGTATTTTTTATATTTTCGGAATTCGGAGAAGTTTTATACAAATTTATATTAGTACTTTAGCATAGATTTTTTATGACAATTTAATGGGTACAAAATCAAAACAGTCATCAACGAAAACATATATTTAAACAATATTATAAAAAATCTTTATTAATCTAGTTTTAATCAATTACTAAAGTAATTATTAACCATACAAAAGTAGAAGAGTACCTACGTTCCCAGTCTAAAATTTGAAATTAAGTATGCTTAGATATTTTGACTAGGATAAAAATATTAAAAACACAATATATAATCAGATTTAACAAAAAAAAAATCATATATCACTTATAACCAGCTCTGAAAAATATAACATTTACCTTAACACTCCTAAACTAATCTTAAAATGTTTAAATGAAACGAAAATAAATTATAATAATTTGCTTCTTTCTTTACCTGAGTCTCATAAAAATCTTTTTTTTAAATCACCAAATAAAAACCTAAATTCGACGTGATTTTCTCAGTAAAATAATTATACCTTAGATATAAGATTCATTCAATCTTTGAGACAATGAAATTATTTTTATACAAAACATGTAGTATTGCTACCTGTGTACCTGAGTGAGACATTTTTTTATGGAAAAGCGCTGCATCACGGACATAGGCAACCATTACAGAGGCACCGTCAGTTGTCGTGGAGACTACGTCGTCTTTTAGAGATAATTCAAATGACAGCAATCTTTTCTCCAGCAATTGCAAACAAATTCTGGCCGTCATACCGCCAATTACTCTCACAAGGCCAAGATTGCCAAAACTATGGATAAACTTTAGACTGTGGAAATGTACATTCATAAATCACCGATTACCTGAACCGGTCCATTCATTTAGAGTACACACACCTTGACTCCTTCAGATTTTAGTTTCCTAAGTTTATTAAAGATAATTTCACATTTTCGCCGCGCTTAATCACCATATTTTTAATCGAATTTGGTCATGTAGGCAATTTCAATTTTCAAAAGGCAATTTTCTGTTAACAGAAAATATTAAATTATCGAATAATTAATGGTATTTTCTTGCATATGAAGACTTTATTGGAATATGTTTAATTAAAAAATAGTTAAATACTAAAAGAATATGCCGTTGATTAAAAAATATGAAATGTGCGAATAGCTAGCTGACAAGTCAAGAAGAAATGCGACGTGTTTCTGTTAATTAATGAAAAAAGAATACGCTATATTTTTTAATAAATCTATGTAAAGTTGGCAAATGGGGTTGTCATTTCTAATATATCCAATGTTGACGGAGACTTGTGATGTGCAATGTAATTCGTACTTTGGTGACCGATTACTTTTACTACTAATTTCGACAATACTGCCACCAAGATTAAGCAGACGAAGTATCGTAAATTTAATTAATAGAAAACATTTCTATATATTTTTCGAATAGCCTATGGAAAGATTTTCTAGCAAAATTATCTCTTCAGCTTTATCTTTCATATTTATGGTTTTTTAAAATAAGTTTTATTGTTATTAGATAAAAATAATCCCCCAGATATGTTCTTATTATTTTGCAGCGATAATACATTTTGTATACGTGTTTCTGAATCTAAGTTAATAAATTGATTAACAATATTAATTCAAAATTGTATTTTATCAATGTGTTATGAAATAGTAATTTTTAACTTGACCGACTTTTCGAGTGATTTTAGAGAAGTAACAGTTTCTCCATTAGACCCGTATGCATTATTGTTTTAATTTTTTATATGTAACTTTGGCTGTAGATTCGAATGTTTTTGATTGAATTTTTTTTCGTGATATTGCAGTTGTAATTTCATTATTGTACATGATATTTTAGATACGATAATATTCGATAGTTACAATATATTGCGAATTTGAAGTAAAAATCACTTTTTGCATATTTCAAAGAATATCTAAGACAGCATGTCATTTTAAAAAAATAATTTTGGGTTCTTTGTAACTAAACATTTCATACAATGTTCAACAGAATATAAAAAAAACTAAAAAGGATTTATTTATAGTAATCAATTTGAACCTCTAAAAATTCCATCTAAATATTTAAGAGTCAAAGCTACTTTAAAACATGCTGGTCAATATGATCTACTACCGTAGAAAATTCCAAATTTCTACGTCAAATTATTTCTGAGAAAATTGGTTGTGGCACACGGGCAAATACTGTTTTTTTCTTGTGAGATGTGGATGTGAAGCCATTTCCAATAACATATTCCTAAACTCATAACGTGTTTTTATAAGGTTTTAATCAGAAAATGTTAAACGTAAAAACTTGAAATTTGGCAAATTGATAAAAATATTGACGGAAAAATATTGTGATGAAAGTTTTTAACAAAAGTTATAGGGTGACAAATAGGATGTAATTGAAATGAAAAGTTAGTGTCCAAAAAATTATTTTTTTCAAAATAAAGCAAATAATTGACTAGAATTAGATAAAATGAAACGCGTTCTATCGTTTTGTTATATATAAAAGTGTGACATTATAAACGAAGATAACGATACAAGATAAACTGGGATAGTGGACACCCGGACACGGAGACAAAGCACAGCGCGAATTTATAAATATACTCGCTCCGTGCGCGTCCTTTCTTTTCCGCTGAGTGAAGGATCATTTCGGAGCTTTTTAATACCACCCCGCGCGCGCCGACGAACACTGATGGCGTCGTGCTATTTAATTCGGCCGCACAGTGGCAGCTATTATTCCCCGTGAAAATTACCTTGTGTTATTTTCAGAACATTACTTTGGTTGTAAATTGCCCTGTGTTCTTTTGGGAGCAATTTATTTTTATTTAATCGTTGCAATTTAAGTAAGGGCGTGCAACCCCAGTGCTCGCTAGATTGATTTCTATAGCGTGAGTCCTGACAATTGGTTGGTGGTGGCTGCTCGTTTTCCTCGCTGAGTTTATGGGGTTTAAGGTGGTTGATCAAGATAATTGCTTGTCTATCTAGTAGGTGGATGTTAACCATCTTGCTATTTTGTTGACCATTTGTTTATACAGAGACCATCATATGGTAGATGTAATGGTCTCATCACCGCGTCATTGCCAATGAATACACATTCGCAAGTCAAGATGTATTTTACCGCCATCTTGCGCGTTATTTGAATGCCGGCATAGTTTATGTTTTAGACGGATTTAAAGCAACGCATCTATACTAATCAGATATGTACGGATAAAAGTGCTTGATTCACTATACAGCTTGCAAAAAGTGTAGGTTAAGGTACTGTATTTCTGAGATAAGTTGCCTTATAGAGCTAGTAATTTTATCGCTTTGTCCATTTCACGACCTTGTGCTCTTTTTTGAAAGTTGAGCCTCGATGTGAATGAAATCGTTTCGATCCAACTGAGAGTATCGGTAACGTTGTTGCCTTGTCCACTAATATAACTTGTGTAGGTGGTGAATTTAGAGATGAACAGTAGCTGTCCCGTTCTTCATGACATTTCGGTGGGCGATAGTGGTTTGTTGAAAACGTAGCTGAGTAGTATGCAGTCGATGAATAAAAATAATAAATCGGTTTGCGTGCTTTAAACTACTTCCTACAATGTTTTACCGATATGTATTTTGCGAACAGTTCTCAACCATAGACTGCATTTCTATGGAGTAGAGGAAATTTTTAGAAAAGTACCCGATGGATTGGCACTACTCCTTAAAATAAAGCTATATATGATGAGCGAGTAGGTTTGCGTTTCTCATGCTGGGTTTACGTGATTCATTCGCTTGATTTACTTTTGTAGTCCAAACAACAAATTTTTTGTCTCAATTTTTCGCATCGTGTAGGTACGCATTTTGCGATACGGAATATTTTCTCGGTTGTAGGCAACCATACTGAGGCCAGGTGGAAGTTCTTCTAGTGGTTTGGTTTGGGAAAGTCAACGCTTTTATCGGTATTTACTTTCTGAAATTTGATACTGTACTAAGTTAAGCGATACTCTCGACTTTACCTTGCTGAAATTTCATTTCGATGAAGTTGATGGTGATGCCATTTTTTTTAAGCCATTTGAGAGCTGTTTCAAGGTGTTGATTGTATCCGACCCCTTGGCATCACCAAAGTCACTGATGAAGAAGAAGATGAAGTCGAGTCTATTGAGTATCTAGTGAATGAGTTTTTGGAAGCTTTGGCCGGGAATTTAGAGACTTGAATACGTTTTAGAAAAAAAACAAACCAAAGAGCCCGATGATCACTTTCTTCTCGATGTTGGCTTCCGAGACCGGGATTTTCTGTTATGCGCAATTTAGGTCCATAGTTCTGAATACGTTTCATTGACTAGTTAGTAGATCAAGTACTCGATTCGGGATTTCGATTAACTGTCGGGCTTATTTTACCTTTTAAATAACTATTGCACTGAGTCTTCGAGAGTTACCACTGTTACTGCTTGTTTTGGATACAGCGTAGCATACAAAGAATGGACAGCGTGGCATGGAGGGGTGAATACCGTGGGTTTTTGCTTAGATTGCATAGATCTAAATAACTTAAATGTACAGAAGACGAATTCTACAGTTTTCTTATGCGTACATTCAATGGAATACGTAAAACCAAATTTATCAAACCTAACAAATATTGACAGCGGATTAAAATTTTAAACTAATTGAAGAAATAAAGTAAACTTAAATCGAGCACTGCAACATAGAAAATTATTATGCATAGAAAATGACACAAGATGGCGTCTCCTCTCATGGGTCGGCCCGCAGTCGTGTTATATACTAAGGCACCTACTCCTCCCACATCTTTGCATATGTAACTTCTGCCCACATACTTTCATACTAAATGTTCCTTTGGAAAACTTCGTTGCGATTTGAAAACATGCCGTGCAATCTTCTAATTCATTGCGTGCATTTTTCTGCAGTGACGAGGAGCCGAGGCAATTTTTTTATTTGTTTCACTGATGTAAAGTAAATAAATTTTTTCAAATATTAAATTTTGTATATCTTCTGATTAAGTAAAGTGATTGATTAAGTAAAGTAAAGTGAAAAAAAAGTAAATTTGTGGTCAGTCAAGTGGATGCACATATTCCTCTAAAAATGCCATTCGTGCTAAATGTTTTTAAGTGATAACTAACATATAAATAGAATTTTAGAAAGACAATTTCTGTAATATACCTTTCATACCCCCAATAATTCTTTTTTGCAGTTATTTGCCACGCACAACCTTCAAAATGTACATTTTTATTATACATACATATATGTTATTTCATTAGTTTCCACTCACTCATTAATCTAAAATTTACATAATCTCAATAAAACTTCTGTTTTAAAGGTTTATAGAACACGAATGCAAAATAGTATTTTTATTGTTTTTAAATTATTTTTAATTAAAATACGTTATGTCATGCTTTATGTTTATAGGTTATGCTTTTATATACATGAAACATAGCACCTTACATAATTGTATTAAAGTTTGCAGTTACAAATTTTTGCTACGTGATTTTTTTTATTAATTTCTTAAATGTTTTTGATGAATTTCGGGTGAAATCATTTTTATTAGCATTTTCTTTTTTTCATATCTGAAAACCGTCAAACCACGTACTTTATACAGTTTAAGACATGTGACCACAAAATTTCTGCAAGTGAGTATTTCATATGAGGATGTAGCAAAATATTTTTAAAAAATCTATCCCATATATATATATATATATATATGTATACATATATATATATATATATATATATATATATATATGTATATATGTATATATATATATATATATATATATATATATATATAGTGCGTGCAAAAAATTTATTTTGCGCATCCCATCCAGCAAGGTGTCATTTTATATTTTCGATCAATGATTAATTTATATTTAAAGATTGCTAATAATATAAATAATTTGTATTAAGAAACTACTTAAAGAAATATATGAACCATTTTCTAAAAAAATGGGAGATCGAAAATCATTTTGCATAATTTTTAATAATATTTAATAATAATAATTGCGAATATTGAATATATTTGGCGTTAATTTTGTAGAAATTCATTATTCAGACTTAAATGAAACTACGTGATGTAGTATTATTTCAACTTTCTTTAATTTCTTTACCACGACCTAGGTTTCGTTGTATTACAACATTTTCAGGTGGGATATTAGCAAAGAATCTTTGCTAATAGCCCACCTGAAGATGTTGTAATACAAAGAAACCTAGGTCGTGGTAAAGAAATTAAAGAAAGTAGAAATAATACTGCATCACGTAGTTTTATATAAGTGTGAATAATAATTGCTTTGAATCCACCCAAGCCAAAGTTTTTCTAGCACTGGGTCGAGTGTTAAACAAATCGTTTCAATTTAAGTCGTTTTATTGTACAAGGGATTATTTTACTTCTTTAGACTGTTTCTTTCAACTCAATACTCGTATTGAAATGAAATACTTTGTAATAACATAAAACAAGAGATAAATATTTATA
Source organism: Druceiella hillmani (assembly GCA_039881145.1). Lineage (NCBI taxonomy): Eukaryota > Metazoa > Arthropoda > Insecta > Lepidoptera > Hepialidae > Druceiella > Druceiella hillmani. Next base: position 3,762,009 of record JAYKKI010000103.1, read on the forward strand.
TAACAAATAATTAGGATAATGAAAGGGACTACGAATTTGTTTTCCAATTGTTACTATATGATCATTGGTATGATAAAACTGTGCAAGTAAAAATATTTTTTACAATTTTTGTACAAGTTCATATATCCATTATTAGTATAATCTAAATTTGTATAAGTTCATATATCCATTATTAGTATCATGGCCAATGAAGAACCAAGGTATGAAATATATAGTTTTACTATAATTAAAGTTAATACTGGAACCTATTATTTTTAAAAGCATTATTATTTTAATACAATTATATTCGCCTCAGGAAAAGAAATTGTTATTAAGATTTTTAAATTTTGAGAAAATTAATCAAAATATAACTTATCCAATACCAACATAAGAGCTACTAGAAGCTATGAGTCTAGAATATCGCTTAAATAGGAACAAACCCACTTAAATAGTTTTGACAAAAGCGTATCTCCGGAAAATAGTGTGAGCGAAAATTTCACAGGAAAATAGTGAGAATGTGGTCTGGCGCCGAAAATTATTCTCAATAATGTGGCTCTCGGGAAATTGTCCGCTGAGGATAATTTCCTTTAAAGTCTCTCTGGAAATTGTTAATATCGAAATCGTATGACCAAGATTTTTTCACCGTTAAATATCATTAAAACCTTTTCACTTACCATTGATTTATACTATAACGCCGATATGTTTCCATTATACAATTATTTGTTAATATATATATATATATATATATATATATATATATATATATATATATATATATATTACATCACGATCTGGAAATAATATACTGAAAGAGTGTTAAAATATTGTTATTCCATTACATGATGTTCTGAGTGCGAAATTTCCAGGGCTTGATTTCTAGTTCCAATTGGTGGAATTTTATGAACACTAGTGAAGAATATTTATACGACGTAATAAGAAATTTCATATTAAATTAAATGAAGAATAAATTTCAACAAACTATGAAAATGAACGTTAAATTAAAGACATTGATAAATTAGAAAAAGCATAGCTTTGTGAGTAGAAAAAGCATGGCTTTGTGTGTAATTAATACGCGTCCGTTACAATAAAGCTTTCAGGATCTAGTTGGGACTGCCGCGCTTCTATAGTGCTTTAGACATATTTGCAGATGCGCATGTGGACGATTTCTCTATTATACAGCCTAGGATGTGCGACAGTTCCAACATCGTCCAAAACATGATCTCTGATTGATTACTCATTTAAATGTATCTTCGTATAACCAGTTTGTTTAATATCTATAAAATTATAAGTACGTAGATACAACTTTAGAAATCACTATATCAATATATACTAATTGTAAATATTGCAAATTTGGATAATCTGCCATGTAACAGTTATAAAAAAAACAAAATAAAAATATTAAAATGCTTAAATATTGTTTTTACAATAGAGTTAGGCAAAATTATAATATATTAGTTACTGCTAAAGAAACAATAGTTACTCCTTTATCATTTTTCATTTCAGTAACACCTTGAATTCCGCATACGAATTTCTTCTCGCCTCCTACATTTTAACATATGTGAGTTTGTAATATTACATAATCCATCATAGGAAAATCTTCTATTTACTGCTAATCCTTCTGATGTTTGTATTCTTGAAAACGCGACATATGTTAAACCAACAAAAAATTATTTTTCTTCAATATCTACAACTGCTTTCATGTTAAACCTTGAGACTTATGAATTGTAATTAGTTTGTTTTTTAAAACACCATGTTGTGGTCCAAGGTCCATATTATTGTCTACGGAAAATTCATTGATTTCATTTTTGCTTGAAATTTGTGACAAAGAGTACAAAGTCCATTTTGTTCAATATCAAACAAAATGATATAAGTTGCAATGTATCAATTCCATTTTTTTCTGGTTGGAGTTAGCAGCATATTAAAAAAAATTATCATTTTCTCGATAAGGATATAATACAGCATCTCGAATTCTTTTCTCACGTTCTTTTGAATCAGATGTCAAAGAACGGTTATTATCTCGTTCTTTACGACCAGATAAAATAAACCTTCGTGGAATTTCGCTGCGACAACAACAAATATAAAATGTTTAAAACTATTTCATTACAGATGTTTAAAGAAATCTCAACAGCGGAAGGTGGTTAAATTTACTCATAATTTCTTCTGTATGGCCCAAAAAAATTAAAAAACTAACTTTAATTTTTTTAAATGTAATTCGGTTCAGTTTCACGTAATGTTCATATATATTATTGTAGGTATAGAATTAATAAATCTGAACAAAAGAAACAGGTAAAAAACACAGGGCGAATACAAATTGTACTTGTTAATATGAAATCGAGATAAATTTTGGATTCAAAGGTAAAGCTTATTAAAGCTTAACAATTTGTTAACTTAAACTTAATTGTTGACTAACTTAATTTGTTAACTTAAAAACTCATCTCATCAAAAATGAAGCAAAAAACATTAACCTAACTTCCTTTATTAATATATATTATATATCTTAAATAGATACTTACATCCAAAATTTCGTAATTCAGCACCTTTCTATTTCTTGTTTTATTCGATTTATGTAGGTTAGTTAACCTCCATAATTTACTATCCATTAATTTACAATATAAAAACAACCACGTATCACATTTCGATTTTGTTAATAAACATTCTTTTTTGAAATATTACACATCTGCATGCTCTATTAATTCTGTCATTTTCTATGAGATGACTTTAGTAACAGTCTAGTTAATAGAAATATTCACACTTCACGTTTCGATTTTGTTATTAAACATTCTAGAAATATGAAACATTTGCAAGTACGATCTATTAATTCCGTAATGTTATAACAGATGGCGCTAGTAACCATATGCTAGTATTACGCATCGTTGTTTCGTATTTTTTCATAATTTAGTAAAAGGTCTAAATACAAAAATAACACGTCTAGACATGACTTTAAATTATTATGTTAAATTTAAAATCTAGAAGTGTGATAGTTTTGTCATAAAGTGTACCACAAAACTGTATGGGTTGTGGAATAATGATAGGGCGAGCGGAGCGAGCCCTAATAAACTGTTGTGTTCATATATTTATACATTTTAAATATAAAAAAAAATTGCAAACACGAGTAAAACTCGCAATATAAGGGTTCAATAATATTTCTGCATTTATAAATATTAAACCATAAATAGTATTGCTTTTAAATTATTTAAAATATTCATTTTTCAAAAATAATTGTAATATATTATATACTGTGTTTAGAAAATCAAAAGAGCTAGAATAATTGCAATAACTTTTTGTAATCTTCTAGTCAGATTCTACCAGCTCCCTTTTGTAATGATTTCAGAAATGTTCGAAGTAAGTTGGCGGTTTGGACTATTTTTATTTATTTTTTAGAATAGCTTTTAAATATGCAATTAGAAATTGTGAAAAACATTTTTTATTGCTCATAACAAGCCTTTTCAGATGAAACTCCAAAATGACATGAGAAAAGAAAAACTTATGACTTTTATTTAGCCTCTCTAATTGTTTAGCAAATATTTTTAAAAATTAGTTATTAAAAATATATTCAAAATATTTGGGTTGATAAAATGTTACTTTGCCAAATTTCGAGTTTTCACGTCACATAGTTTCTGAGAAAATGGTCTCTAAAAACAAATAAACGTATATGTGTAAGGGGGCACATATTTTTCCATAATTTTCATTACGGCTTTGAATATAAAATACCAAAAAAAATTTTAAGACCCTTGTAGTTAGCCCTTTCAAACGACACCCGCACTATAAACGAAATTTAAAAGAAATCCTAGTGATTAATTTGCTCTTCCTAAACTCAACTCGTGTACATATTTTTCAGTTTTATCTATTGTTGTTTGTGCGAATTAATATGCTTCATTTTTATATCATATATTAATGTGTTTTAGTTTCTACGTCAAACAGTTTCTGAGAAAAAAAAGTTTGAGTAAACCGTGAGTAATACGTTCTTCCTTTTAAAGTACGGAATCTTAAATACATATTTAAAAAAGAACGGAAAAATATTGTTTTTGGAACTTCCGCCTGTCTGTAAGTTTGTTTGAACACGCTTCACTTAAAAACTCCGACTCAATTCAAATCGGATTTATCTAAATTGGTGTTAACTTGGAGTAACATTTAATCTTTATTTCTTTGGAATCGGTTCAGCCAGTCATGTGAACAGTATGTGAACTTAATATTTTTAAAAACTTATTTACATGGTATTAGTACAATACAAGTTTAGAAATATAGTGTATTTACATATACCAATAGGTGGCGCTAGGTTTATTTTAAATAACGTAATGAAATTTTCTACCCATATATTGGCAAAATGTGCTTGACCAGAAGTAAAGTACGGAGTAGTGGGAGAGGGGTAGGTGCTTAAGTAAACAATGTGAATGCGATAAGAACGAATGTAGGCAAACGTTGTCTGCCGTCTTTCGCACACAAAACTTGTCAATATTATTATATTAGATACAAGTGTACTTTGTTTCTTCAATTTGTTTAACATTGTTATCGGCATTTGTAATTTACTTACTTTTATAGGTTAAGTATTAGGCTGTATTATAGTTGTTACTTAATTGATTGTCTTTTCATATAATTAAATTGTAGAAATAGCTTGTCTGTGTGTTAAAAGGATTTTGGAAATAATTATTCAGGAGAACATAACGAAAGACATAAAACATAAAAATACTGTCTTTTAGAACTTTTATCTATTTATCCGTCTGTGTATTTGTCCATACATCACACCAAAACTAAAATTGGCAAACAATAAAAAACTAACATTGCTAAAACCAATTAAGATTGTTGTTGAAAAAAACGGTATGAGGTTCGACTAGAAACAATATATAGTATTTATTTTAACCCAATTTATTTACTCCGTCAGAGGACATCGTAAACAAATTAAGGCCTTGTTTTAATAAACGCATCACAGGGAAGTGCTAGGGGAAAAGCTAAAATTTACGTCAAGAAAATGGAGTAGTTTTCAGGAACTAAACTAAATAGGTAAATATATAATAATATGTTTATTATGAAAATACAATCAATTATGACTAAATAAGTATAATAAAAATGTTTCGACTCTGCTACTATGTAACGTAAAAAAGCTATAAAGCAACAAACATTAGAGTTCGGTTGGAAACATTTGAAATGATCTTCAGGTTTTTGAGAACAAATTATTTTAAATTAATATAGAAATATGGATTGGAAAATAAAAGTGCACTAGGTTGAGGTCCTAGAAGATAGTCCTATATAGACCAAATCACTCCTGGTTACATCACCACTTACCTGTTTCTATCTATAATGATGAAGTGATATTATAGGAAAAATGGATTGGTAAACAATTCATAACGAATTGAAACTTTATCCCAGTATGTACTACATTTTCGTTATATTTTACCAGGAACTTGAAGAGGTTACTGGCATATATATATATATATATATATATATATATATATATATATATATATATATATATATATATATATATATGTATATACATATATATGTATATATATATATATATATATATATATATATATATATATATACATACATATATATATATATATATATATATATATATATATATATTCGCGCCGTCTCGTTGTACTCCTATACTAAAATCACTTGCAAATTTACAGAATTATCATTACGTGACAATTTGACAATTTCCTAGCAAAATATTAGTAACCAAGCGACAATTAAATGGTAATCTTTAAGGTAGCATCACAAATTCTAGGATATTTCAATGGTAGTTTAGTTAAATTAAACTGAATCGGATCTCGTTTAAATTTAATAACATATTTATAAAATTTCCCACACGATTTAAAGGTTAAAAAATTCATTTCAGTGTAATCATGATTAATTAAAAATATTCGAAGTAAAGATTTAAAAATTTAAAAAAAAAAAAAATTGTAGAAATTACGTTTCAGAAATCAATACATAACGTTCCTTAAAAAAATTATCTTTATGAAGATGCTGAAATATTTATCTTGGAAAGTACTTTTTTTTAATAAAATAGTTTTAGAGACATCCTGTTGCCCTGCAGCTGAAAACAAAACATATATGAATGCTCCGATGTAAGGTTAATTGAATAATGATTATAACATGGTACAAGTGAAAAATTGAGATATAAAACCTTACAAAAGCGTTAGATATGTGTATATATATACACACACACACACACACATATATATATATATATATATATATATATATATATATATATATATATATATATGTATATATATATATAAATATATATATATATATATATATTATATATATATATATATACATATATATATGTATATATATTTTACTACATTATCTTCTGAAAACGTGATTTCGATAGCCAAGCTAGAAAGTACCAGGACTATATTGAACATACATATTTGTGATAACTTTCAAAATATTTTAATTTTTTATTAAATGAGAGTGGGTTTTACTAAAAACAAAGTTTTATTTTTAATTTTGTCAGTAATGAACCAGTATTATGAATAAAACTAAATTCAAACCCAGTCAAAAGCTTGAAATTCCGTCATAAAGAATTTTAATTAATATTTTATTTGTTTTGGTCATGATTATGGGCTTACATCGTTAACAACCAGCTAGAAATACCATATATTTTCTATTTATTTTCTTAATTTTGAAATTATGTACTCTATAAATTTGAAACAAATTGTTTTCCGAAAACGGATTATTTAGGGAAATAATTTATTGATAATGTGTAAGCATGTAAATAGGTAAAGAAATGCCATATAGCACCAAGCTTTTCGTTAATATGTTAGGCGTTCCTATAATACAATTGAATAGTGTTCAACAGTATCGAATTGAAGTAAATACTTGAGTCGTATCGTGATTTGTCTTAAAGAAAATAACCACGATTATTTTCACGGCTATTTATAAACATGATTTATTGCCAATTTATTTTCTTAAATACAAAGTTAGTTATTGAAAAAAATTTCGAATAATTTTTTTTGGAAACGAAATGTTTGCGAAAATAATTTATTAGTATATTATCAGCAAATCAATGAGTTAAACAATTCTATAACCATACCAACCTTGCAATAATAGGTCAGATATTCCAGTAATACAAAATAATGCTGATTAAAAAATAGAGTTATAGATATAGAATTTAAGTTAATACTGCAGTCGTATGGTAAGTCATCTTAACGACAAAACCATCATGTACCTCGTGAAATAGCACAATATTTAATATTATGTGAAGCAAGATTAATATTTCCTTATTACAGGAATAAGCTTTGCAACTCCCTTTGACTAAAACCGAGAGCAATCCGTAAAAAGCGCGCTTGTGTTCCTTATCAATTATATTAGGCTTATTATTGTAAGAGGCATTAAATACGATAACGTATACGCAAAGTAAATCGGAAAATCTAAAATTGAATATCACAAAAAACCAATTTCCTTCAATTAACTTGGTGCTTTCGTTCAATTGAAAAGCGAAAAATATATTTTCTTACGATAATATCATTTATTACAATGTATGACGACTTTTTTTTATTTAATGTGAAGGTTTTTGTAAGGTTTTTATTTTACATTGAATTGTTCACTTGTACCCTGTTATGATCGTTATTCAATTAACCTTACATCGGAGCATTCATATATACGAGTTTTCAGCTGCAGGGCAACAATATGTCTCTGAAATTATTTTATAGGGAAAAAGTACTTTCCAAAATAAAGGATCTTCATAAAGATAATTTATTTTATGGAACGTTATGTATTGATTTCTGAAACCTAATTTTTACAGTTTTTTTTAAAAACGTTTTTAAATGTTTAATTGATTTTTAATTAATTATAATTACATTGAAATGCATTTTTTTAACCTTTAAATCGTCTACAAAACTTTATAAATATATTATTAAATTTAAACGAGATCTGATGATAATTTTGTAAATTTGTAAGTAATTTTAGTACGGGAGTACAATGAGACGGCACGAATATATATATATATATATATATATATATATATATATATATATATGTGTGTGTGTGTGTGTGTGTGTGTGTGTGTGTATTCATACAAAATATAGTACATACATACTGGGATTAAGTTTCAATTCGTTATGATTTTTTTAGCAATCTATTTTTCCTCTAATATCACTCCATCAATATAAATAGGGACAGGTAAGTGATGATGTAACCAGGAGTGAGGTGATTTGGTCTATATAGGACTATCTTCCGAGACCTTAACCTAATTCACCCTTATTTTTAAATCCATGTTTCTATTTTAATTTAAAATAATTCGTTCTTAAAAACGTGAAGATCATTTCAAATATTTCCAACCGAACCCTGTGACTTTCCTAATTTTTTTTGGTTTATAGGTTTTTTGCGTTACATAATACCAGAGTCGAAGCATTTTTATTATACTTTATTATAAAAAAAACAATAAATTATGACTAGATACATAATTTATTGTTTTTGCACAATAAATAGATTATTATATATTTATCTATTTAATTTATTTCTGCCCTGAAAACTACGCCATTTTCTTGACCTGAATTTTCCCCTAGCACTTCCCTGTGGTTCGTTGATTAAAGCAAGGCCTTAATTTATTTACTACGTCATCTGATGGAGTAAATAAATTGCGATAAAATAAAAACTAAACATGTTGCTAGTCGAACCTCATATCAATGTTAGTTTTTTGTTGTTTGTTGGTTTTAGTTTTGGTGTGATGTATGGACAAATACACAGACGGATAAACAGATAAAAGTTCTAAAAAACAGTATTTTTATGTTATATTTTACGTCTTTCGTTATGTTTTCCTAAATAATTAATTCCAAAATCCTTTTAATATACAGAGAAGCTATTTCTACAATATATTATGTAAAGATAATCAAGTAAGTAAAAACTATTTTACAGCTTAAAACTTAACCTATAAAACTAAGTAAATTACAAATGCCGACAACCATTTTAAACGAATTGAGAAAACAAAGTACGCTTCTATCGAATACAAACCAGATTGAAAAGTCTTGTGTGCAAAAAAACGGCAGGCCAGAATGTCTGCCTTCATTCGTTCTTATCGCATTCACGTTGCTTACTTAAGCACCTACCCCTCTCCCATTACTCCGTACTTTACTTCTGGTCAAGCCTATTTGTCTACTAAGCCAATGTATGTCGGGGTGCAAAATTTCATTACGTTATTTAAAATAGACCTAGCGCCACCTATTGGTATACGTAAATACACTATGTTTCTAAACTTTTATTGTACTAGTGCAACGTAAATAAATTTTCGATAAAATTAAATTCGCATGACTTTTGATTGGGTGAACCGATTCCGATATAATAAAGATTAAATGTTTCTTCAAGTTAACACCAATGTAGAGAAATCCCATATAAATTGAGTCAGAGTTTTTAAGTGAAGCGTGTTCAAACAAACTTATAGACAGGCAGAAATTCCAAAAACAATAGTTTTCCATTTTTTTAAAAACGTGTTCAAGATTCCGTACCTTAAAAGCAAAAAACGGATTACGCAAACCTTTTCTTCTCAGAAACTGCTTGTCGTAGAAGTTAAAACACATTAAGATATGATATAAAAATGAAGTATATTAATTCGCACAAACAACATTAGATAAAACTGAAAAGTATGTGCATGAGTAGTTTAGGAAGGCCAAATTAAGCACTAGGATTTCTTTTCAATTTCGTTTATAGTGCGGGCGTCGTTTGAAAGGCCTAATTACAAGGGTCTTAAATTTGTTTAGTATTTTGTATTCAAAGATATAATCAAAAATATGAAAAAGTATGTGCCCCCCTATTTTTGAAATTGCTCAGTGTAAAATTAAGAAAAAATACTGGTTTTCAAAAGCCCGGGCAAAGTTTGTAGGCAAGCTACAGCCATGTTGCTAGATGGCCTAAATTCTGATATATTTCTCATGTATATATACTTACATAAAAGGTAGTAGGCAATACACTTGTATTATAACGTTTATTTGTTTTTAGAGGCGATTTTCTCAGAAACTATGTAATGTGAAAACTCGAAAGTTTACATAGTAATACATTTTATCAACCTAAAATATTTTGAATATATTTTTAACAACCAACTTATTAAAATATTTGCTAAACAATTAAAGAGAGGGTAAAAAAAATCATATATTTTTCTTTTCTTATGTGATTTGGAGTTTCATCTGAAAAGGCTTTTTATGAAGAATAAGAAAATGTTTTACACAATTTCAAATTACAGATTTAAAAGTTATTTGAAAAATTAAACAAAAATAGCCAAAATTTCTGATACAAAAATCATTACAAAAGGGAGCTGGTAGAATCTGACTAGAAGATTACAAAAAGCTATTGCAATTATCGTAGCTCCTTTAATTTTCTAAACACCGTATATAATATATTACAATTATTTTTGTTCTGAAAAATAAATATTTTAAATAGTTTAAAAGCAATATTATTTATGGCTTAATGTTTATAAATGCGAATTGTCATTGAACCCTCGTAATTCGAGTTTTACTCATGCTTGCAATTTCTTTTTATATTTAAAATGTATAAATAGACCAAATCAACAGTTTACTTATCAATATCTGTAATTTAATGTTCACATTCATAGTTTGTTGATATTGTTTCTTCATTTAATTTAATTTAAAAATTCTTATTTCATCTCGTAAATATTCTTCACTAGTTTAATAAAATCCCGCCAAATGGAATTAGAAATAATGCACTGGGAATGTCGCACTCAGAACGTTATGAATTGGAATAACTATATTTTCAATTTTTATATATAACAATCTGTTAATATGTATATATCCAAAGGTTATTGTAAAGAAATGAAAATTAGAAAAAACAAATAACTTCTATTCCCGAAAACCATAAATATCTGAAAATTTGTTTCATTTTCCCATGCATTTACTTAACATCTTCTATGAGCCGAATTATTTCAAATATTTTGACATGCAAAGTTTGGAAATAAGAATTTGAGAATTTTTTTTCGCATATTTTCGATCATGTGTTAAAAATATATGTTGCACAAAATTAAAGAAATAGTTTCAAAATATGTAAACAAATTCATTTAATATGATATTTCGGTGGATCGTGTTGCCTGATTATTAAATTTTAACCCTCAATTATAGACATATTTATAACAAAATATAAATAATTGCAAAATGTTTATCGAACAGACAGGCTGACGCAAATTCTACAATTGGACAAATTTTGCAATTGTAGAATCGGCTTGTTTGCAGCTGTGCAAATGTATGTTATAGTGTTTGCTGAAAAGAAACAGCTGTGACATAGGAACAAAGAGTTAAGTCTCGTTAAACGTGTTCTGGTTTTACCTTTTAGGTACGGAACCCTAAAAATTATAATGTTTTGAAGACAGATAGTTTGCTCTTGTGTTATTATTTCCATATAAATGTAGAATAAAGTACAATAAAATAAATGGGACAAGATTCTTTAAAATAACTTTTGAAAATATTTCCTAAAGGCTCATTAGCAGTATCAGAATCTCGTCTATGTACGGTATCATGAAAATATAATGGAACTTATAAAGTTACGTAATAAGATAATAATCTTATCACCAAACAGGCATAGAGATCATAGATCATAAATCCTTTAATATATTGTTGAAGTTAGTTGTAATACGCGAATAAAATAAGGATTATTGTTATGATTAATTAATGAAAAACTGTTGAGAACATATATTGTATCATATACAAAATTGTTGTTATCGTGTTTTGTTTTATTAATTAGTTTGCTCTTGTTTTATCTCAAGTTATTATTATGACAAACAGATATTTTTTTCCCTAATATTACAAGGTTGTAGATCGCGATTTTGTTTATCACATCAACTTTTCTTAAATTTATATTTTATTGTAAATTATATTATATTAAATCCAAACATTGTCATAACTTTAGTTTTATTTATGGGAACAATATTGTAGGAGAAGTATACTTATGAAACATTTACTAAAAACAAATGAGTGGATCAAATGAAACGTGCGCATGTGTTGTTTTTATTAGTGTTTATTTTATAAAACAATGGGTCAAAGTTTATTTTTTATTAAATAGGTAATAAAGATATTAACGAAGCTTAAATGCAATTGTATTATACAAAGAAATATTTTATCTTGCTTTGTAAACGTGAATTTATTTTATTTTCTTACAGTCCGAATAGTGACCTGTAATCTAAGCTAACACTCTATTCTCGCATTGTCAATTCATTTGTAAACTATAGTTAGTTTTTATAGAAGCAAAGGATGAATCTCTTGAATTTTTTTACGCACCTCAAAGTTTTCAAAACAAAAAATATAACGAACATAAAAATGACAATATATATATATATATATATATATATAGCGAGAAGCCAGGAGCCGTGCAACGCAGCTTTTCATTTTACTTTATAGTCCATTTCGATAGAAGATGATTGTACATTGAATTTTATGTAAAGTATTATTTACATATCATATTTTATTTAAACTAAGAAACTGAACGATAATTTGTTCTTTAGTTATAATTAAAATGAATTCCTCTCTTGGCAATCCTAAAATATATAAATATTGGATATCTGTCGATACTTAATTTAATTATTTACTCGTAAGCCAAACTAAGTCATATACTGTTGTGTTGCCCACGAGCTGGAATGGGCTTTCGCTTTTATCCATATTTCTTACTTGTTAAGAAATATTCTTACGTGAAATTTGTATTTGGTCATCTGTTTGGCTGTATTCTGCTATTTCCTGTAGCAATTCGGAAATCTGTCGCTACTTAATGGAATAATGCACGTGTATGTTTTTATGATACGTATAAAAGGTATTTAAGGTGAGGTTTTTTTATTTGTTTCCTATTTTTAATTATAATATATATCTAAAACAAACATGAATCAAATATTTTTAAAAAATAAACAAGTTTGTTACAATTATACCGACAAAGTATAGCATACTGTTTTCATTCAATCAAGAGACAATGACCACCCTCAAATTTAAATCTGTCGTCTAACCCTAGAACATTTACAAATGTTGCAGGCTTTGATGTTTAAAACTACGGAGCTAAACGTTTACACCAAATTACAAAGCTAATTAAAAGAGATTGGAAATAACTTGTTATTTATTTCGTTTACCACTTTAGAGCTAGTGACTTGTTATGAATTATCATTTATGCAAAGTGTACATCTACTTACAAAATATACAAATTGTTATGTATTGTATGAAATATTCTACTATGAAAGCAAAAATCCCGCAGTCCAAAAGATTAAAAACTTAAAAAAGAATTGATATAAAATAAAAAAAATTATTATAAAATAAAAAATGAATTAAAAACTAAAAAACTAACTAAAAACCTTTACAGTCTTAAACAATTGCTTAGATAAAAATTTTGGTTCTAAACCCAATCAAATGGAAATAAATAACAGTAGTGCGATTTTCCCAGTCTACAGTGGAAAAATTATATTTTTCACTGTAGACTGAGATATAATTTATATGCAAATCCTACATCTGTTTCAAATTATTATGAATTTATCCATGTCATAATACTACTCATGAACGTACAGGTTTCGAAAGTCAATAAAAATACCTTTTTGAGCCTAGTGGCCCCGATTATCTGGCTGCTCGTAGTAAGGTATCAACAAAACATCCCAATGTTATTTCTTATGATTGTCTTGCTCTAATACTTTAACAAATATTTAATTTCAATGTACAATATCCTTACACAAAATGTCATCTTAAACTAAATTTGCTATACCCTATTCGCCGTCTCCCTGTCAATATAAAACGGTTAATTATAAAATAGCATATTTTTTTACTATTTTGAATCCAATGGCATACAGCAAATTAAAAAATATTTTTGTATAATTTTTTTATAAATTAATAAATTACCACACAAAAATTTACAGCAAAAAGCCGTGCCTTTCTTGTTAATGAAAAAAAGTGTCAGTGAAAAGGTGACGGAATAAACAAAATTATTTTTTAATCAGCAGATAATACACAAACGTAAAGGATGCCGAACTTTGATCAATTTACTGAAATTACTAATATACACATAGTTACAATGAAAGCACCTTGGACTTTCCAGGAGAGCCGTGACATGGTGCAGTAACCAGTACGCACCTTTTCCCGATTATAAAACAGTACTAGTGAGTATTTCTTTCTGTCACATTTGCTGTGCGATTGTATATTCTTGTCGTACCTAAGCCACCACCTTACTGAATATTATTATTAGTTTCTCTCATAATAATTGTAATAAAATTTATATAAATATAAAATTAGTTACACAAAATTTGAGTATACCATTTATAAAATTAAAATAATTTTTATGTCAGTTTGTAAAAACAATTTTCTTACTTTATATATAATATAATATCTAATAAATTCTTAAAATCACATTTCTTCTTTATTATGAATTACTCACATTACCCCGTAAAATTCTTCACGACAAATTTTCATCCTAAAGTTTTGAACAAAACAATAAAAGTAAAATATGAAATACGTTCTTAATATATGAAAATTTAAAATGCATGGCAAGTTATATAGTCTGCAATAAAAATAAATTAGAAGCGCCGCACACTTTAAGCCATTCATTGTCGTTAACATTGTAGCTGAGATTTAACCCGTCTCATATGCAACGTTACAGATGATGGTTATTATAGTTTGTATAATAAATACATTATTATTTAACGCATAAGGTGACTGCGCAACATACGTGGTATTTCTGGTTAAAGCAGAAACATTTTAATTTTAATTCGATTTATTAATAAATACATCGATGAAATTTTTAATAAAACAAAATATTTGCTCAAAATCCAAATGTGCAAACAATTTATATATAGCTTCTTTATATCTATGTCTTTCGAGAAAACCGAAGATTTAAATCAGATTATGCTATAGTTTAATCCTTTTGAATTAAAGAAATGTTAATAATCATAAAGAATATAATGAATAAAAGGAAGTGCCTTCAAATTTTACCCATCATATAAGTAACCACCATGTGGTCAAAATTGTATTAAATTGCAACAATATTTCCATAGAGATAATAGCCTGAGCTGCTAATGATAAAACGATTTAATATTAATTAAATCTAGTTTATTAAAACATAAGTAATACTAAACCATATTAAAATACCTCAGCCCTTACAACAACCAATATTTGAAATATTAATTTGTGAAAAACCCAATGAAGGCTTGGTCGGTGGTAACACATATAACATATTTTTTCTGAAGTTGAATAATACAAATTCCAGGAAAGTACTTAGTCGTCCTGTCATGTTAGTCTTTTACCTTCTTAATTCTTTTCATTCACTAAAAATTGATAATTTTTACAATAAATTGATACTTTCAACATATACTAATACCTGGAAATAACATGTCAAAATGAATGCTTGTGCTTATAATATCCTCACTGAAATTATTATTACCTATGATTTGTTAGCTTCTACTACTCGTATATCACCATACTCGTGTATACCTAGTTAATTCAAACCTCCATATTTGGTATCTATGTAAAGTAGATATCCATCCCATTGGCGATATAACTGCAATATTATACCAGAATAAGGTTTTGATCCTCATATTTAAGTTTATTAAGTAAACGAAGTGCGAAACAACAGGTAAGATTTGATTTCTTTTCCCATAAACAGTTTATTGAGTGGGGCAGTTGGTTGATTCATTATATAGGACAAGTCCTAGCTGTCATTCCTTGACACTTTGCTTGACATGTCACTTCTTCCAGCAATTGCTATCGAAATTTGTTTTATAAACGTGGATTCAATGTTGTTAAATGTTACACAGGCGAACAAATATGATTCCCGTATCACATGTGGATGACGTATACTTTAATCATAGATGGATGCGATAAGTGATAGTGCTCCTTTCTTCATTGCTTATTAATACCCAAAAATGCCATGTTATGCCATAATTTGGTACAAAAGTAATATCGGCAACATTGCACCCGAATCTTTCATTAGCGCGGAGCACCTGATATTTTCAAATTATGATAGTTGAATATGCATAATAATTCTACAGAATAACAATGATATTGTAATAAACCACTACCATTTCCACATTCATTTCATAAGACAGAGTAAAAAAGTAAATAAACTTAGTAGAGATTAAATTCTACAGTACATATTGCCTGAAAATACCTAAGTGATCGTTTACATGTATACTTCAAAGTAAACAACTTTAATTTGACGTCTCATGAAAATTGTAGAAAGGGCCAAGATTTAACATTTTTACTTTTTCCGATTACGGCCTTTGTATCTATTTAAATACTGAAATGAATGGGTTGTCTCATTTAAATATAAGCTGTTATCTATTTTTATTTTAGACTCCCTAAAGATCTTTTTATGAAAGAAAAATATATTATAGCCACTGGACGGGAGAACTAGTTTCCTACAAAAAGAGGTCGATGAATAGAAATTATTTTGTGTATACATGACTTCTACTCCAATTCCTTCCAAAATCATTTTCTAAAAAGTGTACCAAGTAAAATCGTTCACTTGGTACACTTTTTAGAAAATGATTTTGGAAGGGATTTGAGTAGAAGACATGTATACACAAAATAATTTCTTTTCATCGACATTTTTTTGTGCAAAGACTACATTTAGTATAGCAATGCTTAAGGCTTGTCGAAGAAATGGTAATAACAATTTTTTCCAGAACTTTCGACGGCTACGCGATTGACGTCCTGATAGAGATGCAGTTGGGAATATAATGAAGGCTTTGAATCGTTTTGCATATACAAATATTTTTGATCGCACTTTTTTCCATTAGTACGAAGATTTTTCTCCAAATAATCGTAAAAGTGGTAGCGGAGAATTATATTGGTATAGGTATATGCAAAATTAATTTAACGCACAATTTTAAAATTGATGAAAGCTTTTAGGGGTTAAACATATTTAGGGTTAATTTTTTAGAAATCCATTATTCACAATTAAATGAAACTACGTGATGTAGTCGTATTTCTACTTTCTTTAAGTTCTTTACCACGACCTAGGTTTCGTTGTATTACAACATCTTCAGGTGAGCTATTAGCAAAGATCTTCATTCAAGACGTCTTTGCTTATAGCCCACCTGAAGATGTTATAAAACAACGAAACCTAGGTCGTGGTAAAAACCTTAAAGAAAGTAGAAATAATACATCACATAGTTTCATTTAATTGTGCTTTTAGAGGTATTTAGTAAATACATGTAATCTTAAAATTTCGTTGCACTTTTCTATCTTATTGTTGATCGGTCGAAGTATATTCTCGTTTCCTTTTATCTCAGAAAGTATTAGTTAAAATTAGTTAAAATATCAAATTACTAAAATTATTTGGGTTAATGTAAAGTATGCTATTTATTATAAAAGAAACCATAGATAATTTTTTGCACGATATAAGCACAACTACATACTTTTCTTTAAATGACTTTATTCGATCCACAATAATTATTTTTCTTTCCACATTAAGTACGCAAATATTTTGTTGCACATAAACATACTGATTTTAATTTAAGTTTCCCTAAAAAAATTTAAATTGTAATAGATATGTCGGTTAATCTAAACCGCTCTTTTAACACAATATTGTATTGAGCTGCCGATACATGTGTGAACAATATTAACATTTAGGAAGGTTTGATGCGAACGGAATAAGAATACTTGACTCCATCGTGAGGGAATGAGAACGTATCGAAAATCTCTCCTGAGTCAGCGTAGCAATGTAACTGGTGCTTTTAAAATTCATTTGTTTGCAATTAGCGACACGTGTTTTCAAACAGTTTCGCGAAAATACCACTTCGATCTAGTCTTTTCTGTACAGCCGTAAACGAGTAGCACAATTTATTACCTTGCACCAAATAATAAATTTAACCTTCCTCTTTCTTTAGTTATTTCACCCTTCAGTATACTCAAATTATAGTAATGCATGTGTCGTCTTCCACTGTCTTGTTACCTACAGGAAATGTTTTTATCTTTTTCATAACGTGAAAATAAAGATACAAAAGAAGTAATATTTATGTTGTACAAATTTCTTTTCACAATTACCCATTTTATTTTTGTAATTTTAAATTAATAAGTGTAATAATATTTTAATTGTAAAATATAATCCAAATATAGGGTAAACTAGAATTTATTAGATTATTTCGTTACGTAGCATACAATTATTTCTTTTTAGTCATTTTAGAAATAAATGAAATTAGCAGATGTTGAATGTGGGTTCGCAACGGGTTAAATTTTACCATAAATATTAAATGCGTCAGTACAATTTAATAGGTGCAGATGGTAATCATTTTAAAACGTGGGTAGGCACCGAGTTAGTGAAAGGTTGCAAAATCTGTACAGCAGAGCGTGTAACAGGGCGTCGTTTGGAGCATGTTTGCATGTTTACATAGTTTGAGACGCGACGTCTCGCGTCTCAAACTTTTTGTAAAGTTAGTTTTCTCGGGTCCCTGGTCTTTCGGGTCGAGACTCGAGACGGGACACCGACGGGACACAGAATTGTGTTGTATCATTTTTATTTTCAAATCATTGAAAGAGCCTTGTGCCATCTATTAGTTTAATGTATAATTACTTGGTAATACTACGTACCTACTGAGTACACAATAAATGCGTTTGCCGCGCTGCCATATTGAATGTTTTGTGACGTTCAACTTGTTCTGTGTCAGCTCAGTCAATCGTCAATTTCATTTTATGAGGTTAAGTGTGATATGGTTTAGAGATTTTGTTGCGACGGCCGGCGCATTTGTAAAATCAACGACGCCCATCAATCTTATGTAAGTTTAAATAAGCACTTGATTTTGTTTATTTCAGAGTTAGATTAGACGTTTACATTGGTTGCATGATATTGATATGGCAAATTATCATTATATCTGTTATTGTGTATTAATGTTATTTTATTAAAAAGATAATAAAGTGATACTCAACGAACAAATATATAAAATTAATTTTTGGTTATTATTATTGTTACAGATAGTCAACAAAAAATTGATCTTATAATATGGAGCGCACACCAAAAGTGTGGAAACATTATAAAAAAAATAAACGAATCAGCCGCACAGTGTTCTTTATGTCCAAAACAAATTTCATGCAAAGCGTCGAATACTACAGGTCTTGAAAGATACCTCCAAAGATTCTACAATATTTTTGTAAATCAACCGCCGAAAGAATCAAAATCAGTTATACAGCCTATGACATCTTGCGATCCGGAATAAAAAAAAAGTAAACATGAAAATCTGTCTGAAATTACAAGATATGTTGCAAGAAAGTCTTTGTCTGAAATAATTTCCCGCTTGACAGCAGAGGATGGATTTACTATAAGGGCAATCACAACAAGTTAATTCATTCGTGAGAGTATTACCCAGCGAGGTTATAAAATGCCTAAGAAGGAAACTGATATCATGAAAATCACATTGAATGAAAAAGAAAAATGAATGAAGAAAAAAAGGAAGAAATGATTCAGAATTTTAAAGATTTGGTCGCTTCTGGAACACGTTTCAGCCTTTCAGTAGACAAATGGATCAGCATCCGAGGTACTTTAATTTGTGTTTGCATGGTGAGGACGGAGAAGTTTTCAATTTTGGAATTAGTCTATATACCAGGTAAATGCGGTGTCGAAGGGATCAGAAAAATTGTCGAAGGTACATTAAACATTGAATTGGAATAAAATTTTATTAAATTTTAATAAGAATAAAATTAAAAATTGAATTGGAATAAAATTTCAATTGGATTTTGAAAAACATAACGTGGCCACCACCAGCGATGACCCAAACGTAATGAAGGACTTTGGTAGGAAAAGCTCCAGCGAGATGTTCCTATGTTTGAACCACGCAATCCATGTAGGAGTTGTAGACTCATTTTATAAAAACAAACAGGCTACTACTACATCCGCAGTTTCCACCTCCAAAGATATCGATGATAGTGATAATGAAATCATGGAGAACAAAACGCTTCTGTTGACGAAACGGACTGCAATGTCAGCTACAAAACAAACTACCAAATACAACCAATTGATGAAATTAAACGAGTACTTGATGAAACTAAGTTCCTAGTGAAATTATTTAGGAGTCCACTGAAAAGCAGGCAATTATCGAAATATGTTAAATCTGTCTTTGGGTAAGAACTCAGTTTATTACTGAATGTCAAAACAAAGTGGAATTCCATCATTGTAATGGTAGAACGGTATCTGAAGCTCAACAATTTTGTGAAAAAAGCGTTGATTGATTTAAATATGTTATATAAATGGAATGAAAATAATCTTCTTCTTTTTCAATCAATCGTTGCTTTGTTGCAACCAGTCAAGATATCTGTAGAAGCCTTTGGCAGACAAAACACTTCATTTACAGCCAAAGCAATAATTGACTTGTTGCAAAAAAAAAATCAATCGACAACGACAATTAATGATTTGGCAAAGCGGTTCTTCGAAATTTTGAAAGCTCGCCCAGAAGAGAGGAGACGCCAACGTGTTATGTGTTTATTAAAATATTTGCACACTGGCTACAACATCTCACAGTCTCAAAACACGGACTTTTTTACTGCGAATTTAAGTAAAACTGGCTTTGCACTAATTGCACAAAAAACGCTAATTGGCTTTGCGTAAGAACTGTATTGCAGGCTTTTTGAAAATATCCCTCGTATCCGGACGCCAGCTGTGGAAATATATATATATATATATATATATATATATATATATATATATATATATATATATAATAGCTCTCAAGTAGACCACGAAATCAAATGGGAAAAGCAATAAAAAAATCAAGGTAAATGTACCCGAAATTTTACAAAAAAAACCAAAGCAACATAAAAAAAAGAAGTTCCAGCTATTTGAAGCAACCGTAAAACGTACAGAAAATTTGGCACTACTATATAAACCATTAAACACAATAAAACCGACATCTGTCGACGAGAGAGCGCGCTCCTTGTTCGGCGGTATTATAAGCTAAAGATGATTTTAATAATTCTTTATTAAGTAATTTGGAAATAGATTTAATTCGAACGTTTTCCACCCATCAATGAAGATATAATATTTAAAATTATGAACGCGATATTTTTATGATCTTTATAATAATATTTTTAAATGATATATCTAAACCCATCTATATATGAACTTTCAAAAAAAGCAAGAACTTCGATTGTCCCTTTACTGTGGAGAATTTACGGATTGTTATACTGAAATACTGTGCCCAATTTTAATATTCTTTATCAAACTGTATCCCAAAAAGGTCTATAGTATAACATAAGTTGCGTGGATACGTGGGTCATGCTATAAGAGTTAATTTTTGTGAGGCCATGAAAGTATAAAAAACAATTATCTCGGTTTAGTGCGCTTGTGAATTTATTATATCAGGCAAGGCGATAAAACCCCCAAAGCAGAACAAGAAAAAATTAAAAAATATTTCTATAAAAACGGAATAATTATAACTAAAAATAAAAATTAAACTGGTCAAATGTCAGATTCGCGCATTAAGGGTTCCATAGCACCAAACAATATTGAACTTGTTTCGTATGCAATGAGATATATTTTGACTGCACCTTTTCCGTACAGTTTGATAGTTAAAGCTATTAGTACAAATCTACATAAATATCTAATATCTTATAAAATTACATAAATTAAATTTTACATAAATTAATTTATCATTACCACAACTCACAAGAGCGATCTATCCCAAACGCTTACTCCTATTAGTCTTGTTATTCACGAAGTACACGTAAAACTAGTAATGAATCCATCATAAATGAATAAACAAATCAACTGGAAAATTTGAACAATTTCTTTGGACCATGTGACGCTCAAGACAGCTGATAGCAGTAGTGAGTGCCTTTTTGTTGATTATTTTTGTCTCAGGTATAGTCTTGCACAAAGTAATGAGTGGCTTTTTGTTTTTTTAAATTTTTATCTCAGGTATAGTCTTATACAAATATGAGTTACTAGCTGACCCGTGCGAAGTCTTCGCACTATATCGCCATCTAGCGTGTTCCAAGTATACAATTTGGCTAAAATATTTGATGTGTCGCCCACAGATGGCGCTCATGCCAATTGTTATAAAAATTAATTTTTTTATTAACAAAAAGATTTTTTTCGAATTTTTTTATATTTTTCGCCCAAAGTAGAAAACATAAGCTTTAAGTGGGTATTTTTTTTATTTTATTTGGTGCAGTAGATAAAGAGATCGAGCCGCTCGACCAAAAAACACCTTTTAGAAATAATATATTTAGATAAATAATAATTATGGATTATTTTGCGCTTTTAATATTTTATTTTTATTTTTTGGCAAAGACGAAAATAAAAAAAAAACATATAGGCCATCGGAAGTAACGCTGACTTATCGTGAATATTTTAACTTAAAACAAAAGAACTTTAACTTAACTGGTAAAAATTTTTGAATTTTTTGGTTTTATAATTATTTTTGATCAAGTTAGGATTTTTTTACAGACAGACATCAACGTCCTCCTCGGTATGATACTTCAAATATGTCAACTGAATATGAGATTAGGGTGAGTGAAATATTATCTTTTCTCCAAATCTCCTTTATAAATTTATGGCATTTTAAAAATCAAAATAACATTTTACCTCACTATGACATTTTTGAGAAATATTTTAAACGTTGTCAAATTTTTATTTAATAACCAATAAAAGTTTCCCTCCAAAAATGGCAAAAGGAGGCAGCATTATTAAATGGGTGTTTTCTGTTGTTTTCGAGTCGATCTACAGCTAAGTGTCGTATCAGGACAAAATACATTATAGAAAATGGATGCATGTATTTTTTTCTTAATCTAAGGCCGTTGTAACAAATTTCTATAAAAAATTGGTTTGCCAGCTATATTTAACCTTCGCTCAGAAATTTTATTTTTAATTGTATTTAGTTTTAGGCGAATTATGCAGAAAGTGTTGTATTAAATATATTATATGTATAGATTAAACACGAAAACTAACCTTTCACCAAAAAATGAAAAGGCATATATGCGACGAATTTGTCTCGTACAATTTTTGAGACAAATATTCTGAATGATCGTCACATTTTCACAATTAATTATTTAAAAAAAAAATTCTTCCCAAAAATATAACATTCAAGTTGTCTATATACTATACTAGTTCTAATTTAGAAATTCCCTTCTTTCTTTAAAATATTAACAAAAAATAAATATACCATCCTTTCTCTCTTCTTGTTTCCGGCCATCTCACGATATTCATCATCATAGATGAAACGTGATGGATACTCACCGCCTGCATCTTCTGCTTAACTTAGTTCTTCAGTCAAACCGAAGATGCCATAAATCATTCACTATTGGATATAACAATTTATAAATATTAAAACGCCTTGCCGTGAGTTCTGCTCAGGGTTCTTTTATCTGACTTTTAACCTGCAAGTGTTTTATACTATTAATACAATAATAGTGAAATGTTTGTCTGTTTATTTATATATTGGTATCTCCTTCATGCTTGAAAGATTTAACTATGAATGTTAAAACGCCTTGCCTTGAGTTGTGGTCAGGATTCTTTTATCTGACTTTTTACCTGTAAGTGTTTTATACAATTAATACAATAATATCGAAATGTTTGTCTGTTTATTTATATATTGGTAACTCTTTCACGCTCGAAAGAAGTTGCTTTTTGGTATAGAAAATTGGGAATATGTTTCACATAACAGATCCAATTCATGGATTAATTGCTCTGATTTTTAGGCCAGATTATCATCGCATAAAAGGCGCGGCGCATAGCATTGCATGACAGTAAACGTTATGAGTAAAAATTAAATAATTATGTTAAAAAAAAATATATTTAAAAAAACGACTTCAAGAAAAAATAGTTACTATAAACGAAAAAAATATTTACTTAAAACAGGTACTCATAATAAATAACTAAGTTACATATTTTTGAAGTCGGAGCCAACACTATCGTCCCACTTAACAAATATATATTTTTTTTTAATTTATAATTTAAATTTAAAACGTAATTCTAAAGTACTTCAGCATGAAATACTTTCGTAAGGGGCCTATTTATAAAATAATATTTTGTGGTAATATAAATTGCGGTGCTGGCATTGACTTGAAAAATTAATATCTTATTTATTTATTGTAAGTACCTATTTTGAATAAATCATATTTTGCTTTTAGTACCTATTTTTTATGTCTGTTTTATATATATAGAAATTTTAGTGATTAACAGTATATTAATACAGTTAATCGTCACACTATAACTTACGTTCAATTATTTTCTTCTTAGAATATTGTATAATTATTAAAACTCAATCGGGCAAAAACTAGTATGTAGATACTTTCCTCTTTGTCTAAAATTGTTTATCAACAAAACACAGAAGCAAAGCGATAGTAGTAGTCAATAGTGGTTAGCTTTTAACCGTTGAGGAATTCCGTTCTCTATATCAGAAGTCTAACATCAGATGTTGCAAAGTAACAACTTCTAGTAGCAAATATTTTGAATCACGGTTGATTTACTACCATCCGTTAAGTAGTTTAATTGTTCATCTCCAGAACTCATCATTAGACTCTGGCCTTGTCGATAGTGTAGTTATTTTGCGAAGTAACAGCTACCAGTAGCAAATACCTTGAATCGCGGTTGACATACTACCATCCATTAAGTAAATCCATTATTTACATTCAGAATTCGTCATCAGACCCTAACCTAGTGAATAGTATAGTTATTTTGCAAAGTAACAACTACGAGTAGTAAATATCTTGAATCAGGGTTGACTTACTATAATCCGTTCAGAAGTTTCATTCTTCATCTCCACATCTTATCATCAGATCCTATTCTAGTAGATGGTGTAGGTATTTTTACAAAGTAACACGACTAGAAGCAAACATTTTCAATTACGTTTGATCTATTACCATCCGTTAAGTATTTACATTGCTCATCTCACTACATTAGCTTAAACTACGGGCAAAACCATTTTTACGAAATCCTCAATATTAACAATATTTACAAAACTATACTATATTAAACTGCATTTTTACAAGAAATTATTTGCTAGGAATTAAATTTTTTTTTTTTATTTCACGAATCAATTTGAGTGAGTGTACTGGGCAAATATTAGCTTTGCAATAAATATTTCGAGCCTGCGCTTATGCATGCCGCTTTTAATTGCCTTGTGGCCTTTTGGGTTTATTATGATGATGTCAAGAATATTTCCTCGCCATCTATTAGCGGCATTTCTCTTGAGTGAAATTCCCTTGAACGGTATTTTTTTAAATCTAAAAGCGTTTACTTGATTCACTCAGGAAACAAACAAATTTAATTATTCATTTAATTAAAAAAAATTATACTCTTGACAATTTCATTTTTCTGACACAGAACACATAGCCAGTAGTAGATACCCTTACAATTAGTTGAAGGGGGTGTTTGTTTTAATTACTGTAATTAAATTTGACCAACACTTAACTGTAAATTAAGGTTCTCGAATACACTTTAAGATAATAATAACCGTCTCTAAAATGACAGGTGGAAAATAAAATCTATAAAAAAGAGTATAAAGAAATTGAAAGAAACATTCATGAATTCATTCGGAAAGTGTATACCACACTGGAGGCAGTTTTTTCACGAATCAAACAATCCCAACTCACCTATCAGACCATTTGAAACATGAAGGCTTACCAATGAATCTAAATGCGAATCACGTGGTTAAAATTGAGCCCAATACAAAAAGTCCAAGCAATTTTCCGAACCTTGAAAACTTTAAGACTCCAAGAATTTGCCAAATCACCGTAAAGGCTATTTAGGTTGAATGAGGTGGCCTACTTCACCAGCTATATTTCTTTTCATGATATTCTGACGAAATGAGTATGAATAAAAACGATCCTAATTTGAGTCCATAGAAATTACAGTAGTCATAATTTCGGAAACTGTCATGTATATTAGTTTGGTCTCGATTGCCGGTGAAGTTTTTATGCAGATCATTCAAACAGGGCTGCCAAAATAAAAGTTATGAAAAACAAGTCCAAACAAGCCTTTATCGATGAAAACTTTTTATTTTATTATATAACGAAAGACCTAATAAGTTGCAGAAAATGAATAGTCATCAATTTTATTGACATCAAGGCCGTATTTGAATAGATTTGCTGTCACTTTGGAAAGTTTGAACGACCGAGCATATTCTACGAAATTAAATTTTACTCCTCCAAGTTGTCTACAGTGATAACAATACAAGCTGGGTTTAAGAGCCGGAGCCAACTATCAGAGTAATTTACACCAAGATAAAATAGACGTAACATCACCACTACTTTACCATATTACAATGTCGAAGGCATTCTAAATTTTACGCGGAAGGAGTTAAAGACAAAATCAACACCTCATTTTTGTCGATGAGAGTGCTCTAATTATAACCCTACCCTATTATTCTGTAAAAAGGACAGTAATATTCTTTATAATTCCGATAAAGTTGTCGCCCTATATAGTTTAAAAATCAATAAATATAAAATAAAATTCCCTTAAATAACTGGATTATCAGACATCATCTACCTAGATGGAGCCCATCTCGAATAGGCGCAGGAATTCGAGAATCATTAAAGTCGCTTCTTTTGCAGACTCATATTGTGAAATTGGTCAGATAGGTTTATATTTCTTAAAGGGCGTCACAAAAGAAAACCGACGTCAATGATGCGACCAAGATTCGTCTATTTTAGGCACTAATATCTTGCTTTATCGATTCAAATCATGTACATTTTTTAAAGCGGATCTTAGGCAGATCCAGATATTCCTAAAGAGACGTCTACAATAGATTCTCAATGTTGCGATTCGGAATTGCATCAACAACGACCCATCCGGCTTAGGGTTCAGTTTTTATGTGTATCTTTATTAATACTGAAGATATTGGTTAAATTTGAGAAAAAATAATAAGGTTAAAAAGTAATAATATTTAACTATATTCGTAATTTGAAAATGTGCGAAAAATATTTTCAATAGAAATACGAAATGCAAAATATTGATTAAATTGCTGATTTTCAAAAAAATTTACAAAACCTTCATTTTGGTTCCAAATTATATATGACAAAAAGCATATATTTTAAAAAATGAAAACATTTAATGAATGGATACCGATATATAAGGATGATATAGATTAAATTATATATCGCAATTTTCTCTGAAGAATTTCAAGACTAAATTATGTAAACAACGGTTCGACTTTCGGCCACAAAAAAGACCAAGCGTTACAGTAATGTTGTTATCCACAGATAAAATATGTCGAGGGTGCCGAAAAGACTAATCATCCATAATCCTATTCAAGGTGGTAAATAAAACCTAAGGAAACAACCCAATGACTTGTCTGATAGCGTATACAATATGGGTCTAATCAAGGAGCTTTAAGCATAGTCGTTAATAAATGCGGGGTGAAAAATACTTTTCACTTTATACAAGCTCAAGAAAACTGTCATGAAAAGATTGAATAAAACTACTCATGGACTTGATTCATTTTATCGTGTCTCTCTCCTCTAGCAGAGAATAGCTTTTATATTTATTGAACTAATTTAAAATCGTGAATTGTCTGAGAAAACAATATTTCCTATTTGGTCAAGGTAAGGAAATTAAAAAGGCCAGTTTTCTTAAAAAGAAAACATACCGTCTCCATTAGGCCTGATGAATAGTTTTGCAAAAAACGAATTTGCTTAAATTTAATATTTTTACTAAAGTATTAAAAAGCAATATTTATAATGAATTTTGTATGATTCTCTACACCAAATTTATGAAAATAATGGAATATTAACGGTTTAGTACATTATATATTAATGGTTTAGTACATTCATTGGCAATTAATTTATTTCGTATACAGAGAAATTTAATGATTTCAGAATTTTTACATAAAATATCAAAAATGAAGAAAAAAATTAGCTTGTCATTATTCTTAATTATTCACATCTATTGAATATATTAGGCGTTAATTTTATAGAAATTCATTATTCACAATTAAATGAAACTACGTGATGCAGTATTATTTCTACTTTCTTTAATTTCTTTACCACGACCTAGGTTTCGTTGTATTACAACATCTTCAGGTGGGATATTAGCAAAGATTAACTCTTAGGAACAACCAAACAGCATTTATATGTTTTAAACACAATAGCGGAAGCCTGGTTGGTGCGGATTTTTCCATTGCTTATGTTAGTGAGTTTATTAAAGGGGCGCAATGTAGGTTTTATTTTATTTCCGAGACTTATACAATATACCAGTATTTTAGTGAGGGTAATAAATTCAATTGTTGTTATTATGTGAGGTTATACAATGCAAACTTTACGGTGTATGTAATAAAATTAAATGGAAGTTATTATCCGTAATATATTTATACAAAAGCAAGGGTATTTGAAAGTAAGGACAAGGTAATACACTAATTCTACATATTTCCGGTTTTGTGTAGTATTTTTCTTAATTTATGTTTGTTACAGTTTGGTACAGTTTTGTAACAATTGATGGGTCATAATTGATATTTATTGCGATTTGTTTTATAGTTTTTATTTCTTTACGTAGATTAGGTCTCTGAAATATAATAAAACCTACAGTACGCCCCTGTAATAAGCAATGGAAAAATCCGCACAAACCAGGCTTCCGCTATTGTGCTTGAAACATATAAATTCTATTTAGTTGTTCCTAAAAGTTAATCTTTGCTAATATCCCACCTGAAGATGTTGTAATACAACGAAACCTAGTAAAAAAATTAAAGAAAGTAGAAATAATACTACATCACGTAGTTTGAAATTAAAGAAAGTAGAAATAATATTACATCACGTAGTTTTATTTAATTGTGTATTCACATTTACTAAAGGTGCGGATTTGAAGCCATCCAAAATAGTACATTTTAAAATTGAGACTTGTTTGTGTTTAATGGAACTGGTACAAAATGTTTACAATGACGAAGTTACTAAATCATAGCTCTATTGCCTGAATAATAATGATTATATAAAATCATTGTATAGATAAAGTAAATATATCGCTAAGTTTGTTCATACCCTTGTAGCTCCGATGCTTGTAAATCTACTCAAAATCTTATCAAAGCACTCGATATCCAGAGAATTCAAAAAGATATTATGCTGGTTGCAAACTGTACCATATTGGGCGAAGAAGAAAAATCCACCATTTTGGGTTCTTTTTGTCGCATCTGGAAATTTCGGCACAGCATAACTCATAATTCTAATTAATTTTTGTAGTCTTAATTGACAATTGCAATAAAATTGATTCATATAATATATAAATCATTTTGAGTGGTTATGGAGAATTCTTATTGGATTGAAATACAGAAATCGTAACTATACAATTCATAAGAACATTTCACCTTCTTTCCAGTGATATAACAGCATCTGGACTATAAGAAGGCTACATCTATAATGACTGAGTTTATTGACAACGCCGCCGTTTATACACCAACACAGACATCATTTTCGCTTGCTTTCTTGGTAATTGTGCATGTAAATTTTCAATTATAATAAATATAATTTAATTTGGACTTAATTTTATTTAAATAGATTTGAATTATATACATAGGAAATAGAAAACCAAAGAAGGAATCAAAAGTAATGTCGAACTCGTAGATGAAAAGTAGAATGTTCAAACAAAAGTTAATACAACTTTAGACAAACTTAAAAAGGTGGGCATCAAAAATGTATATGCTGTACAAGTACATTGCACCGTTATCTGTGCCATGGACGGCAAAGGAATTTTTATGGAATACTTTCTTATTTCTGTTTTGAAACCTGATATGCTGCAGGAGGTAAAATCTCTATTAGGGCAAAATTCATACTTAATTTTTGAAGATATAGAATAAAATCGAAAAGCATCAATCATCCATGCTTTCATTTATACGTATTATATTTTTTCTTACGAAATTTATTCACGGGGTTTATTCCCCATAGCATTGGAAAAGTAAAATGCTTGTCCTAAGAGTGATAAATACAGAAAAGTAAATGGGTTAAATTTTTTTAACAAAAGTCGTGGATGATAGAGCAAGAGGATAACCACTGATGCATTAATAGAACATTTATGGATTACTCAGAAACTAGGAAAAAATAGAAGAACTGAAGGCCAAAAGCAGATGGAAGGCTGCTAAAAATACAACAACGTAGAGATAACTTCTTTAAAAGTCCACCCCGTGGTGTTACGCCACTGACGAAGAAGGCAGGCGTTAATCAATTCAAATGTTACGAAGATGATCACCTACAAATTTTGCGATTTAAAAATATCTACTTCTCTATTATTATTTGAATCACTTTAATAAATTTATAACACAGAACCATAGTACTTTTCAAAAAACACAATTTTATAAATTTTTCAAAATTTAATATTTAGACAAATTCCCAAATCCTAACACTACATTTTTCCTTAATTTTTATTATAGGGTTGTTTCACCATATTATTCTGAAAAGGGGAAACTGAAATAAACGGGAATGTATAGATAATTTATTTTTATATTAATTTTTTCATCCTCGTTATTATTTTTAAGGGATGTAAAGGCATGTCGTGAAAAAAATACACTTTGTATAATGAAATTATAAATCCCAAGTTTAAACCTGGAATAAAAAAAGGTCGCAACACAATGAGAGGCAATTATTTTCTTCAAACTCAAATTATTTAAAAGGACCAAATCCGTATACCCTTTTTAATTATCTTAAAATGTACCTTCGTAACCTTTCATTTACATGGTGGTGGTTTGTGCGATGCTAATTTATAATACAATAAACCTAAACATAATCAGCGTAATTAGGAATGCGATTTATATGGATTATTATTCCGTGCCAAATTAATTTCTAATTCATTTTTACGCTTGTAATCGAGTTTATATTTGACACAAAAATATGTGCAGGAGATGATTAATGGTGTGCATGGCCCGTGTACGGGACAGATGTTTATGAGTGGAGTTATTCTATTCGAGTTTTGCTGAATAAGAGTTTATTTATCATAAAATAATGGATTCTTATACCGTTTCTTCCTTGCAAAAGTTTAATGAATTTTGCTTTTTGAATTCTTTGCAAAATGTATAAATTTACGATTATATACATTCTGATTTTGACTATTATTTAAGCAAGATACGTTTTCAATACATTTAAAGAGAATTTGCTTAAAATTATTAATAATAATAATCAATGAAAGTCAAGGAGATTTGCGTGCTGAAAGTTCTTCATCAGTTATTCAAGTAATATAAATTATTTAGCTGCAATTTCACTTAATTCTAAATAGTGTTGAAATTAATCAACAAAATTTAGTTATTGCTATTTTATTTTTTGGAATGCGTTTGTTAATTAATACACAAATGTTAAGTTTTAATTTATTAATAGTAAACACTAATACGTGTATAAATTAATGTGACATTTTGTTGCGTACAAATATGAAAAATACACTTTGTGTTCGACTGATTTTTCAGACATTCGTGTTTTGATATTTGTTCTCAAATATAACATGAGATAATCACTTGAATATAACATGAGATAATCACTTGAAAACAATGTTATTATAGTCAACAAACTGTCAAAGAGTTCGAAAGACATTTAATCACATTCATTTTCTGAAATATAAGAAAAAACGTAGCTAAAATGTTATATTGTAAAAGTTAATATTATTCATGAAAAAATAAATTTAACGAAATGTTATAAGATATTAATAAAAAGTTAAATTTGCTATACAATGTAATATCGATATTCCTATCCACTAATTAAGTAAAAAAAATCTTTGAAATTAATTAAACATATTCTTGAATAATATAATGTAATGTAATTGCATTTGTTTGTTTGTATGTTTCAAAAGTACCTAGTTTCTTCCTTGCAAAAGTTTAATGAATTGCCCTTTTTGAATTATTTTCGTAATAAAAAAATTTAAAAATTTATGCATTCTGATTTTGACTGCAAATATAAAGAGTTTTATGTAGTTAAATGTAATTAATGAGTGAACAAACAAAAAACGTTCACATTGTCCTATAACAACCAATATCTTATCTTGGAATAAAAGTTCAGTCCTGTCCGTTAAATCCACATGTAATACATTTGCAAAATAAAATTGAAAAAGAGATGTCTTCAAATTATATTCACACATTATTTTGAAAAGAACCTTTTAAGTACCAATTCTAACAGAGGTTATATTATTTGGATTTGCGGTGAACAAAAAAAATTACAAATATGAAAATCTGTAATCTTCAGTGAGACAGCTGTCCTTTTTTTAAATAATAATTTAGAAAAAAAAATTTGCTATAAATTTACTCTTAAAAAAATTTGTTGTTTCTACACTTATTAAAAAAAATTGGTAGAATATATACAGCATTTGCTGAAAGCTTTCGCTTCAATTTACATAACTAATCCCGTATAATATTTTACGGAATCGAAAAAATGTATTAATAACTGCTACCTCATCTGTTTTCCTGGCGTAATAATAATATTGTCACGAAACAGATTTAAGTTATCGTCTTTTAATGTTCACGTAGCTAAACAATGTAAAAGACATACCGATGTGATAACCGTCTCTATTGATCGATTCATATCTTCGTCTGCTTGAAAACCTAAAACTCAATGACAGGTCGATTTTCATTTCGATATATGTCGATTATGTATTCCGATTATGATTTTTTTGCAGCTTTGTCCATTGGAACTATTTTACATCTCGTCATTAATAACAAATAATTTTAATTAGGAAATTTATGAACTTTGGCCCTTAAAAATGACTGCAAGTGCATCAACACGTATGAATACATTTTAAATGCACCTTTTTTTAATCTGCAAATGATTTCAATTGCAATTTGCTTTAGAATAAAGGGATATATACTATATCATCAATAAAATATAATAATATGCGTATATTGATAAGACCATTATTTTGTGCAAATGTCTTGTTGATTTTCATATTAAATTCATACAGAGCCAGTATTTCAAAATGTTACTTGAGTCTTAACAACGAATTACCATGCGTGACCCAGCAACCAATGTCATTTTGTTTGGTACATTTTATAAATAATACTGTAATATCTCCATAATTCCAAAATATATGATATCGATACCGTTTAATGCCTACATGAAACATTAAAATGATAAATATTAATAAAATAATTTGTACTGATTATTTTCTTATGATTTTGCATCGTAAAAATGAATATTTGCAATACGCTGACCGTATAATATAGACTTGCAGTATCGAGACATTTCTGAGAATATATGTATTTTTGGGATAGACTATGCTTCTATACGTTGTTTTGATAAGCCTCAAATTATTTTTCCAGCCAAGAAATTGCGTGGATTGCTAATATTTCCACGACTTCATTTACTGATGTCACAATTCGTTTGGAGAAATAATATCTTTTCTGTAAGGTATTTATTTCCATTTCTTCTTAACTACCGACTACTATCAAAAAATATTATTAAACAAAATCTTCCTTCTGCCTATACGTAAGGGATTTTCTCAATAGCACCTCAACTATTGTTCAGAATTTCATTAATAAAGAGGGTGGTAGATGTGATAGAAGGTGATAGAAGAAGAAGAAGGTGATAGAAGTCACTATGCTATTATATTTGCAAATAATATCGCCTCGCCTTTTCCGGATATGACTCACATTTTCCTCTTAAAGAACACAATTTAAATTTGTGCATATAAATATTTTGGAGTGGTTGCTGCGACAATTACCACTATTGTCACATATGCGAGTTAATATGCTTTATTTATATATATATATATATATATATATATATATATATATAATTCAAGTTTCTGTGTCAAACGGTCTTCAAGAAAAAGAATTTTTACTGATGGACTAATTGACCAACATGTAAGTTCGACGTGTAAGCATAAATACTGAAATAAACAAAAATTAAAGATGCAAATAATTAATTAATATAAATTAAATGAAAGGAAACCTGACACGCCCGGAGAAGGGATAGAAGGATAATGAGGGATGAATCCATTGGGGATGGGATGAGTCCATATTAATTAAAAATGGACATGTTTCCTTTCAGTTATTTGGGATTATGTGAATAAGTAGTTTATCCATTTTGTTTCACATTTCGTGACATTTCTGTGAGATCACAATGCAAATACACACAATAAATATTAGATAAAAAGTCACTTACAATATTTTCATTGCTTTGCTTCTGAACGTGTTATTTATGGTACTGTCAAGAAATAATATACACGCCGAAGCAATAAGGTTGGATAAACAAGAAAAGACAGGTCCGGCCAATGAATAACGTTAACATAAAAGAATTCATGAGATTTTATAATAAGACTATCTCCCTTGCATATATGTGTCACTTGGTAGTATCTAAGTTAAACGGCTTCAATCTTTATTGACAAATTATTTGTATTAAGGGTAGGGCTCGAGAGCCACAGCGAAGATAACGGAGCCCTGAGAATCTTAAAATGTTACCAGAAAATAATATATGATCTTTAAGTATTTAAACATATTTTAAACTTTGCTAGCTCTGTGCCCTTGTGTAAGCTATAAATTTGGAAAAAAATATTGCTATGTTTTTTGCATTTTACTTGACATATAGTCGAAATGTTTATCATTATGGAGTAATATTCTTATTTTTATTATAGTAATCTTTATGTACATATTTTTTAATTACATATTTGACTGCAATAGCTAGTATTGCAGTCAAATATGTAATTAATTAAAAATACGTTAATCAAATTAAACTTCTATAAATAAACTAATATTTTCAAAAGTAACAAAGTTTTTTTTCATATTAAATATCTTTTAAAAACTCCCATGAAATAGTCATCAATATTTGAGTAATGTCTTTATGCTATTTATTACTCAAAAATTTACACATTTTTAATTTACGAGAAGAGAATTTTTTTAATATTTGAACAATAATTTTTTTATTTGTGAAATTCTACCATAAACTAATTAAAGAATTTGAAATAATATTAATTATTCCAATTTAGAAATAATTTACCATATATCATATTACCATATATTCATTGTATACAATACGCGTATATGCACATTTGGTTTTAAAAACTAAATAAAACCTTCTTTTTAAAACCAAATATGCATATACGCGTATTGTATTTCTTTTTAAATATTTTCCTATTAAAAATATGTTCTGTTAACTGTTATTTGGTACCTAATAAGTCTATGTAGTTAGTGTATCGATACAAAATAACTATTGAATGATTCTATATGACATTAAATAAAAAAAGACATATTCTCAAACAAGTTCCTATTAAAATCGGTTTTATTCTTTATATTTGCCATATATTCCATTAAATATATTTTATTGTGTTCCTGTGAAACGCTTATTTTTTGAAACAATCTATTTTTCATTGATGGTGAATAAAATTTTAAGTAATTTGAAACTATATTTTGATCACAAAACAAATTTACTGCAATTTTTTAAAGGTAATGATTAAATATGTAATCACATAAAATAATATTTTAATCCGTCGATTTCGGGTCTACTAAATTAAAGTAAGTCAAAATTATTTTTAGTTTTGGTAGACATATTATAAAACACTTCAGAAATAACATATTTCCTACCGGATCTTGACTGCAATTTTAGAGAGCAAATCAAATACGCTTAATCGTTTTTGATAACGTTCCTTTATTTCTTTTAATCTGCTTTGGTTCTCTATGATTAGACTAAAGTTTTCAGAGAAATACTTCAATCGTAAAAACAAAAACACATCTCTAAACTAATATTGCATTCCAAAATATTTCCAATTTGCCGAGTTCCTTATCAGAATGCTTTCAAACACCTTTGATGGTTCAACCAACAAGTATGATTTCAACCTATGTGACTCCATTGTGTCATGGCTACCACAAATAAAACGAAAGTAATTTAATTATTAATTCCAAAACTTTTTATCCATATTGCTGATATAATTCAGAGACTTTTAAAAACAAGTATACATTACTTTTAAAATGCTACTGAATGATTAAACTTACAAAATTGTGTAGTTATATTAAAAATTTAAACAAACGTATCGTATTTCGAAATTGGCTTTGAGTATAACAGTCTCGTGTTTTTTTTTTAAACAAAATTTAAATTTTATTTTCATAAATATGCAGCTATAGATTATTTATTTGAATAAACCCACATTGTGTCATAAAATAAAACAGAATGAATACATCAACTCAGAAGCGCTGAAATATTCTAACCATCGGGATGCAGGACAACATGTCATAAAACATCTATGTTTCTCTCGTCTTACTGATAATATGATCGTGACGTTTATCAATACAATTTTACGTTACTTATGAAAGAATGCGCTCAGGTTTGGCTCAAAACTTGAATTTTTATTATAGCAGTGTGAGGCGATAGGCTTTAATATACGATTATAATTTAAATGTTATATCTCAAACTATTTCTGAGAAAAGTGGCTTAGATTGACAGACGGATAGACGGACGGATAGACAACCTTTTTAAAATAAACCTTTATAAGTTTCATTTTTTTTATTTGGAGGAACCAAGTCCTAAAAATGAGCCCAGTATTGGTATTACGTTCTTGTGGTGTCTATTTTAAATAAAATCTGAAGGTAAACATTTAATTTTCAGGTTAACTTAAACAACAGTTTATGAAAAACGAAAAGTATATTGAAGTCCGTAAATAATATAATAATCTGCTTATGTATAAGAGAGTAACGGCAAGACTCGTAAATTTCCATATGGTAAAAAACATGTAACTATCTAAAAGAGAGTGTCCACCTGGGGCCCTGACACCGACCACCCTGGAGTTTCCTGCGTTTATGGTCGTGACAGTATATGCCTACAAACCTACATAAAAGTATTAATTCGTATCTTTTGTTATTTCATAATTATTTTTAGATGACATAAACGCAATTATTAATACTTTATACTATAATTATAATTTTTATATATAGAAATATACATTATTCTAATTTTTTTCTCGATCGAGTAATCGAATGATTACACATTAAAAGATTTTTAAAGCTATTATTCCTTGTTGTTCAAATATATATATATATATATATACATATACTTTTTTTTTTCATTTTATCTTTTAATCTGATACAATCATTCGGCAACAATAATATTTTCTTAATATCGTCATGGTAATTGAAACAGTCCGTGTCGAAAGTAATAAAATGTTACGACCCGCCCATATCTCAAAGCTAACATTTTTCAAAAATAATTTTAGTGGCAAATACTTGTACTAAGCACTCGAAAAAAATGTAATTACATTTATAGTGTGGATTGTTGTTTAAAATGGCTAGTCACAAGTGTCTCAGAAATTGTTTTCACAATTTTAGATATTATATTTTTACATAACCTGTGTATCTAACAATTTCGTAATAAATACGAATTCATATTATAAACATTTTCAAAAATATGTCCTCATACATTATTTCCAAAAATAAAAGTAAAATTATCAAAGAAATCGTGGTTTTCAGTAGGACATGCAAAAGTTATGGGAAAGCTTTGGAAATTATCTTGTTACATTTTATAATCAATTTGTATTTGCACCTGTGGAAGATATGGTAACACAATAGTTACATTGTAAAAAATTAGTATTTGTAAATAATTTAATGCAAACAGTACGTACCCACAATTTTTTATAAGCGCCTAAATGTGTACGGAATCCTCATAACTTGGGTTCTACTCGTACATGACCGATCTTTTTAATACACGTGAACGATGAAATAAATGCCTTTTAAATACCTTAAAAACGAAACATGTCACTGCTATGGAATTTAAGAAACGTGTCGTCGCAATGAAAAACAAAGTGAAGACATTTAAAATTGGTTTGGTTTTAAACATTTCCTGGCCAATTTGAAATGTGACTCTATATAAATTTAACATGTGATTCTATATGCATTTTAAAGAATTGGATTTCCGTGGAAATTTGCATACATACAAGGATTGAATGTAAGATTTTTTTGCAGAATATATTATTTTTATAATCCGAAAACTACCCCATCATGGAAAAGAGTGTGACGTAAATCTGTATGCAAAAACATGTATTAATGTTTCAATGTACTTAGCCATTTCCAATACTAAGATCTAATATTTTTACAAGTACCTTATTTTCACATTATGCTTTTATTTATACTCTTTTTGGCCAAAGTTGGTTATTCATTATATTTTAGTAGTCGCTGGAGTTTAACTGTCTTACTGTTAGAAATATAATCTGAATGGTTCAAATCTGATATTTGAAATGTTTATCTAACCATTACTTAACTAGAATATCTTATCTATATTAGTCTGGAATTGGAATTCTTCTCTATATTAGTTCAAATATATGAAGGATATTATTTTCTCTTGATCTACTTTTAAAGAAAATTTTGTGGTTATTAAGATCCAACTGCTGATAGTTAAGATTTCTGTCACCGCTCAATGGTTAAATGTCTATCAGAATTTATATCTAACTTAATTAGTCCATAATATTGACTAAATTTAAGTATGTAGGGATGCGCTCCGGATATCCGCGTTTACCTTTACAGATTTTACATAAGAGAACCATTTAAACTCGTTGATATTGCAAAAATAACAGCATATATTTTAACACATGCTGCTACTTTTATATTAAAAAAAAGTTAAATAATTGTTTATCGCTTGGGATAATAATGCTCTGAGCTAGAGTCTTCTCTGTCAAGTCTCGGCCAGAACTTAGTTGCTTTTATCTTATTAATATATGGGTACTTTATATTTATTCTTAAAAATTGTATTGAAATATAAATAAGTTCAAAAACAAATAAATCATGTATATATATATATATACACATATATATATATATATATATATATATATATATATATATATATATATATATATATATATATATATATATGATCTTTGCCTTTCATATTTATTTCCATTTGTATCTGATATGAAGTTGAAATTTCTCATGATATACGAATATGATATTAATGAATCATATTTGTATAAGTTCCAAAGTCTTTCCAAGGTCTTACTTGGCCTCAAATCTATCAACAGAGCTAGATTATATTCATCTTTTCAAAATATTTAACCATCCTTTTAAAGTTGTCAAATTATCAACACGGTGTGTATTTTTAATTAATTTTTTTCTTGTTGCGAGTAACAGCAATCTACGATTGATGTACACCATTAAATTATTTTGTCTGCTAACCAATATTATGTAGTTTTTTGTTCTCTTCTCTTAAATTTAGTTTTTACTAGTAACCCGGCCTGACTTTGCACGGTGATGGAAAGAATAAGTCTCAGATTTATAGATTTTTTCGGACTTAATCCGTATTTGTCGCCATAGATCGACCAATCTATACAAAATTTACATAAATTATATACATTTGGTAGAGCAATACGAATTTACGAGCCAGCCATTTTTTGGCGTTATGAAGTAATAAGTGTATGTGTTGGATCGTTGCATAGAGCTTGTAGATTAAATAAAAAAACGACTAATGCGGACTTCTTCTGACTCTCCTTATTCGTAAAACAACGTGATGATTACAAATAGACCACTACAAATTTTTGTTAAAAGTAGAAAACCAAGAATTATAAAATAATTATTCGAAAAAGAAATAACAATTAGAAGATACACCATCTTTATAGAAAAAATTAAAATATTTTTTATATACATACAACGTCAAATTTAATAGCCATTCTTAAGAATGTCACGTACTTAAAAATAGAAAAATAATGTTTCTTCGGTTTTACCACGATCCTGAAATTGCATTGCATAATTGCATTGCAATTTCATGCGTGCATTTTTAAAGTGGTTTTAAAAAATTGATAAAAGCAATATTTAATTGATCATTTTACATTTGTAATGCAAAATGTTAAGTACAACATTCGTAATTGCGACATATTGATAAACACATCGAAGTTATCTTTAATTTTTTTAGTTTTCTTAAAATAATTGCTGTCCAATTATGATGCAGAATGTATTTATTACATACGTATTGATATTATTCAACTACGATTTTGCCTCTAGCAAAGCTTCTCGTAGCATAACTCACATTGGATGGTTACAAATATATTATGACAAACATTGAACAACACGAATTAAGATATAATGAACATACACAAATTTGATAACAACTTGCCCGAACGACAAAACTGTTTCCACTAAATCCGACATGAGAAAACCAAATCATATTGTTTTATTAACAAGTTGTCGGCATGTTACTGACCAGAGGCGACATCTCATTTTATTATCTTTGTCTCGAATGAAGCCAAACGATTTGACAGCAGTGTCTGAGGAAATACAGAAATCGGATTGCGTCAGTTTATTCGCTTCGAGATATATTTTGCTCGCACACTTGTCCTCATTTTTCCACATTTCATTTTGTATATTTATACATTTATTTCTTTTTGTCGAAGTTTTTTGACAATTTATTTGACATAAATTAGAAACAAGGAAATAAAGTACCTTTATTCGCCAATCAAACTGTTTAGATTTTAAATCATCTATATTTTCGATTATAGTAGTTTTAAATTTCAACTTAACATTAAATGTAAACATATAAATCTACCGACAAGACTACATTTAACTGATTGAGACTGTAATTTGATGAAAATATTTACGTGTATCAAGACCAAAATGATAACGTAAGGACACAAGTTAAATCAGTATTCCTTACAGGAGAATATGAGTAATAAATTCCGTTCCCGCCCAGTAACCGGCGAATGGAATTGGAATACATTTCCTTTTTAGTAATATTTTAATATGCTGAAACTTATATTTTAACGAAGATTCGTTACGTTTATAAACATGAGTTAATTGTTTTGTATTTAAAAATAGACTATTATTGAATTTCTCAAAAATATTAATAACATCTGTCAATTTAAGGGCTCTCGTTTATAGTGTTATAGTAATTCTATTATAGGGAGAAGTGGACACAACATTTTTAAAATTTTCTCTTTATAATCAGGACTTTAATTTAAAAGGGTTAAAACTTATAACCTAGAAACGTAAAAATATATTATTTACGCTTCTATTTTATAGGGATAATGAAATATTTTATTGCAGTAAACTAAAGTGTATATGAGCCATTTTATTTCGTATCAATTTGATACGATTTTTATTTTCTTAATACTTCCA
Source organism: Druceiella hillmani (assembly GCA_039881145.1). NCBI lineage: Eukaryota > Metazoa > Arthropoda > Insecta > Lepidoptera > Hepialidae > Druceiella > Druceiella hillmani. The sequence continues at coordinate 3,802,870 of JAYKKI010000103.1, forward strand.
ATAAACATCAAAAATAATCTACCTATAAAAAAGTAACTCGCTAAAGCCTAGTCAACACTTGCGATCACGTTTCCTGACTCGGCGAGATTCACAAATAATCGGAAACTAAAGTGTATGTGAGAACCTTGATAAAAGATTTACACATTTATTAACGGAGTCACTAACGAGCCAATTTAGGAGAAAAAACGGTTCCTTTAAATTTAAGTACCTCCTATAAAGAATATTGTGGGTTTGTTTCATTGAACAAAGAAATCCAAGTAACTGATTGTTTGATGGGTGTCTATGTAGTTAATGAAGCTAAATTGTTTACGTGATTTTGAAACGAGCCATAAATAATAACCTTGTATTAAAAAACTTACTACATGTATATTCTATTATCGATCACTTATTATTTTAAATTTTAATATATACGTATATAATACACAGCTATTTTACGGATGTACTGCTGTATTAAAAAGTACTTTCAGTCAACCACAATGGTTTAATTTAGAAATTTAATTATATGAAAGACCAAAATATTAATCTGCTCCATTCCTAAATTGTAAACTGAATATTACAATCAGCTACGAACAAAATACAATAAAAAGTTATCGTTATATTAATCATACAATATTACAAGTCTGTAAACTAATGTATATAAAAGTATACCGTGACTGATTGACACATTTTTCAATGTTCGGTTCATATCATTGAATATAGACTTGAGATTTTGCACAGAGGCTACTCAAATAATTTATTAGGTTAAGAAAAAATGTTAAATTTTGGAAAATTAAATAGGAATTGAAATCAAAGTTGTAGTTTTTTTACACATATGTTGAAAATTAGAAATAAAGTATTTAATTTAAAAACATGAAATAAGGAGTAACTAAATATTTCATTATTTATATTTAATCAAGAAAAGAGCGAAATGAAAGACGAACGATTGGTTATCTATTTGGTCGTAAAATATATATAGCCTTCTATCATACAAAAAGTACGAAGTAGAATTCAGTGAAGCTTGGTGAATTTGTAGGTGAGGTTTGTTGATAATATTAAGTATATATTTCAACATTTAATGTCCCAAAAGTTTCAAAAAATTAGAAAACTTTTTACTTATGCAGTGTAAACGACAAGTTTGTATACGAAATATTACATAAAGTTATTTTGTGTCAAGAAGATAAATATGGAATAACATATCCTGTAAACAAATCAGGTTATCCTGATGATCCCGATGATTATCTACTTATAAACGTAACCATAGATGAAGTTATAAAATGGTCAATAAAAGTCAAAAGATTTACAGATTAAAAACATAAATTTTGCAATAGTTATTCAAAGACGTACAGAAACTTTAACTATATATTAAAAACTTAAAATTACCTTTCAGCAAAGACATATTTGCACAATGAGCGTATACGACTTCAGAAATATCTTGCATAACAATAGAGGAAAAAGATTAAGAAATTCATCTTGAAATATGGTCAAACGGGTTTGAGTTTTTATCATAAATAAAATTTTTTTTAAAAAACTTGATTAATTTTAGTTTCAATGATTTTGTAAAAGTCCTTCGTACTATTAGGAGGTATATATTTAAGTTTTTTCCACCAATTCATTCTATTTCTGCCAACTAATGTAATAAAAACCAAGGTGAATTTTATTTGTTTGCTTGTTAAATTTTCATGGTTCAAATATCACAATATTCACACATTTTATTTTTATTTCAACATACTCGTATATATAATACGCATCATAAATATAAATTTAGAATAACTTTTATATTGAAAGTACTATATTCAACGATTGAAGCCGCGGGAACTCGTTGGAAAATGGTTGATGCAAGGGATTGGATAGGAAAATTAAAGAACGTTGAGTACAAAGATTATAAGAAGTAGGAATTATTCAGACCATACTTCGAAACTTTTATGCAGGACGAATTATAGGTTACCAGTCATTTTCCAAGTTTTTTAGCTCGAGTCCTCAAAAACGTTTCGCAGAATGTAGTTTCATAGAATGTCAATCACAAACTGTCATGACTTTTCATGCTATCTATTTCCATTTAAAATCGTTCTATTGGAAAATGTGATTACATTTTCTAAATGTTTGGAGATTTTATAATTTGGTTGTAAACCTAAAGTTATAATTCGCTTATATAAAGGTAATAACTTAGGTGATGAAGAATTCCAGGCATTCAGATTAAATAGAAAGCTTATTAGTGCGTTAACATTAATTTCTATCCCTTTTATTACAAAAATGTTATAATGTGTATATTTTATAATTTTCAGAGAACCAAAAAAAAACATGTCAACTAATTTTTAATGAAATAATTTCGTTACTTTATAATATTTCTGTACGAGCATAAAAATCAATTTTTAAATTTTAACAACAAAAGTATTTATTAATCACCTCACTAAAGTTAATTAGTTAATTAGTGATCAGGAGTTAAAATATGTATGCCTCTATTCATTTTGTATTAGTTAGAGTAAATTTAAAAGAAATATTAGACATCCATAACGGTATACAAAATTTTATAAAATGATGTCTAATATTTTAATATTAGACATGCATAATTTTAATATTAGACATGCATGTCTAATATTTAATATTAGACATGCATAACGGTATATAAAATTTTATAAAATAGTGTCTAATATTTTAATATTAGACATGCATAATTTTAATATTAGACATGCATGTCTAATATTTTAATATTACACATGCATAACGGTATATAAAATTTTATAAAATAATGTCTAATATTTTAATATTAGACATGCATAATTTTAATATTAGACATGCATGTCTAATATTTTAATATTAGACATGCATAACGGTACATAAAATTTTAAAATTTTATGCATAACGGTATATCATCATCATCATCATATATATTAATACGCTAAGGTTTTAAGATGTTACACTCCCTTTTTAGAAAAAACCTCACAACTAATCCACATAAATTATATATCATTTTATAGATAATTGCTTGCTCTACCGGTATCCATAACTAAAAAAATTATTATTGCTATTGTTTTTGCAAATTAATTAATTATTAATATTATATACACAAAACAGCAATGGGCAGCATTGCTAACGGCTCAACGTCAATATGATTGACGGTCGGTAAAATTTTTGTTTAATTTCAAATCCACTCACGTATAAATAAAGTGGCGCTTTAGCTCAATGCTTTTGATACTTGCGCCTCTATATGTCAATTTTAGTAAAATATTTGTTTGATCTGTCATCTGAGCTTCCTAATGGAATAAATAATGCGAAGACTTCGCACGGGTCACGCTAGTAAAATTTTATTTCTTATTGTCCTTAATACAAAAAAAATTATATAAATAATGCCAACTTCTCATATTAGTTCATAATTTTAGAGGTGTAAATGAAACTGATTAAAAATTATAAATTTAAAAAAAAAATTTAAAGTATATAATTTTCAATTACGTAAGAATAATTTATATATACATCATTTTATTTCTAGCTATATATAAGTCACGACTATTGTGCCATGGTTATGTACTTGTATGATCAAGTAACAATAAAAATAAAGTGAAACAAGTATGTTTGTAAAAAAAACAGTTATAATAGAATAAGGATCCCACTGTATTTAATTTAATTAAATATTTAATATAATTTTAGAAAGTAAAAACTTATTAAGTAATAGTAAATATTACTGTTAACCCGAATTATATCCTAAAAACTTATTCACTTTCGTTACCCTTTTAATATATCACTGTCTTCAATGAAGTTGTTATATGTATTTGCTAAAAATTTTGATGTCGAATTGATTCTTTTACCAGAAAACAATAATTTATGAATATTTTTCAAGGTTGTCTAATAGCTGTTTAGTATTCAAAATGTTATTTAAGATCTCCGTATTTAAAAATCAAGAAATGGAACCCTAAAATGGTGCCTGCTTATTTTACCTTTCCATCTGCCATTTTCTTAAGAACTGTTTTAGTTTTAAACTTAAAATTTGGTATAAAGGTAAGGTACATTATCTGCAAATTTTTAACAATTAAGACATTTAGATATTTGTAAAATAAAGAAAACTCTTTTGATTTTGGTACTGAAAAATATTGGGGTAATGAAATATGCTATTGCTGAGTGCCAATACTGAAATATGTATTGATATTGTTCTTACTTTTAAAGTCAACCAACCACGCAAATACCTCGTCAATTCATAGAATTAGATTGCATAAACCAAACGCCGAACAATAGCCGCCTAGCGCGGAATAAAAGTTGCCACTCCACAACTACGCATATATCTTCTTAGAATTAGGGTACACAGGTCGGATTGAGGGAGATAATTTTTAATATTTAAATAAACAAATTAAACAATATTTTTTTCGTGTTCAAAATGAGAAACGCAATTTCTAATTTAGGAACGGGCCTTTCTAATTTCTATAATAGCTACTTTCAATTGTATCCACTGCTTTATGACTTAAAAAGATAATTAAATGGTTTTAAATTTTAAGACCTCATGACGTCTTAGAATTAGATTACAGAAACCAAACGCAAAACAACCGAGCAAAAATATAGTTTTATTTGTTTATTTCAAAATTAAAATTTGTTTCCCTTATTTCAGTTTAAGTACACAACGTTGTGTTTGTTAATTCCAAGAATTGATGAAATATCTGCGTGGTTGGGAGCGGTGGTCTTTATTTCGTGCGAGGTGGCCTTTCTTCAGTTTTTTATTTTTGTACTCTAATTCTATAAATTGACGATCTATCTGCTTGATTTGTGCCTCAAAGAAAAGAGAAATAGCCCAGAATATTTTAAAAATGATTTAAATGACTAGGTCTACTTTACATAATTTTTTTAAATACCAAAATCAAAACAGATTTCTTCAATTTTACAAATTTTTGTAAACTTCAAAAGTCCGGTATTTTTGCTTGGAATCTATTTCTTTAAATTGGCAATATATTATGTATATAACAAAATAGTGAAATGTCAGCTTTTACTGGAACTCTATTTGGTATTAACTATTCAGTTTTGGATTTTTATTATGAAAACATTAAAATTAAAAAAAATATTCAGACTTCATCAAGCATATATATGGCTCTAAATGATTTATATGACTTAAGCTATCAGGCTCTTTCGACTTTACACCGACTTAACAAACATATTTTAAAGCCAATGGCAAATATCATACGGAAAAGAAAATTTCGTAGGATCTTTTAAACATATTTTAAGGAAAAAATAATATCGACAAACAAATTAAGAATAAATATTTTGCATTAAAATTATCCAAAAATTCACCTTCAACGTGGTACTTCAATGTGTTAAATAGTTGTAATATCTACATACAAATAAAATAGGTCCCATCTATTTGACTTGTAATAGAAACATAATTACAATTCGAAAGAAATATTGACCAAAAAAAAATGCAGTATGCTGATCCCAAAGTATTTTGGCCGTATAGATTAAAATAAAGTACAGTGCATTTTTTTTATTCCCAATAAATAAGAGAAACAATTTTTTCAGGTAAAAATTGTAGCATTATAAATATACTTTTCCACAATGTATCATTTTTTACCTTTTTCTACTTTGAACTCTGACCATTGTAAGTTGTTCAATAGAATTGAATTTTATCTATTGGTGAACTTAGTCCAGGTTTTTATCAAAGTTAAACTTGATTAAATGAAGGATATGGCTTTCAGAGCGCCTATAAAGTCAATAAAAGTAGTTAAATCAATGGATGAAGTTAAATATTCGAGTTTGATTGAATTTTTAAAGTTTTACAGTTTGTATTTTGTTTAAAATTTGGCGACCAACATTATTCATTTGTTATTGCTTATAAAGTGTGTAGTCAATAAATAAATTCGGTTATTCCCAGCCAAATAAAAAATGATCATGTTTCGATTTAATTTTAGTGGTCTCTGACAATTTAGAATATAATCTCTAATTTACCATTAAAATCAAATAATTTAGTTGAGTTGGTTCTCGAACAAAAATTAAACAGGGACCCTCACTACCATCATCGGTGGCGATTAAAATAGAAGAAGGTTCCCAGTGAATTGTAATTTGTAGAATGTATATACAGGGTTTATGGCTGGTTTAGGTATATGTATATATATATGTATATATATATATATATATATATATATATATATATATATGTGTGTGTGTGTGTGTGTGTGTGTATATATATATGTATATATATATACATATTTTTCAATTATTTTCCAGTGCGCCAGTTGTGAAACTATAAATTAGTCGTTAGTATATTTTCTTAAAATAATTCATTTCTCTCTCAAAGTATGGTAAACATTTTTAATGTTTTTTTCTAAATCAGCAGTGTATTCCTTTTATAAAAATTCATATTTAAATTTATTTTTATTTTTCCTTAAGAATCTTTCTTTTATTCCCATTTCGAATCAAAAACTTTTTGTTTTTCGTCTAGACTTCATTAAATGTTTCGTAATTCCATTATTTCCGCTTTTCTGGACATGGTTTTTTTTGATAACTTTCAAATTAAATCATTCAAAATAAACTAAAAGAATTTCCTTTTTATTTATATATTGATATTAGAATAGCATTAAATTAGAATAAACTTTGTCACAGACAGAGTTTAGTTTATAACCAGATTACATAAAAAGAAAAAAATAAACGTTTTAATATTCGGACATGGGCACTTTTGAATAAAAATCCTTTGGCGTTTCCGCATTGATATGCGAATGTTTCACTAAATATTTGTTCAATTTGTGAGAAAAATTCGAAGCTGGTGACAAATATACGAAACAATGGCCAATTTAAATAAAGAAAAACATAAATTTTGGTCAGTTCGAGTGCACCACTAATATAGTTTTGGCAACTATGCTACGTATAAACAAATACAAGATTTAAATGCAAAAAATACAAACGCATCGCCTGCAATACGAGTACTTTTGAAACAGTTCCTTCGAATTCACTGTTTCTTTAGTAAGTTTGATTTTTAATATTATTAGTTTAAATTGACTAAAATATTACAAATAATAAAAAAATTAATGAAATTGGAGAAATTTTATCGGTACTCACAAAGTAAAAAGAAAAAAACAGAATAAGACAACAAGCAGAAAGCAAGTCTGCAGCAACATTTGGCTCAATAACAGAATAGAACAAGCAGAAAGCACATTTGGCTCAATAACAGAATAAGACAAGCAAGCAGAAAGCAAGTCTGAAGTTGCTTTTTTGGTTTCCCCTTAAGGGTTTATGAAAAATTATGAGGAAAAAGTTGAAGGTTTTTTTGAAATATATTAAATGATAAATTTTTGTTTTACATTTCTACTAATAAATTGTCTGTGGTTATTACAATGTGAAGTGCCTAAATATTTTTCTGAAGTTTCACATAAATGTTTTTCTTTTACGATTTATTTGACCTTGGCTATTTTTTTAACTAACGTAATAATTGTAAAATCGATTAGTATTTTCGCTGTCATCAACTCTCGCATAGATCAATTTATCCTTACGATTTTTTTAAAAACTTTATAGCATGAATGATATTTATAAAGAATTACTAGATGCAATTTAATAAAAAAAAATTGAGTAATTGTACATAAACTTTATTATTAATTGTTTTTAACTGTTTGCATAATTTTTTGTTTCAATAAAAAAAGTATAGATACAAAAGCCTAAAAGTATATGGATAGAAGACGCTCGACGGACGTGAAAATTGTCATCACATTATATAGAAATTTATGTTATTAATAACCCTTTACATATATTAAGATAAACTCGACTATATGCATACAGAAAAAATAGAAGTTGTTGACATGCTAAAAATTAACCCAAAATAATCCCTCCTTAATTGCAATGACCCTATATCCCTTAAATTACCATCCAGATACAAAGAAATTTACATATGAAAGTGATTATAAGGGCTAAATTTTCTCTTCAATAATTAAAATTTGCGAGAGACACTGTCCTCACATTATGCATAAATATTCTAAAAATTTCAAAAATGTTTGGGGTTGTTCGTATTCATAGAGGAAACATACATACGATTCAAGTAATGTAACAAATCTATTGAGAGGAGAAGACGTTCTATTACGCAAAGATTTGGGTGTATCAAACATATATTTCTTCTTAATATTTTTAATAGTAACAAAATTTTAGTATGATCACCAGCTTATATTAAGATTACGATGTCAACACATATCCTCTTACCCCACTCATCAAGCAGTCCGGGTAATATTTGTGCCAATAACTTTCAATAAATCTGGATATATTAGTGAGTCCATTATCAATAGGTTGAGATATTATTTTAGGTAAATTGTCCACATTTACCTAAAACTCTGGATGTCAGATGTGGGGCATATCTAAATATGTGTAGAAAAATATAAAAACTATAACAAATTTAATCAATTTGTCGCCTTTTCACCTAAATCCTCTAAACTAGGGGGAAAAGTTTAAAGTGAACAAACATTTTCCTTAAAGTTTGTCACCATTCGATAACATACCTATAAATAAAAATGAAAACTAAAATCTAATCCTTCACATTAAGTTTCACATTTACAGGTCTTCTTAAAAACCTACATGTGTGTTTCTAGTCACAAGAAGGATTTCTTCCAGTCAATGTAAAAATTTGTAGTGTAGTAAAATGTACAAATACGAAAATTAGTAAAAAATAATATAATTATAACGAAACGCTCAACTTACATGTTCTTGAGAATAAGTAAAGGTCTGTCGATAAAGAAAACACGATAAGGTATTTATAATATTTATGCTCTCCCTTTTTAATAAATAGGAGAGTAAAACTAGAATTAAAACTTTTAAGACGATTTTTTTAAAGCGTTTGTTAACGAGGAATTATACTGACGTCGTCAATTATACTGATTATTTTATAACGAGCTTTGACCTGAAGCTCCGTTTGCGTGGAAAGGACAAAAATATTTCTAAAATTGCAATAAAAGATCAATTTATTTTGAAACATAAACAGTAATGCTTTCATGCTCTAAGTTATATTTACGCAATTTTAAGGAATTGAAGACAAATAAACAATCAACAAACTTATACTCGTAATTGGGGTCGGTTGATATTAATCGTGAAGACTATAAGTGAGAATTCATAAAAGATTTATGTGCTAATTTAATGTATACATAAATTCTACATGCACCTAATTTTTAGGTTCACAATCTATAACTTTTTTTGATTTACGGACGACATATTTCGATAAACGCACCGTTTAGTAGGCAATTTTTTGCTTTAAACCTAAAACCGAAACAATGTCTGTGGTTGAATGTTACCGAAACTTTAGGCATTTTATACAAATGTTATTACTATTATTATAAAGGAGAAATTTTAGTTTCTTTCTTATTTACAGATTCACACAAAATTTTCAATCCTATTGACGTTCCTAATATGGAAGTCAAGTCGGGAAAAATCAAGGGGTCGGGTTTTGGTTAAAAGAGGGATCATTTGGTTCAAAAAAGGTTGGTTTGGTCTGTTATTTCATATGCCGTGAAGGAGATATCGATTGACCAATAAATCAAAACATCTACTTGCAAAATTTCACTAAAATATTTTTTGGTATGTTCGCTTAAAATGTTTCAAAAAAGCGTTTTCATAAAGTTTTTTATTGTAATTCCAATCTAGTATGTTTGCATCATTTAAAAGTCACTACTTGCTTCTTTAACGTTGTAGTACAAAAATGTGTACCAAAACTTGTATAATGCAGATCAGTTACGTCCATTAATTGAAAAGCATAAAAATTTTAAAGAAATATTTTTAAGTATGTTTTTTTTTTCTAAAATAAAAAAATCTCAAAACAAAAAAAATATTTTAAAACTATCCGTTTATAATCAGTTCTGAAATGTTATTTAAATTTTCTAAAATATTTCAGACCTTTACCTATTTCATTAGATGAAGAGCTAACACACTCACTTGAATGATTCCTTTACTTGGACGTTTTCATAACTTCAAGGCTTAAGACGCTGAACTTACTTTTTCATGCTGGAGGAAACATAAAAAGATACCTGTATTTCACTCTATATTTTTTTCTTTTTAGGTATGAAACCCTAAAACAATGCATAATATAGTTCGAAAACTTGACTTTATCTTAAGTTGCGATCGATCTATATCGCAATCAAAATAATTAAAATAATTTAAACGTTTTAAAACAAAAATAATCAACTTGAAGTCAATGTCAAGCTTGAAGCATTCAAATGTCGGAATCGAGACGCTTGTATTATTTTCTGGTTGAGTTGCTATGATAACCTTCGCCCCCAAATCCTGGTAACCAATTAAGGCTAGAGTAGGTATAGAAAAGCAGATGCCAGAAATATTCAATAACAAGTTATGTACCAACATCCATTTTCTAGTTTTTTCGTCTCTTTCTGCCACTTAGTTAAATTAATTTGGAATCGCCCTAAAATATCCTTCGAAACGAAAAGCAATTCAAAATTCGTTTAAAAATTGGGTGACATACATAAAAATATGAAAATACAGCCGAATGGAAAACTCCTCCTCTTTTTAATTATTTGAAAATCTGTTATTTTAACAGAATTTCAAATGTATGAAATTTGTAGTTAATTTCTTAGACATTCCTATATAAACCTATCTTGGTTCACTATAATTCACTTTGACTCGTATATATTTTATAAAGCATTTTTAATGCACTTTTCTTTTTAAAACTCGAGAAACTCGAAAATCAAAATCAGAAAAAATTATGTGTTTGTCTCTAGCACTCTTATTTATAATGCTTAATTAGAACAAGCCCGTGCAAAACTTTTGTTTAAACAAATTTAGACTACTATTTACTGCATGTATCTGAAAATTAACATAGCACACCACAAAGTGGATATTTAACAATTCTATGAAGTATCAAATAAGTAATTTATTTGTACCTCTATGGTGCATATACAATTTATGGAAAACCTGAATATGATCACGCATTCTATAAATGGGGTTCGCTTACACAGGTGCCCACTTACATCTCGTGGACCCCCTTGTCATTTTAACGTGAAGCCTTGTTCGTTACGAGTTGTTCTGTTTATGTATATAGAGGCAGTATAGGAGCAGAGGTCGCTGCTTGTTGTCATGCGTAAAGCGATTCTTTTAGATTTGATTAAATGTTTAAAGTGATTGATATTTTTGAATTGAGTCGTGTTTCACTGATTTTCTTTAAACTTAAATACCTTTCTTATATCTTAATGTTACTTCTAACTTATAACACATATTATTATTTTTATTGCACATAAAATTACGTGAACAGTTAATAGAACTTCGTACCCTATTGTGCGATATGTTGGCATTTGCTGACTTCCTATCATCCCCAAAGTAGCAGATGTGGAAAATACAATGTATTTAGCCAAATTTAAATTAATCAACTAACTATTTCCCAAAAATAGTTAATATTCGTTAGAAATTCAAAGGATTGTATCTAAGCTCGTATCAAATAACAGCGGTAATAATATTATGAAAAGTGAAGTTGACCTTTCAACCGGTCAGTTATAGGGATTTAAATGTAAAGAAAGTCGTAAACTCTAAACGCTATGAAATAAGTACAAAAATTAAATTGTGTAAATAACTTGTGTTAATAAATACTTTACAATTTGCAATTATTAAGGCCCGCTTCCTAAATTATTGAGCCAAAACCAATGGATAAGGATACAATCACTAATATTTACATATTCTATTAATAAAGAGAGTTAACAAGTATATTTACTTCCTTATGTTTCAAAATTACTCATATGGAAATTTGAAGGGGCCTAATTAACCTTAATTTTTTCCTTTCACTGATGGATATCGTTTAAAAAATATATTTAATATTTGAAACACGCATTTTAATCTACTTCCAAAGTGCACTAATATATTTAATTTCTTAATTAACATTAATATTATATTAAAGACATAGTTTATAACCGTATATTAAAAATTAATTTAGAATAAAAAAATGGATTCACCTTAAAATGAAGAAAAAATGGTGTTGGTAAAAGAAAAACAATTTAAAATATTCTTAACTAGATTCACTAATTTAAAACACAAATATATTACTACTTATTCGGTAAATTTTCGATTTTAGAAAAAAATTAACTTCGTATGTGTGAATAGAACCTGCACTATGAAAGTTCCGTATCCATTTAGAAACATACCAAAGTTTAAATATAATGTTTAATTAATAACTATTTTTACAATAACATTTAACATATTAATATTACGTTCAATTATTTAATGTACTGCCTAGTATAAATTTGGTATGCCAATAAAACTCAATTAAATATGTCTCTTTCATTGATGCAAATTAATGAAAACTGTTTTTCTTCCTGGTTAATACTTTCTTCTTAGTATTATTAATTTCTTAATAATAAATGCTGCTATTAAGATTTATTTTAAAGTTTTGCATCCCGATAAAGTTGAAAACTTAACGGGGAGATACTGGCGAATGACATTCTGGCAAATCAATCAATCAATAAGGACGGGAGCATAAAAAATGATGTCCAAAAAGCATATGCCAAATATTTTCATACGAATTTTATTAGGTTTATGTGAGGGGAAATTCATAAAAAATTAAAATCATAATAGGGGTTTAGATAGTATTTTAAAATTATATTTAAAATACCTCGTTCGATGGGTCCACGAAAAAGTTTGACTTAAAGGGAAGTGGGCAGAAAACACTGAAATTGTATTTTTACGTAATTGCATAAAAATACATGAACGAACAGACGGACAAACCAACATAAAGATATTATCGGATACAGAACTTTAAAATCTAGTAACTTTGTTTTAAACTTACCTTTACGTGTCTCTTCACTAAATTTATATAAAGAAAACTAAATAGGATTGCATGTTTTATAGTTTTGTTAAAACCTTTTGTTTGAAATATTTTTCTCCATTTATAACCTGGATTATCAAAATTTTAATAAAATGCCAGAGAATTCTCTGGTAAAGACAAATTATTCACAAAAAGATAGGTAATATGACTTAAAGGACTTAGAAAATATGAATTTTTAGACTATTTATTTTTTTACTTATACATTTCATTCTATTTTGTGTATTTAAATATTGTTTTTTTCTTATTTCGTTTTAATTTTTTATGTACTACAATTATATACTTTTTGTACTATTTTTTATTTTCATTACTTTTATTTTTATGAATTGTTCTCCTCATATTTCTCTTCATATTGTGTTTTATTTGATATTCACGTAAAAAGTCTGCTTCAGTCAATCCTTCGAAACATTCGAAAACTAACGAGGAAAGAATCGAATACTTATTTGTATGGAAACGTCTTCATTTGTCGCATGAAACTGACTTCTGTATCCGATGCTATACTCGTGGATGTGAATTTCCTCATCCCACCCTAACTTTTTTGCTCAATGTACAGTTTTCACCCTGGATGTGTATATAAAGTAGGGGTGGGAGTATATTGTATCAAAATTGTCTCTGCTGTGTTATCTTGATATTTTTTGTAATTACATATTATCCGAACTAATGCTTTCATTGTAACAAAGTTCAATAACCAAGGGGAGTTCTTCTGAGACGAGAATACGTTACATAATAATTAGTAAGCAAGGACAACCGTGTATTCTTCCTTTATTTAAATATGGAATAATCACTCTTCAGTAAATAGACCAAAAAATTAATCTAGGGCTAAAAACATTATTTTTATTTACTAAAGCGTCAAGTGTAAATAAGCAAACATACACTTTTTCTTTTCTCATGTCTGTAAGGGTGACGAAAACAAAAATATAATATATTCATTGAAAAATACACTTTTGTACTTTTTCAATAATTGGCATAGTCTTTAGGAAAAAAACCAAAAATTTCCTATAATTAACACAAGTTATTAAAAATTTTAAGATAATATTGAAAGTATTTAAATTTTTCTCCTAGAAAAATGAATTATTATTTTTTTAAATTTTGTCAAAGCTTTTAAGATATTAATAAAATTCCATTCGAATATGTTTCACTTACTAAGAATACTTACTGAAGATTACGTGTTTGTCAGTGCGTCTTTCAAAGTTAATGTTTTCAGAAACTATGCGATGTAGAAACTTGAAATTCCACATAGTGATACATCTGATTAACAAACAGATTTTGCACTAAAATTTTGTAATATATGTATATAAACATTTAAGTGGGGGTTAATAAAACATTCCAATTTTATATATCATGTGGGGTATTGTTTGAAAGCATTTGTTGCAAGGAATGCAAAAATATGTTTCATAATCTGAAATTGCGTTATTCAAAGATATTCTGAAAAAATCAGAAAAAATATACTTAGAAAAATTTATCTTAAAGATTACGCAAATATTATAGCGGTTATCTTGGATCTTATTTTTTTTTAAAACAATTCATATTTCAAAATCGTAAGATACATTGACATTTTCTAAATATAGTGTTGATAGATATACATGGATAGATAGACATGGACTCACACATATCTCAGTGCCAGGGTCAAAAACCTACATTTTAGCGGGAGCAAATGAAACATCAGAAAAAAAAATTCATTATATTATTAGCTTGGGGTACAGTTTGAAAATGTTTCTTATAAGGGTCTCAAAAACAGTTTTTTCCAAAATCTTCAGTGATATAAAGAAAAATTAAAAAAAAAAGGTACTGTCCCCCTTAGTACGATACTACTCAATCTCAAATTATGAAATAAATTAGGGTTTTTAGAAGTCTTTGCATATGTTCTAGGAAAACAGAGAGTTTACTCTAGATCTTATGATTTTTGAAATGTGCACCAAGTTTTTACGCCTCTAAAAAATATAATAGGCACATATTTACGTCATGACAAATTAATATTTGTTAAATGTTTAAAGGAAATGCTACGAACATTTAAATGTTTACATGTACTTATAGGTGCACGGAAGCCTCGTAATGCGAGTTGGGCTGGAACTTGACAGGCTTTGCATTTAGTCTATGTCTGCTTAATTTGATTTATTTACGTGTTGTTTTATCATCTCGAGGAAAAAATAATTCCAATATTTAGATCGTTTGAACGCTGATATTCACGCTTGTTTAATAGGTATTCCATAATAAAGATAGCCCCGATCCGGGAAAATATTTAAGAATATTTGTTGAATTGATAATTATTTAAAATTTGATTTTTTTTTATAACTTATAAAGTTTGGCCTCTTAGCGATTGAAGTTAAACCTCATAGCGAAGTTTGGCCTCATAGCGATTGAAGATAAGGAAAGAAATTGTACATTGCAAAAATGTATGGTTTCAATAAAGTTATAACTCATACAATTGAGTACAAAATACTCTAGTCGTAAATTTTACTTCATTACTTCACGTAAATTTAATATAATCTTACAATGAGATGTAATAACATGTTTCAACTTATAGTCTCATCAACCATCGACCCTAATCAATAATAGAAATCTTTACAAAACAAAGTCGTATAAAATACTCTGCCATATTTTTATCGCAAGCTCTGGTTGTTTTGGGGAAATACATTTCCGCCTCACAAATATTTGATCGACACTTTTTGGGTCAAACTGTAACGAAGGAGAACCTTGTGTTTGTATTACATCCAGTTCACTAGGGTTTATTTATTTCGTTTCAAAAGATGTACATATCACACCTAAGGGCAATGCATGGAATGATAAGTTTTTTTATCAGTTAACACTTGTTTACGTTTATTATTGTTATTCAAATGTGCTGTATGTTTAAATAAATAAAACATATCTCACGCATTTCTCATTCAAAACATTAAATTAAAACCAAAATCCTACTCTCAGATGGCAAACGTGTGACTGTGTGGGATGAATTTGCTTCCCAGCTAGTTGCACACCGCCCGTGTTTCGTATCTCGTGTCATAAATAAAATGAAAGATATTTATTTATTTATTATGTTGCTTAATATATAAATACAGTGAAGGGAATCTAGATATTTTTATCTCGATTGCAATTTGTGAGAAAAATATTAAAATGAGGGCGGAAAATATCGTTTTGTACTCATATCACGGGTATTCTATACCAATTTGTTTTAATACAAACACGGAAATTTGGATACACCTACAAGGTAATAACTTCACTATTTAGGAAAAGTGAGTTTAGAGTTAAATCGATTTTTTCGTCATTAAAAAGGTGATTCATACGATAAATAGGTTTGCCTATTAAATTATTATTCACACTTTACAATTACGCAGGGAAAGTTATCGCAGTATTACTTAAATATTTAAAGAAATGTTAAAATATATACAAAAACAAAAATTATTTCCCTTAAAAATTCGAATAAAATTTAAAAAACCAAAATATTTATACTATTTTAAAATGAGATAATATTTTTACAATGCCTCTTTTTTAAGATTTTTTTATTCTCCCAATTGGTCTGTTCGGTTATTCTGTATATGTTAGATCTAAGAAAATAGGTCTCATAATATTTTTTTAGATTTTAGTGGCATGTATTAGATTGGTTAATAAATGCTTAGCAACGTGTTCGACTCTTTCCCAGAAAACTTGTAGATATTCCCATAATATTTCCGTATAACATATAAATAGTGCGGAGTGCACTTAATTTATAACTCTGCGAAGCCTTCAAGTCTATCACATGAAAAAAAATAGATTTAAATTGACGCAAGTATAATTTCTTCTACTTTACAAGTTAACGTTTGTTAATCTATACTTCAATACGTGAAGAGAAAACTCTCTATCCCTTAAGCATACTACGTGCACAGAGGAGTGTGAGATTTGGCATAGTTAAAGTTTATTTGGAAAAGGAATGCAGAAAGCTAAAATGTATGTTTCAAATACATTACGCCTAAAACATGAAGCCGTACATACAAATTCTTTTTGCAAATTTTTCCACTTTAAATCAAATTAATTTTCCATAAAAGTTTGTATGACTGAGTATGTAAAACATAAGACGATATAAGCCTTAGAAACCGCATATAAATTCGTACTTACGCACGTACATACAAACGTACACACAGACATACACAAATATATATATATATATATATATATATGTGTGTGTGTGTGTGTGTGTATGTATTTACGTACATACACGAAGTGATTTGTGCTTATTCACTGACATCTTTTTTTAAATATTGACCATAATTTCGATACTAACCCCATGCTTCCTGGTTATTATGAAACCCGCATCTGAGAAAATTTAGTTTGTGGCCAATTAAATAATTATGGATTTACGCTTGCCAGCGACAAATGAAATACCGTCTTATATCCTCTTAGTATCTTTCTTAAAAATAATAACTAATGCGACATTCTTTGAATCCAATAAAGTAGAAGAGAAAATAATTTCACTATTGATTGAGTATAGACAGAAGATTATAAGGTAATTTTTTTAATTAAAATACCACCTAAGTTATTTAAGAAATATCAATTCTATATATAATTATCGAAATATCAATTCTACATATAATTATCGAAATATCAATTCTATATATATTTAACGAAATATCAATTCTATATATATAAAGAAATATCAATTCTATATATAATTATCGAAAACAGTTGAAGTATAAATTAGAAAAATAACTTAGAAAAGAGTCATTTTTTTCATACTGTAAGCAATCTGCGAAGTTCAGAAAGAAATACATGGGCTAAAGGGTTTTGAGGAATTATTTTTTATTCAATTTTCAAGTCATCTGCAAGCCCAAGCGCAACAGGGCTGAATAATATTCATATAAAAGTATCGTTGGATAAATTTGAAAAAATTTATATTTGAAAATGTATTTATGACTAATATGTATTATTGAGAAATATATATGTTATATTGGAATTTTTTTAACGAAGTAGAAATAGTGTTTTAAGTCTCAATATATTTAACTCGTCAAAGTTTTTTTCCCATGGACCACTCAAAGTGGATATAATTAAAAATTTTCAGATTACCTATCCCCCTTGAGATATAATAATCTATATTGCAATGTCATGCAGACAAAATTCCCCCAAACTTTTCAACCAAACGCGTTAAAATTGTCGAAGAAATCATAATGACGGCATTTTGTAGGTAACCTTACGCAAAATTATTTTGGTCAATTTATAACAACATATTAAAAGATACAATAATTTCCTAATGACATAAATATTTCTAAAAGATTTTAATGCCATAATTTAATACGACCAAAAAACAGCTACTGATGTAAAAAAAATATTATCCATTACTAGTTCTGAAAGATCACTACTAAAATTATCGATACGTATTTTCAATAGGCTATCAAAAAATTTCACACGAATAGCATACGCAACAAAAGTGATGGAAAAATAAGTTGACAGTTAAGATATTTTTTTGTTAACTTAAAGAAGATATTTATTTTAAAATAAAAACTACAACAAAGTTTCCACTCATGACAATTGACACTAAAACCCAAACAACGAAGGAGTCGCTGGTAATCATAATGGAAATTTGCCATAAAAAAATAATGCTCGTTATCTTGCATCAACAGATTTCGCTCACGCTTTCGACACATTTGTAACTGACATCGTGGGAGTAGTGAGTAGGCGGGATCGTAACCACGTAGGCCTTCAACGAATTGCGCGAAATACTAATTGTGTTTTAGTATCATTACTGGTGATCACGTAGACAGATATTGGAATCATGGTACGACTCAGCGTGTGCGGATGTTGTTCGGAGTGAAATTTTGTGTGAGTGTTATTGTTATTTAAACTATAACACTCACTTTAAATTTTGTGTGAGTGTTATGTTGAGTGTTATTGTTATTGTTATTTATATTCAAAAAGTTGTGTCTGCATTAATACTTCAATGAAGGGCACTCCATAGATTTTGTATTAAGTTATTATAAAAAATTCCCCGACAATAACAAATTTTTTTACATCGTGTGGATTTAATTGAAAGATCCAGAAAAAAATATAAGGATTCCAACACTATTCTTTTCTGAGTTTTATGTAAAATAAACCTAGAAATATCATAGAAAACATTCATAGAAATTAAATAGGGGGAATTTCCTCCACTTCTCCACAAAATTGTTACACTTAAGATTACAAATTGCGTTAACAAAAAATTACATCAATTCTACCGGAAAACTACGTTAATAATTTTTAATTTCATAATTCATACAAAGATAAAAATATATTAGACAATATTCTATGTGGTAAGAAATAATATTAATATTTGAAATAGTGTGTCCTGGCAACGTAAGAAACCCATACACAGGAATATTTTTACTTAAGATTACAAATTGCGTTAATAAAAAATTACATCAATTCTACCGGAAAATAATATTGCATCAATTCTACCGGATTTACATCAATTCTACCGAAAAATAAAATTACATCAATTCTACCAGAAAATAAATTGCATTAATAAAAAATTACATCAATTTTACCGGAAAACTGCGTAAATAATTTTTAATGTCATAATTCATACAAAGATAAAAATATATTAGACAATATTCTATGTGGTAAGAAATAATATTAATATTTTAAATAGTTTGTCCTGGCAACGTAAGAAACGCATACACAGGAATATTTTTACTCTTTGAATAATTTTTCAAGCGAGAGAATAAAAAAGATCTCAAATAGAAAACGTTGGTTAAAAAAAATGAGGGTATGATATAAAAAGCAGAAAATTTGATGTTATAATATAACGATTCACAAATACCTTAAAAAATTCAAAAAAATTACACTTTCTGCTCCAACATTTACAGAAATATGAAAAATTTTAATTATTTTTGTTCATCATTTTCTTCGTCATAAATAATAAGATTCGTTATAATGTAAAAGTTATTCAAATCATTTAAAAACCACTGCTCGTTTCAAGCTTGCGAAATGTTTTCATAAATAATAAAACTCGTCATATTTATGTACACAATTACTACAAAATGTAAACTTTTTCAATCAATCTAAAAGTCACTACTAGCTTGAGGCATGTGAAATGTTTTGCAATTAGCCAAGAAGGGTCTTAACTCCAACAACTGAGAATAAAAATCTCTACAACTTTCAATGACTATAGTTGATAATATAATCAGAATTGAAAATTTTCTGGATCAATACGACCTGACCTCAGTGACGTCATGTTAATATGAGTACTCTGTACCCTTAAATATTTACACGGGTCTAAATATACACAGTAACCCCGTAGTGCTAATTTTGTTTGTACTTGACAGGTTTATTTCACATATCTTATTTCTTTTGTATTCGTCCCTTCATATACATCGGATATTCACTTTCATTTAAAAATTTGTATAATGAATGAATCGTTATTTAGTAAAGCAATCATTCGTTGATGTATATCGTCATCATTAATGTTATATCGTATTTGTTAATGGCTGTCTAACAATATCACTTATTTTTAGATTCACTTACTTTTTATAAATGTAATCAACTTTTGATAACTTACATATACCAAGGTTATATATGTATATCGTATTAGTAATAATATACGAATTATAGAATTGCTTTGAATGTTTGGAAAATTAGCAGATGTACCATACATCTGCTAATTTTATTTAAATACTGCAATACCGTCGACTATATTTGATGAGAAAAAAAAATTGAAACACTACATATTTAACAAGAAAAAATGTTTATTCTTATAAAAAATATGTAAATAATTTGTATTAGAAGTCTATCTCACAGTGAACCAATTACTGTGTCAGAATGTAAGCACAACTGATTAGAAACCTATAGGTTTTATAAAACTTTTCTAATTATTTCAATCGATGTAAAGTTTCTTTACTTATTACAGTTGTCTAAGGAAAACTACGTTTCGATTGGGGATTATATTACTGGTCGAGTTCGGAACAAACTATCGCCTTATTTTGTGAAAACGAAGCTAAAAGCAAAATCAATTTTGAATAATGTTATTTTCCGAGGTACAAAAATCCCTCTAGCGGTTTACAAAAATCCCTCTATAAAACTTTTCTAATTATTTTAATCGATGTAAAGTTTCTTTACTTATTACAGTTGGCAGGAAGTTTCTTTACTTATTACAGTTGTCTAAGGAAAACTACGTTTCGATTGGGGATTATATTACTGGTCGAGTTCGGAACAAACTATCGCCTTATTTTGTGAAAACGAAGCTAAAAGCAAAATAAATTTTAAATAATGTTATTTTTCGAGGTACAAATATCCCTCTAGCGGTTTCGGAGTTAGAAACGACTGACACTGAATATTTTTATTAGAGCCGAAGTCATTCCTGCCTTCAATAATTTCACTAGCAAAATATCATTGTCGACTCAATCCAATGATTTTTAAATCCAAATAGGCTACGTCCACTCGAACAAAGATAAGACAGCCATAGGCCGATAACTTTTCCATCAGACCTAGAAACAGATTTAAAAACTGGAGTCCCATGAGATATCTTCTAAACAAATGGATAAATTTCAGAACACAATGAAAGATTTGTCATAAATGTAAGTGGTTTGACTAATATATTGGAACAAGCCTTAATTACGTATGGAGATACATGGATAGACGATGGTCAGCTTAGTGTTCATAACGTAATTTATAAGCTTGGTCATTTTTATTTAATCTCTTTTCTTGTTTTACTTACGGAAGTACTGAATAAACTTTTGCAGTCAAATCAAAAATTTTGCAGCGTATAGTATTTTACTGGGAAACAGTTCTACACCTGTCATGAACGTGGTTAAAATTATCCTAACACCGTAGTTTTATATTTTGTCATTCCCTGAATGTTTAGATATATTTAAGTATGTGAAGTTATCAGACAAGTTTGAAGTATAAGAGAATCGTGTATGTATATATATATATATATATATATATATATATATATATATATATATATATATATATATATATATATAAACAAAAATAGGTCTCTTAGGGCATATTGTATGGTGACACTATAATGAATACTAAGAAATATTATTATGTTTACCTATTTAGCAAGCGGTATGAAAATTTGCGCTGCTACTACTCTTTTTGAAGGAGAACATTAAAATATATCTTTGTGACAATAAAAAGATAAAAAGTGATTGTTAAATTTAACTGTGGTGTGGCGCATAAATTGGCAAATATTAAGACTAAGTTTGAGATTGTCAACAGTCTCCAAATACATTATAATTATATCTAAAGCTAAGAACTTAATATTTATAAAAACCTTTCTGATATTTAGGTCCACTGTTTTTTTTGTGCTAAATTAATATCGCGTCCTTGAGAGTGAAGATAGCGTGACGAATCTTAACCCCAATAGGCCACAAAAATCTACTATTACTACAATACAATGCAAGTAGTTAAGGAAGTCCTATGAGTATAAAATAAGCAGTTAAGAAGATCTTATGTGTATAGTTGTCTTCGATAGCATTTGAAAATTGTCATCTTAAAAAATATGAAGACCGTGATAGTGTAAAGCTTTTTTAAAAATGTAATGCGCTGAAAAATTCAAGTAAAAAAACAACATACCTAAGGAAATGCTAAAAGGTTAACAATACGTAAAAAATTAACAATACGTGTCGTTAATCAGATCGTAAGAAACTTTGCAAAAAGTGAAATCCTATCAAAAACATTTCATGAAAAAGGGTCAATTCATCTTTAAAAGTTTAGCCCTAAAATTAGTAATACGCAAGTAAATAGATTCTTACTGGGGTTTGTGGAAAAGTGAGTTGGAACTTTGAATCTAATTCTATTGAACAATATGTTTATATTGATCTTATAGTAATACGACTATATCAATATTGATCCTGAGCACGGTGAACAGTTTTAAGACATTGATCACCTTAAGAGCCAAAGCTACGTAATGAGATCCTTCTAGTGGTTTTATTGATCTTATAGTATGACAAAACGGAAGAGATATAAAAATTATTGCAGCAAAAATTGTTGTAATAGAATGTTTAAAAAAATGGTTTTCTTTTAATATGAATTTTAAAAATTTGCCACGCCATTAGAAATACATACAAGGTTTTTATTAGATATAGATAAACGGAAAAATACGAAAGTAATAAGGTAAAATAAAAAAAAACCCTTTCATATGTATATATCATTAGAAGATAAATCCAATGAAGACTAATTTTACTGCGTATAAATTATATTAAACATGTCAAGGTTTAGGCTATATATATTATTATTATGTTCTAACAAAACGATTTGTTTAAAATTTCGAGGGGTTTTATTACAGTTTTTTTTTTGCATATTTGCAACGATGTAAAAGAATGTTGGTGTTAATGAAAACCTGTCTACATCACGATTAATTTTGCCCTTTGATTTCTCAAATAAAGTGTAAGAAATATTTATATTATTTTATTTATAATTGACTGAAAATTTACTATATGCAAAAATCATAGATGTTGACCAAAATTTTTAGTTGGTGCGTGCTGGGGGGGGGGTCCTTTTCTAAACCCATTTTTTTAATTGACCCTTTAACTTTTCATTCTTTAGTTTCATCAAGCAACAAGTAAGTATAAATGACTATATGATAATTTAATTTTACTAATACCTGATATTCACCCATTAAATGCTTTCACTCTTAGGAGATTCAGAAATTAAAATAATGCGAAATCATTAAATAATACGTAATAGGCAAATACATTAATATCTTTTCATTCACATAATTTGTGGAATAATTGCGATACATAGACAACCGGAGCCAAATATTTATCTGGTAACAATAATATAATATTTTAATTAATAAATCTTCGAATACAAATGAGTAAACAAGCCCCTTTATTTTCTTAAGTTTTGAGATTGATAAAAACAAAAAATTTAATACATATCGAAAAAAAAATTATCATATTTCTAAACATTCATGATTCTACGCAGCATTTAGCTATTAGTAAAAAAAATTAAATCACGTAAAATAAAAGTTTTACATTTTTTTAACAAAATATAATTTTTATTTCCCGAATAAAAGATTCGTCAAAACTTTTATGATATTAGTAAGGGTTTATTAGAATATTCTATACCCATGTATTAAGACTACTATGTCCGATAATTTATTCGCCTTGCACCCCAATCAGAATTTTGATTTACTTAATATCACATTGAAATAAATTCTCTTTTCAAAATTATCCTGTTTATTCGGGAAATATCAATTAAAATTAATACTGGTCATAACATTGGCGAAATTTGCGAGGTAGATCTTAATGCATAAATAAGTTTCTGAATACATTTCTATTTCCAAATGACAACATTAGTTATTTTATACAATTGTTTGGTGTCTAATTGCATTAAAATCTACCTCGCAAATTTCGTCAATGTTTTGGCCAGTATTAGTTTCAATTGTTTTTTCCCACATAATCAAGTATTATAATTAATATGATACTTATTAGGTAAATCAAAATTCTGATTGGGATTCAAGGCGAATAAATTTTCAAACAGTATAATTATTTTTCAAATAGACATTTTCTGTATTAAGTTTTCAATCAACATGGTTAAAATGATCTTTATTTTTGTTTATTTAGCGTGCTTACCTTTTGCAAGCAATATTGATTTTTTTCAGCAGTTAACCTATTAAAAAATGACTATTTGGAAATAAAATTCCTTATAAATAATTTTAGTTTGAAATACTCTGCATGAAAGAGTATCAGAAAGGATCAATATCGCTGAATAACTTTTTTTGATTAGTATAATATATGGATAAAGAATATTCGAATGGACCATTACTAATATCATAAAAGTTTGACGAACCTCGGGAAAATAAAAATTATATTTTGTTAAAAAATGTAAAAACTTTTACTTTACAATGTTTAATTGTTTGATGTAATTTTTTTACTAATAGTCAAATATTGATTATAATCATGAATGTTTAGAAATATGATAACTTATTTTTCGATATGTATTAATTTTTTTATTTTTATCAATCTTGTAGACGTAAGAAAATAAAAATGGCTTGTTTACTCTTTTGAACTCAACGATTTATTAACTAAAATATTGTACTATTGTTACCAGATTAATATTTGCCTCCAGTTGTCTATATATCATAATTATTCCACAAAGTATGTGGATTAAAAATAGTGATGTATTTACTTATTACGTATTATTTAACTACTTTGCACTATTCTAATTTCTGAATCTCCTAAGACTGAAAGCATTAAATACGTGAATATCAACTTATAGTAAAATTAAATTCTCATATCGCTATTTATACACACTTATTGCTTAATCTAAATAATCTATTATTATTTTCTTAAATAATATATATAGATAAGAAATTAATTATATATTAAATAATATATATAGACTAGCTGACGCGTGCGAAGTCTTCGCACTATATCGCCATCTAGCGTGTTCCAAGTATACAATTTGGCTAAGATATTTGATGTGTCGCCCACAGATGGCGCTCATGCCAATTGTTATAAAAATTAATTTTTTTATAAACAAAAAATTTTTTTCGAATTTTTTTATATTTTTCTCCCAAAGTAGAAAACATAAGCTTTAAGTGGGTATTTTTTTAATTTTTTTTGGTGCAGTAGTTAAAGAGATCGAGCCGCTCGACCAAAAAACACCTTTTAGAAATAATATATTTAGATAAGAAATTAGTTCGATAATATCATTTCATTATCAAAACGAAAAACATTAAGGACATCTAATAATGACAATTTTGACAAAATAAATACTCTCTCCGCTGCATACACGCAACAGTAATGAATACTGCCCTCTGTGTGAAACAATGAAAGTCACATCTATAACATACATACACATACGGATGAATAGAAAGGTCGATGTTTGCACCAAAAACGACTTTTAAAGTCATGTTACCTAAAGTTTTGAATAATTTAGTATTTTAATATTACAAAAATGAAAATAAATACAAACTACAGTAACAAATCGAAAGCAACATTACGATGAACAGGTAGAAAACGAAGCAGCACATTTCCATAGTGAACATAACCGGAAATACCGTTCGTCTTTACATTTTCATGAGCGACTACCTCATGGAATTTTAGCCTTCATCTATATCCGCTATTTTTCTCTCAAGTAATTTTGATAATTTTCTTAACTTTTCTTTCCATTATTATTCCAGATAAATTATATTGTTACAGAGAAATTATATACAAATTTTACAGTATTTCAGACACATAACGTTTTCTTTGTCTAATGATGCATGTGCAGTAGAATATGTTTATAATGACATTGGAGGGAAATGGCATTAAAGTGATTTTGAGTAGAGACGTAATGTATAATTCGGGCGTTATCGAAAACAGATATACATTACGTCTGAAATATTTTGGTAATTCAGAAAAGACAAACCATTTTAAATAAAAACAAGGTCTGAAAAATTGATTGTCTTTAATAAATGATAATAAAATAAACTACTGAAAGAAAAAAAAACGAAACTTTAATAAATGATTATAAAATAAACTACAGAAAGTTACAAAATAAACCACCGTAAGACATACTTAAAAAGTAAAGGAAAAAAATTGGAATAAAAATATTGATATTAGTTATGATGAAAGAAAAAAAGGGCAAGAGTGCAAAAGTACTAGGATTAGGGGAGGTAGGGGTCTCTCAATCTATAACTAAATATATTCACGAAGATCTTTTCCTGTTGTCACTTATTTTCTGATTGGGCTTTCTTTTAAATTTAAAAGACTCTTGCTAATTTATATATGCATATAACACTTAAACATACAAGTTTATCCGTATCAATATTGCTGCAAATAAAAGCTAATATTTTACATACAAGTTTATATGTATCAATATTGCTATGCGTGAACTGGTCTAATATATATGATATTTCAAGTCTACTCCCACATTGTGAATATCATATGTACACTCTGCGTCATTTTGTCCATTTTTCCATTATAATTAAATTACATTTTGCATGATATATTCATTTTCAGTTTTTATCAGATATCACGATATTGTTATTTGCATCAACAAATAATTTGAAAATTTAAATTTCTTTTCCACTGAGCTAATATTTTATTGGCACCGTCATCAAAATCTGCGACAGTGACCTGTTCATGACATCTCGAGAATATGAAGACTTGTTTTCTATGAACCCTCAGCACTGGTTACAATTTTAAATCGTGTAACTATGTTAGATTTTTATAGATTACAAGATATTTAACTCATATGAATTCTGGAGAGTCATGTAGAAGTACGTCGAAGAAATGTTGGGAACCATCGTTTGGTTTTTCCAAATCCATGCAACACCCTCAAAATCCTCACCATTCAAATTAAATATGAAAAACAGCACGAAGTCTATTTTAACCAAATCAGCTAATTACGGAGGGTGCTTAATGATTGCAACACCTTTTTGCAAAAAAGGGCCTGGAAATGAGTGGAGAATGTACATTCTTCACTCATTGCCAGGCAATTACAAATTATCATTAAACAAAACTACTCCGGGACTAATATTTCGCTTTGGACTCACCAAATACGATTTACAGTGTATACTACACTGTAAAATCTTACAAAATATTCCGGTAAAAGTTTGATCAGGAAGCAAAAATTTGCCATTCGCTTTGACATTCAAGAAATACGATAAACATAAATTGAACATGGGTTTGACATTTAACTAACCAAGAATGTCAATCGCCCCCATCCCCCATTCAACTGTTTGGCGTTGTGTGAAGGGATTACACTGGGAACACCAAAATTGATTGCCTGTAACGATTTTTCAGATAACATCAAGATTCACATCGGTCCATTCCACAATTTTTTTCGTCATTGTAACACGCTGTCGAAACGTCGTAGATGTTATTACACTACCCACGCTATTGTCAACTCGTCCGACCATCAGTTTACTGCTTAGATGTAGATTTTTAGTGATCAATGAGCCCGCGTGTTCGATATTTTTTTCCGAAGTACTCGTTGTCCCTTATACTTCTCTCGGATTATACTCCTTTAACCAAATTGTACCCTTAAAGTAGAAAAACATTCAAACATATTATTACAACAGAAAACTACTCAAACATATGGCACTCATCACCATATGTAGTGTTCACTATTTAATATTTTCTAAAAATTGTTTTCCACATTTAAACGAAAAATCGATGGCAACTTTGTATTCAATATTCTACACAGTTACAACACATCAGAACAAGTTATGCAGGAGTATCACACGTGAACGTGCAAGCTTTAAACTAAAAGTATTTGCACCTGACGGATAGGGGACACTCCAAAGTTTCGTAACAATTTAGTCCCTGAAATTTTTAATGCATTATATTTTTCCATAAAATTTGTCAATTTAAATGACTTGTCACGTAAACCGGCATTATAGCCCAGTCATATTAGGGGTTTCACCTCGGAATGAAAGATAATAAGCTGGAAATTGGTAAAAACCTTTGTTTTGTCGCCCTAAATATTGTCTCGAAAGTCACAAATGCTATCGTGTCCGCGTCTTAAGATATTGAAGGTCAAAGGTCACAAAAAACGATTTTTCGCGAATATCTCGGTTCCTATTGCTTAAATGATATTTTCACCTATTATAAAAGTTGTATAGTATAAAATTCTCTACAACTTTTGTCTAAACTTTTTTTTATACGATCAACCGTTTTTGAGGTAGAGCGCGAAGAGTGCGCAGCGTACAGTCATATA
Source organism: Druceiella hillmani (assembly GCA_039881145.1). NCBI lineage: Eukaryota > Metazoa > Arthropoda > Insecta > Lepidoptera > Hepialidae > Druceiella > Druceiella hillmani. The sequence continues at coordinate 3,831,203 of JAYKKI010000103.1, forward strand.
TGAGCTAATGCAGGGTCAAGCGTGAGTTACGGTTATCAGTACGTTGTATAAAGTCAATTATTGACAAAAAAATTATAATTATTAAGCAATGCCCATTATTTCTGTACTTATTATTAATTATTTATATTTAATTATTCAACTATAGTATATTATTAATTCTGGATTATCTATTTTAATTATATTTTAAAATAAAAAGACAGTAAGGAAATATATTTTAGATATACCTTTATTTATCATTAAATATGGCATGTTATACATTTATTAAAATGTGAGTTTAAATATTAAAATAATTTGTGAATCGAATAAAATTGCGAATGGAAGCTAGTTATCTTCTTCTTCGTCGTCTTCTTCTTGTTGTCGCTCTAAAATATTCAATTCATTGTCATCATCCTCATTATCGGTCATATTCGTTTCCAAACCTTCTAGAATTTCAGGATCGTATGTGCTTTCTTCATCGGGATTACTTGGATATAGTGGAGCGTCGAGGCAAGCTTGTCCATTGCACTGGCCACAAGCTAAAGAACATAGTAGCCCTGATTTTCTGCATCCACAGCGGGAACCACAACCATTTTTGCAATTGCAAAATATTGTGTTTAGTAATTCGGCTGGTGCTGGAGGTAATAACGTTGTTACGGGCTCCAGGATTTCATTTTCAAGCTTCCAGCCCCATTCTTGAGGTTCTAAGTTCTTCCCTAGCCACGTTTGAATCTGGTAGTAGACACGATTGATATGTTGACGGGCTGCTACACTTGTTGGTGGAAGTGTTGACAATTTTACAGGTTTATTTACTTTTGTTAATTTGATGAATTGCGTGTAGCGGAAATAATCAAGGTTGTCCTCAGATTTTGGAGCATTATATAATGCCAAAAAGATGCGCACTCCATTTTCAAATAAAGTTTGTACGGGCCAGTTTTCTTGTTGAAATACTTCCACCAGTTTATCCAAATTGGTAATTTTCTCCAATGCTCTAGTAACAGTTTTCCTTTTTTAAATAGCGCAGAAGTCGTGTCACAGCCACTAAATGCGTGTAAAAATAAAATGTGTTTTTTAATACGAGGATATTGGTCAAAACTTTTAGAAGAGTATATTTGTGTCTTAACATTGCCTTTGCCAACTTTTTTAAAATAAATTTCCTTTTGATGTGATTGAGTACGTCCAATTAAAATAACGAGCAAATCAATATCTTCTCCTATGATGACGACAGTGTTTTGTTGTTCTGATAAGGCAATAGCTGTGTTGATGATGAGAACATCAGCATCATCTGTGGCTTGTTTTGATGTGATATTAACAGTTTTTAATTTTTCAGCAAGCATGTCGATAATTTTTTTTTATTCGACTTATTTGATAAAAATTTTGCTTGGCTGATTGGCACAATCATTGTTTCGTCAAAACAAACTTCATATGATTTTGAAAGTGCTGCAGTTCTTCTTTGTTGTTCCATTGCTTTAATATTTTTACTATAGTCCGAATATCCGTCAAATACAACAACGATTTTCGAGTCATAATGTGTTTGTAAATATTTAATGTATTTATCTAAAATAATGGAGAAAGTATCGTCTTTATATCGACAGGTACCATATTGTCATATAATGTCGCTTTCGTGGTTTTTCTCATGCCATTACTATCAAATAAAGATGTCGGATACGGGCTTAGTTCATATTGAAGATATTCTTGTAGATTACTTTCAAATTTTTTACTTACAGTTATTCTCTGGAAAAGTAACACTGGATCTACAGAGACTTTACAATCATTAATTTTGACAGATTTGTTAACGGCTGAAAGCGGTAAAACCTTATCGACGCGTTTTAACTTTATCTCATTAAAGTTCAAACCAGTTATCTTTACCATAGATTGCAATCCGATTTCATGGGCTCTGTGACAATTCATTTGGTCATTTCCAACAATTCCTGAAGCTAAGGATACCAACTGATTCGTATTTGGAAAGGGATTATGAAGCGTAAACCAATCAACCAGCTTATTTACATCAGTATTATCCCTTTTTATTCGTGAATCTCTAGCATCAACATGTTGGTCTACAGAATCGAAGGAAATTTTACAAAACCGTTCAATTTCTTCACAAATTGTATTCGTGGCATACATACCATATACCCACTTACATAGAACACTTTCTTGTGTACTTCGGCCTCGAGATACTCCTCCTTCTGTCTTCATAGATTTCATAAGACTTTGCTCGATTACCATGTCTGTCCATGTACCAGAATTAAATTTTTCAGTTCGTTTTACAGTAAAGAATCCGTTTTTAAAGTTCTCAAAAGTCTGTTCATCCATTGTATCCTCCAGTTTTATCATATCTTGGAGATACAAATGAGCTGATTTCGCATATAGGAAATGACCACCAGCATGAAAATACGGCAGCATTTTTCGCACTACATCCAAATGTTCTTTAAAAAGGCCCAGTCTTTCAGCGCGAATGAAATCTAGGACTATTGATACCATTTCAAAGTATTGCGCCCATAACTGTGCTGTGGGACCTCGAGCTTTTAATTCATTAAGTTTATCCTGAAATTGATCAATTAACGAGTTCGAGCTAGTCATACATCCTTCAACATCTTCGTAGGAAACATGGCGACTAGTTATCTGTTCGATTAACTCATCTAACACGCAACCTTCAATCTTCATCTCTTCAAAAATCTTCATTGATAACGCGAGTCGTAATAATGTATGACCTCTGATACTTCTTGCATAAGCGTGACCATTCAACATTTTGTCGACCGAATTTGTAGCATATATTGTGCTTAAAGCTTCCTTGAGACCACTACCGTCCATTACATATCCTATGCATCCAAGAAAAGACATGAGCATATGAAATCCTCCTAGTTTGACAACTGTTTTAGACAAGTCTGAGTTTGTATCTGACGCAGTAACCATTTCACGTGCTTTAGAGTACAGGGGTTGATCAAATGTAATTATGCACGTTTTTTGTTGATGTGACTTGGCAATATTTATAGCACAATGTAAAGTGGTATAAATTGTGTCTAAATTACTGGCAGGATGATCAATGAAAGGTAGAAATATAACCTGAGAAGTTGAAAAATTCTTATTATTTTCCGTAAGTTGTTCAAGATAGCCATTCCATCCTGGCAACGGTGAAAAATTCTTCCATTTTCCATATAACCACAAAAAATCAACTGCATTAATTTTTTTTTCAATTAGTACTTGATCATCATGTACATTTTGAACTTGAATCTTGCTATATCCAGGTACAACTGGCTTTTCATATGCTAAAAGAGATACATGTGATATTGTTGCCAACTCCTTTGCACTTGGTTTAGTTGTACATTTTTTTATGCGATCATCATAAATCACAGCATCTTTCGGAGTAACTATTTTTATCATTCCCATAACGTGAAGAGTATTATTACCGTCAAGAGTACTGACATTAATATCTGCATTGTCTCCAACATATTGTACCAACGCACCTGACTCTGATGATGAAATACGAGGCTGTGGATGGTAAACTGCTGAAACTTCATACTGTAAGGTATTACTATATGATGCAGCAAATCCTAAATTTGATAAAACATCCAATAATTTTTGGATCCATATCTTCTGTGAAGAAATACAAAAAGGCCTAATAGTAGCTGTGACGAAAATGACCGTTCTCGTATCGAAGACATTATTGCGTGACTGATAGATGTGCATTTCGTTTTGAAATGATCTACTTCTCCTTTTCTATTTTTTAATATAATTTCTTCCAAAAAATGTGATAATGTTTTTGGTATTTCTTCAATAATACCATCTAGCATTTTATTCGGAGGTGGATACGTCTTAGTTTCAACGACAGATGATCTAATATCGTCCCTAATAATAGCCGCAGCAGCTTCTACAATCCGTAAACGCTCTTCTGCAGGAGTGCTTTTTTATTTTCGTACCAAGCTTTTGATAATACATTAACCTGTGTATCACGGAAGGATATAATTGTAAATGATCCTATTTTTTTGTCAATAATTGACTTTATACAACGTACTGATAACCGTAACTCACGCGTGACCCTGCAATAGCTCATATATGACTGTACGCTGCGCACTCTTCGCGCTCTACCTCAAAAACGGTTGATCGTATAAAAAAAAAGTTTAGATAAAAGTTGTAGAGAATTTTATACTCTACAACTTTTATAATAGATAAAAATATCATTTTGTGACCTTTGACCTTCAATATCTTAAGACGCGGACACGATAGCATTTGTGACTTTCGAGACAATATTTAGGGCGACAAAACAAAGGTTTTTACCAATTTCCAGCTTATTATCTTTCATTCCGAGGTTGACCACTTTTTTTACCTAATTTCACTGGGCTATTAACCTATATGAACTTTAGTCCATCATTCTAAATCGATTAAAATTCATACAAGTCATTGCGAAAGTGAAAATGGTCAGTAGTATTATTACGTCATAATAATTTATTTATAAATAAATATGCAATTATAATATACTAATTCCTTTGCATTTACACTTACAATTTTAAAGTTAACCAGTTTTATAAGAATCGCCGTTTATGTCATATAATAAGATATACGCTAATAATAAAACTAGGTGTGAAATTCATTTATTTGACGTTATTTTGCACATCTTCATTACAAGACAAAAAAATCAAATAATAATTCGACCCATGAACGTTTAAGAGAACTTAAACGTCACACTCGCTAACTGTTTATAACTACGAATGTAATTAAACGTAATAATATCCAGCGAAAAATTAAAATTAATTAATTTGATGTTTGTTGACGTAAAAAATTATTTTTCAGAAGACAAATCGGGTATAGATTTGACAAAAAATGATACAACTGAGAAATATGTTAATGAGAAAGGTTTCTTTGTTATAAGATGATTTATTTTTAAAAATAGCCATTTGATGTTGAGCAATTATTAATTAAAATAAGTTTAATTTAATTGACTAAGTGGGGCTTTCGGTTATATTATAATAATGCTCCCAAAATAATTATTTTATGTGTTTTATTTCAATTGAAAATAAATACATGTTTCTGAGATTTAAACAAAAAATATTAATTTTGATAAATAAAAAGACATTTGAGTACTTTATACATATATATATATATATATATATATATATATATATATATATATATATAAGTAACATGCCTTATATGAAACCAAGAAGATTTTAAATTTATATGTACTCTAGTAATTTTTAAATATTATGTGTTCTGTATATATTATATAGATTTCAGAATTTTTAAATATTTGCATTTATAGTTAGGCACTTATTCGTAATGATCCTCGATATCTATAAATATTTTAATGAGGCTAACGTAAACTAACGAAAAGTAATGAAAATAACGCACTACACTAAAATATCATCATAGCATATTTGTTGTATTTCGTCAGACTATGCTTCGAGTTTTTCATTTAATGCGTTATTTTGATTTTGACTTAAATTAAAACATGTTTTAAATATATTCTACTTATAATTTTCTTAGTTTCCTTTCTGCATACAAACACCCAAAATACTAATATAATTTTAAGTAGGGATAAAGAACGCCTAAGTGTATATTTAAATTATTAACCGTAATACCTAATTGATTGAATCAATAAATTTCAGACTTAAATTTTTCGCCTCGTTTCAATGTTACGCTTGAAATTTAACAACTTCTCATTAACTAATAATTTGCTTCACTTCAGTGGATAATTATATAAGATATCATATGTTCAAGAGTTAATTACATAATTTTCCCATTTTGCTTTAGAGAAAAATACAAAAAATTTATACTGGTTCATTAAGTTTTGGTTCGGAACATCATTTCACTTTTGACGTTAATAAGTAAGAGTCAGAAATTAATACGATATTGTAAACATTATGGATCTTATAACCACTGGACGCATGAAAAACAAATGCAATATGAAACAACGATGCCAAAATAAGTGGAACTATAAGGAACTTGATGAGCTCACTCTGATAACAAAATACGTGTGACTCAAAATGCATTACAATTGATAAAATCACGTGCTAATCACGGATCTTGATTGAGTCAAAATATCGATCAATACGATCAAAAATCTATCGGTTGAAGGTATATCTAAAGGTACGTGGATTGTTTTGAATATAACAGTTTCAAAAAGCAGAAAATAACGAAATAACATAACGAATTAAAAAGCGATTCATTACCAAACTAATTATTGCAGCTATAAACATATTCTATTACATTGTCAATGGGAACATATCCTAATGGATTTACTCAACGAAAAGAGGAGCTGTGGTAAAAACTTCTTTTAAATATCGTATACATTCTACCAAAATTGGAGTAAATATTGACAAATATTTTCCAAACAATTTTGGTAAATGTTGAAATAAAATGAATCTCTATATCTTTTAGAATTTGTTTACTTTAGTTTAGAAATTTTCGAAAGCGTGTTTTTATAGAATGACTAAATATTGAAAGAGCATGTGCACCCCACATTAGAAAAAATTATGCCTTGTAAAACCAGAGAAAATTTTATTCAATACATATGCTTCGATATATAAATCGTTTAGTGAGAATGTAGGGACTAACCACTAACAAATGATGAAACTACGAAATTTTATTGAAGAAAAGATTGTTTTAACACATCCCTCCTACTAAAATTGAAAAAAACTATCACTTCTGAGAGCAAGAGTGGGGAGACCAGGCGACTCGTTCCCCGCGAATGACACGTTTTTTCAATCAAAAACGGAAATTTAGTTTTAATATTTAGTAATATATAATCTTTATGATCTTCGCTTCTTATGTTGTAATTTTCCTTTAGCAACTTATATTTTATGAAAATTTTATTAACATTTAATATCGTGTCTCTCCCCTTTCAAAATAATCTATTTATAGACTAAATAATTTTCGTGACATTACTTAACCTAACCGTACCCTAGGTCAGACATTAGTTAGATATGAAATTAGTCTGTCGTAGCAATGTTTTTTTTTATTTTTATTAGTTTTTCATTGGCAATGTTTTTATTTCTAGAGCGTTATAAAGTTAAAATATAACGTTACTGATTAGAATTCATTATTTACCAACATACGTTTTGAAGCTTTTAAATAATTTTAGATTTATTGGCATTGAGATTTGACATTTATTTTAGAAGTGTACTTTAACGTAATTCAGACGGAAGAAAAAACTTCTTCTTACTTCTTACGGAAGAAAAAATTTAAGAATTTAAAAAATTAAAAAATTGAGTAAATATCAACAGGACTTGCACCAAATCTTCCTTAGCCGTTTATTCATACATAAACATTGAAGGATAGAAAGTATTTTAATTAAACTATTAACAAATAATCCTTCACAATGTAAATATAGTGCACTATTTATTTTTCAAAAGCGTAAAGATACAGTAACTATCTCAAAAGCTTTAAAATGTAAAATCATGTCTATATTGTTTCTGTAAAAATGAGATGAACTGTTATTAACGATATTTTTCGTCCAATTTTAATTTCAGCAACTTCGAAGATAATTGCATAATATATGTGGTGGACTTTTTAATAACGTCGAATATTTTGAGTAAAAAATTAAATTATAACTGTTACATTCAGTGTCAAAATATAGCGAATTTTAATAGGACAATTCAATGTGTAGTCAGTAGTTACTGATCGATCGTTTTTGATAGTTATTTATATTAACACTCTCATATATTACTTTAAACAGAAAGTATTAGTTATGTAATGTTTCATTCGTGGTATTCTTCAAGTGGGCTACTAGCAAACATCTTTGCTAATAGCCCACCTAAAGATGTAATACAACGAAACCTAGGTCGTGGTAAAGAACTTAAAGATGTAGAAATAATACTACATCACGTAATTTAATTTAATTGTGAACAAAATTTTTTTGTGAATATCTTAGTGCTTAAATAAGCGTCATCATAAAATTATCACATACCCTTCACATTAATGACTAAAATCGACTATTATTATGGTATTTGCTACCACGTTGTTATTAATTTTAAGCAGTTTTCTTACTAATTCTATATTTGGCCTTAAATTTTCGATCGTCTATCGAATACTTAGAAAGGATTTCAAAATTACGTAATTCTAAAGAAAATTACATTTATAAATATATTTTTGATTTTTTGTACATTTGTATAATTTATTACCTTTTTTATCACTATTAAAGTAATGATTATAAAATACATCAATGTATGGAATGAGAAATTAAATTTTTTTTTCCTGTTTCACCATGATTCATGGTATATATACTTTCAATTTTTAAAAGTACAGACATTAATTCCAGGTCTTTATTTCAGTTACGATTTTTCTCGCATTTTGAAGACGAAATAGACAAACGCCGTACAACCGATCAAATTTCAGGCAAAATTAGATTGCGCGGTCAAACTTTTAAGGACTGTGACTGATTTAATTGATTTGGTACAACTCTTATAGAAAATGGCTTAAAATTAATTAATTTGATAATTGTTGACGCATAAAATTATTTTTAGGAAGACAAATTAGTTATAAATTTGACAAAAAATATCACAGCGGATCACGAGAAAGGGGTTATTTTTTTGTGACAGGATTATTTTTTTTATAAAACTGACCTTTTGACGTTAAGCAATTAATTAATTTAATTAAACATGTTGTAGCTTCTAGTTATATCTTATAACTATTTTTTAGATGTTTTTATTTCAATTGATAATAAATGCATGTATTTATGTATTTTACACAAAAATGTTCATTATAATGAATAAAAAGATATTTAAGTACTTTTTAGCATATAAATAACATGGCTTATGTGAACATAAATAGTTCTTAAATATTTATATACAGAGTAAGGCGCTTTTTCGTAACTATTCTCGATTTTTATGAATTTGTCAATTAGGCCAAATATGAAATGAAATTGAAGCACTACACTGAAATAGGATGTAACATATTTATATATATATATATATATATATATATATATATATATATATATATATATGCCTTATTAAAAAAATCGATTTTTATTTCCTTTCCAAAAACATTAGTGTCATTCACACAAGTAATCCACTCTATGTCCTTGGTTTTGAAATACAGTTTTTCCGAATAAACGCTATTTAGAGGTGCGGGTAAATACATTGTCGCAAGCTACACGAGACATTATAAAAACTGTATTTCATTCACTGCCCATCAAGCATATGGACCGTTTTTCAGTGTTTTATGTACATGGAACTAAGTGATAAGTTTCGTCCCAATGGTGTTCTTCGCATTGAATTTTCTTGCGTTATCGTTTGCCGTTAGTTAAGCTACTATCTTTTCATAACTATGCTAGTTATGAAAAGATAGTAGCTTACTACTACGTATGAGCTCTCCCATACTACGTATGAGCTCTCCCGGTATATCGATCATTTTCTGTTTGATCTAAAGATAGAAGTGCAAGCGCACTTATGTCACGGCTTGTTTTAGAGCATGATGGAACCTTCGTGTGAAATGTGCTGAAGAATTTTTGTTTTTCACAAAAATGTTTATACTCATTATATTTTAAATTATCGTTGAGTTAACCTTTGCTATACGGTTGGTGTGGTAAGCTTTACAAGGATCTGATACATAGGTCTTGTAGAATTAGTAAAACAGCTTTGTAGTGACAATATGTGAAATACTTTCAGTCTATATATTGGTGCCAAGTCTAATTCAAGGTACCATTTGTCGCAACTTTAATAAATATTAATTTAATTTTTATTATAAAGAAAATATCTGAAAATTATTAAAACTATAAAGAGAATACATAATGGTTTGAGCTATATTTCCAATTTCGTGTAGTCTCAAAATGCCGGCACTCATAAGCTATTTCGAAATATGTACTCGAGGAGAAATTTTGTTGACGTTAACCGTCGGCTCTGAAGATGAGCGCAGGTGCTCTGCGGCCCAATAAACTAGTCGGGGTGACGAGGTGATGCTGTTTTGTTAATGAAAGTGAGCCTTGATAAATAATTTAGAAGCACTTTCAGATACAGTCTGCTTATAAGCCCTAAATAAAATAGCAATTTTTTGAAATATCAGTAATAATAACGAAATAAAATCAATAAAATTAAATGTTTTATTTGCCTTGTGAACTCCTGAAATCTGAGAGCTTTAAACATAAGTTCAGGTCTTATTCTAATAATTTAATTTGTGGAAATAATTCAAAATTTTGTTTAGAGCAGCAAAATACAGCATAATTTTTAAACGTTAAAATAAAAAGAAATTTCGACAAAATCATAATCCAAATATTTTTAGTTACTCCTCATTTGGAAATTTTAATATTGACATCTTAAAATGTGGTATCAGATGAGTATGTTGAAATTGATAGTAATTCATTTTGAAAAATTACAGGATATTATAATTCGATTTGCATCCTTTTAATATGAATAGATAGAGCGAGAGTTTATTATTCAAGTTACAAATCCACATCCCCTCTCCCTATACTCAATGTAGCCCAGTTTGATTAGAGCATGGAATCAAACATCGAACTCGGCAGTGTGCTTTAAATAGTCGTAGTGTACAAAAGTATGTTGCAATCGCGCCAATAGTAACAAAAATAGTGAAAACCTGTAAAATATTGTACATAAGCTTTACATTTTCCGCTAACATCTCGTGTTTGTGTTATTTTAAGTTTTTAAAAAAAGACGTAAAATTTGGTCATATCTTGTTATTTGTCATCACTTTGGTATGTGAGCTTGATGAAATTTAATGGCGCAGTGTACCACGAGATTTAGAATTTCATCGACCACTCATTAAGTCTGGCTGGTCTGATGTCCTTGTTAGCTGTAGAGGTTTCCATCACAGAAATGTATCCGTCATGTGTCTGAAATTTCTATTTCAAAGTGTTTGAAATTATTAATTAAATAAATATATTGGCAAAATACATAATTATAACTATAGATAATTCTGGTTTATGTGAAATTTTTTGCTACGTCAATATGCAGATATATCGAGTAGTACATTCAGTAAATCAAGTGTGAGTTGAAGCAACCCTGCAAGAATTCCTTTGGTACATAAAAGATTTTAAGGATTTAATGTTATACGGTATTTCTATTAACCCATTTAAAAAAATCGATAATACCTTTCACCATTATTGATTTCACCATATAATCATTTCTATCAGACAGATAGAAATGATTAAGTTATGTTAAAATTGATCCATTTTTCTCTTGAAGTATGGAACTCTGAAAATCAAATCTTAACAGGATCTTATTATTCGTGACAACAGATTGTTTAAATATCCAATATTGAATAATTCCTTAGCATTGCTATTTTGTCATCTTAAGTCTCTTACATTATTTCCGATTAACAGAATTCAAAATCTTATTATGTGATGTTTATTCTTAAATCTTGGTCTAATATTTTCTTAAAAACGCTTAATCCGTGCCATTTATCTTAAAACGAAATAGTATCTGTCCTGAATAATTTTACTTTCTGTTTTTGAATGTACTTACTTTTGTAAGAAAAATTTAGATTTTATTTTAAGTTTATATATATGCTATGTTATATATACATATTAACAATTTCTCAGCAAAAGAGTCACAATAAAAAATTCAACCCATATATAATACCTTTTATGTGCAATACATTAAAAAACGTGAAAAGGTTTAAGTCTTTTTGAAAAAATATTATCTCACAATTAGAAAATATTATCTCACAATAAATGAAATATTTCCGATATTCAGGAATGCCAACTTTACCGAGATACAGAATAATATTTTTTTAATATTTAAAACTTATCATCGATACTGCATTTATTTCTATGACAAATTGAAAAACTGAGACAAATTGTACTATTTCATCTCTTTAATACCTTACATAAATATATGATTTTAAACTTTATTAACGACTTCTCAGTAAATTTGGAAGATTATAATTATGTTATTACTGAAAATAAATACATCATTGTTAGCTCCTAAAATGTTTATTTACTGTTTTCCCATAATGCCATGAAAATAAATGCTCAATATTCTTTAATAACTTAGATTGCTTCCTGAAGTTAAAAAAATTCTCCAGACACCACTGTGAAGACCACTTAAATGTCTGTCAATCACTGCCATTTTCTCAGAAAACGTTCGATGTCTTAGTCTCGAAAGGCTTAGTCATAAAGAAATAATAAATATCAGAAATTATCTATTTCTTGCAAACTTCTGGCTTAGTCGAATAATTTTTAAAAATTAATTTTTACTTCTTTAACCAACATGCTAGTCGATGGTGTGTGATGGAAAATAAGTCAATATTTGTACTAGTTTCTTAGAATTATTATGCATTCATAAATATTTAATTGTGTTTATGAAATCCCAAGTTCCACTTCCAATTAGCAGATTATTTTTCGTAAATTAAAGATCAGTTCTAGTTTTGATATATCCCCGATTTCTATCTTATTGATCTAGCTTTATTATCTGTTCCTTACTCTTGATTCATTGCTTGTTTTTCTGTTTTGTTATGTTAGAATATTTCTGATTTAATGTTCAAATTTTAGTATCGAAATATAACTATCCACATAACTTAAGCTTTTTCGGTAAATTTCCTTACACCACAACTCCACTTTTAAATTTTGTCTTTCTAGATTTTATTAAACATTGTCTTTTTCATGGCAATATTTCCGCCATCCACTGACTCAAGTTTTTTCTAAACTTTAATTAAACGTTTCATAAATATTTATGCATTTAAATGTACTTTCTATGGAATTTAAAAGTCACAATTCTAATAAACCGAATATTGGGAATATTTGCTAAGAATTTAGACACGTATTCACGGTCAAAATAAGTTTTCATTTTAAATCGCATATCGATACTACCGTTCTATCTTAATGATATGATAATGGAGTACAAGAAAATAAAATATATTTTTAATTCAAGTTTTTTTTTCATTTGTTTGCGTATTTCAACTAAATCTGATTTTGTCGCCGAAAATACATTGCTCCAGGTATATGGAAATATTTATTAAGGTCCCTTTCTTTTTTATCTTGCTTGTTTATATTATATTTACAGCTGAGATTATTAATTAAAACATACTGGATCTAATATGTTTGCTTGTAAAAAAAATAGTGATAAGCATAGAGCAAAAATTCTTCATATTTTGCAGAACAGAAGAGGAAGCAAAAGGTTTGACTTTGAACTGATCCATGTTACTTTTAAGGGTAAGTAATTGTAAATTTGTAGCAAACGTTTTTAACAAAACCGTTTTGTTTGCGAATAAACAATTGCTACCTAAATAAACAACATCAACCTCAAATGGGAGATAGCCCGCTATAGTAGTTAAGTGGAAGTCAAAAGTCCTTGTTTCTAAAAGAGCAAAGCCGACATCACCGACAACCTTGGATTAAGTATCCTGGCGCAAACAAAGGCCCGGCTCCAGATAAACTTATAAGAAAGCAAGAAAACGAATTTGGTGACAAATAATATTTAAGTAAGCCGAAAACACTCGTTTAAGTGAATAATTTATCGATATAGATGTGCAATAACCCTGTTGTACCCGCTGTGGTGGGGGGCGCTTGGTGGGGAGGTACACAAAGCAGTCTCTCTCTAACTATTTACATGACGGTTGTCGTGACAGCACGTCTGTCAGACTAACTTTGAGAAATGATGTATTAATTGGACCCGAACGCAAACACCACAAGTGGCGACGGGATTAAGATATGTGCATAATATTGTAAGAAACAAGTGTGTGAACAAATAAAGGCAAATTGACAAGTGAAAATAATGATTTTCAGGTAAATTCTTTTCATTTTAACTTGTTATTTTTTACCGCAAGCTTAATGTATAGAGGTATAATTTTTTAAAAATTAATATTGATTTAAGTTATTTATAATTTAATTGAAGTGAAATATTGAAGTGGACTGAAGTTCATTTACGTAATTCGTGAAGAAGTATAAATTGTAGACTATGATACAATGTGCTATAGCTACAGTAATTGAAAATATTTTTAAAAGAAACTAATGTGGTATATTTTTATGTAGGTTTAATACCTTCTAAGAAAGAATAAATTAAGTTGGCCTCATTTGTTATTTAGTGCCCAATAAGTCCTTAAATAAATGCCTTGCCTGTCGTAAAAATTTGATTACAAATTAATGGTTCGACAAAAAAAGTGTTTATAAATATTAAAAATATTACATGCAAAACCATTGTGTTATTTAAGAGATAAACAAATATTTTGGTTAGTATCTACTATATCTCATTCTGATGACAAAATAATTTTTATCGATACATAGCAAATTACTTTTTAACCGACTTCAAAAAAAGTTCTCAATTCGACAGAATCTTTTTTTTATGTATGTTCAGCAATAATTCTTTACCGAGTAGACCGATTTCGATGACTATTTTTTTATATTTTTATCTGTAAGAGGGTACTTTAGATGTGTTCCCGTCAAAATATGAAGATGATCTGATGATAAGGTATGGAAATAAATGATGGAATTTCTTAAATAATGGCAGTGAATCAACTATGATTACCACCACGCTTACCACCAGGTCAGGGTCTGATGAAGAGTTCTGGAGATGAACAATCGAACTCTTTAATGGACGTTTGTAGAACAACTGTAATTAAAGATATTTACTACCAGTAATTGTTACTTTGCAAAATACAAAAAAATACAAAAACTACACCATCGACCATTTAGAAGTCTGATGGTGCATTTTAATAATAAACAAGGGAACTCCTTATCAGATGGTAGTAAATCAACCGTAATTCAACATATTTGTTACTCTTAGTTTTTACTTTACAAAATAACTGCATCATCAACCAGGTTAGAGTCTGATAATAAGTTCTGAAGATGAGTAATGCAACTTCTTAAAGGATGGAATTAAATCAATCGTGATTCAATATATTTACTACTGGTTAGCTGTTACGTTAATTATTACTTTTCAAAATCTATGTTGGATTTTAGATATGGAGAACGGAACTCCTCCGGAAGTGGTAATTGTCACTATACAAAATCTGATTTTGTACTTCGGATATGGAGAATGGAACTCATCAACAGCTAACAGCTAATCAGGACCGGCTACTACTATCGTTTCGTTTCTTTTTGTTGTTGAAAACCAACTTTAGACAAAGAAGAAATTATCTATACATTAGTTTTTGCAAAAACTACTATGTGGATAATATAATATAATAGCAATAAACAATATTCTAAAAAAAATTTGAATGTTAGTTGTAGTATAATGTGTAATATTATTAATCACAAAAATTATAAAATAAAATATCTTTTCAAAACCGATTTCAAAAAAATAGATACAAAAAAGAATAAAATAATTAACTAAAAATATGTACTTAATTATTTTCAATAAATAAGTTACTTATTTTTAAAGTCGGTGCCAGCACTACCGATCAACTTAAATAAATATAAATGTTTATATTATAAATAAATCCTTTGTGAATCTATTCCGTATTGAGAGTACAATAGAAGTAAATGTTTTACATTTAATTATAATTTTTTTCATTCACGATTACGGAGTTCAATAATAAATAACTCAGTTATTCGTTGGAAATAATTAGGTATATTTTTAGTTGATTATTAAGTTGTCCAATACCCACAGTTAAATTTACAAATACCTTAATGTACATTGGCTGTGAGATAATGTTATAATTGTACCACTTCGGTGAAAAAAAACTAATCATTAATTATCACCCCGCCTGATATTTAACTGGGTGACAATATAATTGAATGTTTTCTCTTTTGATTTTGGATTTATGCATATCTCGTAAGATCCTAAATTAGTTCTGATAATATTTAATTATTACTTTAGTCAACTATTTTAAAGTATTTTAAACTCTCTACTTAAGTAATATCATAATTTTTGTTATAGACTAGGGAGGTATAGTTTTGTAAAAAAGGAACTGAAATTGAATGGGAGTTACACAGAGAAAAACAAGTAATTTGCGAAAGATTAAGGCTACCGAAATAAAATTATCTGATATCGGGTCATCTAAAATGTTGGAAATTCCTTATGTAAATAAGGAAGTAATTCATCTAAGTCTGAAAGTTACCTATAAAAGGAGTAACAGGTAACTTGGCGAAAGCTGAATGGTACCTAAATACATTCAATTCCTTACAGGTTGTACCAAATAGTCACAAGTTCTTCAAGTAGAAAAGAGGCAATCTAGCTAGACCTGAAAGAGAGAAACTGGTAATTTGGTAAAAACCAGTCAGTACGTAAAAATATATTCTCTTATTGATTGTCCAAAAACTTTGCAAACTTTTTCTTGTGTAAATGAAAAGGAAATATACGGATTAACTGTTATTTTGACAAAATCCAAATGGCTAACTATTTTCTTACAAATCGCTTCGAAATGTCTCGAATGCCCGCTTTTTAAGCCTTTAATGGTGAATGGTCACCTTCACAATCTGTGGAAATATACTGATAAAAGTAAAAAGACGCTACTAAGATATACTTAATTCCTCCCAATATCGACAATCAAGAATGAAGGTGAATTTTGTAGATGATAAACCAAAAGTAACGGTAAAATAGATAATATATTCCAGACTGAAATGATACTATTATATTTAAAGAGGGCGGGAATCAGTACAATTATATTTATTGACTTTGGAATTTGATGCAAGATTATTTGCGATGTAACCTGGAATAATTTGAAGCATAGCAATATTCAGGTTTACAACCAAATTGGAAGATATTATAAATCATTAATATAGCATGAAAATAAGAGCTTGCTAACAGTTTTAAACTCGAGTAAATCTGAAATATTAGTTATTCTTCAAATAAAAAGTAAAACATTCTATATTATATCTCACAAAATCAGCCCAAGTGATAAGTGAAGTGACACTTTATCCTTTAGTGTTCTTAAGGTAGGTCTTGGCATAAATGATTATTTTTTCATGATTCAAAACTTATTAAATTGCCACGGCTTATTAATGAATCAACTAAAGAATAGCTTAATATTATCGGAATTTCACATTTCTTCAGAATTTTAAATAAAGGCAAAGATATAGGAGTCTGTAAGTTGTAACTTTACTACTGGGCTTCATCTTTAGACTAAGTTTCGCCTAGAATGTCTGTCCTGAAAAATGACGGACAAATTACAATTTATATCGTAATAAATCATGGAAATAAGCCCATTATTTGGGAAACTCATCTATTACTAGTGTTGAAGCAACTCTTTTTAAATTAAGAAACGCAAAATTATTATCCAAATTGAACTTCACGTGGATTGCACAAATAAACATCTTAGGTTTTGTATTTAATATTATCTAGAGTACTTTCAAATATTTCTGGAAAGAATGCAGTTTTATTGCTACATATTCTTAAACCCTGTACTTGTTTGTTCTGAACAAATATACAAATCGTTTAAATTATTCAATGAACCGACTATCGTAGAGGAAGTCATAAAGCTTTGGGGCCTAGTAAATTTTGTGTATGAATTGGTTCCCAGTTTGGCCACTCTAAGTGTAGCTTACGAGAACTATGAGAACTGTTACAACTGAAAGTATCTAACGGTGCTAATGTTAACACTGCCTAATAGTCACCTACCTTATCACTAGCTTTTAAACGGTTGAAACAGATCATAACGCATTTAAAAAATTAGAATATTAAAAACCATGTTCGAAGAATTTAATTGAATTTAAAATCAATGTTCGAAGAATTTAATTGAATTCAATCTCAGACTGATACCATGGTAATCCGTGATACCAACGAACAAGTTTCGCACAAAGATTTCATTGAATCGATTTTTATGGTCTGTTAGTTATTGTCTAAGAAATATAACAAATCTCTTCATATTGTACACCCAACAATAATGATGTGTGTTTTGAAAATCGTTCATCTGAAAATTCTAAAATTTGTGGCATTCGATTATTTGGAACAAAATTACCTAAATTTAGTAGCAATAATCTTAGGCAGATGGAGTTCAGGGATATATTTTATTCATTAATAAAGTCAATTGAGTGGACATATTATGATTTTACTATTTGTGGTCATAGTTAGAAGGAATACCAAGACAGTTAAAATCAATTAAATTCACAGCAACGAATTACACAAGTGCTTGGGATCTCCTATGCGAATGATGTGATAATGTTAACATGCTCATACATAAACATTTACAATAATTACATACTAATTATACTCTTAAATATAATTCACACAGAAATCGAGGTTTCATTACATATTATGTGACAAAAAAATGAGATGTTTTAATTCATTATATCAACACGAAGACAAAGGTGGTACGTTAATATTACTCATAAAATTAGATATTTTAACTCTTCAAGTGGGAAGGACATAAGTTTATTTGAGGAGTAATTACAATAATATTCAAGCTAAACAATTATTACGATGTCATATATCACCCTATAAAAATAAGTTTCTGTAAGCAAGGGCATAAAATCGACGAATATTCTAAATCGAATTTACGAATATTCTATTTGCTGTGCTGTTCTGAGTGTAAAACATTGGACCATAGAAGTAATTTACGAATGCACTCTTTATCTGTTGTATCATTATTTTGTTTGTAATTACCAAGTGCATTTTGATACTACATTAGTTAAAATTTGCGATAAATTAAATAATTTAGTTTACCTTGGTTTTGCTTTACTCGACGCGGGTAGTAAATTGTCGTTTAAAATCGAAAACTTAAAAGTCAAACAGGACTTTATTCCACTTGATATGGAATCTGTTTGTATTTCAGGCATTAATAACTTAAAATAGGACATTTCTGAAAGCATTGACAGAAATGCATGTTCTTTAATTAATACATTAATTAGATGTATGAAATTTGATGTTTGGGGTTGTGAGGTAAAATGTTTGGTAGACCCTTAAATTATAGGTCACTTGCCAAATTCTTTACTAATCTCTTTAGCTTTGTGACTTTCAAATTAGATTGAAATTGCGGGTCCTGAATTTCATAAATCGTCTGATATTGATATTTTGTTAGGAACTGATCTAATTTAAAAACTTATAAATCCTGAATAAAATACATTATGACATAGTTTACCAATTTTACACAACTCAAAATTTAACAATGGGTTTAATTACCAACCGATTAAATTTTGAGTTTAGCTTATATAAACATTAAATATCAATTATTTCAATAAAAAAGTATTATCTGAATCTAAGAAAAATCAATTCGTTAATTATATAATAGTAAACGCTTAAATGATGACTGGTCTTTTGTATGTATGCCGTCACGTGAATTAATGATATATTAAAAAAATCATGCTTTAATTTTATAATATCTTAATAACGAGATAATTTCTTTAAAAATTATAAGTATGACACATGACCACAAAAATTCAAAAGATGTATAGAGAGAGAGAGAGGGAGAAAAGAACGAAAAATCAAAAACACAATCAAAATATATTATATGTATATGTATATATATATATATATATATATGTGTGTGTATGTATATATATATATATATATATATATATATATAAATAAACATACATCAATACAGAAACTATTCGTTTTCATGTAAAATAATTAAATGCATTCCTAAGGATTAATTAATTAATAATTGAATATATTTGGCGTTAATTTTGTAGAAATTAATTATTCACAATTAAATGAAACTACGTGATGTATTATTAGTATTATTTCTACTTTCTTTAATTTCTTTACCACAACCTAGGTTTCGTTGTATTACAACATCTGCAGGTGGGATATTAGCAAAGAAAAAAAAAATATTTGCTAATATCCCACCTGAAGATACAAAACACAACCTAGGTCGTGGTAAAGAAATTAAAGAAAGTAGAAATAATACTACATCGCGTAGTTTCATTTAATTATAATTAATAAATGTAAACAAATTCAAATTAAACCGAAAAGATATTTGTCATTTAATGAAATTCATGATACTGATATCGAAAATTATTAATATAATCGACCAGCCCAATACTAAAAATGCTTGAACATAAAAACTAACAACGTAAATAGTAATAATATGATTTTAATAGTTTAAAATACCAATTAGGCATTTTAATTTCACAATAATATTTAATTAAATATTTTATGTTTAGTTTGTGGGCTGATTAATATAATGCTATTTTATATAGATATTTTTAATGTTTAGTTAGAATATTGCGTATTTGAGAAAATTATGTTTTATTTTTCTTGTAATTTATGTCATGAACAAAATCGATCCAAGATTAAATAATGCTATAATTAGAAAGAAAACATTATATAGTTACTGATACACGACGCAATAACAAAAAAAAATTAACTTTATTGATTATTATGATATTCAATTTTATAGCAATATTCAACTATACTATTACAAAAAATCGCGCTATGGATTTTACCTAAGTTGCTATTAAATTAACTGAGCCAAATATTTCATAAAAATATAGCATGAGCCCAGCTCGAGAAGAAAGTCGATGTTTATTCGTAAGTTGGAAACAGTTTTTTAATATATTATGTTGTATGTAATCTCTGTTACATGTATTCCGTAACCTTGGAATCGTTTGAGAAAGTGAAAAAAATAGTTTGAACTCTAAAGAAACACATATCCATAGTATTCAATATATGTGACATAGTTGCAGATAAATTTCAAACGATAATATTAATACTAATCCAATAAATTCTATCAAATCTTTTGCTTGTTAATATTTTATCTGCTCTACGCTCCCTTGGCATATCTATTTTAACCTATGATCGACACCAATCCCCAAACATCTGACCAAATACGAGCGCATACAAAAATCGAGACAACATTTCTGGTTCATATATAGATTGTAACGGGTACCTAGTGTAATAAAAGCAACGCAGTGAGTGACGTCATCAACAGACTTCATTAAAGATTAACTATCTAGTTGTTCTATGAGAAGACAATACGTCTCCAACTATAGGAAGGCCAGTTAGGTTGTTTCCTAGCAACGATGACCTCTGTAGAGATGCCGAATTCAAGACCAGCAGCGGCATAAAGCGATGGGCTTTAAACAAGGTCTACTTCCTTTCCACTTTGTTGCTGGATGAGGACGATGAAGGACAGAACCACGGCGCAAGCGCGAATGAGATGAACTAGTCAGTCACGATACAAACGCGAATGAGATGAACCAACAAATTAGGGAGCATGGGGCTGCCACTCGCTATTGAAACTGTTATGAGTTCTATCACATCATATTCTGATGTTTAACTAGAAACAACGTTCTTTGGGAAGTACCGTCATGAATTTAAAATAGTTTATACTAAATGTTCATTTGCTTAAACCTTGAATAAATATTATACATATTTTAATTCCTTCATGCTGTCCAATTTCAAAAACT
This sequence comes from Druceiella hillmani, assembly GCA_039881145.1. Taxonomy (NCBI): domain Eukaryota; kingdom Metazoa; phylum Arthropoda; class Insecta; order Lepidoptera; family Hepialidae; genus Druceiella; species Druceiella hillmani. The sequence goes on from JAYKKI010000103.1 coordinate 3,852,357, forward strand.
TCATTAAATCATCTTCACGTTAGCGTACACAGTCAATTGGATAAAAAAAATAAGTTCATTGGTCCAAGATTTATATGCTAGTTTTATTAGCTTTAAGTCAAATTAAAAATTTAACTTTTGTTCACGCCAAATTTATTCAATATTTTAAATCAAAACAACAATATTATCTACCAAATGAATTTTCTTTTATAATTTAACCATAAGGGGAAAAATTACGATTTTATCTGATACACGAATCAGCAATTCACTTGATCTACAAAAATTATCCATTATTACAAGAACAGTACAATTAAATATTTTCATATTTTATTAATGGAAAGTAAGAGAACAATTACAGCATAATTAGGTTACATTATAATAGTTAATGTAAAAATATCGGTCTCTTTATTTTCTATGTACAGCAATATTGAACTGGATGACCTAAATAATAATTTCATTGTCGTAAAAAATGGTATATTCTTATGGAAATATTACAGTCCAATATCCATAAATTTCAACAATGGTAAGTAAGTTAACAGTTCTAAGTCAATTGAGAACTCTAATATAATGAAAAATTGTTAAAATCGTAAGATATTGAAGGAATTATCAATATTGTATGAAATTCCGTTATAGATGACTCGGACGTCGTAACGAAGGTTTATGTTAAAATTAGTGTCTACGCATCTGTATCTAGTTATTTAATATGGAGAAGAAAATTTCAATAATAAAAAACCTAAATTATTATCCGGTTTTAAAAAGGTGTTTAGGGATAAGCGGAATATTTCGCATGCTTTGGTTCCCATTTAATAATGTGGTTGTATTTGATCCACTTAATCTAGTAATGTTAGAGTATATTTTTCTCCATAATGTACTTACCTCCCAGCAGCCAATTTATGACATTTATAGGAAATTTATAAAATAGTAAAATAGATTTTTTATAAATTTCTTACTTTCTCATCAACGCTTGGTCAAAATTATTTTATTATCATCTCTTAATTAAATATATATTTTATCACATCGTAATCGAACAAAAGAATGTATTTCAACTTTCAAATGCGTGCAGGGTTTAAAGAAAGAAAATAAAATATGGTATATGCGAATAGAACTCTTAAACAATTAAGTTTGCAAAATATTTCTGTTAAACTATTTGTAAACATATACATTATTTTTCACTATATAAATGCCTAGTACATAATTCTCTGGCGTAAATAATCATGAATACATTAAAAACTGTTAAATTACGATCATCGCTATATTTTTCCAGTCAACTTTAAATAAATTTTAATAACGTTCTTTCATAATTTTGGAGGGAGTAAAAATATTTTTAGACATATTTTCAAACAATTTCTCTGGAAGGATAGAACTTAAGATTATGAAAAAAACGAGTTTTCCTAATTCTCGTTTAGATATTAATAAACTACACGTCCTTTGAATTGGTATACTACACGGCACATAAAATTTCTAAAAACAAACTCGAATGCTTTAATCGCCCTTATAAAATTCCCATACAGATAATTTTGAGTATCGAGTGGTATTGACATACATGTAGTTTATTGTACCTTATCACCATGTCAAATTTCTATCTTAAACAATTTCTGGTGACAACGGCTGTAAGAAACGGATATTGTAGACATATCCAAAATAAAATGCTGTAGGTTATTTTTAACGAGAATGGAAAAATAAAAATATTAAAAATTAAAATATTCCTTGTAAATAATTTTTATAAATTCTAAATTTTAATTGACAAAATTCAAGAAATCATATTGGGCATATAAAAATTTAACTCACCGAAAACCTAACTTTTTCCATATGTACATCATTACATAAATAGGTACTACAACTTGCCATTTCTTCGTTTGTCTTTACATATATTCTTATTTTTCATTTCTAAACCAGAAGAAATTTTAATTTGAATTTGATTCGAATGCAATATAATATTCATTAACTTGCACTTAATTTTAATTACAGAAACGATTATTGCATATTTTAAAATTATAATCCTATTTTTCTAACTTTTACTTACTAGTCACATTATAAAAACGAAAATGAGTTTGTAGATTTAAAATTAACTAAGCCTTTTCAAGTGCTAAGACTCAATAGTTTCACAAGAAGTCTATTTTCCTATTTTTAACTAACACAAACATTTTACGAGTAATTAATGAATTACTACAAACATTTTAACTATACAAATCGAATATTAGAAAAAAAATTGTATGTAGTTACAATTTTTTTCTAATTTTAAATAATATTGAGATAAATTGAAAAATATGCAAAAAATATGTCTCTACCCCTTACTTCTAAAACTAGTGAAACGAAAATTATAGAAAAACAAGGTTTTCACGAGTTTCCACAACAAAAATTTATCATTTTTGAATAAAGTAGCAGTGAAGGAAAATGTTTAGTTTCCTTTACCAAAGATATTTTTTGTCATATACCATATTTATAGTTCAACCTTTGTTACAACTGAGAAACTATTGACAGTGGATTAATTGTTCGCTACTATATTTGTTATAAATTTCTTATACTAAACTACATGGAAAAATGACAGAAACTCTTTTATTTATTTTCATTGTTTTTTAACTTATAGGCAAAATCATTACAATGTAGTTTTGACCTAAAGATAATGTGCGCACAAAACGCGACCGTTAACTCACTTATGGTCTAATATAACAGATATCTTACTCACTGGTTTGGACCAACATTCATGCAGGTTTTAAGTTTGCCACTTTATTGTGTAATAAAGACTTTCTTTCGAGATATTTGGAACTATTTTAAAAATCTTCATAACATCTCTTTAAGTATGAATATAATTTCTGCACTTCTTTCGTAGACATGTTTTATAAGGTTAAATAAACCCCTATATAAAATACGGATCGGTTTCAAATCTAATAACTCAATGTTTTAATTGTAACTTCATCAGTTATTGAACTGGGATGGCATGGTCATTTTATTACTGACTAGGTACGCTCGCGACTTCGTTCGCGTTGGACAATGTTATTTAATTTAATGTTATGTTGTATGTAAAAACAGCATTTAATATTATAAAAAACAACAGCTGCAGCGGGATTTGAGCGGATTTTCTCACTGTTTGCGTAAGTGAGTTTATGGTATGGACATGTAGTTTTTATTATAATCTCGAATATATACAATACACAAATATTCTAGTGAGGGTAATAAATTAAATTGATGTCATCGTATGAGGTTATTCAATGCAAATGTTCCGGTGTACGTAATAAATTCAATGGATGTTATTCTCAAAAGTATGTTTATACAACAGCCAGGGCATCCGATGGTTGGAACAAGGTTATACAACTAATTATGCATGTCTCCCATTTTTTGTTTTCTTTTGTATTGTGTCGCCTTAGATGTGTTGCCGGGCTGAAATAATTTGGAGTGCACTACAGTATCAATGTTTTCTAACTATGTTATATCTAATAGATATTAATTATGGGTGATGATATTGTATTGAGTTTTTCATTTAATATATTAACGTTGGTGTCTCTTTTACGTTTGTTTAATTCTAATGTTACTACGATGTTAAGTTTATTGACTTGTATTCAATTAACGGTTTCATTATATTTTCACCCGAAACGAAATTAATTTACAATATGCAGTAGGTGTGCAAGTGTTACTCGTCTACCCATATTTACAAAAAAAACCCATACTGACGTTACGTCTATTTTGATGTAAACAAAAAGTGTCGAAAATTTTCGCTTATTGCAGCAGATGTAATGTATATAAATACTTAAGTTTTCTTCAATGTCATCAACGGTATAACATTTTATAATGTCTATTTTATATTTTATTTCAATTTTTTTTTTTTACGAAATTCAAAAATATTTCGATCGGATAATTTAATGTTGGATTAAAATTTCCAAATAATGGAAAAAATATTTTATTAGCTCGAACAGGCTTGGAACTGAATTGTTATTAACTAATTTTATTTTAAACAAATGAATGGTTTTTAAACATTTTCTAAATTGTGTTATATTTTAAAAAAAAAGAAGAAATTTTAAGGAAATAAATTATTTGTGAAAAGACACATAGAAATACTAGACAAGTGTGCGAGCAGAACTTATTTAGAAATAAAATAACTGACACAAACTGACTTTTCCAACTTCTTCTAAAACGGGTACCAAATAGTTAGTAAAAAGTAAATATTGCCTCTGCTTAGTCACATGCTGATAACTTACTATAAAAATAAAAGAAAAAGGGGCATTTTGGGTCCGCGCCGTTGATTTTCCGTGAAAACATCGGATGAAATCATAATAAAATCGTATTAATATGTAATTTAATTACTAATTTCTCTGGAAACTGCTTTCGCTTACACATGGGTTTACCGCATCCAATATATATGTATGCGTTGCGTCTTTCAATGGGAGTGGAGCAGAGCTGTGGCATGTCGAGCCTCTATTACACGGACGGTTTCGTGTTCAATAACAACATAGTCTACCGTAGCACCCTCCATTTAGGCAGACATATTGATACCCGCCCATGAAAACACGACGATATTTGCTGCTCGCAATACATAATTCCCTGAGGCTGCCATGTTGCCGTCGATCTCTCTATAATCATTGTTTTCTGTAATGCCTTTGTCCTTTGGACTGTGGACCTTTGGACTGTATATCTAGATGTTATGTGCTCTATGGAAAAATTATGTAATTGCTTTGCGTCGTTTTTTTTTTATTTTCTTTTCGAGGCTGTCGCAGGTCCAGCATTTGCTCGGCTCTGGAATTTTTTTTTGTTCTTTTAGTTCCTTTTAATGTGAGCTTCCTCTAATATGTTTAAAGCGTACTTATGATTCTTATGAGATAACATGTTTAATTTTTTTGTAATTTTCCAATTAATACCGATTTTTACTTATAACAATTATTTTTATTGTTTTACTTTGGCGTTTCATAATGCTTTTTAAGTTCTTCACAATGATACCCAAAATAACATTTTATTTAGACTCGTATTCACGCTACGCTAATTTATAACTTTACACAACGTTAATTGGCAACAGTCACCCGCATGTACACACACTAGCCCGTCGACATTCCAGATAAATTATTTACTACACGATAAATACATTTCTGGGCAGAGCATAACGGATAATACGCTGTGATACCATCTTCAAAATGAAAAGAGGTTGCGTTTTGTCATTCGCCGTTAATGATTCGAGAAGGTAATGGAAATAGTCATAATCGTAATTTATTACAGAGAAAATGACATTTCAATTTGTTATTAATAAGTTCAATTTTAGAGTAAATAATGTAATTTAAGGATGTTTTAAAATTATAAATGAAATTATCTGTCGTTTTGCTGAGTCCTCCATACCAAAGTTATATAAGATGTTTGAGAACACCTGTAACAATGCTCAGAAATGTCAAGTAAAAAAGTTCTTCAATCGTAACAGCGTACAAGTCAAAGCCGTCAGGGCAAACTCCCAAATTTTTAAATATTTTCTTAAAACAGAAATTATTCCCAAGTTTAATTTTAAGGAGCATGCTCGTATATAAACTCATCCCGCGATATAGTTATTTTTGGTGCCACCCTCCAAAAATGGTAAAGGACAGCCTTTATAGCAATGTTTTGAGGAAATAAATTTATATGTTATATTAATTAACCTAATTGACACTAACCTATACGTATTAATATTTATCCACCATCGTCACTACCAAGCTACATTTGCTTGCCATTTCATAGTCGATGTGTCGTTGCTGGTGGAATCTAATAAATTTATCCATGTATAGATCTCGTTAACAAATACGGTTTCATTATTGAATAACTAAATAAATAGTACTAATACCAGTCATATCACGTTAATAAAAACTTGACCAAATTTAGTTTGTAGCATTTTCACGACAGTTATTTGATCTATTAGCTAGGAATCATATTTTTATTTATACAAATCCTTTATAACTTTAAATAACTAATGTCATGGATGCAAAATGAGTTTGCTTATTTAGTGTTTGTTTATGCATATTTCACGGCTGAATTCTTTTTCAAGAAGTTTAACGTATCTGTAAACATTTTTGTGGAAATAAATACAGAATATTACTTATTTAAAAAAATATTAATTTGATGTCAAAAAGTCAAAGAAAGTAGGTTATAAAGTGTGGATCGCTCAGTCATAGTTAAATTGCTAGGCAGAACATTTCATGAAACTTGATACAGCATATTTCATGTCTCAGATTAACAAGTTGATAAAAGTTAGTTCAATAGTACTCAAAACAAACAATTACAATATTTTCAAATTTAACAACAGTTAAATTCAATTTTACAGCTGCCTCGAAAATTTTGTTTAAAATAGTATGACTATCATCCAATTTGAATATTATCCAGGTTTCTTCTTCTCTTTTTCATTCTATTCCTCTTTCTATTTACTTATTATTACTTAACTTTTTTTAATATGATATAATATCACGTTGGGACAAAAAATCCATGTGACCTTCTATATTGTTTCCCTTCTTATCCTAAAGCCCTTTGTCAGTTACTCTAGCATATATGATATTTGTTTAGAAAAAAGTAGTAAAAGAGGAGACTGATATACCAAAATACCACCTTCTTTCACTTATGCAACATCTACTTAAAATATATGTAGCTATAGGTATTTGCATTTATAAAATACATTTTCATATACTTTTAAGTATAATAAAGTATAACACATAATTAGATATTCTTGTGTACTTTTTATGTACATCACAAGATGTATTCTACGCCCGTCGCCTTTACGAAATCAAAATTGATAATAAAAATTTCTAGTCCATTAACCGTAAAAATATTTCTATCTTGAAAGTGAATCAATCCCACTTTATATATTTATGTACCTATACTTATTAAATATATATCTTGGATTAACTAGTTATGTAAATAATTAAATAATCGAGCGCAAACTAAGTTTAAAACCAAGACGAACTTTAGAACGACTTTTGTACGAATTGTAATATTTTATTCTAAGTACTTTCCTCTTCCCAGTTTTCGTATAAACAATATCTTCCCCAAAGTATCCGCTCTTACATCACTCCTTGGAAACTTCCACATCAAATTTCCTCATATTAAAGTTACTCCCCAGTAACTTAAAGTTGAGCGGAAGTAATATGTCTTTCCGTCTCTGAGGAACAGATGTGATTTTCATAATAGAGTTAAAATAGCATTTAACCCAAGTGTTATTTTAATTAGGCAAAGTACTTGTTAATATAAAGTTTTAAATAACACAATTAGAGCTGATGTTTCCTAAGCTTTAAGTTCCATATTAAATATTAAAAGTTATTGTTATGACTTTAAGAATAAACTACAATCTACTTACTAGTTATACTACTTACTTTTCGGCAATATTAGTTTCAATTTTTTATGAAGCGAGGTGAACAAATAAATATGATCAAGAAAATCTTGTGGGGAAAATAAAGAAAAAACCTAATTTCACTCATAAAAACGTATGAGTTTTTATGAATATTTTCTTTGTTCAAAATGTTATTTAATAAAGTCACATATAAAATTTTCCAATAATTTTTATTATTCGGCGCACAATTTTATTTTATTCCATTGCTTATTTTATTTATGAATAATGATGACAATTTTAATTATTAAAATATATTTAAAATAAGAAATGGACCATCACGCATTTAGTATAGTTAAAAACTAGTCATATCGTAGAATGTGAAACTTATATAATAGTACAATAGTATATATTAAAAATAATGTAAATTTATCTACAGTTTTAAGTTTGATAATCTTACAAAATACTTGCAAAAAATTGAAATAATAAAGTTTCTTTTTTGCACCAGAAAACTGTCAATTTTGCCAGGCATTCCTGTCTGTTAATAGCGAATGCTAATTCCGATAATCTTTGTGATGAAAAAGAGCTTTTCTCCTTTCCAAATATTTATCGTAACACTGCTTTCTATTAGTCACTGCAGTTTATGAAAATGATATCTATTTTTGCTGGACTAATGTTCTCGCTGACTCTAAAAGTTTACTCTCGTAACAATAAGTCCACTATATGTACATTAAATTTTGTGTATATACCCTCCCCCGATTGCAAGTCGTAAAACGAATAATAAAAAAAGACAGTAATTGAATTCAAATATTAGTAATTGTTAAAAAGTTCTCAAATATAGCAACAAGTATTTAGATCCTCATGGAGTTTTCTTTGTTAACCCTTAACATAATTCGTGGATATTATATTAATATTATTTTTATTTATATATAATATTACTTTTATACGTAGTATTCAGGTCTTGGTGATTTTATATTTATTATTCTAAACAACCCAAACATATATAATGTTATTTTTTGAAGTTAATATTATTTTCTCAATGCTCTTAACTCCCATAATTTCACCATATTTAATCACTTCTATTCAAAAGATGTCAATAAAAATAATATTTAATAATATTTAATCATTCATGAATCGACAGAAAACGCATCTTATGCTTTCAGAATATTTTTTTTTTCAAATATTTTATTTCCATACAAATTATACCCGTGTTATTTTATTTGAGAAAAGATCAAGGCAGTATTTTATTACTCATTAAATTTACGAATATAACCAGATTTTTCTTTTTTATAACTTTTTATCTCCTAAATTGTCAATGTGGCTAACACTATTCCATAATTAAAGAAAAAAATCGAAACAGAATTATGACTGCTTCCATTGCACTTGAGTTAACGTTTACATTAAAAGTTATCAATCCAATTAAAAAGTACGAGTAAAACACGCAAGTTAATAATTTTACTTGAATGAAGACAAAAGGTTATTTTCACAATGGACTAGGACCAAATTAATGTATTTAATTATCATTCGTTATGCAGAGTTTACAAAACTCAAGAGTCTATTTAATATTTCAAAATCCTCCACTACACGGAAAGACAAAGGAAGTTTATAACTCAAATCTTTTGTTCAAAGACATATTTAAAACTCCATTATAATTTCAGCTGAAAGTTTAAAATTACTACCGCTGTTTGTTTATAGTTTACTCCCCAACTTCCTAAAATTTTTGGAAATGTTTTGCTAGTTATAATATAGACGCTCAGAGGATACATAAAAATTTTGAAATATAATTTATTAGAATTACAATAACAGTTTTTTTAATTAGGCGGGAAAGTCGTGAAACGAAAACAATAATTATATTACATGTTTAAATACCGGGAAGTATTTTAAAAAAAAAACTTGAACATTTTAAAAATAATGACTGATGAGTCGTTTTTTATTTTTTGATAAGTATATTTTTGACGACATGACAAATTATACCTTTTTCAGCTTAGTTGTTATTTTTTTTCGTTTAGACTGTAAAATTCATGTGCTGACAGATACTTAATATCTTACAAATCGACAAACTTATGTATTTTCAGAGAAAAAAGCGAAAGAGTTGCAAAATTGACCCTTAAGATGTCCAAATTTGGTAATTAATAATTTAATATACTTATATTTAAATTTGATTAAGGCAAAATTAATCTCACGACGAGTAGCAATTCTGAATTAAAAACGTTTCATTCATTTAACGCCGTTTACATTTAATGAAAAAAAAATGGGATATCTGTTAGTTTCAAAACAAATTCAGTATGCGTTAATATGTTCCATAATTACGGTAGTGCGATAAATGGAAAGGTAGAATTCATAAAGGACTTAAAAAAAATAAACAAATTCGGGAATAATAATTATTTACCGCGTTCATTACTTAACTTTGTTTTATTGCCGAACGTGTATTAAATAAATAAATTAAATGTTTAAAGAAACTTATTATAAAATATTAAAAATGTGGTAAAAAATATTTCGGTTCGTATGTAACATATTCAACAACTCATTTTATATTAAAATTGCTTCTTTTAAACTCTAAATTCTCCCGTAATTTTGGCCATATTTAATGACTTCTATGCAACAGATGTCAGTAAAACTAATATTTAATAGAATTTATCCATTTAGGAATCGAGCAAAAATGCATCTTTTTCTTTCAGAATTTTTTTTTCAAATATTTTATTTCTATACTTATTAGGCCCATGTTATTTTATTTGAGAAAAGATCAAGGCAGTATTTTACTACTCATGAAATTTACTACTATAACCAGATTTTTCTTTTTATTATTAATAATATATATATATATATATATATATATATATATATATATATATATATATATATATATATATTATATATATATATATATATATATATATATTTATATATATATATATATATGTATATATATATTATAACATAAATATGTGACTGTATTTCTTTTCGACTTCGAAGATATTTTTAGGCAACTTATTTACTAATGTCAGACAAAAATAAATTACAAATAAAATATTAAAAGCATTGTATCACTTATTAGTTTTTTTTGTTAATCAAAAAATTATTCTAAAATATATGGCATTTAATTAAACATTTTAATATTTGTTTAATGAAGATCTGTTTCCAATAAACTGTTCAGTGTGAGCAGAAGTGGTACCACAAGGCTCCGTACACATTTAACCATAAGATTGAAATTACTTAGTACTCCTATTAAATTATTTGGAAATATTAATATTATGGTGAAAAATAACATAAGAAGAAAAATAACAAAATTCATTTATGTTATAACTTTTTTTATATTTCCCATTTAAAATTAATTATTAATCGCAACAATCACAATCAATTTGCTATCAACCCGCAAAATTTTATCCTCTTGCATATTGGCAATTTTCAGTTTTATTATGATGTAAATAGAAGGCGTACCAACACGTAAGATAAAATAAAAGACGAAAATCAGGAATTTTGAACAGTTTTCCTAAAACTGAAAAAATCTTGTCAACAAACGTGCAAAAGTATTTAGTAGGGGGGTAATATAGAAATATATTTAAATTATGAGGCCCTTTAAAGGCATTGAGATCATAACTTTTATATTTAGATATTTTAATAAAAAAAATAATTCATTAAAGTATCCATAAATATTCTTATAAGAGTATAGTAAAAATTAGTAATGTATTTTAAAAGAGATTAGGTATATTTGTGACAGACTAAATTTAAACAAATATTCGTGTTTATCGAATTTGTAGTAAAATGGCGTTCCAATACTTCCCCTTCATCAGATAAATGTAAAAAAAAAAGTATTACTTATTCAAATCAAGATGACAAAAAGTGGAATTTTTATTTTCATTCATATTCGTTTAACAGATCTCCCGAAATCCAATTGTTATCTCACAAAGAAAAAAGATCCCAATCATAATCTGCTGTCATACTAGTTTCTGGCTCTTAGGCCAAGTTATTACTTAAGCTTACATAAATTGTATTTAAAATTATGTAAGCTTAAGAAAATAATAATACGGCACGAATTTTTTTTACGACTTCCAAAATTTTCAATAGCATAAGTTCAAAATGCTCAAGTAAATGTACGCCTAGTGTGAACTGAGGTTAAATATAATTTTTGTACCAAATTTACTCTACGCTTATAATTTTTAATTTTTAAACGAGTTATGTGTATGAAATAAGGTTTTTGTAACTCTCAACGGACAATTTTCTGAACTTTTCATTATTTAATTATCTACTTAATAAAACTCACTCCTTTTGAGATCCTACCGCAGATATCTGTTAAACATTTCTGTAAAGCCAAAATCGGATAAAGGCTGTTTCATACTGAAAATAATCGTAAAATTAAATATTTTACTTTCTAAATATTATACACACACATATATGTATGTGTAAATATAAATATATATATATTTATATATATATATATATATATATGTGTGTGTGTGTGTGTGTGTACATATACATATATATATATATATATATATCAACACGCCAACTCAACTTTCTTAAAATAAAGAGGCTTAACAAATCGCGAAATCTTATAAATATAGTTATCTTATATTAAAAAAATAATCTTATAATAAGTAAGAAAATTCAGAGTTGACGATGAAAATAGTTCATATTCAGAGTATTAACGGCTCAAATATATTTAATACAAGCGGAAAATAAGCTTATAATTAATTCTAGAAAAAAAAATTACTGAATTTGTAGTATGGAGATGCATGCCAAATTTACATCCAAGGTTACAATGGTGCGAAACATGATTCTTTGCATTTTAGAAAGTAAATATTAATTCATGCAATTGTAATCGATAGTCGACCTGACTGAAATGTAAAAAAGTAAAAATATAAGGTAAATTACTATCACGTTTAATAGATATTTCATAACTAAATCTGTTACGGTATAAAGCTCTTCAAACATCCGACAAAAGCTCATCACTCGCCAACTTTTGCCACGAGGTTGAAGATTAATACCAGCCACGTCTGAAGGATCACATAAATTCCATGTGATAGCATCATCCTAAATAAAAATAAACTTGAGTTTCATTTCTACGGTAGTTATTTCCGTCTACGTGTCACGAGCTAGCTTAAGAGGTTCACGTAGCAACACTTACATTTTTCGTACGTGACGTAGATCCTAGCGATATTCCCTTGTGCTAGTTCTATGAGACATTGCACTTAAATGTACGTACCGTAGCATATTAAACTCCTTAAAGACAATACTAATTGTAAAACGATAAATTACGATGCGGTATTAACATCAAAGAAAAAAGGCCATAAAATTCAATAATTTTATTACACTATTTTATTTTAAATCTAAATTAGATTTATTATTTTATAAAATACGTTATTTCGAAATCATTCATTACTTTAAAAATAAAAAAAACTATTTACCTTAGTTACGTTACAGGAATTGTTAACCAATCTATATACATATATATATATATATATATATATATATATATATATATATATATATATGTATATATATATATATAAATATATATATGTATATATAATGATAACAGAAGCCAGAAAATCTGTTTTTAGATTTTTTGCCTGTCTGTCTATGTGTTAATTTTTCAACCACGTGAAAACGATTAGATGGATTTTGATGAAATATGGTAATAGTTTTTACCCTCAAGCGACATATAGGATACTTATATCTGGATATTTCAGATTAAAAAAACACCTGACTTGGTGAATATTATCATGGTACTACCAACGCCATGCATTATCTTTTTTGGTACACTTTCCACTGCCAACGCCATCTATTAGCATTTTTAGTAAAATTTATGTTTATAGATTCTACAAAAATAATCTACTGGACGAATTTTGATGAATTTTTTTATGGTAATAGGTTTATCCTTTTTAAACTTGGTTTTTGACTTATAATATTACGATATTTATCCATCACCTTTCATCCATTTTCAATATTTCTATGTGTAACGAGGAATTTTATACTAATGAAGTTGCAGGCACGGCTAGCATTATACTAATTTTGAATTTTTTTCTATACGTGCTTTGAAATGTCGGCACAAACTCTTTCATTTCTAATATCTTGTTTTATTATGTTCCATTAGCTACTTAAATTACTTTTTCTTTATATATTTCAGAGCTATTTACAATTTTTTTTCAATAAATGGTTTGAAATTTCGGCACAAAGTCTGTCGTTTCTAATTCTCTGCCTTAAAATGTTCCATTAGCTAGTTAAATTACTTTTGCTGTGTATATTTCAGAACTACTTACAATTTTTCACCAATAATATAATTTTCGCTTTTTTTCACCAATAATACAATTTTTCACCAATAATAAAAATTTAATTTACATCCGTTACAATTCTGTGCAATAGGTCATGAAAAACATATTATTGATTTCATTAAATTTCATACCTTAAATAGTATTACTCTAATTTAATAAATTTTCCTAATTGATTTAGCTTCTTTAATATTTACGGAAAAACATTTTCGTGCAGGTGAAATATATAATCGAATGCAATTTTCGACATTACAGTACAATTGTAGATATAATATGAATAAGTTATGTATTATATATCATAGCAAATTTTAATCGACCTACACAAATTTTTTCATTACAAAACCAATTTTCCTGTTACGTTTAAAATAATGTTACTCTTTTCTATCTTAGTCTTCACATTATCAATTTGAATTTTTTTCTTAAATATATCTTTCTTTATTATGTTAGCAATGAGGCACAACGGAAGTCATATTGTAAAAGTTCATTCAATTGGCAATCGTGTAAATCGTTGAGTGATCTCTGTAACAGTTTACTAATTTTTTGTAGTTAAAGTGGGTTAAAATACTTTGGTACACGTATGTCAATAAACTATTTATGAAATATAAACTGTATCAGTGTTTTTAAAAATGTAAAATTTTCTCTCTGCTAAACAAAAAGTCAACAAAACCTGCGAGGATCTACTGGTGGAAAATACTTACATGCAATTATTTGGTTTATTTTAAATATTAATTTTATTCACTATAAGAGTCGCCAATAGGCTCCACACTTTTAAAATTCTCGTAACTATATTATGTTTGTCAGTGGTGGAGCAGCATTCAGGAGGTACTTGTTACCCTCGAAAAATAAATTTATTTCTAAAATGCAAAACGTATATCAGTTTTATTTTTAATTAAACTTATACTAAGAGAGTTCCATATACACTGAGGAACCTATAAATATTTAAAGTGTGTAATATTTCTATTAAACATGTAAACATATTGCCTAATATATATATAATAAATATTGTGAATATGAAAAATTAAAATTTAGTGTCGTCGCTCCAGTCTTGCGGTAAATTTGAAATAAATTTTCGGAAACATTAATTTTTTTTATAATTTATATTTTATCGGTTTTGTAAACACAGGAGCAATACATTTATTGTCGACGTTTTTAAAAATATTTCTAGTTTTTGCTACCCCTATTTACTACCGTCTCATATATTTCGGAAGATGGAGTTCTTGAATGCTCATAACTCTTTGTTCAACTGATATAAAAAAATTGAACAAGAAATGTAAAATTTTCAATCTAAAAATTTTCACATATTTTTTTTATTTCCAGAACCATGAACATTTTACCTTAAATTTGAACTACATGAAAATTAGTCAGTCATGACAGGAATAAATTTCATTCGTAAAGTAATCGGAAAAGTCTTTTTTATCATATTAGTGGCTTTTGCTTACGATTCCGTGTTACTAGATCAAAGCACATAGACATACGGAGAGACAAAAATAAAAAAGCCTTGGTTTTAGAGAAGCCGAAATATAAAATTTTACTATCTTCTTCAAAAATACATTTTGTGTAGAAATACACCCCTGTCACAATTTGTGTTTGTATCAAATGATTAATTTTACCTTATATTATTTTTTTACATTTACAAATTTATAATAAATTTTTAGTTTTTAACTGGGAAGCGATAGTCTATTGCAATGTGTCTTTAGTTTGTTGGAAAAATAAACTTTTTAATGATCTGATCTATCAAAAGTAATATTTACTTATCAATCTTTCTTGTTATGTTAACATTGATTAATTATAATAAAACGTATATCAGGGCCAAACGCTGGTCTGCTCCACTGTTGCTTTTAACTTAACTTATATTCTTATAGTCGACATGGAATCTATTAATTAGACTGTTCGTTTGTTACAGACCCTCTTAAACCTTTTTTTTTCAAATTGTTCAAAAAACAACCTCCATATAAGATAAAGTAACTCCTGTTTCAAGACAGATTCGAACAGGGTTCCAACTCAATCTCCACATTTTGAATTTTTACTTACCTTTTGAAGTCACACCCATTGCCTAACAGAAAGAGATTACCTGTTATTAATTGTTGTCTAAGTAATCCGTGATTCAAACATTTCTATGTAAAAGGCGCTCAAATTTCCTTTTTTTTGAAAATCAAGAAATCAGTAGGAAAGTGAATAAAATCTTATTTTACAAGAGACCTTTTTATTGACCACCACTGATATAGAAATAGTTTCAACATTAATGAAACATTTCTATAAGATATTCGAAAAATATTTAAATTAATTTATCTGTTTTTCAAATATTTTTGCAAATTTAAAGTCAAATTGGCTTTAATTTTAATTAAATTTTTTTTTTAAATCGTCTTAAAATTAATGTATGATTACAAATCTATAAAAGTATATTTTATCTTGTGACGTACAAAAACTTCGTTGCAAAATGCAAGTAGGTTAACATGGCCGTTTCATTGAAACAAATTGTCTTAATGCCGAAATTTCAAAACAATTTTTAATGAACGTTCTCACTAACGGCCCTTTTTAATTTAGTATTTATTAAAAGAAACCCATTTGATTAACACAATTGTCAATGAATTTCTTTTTTATTTATATGTTTGAATAATGAAATTTTCGTAATTTTTATCTACGCGGCTATTCTTCCAACTTAAAAAAAATTAACAAATTCCAATATATAGTATTAAGGAAAACCTCTTTCCATGTTATTTAGATTTGAAAAACTGTACTAAATGTAACTTTAATTTTTTAAAAAACCATTCTACTTTACATATTCATATTATTTTTGACGGAAATAACCAATAATATCATAGATATTAGACTTTCCTGTAAATTTTAATAATAATTCATAGAATAAACATTTTCTTCTAATATAATAATTTTAAAACCCAAATTTGGTCTAAAGTACCGAGTGTTTCGTATTACGAAATTAATGTATGATTCGAAACATATCTGTTATACACTGCTACCCTAGTATGTTACAAAATTAGTCAAGTACGAGATGGTTTTAAATGCTGGGTATCCTGAATTATAAAATCACTTAATAAATCAAAACATTATTTTTGTAAACACCGCTACCCTAGTGTATCATAAGATAAGTCATATACGACATGGTGTCAAATGCTGAGTTTTTCAAATTAGGAAATTACTTAATAATTCGAAGTAGGGTTTTGTTACATATTCCAAACCTACTATGAAAAAAAAAACAGTTAAGTACGAAATGGTATCAAACGCTGAGTTTTAGAATTACAAAATTTGTTTAATAAATCGAAACATATTTTTTGTCACGCACTGCTATCCTAGTATGTTATAAAAGCAGTCAAATACGAGATGACTTAATAATTGGAAACATACTTTTGTTAAACACTAAATCTAGGTATGTTATTAAAGGAATCAAGTACAACATGGTATTAAAGGCTGAATGTTTCGAGTTACGAAATTATTTAATAATTCGAAACATATTCTTGTCACACATTGCTACTCTAATGGGTTGTAAAATCATCAAGTACGAGATAGTCTCCTGCTGTCTTAGTATGTTATAAAAGCAGTGAACTGCAAAATGGTGTCAAACACTAGAGAGTTTCCAATTACGAAATTATTTAATAATTCGAAACATATTCTTGTCACACATTGCTACTCTAATGGGTTGTAAAAGCATCAAGTACGAGATAGTCTCCTGCTGTCTTAGTATGTTATAAAAGCAGTGAACTGCAAAATGGTGTCAAACACTAGAGAGTTTCCAATTACGAAATTATTTAATAATTCGAAACATATTCTTGTCACACATTGCTACTCTAATGGGTTGTAAAAGCATCAAGTACGAGATAGTCTCCTGCTGTCTTAGTATGTTATAAAAGCAGTGAACTGCAAAATGGTGTCAAACACTAGAGAGTTTCCAATTACGAAATTATTTAATAATTCCAATTTTATTCTTATCACACACTGCTACTCTAGTGTGTTATAAAAGCAGTCGAATACGAGATAATATGAAACGCTGGGTGTTTCGAATTACGAAATAACTTAATAATTCGAAACATACTTTTGTTAAATACTGCTATAGTAGTATGTTATAAAAGCAGTCACGAACAAGATGGTGTCAAACGTCGAATGATTCTAATTATGAAATAATTCAATCATTCGAAACATATTTTTATTACACACGAATATCCTAGTATGTTATAAAATCAATCGAGTACGAGATGATCTAGAATGCTGAATGTTTCGAATTATTTGGTTTTTGTTACTTTTGGTTCACGTTTCTTGATGTAGATACCATTCACTTATTTTTTATGTTTCCTTGAAGTAATTGATCTACTAGCATGTATTAAAAGTTATGTGGTACATAACACTGCTCAATATGTGATTTAAAAATGTTGGCAACAAAAAACAGTCAAAAATCAACTTTCTGTTACACTGTGACATCCTTAGTTGGTAACGAATATATATATGTACAAATATATTTTTTTTTAATTTTTTAAATTTGTTAATTCTTTATTAAACTTTAAACGAAAATATCAAACGTAAGAGAGAAACGAAGTTTAAAAAAAAATTACAATAATCCACAGATTTCTTTTTTTCAAAATGTATGCATCTTATTGATAACAAACTTTTGCGCTTATAGATTTAAGAAAGGTTAGGTCACGTGTGTTTCTTGTAAATATATTATAAATATGATATATCCTATATACCTATCCATCTTGATAAACTAATTTTTGATACAAAGAATGAAAAATTCTTCCTTCAAGAATGTGTAGTTTTCAACGAGATTACATGGGATAAATATTTAAAGATAAAATTATTATCTTCGCTACGAAAATATTTGCGCGCAAAAAGTATAATCTGATATATTGATGCGTAGAAAATAAAGCAGATTATACTTTCTGTGCGTAAATATCTACGTATAGTTCCGTAGCGAAGATAATAATTTTATCTTTAAATATTTATCCCATGTAACCTCGTTGAAAACTGAACATTTTGGAAGAAAGAACTGTTCATGCTTGTGTCGAAAATTAGTTTATCAAGATGTACGTTATTGTTTTTTTTAGTAAAGTCACTAGATTATTGCCCAATTAACACACATTTCGATTATTGTACATAAAATAACATAGATAATTAATTTATAAACAATTAAACCTATCTTCTAAAGTATATATAAGACGACAAGACAATCCATCCAGAGCGCTTAAATTGTTAATAAAATCTGATAATTTTTCACGATCCTTCCTATTTTCCCAATTTTCTTGTACACAGAGTACGTGCACGGCGGCAAACCTGTGAACTACTGCGAATTGTCGGCGATGCCCCTCTCGGCATTAAAGGCGAAGGGTCGTGCAGTCAGTTCGGTGTGCACAGCTAGAATGAGGCCCACTCTGTATTTCGGCACTGTACTGCAAGGTAAGTCTGATTCTAAAGTTATATAAGTTAAGCTATTTACTAAAATAAAATTAGGCTACTGTTATAGAATTTATCTGAAATCGAAATTATAAACCTTTGACTTGCCTAACTGCTGAAATTTCTTACTTGAATTTTATTCGAAGAATATGTATTAATGTTTTAAAATTTTATTTACATGAGTTTGGGAGGTGGTAACATATTTTGTTACTTTCATTTTTAAACTTTTACAAACAAGTATTCATTCCCATAATTTAAAAATGAGTCATTCATTCGAATTCAGCTCCCTAAGCACTTCCTTTTTTAACAGGTGAAATTTGATAAACACCAAAATCTCTCGTCTCTGGTTTATATTATTTTACAGGGCCCAAGGTTTTACAACAAGGCGATGTTGGACTACAATAAATAAAAGTGGAATAAGTAATGATGACAGTGACACGGGTAGAGCTTGTTTTATTCTTCGTGTCGTGTAATTTGCAGGGCAACAAGTATAGGTTGACAGACAATGAGTTTCAATTCAAGTGTGGGACAGAATTTGAACAGTAAAACCTCTAAGCTGAAAAAGTAGAGATCCAAAAATGTGTGGCTTGTTTTTTATTTATTTGTTTTATTTTAAGGCAGATAATTGTAGAGTAATAGATACCTGTGTTATTTAGTAACAATGAATCCATATTTTAAATGACAGAATTTTATTGTTTTTATTTCTTTGTTTTTATTATGAAATATTGTTTAACAGGATAAATATTTATTGGAAACAAAAATATATAAGGGAGAAATCTGTGTGCGGCGGCAACTTCAATAAATAGTAAAATACTCACTTGATCTATTCAAAATGATGCGGGCAAAGTTAATATGATCTATTCAAAAATAAAATGATGCGGGCAAAGTTAATATGATGCGGGCAAAGTTAATATGGATCTAAAATGTATAAAGAAAAATAATTGTGAAAGAAAAGATGCGTCTTTGCTCGACTCCGAAATAGATAAAACTTTATTTTAATTGACATTTATGGCATAGGAGCAAATGAAAATGGCTAAAATTGCAGAAGGAATTAAAGTGACATGGGTAAAAACCATTTTAATATAAAATTATTAGTTGAATATCGTAACATATGCAAGAATTGAAACATTTTTAACCAATTTGAAACATTTTTAATTTTTTTATGACAATTTTCTTAAATCATTAATTGTGCAAACAATGTCCAATAAATCCTATTTCTTACCGATTGTAATGGAAAAAAACGTTCAAAGAATTTATGAAGGTAATTAATTTTGGTTTTTAAATCCCGAATTTTACATTTTGATTTTTTGCACCACCATTATTTTGTACTTAGTACACACGCTGAATGTGCATACAAAGAATTCTTATTTTTTTTATTTAATGTAAACACCGTTAAACTCATTAAACCTTTTTAATTTAAAATGGTTACTCCCTACGATACTAATTTTATATTAATTAAATGCAAATATAAATATATACAATTTTTAATTCACATTTTGAGGTTCAATATTATGACCCTTAAAACGTCTTGCATAATAAATACGATTAATCTGAAAATATACGTATTTTATTTAGAACCGCCTGTTAGATTTATTAATTTTTAAGATAAATGTAATATTTATATCTTTTTTTATACATATAATTTTTTCAGTCTAAATAAAAAAATTAGTAATTACATAGCTGGGCAAGATACGATTGGTCATGATGTAAGGAATATAAATATATTACTATAGGAATATAATATATTACTAAGAAACAGTTTATAACCACTAAAACGATACAATAGCCATAATTTTTAAATATTCAAGTTCTTTTAAAAGGTCTCACCGACATTCAACCAGAAACCTTAATTTTTTGTGATTAATTGATTCTCCTACGTAATTGAAAAAACAAAACAACTGAAATAAATTGTATTAACAAATAATTATGTAATTGTTTTATTCTGAGTCTATATATTATAATCAGAGAAAAATTGAAATGAGTGCGAATATCGTACAATAACTGATATGGAGCGTATTTAAAAAGTTGAGGAGTAAACGGTAAAAAAAGTGCAGAGGTAATTTTAAATTTTCAGCTGAAATGTTTTGTCTATGATAATGGAGTTTTGGTTGTGGCTTTAAACAAAAGATTCAAGTGATAAAGTTCGTTTATCGTTCTCCGTACTGGGGAATTTACAAGCATTTTATAGACTCTTCATTTTGATTAATTCCGTATAACAAATGATAATTACCTAAATTAATTTTGTTACAGTCCATCGCAAAAGCCAAATCTCGTTTTAAATTAAACAGAAATGGAAACGCCTGTATTTTGCTCGCAATTTCTAATGTCATTTATAACTGTTGATATAAGTGTTCACTCAGTACAATGGAAGTGAGTGACTGGAATTACAGCATTGAGCAAAAATATAATAATTTTATTATAATATAGTTTCCTCCAAAATCAAAAATCGATATTCCTAAAAACAGGATGTATATATATATATAGATATATATATATATATATATATATATATATATATATGGCAAATTAATAATTTTCTGAAAATCTCTTAAAGAGAACCGGTTCATACGACAGTTTCGGGATGATATTCGTTCAATATTTTATGTCAAATAAACTCTACTTAAAATATATTAAAATAATGTAGATCTTTGCAGCTTTACTCTTACCACCAATTTTTGTAATATTTCTAAAATCAATTTATAATATCGTACCGTGCTACCCAAAAAAAAATTTTGTTTTAAATAAATATTTCTTAATTACCTTAGGCCCCTATCTAAAGATCATAGTTAATTTCTAAGTCATGTCTTTGTTTAAAAAATATAATACCGACATAGGTTGCCGGGTTGATATTATATAACAACGCAAATGAACTTGACAAAATACGTATTTCGACAGACATCGCTTACGTGTAATAATTCGATTACTATTTTGCTAATATTTTTTTTTGTAATTAATTTTTTTTTAATTTCATAACCAAAAAGTCTATTGTGTTCATTCTCACATGCTTAAATTACGACATTGTCATTTAAATCATGAGTTAAAAGCTGTATTATAAGTTTATTAATTACACGTATATTTGACAATTATCCACAGAATACTGAGTATCGGGATCAATCTCTTTATTAAACATAAACACAATAACTAAAATTAAACAAAATATCTGTCCTATTTTTTAGTAAACATTCAACATAAACTTTTCGATATTAAGAAATTCAATGAATAATATTTAAGATGATTACTAAAGGTAGAGCATTTGATTAGATGTAAGGATATATTTTATATTATGCCATAACACCCTTTCTTCACATAAGTAATATTGTCACATAAGTGTTAGTCTTTACGTAGTTCCCATCCGAGTCGGAGGTAACCCTTCTTCGAGGGAGAAATACTGTAATTATTTAAAATAGAAAATTCAGCTTCAGCTAAACGATAATTTTGATCGATATTCACAGAAAAGTTTCCAGTAATTTGTGATCGGGCATATCCCTGACAATCTATTTCAGGTTCACACATTTGTTTTATTTTGGCACTTATGTTACTTGATTAATAATGATATATTTTATGAAAGATGTGCCAGAGGGATTATTTGATTGATGGGTGAACAATTTTACCATCACTCGAACATCGGTTCGAAATTTGATTTTTCTATTTATATTTCTTTAAAACCTTCTCGGTAATCGATTCATTAAAACACGGATTAATACCAAAGGAATAAATAAAAAGATTGCTAAAATTAAAACTTTTCTATTGTATTTCAATAAAAACAAAGTAAAGAAAAGTGTAATATGAAGTTAAAATTGAACCGGATTTAAGAGAGTTTGAAAATATTTGATTTTTCCCATCACCCTCAAATGCATAAATTTATGGTACTTTCTGGACCTTTATATATAACTATAACGTTAGGGTATAAATAAAGATAGCTTGTAATAGATTGATGTTTAGCGCTGTAGTATACAATGCAAAGATTCCTTTCTCCTTGCACATACATGCCCGATATTTTTTAGTGCCAAAGGGGAAAGTTGACCGATTAGCTTATACAGTCAAAATTATTAAGTAGGATATGTAACTCTAGACAGGACTATTCCACCAGCACAAATACTCGTATATTTTTCTATACGTAAATTTTGTATTTCATTAAATTAGCCTTTTATTTAATTCCATAAGCAATTACTCTTTGAATGGGAATAAAATGCAAAAATTAATCTAATTATTTTTATTGCCACATAATAATATAATTAGTTTATCCCTGATGTGCTATTTCTAAATATGAGGGCGACATCATTTTTATGTATACTCATTGGAAAAGTAATAAATGCAAAGAAACAGAAATCGTCAATTGGTGTTTTCTTCACATGAGTTTTTATAATCTCCAGGTATCATTTATCAACATATATTGAACTTGCTTGTAAACAAATTAAAAATTTATCAAAATATATTGCACTTGCTGGTGGAAAAAAATTAAAATAATAAGCAATTGCATAGTTTTATTTAGATACCGTCCATCGATTTCAAATTGTATGGCAGAATAGTTCATTCACCAAGAAAATATAAAACAAAACGTTTGATCGTTTAAAAATTCAATAGCTTTATTGGAGTCAGTCGATTTATTAGATGATCCCCAAAGAATTTTAAATTGCCATAAGGTTAGTCTTATGATTTAGCCCAAAATGGGCAGTGATTATTCTCAAAGTTTATAAAAATATCTGACAAACTGACAAGGTAATAAAAGAAAAACTGTTACTCTGAAAATACCTGATTACTTCACACGACGTTTACATAAACTATAGCTGAATGACCTTTTTTACCATTACACTAAAAACGGTTTAAACAAGTGAACGAAATACATAAAGTTCAAATGTCCAGTTCTCTTTTCTATAAACTGCATTTTATCCTCTTTAATCAAAGCAGGAAATATATATTTGTTCCAATAATGTAGGGAGTGTGCTAAAGCATTCTTCACACTCTAGCTATACTTTGACTATCAGAGAAACGCAAAAGTTGCATACACTGTACTCACCAATGAACATAGTAGGACTACAAAAGAAATGGCCAAAAACCAAGTCGCATTCTGTTTGAAATTACAGTTAAAAATAATATATCAGTCAACAGGAATTAATTTTACATTTGTCACTAAGAATGACCAGCCTTCTCCATTCATAAATTATGTATGAAACATACTAATTTATATCAAATAAATTTTGTATATTTCAGTAATAATAATTGCAATCAAGCAAATAATAAACATGTAAATAAAATACTTTGCTTATTACTTCGACATTATATAGCATAATTATAGTTCTCCCAAAGGTTAGGTTTGAACCTATGCTCATACAATAATGCTGTTATAAATGGAGTAACGTCTAATTAAGGCCAGTTCTGAAATACACGTTACATTAAATAAAATATTCATCTTTGGAGAAAGGTTTAACGGTCTGTACAAAAATAAAATTATTATATGCAGATGTTCAGCAATTAAAGCCGTTGAACAGAACTTTATTAGTAATTTTATGAGACGTATGTTATTTGAAACTTTACTTTTCTAAAGAAAAGGCCTGTTGTGTGTATATTTAGACCTCAATCAATTTACATGGCCGATTTGTTGAAAGCTCTTAACCTGATACAGATATCATCATTGTGAAATTTGTGTCTCAACATTTATTAAATTTAAAAAAAAACTTTCAAGCACTCTAAAATACATACTCGTAGTATTCCCCACACATTTACATATTATTGACATTTAACGGCACGTAGGATTTTTGTTAAACTGAAAATTATATTTTTTAGAATATAAACATATGGTGTCCTATATCTTTACAAGCGCATAACTTAAATAATATATAAGTCCATAGTGAGTTAGAAATCATTAATTTTTGGATATTTTTCTTATTTATCCTATAAAACCCTACATTGGGCAGATTTTCAAGATAATAGGTCGACCGGAATTACCTTATAAGTTTTGATAATCAATGAGTAAGATTATGATAACAATAAAAAAATATGTTTTAAAAGATCATATCTGTTTACTGCGTGCCCCAAAAATTTTAATTTTTTGTAAGATGATTGGCCACATCATACGATATTAACTTATTACTCAACCCATTTCCAAGAAAAAGGGCTTTGACAGACAAACAGACGAACCGACAGATTACCAATGAGCACCTTTTTTTTCAACTTAAGGGCCTAAAAACAAAATTGACAAGGTATATATTCGAGTAAAACGATAAAACAGTATAAAATATTTGCTAAAAAAAGTAGCATTTGCAATATTTGACATTTTGATATCTGACAAAACTTGGAGCAACGAAATAACTTGGAGCAACGCACTTAACCCGCATAAGCTGCTTGGCTTTATTTAACTGCGTTTTATAACGAAATACGCTTGATTACAATCAAAATAATTAGAATGAATTCTCAGTCTCTTAAGCTGTGATGATAACCAAACTGTGATGTGAAAGCAGTATACTCAGTAGTATACTGCTTTCACTAAACTTGTACTCGCAGTATAAGCAGTATACTCAGTTCATACTCAGTTCAGCAGTATACTCAGTTAAAATCATATCATATAACAACGAAATTCCCCAATATGTTTGATTGTTAATTTCACTCTTGTTTTGAACTATTTACACTCAAAATATTTCTTTTTGATTTACCTAAATCTTATGCAAAAGAATATGCATGAAATTCAAATAATGGAAAAGAATAGAGTAATTAAATCGAATGTTTCATTAAAACTCAGAATATTTGATGATAGTATGACATCGAAGAGAATGCTATTTAACTATCAGTAATTTAACAATTATTTACATTTAAAAAATGTTTTCTTCAATTTTCTAAATAAACTAAATTAAAGGAAATCGCGTAGTCATTTTGTTTTTACAGCTTGGGTTTGCTATCGAATGGAATATTTTCTTGGTTTAATACAAATAAAACGCCAACTTACAATAATTTTTAAATTCAGATCAATTTCTTATGTTGCTCAATTTTTTAAAAATATTTTTTAAACTTAAGTCATCCGCGCGACTTTCAGTAATATAAATTTTACACTCTAATGTTAAAACATATTTTGCAATGCTGATTATAATAAATAATAAGAAAAAAATGCTATTTAAATAAATATGGCTGTAGTTAGTTATTAATTTTACCCTAAAATAATTTGAACCATCTGCGTTTATTGTCATTTTTTTTTATAACATTTTTATGGTAAATGAGCAAAACCCACGATAGGAAAAATCTGTTTTTCCCGTGTAAATTGAGCCAGCATTGAATAGACTTAAGTTAGCAAAGTATATTTGTACTCGTATAAACTAGTTATGCAGACATTCGAACCTTGATGAAACTCCAACACAGCATAAGGAATCTAAAATAATTTTGGAATACCTCATTTATCCCTGAAATTTTTCTGTATACATTTTTTGAGGGTAAATCATTGCGATACATACACGTTAATAGTTTTATCACTATGCAAAATATCAAGTCGACTAACAGCTGTTCTGTTCAGTTGTTTATTAATCGGCTTGCAAGTCCTTCATATCCTTTACTTTAAAGGATGGATGCTAAATTACTGAATTGCACTCTGAATTAAATAATTAATTGCACTTATATTCAGATATTTAATTTCTCATTATAAATCAATAAATCGCAACTATAAAAGTGTGTAAAGATACTGTAAAGATACTGTGTCACTACTGTCTGTTTTATAAAAAAAACTGCATTGATCGAGATTGATTCTCATTTCGTTTATTACTGAGTAGACTCTTACATTAAGGGTGTTTAGATTTCTTTTCAAATATTTAATTTCTCGATTATAATTTGTTCTTGAAAATGGAAGTGAGGTTTTATTTGTCAGATTAATTTATTTATGTTTGTAAATATTCAGCTCCAAATTAAGGTTCAACATATTTTTCTGCTCCAGTTTTTAGCCAACATTTTGAAAAATATGAAATAGATATTCATTAGCCTTTGAATGAACATTTCAAGTAAAATTATTTCAATCAATTTGAATCAGCAAATTTCAGATACTATACTCTACTTTCTTCGTATCCGCACACGCACTTATTGGCATTTTTATTTTTGTAAAACAAAAAAGAAGATATGGTGATCACTATTGCTTAAAGAAAAAAAATAGGAAACTTATTAATATTAAAAATATAATATTTGAAATTGATCTTTAAAAATTTATAATAACAGTTACGGAGGTCATTTAAAAACATTTTTTACACGATGCTTTCAGCATGTAAGAAATTGTTCAGGTAAAATCTTTGATAAATTTGGCTTTCGTGGGAAAGACGGAAGTAGATTAGTTTTTTTTGGAATGAAAAAGTTTCTTGTAAAATCAGGTAGCCACTATACTTTTGAAGCTGTGTTCTTTCTTCATTCGAAAAATATTAAAATGCACATATAATTATTAATCCATTATACCAAGCCGTGTGTATATTTGTTCTGTAAAATGTATTACAACCTAATGAGGTCGCTAAGGATCCATCGACCCGGAAAATATTGAGTATCACTACGTAATTCTATCAAACTGATACGTGACACACATATGTGATATATGCCATGGTTTAAGTACACACACACACATATATATATATATATATATATATATATATATATATATATATGTGTATATATATATATATATATGTGTATATATATATATATATATATATATATATATATATATGTATACAACACGTTTAATGCGTATGCAAGGAACATTTTTAAGGTAATTTCTGTGGATAGATTTTAGTTCCATTACATGAAATAGTAAATAAGATTAAAGAAAAATAATCCAAAAATATAAAAAGTATTTCTAAAATAATATTTGTTCTCCTAAAATAACAAAAGCTCAAGTCTCAAATTGCTGTTGACTTCTTGAATACCCACATTGGGAAAAAAATATTCCAGGGCAAATAAATAATACTAGTAAATTCATAGGTAATTATGATAAAGAATACATATTACAGACTTCGATTTGCAATTAATATGTTTTATTACCGACTCAGATCGACGGTAACAGTGGCGGAATAATTTTTGATAGTGAATTTAACAACTCCAAAATTATTTTTTTGTGTTTGCTCTTCGTCGTAATACAATATGACACTCAATTTTTAATTTTAATAAACTTATTTAACCAATTAACACTCTAGGGTAGGATATCAAAAGATAACCTGGACACGAAAACATAGTCTACCTGCTATTATACAGTCAACTAAAACACAATATTGGATAAGTTACAACGTCAATCATGTAGAATAATGTAGTTCTTGTTAAATTTTATGGATAAACAAAAGAATTAAAATATTTTAAGGTACATATAGTATAGATAAGGTAACCCATTTTCTTTCATAGCATTTCTATGTGGTAGAGGTGAACACATATATTCTATTTATAAAGATATATAAAATAATACAAAATAGTGGCAAAACCTTTATATACACGCAATCGTTTGTAAGTATTAGTCGGCTTGATTATGTATTTAAAGAAATTATTACTGTAGTAATATATAAGATGAGTAATATATGTAATTATATAAAATGCCAAATTTTTCAGTTTATTATGAACAATATAAATATGTACTACAAATAAAATTTCCAATGAAAAGTAGATATTTATTTCGGTATTATATTGTAACTATAAATACCCGTTCTTTGATAATAAAATAGTTGCTTTTGAAACTAATTTTCAAACATTTGGGTTTGTTAACGATTTTTCAATCAAGTTTTTCGCTTAAGTATATTTACAGAAATTATTAAAAAATATTAAATTAAAAAATATATTTTATACAATATATTTTGTTTTCCTATTCACTTAATATACTATTAAACCCGATAGAGCTATGGGGCATACGACACCTGATGGAAGATTATTAAAGAATTCGATTTTCTTTTAAATATCCGTAAAATATTGGATGGTAAAGGATGAGGTGGTAAAGGATGAGGTGTCCCCTGCTGAGGAGCTCCTTGGAAATGATAAAACGACAGAGAACAAATCTGCTTATAGTTTGGAACTGATTGCAAATAAACACAAAAAAGAAACAAAAAAAATATATATACAAGTCTTCTAGAGTATTAGGTAATAATTTATAAAAATAATTGAAAGTTATAACTAATTTTTTCTAGGCTAGACCAGGTTATAGAAAGCAAATTATGAGACTTGCGGCGACATTACCACCGATAAGTAAATGCCTTTCCCTTTGAACATATTAAGACGTGGTTTCAATTCCTGTTTTATTTTATAATTCTATCTAACAATGTAATGGGAATTCAATGTCTTCCAGAACAATATTTGCTTGAAGAAAAGAAAAACTGCATATAAATAAATAAATATGCAGAAAATACATAGTTAAAAAGCAAAACAATCTCCCTTTACGTTTGCATTTCATATCCGTTGGAAATCTGAAACCATTTAAGTTTTATTTAAATTCATTGAACAGGATGGATAATGTTATCTAACTTATGATGAATTTAGATAAAATCTAGTCTATAATAAAGATGAAACCTAATTTAATGTTTCAAACAAACGAATTATTAAACCCCAAGAAGAGACATTTTCCTTTCGTCATTTTGCATAAAACAATTTAACTGAAATTCGAATTTGCCTACTAAGTGATTCAGCTATACCGCGCGTTAACAGCAAACTAATCTTCGGTTAATTATTTTAAAGCAAACCAAGAAAGATAATGCAATATTCTCGGGCAAGTTTTGTTGCGGAGGAGTTATTCATGATAAACTTGCGGGCGAAGGGATCTCGGAGGGATTATACCATGTTATAATATTTTATACAAAGTTAAGGCTCTTCAACACAGAACTTTTGGGTGGACTACTTGTTGGATTTATTGCGTTGTTGAAATCCAATTCGCATTTATTTTTAGTTTTGAATCTTTATGTTTTATCCCGGCTTCACAAACTTTCTTTTAGAGTGTCTCCCTAATCCAATTACACACACACACACATATATATATATATATATATATATATATATATATATATATAATGGTCCAAAGGAAATAAGTCTCTAGAGCCTTGTGTTAATGCATTACTATATATATAACGATTTTTGATAGATTCAGAATTAACATTTTTTCCTTTTTTTTTACCCTCTACTTATAATCAATCGAAATTAGTCAATAGTTTTCATACTTAATTGCTTAGTTAGTTTAGTCTCTATTGTCCTATTTTATTCTAAATGTATTTAATTTACCAACGATTTCCGTTCATCATAAAGTAACGAAGTGCAAAGCCTAGGCTTTATATTTCATAACAATTGAATCAGAGTACATTCGTTAAACTCTAAATTCCTGACATGTTTACAGAACTTCTTTCCACGCTAACTGAATTTCATTGTTTGCTAGTATTTAATACGTTCTAGCTGTGAAATTAAGTAAAAGTACATTATTTTAAGGTAAAGTGCAAAACATGCTAGAGAATTTACTAGATACATAACTTAACCCTAATATATAAATGCAACAGAAAGAATCCAGTAGCTGGCTCTGATCAAGTAAAAAATGACGAGATGAAGTAGCGACGGGCCCCGGAAAGATACTTTGATAATAATTTCCTTTATGATATTGATGAGTAATAAGATTACGTTTTAAATATTTTCAGCGTCTGATATTTACGCGTCCTTAAGGCAATTGACTACATACGCCAGAGAATATTTTTAAAAATAATTTTATTCAATGCTATACAACACAACTAATAAACGAAAAATGTTTTGTCAGATAATATATTTCACTAAATTGTATATTTTTGTAGAACTATAAAACTATTCTTGCTGTTTATTAAATAGACTATAAAACATTTCTTCCTCGTTTTAATTTGGGTAGAGGTACGTCACGGGAAAAATGTATACATATTATGTCTATTACTAAAAAGTTCACTCTGAATAAATATATTGTATTACGTACAGGCTTTGAATTACCTTCTATTTAATATTCTTCTTTCACAAATATTTGCTTGTAAATGTATAAATAAGTAGGTATGTGTTTGTAATCTAAATATTTATGGTAAATGTACTGACTCGAAGTTAATATTTACTTTAAAACAATGGTAAAACTAATAGGCACGGGCTATAATCTTTTATATCTAAGTGTTCATACTTACATGATATAATTTCTAGTGTTGTTAAATGTCGTATTTATTCAGTGTGAGAATTGTTAAATAAATTGATAATGCCATAACGAGTTGCATATGATATATCAAGTTGCGTCGTGGAGACACGATTTATGTCATCGACTTCCGGTTCATCGTATGGTACTTATTACTGTTTTGTTTACTTTTCCGACATCAATAATATGGAACATTTAAAACAGTTTCTGTAAACATTTTATTCCGTATCTAGTAAAATACTGTGAGTTATCTAACTTATAATTTATCCTTGAAAAATATAGAAACTATAGAACATTTTTGCGGAAAGGAAATAAAGAAGAAAGGAATTTTTCGGAAAGGAATATAGGGCCAGTATCGCCAGAGATATTTGGGAAATTTTTCACTTTATGATATTGGTGAATAATATGATTAACCTTTATATGTTTTCTGCTTCTGACAGTCACGCATTTTTTAAATAATAGATCATATGGAAGACAGAATAAGTGTTTCTGGAAATCATTTATATTTTAACTACCAAATGACCAGAATCATTTTGTAGTTAAAATCATCAATCCCTAGCAATGACTTGCCAGATGAAACGCAAAAACTTCTAATTAAAATTATAATTATTTACGCAAATTATACTATTATATATATATATATATATATATATATATATATATATATATATATTA
The DNA here is from genome assembly GCA_039881145.1 of Druceiella hillmani. Lineage (NCBI taxonomy): Eukaryota > Metazoa > Arthropoda > Insecta > Lepidoptera > Hepialidae > Druceiella > Druceiella hillmani. The sequence continues at coordinate 3,884,050 of JAYKKI010000103.1, forward strand.
GTTTATGACAGCTCTCATAATAGTAACAGTCTTTTGACAAAGGCTTTGTAATTTTTTTTATTCCTATGCAATTTCTGCTTATTTCATAGATAGCGTCTTTTATGCACGACATAGCGTCTTTTATGCACAACATTGCCTATTTTAAGAACCACGGTGAGAAAAATTAACTCTCTTTCCTCCGATGTGGTAATTAAAGTTTACTGCTGAATTATTTGCCTTGTTGTGATTTAAGCTAGAAATTGTACTAGTATAATTAGCCTTTATTTCTTAGGAAAATGGGTCCTTGATTCAGATATTTCGTATATCAACTTTGAAGAAATTAGTGTTATTCTGGAATGGTATCTTGATTTAAAATTCAAATCAAACTAACGAAAAAAAATAGTAAATAAGTGAAAATAAAGTAATTAGTCAATAAGTAAATAAATAAAAATAGTAATTAAATAGTCAAATAAGTGGAATAAAATCGAAAGTAGTTATACTTGGACTGACGTTAATTTGAATTTTAAAACAAGGCTTGAATGACAATGGTAGAGAAACTTTAAAATTATAAAATGTCCGTGCCTTTGTATGAAATATATGAAAAAGCGCTGACAAGCGCGAATAGAACCAGAAGTATTCTTATTAAAGTATTTTGAAATATTAAATTTAAAATATATTTCAAAAAAATTCGTTTAAATTATACAAAAAAGTTTGTGTATACCACTTAATCAATTGAGATTTACATGATAAAATATCCACAATTAAATGAAACTTCATAATGTAGTATTATTCCTACTATCTTTAATTTCTTTACCACGACCTAGGTTTCGTTGTATCACAACATCTTCAGGTGGGATATTAGCAAAGATATAAAATGAAAAAAAAACTGCAAGGCTTTTATATACCCCGTAAATAATCCTTATAAGTATATTTTAAAACAGTTATTTGGTAAAAATATATACCAATTTAAAAATTATTATTATGCTAATTTCAAATTTGTACGTGGCATGATTTTGGGAAAATCGGCTGAGAATATATCAAGACGTGAATATTGTCCATTAAAACTTTAATACACGTAAAAATATTTGAAAAATTATGACGTATAGAACCATCATAACGGTTTTTCTACAAGCTTTAGCCTAGGCTTCTAAAATATTCTGCTGATTTGATCCTAAAATTATGAAAAAATATTTTTTAAACACTAATCACAAGTCCTTTTAAATGATATTCCATACTTTATACGCAACTTAAGAAAAAAATTCCATTAAATAATTTAAATTACTACTTTTTTGACTCGATACTCATTTTATGACTAAATTTAGAATTACTACTTTTTCGCATTTCAGATTATAGTATAATTGCTAGGAATAAATTCTGTGAATTCGCCCCGATTTAGCGATTTTGGCGATAAATAAGTGCTAAAAACTGATTTTGATAAAATAAGTATATTAAACCGATAAATATTAATCAGAATGAATTACAGGTTGATCCATTTTTTTGTGTCAATATCATTATATTACATATTTCCAGACTTTAGAGTAAATTTAGAAAAAATGGAGGATTTTTGTTAAAAATATAAATACCTCTTAAACATCATCACATTTTCCATGCTAAGCCCACCAGTGCTTTCAGTTGGTCTTTCGGAAACTCAAAACTCTGCGGCCCAGTTATAAATAGACCTTTCCGCAAATTTGTTTGAAAAAGTAACTGTTCCCGATTCGCAGTCATTCTTTACCAATTTTCCGTTCAAACAGAATAAATCCTTACCTAAATAATACTTTTTGATGTTGTAACTACTGAAGTACTCGTACCAAGTTTTCTTCGTCCAATAAATCATTTGACACACCCGTGGAAATAATTAAATTTATATTGTAACCAGTTTTGATATTAGAGAGAATGAAAAGTTAAATATTTTACTTATACCTTTTGTAAGATTTTGTGGCTCCAAAGGAAAAACGGAACCCTTATAAGATCACTCACGAGCCTGTGTATGAACTTAAAATTCGGCATAGTAATAAAATGACTGACTAGAAATGGAAACTTTTTTCTAGCAGAACTTCATGAAGTGCTTCAAAAGATATTATTCGACACCATTACTTCCTTTTCGTTGCTCAGGTATAGGGTTTCGTTATATGTTATAATGAAAATAGAATTGTATAAAATTCCACGAAAATGTATACAATAGCGAGTTAACATGGGAAATGTGTAAAATAATTTCTCCTTTATATACATTTCCAAAAAAATGTATGTATTTCCTAGATATTGTATATAATCCCAAATTGTTACTAGAAAATATATCTCAAGTCTATAGAGACCCCGGATGTCGGGAAGAGATCGCTTTTTAGCGTTAAGACCACCAAAATGGTGACATCACAATAATATTTTTATAAATTTATGTGTTGAGTTTCAAAATGCAGTAAGGTTTATTGTACTGTAATGAATGTATAAAATTAAGATCATAATATAGAATTAATAAATGAAAAATGACACGCAGTCAGTAGACTGTAAATCAAAAATATTTTTTTTATTAAAACTCTCATTTGATAATTACGTCACATTGTAAAAAATATTAAATCTTCATAAGACTTATTAGTAATTAAACTTAAAAACATAAGAAATTATTTGCTTTCGTGGCCAAACTACCAAATAGAACAATGTCAATGTTATTTCTTACAAAATCTTATATTGTCAAAAATTGGAATCATCAGGTCACATTATAAAACATAAAAGTCTTCCTAAGATTATTTATTTTTGCAGGTTAAGCTGGAGTGGCACTTAGAATTACACAACATTTTATTTTTGAAGCACAAACATTTTGATAACTACAACCCTTCTTGCAAAGGCACTTTTTGAATCCTTGTCCAGTTCCAGTAGATTGTAGATTCCCAACTGAGCCTAGTGAAATTTCAGTACTGGGTATATCCCTGATTACAAGAATATCTCTTACATTGAACTCTCTACATTGAACTGAGATCTAGAATACAATTTTTTTCTGGCTGCTGTTGTAGGTTTACCTTCGCGGTGTGCCGATTTTTTGTTGCTGTTAATTTTTTTGAGCACAATGGGTACAGAAGTTTAAACCCATGTCTTTCATCGGTTGATCCTACAGAAACAGCACAAATTGTGTGGATGGCACATCCACTTTTCCACTAGTATGAGCTCCAGTAGTTTCTAGTGAACAGATGCTGCATTTATTATCTTGCACACTGGTTAGTTTTAAACTGTTCTAAATTGTTATTGGAGGTTTGGCTTAGCTCCGTATTATCCTCGGAAAATTCAAATGTATTTTGATCAGTGTCCTGTTTGATTTTCTTCAAGTTATCTTCAGTTTCGACGCTTTGCGTGAAATCATTTGGTAACGATAGGCATATTTTTACTTTGCTCCCAAAACGGCTTCATAAAGAGTTTGCTTGATGCCAGCATGAAAATACGTGTTTTTTATGAGTTGTACAAATCTTATACCTTCACTCCACTATGAATTATCATTGTTTTGCATACAACTGGTCAACATATTTTCGATGTCCTGATTCACCCTTTCTACACTACCTTGACTTTGCGAATGTCTGGGCTTACCATGGATAATTTTTAACATATCCTAATTTTAAATTTTTAATAATTTTTTTAGAAAACTCTTTATCATTGTCGGACTGCAGAAAAGAGTGAGCAGAGTGAATATGTCTAGGAGCCGAGTAGAGTGAATATGTCTAATAATATATAAGCCACTTCCTCAGCTCGTTTAGATTTAAGTGGTCTTAAAACAACAAATTTTGTGAAGTGGTCTTGATATACAAGTATGAATTTGTATTTACCGTCAAGCTGAGATTGAAATTTATCAAATCCACTTGGCATCTAGACTTGAACTCAGACGCTATAATAAACTCGGCAACAACACCCTTTTTAATGCCTTTTTGCTTCGGTGAAAGGGCTCACAAAGCTGAATATAGGTTCCTATATCCTTACGTGTTATGTTTCAGTAGTGATACCATTTCTCTTTCAATATACGATCTCTTCCGCTGTGGCAAATTCTTATACGTACTTCGTGTAATATGTCGAAGAACCTGCTGTCACAGACGTAGTAAAGTAAGTTGCTTCCAATATCTTTAAAAGGGAAAATGACCTTAATATTTTGGTCTATAGTAAGCACATTATATGGCTGTAACAACCAATAATCGTGAGGAGTCTTTCTTGCTATCTTTTCTCTTGTAATTATTTCTTTCAACAATAATTTGTTACGTTGGTCTTCAATATAAACAGCATTCTTAGTACTAGTAAATTTTCTAGATGTTGTTAAATCATTATAAAATATTTTTATAAGCGTGATGCGTGAATCGAATGTCATAATGAACAACTGCGACGTGCATACACAATTAATGTTTAGCGACACTAAGCTCGTGATTAGCTCCGGCAAATATTTACCTGCGCTATTTATACCACTGTAACTCACCATTATACTAAATTTAATACGTTTCCAATGACTGTTTAGGAAATGTATAGAATTCCTCAGAAATGCGTATAATATTATTTGTTTCACATATTCCCTAACGATTTTAGACATTGCGTACATTTCTTAGGTATTATATACAATGACGAAATACATACATATTTGATAACACACTCACACACACATACACATATATGTGTGTGTGTGTGTGTGTGTGTGTATATATATATATATATATATATATATATATATATATATATATATATATATATAGAGCTACTGAAATAATATGAAGCTACTGAATATATATAGAGCTAGGTGAAAGCCAACATTATTTGTATCGATGTATTACAAAATTAATCCTGTTTACACTGTAAAAAATACACATGTTATATATCTAACACTGATTACAACAAACATAAAAAATATTAAATTTTGTAGATTTCCCTATTAAATATCATTGTAATTTGTTACCTAGAAGGTGACAGAAATAATACTAAAGGAAAAATTATGTTGGCTGGAGGATGGAAAACTGGTTAACAAAAACAATATTTATAAAAATACAGAAAACGAATTCATATTATAAGATGCACTAAAATGTTATAAAAATGCCACAATTTGAGGCTGATTTCTTCAATAACGACGACTTGCAGTCGGGGGTAAATCAGGCCTGCTCAGGCATTCTCATCGAAGCCTATGCGGTCATAATAATTGACGATAGTGCTGATGATTCTACTAATATAGGTATATCCACAACAAATATAAGTAGCGGTTGCTTCGTATAGCATGAACAACGTGGAATTTTGCAGCCACTAGCTGAAAAAATGCCTAGTGGTAACTACTGAGGTCACCACTAAGTTAAAACCATTTGGTTGGTAAGAGTTGAGGGAGTCAGAAATGTTTAACGACATCTTTGCACATTTTGCCAAATTTGTATATCTATCCTCTTTAAATCGGACTACGACTTTGCCAGTTCGTGTCGACAGTTGTTCAAGCATTCTGGGTTGTGGGTTAAACTATAATTCAAATGTTTTGATGCAAAATATAGTTATTGAAGAAGAAGAACAAAGCTATTACTTATTATATATTTACTCTATAGTTCTATTTTTTCTCCAGTCGGGTAATTCAGTTTCAAAAGCGATTAGTTTTCTTTTCACAATTAAATGAAACTACGTGATGTTTCTTTACCACGACCTAGGTTTCGTTGTATTACAACAACTTCAGGTGGGCTGTTAGCAAAGATTTCATCTTTGTGAACAGCCCACCTGATTATTTATTGTCAGAATAATTACAAATAAATATCTTTCTTTGCAAGGGGCATCTATTCCAAACACCATTTCGGCACTAAGGCATTTATTCAGACCTTAAAGCCGCTATCTGCTTTTACACTACTTGGTTTAAAGCATAATATTATTAATATATGACATTATTATTATGTGTTTATATTAGTATTTTAGATTAGGGAACAAAGTCGTCATAGAGAAAAACTGGGATAGTTGATGTATATCTCGATAATTTAGAAAAATGCATTGACAAGTTTGAGGATACATAATATTTAAGAAATACTAATTCCTTAAACTTCGGTGTGTTAACGAATATGATAACTCGTCTCGCCAAATAGCATTAAAAAAAAACAATATTTAAAATATCGACTGCATATTATGGATCGTTGCTCTTTTATCGGGCTTGCTACTTTTAATTTCAGAAAGGTAAGTAAAGTGAACCGGTTTTATTTTAGTTGCCTTGTTAGTAAGTAAATAAATGTGTATTATTTTTTCATGGTGATTTATTTTTTTTTTCTAAGGCAAAACGGCATCTGTCCCCAGCAAGAAGAATAGATTCTTCAGTTTCAGCGAGTACAGACGCCCTTAGGAGTCTTTAAGCGCGTTAATCCCCCTATTAGAGATAACTGCGAATTACTGAAAAATAAACATTTCTTTATTTTTTTATAATAGACAGTACCACGAAAGTACAAGAGGAAAAATATGTTTTACCACATGCCAAGTTGATTCAAAAAGCATTGGAGAAAGCCATGGAAGCTATGGATAAAGACGAACTTGTTTAAAAAAATAACCCGTCGGTATGAAATAGAGCAAGGCCATTAAGAAGGTGTTATGCTAAAATTCGAAAAAGAAACACCTTAAGTAAGTACTTACCCGTAACATCGTTTTATTTCAAAGGGTAGCTATCTTCACCGCAAAAATTGGATATGGGCTATCCCATAAAAAACGCAAGTATCATATTTCTTAGAGGCTTAATAAATGATACTTTTTTTATATATGTAGAATAACGCTTGCCTTTTATTTACCATTTCAAAGATCCAGGACGATTGTATCAATAACCATTAAAATATTTACTCGATGTTTATTGTTTTAAATGTTTAGCTCTTTTTCAAAAAGTTGGATATTTATACCACTTTTATCCTACATTTATAGATATTTTAATTTTATGTATTATAAACAAATTACAAAATGTGGGGCATGTCGCAACTTTTGGAGCATCTACACATTTATCCTAGATTTCAGCAAATATTTGAATCTAAACAAGAATCTAAAGATTTGAATCTAAAGATCTATGTATATTCTACGTGAACCGATTTTTTTGATAATGGCGGAATCGAACGTAGACGTAAATAGCAAACATCCAATAATATAAACCTCATGATCGTGTAGATAACGATGTATGTGACATCCTGTCGCTTCGATTTTTTATTCCGATCCTCTAGTTTTTCTCATGGGATCTTGTAGATACGAAGCTTTAAGTACGACTGGAAAACTCTGTATCAAATCGTGCTTTTTACAAATTTTCTTCATCTACGTATCCGATAAAAGATATCGGTTATTTTGTGACAGCCGAGCGAAATATATTATTTCCAGTTAATGGAATTTATGGTATTTATTATGGCACTGGCGTCACACAAGTTCACATTCACATTTGCGTATTATATGTGTTACTATTAAGGAACGAATGTACTGTTTTGAATGAAAATTTTTCTTTTGTAGATTTAATGAAATTCTAGTAATGAATTAAAAAAATCTGAATATATTATCATACTTTTAATTATGTGAAGGTAAGTAACATTTGGTTATCATATTCATTTAACTATGAAGAAAACTGAAAAATAAATTCGTTTTAGCCTTCCGTGTATAATATTCGTATTCTGTATTCGGTATCGCGTGTCCATCCGTCCGTCTGTCACTTGAAACTTGAAATTTAGTATTTATAAAGCACATATCTCAATAGATAATGCTAAAAATATTGAAAAGTGAAGTATTACATTTTTTTTGTTAATTTCATGTAGTTTTGTAATTACAAGTAATAAATGGGTACACTTCCATAAGTTTGTTTTTTATTTTATTTTATTAAATGAAAGAGATTGCATTTCTTTCAGTTAAAAAAATATATACATAAAAAATTATAAAGAATGATACGAACTTGAACTTTGTTATTTTTATACACACATAGGCAAATACAAATATTTATGAATATTTTTATTTCTGTGTAATGTATTTCTATTACATTATATAAAAATAAAAATATTATCTTTCATCATTTAAAGAGTATATCCATCGCAGGATTAAAATATCGTAAATTTCTCAAAAACTATCCTATTGAGAAATATTCTATGGTATTTTCTCAATAGCTATGATCTCAAAAGCTATGGTGTCATCACTATGGTTTCCACATATATTAGATAAATTAAATAAAGCTGTTTTGTAAATTTTGGAAGCAGGCTTTTAGGAAGATATACTTTGTGAATATTTTGAACAATGTCTCTAAAGCTATCTTGCATAAGATTTTTAAAAAATTATTTTGATTTTTTATAAATTTTCTTATAAATTTGTACTCTATACGACATATGCCGTTTCATTTCTCTCCTTTTAAATTTCGATAAAATTAATTTTGCGTATAAGTATTTTCATGAGATAAGGATCCCGTTCCTTACTTTACGGAATGTATAAAACCTCGATAAGAATAACAAAAATAGATTTAATTAATTGAAACCTGTTCCTTACGATATTGGCCCAGCCTTACATTTCCCACCATACTGGAGCCATAAATGAAAACTTTAAATGTTGTTTTTCAATTATATTAACAGAAACTATTTTTCTACTTTGTTTCATTTTCTGTACTTACTCTACAACAGGACGTGATATCAGAATATCAAAATATGTTAACCCAGTAACAATACAAGTGTGGAGTCCCATGAAAGGGTCCATGTTAAACACCGAAGATAAACATATCTTGTTACAAATTGCGAGCAGAAATTAATAACATTGAAACAATATTCTCTGACGTAAGTTTAATTACACAAAGGTAATTGAATTTACGGTTTATGCTGAACTCTATTTGACTAATTGGGTCATATTTAACGAACTTTGTAAATAAAGGAATATAAAGGAGTGTTTAAGAGAGAAATTTGCACTTTTTCTGAAAATATTCTGTGTACAGTTCATTTAGTTTAAGTCGATCTTTAAGTAAAGTATGATTTATATTTTTATATTTTCTTCTGCTAAATACGTCATGCATTATCTTCTACTAAAAAACAAATAAACACCATAATAAGATGCCTAAATATGTGACTTATTTATCTACTTCTCGAGGTATGTTTTTTGTCTGAAAAAATTACACTAATTATAAATTTATACTAATTATTAATTACATCGGTAAAATAATTGTTGTATACAAGAATGCATTATACGAAATTGTTTTAAATGTAAGAAAAAAAATTAAAGATAATCATTTGAATATTAACATATTATTCATTAATATGTACTAATATAATAAGAATTAATTAATTAAAATTATAAATATAATCGATTATTAGTGACATTATAGGATTAAAGCTAAGTAACCATATAATAAATGAATACAATTTGAATTTGATTATTTCACTAATTCATTACCACTAATTGATTCTTAAGGAAAGACTTCTGTAGTAAAATAAACCTTCTTAAAAAATCTTTAATTAAAAAATATTCTCTGAAAAATATTGAAGCGATTCTTCTAATTTCGTTTATTGCTAGTGATTTAACGACGCAAAAAATTATCTTACTAATAAACTACTCAATATAATTAAAGGATAGCCAAAAATTTAAAAAAAGTTGAAATATTTTAAACTTCGGAAAAATTTTAAAAAGTCGGAAAATGGAACCGCAGTATTTAATCTAAAATTGAATCCATTTACAAAGGAGAAAAAAATTTGTTTGAAAGGAAAAATTCAGCATTTTTTTAAAATTTTTAATAACTCAAAAGGCTTACATATTAAAAAGTAAAATAAAATAATATTTTTGTCTTAACATTTTGTGCACGGAAATAAATAGTTTTATCAAATAATTGTAAGACTATAGCTTCAATTTTGTTTTTTTAATCATTCTGTAATTGTTTGCTTCTAAATTATTATCTGTAGAGTATAAAAGTAATTTCTTCATTTTGACTCCTCATAACTCATGAATAAATTATCAGGTAGCAAATACATGCATGGTTTCATACCTTGGAATTATCAGTTTTAAAAACACGTGATTAAATTTGTTTCATTTCATGTATGTAAAAATATAGGATATTATTAATTTTCAAAGCAATGGAATCATGTATGTAAGGCAACGGAGGTTTTTGGATGAGATACTAAAACTGTAAAGATGCAATGATATTAACCCGCAAAGTTTACCCTTAAAAATATTGATATGGAAATTCTTGAGGATATGAGAACTTGTCAAGTCACAAATTTTATTTGAAAGGACGAGTTATAAAACCTATTTTTTACAATTTATAATAAGATATTACGAAAGATATTTTTTAAATTGCCTATAAAACAATAATTCCTGCTTTTATCTCCTAAACTGCTAAGGGTATAATTATGAAAAAAATGCTAAATTAAAATTTACGTAAAATTTCCCTGAAATCTGCAGATATGAATCTAATTCTTTTAGTTTTTTATTCTTAGTATGTTATTTTGCCTAAAAATAAAATGAATTTAAAAAAATTAATTAATTCAGCAAATGAAACGTAATAACGAGAATATCGTCTAAATAATATCAATCTTATACACAATTAAATGAAACTACGTGATGTAGTATTACTTCTATTTTCTTTAAGTTCTTTACCACGACATAGGTTTCGTTGTATTGCAACATCTTCAAGTGGGCTATTAGCAAAGAATAATGAATAATGAATTTCTACAAAATTAACGCCAAAAATATTAAATATCAAACATATACATAATCCTTATAATTTGTATAATTTACTTAACCTTATTATTGTATATTCAAGAATTTGTATCATTTATGCTAAGAGACAATTTACTAAAAACATTTTTGTCACTGCATAACTTTATAATATCCATTATACACACATAACAAAGTATATAGAAAATATCTTGATATTATGATAACGTCCTTAGTAGATATTTAAATATATTTTGACTTTTCAGGTTTTTTATCTCAAGAGAAAAAAAACGGAATCCTTATAAGAATACTCATGTATATGTCCGTCCGTCCGTCACAGGCGTTTTTCTCAGATACCGCTTTACGTAGAAACTTGAAATTTGGCTTAGTAATAAAACATATTAATCTGCAAATATCTTAACAGTTAAAACTCGAAAATATTTGTTGAAAATATTATGGATGGGGGATTTTTTTTATTTAAAAACGTCTTGTCAGACATTTTTTGAAAGTGTTAGTTATTAGTGTCTCCAAAATATGGTTTCATAATATTTGGTATTATGTCTACAGATGTATGTTGAAAACTATGCAACCAATTTGTGCCCCTAATATATTTCTTCAACTACTTAATGTAGCAAAACTATAGCAAAACTATGGCGAAGATCCTAGATGGTATAATCTTTTAAATACGCAACTTGATTTTACGTCTGCAAAATATTTTTTTCATAAACTTACTTTGTATATTTTGATAGATGTTCCAAAAAATATTTAAAAATAAAGCCTCAGAAGAAAATAGCGTTGCTAAAATCTGACTAAGCAGTTATAGGAAATTACAGCGATTAGCGTATATAATTTTTCAAATAATTATTATTGTTAATATTTAAAAATAAAGCCTCAGAAGAAAATAGCGTTGCTAAAATCTGACTAAGGGATTATAGGGAATTATAGGGATTAGCGTATAATTTTCAAATTTGTTATTGTTAATATTTAAAAATAAAGCCTCAGAAGAAAATAGCATTGCTAAAACCTGACTTAAGGATTATAGGGAATTATAGCGATTAGCGTATATAATTTTTCAAATAATTGAGTTGTCAGAAAATAATACTTTTAAATAGTTTAATAAAAACGTTTTATAATCTTAAATGTGCTTAAGTATCTAAATAGATATGGAAAACTTCTAGTGGAGTTTTACTCGTGTTAGATCTGTTTTTTTTAAAGTGTCGAGGTATTTTCGTAGGTAAATCCTTATTTTCTGTTTTAAACGAACATAACTTTTAACATGATTTCCTTAATCTTAGTTCTTCTGTGAATACCCAGTCATTCTACATACACTAAACTGTGAAATAAATTATATTCTGATATTCGGGCCCATTGAACTTATACTTTCTTCATTTTTGTTATAAATTTCTCTTTTATTTGTTAATAATATCACATATATTAACTTAATTTTTTTTATTTTCATATATTATTTTAATATAGCATTCCTTTTGCATTTATGTTTTATGTTCTATTCACTGCTGCAATTTTACAACATCGAATTAAATAAATTATAATAAATCAAAAAGCATATGTCTTTTTATATCTTCATATCATAATGAAGAAAGTTTTGTTTGTTGCTTTTTAAGGATTCATGCTAAAATTACTAAACTTTTTGAGTTATAACTTGAATTATGTATTTTATAATATAATAGCTTACATTTTCGAATTACCGTGGGTTATGTTATATGTAGGTTATATTACATTTAATAATGTCAATATATTTAGACGGTAGCTGAACACTAGCTGACAGTACCTTAGCAGTAGCATTGGACAAGTAGCTGAACTAAACGCTTCCATGAATAATGTTGGCCAAACTTTTATAAATACACTAACAATGTATTTGGAGGAACTGTTTGTCTAGAAAAGTGGAGGACAGAATTTATTTATCTTTTATATATGGGCCATGATAACTATTTATATATTTAAAAAGTGCCCTGGGACAAAATGGTGATGTATGGATAAATTTAGCAATCCTCGTTAAAATAAGTACTGTGGTTACTTTTCTACCTTAGCGTTTTCGATAGAAAAAATTATATAAGTTTATTAAGGTTAATAAAAATATTCACTATATTGAGGCAATTTTTTCACGTATGAAGAGAGGAAAAGGAATCAAAACTAACATACAGGATTAAGTTAATGACAGAAAAATATATCAACAAATTGTAATTAAAAACTTACCGTACGAAGTCTTTGTATTGGTCGTTTTGGCACCTAGGGAAAGAAATTTAAAGCCGCGTATAAAGAAAAATTTTATACACTACCTACCCTATAAGATAGATGAGCGAAGCCGGTGCGGTTTGCTAGTAATTTATGAGATGGTTACACTAAATTTTAAATATGTAAATTTTTAACCATGACAATTTTTAAAGTAATTTGTTCCTAAAAGAAATTATGTATTCTCAAAGCTGTCGAATAAGAAGCCTTAAAATAAGAGTCGACAAATAATAAATAAAAAATATATAATAGTACATTATAACTGTTATTATGTGCTAAGGCTGAACTAAATAATCACTTCAAGGAATTAAATTTAACTTGCGATTAATGTTCAAGTTGTAAATAAAAATTGATCTAATCTTATCACTTATGCTTTAATAACGTGGCTAAATAGTAATTATTCAAAAGAACTCTTTGAATAAGGGAAATAAAAATGCAACAGCTAAGCAACATGTGCTTTATAGTTAAAGTCAAGCACTGCTTATGTTTTATAAAATGGATTATGTAGTTGAATGTTATGAGAAATTCTCATTAAAATGTTAAATTGTTAATGTATTAAAATAAAGATAACAAATAACTCCATCTTCTGACTAGCATGTATATTCAGATAACAAGTAGCGCCATCTATTGACAACTGTGTATTAACTTATGGATATAATAAAGGATAAATGTTAGTTGATTCTAAAACCGTATGCCGCTTTTCATTAGGTTATGGGCTCAGACCCGTATTTTACGTTAAAAATATTAGTTCTCATTGTGAGATGGCTGGTAATTATATTTTGAATGGGCGCAAAAATTAGGATGAGTGGGCGTTCGCGGCCGAAAACTTTATGATTTTGGAAGTCATGAAATCCGAAGACGCCATTGCCGAAAATGCCGTCAATATTCAAAAAGCAAAAGCAAAGCTTGTTATGACCATCGATTCCTCTCTTTATGTGCATATAAAAAATGAAAAGACAGTTCATAGTGTATGGAAGAAGTTAAAATCGCTTTTCGATGACTTCTATGACTTGCAAACCAAACGAGTCTGCCAGTGTTGTGTTCAGGAGACAAACAGATTACTACGGTTGTGAATGACTCGGAATATGATATTACTGTTCGAAATGTTTTGTATATTCCTAATCTCACTACAAATTAACTACAAATTTGTCTGTTCAGAAGCTAATAGAAAATTGTAACAAAGTGAGTTTCCAGATAGGTATTTGTTATATTAGAAATAAGCAGAATAAGCTAATAGGCATAGCCAAGTTGATTAACGGGGTATACAGATTAAACATAAAATCGGCATTTTTGTTAGCAGCTTCAGCAACGACTTCTACTATGGTATGGTATAGACGGCTAGGCCATATAAACAGTGGAGATCTAAATATAATGAAAAATGGTGCAGTGGAAGGGATTTCGTGCAAATATAAAGCTGATAACAGTAAATTCAACTGTACAGTGTGCTGTGAAGGTAAACAAACAAGATTACCCTTTCCACATAGCAGAAATAGAAGTGAAAGAGTGTTGGAAGTGGTGCATGCAGATGTATGCGGTCTATCCGACTATCCAGGTACTTCTTGCTTTTTGTGGATGACTATTGTAGGATGTCATTAGTATATTTCTTGAAAAATAAAAGTTAAGTATATACACATTTTAAAGAGTTTAAAAGAATTAGGTGTTTACTTTTGATGCTAATTTAGATAAAAAGTTTTGGGCTGAAACAGTACATATGGTTGTATATCTAAGAAATAGATCGTTAGCTTCAGGGTTAAACCATAAAACGCATTTTGAGCTCTGGACAGGCAAGAAGTCAGATATCAGTCACATACGTGTATTTGGCAGCACAGTCATGATCCACGTACCGAAAGAAAAGATATTGAAATGGGACAAAAAGGCAGTAAAGCATTACTTAATTGGATATACTGAAAATGTAAAGGTTTATAGATTATACAATCCTAATACAATACAAATTACAAAAAAGTCATTATCAGCAGAGATGTTACTGTAGTAGAGCCAAATAATGACTCTGATATGTTTCAGGTCAGTGTGGAAGAAGTCAACATCAGATACTGCAGTGGAGCATCACAGTTATATCAATGAAACTACATATTCTGATCAATCACAATCTACAGCAAGAACTTATGATAGTACATATAAAGAAGATAAAGTAACCTCAGACAGTTCTTCAGATGAATTTTTCGAGTCTGTTTCCAAGAGCGAGTTGAAAAATCTGGGACAGATTGATAAACTGATACATCAACAGCGAGGAAGACGCAAGCCTGACAGGTATGGTTTTGGCAACCTGTGTATAGAAAGTGAGCTGGGTATACAGAAAGACCAGATAACTCTCAAGGAAGCCCTAAATGGCCCAGAGTCCAAGAAAGATAGACATTTAAAGAAAGATAGACATTTATAGAAGAACTAAAGACATTTAAAGAAAATAAAGCATGGGAAGTAGTAGACCAGAACAAGAAACAGTTGTTCAGTGCAAGTGGGTGTTTCGTAAAAAACTAGAAAGTGACAATAAAGTGCGGTTTCGAGCAAGATTGGTGGCAAAAGGTTTCACACAGCAAGCTGGAATAGACTATAAAGAGACATTTTCGCCAGTACTTCATTATTCAACACTAAAACTGTTATTCGCTTTAAGTATTAAATATGATTTAGAGATAACCCATCTTGATGTTACTACGGCATTCATAAATGGTTGCTTAGATGAAACTGTCTATATAAATTAGTGCATAAACTTTGTATGTCCTGATAAGAAAAATAAAGTTTTAAAGTTAAATAAAGCCATTTATTACTTATAACAGTCTGCAAGCGCACGGTACAAAAGAGTTGATAGTTGTTTACAAAAATAAGGTTATAGAAATTCTATGTATGAACCTTGTTTATATATGAAGCAGAATGGAAATGTTAAGACATGTGTTGCCTTATTTGTCAATAATTTTTTTGTTTTTTCAAATTGTGCTAAAGAAACAGAATAACTTAAAAATGAGTTAGGGATTATAAAGGTTGTCAATGTGTAATTTTAGTTTGTTTATTTGTGATATGTAAGCATGTATTATCGCATTATTTTAATAAGGGGGTATGTTAATGTATTAAAATAAAGATAACAAATAACGCCATCTGCTGATATCATGTATATCTAGATAACAAGTAGCGCCATCTATTGACAACTATGTATTTACTTGTGGATATGATGAAGGATAAATACCAGTCAATTCTAAAGCCGCATATCAGGTTTCATTATAAATGAATATTGAAATTTATATTTTGTTTATCTATCATATTCTTGTTCTACAATAAGATCATTATAATTAAAACTTCTAAATATAACTTTTTACTAACACATTGATAATAAAATATTTGAAAAATATTAGTATCTCAGCAACTACAACATACAGTTCATATTCAAAATTCTAAACTATATATTATCTATTGTATTATTCACCAACAAAAATATAATCATCGAGGCTAAACGTATAATTAAGGCGTCTACCTGAATCATTTTCAAAAACAACTGCAGTTATATGCCGTTTAAACTTTACTATTTTTAACACTCGAAGCGTTCACATCCGATTTCACGGCATTTTGAAGCAAGTTGTAGTACCGATTTCGAAAGTTTCAATTAAAAACGTTTCTAAATCGATTTTGAAAAGTTTCTAAATCTAATTCTCATGCTGTGCCAGCACGAGAATTAGATTTAGAAACGTTACACCTGAACTTAGAAACAACGGGGGACAACTTGCACAATTCTCTTATGAGGGGCATGTTTAGAAGATTCGTTTCAAACAATTTTACCTTAACTTGAAATACGAGTAAAAAGTGACGAAATGCTCATTTTCTCTTCTATATTTTAGTAATAAAACAATTGTTATTGACCCACTAGCAAAAAAGAAAAAGAAAAATATATATTCAACAAAAATAAGATTTTGCTGAACCTATCTCCCTAATATTATACAGGATGAACGAAGGAGTATTTTAAGATCATTAGTCAAAAGCGCTCGTGAATGTTCGTTAATGGACGCTCTTCCAGTAAGCGACTCGAAGAGCGAATTAACGAACATTTGAAAAAATTCGAGACCTAATCTATAAATTAATTAAAATATTTTATTTCATGGTGTCTCTTATTTTAAGTTTTTTATGTAAAAAATTAAGTAACGCTATCAACTATATATGTATATATATATATATATATATATATATATATATATGTGTGTGTGTGTGTGTGTGTGTGTATATATATATATATATATATATATACATATATATAAATATATATATATATACGTGCGTGCGGGTGTGCGTACATGCTTGCGTTCGTGCGTGCGTGCATGCGTGCGAGCGTGTGTGCGCGCGTACCCGCGTGAATGCGTGCGTGCGTGCGTCAAATTAAAAATATCTCAATTTCTATTTTGTTGAGTAAATTCTTAGTAAGTATTAGAATTGTTTCTCCCATTTTTTTTCTTAGATTTCGTTTTAATTTTAGATTTCTTTTAGTGGTTTAAGTAGTTATAGTACTTACAGGGAGGAATTCAAACATGGAAAGCTATCAAGAATGATAAAGGAAATTGAATAGCCTTTCTTTCCCAACTCTGTAATACAAATGACAATGAAAACAATAATATACTCATCTAAATTAAGAATTAAAGAGAGTTATTTTGTTGCAGATGTATATTGCGTGTGTAGCGTTAAAAATCAAGTTTATCAGGGGCTCCGCTGTGACTTTGCTTTGTTACTCTCATTGTGTATTTTTTTTAATTAAAATAAGAATTTTTCCAAAGAAATGAGATTCTCTAAAATAAAAGTAAACTATATCATTTATTAGCCCACCAACTATATCAGTATAAAAAAAACACTTCAACTCTTGGCTTGGCCCGACGTGAAGAAAGGACAAACAAACACACTTTTGCTTTTATAACATTAATTAGGATTGTAATATTAGTTAGAATTAGATTTCCTGAGAAAATAAATAGCCTATATTATTAGTCAACCATCTCAGTGTCAAAAATCTGTTCGGTTTGTTACTTTGTTATGACGTGAAAAAAACACAAACAAACACATTTTTGAATTTTCAATGCTAGTTGGGATCATAATACTAGTCAGAATGAGATTTCAGGTTGGAAGGTAGCCTATGTCATTTCCTGAATCGCCAACTACTTCGTTACAGAAAATCACGACGAGCAATAGCTCTGTTGCGAACTGAAAGATTGCATTACGATATACGTGAAAGATTGTATTACGATGCAAATGAAAGCGCTTTTACATTACGATTATTTGGAATCACATTATTAGTTAGGATGAGATTTTCCATGTTGGAAATTAATGTTTCATTTCCCAACTTGGTGTTCAGAATTGACGTAAAATAAGAACAAAAAATTCACTTTTGCGTTTATAATAATATAGACAGGTATCTAATTCAAAGATAAAGCAGAGTGATTCCGTTGCTCCATTATAATGCGTATGTAACTATTTAATGAAACCACTTCGACCCATTGCGCCTTTGTAATGTTTTTTTATTGTACTTTTTGTGTTTTGAATAAGAATTTTCCCTTGATAAGAAATATTCTATATCTGTACTTCTGTGATGTAGATATATATTTAATGTACCATAACAAAGGTAGTAGAATACAAATATATTGTTTTTGAAATGAGTATCTGTGAGACTGTTTATTTGTTCATGCACCACGCGAAAAAAACTGAAAGTAATTCTACGAAATGTTTGCTGGTGGATTCTGTTCGCTCTCAGGTGGCATATAGGGTATATTATATCGCAATGGAAATTGCCATATGTCCAAGAAAAATATAAGGAAATTCGACATTTCAATAAAAAGTACACTCAAAAATATTTCATTTTTAATTTTTGTAACAGTTGACAGGACTATAAATTTTTAAAAATACCCTTTACTGGCAATTTATAAGAAATGTTTGTTTCAAATTAATAACATTTTAGTCACATTTGCAAAGAAATTTAAAAATGTATATTATTTTTCTCTATATCTAATTTTAACTCACATTCTACCTATCTATTTCGACCTACTTCGGCTAGGGAAAGTCCGTACAAAACGTTCAATTCTACACCCAATTATTCGGTCTAAGTTGGTAGATCGCGCATTTATTCTGTCAGTCAATGATACTATACATAAAAATACATTTAAATGAAGCTATTTCAATAATATTTTTACTGCATAAATCTACGATATTTAGACATAAGGTCAGAAAAAAATTTCTTCCTGATTTTAAGTCCCATAGTTAGAGGATAACGCTGCTTCATTGGGAAATGTGTTTCTCCTTAGCCACAAATAGGAAATAAGTCCCCCTCATCACGAACCCGATGAGGTGCATTCAAAAATTACAACAGTCATATTTTGTATTTCATTTTTGAAGTGCTTGATTATTTTTGAGTTATTAGTAATCGGTCGAAAATAATACAAAAAAGAAACAAGTGTCGTACGTTTGTCTTGAATGAAATTTATCCACTATATTTTCATACAATGCTTATTTCACTTTACGTAGTAATAATTTTTATTTCGTGCAATTACGTAATTTCTTTTTAAATAATCTTGTTTATTCTTTCTAATTCTCCAGTATACATTTTGTTTGTTTTAATAAATACTTTTCACAGTAATCTCTGTTTAAAGTTTATTAGAGACAGAATAAACCAATAGTAGAGGAAAATTGTTGTAAAATATATTTGTTTATGACTGCATAAGTCAAAATGGCTGGAATTCTAATTTTGTTTGTGAAGTACTCGTAGTTGCATGGCAAGTAAATTATTATTCATATATTGTTTTTTTTTTTTTGTAAACCGATAAGTCATGTTCATGTTTCAGAAATCAATTTTAATATTTACGAGAGTACATATGTGTATGTATAATATATATATATATATATATATATATATATATATATATATATATATATTTATATATATATGTATATATATATATATATATATATATATATATATATTATATATATATATATATATATATATGTATACATATACTTTTTTCTTTTTTTTTAAATTTGGTAATTTTTTAATGAAATTTAAACGAAAATATTAAAGGTAGAATATAGAAAGAAAGTTTAAAAAATTACAGTAATCCACAGATTTCTTTTGCGTTTATAGCTTTAAGCAAGGTTAAACAACGGTGTTTTTTGTAATTATGGTGCAAAAATTACAAATATGTGTTGGTAAATATCGCTTTGGGTCAATTAATATAACATGTAAGTTAGGTTTTTTACAATATTTTTTTAAACAATATTCTTTACCATTTTACAGTTAAAAGCACAACCATGCTCGGAGGTTAGTTTAAACGCCAGCATGACATAAATCCTGTCTCAACGCTCTTTTTGAAAAGGTGAGAGTTTGACCCTGTGACTTATTGAATGTCATCTCGAAAATATATTTTGAAGAGCAACTGCTGTTTTTTCAATTCCAAGCCGAAGTCATTGGAATCAATGGAAAATGCAGGAAAAAGAATATTTCCGCTTGAGCAGACAAAAATAAATAGAAAAGTAATCTTGTAAAACTAAATTGAAGTATATTGCCATTTTGGAGTTTTGGCGGTTTGAACTTACCTAGCAATATTACCCGTGTGTACATGCTTAGTATCAGGCTAGGGTTTTTGAAACACGGCAAAATAGTAGATTGTTCTTGTTTATGGTTTTATGTTATTCTTCAAATCCATCAGCTCAGATCTCATTTTTTACATCATAAATTATACCTATGGATATTCTAAATATATTCTCGGAAAATAAATGGCGATTGACAAAACGCGACCTCTTGCAATCTCAAAGATCGTGTATTTTTTGGGGTTCTATGCATACTCTGCCCATAACATGTGCTTGATAATCAGGTATCTACTTCCATTGACCTCAAGATATAAAAGAGTTTTTGCGTATATGACTACTACACACGCTATCAATGAAAATGTTGCAATTTATATAAACACCCGATAAAACTCAATCACAAGCTTGGTATATTTCGATCAAATGCGAGCGCTAAAGCAAAATTGAATCGATCATTAACTAATTGTCAAAAGTAAGTTGCGTATGTTTATTTACTTAAGTACGTGTAGCTCTTATTACAAAACGATTGTCATCCTATTCTCGTAGTAATAGATACGTATTTTGTCATTTTTCTCTGGCGCTTGCTGGCCCTCTCATCTGATATATTAAATAAATCTGTGAAATACGAGGTCAGTTCAATATTTATTCATAATATGCAAAGATGTATGGCGTAAAAGTAAAACGCATTTATCATATGTCAATCTAATCATTGAATGCCTTTCCCTTGTTACGATTAAAATAGCACTCGGGTTAATTTTGTGAATTTTGTAAATTTATGCCCGAAGTTCGGCGGTTCAGATGCTTGCTAGATTTTAACTTACATGTCATTTTTCATTACGCCATAATCCGTTTTTTTCTAGATAGTCAAATAAAATATCACGTCTATATATTTAATATTTTCAAACATAACTTTACTGTGACTACTCGTCAAGTTTAACTCTATTGAGACAATTAGCTACGATAAAATACCGTAAAGGGTAAATAGATTGAAAGATCCCTTTAGGCTGTAGCCTACTGACACTTTATCATGAAGTGTTATTAAAATATATAATCAAACAAATGATAAGTAAATACATTGCTCAAATAAAATATGTCACATAATTTAGTTGGTAAAAATTGATATGAATTTAGTGAATAATTATGAATGATTTTCATTCGAAACTGTTTTTTCTATATAACCACAGCTCTAAGGCACGTATTACTGACGTGGTTCAGGTGATTCTCGGATAACTCATAATTGGGCTATGTTTTAATTCTATCCTTAATTACTGGACTGCCATATAAGTCTGTGATTTTGAAATTAAAAAACTATTTATATTATTAAAATTGCGAGATTTTTTTTTATTTATTTACTGTATATTATTTATATTTACGTTTAAATGTATTTAAACTTTCAAAACAATTTTTTTTTGTGATTAAAAGTATATAGTTTTTTTACCGACGTGACATTCAAATGTTAGTAATTGCACATACACACCCCTGGTTCTAAAGACGTAAGAATGACATTCAAGACTTGATAATATTCATTAAGTATTTTGCTTACCAATAAATTTCTATTTTGTTACTGATACAGATTTTTGTCAATAGTAAAATTTAAAAAAAGTATATTGATAACAATTTTCTAGTTTTTTTTCAGCGAGTTTTGGCACATGAGCATGACGGCCCCATCATGGACATAAAGTACTTTTATATCGCCGCTTCTTATTGTTTTTGTAGATTTTTTTAAATAATTGACGTTACAAATTTCATAACAATAATTTTTGTTTAAGATAATAATAAGTTTTATTAGTAATTTATTAATTTCCAAAAGCTTTGTAATACGATTGTGACATTGTAATTAAGTGGTAAAACCCGTGATCATATATCATATAAATATGCCCTTGGATTAGGTGGCACGATTTGATAATGCATATATAGGGACTTGACGGTGATAAATACTTTTAAACATCATTTACTTGAATGGGAACTTTCGGTATTAAAACTGATATTATTACCGAGTCAGAAACACTTGGAATAAGTTTAGGGGCACACATTATTTCTAATATACAGCATGTAAAACTACTTAATATTCGCTTACGATTAACAAATTTGATATATAATCTGGTATTTAAATAGTTTTTGAGCAAGCAAGTCCATTTTTGTGCCCCGGTAAATGTATCTATTTGTGGAATCTGTATAAAATACGATACCCCAAAATACTTTTTAATTACTCTTTTGCTAATTAAGGAGACAAATTACAAAATAAACAAACAAATAACAAAAAACCTTATACAAGATACGAGGTACTTATTTACGCACACACACACATTTATCGGTTTATTACGGGTAACCTGTTCATGACAAAAAATTAGTGGTTCAATAAAGTTATAGCTTTTAGGTTAAATATGAATAAAAAACTAAACAAACATCGACGACACATTTCGACAAATTTACTTTCTCTCATCATTAACAAATGACGCTATGGTGTGACCGCGATCGGGTTATTAAATAGTTCAACACCGTGTAAACTAGAGAGCTCCTATGTAATTCGATTTTAGAGGGTGATATGAAAAAACACGAATGCAGAAATTTGTCATATATGAAGAGAAAAATTTACTCAATAATATAGCTTATGGGATTTTTTTCTTTTAATAACTGCAAGATAAATTTCATTAGCGCAATTTCTCTTCCGAGTTGCCAGAAATGGAAACCCAAAATACCCAAAAGGAAGTAAATAGCCACACTCTTCTATATACAAATATCGGACGCACGTCTTTTACACACGTTCAGTCATTGAGCTGTATTTGGCTTCGTGTGGACTCCAAATAATGAAGCCAGTATCCAATCGGCTTTGCACTAGTGAAGTATAAAACAGGCAAATTGAGACACAGATAGAAAATCCTTTGAATTACGCAATACGAATTCAAAATATTGAAATTATTTTTTGTTACATTTGCCATGTGCCCACGAAACGTAAGTCGCGAATCAAATGTTACACCCAAATCCAAAACCTCGTCAAGACGATGTAGTGGGATCCAATTTACAGTATATTCATATTTAATAGGAGCATATACTCGTTTGTAATTCACAATTGAACATATTGTTTAATCTTCTAAAAACATAAAGAAGTGAAATTATGACAAAAATCGTGCCAATATCGATCCCCTAAGGATGCTCTCAAGAATCGACCTTACTCTGGAATAAAGTAGCGCCGGTTAACATATACTTGAGTTTACATATTTTACTTACCATGACTTCTGCATGATTTTTTAGAACATATTTCAAAATAAACAATAATGATAAACAAATAATAATGTTTTAAACAATATTACATTCCACGCCTTTGTATCTGGTGCGTTTTTTTTTCTTGGAGTATGCAATACGCGATGAAAAGAGAACATTATTCAAATATGAGAGCTAAGCACATACCGAATATGAGACATTCTCCTATCCGATACAAACCTCCATCCAATATATTATGGTCAAATACTTTTAACTACATAATCACTGCATTGGTATCACGCTATTCTCATTACTTATCCTACTGCAAGATGAAAACATAGGTGTAAGACAACAAGCGCAGGTTTTAAGGTTCTTTAGAGGAACAAAACTTTCAATAGTTGGAGAGTCATCCTTAGAAGAAAAACAAAGCACACTTGTTACTTTGTCATGTACGTCGTCCATCTTTTATCTGTCTGGAGTATCATGTTCCATTTGGCCCTATGATTTCTAGTTTTTTTCCTTGAGAGTAATTTTGCAAAGAGATGCTGTAAAAAAGGATTTAGAGTAACATTGTGGTAGAAATGAAAGTTCTTAGTTTCTTTTTAATAATTAATATCAAATTTAGAAAATCACACCCTTATCTATTTAGATATTTTGTTTAATTTTTTTAGTGTTTTTATATACGTGGCCATTATTTGAACATTTTGTGTATCACGTCAAAATAAATTTAACACGAGAAAATTTTTGCACGATGATTTTTTATGATTTTCGTTTGGTCTCAATTAATAACTTTCAATTGATTTACATTGAAATTTTATAATAAAGCACCATCTCGTGCTACTCTTTAAAAATGGTTTAATGCATTTAAGGATGATGTTCTACGTGAATGATGTTTTTCAAAGATGACAAATGAATGGAATACAATTTAATACCAATTCTAGATTAATACCAATTCTATGCAGCTCATGGTATATACTGCAGTTCATTGTATAACTTATAGCTGTAAGAACGCTATGATTTGACAGAAGCGAATGAATAGATCACAAAATGTTAGAAAAAATTCACGGAAATTACTCAAATTCTATATTCGATATCACCATGGGGATATCGAATGATGGATATTCTGCTACAAACCCGAAACTTGAAGGCTTTCTGCAGAGTGGATGTTTCCTTCTGAAAAGCCCTATGCACAAAGAATAAAGTACTGGAAAGGAGACGATTACCTCGTTCTTCGGACGAATAAATTGTTATACAACAATTATTCAGAAAAATGAAAGAACATTTATGGTAAACTTGTATATCAGCAATTGTCGCCTTATTATTTTGGACAAAATTTGAGATTGACGCTATAGTAGTAGAATCCTTCATCACAAGGACAGCGCCTCTGCACACACAGCCAGAAAAATGACCGAATATTTAGCTACATCGGATGTAGAACCTAGCTGCGATTTCTGTTTATTCCTGAGTTTAAACATACTGCGAGAAATGTGATTCCCTTCAAAAGGGGGAACTGCCTGCTTCCCACAGGGTTGCTTCCACTGGGTTCTGTCAAACAAACGATTCAAAGAGTGTCCCGTAAAACTATTTTGGAAAGCAATAAATACATTAGAAACTTGTTAACTTAAACAATAAAAAAATTATGTTTGATACTGTAAAATCTTTTATTGTATTAAAAAAATTAAATATTCTCTAAATACGTACGCTGGAAGCAAAACTTTTTCTCTGACACCTCATCGAAGAGAATATGGTTGAACAAGTTTTTTGAAATAAAATTAAGATTCTATTTATAATTGTTTTATTTATATGCATGTTTGTAATAATTTTCATTAAATTGAATTAACAACTTTAAGATATGTGGACAATTTGGAACTCTAACTTGCGCATGTTGCGACACACATGCTACTATATATCCACCTACAATGGTTCCTAGGCACTAAACCGACTAACCGACAAAAAAAATGTGTATTTTTTTTATGTTTTCCGGAATTGTCGTCTAACTGAGCTTCCGGAAAACTGATCTTTTAAATTTCTATACCACATTCAATAAAACTACTACGCTCGATAACAATACTATATTTGATAACTATATACACCTGATCTACCCTAACTTAACATAAACCAACATGACATAACCTAACCTGTCACATGATAACTAAAAGGCATTTTAATTTTATTGTAATTACTTAACCGAAACCAAACCTAAACTTAACCCAATCCAATCCAATTCATGTTAACCTTACACAATTCAACCAAATCAATCCTACCCCAACATTACCTAACCCAACATAATTTAACTGTACCTAGCCTAACCTAAATTAACTTTAAACCCAACTTGACCTTACCTAATTCATTCTAATATAATATAACCCAACATAATTCAATATAACCTAACCTAACCAAAAACCTGACCTAACCTTAATGTAACCTAATTTAACCTAAGCAAACTTAACATAACCCTAACCCAACATCGCCTCGCCTTAAACCCTAACCTTATCTGTGTAACTCAACTTAACCCATATTGAATATATTTGGCGTTCATTTTTTAGAAATTTATCACTCACAATTAAATGAAAACAGAAATAATAGATCACGTAGATCTATTATTTCTACTTTATTTAAATTCAATCTAATTGCACACCTTAGGATATCATAGAACGAAGCCTAGGTCGTGGCTAAATACAGCAAAAATAATACTGCATCACGTAGTTTCATTTAATTGTCAACTTAACCCAATCAAAAATTAATTCAACTTATTCCAATTTAATTCAACTTATTCCAAAGTAACCTAGCTTAACTTAAAATAACTCAACTTTACACAACCTAACCTGTCTTAATTTAATCTAGTGTAAGTATCAATAATCTAATCCAAACTAGTTCTTCTCTACCGTTATGCTCTTAATAGAATTTTCGTAGTTATCATGATGATGTAACTCACTACATGAAGCTTCGCCCTCTCACTCACTCTCATTGCTTATTGTCAGTCTAGTGTATTCGTACAAGGAAGGCACGAAGAGCATATAGGATCTCGTAAGTAAATCACATAGGCGATCATCTGGTCAATCTGGTGTCCTTTACCGAACACTATACGACAATGACTCTAAGGAGCTGACTTTCCGTTGTGAGATATGGCCAAAAAATTTCAGGATTCATATTTTTTAATGCCAAGTTCTTTGAATCTGGAGACATTATTTCAGAAATCACTCCAGAAGAGAATCAGTCCAGTAGTTTTCTCCAGCATTTCATCCCCAGAGTGTATGTCTTTTTCTTATCATTTTCTAGAATATGTCTATGTTTCTGAGGCAAATAGAAACGCGAAAAACACAAAAACTCCCACGATACGAGTCTCTGTGGTTTTTCGCTTCCTTTATAGTATTATAAACTAGTCCGTTGAAATTTTAACCCTGACCGCAACACACCATTTGACTTCACCTACGCAAGATACGTGTAAGACTGCAGCACTTTCATATTACCTATCCGAGTCACTGTTTACTATCCAAGGCGCGATACAGATCCATAATCCATATTTTGTTGTTGTTAAAGCCTAATACGATCTCAAGGATCACGCGCACCATATTGGGATGTTATCTCTCTTTATTTAACTAGTCGTAAATAAGGTGGTAACATCAACATAGTGCAAGTTGACGATCTTGTGACCACTAACCGCCCGTCCAGTCTATTCAGATTATCCACATTTTCATTTAGGTATATCTATTGGTAGGAGCGATAATATTACATAACCTTTGCAGAGGCTTGAGCCGGCATGAAAATTTTTCGAAATAATCTTACCAATCCGCACTTAAGTCGCTCTTATTCGTATAGGCGTCTTAGAAGGTGCACCAGATGTTTTGGTGGAACCATTTATAATAACGTTTTCTACAGAATTGGTCTAAACATGATCCAACTTAAATAAATGTTTCTTTAGCTAACCTAGGAAACCCGACCTAACCTTGCCTAACCTAAAAGCTGCTTTACCGCGTGTTGCAGAAATAGTCAATTTACTACAACAATATTTTTGGAATCCGTAACGTAGAGTACTTTACGGCGATTCCCAAAATATTTAACAAAAAATGTATGTCATGACAATACCATCTGAAGCTCACAATTAACGACAAACTTGGTTTAAAGGCACACATTGGGAAATAGAAGAAAACATCATAAATCCTTATGAAGTTTTACCCAAAGCTACCCAAGTAGCGTTGAATAATTTAAACCTAAATGAAAATATTGTGAGTGCAATTTATAGCTCAGTTATGGAACTCTTAATACTGTAGGCAGCTAGTATTTAAATCTCAACAATGGACAAAATACCTATGAAAAATCTACTGAGTCAAATTTCAACAATGGTTGTTCTGAGAATATCAAAAGACCATAAAACTGTTTTGCTGTCAGCATTTTCTCTCTAAAATATTGTCACTGGACATAACAATTACCGTACCTAGCTTATCGATGCTGTATCCTTACTACTTATTATAAAATAGAAAGAAATGAGTCCAAATTCTTTAGAGATGGAAACGAAATTTAGGGTAGAGTAGAGACTGAAGTTTCCTAGTATGAATATAAGAGAGAGAAAAAGATTACGAGTTTCATTTTCAAACAAAGCTTAATTGTTTTTCAGGCGGAGGTAATGACTATATTTTCTTCAGAATGCGTATTTTAAGAGATATCATATAGGTTGCGCAACATCCGTTAGAGATACAATATTATTTACAAAATACTCAGGCATTCAAAATTATTTAGACACACTTAGAAATAACCAGTAAGTACTCAAAATAAATTAAAATGCAAACAATAACCGCATTACTATTTTAGCACTTTAGAAAATAAGAAAATTAGCGAAGAAATATCAAGACAATTTTCAACAATTTCAACGTTTTTTTGGTTGAAACATTATTAAGCAATCTGCGGAAACTCAGGCCTATTTTTTAAAAAAAATTTAAATTGTGTAATTGTATTACATTTAAATATATTTAAATTGTGTAATTGTATTACATTTGTCTTTTTAAATATTTTTGTCATTTCTTGGTTATAAAATAGTGAAAACGTAAACTTTAAGTATAATTTGTTGTTCAATTTGAAAAAATTTGGTCCAATAATCATTTATTTATTTTGCATCAATCTTATAATAACTTGACTGCAAGAACTTGTATGCAGTTTTTATCTCTAACCGTTGACTGATTATTAAAAATCGTATTTTCGTTTTTATTTTAATTATATCTATCTAACTCTGTTTCCAGTTCGACAGGTTTGGTGAATTAGTTATGAGAGTGAATTATATACTTTGCAGTTAAAAGATACTGGGATCAGCTGTCACCACGAAATCCAAGAGACAATCAAGGTTGCTTACCCGATTTCTTTGGATAGAGATGCTAAGTTTTAGAACATTCTTTGAAATGTTTAAAAATAATATTATAATTATATGTTTACCTTTAATTATATTATGCATTTTTTTTTGTGATTGATCATTAATATTTGTATCGGTAAGACTGTTAAAAACCATTAAAACAAAATAATTTTCGAGTGTGTAATATTTGAAGTTATTTCAAAAAATAAATGGAAAAGAGTTCAGAACAAATTTTTACACGAAATTTATCTTCTCGTCATTTCACTAATTTACAATATTCGCGCAGTGGACGTTAAATAGGTGAATGCATACTTATCTTTCTAGATTTTATCTGCATTCTTATTCAAATTCCATTCCATTGTGTCTACGACCTTATTTATAAGTTTTCCAATATTTTATACACGTAATAGTGCTTTGTTGTCAGTTGCGTGTCTAATGGTACTAATCATTTAAAGCTACGGTTTGTAGAGTATCGCATTGTGTCGGTCCGCTTGCAGCCATTTGTTATTACAATTGTGATAAGGTGTTGCGTTTCTACTTAAAAACAAAGGTTTCTATTTTATTTGATACAATTTAATAAGCAATCTTTTTATATTCTGGCTGATAGAAAAAAATACAATTTGGTATAAAAAAAAAATCTTTATATTAATTGGTTTCTTTGCTTAATTTTTTATGCAGGCAAAAATATCACTTAACTTTTATATCATATTTTTAGAGTGGCATAGACTATACGCCATAATATTTTTATTGCAAAAAAATACACAGTTCTGTTGAAGTGAAAGAAATCGAAAAATAACTATTATTTAAGTGTCGTTTACTATGGCTTAATAATTCAAGGTAAACTAATATGGTTTATGGATTGGTACTAAGAAAGTTTTGCAATGACTATCACGGAATAATAGTAGTTACGGGAGAATATTTTGATATGATTTCGTCCTTACGTGAGAGCTTTAGTAAATTTCTCGGTTTCTTCATCTAATCAAAATATTTACAAAATTAAGATATTTGCTAATAATTACCATGTAAATAAATGTAGGAAATGTTTTTCATAGAACAAAACAAAAATATGCATGTGCACCAAAAACTTAATGCGGTGCCAAAACTAGAGAAAAATTTTAGGGCAACGTCCTTAGGTAAAACACAATAAGCTTTTTATACGTATTACATAAAGATACCATAATACACTTTTGAATTGACCTGTATGTGAAGATATTTACGAAATAAAATATTTAGGAGAGAACATAATAAAAGTAACAGACCATGGAACATTATGTTTGGAATTATTGTTTTTTCGTGTGTTTGTTTGAATACGTATCACGTAACCAGTCAGTATTGTGACTCAATACAGGTTTTTTAAGATACGTAGGAATGACATGAAGCAATATTAAATTGTATTTCATCGCTTTATCTAATCAAAATATATAGGAATACATCATTTTTTAAATTTTATTTGTGTTACACTGCTAAAACCTAGGATTTTATTTATCAATAAGACGAAGTGCCTGGCTACTCGACACATGGTAATTAATTATTGAAAAATTTTAAATTCATTATACAATTTTACACCCGAACATAATTACCACGACCAGAGTTGTGGAGTCGTGCTGAAATACTGAAATAAGAATGCGGAGGACACGTGAAGGAAGATATCGATTCCGATTGTATTTCCCACATACAATTTTGGTATCTGTATTCCTTACAACTTTATTTTATTTTCTCATTTGGTTTAAAATTCGAATCTGTTGTTTATTAATCTGTTATAATTCGAATTGCTTTATTATTTTTATATTATATATGAGCCTGCTTATTTGTTCACCCAGTAGGCGAAAACTGCTAATAGGATTTTGATAAAGTTTTTACTGTTATAGTTTGTTAGTCATCGAGCACTTTACAGGCTAGTTTTATTGCAACCGATCATTGAAACAAAAAATATATGGAAATTTCCAAAAAAGAATTGCTTGCTAATGCTACCAGCATTAAGGGTGTAAATCGTCGAGTAAAAATTAGTTATGTATATATATATATATATATATATATGTGTATATATATATATATATATATATGTATATATATATATATATATATATATACACATATGTGTGTGTGTGTGTGCGTGTTAACTAGATTACTTTTTTCAATACTTAGTGTTAGATTATTGCATTGCCAATCGCTTTTCTACTAAAACTCTTTACTCATACCTAATTGAATCATAACATAGTTGTTTGAATAATATATTTTACCCTATTAGAAACAAGTACCATCAAAAGGGAAAATTGATAAAGTCGATCATGCGATCTAGGGGTTGTAATATATATTGATACCCGAGTAGCTTCTATCGGGTGTTATTGAAAGAAAAAGCCAGTAGGATTGCAATTATTGAATTTTAATGCTATTGACTGGGTAAGTTTTCGCACTATAAATCTCATAAAAATAATATATAGTGGTTGCAATGCAGGTTGCTTAAAAATTTTACATGTCTCCTTGTATATTATATTGTTGTTGTTAATAAACGTCTACAGTGAATATTGTCCGTAACGTATCCCTAACATCGGTAATTTATTAAGTCTGAAAAAATAAGGCCAATAAAATGAAACTTCGGTAAAAATCTGTACAGATTTGATTCATCATAAAAATATGTGACGATAATTACATCGAATAATACTTTCTGGTTCAGGCAGTCCTGGAGTTATGTCGTTTCGGCTTAAATTGTTTCGAGTTACGTCAAACAATGTTTGACACCATTCCTCGAATTAGCGGAAATTATTTCGATTTATGTCATGCTGTACTTGTGTCAAATACGGGCATTGTAAACTCCTTTGTTCCACGTGTCGGCTCTCGACCTGCGGGGGTCACTTGTATAAAAGACCGATCGCGCCATATCACTGTTGTGTGAGTTTCTGTTTATTGTTATAGTTAGACAACATTGATACAGTACTCTTCAAATTGTTTCAGCCCAACTACACATCTAAATATAAATATATAATAATAAAGAAAAATATATATATTTGTATATATATATATATATATATATATATATATATATATATATATATATGTATATATATAAAATACAGAAAATTAATTAAATAAAAGAATAAATAAAACGGGAGATATGTAGAATGAGTAACAAGGTTATTGTTCTAACTTTCAGATACCCTTGCTAATGTCTAAATATATTACTGAGAATAACTTCCATTTCATTTTATTGTATACACCGGAACATTCGCATTGTACAACCTTATGGAATGACATCAATTTAATGTATTACCCTCACTAAAATACTTATATATCGTATAACTCTCGGAAAAGTACTAAAATAAATTACAATAAACTCACTACCATAAGCAGTGGGAAAACCCACGTTTCCACTATTGTTTTTGAAACATATAAATGCTATTAGATGTTCCTAAGAGTTAATATTTACTAATAGATCATCCGAAGATGTTGTAATACAACGAAACTTAGATCGTGGTAAAGAACTTGAAGAATGTAGAAATAATACTACATCATGTAGTTTCATTTAATTGAGAACATTGTAATTAATATATATTATGCAATTTCGTTGAGGTTGACAATTTCTCACTCTGTTGAAGATGTTTCATTTCAATAATATTTTAAACAGAGAATTTATATAGTTTTTGTAAGGGTTGATCTAAATCAAATAATAATAACATGCAAAATTATCTTTCAGTTAATAGTAATTAAACGTAAGTGTTTGTCTTTTAAAATTTCATGGGGCCACACCAATACAAATAATTCTCTATAACGACTTCTGCTTTTTTCCAGTTTTAGGGACCTACTGTTTTACACCGACTCTTGTCTGATCGGTTAGGAAACAATATTGTACAAGAAAAATAGCTTAATAATTTTTTTCCAACATTTACAATTTTAAAAGAACGTTTTCAAAATAAAGTTTCATTGGGATTTTAATGCAATATTTAAAAAAAATATCATCCTCAACTTTAGAAAAATTTTGACGACTAATTATTACCAGGAGATTTAATATAAGTGACGTACTAACGGCATATAACATGTACTTTATAATTTATATCCGCTTTTACTTGTCAGTAAATTTCCATATCAAATGGACATCTGCCCCTCTAATTAATTAAACCCAGTAAATCACTGCCCTTAAGTTGTTAAGCCTAGTTCGAAACTATCCCATCGAATTATGTTGAAAGCTTCCAAAGCTTCTTATATCGGGAAGAACTTCCAGCGTTTCCGAAAATTTTTGATGAGCTTTAATTTTTCAATATACTTTTATATTGAATATAGATATTTCGCTGTAGGTAAGTACGATATTTCTATTTTATTTATATTAATTATTTGAAAAGGAAATTTGGAAATAGTAGAGAAGTAATTTATATACATAACGTAGCAAACAAAAAACTTACTGTTCAAAAGTGTATGGATATCGGTAAATAGAAAGTGCATGCGTGCATATGTGCGACACTTACTTTTTTTTGGATGTCCGATTTCTTCTTTTG
Organism: Druceiella hillmani; assembly: GCA_039881145.1. NCBI lineage: Eukaryota > Metazoa > Arthropoda > Insecta > Lepidoptera > Hepialidae > Druceiella > Druceiella hillmani. The sequence continues at coordinate 3,917,470 of JAYKKI010000103.1, forward strand.
GGTATTCGTATTGATGCATAATTTTTTTGAATTAAACTGGATGGCGCTATATTCATTCAAAATTTCGTCAATTTCCATTCAAGATGTTTTTATAAGAATCAAGGTGCCAATTGAACAGTGAATTTTTAGCTAATTTAAATACACAATATTTATTTTTCATCACGGTTTCTCATTAATATTTTTTTCTTTAATATTGCGAACAATATAAGTAGGAAAACATGTGAAATTTTCATTTCTGGTGGACACTTACTGTCGGCACTGTTTAATGATAAGTTTACTTCTAGAACTTTTTACATACACAAAATGTCATCCCCTATAGAACAAGTTACTCATCAGATTCATTTATACCTTACTACGAAAGAGATACTTTATAAAGTGTATTATTGTTATTCATTATTAAATACCAATAATTTCATATTAAATATATATATATATATATATATATATATATATATATATATATATATATATATATATATACTTATTAAGGTTAGAATAAAATAAATTAGCGTTAAAATAATAACATAATTCAGTAAAAAGGTGTAATTTACAGTATTTTGCAAACTATGGCATATTTTATTTGAATGGAATCAACACAGTTGCTCCATTTACTCATGACTTGAGTCATGAGTAAATGGAGCAACTGTGTTGATATATAATGTGTGTTTAATACATATAATTACCTAACATAATCTTACCATCGGTCAAGACATAGCATCTTTAATTTTATAATTTTTTACGCGTACTTATATTTTGTTAAAAGTATTTGCATATGCGCTAAAGTATTATTTTGAATCTGGAAATATTGTCGATGGGCAATGAAAATATAAATATGTGACAAGAATTAATTTATAATAAAAAAGGCAACTTATCATAAAAATAAACCGTGTAATAAAATGCTACTAAAAATATTAAATAAATATTCACAAGTTAACATTTTATATGATTCAAAGGGAATATTTTACGTTACACGCATATTAATAAAGATAATGGTTAACTAGTTTTTTGATGAAATAGTATGCAAATAAGCTATTAGCAGCTATATAAAAATAGTTTTATCTTAACCTTGACAGAAGGCAGCTGGGAAGAAAAGGGGCACAATTTAATTTTCCATTGAATATTGGCGTTAATACTGATCCAAGCCCTATTTTTTGAAAATAACAAGTGACCCGCACTGAGCAATTGATAGAACTGCATTTTTAAGTTGACTCCGAGCAGCAGTAGGAATTGTAATCTAGCGATATAAAATTTCCCTTTTATTACATTGCATATAATAATTATTGCTCCATAAAAATATTTCCTCGGTTTTTGCAGTCATCCCATTAGGCCCGGAAAAATTCTAGCGAATAATATAAATGAGGAAGAATATAGAGTAAGAGTCATCACAAATTTGAATAAAATATACTTGATTTTTGATAACCTTAGTTTTTTTTTATAAATTACTAAATAACACATCACAATTGTCAGCCCACAACTATTTAAAGCAGCGGCCTGTTTATTTTTATTTTTATGTTATCCAGTTATGCACAGATTTACGTAAGTCAATATTAGAAGCACTGTCGCATTTTAATTCATTTTACTATTTTATTCACGACTTCGATTTTATTCACCTCAAATTATTTAGCCAGTTCCAATATGACGATCCCATTTTTTCCAAGATTATGTTTTTATTATTATCAAAAACTTTTTTTTTCTATTACACACTCTTCTTACATTTGATACCTTGATGGTTGTGGATAACTGTATTTTATTTCAAAAATGAATTATTGATACTCGCATTTAGGATAACCGAATTGTTTATACATCTTTTTGGGAATTTTAACGAATTAACTGTATCTGTAATTAAAAGCTTTAATTTGCAGGAAATTGTAAACCAACTAAATGATTTAGTTTCCACATGAAGTACGAGGGGTAATCAGAAATAATGATAATCGAATATTTCAAATGGCCTTTAAATTTCTAAATGTTTTAATAGCTTGATTATACTCTCACTATTTATAGGCAAAAAATCATATGAATACAACGTCATTCATGGAAGTTTTCTTCATTTAAATACGAACAGTTGGAGCGAGAACACGAAAATAGAGAGAAACGAAATCAGAGTCGTCATCTGGTATTTATGCTTAAAAAAATATCTACCAAAGACATACATGCCAAAACAAGACAACTTGGCAAAACATTGAAAGATTTTGCTCCTCCATATTCTATAGTTGACACTAGCGCAAGAAATTTAAGCTAGGGAGGACATTTACAGAGGAACATAACATTTTCATGAAGAATACTAAAATGTGAAAAAAATAAAAGATCTTATGTTATCTGACCAAAAAGTGACCACCAAACGTTTTGTTGATGTCACAGAAATCTCATATGGTAGAATTCAGAGGATCTTTCATAAACTAGGCGTCGTCACGTTGGGTGCCTATAATATTAACCGTTGAACAAAAAAGGAACTAGTCGACATTTCAAGGGCAAATCTTGAGAACTATCAAGCTGACTGATTTTGAAGCCAATTTATAACCGTAAAGGCGACCCGGATTATTACCTGAAATGAAACAACAGCCTATACCTGGAAAAGACCGTCTTCACCAACACCAAAGAAATGCAAAGTCGGAACATCTGCGCAAAAAGTTATGGCGTTCGTATTTTGGGACGTTGGACGAATTGTAATGGTAGATTATCTGAAAAAGGGAGACACGATTACACGCTCTTACCACAAAGAATAATTCCAAATATTGCGGGAAGCAATCAAGGAAAAGAGGCGGGGAAATTTTTGAGCTGGAGTGCTGTATCAGCAAGTCTACGTACCAGCACGCAAAGCCGAAGTTGCGATGGCTGCTATTCGAGAAACAGGTTTCGAATTGCTCGAATATCCACTCTATTTATTTACTTGGTCCCCGGTCATCTTTTATCTTTTTCCTCTGCTTAAAGAGCAGCTCACCTGTAAGAAATTTGAAGACAGTGGTGAGGTTATAGCCGCTGTAGATGCATCCGCACAGACGCTTCTACAGCAGCACACAGAAAAGATGAAATAAATGTATTAAATTCTTGGGAGATTATGTTTAAAATTAATAAAATTTAAACTGATAAATACTTCGTTTCATATGGAGTATTATTACTTATTATTACCCCTCATATCCGAAAAACACAGAAAAGATAAATTTATTTCTCCTTAATAAAATTTATAGATGCAATCTGCAAATAAATCCCTGTTTTTAATTTAGAAAGTAGATGTAAATCTGCAGATGAGAATTGTAATTGATGCTGTGTTTATTCAAATTGTTACTCTGTTACATGGGTCACGGTTCGATTATTGCAATAAAATCGTGAAATTTTTATTATTTTTTAGGTTTGATAGTAAAATGTGGATTGTTAATAAATTCAAAATGTCAATCTGTTATGATACAACAATTTTATAGTTTTAGTTCAATATGGACGGAATTGAGCAAATAGATTCTATAAGTATAAGTATTGATAAATTTGCTTCAATAAATTTATTTAGATGAATATTTCAATAACCTTAGTAACTACATGATACATATAAAGGGGAAGCAATTTTTTTCTTTTGTTTTATAGAGTGAGGTGACATTAGAAGTCTTAAAATTAAACCAAAAGTGGATCACGTTTCTACGGTTTCGTAGCGAAACACAGACAATGACTTAACCAAGGAAGTATAATTTCTAAAATCAGGCCGTCCTCGTTTCTATAGTTTTAATCCTCTCTGCATGAAATTTTGCAAATATGCGAAATTTCATGCAGAGAGGATTAAAACTATAGAAACTAAGTTAGTTAGACAAGTTACACACTTCAGATAAATATCTCAATTAATACGTAGTCTTTTTTTGTTTACTTCCATTACTCAGTCCTCATTTCTTATTAAGGAGGAGAGTTTAAAAAGAAATCAGCATACGCCGTAGAGTAAAACATCGTAAGAAGGTCTTTGAAACGTTTGAATTCCTTTCACCAATTTTCGTTTCTTATTAAAGTTTCTTAGTAAAAGGAATTATTTCAAATATTCTGAATTATAAACTCTTGAAACTATAAAAAAATTCTTAAGTACGTGGTATTAAGGCACATAAAAGTTACTAGAAGACTGAGTTTATTGGTGCACTTATGATAAATTAATATGAATTATTAAAATATACATAGTAATATGAATCACAATAACAGTTCCGACTGTCGTGGTAATAAAAGACTTACTCACGTATCATGAACGTTTGTGGATATATATGAGTTAGGCAAAAGTTTTTATAAATTATATATTTGGAAATATTGTCATGTGACAGCGGAATCCCAGTTTATAAGTGCTCCAACAACCGCTTATTGGTTTTCATCCAGTTTGGAAAATTTATATACTATTTTGAAGCTTAATTAAAGTGGTACGCAATTCATATTCACCCATATTTTTCTACCTTGAATTTTTAGATATTAACACTTAGTTATAAATATCATATAATTTTATTTCTAATAATTTGCATCAAGAATTTTAACTTATTCACCAGTTTTTATATTATTATTCTAAACTATTATAACTAAGCAACGAGACACCTTTTATTTTATATTCTACCTGGACATATCCTGTTGCTATCCCCGGTAACTTATGCGCAAGAAGCGTTGCCGCATTTTGATGTATTACTTATTTAGTTACGACTTTGGAGTTTGATTTGTGGTATATTAGTACGAGCCTAGACATGTTTTTTATTTGTTTCGTACGTTTTGATCGCTTTATGTATTTAAAACCTGTTATTTTAATCGGTAAACGTCAATCTGAAAATCGAGGAAAGAAATGCCTTTTCAACATTTTGTTAAGAAACAATAGATGATAAAATGATATTCACAATCGACACATGTGGGTTATAGTGATTAAAAAAATGTCAATGAAAAATAAGTTCCACCAAGCAAGCTGTAAATTTTAGTTTCATATATTTTCAATGACAATCAGAATACTTTCGAATTCTAAATATTTTTTTTAATAATGTGTAAACATGCTCATAAATATTTACAAGGGCGTGCACCAAAATATCTTCCCAATTTTATAAGTTCATTTCATAACTTTATTGACCATATTTTTTAACTTAACGTGTATTTTATAAGCGAGAAAAAACATATGCCTAAACTCCATCCCCCTCTTTATATTGCAACCGCCCCAAAGTTATATTGCAACCGTTGCAATAGTATTTTAATTCTTTCCTATTTACCTAACATACGTGTTAGTTAGTGGTGTTCATCCGTTCCATTCCTGCCTCCTTCGCTAATCGTATCGTGTTCGCCTATACCTAATTAAGGTAAGTAGATTTTATTAACCATACTGTCTAATGTTCGGTGCAGTACGTGTTTACTTATCATTTAGAACATATTGTACATATTGTACTTGTAATTTTTATGTTAGAAAGTACGTTACTGGTGAGTTTACATCAAGGGACAGGGAATAATATAATATATAAAAGAATATATAATACATAAAGCCAAGTCACGGGTATGTATATAATATATAAAATAATGGGGCCACCATTTTTATGCGAAATAAATTATAAAATTTTTAATATTTTCAAAAATATATATAAAAATTTATATTTAAAAATTATCAATGGGATTTATTTCAATTTACAAATGGAAAACATGAAGTTTATATGTTAGGATTTTACATTTCTCGCAGAAAATTTAAGAAAATGGATTCAGTTGGACCAGACGGCAAATATAGGAGAATCAAAACCTTGAGGAAGCATTCACAGAAGTACAGGATTTTTTTATATCTGTAATTGGGAGGGAGGGGGGGTGTAATGAAAGAAGAATTTGTGCAAAGCTTTAGATATTCTACATTTCTTTATTTATGTAATTTCATTTGCGATGGTAATAAAGATATTAGTAATATATAACCGTGAATTATATTATTTCAATGATCAAATATTAGAATATTTATTATTATACAAGATATTAATAAAAAATATTTAAAAAAAAATGAAACTAAATGGTTTAAAAAAAGCACGTAGCATTTGCATTCTCATACTAATATTTCATAACTGTTACGTATAAATAAAGTTAATGGTTAATATTTAGAATTTAAACTAAATAGGTTATCGTATTGTTAGGCAATATTTAGGTAATATATACATACTCAATTTAAAGTACTAACGAAATATGAAGTGGCTTTTCTTAATTTTATTTTCTAATAAATGACCGAAATGCATGGATGATTTAAAAGGTAATTTTAGTACTTCATCTTCTTGCTGAAGTTTTGATTTGACTTGAAATATTCAATAAATAATGACAAAAAATAAATTTAGAAATAAAAAATAGGACTACACGAACAAACTATAAAAATAAATGTGTGTTATATTTATCTTTGTGATGATATTTACACATAAAAGTTTGATTTTCAGCGAGTTACAATTTTTTATGCTATATTTCCTTTCTTGAAATGTTTCAAATAAAACATTATATTTTTAAAACGCTTTTTAAAATAAATACCCTAATACTTAATGTGTTTTTTTCAGTCCCCGTTAAAAGAATCTATAGCATTTCATTCACCTATTACTAAAATATTATTTTGTGATGTTAGATACTTTAGGAGATATTGTTTAAAGATTCTTACAAAAATCGTTATTAAAAGATTACTTAAAATTTATCGGAAAAATTTGGAATGATCTTAATTTCACTGTTTTTTAATATGTTTTTATACCTGTGAAAAACATACCAGTAATACATTCACAAAAATTAAGAATAAAATTAAAATTTACAAAAAATCTTTTACGACTTTAACAACTTCAAATTTTATTACGGTTCAAAGTGGCACTGAAATTGTCAGCGTAGTTTCCATAACTGAAATTTATAGATATTGAATTGTGATATATAAACATTTTCTTCAACCCATCGATTTGTTGTTTTTACTAGTCCAATATCGCTAAGCATATGTATAAATAGTAGTATGTATATGTATAAATAGTGCAATATTGACTATTATGCATTTACTTGTTTATAGCTTACAATCGCATTGAAATTGCTAGCTCAATTCGAATTATTGAAGTGTAGAAATACTTTCCTGAAATGTTTCTAGAAAACGTATAATTTTTTACATTTATCATATTGGTAATTAGTATTCCACGTAAAAATATTATATTTTGCCTTATCGTTTAATTATCAAAGAAAATAATCGTTTAAACGACTATACTTTATTTATTTCACTTGAAGATCCTAAAAGTAATCTAAATTTTTCATCAAAAATAGGAATTTTTGTTTAAATAGACATCAACGTGTTTTTAATATCATTGAAAAAATTGTCCGTGTGACAACATTTTAAAATGATAAGACTTTTATTTAAACAAGGATTTTAACGCTATTAATTGTCGGCTAAATATTTTTATTTTAAAAAGAGACCTTTCCACAATTAAATGAAACTACGTGATGTAGTATTATTTCTACTTTCTTTAATTTCTTTACTAGGTTTCGTTGTATTACAACATCTTCAGGTGGGATATAAGCAAAGATTAACTCTTAGGAAGAACCAACAGCATTTATATGTTTCAAACACAATAGCGGAAGACTGCTTTGTGCGGATTTTTCCATTGTTTATGTTAGTGAGTTTATTGCAGGGGCGCAGACTAGGTTATATTACAGAGAGTTATACACTATACCAGTATTTTAGTGAGGGTAATAAATTCAATTGTTGTTATTATGTGAGGTTATACAATGCAAACTATACGGTGTATGTAAGAAAATGAAATGGAAGTTATTGTCGGTAATATATTTGTACAAAAGCAAGGGTATTTGAAAGTAAGGCCAAGGTAATACACTAATTCTTCATATCTTATTATCGGTAATATATTTATACAAAAGCAAGGGTATTTGAAAGTAAGGACAAGGTAATATTTTATTATAGTATAGTTTGCATTGTATAACCTCACATAATAACAACAATTGAATTATACATGGATGTAAATATATTTATATTGTCTTAAAAGTTATTAAATATGCAGTATATTTTTTCTGATTCATTTACAATTAGAGTAGAAAAAAAAATATGGTAAATATTTTCTCCCTTCTAATTTATCAAAGTGCGTACTCACTTACACGTAACTCATATCTGCTTTCTATGAGGTCCACTTAATACGACTTAAACACCATTTTCTCCCAATACTATTATAAATCGAATAAATTGTGTATGCATCTTCAAACAAAGAAGGCGAGGTGTATTTATAAAAGTACCAGTACATGACCCAACACAAAATTTACAAATCAGGTCCCCTTAGCAGTTTACACAGTGTGAATTCCCGGGGCAAATTATTTCAAAATAACAAAATAATTTTGTTTCTTTCCACGACAGAAAAATGTCAACATCACTCTAGGGGAAAGCAGCGGATGTGCATACTGGCTGAAATTCCATTAGGCAGTCACTCGTGAGACTGTAAAACGAATGCCATTTCCGATTATTTTTGCTACGGATATGTATTGCTTCTTTCCTTCATTGTAACCACAAAATCTAATTTATGTTATATATTATTTATATTATAGATATTGCTCTGTGATCGTGACATTGATTTCTATTTGTTATTGCACTTAGTGACTATTTAATTTTTTTTATATTAATTGACAAAAAAAATTATACAACATGACTTAAAGAGCTATTTTTGACTCGTGTAAATAACCTTCGTTTTTTTCATGCATGACCTGGCCACAACTGTTTTGCATAGTATGCAGAACTAACATTGTTTTCAGTGTATTGGATTTCAGCAATAGTTCATCGCATTATCCATACACGTTCTTTAAATTTTTGAGACGAGCATTTTTCATCCTGTGGAAAATAACTGACATTTATAAGACCTTATTAATCGTGTATATTCAACAATAGCTAATTGTTTGCCCCAATGTTATGAAATTTACAACCAGGGGGCCAAAAAATAGAATTTAGTAATTACTTTTCTACAATTTTTCTTTTCTTCGATATACCTATTAAGATTCTCATCAAAATATACCAGCACCGGCTAAAATTATGATAACGTTAGCTAATTAAACATCATTATGTCCCTTAATGTCACTCCCCTAAAATCGTAGATGTTCCATAGAAACACTAATATTATCATAAAATAGACCCCTCAGCCTACAATTCGTATAGATATGAAACTTCTATGACCATTTCACATACTGGTAAATAGATTTAGCACGAAGCAATGTTTAATCTAAATGTTGTAATAATTGTATCAACTAAGGTATAGAACTGAAGCTGAAGCTTATAAAATAACCACATTGGTCTACGACATGTTACACAATATCTAATCTGACTGTAGAAAGATATTCAGTAATTCGCACACAGAATAAGAAATAAGGTGAAATAACCATGACCCAACGTTTGGTATATAAATTATTCTATAAACACACAGGTGGCCTTCGTCAAGATCTAATAAATCAGTTGTTTCCTCAAGAAGGTGCTTAATAATGATTGATACGTTCTATATGTATTCCACGGATATATATATATATATATATATATATATATATATATATGCACGCACACACACGCGCACTACGCTCGCACGCACGCACGCACGCTCACACACACACACACACATACATATATATATATATATATGCGAGAAAATTGCAGAAGTACTGAGAGTCATGCATTTAATTATTTCAAAATAAAATTTATACATAACCTAGATGGAAATCTGTATAAAGTTAGTCGATACACAAAGCTGATTCAAAAACCTTGTTTAAAATGAGGTGGATAAATCGTACAATAAATTTAGCCGTTACACTAACAACAGACTTCTATTTGTATCATACGAATATTTTTTTCACTATGCCAATTCAAAACTAGCATTCTTGTGCATTATTATTTCATTTTTGCCATCAGCTTTACTTTTTAAAACAAAGAATACTTTAATAGTATAACATATGGACCAGCTGCATTTTTTGAACACGAAATGCCATTCAACGAAAACAAATTTTTAATTAACAATGATGTGTGACTAACTTTATCAAGAATTGAAGGAGGAATAGGCATTTTATATATCATTAATTTACATAACGAACATATTACTAAACCAAGAACACATTTTCATAACAAATCAACTACTCCAATTTACATAAATCAATTGTTACGAATGACACAACTACTTTAAATTTAAAATGCAGGAACACTCAAAATAATGAATTACAGACTGACAAAAATAATGGAATGGGTCGGCAAATCTTTCCGCGGATCGCATCGCAAAGGTCCATGTTACTCAAACGTCGACAGACTTGCGTTCAACACATGATTTATTCGAGGCAAGCTCTTCCCAGAGATAGGAGGATTTGTGTTGGCCATTCAATATCAAATGGCGGAGACACAAAATTATCAGAAACATTTTGTTATACTTCCGGTACTAGAAATGATACCTTCCAACAAGGTACACATAAAGCAATAACACCAACGTACTACAGACACAGACACGACCAATTTGCTAATATTATACACCAAAACTTAGTTATACACCAAAAGACACAAAAAAAAAGTATTAACCCGTAATACTACTCTATACCATAAATATTTACGACAATCTATTATTTAGAACTACACCTGCAAATTATATTACAAGTCCTCTTTTAAACGCTCCATCCATGCATTAAAAATTTAGATCTACCGCCACATACTTCTATATTAATTCAAAAAGCCGCTATTCTCAACACTTGCATCATCCTCCATAAATTTTTATCCATAAATTAAAGCTAGTTGAGACAATTACAATATACACGCAATTGGGCTCACAATCTCATGTACACATGCGTGTATACTTAAACACAAAAGCCTTATGCAGGCGCACATAGCCTACACAAAACAAAACACCTATAGACTTATGTAATAATATATTTGCACTTCATAATCAATATTGCTTGGCAAAAAACCGCTCTGCTGGAATGACCACAAGATAATCTTGGAGAAATTAAAAGATATGAAATAGTAATAATAAAAATAATTACTACGTTTCACTCCAAATGGGCTCCCGTAAAAGAAGAGTCGTACGTGACCACGCATGACTCCAATATCTGTCTACGTGAGCACCAGTAATAACGCTAAAACACAATTAGTATTTTGTGCTACTCATCTGAAGCTACGTGGTTATGATACGCGCCTACGTCAGTATCACTGCGATGTCTACGATGGTTATGAATACTGTCGTCAGCGGAAACGAAATATGGTGGTGTGAAATAATAATTATCTTTCATGTTCATTGTTTTAAGTAAAAGCTCTTTCCCTGTTACAGTGTAGAAGATTTATTTCTACCTTTTTTATTTGAAAATATATGTATTACTTAAACTTTGAGAAACGTGACCAGTATTATCAGGCACATTGATTAAATTTATTACGTAAGCCCATTGAAAGGGACTTATCAGTACATCCCTCTTAATTTTAGTATAATTAATAAATCACTGTCTTTAAATAATATGTTCAACAACTTACTAAATGAAGGAGTAAACCTCAAAAATCCTTCTTAAATTATAAGTTATATCTTGATAAAATTAACTGCATAATCAATTAAATTATTTTCTAATTAGTGTTTATTATAAACAGAAATAAATTGACAAAAATAAACAAAGTAATTTTATAGTAATAATAGATGACTTAATTTGAAATGACGGATCATTTGAAAAAAAAAGTTTTTATCAACTAATATACCTAGGACTGTCTTTAGAAACTCGCAACCGAAACTAATTAATTTGTCACACTATGGAAATAATTAAATCCTAAGAAGTGGAAGGAATTATAAAGTTGAAATAAAATTTTAAAAATCATAAAAATATTCAGTATTATCTCATCGTATTCTAAAATTGAGGAACAAGAACTGAGTGTTACAGGAAATGACTTGCTTAATAATTTCTTATGCTTGCTGCTCTCTATAAATGGCATAAAAAAGAAACTAAAAAGCAGGTTATATGGAGGAGCAAAAAAACTACATTTTTCGTTTCAAACATATTGTATTACTTCTCATGATATTAAAAACGCAACTTGACGCCATCTACGTTGTGTTTCGTGTAAAACCGAAAGTCTTAGTAAACTGGAAATAACAGCCGCCTACTTATCGAAACTGTGTACAATCAATTGCACATCGACAGACAGTGGGAAGTACCCGTGGGCCGAAATAACCCACCAGCAATCGACGTTATATTTATGTATTGCACAATTATTTTAAAAATGTCTTTATTATTTCCTATTTTATATAGTGATATCATTGTAATACCTTACGAACATGAAATTCGATATACTGAGGCATTCCTTGACGAATATGTGAGCATAGCAAAATAGACTGGAGCAAAGTTATAGAGTACTAAACATCAACACGAAGAACACTAATGTTCATTAGCGGATAATGAAGATGTCTTATCAGAATCTCAGGTTCATAATAAGTATAAATATGGAAAGATAGAACTTCTTGTCGAATCAATGTTCACAGCAGGGCCGAAAATAATATAAGTATATTAAATAAAGATTATAATTGAAAACGTTTATGCAATTAAAAACTAAATCATTTCATTAAGAAAACAATTCTGCTTGATTCAATTTTTCAAAACAATTTTACGCTTAATTATATACAAAATATCATCTTCTGTATTTCATATTTTTGACGTACAATGTTATATAGTTTGGGGTGACTTTCGTCCGCACTCCATTGCAATATGAAAAATAAAAATTCGTAAAAAAGGGGTCATATAAATATATTTTCAATTTCATTTTCCCTCTAATGAAACTTCACTCTAAAGGGTCTGTAAGAAAAAATATCCTATGTTAATGTAATTCACACTTTTCTTCTATTTTCTTTGTGTTTATTTAATAAAATTAATTTAATTATATTGTTTTTAATTTAATTATATTTAAAATTAATTTAATTATATTTTTATGTAAACCTTTATCAAAGCTGGCCTTAAACCGAAAAAGGAACGATGCTGTTACACACACAGACATTACCAAATTACAATGAGTTCGTTTTTTGCTTTCCACTAAGGGTACCATACAAAATGACCAATAATATTCTTATTTGTAATTGATAAGTACAGAGCTGGTACAAATTGAAATTATCGATTAGGTTTATACGATTTTTGTCACCTTGATCATAACATCCTGAAGTGGAGTTGAAAAACAATAAATCAAATTCGTTAGTAAAATCCCAACTTCAGAAAATTATAGATATTGATAAGTTGTCAAATATTATTTTTATATAATATTCGAATCATAGAACCAAGACAACACATGAAATTATGGGAATCGGTAATTTAAATCAAAATAAATAAACAATATTTAATACATTACTTATAATATAAATATAGTAAACATTTTTTTTTATTGAAATAGGTAGCAAATATCTTAAAGACTACACTTTTATCTGTATTGATTTTAGATGTTAAATTCTAAATGAGAAATAGAGATAGTATTTCTTTAGCTGGTTATTTGATATGAATTTCCAAACCCAATTTTTTTTTCAAAATGACGAAATAATAGTTTTCCTCTATATAGAACATAAAACTGATAATATCGGTCGAAAGAAATCAGGGGATGTTAAACGGAAACAAACGTGCACAGGGGCTAAAACATCATTAGTTACCCTATCACAGGATTGAAAGGGCAGACGCCACTTCCGTTTGTGTTTGCGAAAGAAAACAAGGTCTGCTTCGTTCCCCAAATATTCATTGTAACGTTGCTTTCTATTTGTAATCAATAGTTATTATTGTTATTGTTAAGATTTCATTTACATCATTACAGTCTAATAACAGTGGATTTGGAGAAGGAAATCTACGAACAGTTTCTTTTAAACCTAAAAATGTATAAAGTGTTCTCTTATTTTTTCTGTAATGTCAACAATATATTTTATTCGACTGCAGTATTTCATATTTCTCAGTTCATAAGCTTTGGAAATAAAAAAGAGGAATTATATCATTTCGTACATTTTTGTCACTGTGCCATAATTAAAATAAAAATAGAATAAAAAGGAAATAGCTTTGCTGTTCGTCAACGAAACCTTATAACACGATACATACTTTTAAATTTCAAACCCTTATTTTGGGTAAAATAAAAACAAATTATTTCGTATTCTCGCCAATTCCGTAACTGAGCTAAATTTGCAGCTATTATCAAAAGGGGATGCAGGGAAAAATTACTCTGATATACAAACAGGCAAACACATATTAAGGATTTCATTTTGGCCTTGCTATAACAGAACCCTAGCAACAAAAATCATAAATTAAATTAATAAATAGAAAGCAATTTTTAAATAAATAGAGAACGAAGCACCTCATACCTTCAATGTCAATCGCTTTTATATACGTCTTATTCTGATATAAGTTAGCTTAACAATAACTTTTCATAATATCATTCAGTCCCGTAGCTGCGTTATTAAGTTTGCACGTGATGTGAAATTCCTTTGTTAAAAAATACTTTGTTTAAAAAGACTTACCCTTTGTGTTTCTATCTTAACTTCCTAGGTTGTTTATTTGTTTATATCAATTTTGTATGAAATATGATATAAAAATTGTTAAAATAAATAAAGTGGCGTTTTAAATATCCACTTGGAATCTTTCCAAAGAACATGAGAATTGTTTGATTAAATCGAAGATTTATATTTAAATATTATTTCGTCTACATTTAATAGATATATCAATATTTCTTTCTCAACGTGTTTATGCTACTAACACTATTATTGGCATTCTTTGATAATTATGTAAAAAATTGAGATTTCAAGACACTCTTACATGAATAATAATAATCTGGCTCAAAATTTCTTTGTTTATATATGTATGTATATATATATATATATATATATATATATATTACAAATACTGATCAGAAAGCTTAGTCTCGAATAATAAATCCGTTTATAAACGTTAAAAGGCATAAAGACATCGCGCTCGTTCGTTTCTCACAATCGAAAAAGTATTATGATGAAACGGAAACATTTCGAACATAGAAAGACTTTAATTGTCATAATTTCCTCACAAGTTTGCTAAAATACACACAATAAATATTCAGGTTCAAAATAATTACAGACGAACAATAACCAGCATTTGTTTAAATTTTAATTTCTCTCGTTTTGAAATTGGAATATAGGCAAATGCAATATAATTTATTAAACTTTTGCCAAAATTAAATGCTTCATCCAACATTTATAAGACGTTTACGATGATATTATTTAATCGGTTGTATACAAGCCTTGTTCTGATATTAACTGCATTAAAATGAGTTTGTGGAATCAAATTGACGTCAAAAATTAGTTTTTAAAAGATAATGAGATTATACGTTGAGTGAAAAATCTTAAATCGGATATTTGGAAAAGATTTATGATTTGTTTGTCAAAGAAAATTTTTTTAATAAAATAGCTATTCGACACTGGAATATCGTCGGGGAAAAACAAAAAAAGAATTGGTTAAATAAGTATGTGCATTCTATTAAATGATGATAATATTGTTACCGGTTTCTGTGTAATAATAATCGTATTTCACGTATTTAATTAAATATTCGCGTATTGATTAACTCCGTGTTGTTTATTCGATGCAAAAAACTGCTACTGTGTTAAATAAACCCTAGTGTCGTTTTATGCTGTTAGTAAAACCGTTATTAAAATAAGAAAACAATATTAATATATTAACAAAAAATATCAGATCTACAAATTTTAACTTTTATTTTCTCTTTTTGGATTTAATAGCTGATTTGAGGGTATTTTGGTGCGCTGATTACGATTACGGTATGAAATTGCAAAAAAAAAAAGTAAGTAAAAAATTTATATTACAATGAAAAACAATTACATGACTATAGAATATTCCAAATACATTTATATAAAATTAATAAATAAATTATAAATATTGAATATTTTTTTATATCTTATTTTTTTTCATCGAAGCTCCAATTGTGAGATTTTCACTTAAAAATCCTACTTGGATTATCTCACTTTAGCAACCAAAAATAGTCTGCCATCATTATTTTATTCCACCCTTCCTGATAGCGGCGTTCTATCTCTTTCAAATTCTGGTGAAATCTTTTGCCCTGCTCTTCACTTATAGCTCTGAAGTTATCAGGAAAGTAGTCCAAGTGCGAATTAAGGAAGTGAAGTTTAATGCTCATCGAACATCCAATTTTTCCGAGATTCTCAATCATTTTCTTCACAATTTTCTAATAATTTGGACTTTTATGGTTGTCTAGGAAACTTTCACTACTTCTTTAAAATATTTCCAGGCTTCTAATTTAATTTTACTTAATTTTTCATCGAAAGTTTTGCTTTCATCAATTTTATTGTGTCCGGGCCAACATAAATACCTTCTTTCACTTCAACTTCAGATAGAGATGGAAAAAACTGGTGTAAATATTTAAAACCTACTTCTTTATTCAGCGCGTTTGCAAGTTATTTCATCATTTCCAATTTTATGTGTAAAGAGGTTATCAAAACTTTTTTCCGGGGGACTAAATTTTCTCTCACAACATTTTTGGTTCCAGGTACTAGTACAGTTCTCGATGGCCACTCTTTCTTCATCCAATATTGTCCTCTGCCTCGATCATCCTACTCGCAGAGAAAACAAGGGTATTTTGTGTAGCTACGTTGTTGACCGAGTAGCATACTTGTAACTTTCTTATCTCCACAGGTCATCCAACCGTGTTGTACGTACTTTATTTCATCCAACACATTTTTCAAATTATTGTACCTTTTTCGCATCCTATTCAATGTTAAACATTTACACTAAGCCAAGAATATCTTTGCAATACACTAGACCACAATCTTTAACAAAATATGGTACAAAGTATTTTTCTCTGTTGCGGTACCAAGAAAATGAGGTGCCCAGAGTAATCATATTATTTTCTGATAGTCTTGATCTGAGGAGTTCAGCTGCTCTTGTTATGTTGTTCAATTTTGATTGTGAAAATAACTGCGTTCCACTTGAAATTGGCTCAAATTGAGTTTGAGATTAAGATATCTCTGCGACATCACTGCTCGTATCTTCAGCTGGCACTGATTCCAAATATGAAATTGATGACAGTACAACGTTCGAGTCGCGATGCACAGCACGTGTTACTGATTGTGCGGTTGGATATACCAAGTCCTTTTTGTTTTAGAATTGTAGCCTGTAGTCTTTCAACAGTCTTCGGGTTGATCCTGAGATTCTCTCCATAATATAGGCGATTGCAAATCAAAGGTATTGTTTTGCCCTTTTGACCACATTCGAAGTTCACTAACGCATATCGCATAAACTTTATGTTGGACCCACTCCTTGTGTTGGTTACCGATCACTAGGCCAAAATACATGTTATAAACGTTAGTTATGAATTTGCTAATGTTATTCTGCTATTTTGTCATTATAAACTACCCACAAATATAACAAAAATTGTTCGGTGAGTTTAAACACTTTCGCGATGACATTTTTAAGTGAACGTTACGAATTGCACGGAAGACCTTATTTTGAAAAAATAATGATGTTGCTATTTATACAAAAATCTATTAATCTACCCTCATTAAGACACTTCTGGGGATTTAAGTTAAATGACGTCGGTTCAATGACGTCTTTAGCAATTGACTTAAAATTCACCTTTTCTTCAATTATAAGGGTACGTAACTTAGTTAAGTACTTTATATTTAACTAAATCTTTGAAAAAATATCAGTTAGATACTGACCAATGTTTTAAATTAACTAGAAGTAGTAACAGTTATGTGTCCATAGCTAGAGACATGAGTTTGTTATGTAATCAAAGGTCAATGGAATATTCCGGGTTTGATTTTCACTTAAGTTTGAAATGTGTTTAGTGTTATTTTATTTAATAAAATATTTAAAGTAAAATGTACCTCACCCAGGAATAATTGAGAAATAAGCTTTAGAGACGGCCATAAAAAAGTAAGCGCACCGTATTGTAATTTTTGTGATATCTTTGTCTATTACTGTGTCCATATCGATGACGAGAAGATATTACTGTCATCGGACATAATACGTATGAAATAATTATTATTATTATATCCATAATTGTAATATTAATAAACAATTGTGAAACGATATTATGATTACACTAAAATAACTATTAATTATTTGATAGATTATTTTCAGTAACATTAAACGTATTTCCAAAAATGGAAAAATAATTGCAAACATTATCTCACGTTTTCCTTTAAATACAATTTTTACTGGTCTTCTTTCAAGTAAGTCAAAAAAATCGATGACTATAATTATATTTTGTAATAAATATTACATATCTTTAATAGATTGAACAGTAATGCAAATAATTAAATATACCGCAATTTCATCATGAAATAAATTAATGTCAACATTAAATAACACAAAGATGGAAGCTGAAAATTAAAAATGGGTAAAAATAAAATAGCAAACAAAACAAGTATTTTTCATGCTGCTATTTTTGTATAAAAAGAACAATGAAAATATGATATTATGCATTCATGTCATATGAATACAGATCGAAATTATGTTTTCTTTATAATATACTGCATTTTTAAATTCCTAGTATTTTTATTCGTAGGATCGGGAAAACATAAGTTATTTACAGAAACATTGATTTAATTCTTTGTTCACACAACTTTAAATAACAATATATTATCTAACATTTGTAGGTGTTTCCGTATCCTCTTTATGTAGGGTGCCTCATGGCAATGGTGGTGATAATGAACAAAATGCCGTCGTAGCGAGAAGATTACATACACAATGCAAATTAAATGTCTCCGGAGGGAAGCATTATGTTTTTCCGTTTTTGTTCGCTGATCCAATATTTATGAAAACAAGAACACAATTTTAAAATGTTAAAGCAACAAAATATTATACATATGCAAGTGTTGAAGAAAATGGGGATGAAAAGTACTCGTAAAAATGATAGGGGCATAATTAGTTATCGCCTGTATATATAATATGATACATAGGTTAACCATGACGTTTCAAAGGACTCAGTAAAATCCTATTTAACCACATAGAATATATCTTAATGACGATTAATAACTCTATAAATCCCTCATATCCATTAGCGTATGCATTGGAAGCTATGTTTTAATATATATTTTTATAGATATATCGTAAGAAGTAGAAACAAATTCAGATTCAAACCATAACTGAAAAAGAGACCTTAAAAATAATATTTTCTCCAAAAGTCTCAGGAATTTTGGTTCAGCGGATAGTTAATATTTAATTGACCAACGACGTTAAAATTTTGAAAGAAATTTATTCCCGGTGATTTCTATAGCATATTAGCTATTTTCATGCTTCGTTGAAAAAATATTGAAATGATTAGACACCATTGTTTTAACTTACTTTTAAGCATTTATTAAGTCAATGGAATAAGTTATTTGTGTAACTTTTTTGTTTCGTAAATCACAATTTAAATTACATGCTGACGAGAAGTAGAAATAAATTTTAAAAATACACCGAGTAAACAAAACGTTTAGATAAAGACTAAGATAGGGAATGGTGAAGTCATCTTAATGATACTTATTTTATTCTAAGAGTAACTCTAGGGGCATCGTATCAAAAGACCATTAAATTTAGATGTTCACAACTCGCTTATTTTTAAAAATATTAATAATGTTTCGCTACCCATCTTCAATGAACCTATATTTTTAAGGCATTTGAATTGAAATAATTTCAGTAGGCATATTCAGAATTGATTTATACATATCTTATAAGAGTATAGAACAATATTTTTGATCCGAAATATTAAATCTAAATCAGACTTAAGTTTTAACTGGGTCTCAATGTCTGAAAATAATTGACTAAATATTTGTGGGCACTATCAACGTAAATGTTAATTGCTTATGATAATCAATTGCGAATTAATTATTAATTTCTTATGAAAGCCTTAAAACAAAAGTTTGTGTCAATAGATGTCAATAGATTCATCGTTACATCGTGTACCGTATTACGAAGTATTGAAAATGTAATTAAAAAAATAATACTAAAATCGATTAGAGTAATAATTTTGTTTTGTCTGTGCTTTTCCTTGAAACTCAAATTTATGGCTGGATTCTAATTTATCCATGAATTAATATCATTAATCTTAAAGAGGAAAACTCGGCGTATTTCAAAATAAATTTTGTGATGCTTAATTGATATTGATTTATAACAAGTTGTATTGGTGGAAAATAAATATGTTTTGAGTAATAAATGTTACACCAAATTAAATCTTGTTCATGTACATTATTCATTAATAACTTGTTTACTTAAAATGGTCCGAATGTTTACTCTACAAATCATAAAAAAATATATTAAACACTATGGTGGCCAGACTTTCGCAAGGACTTTTGCGTCTTTTCATCGAGTATGTAGTAGAGATCAGTTAATGAAGGTCAGATGAAAAATGTCATGTCTGTAATTGATACCAATAACATATTCACATAAGAATTAAATGAAGATTAATATTCTAGAAACAAAAAAGACTATTGCATTTAATAACTCCAATACTTTTTAAACATAGCCATCTTGTAATTGTCTCTATTCATTGTCTTAGTGATACAATTTGCCACATTACATCAATAATTTATTAACGATTTATTTCCTAATCCACGATATGGAATTTTGAGAAAATTTTATTTGAATGGAATATATAGTTCTTTCAAAAAATATTTTCGAATTCTTATTACGTACTAAATAATTATTAATTTTGAAATTTGTGATAAATACTGTAATGAAAGGTCATATACCTCAAAGATTAAATTCCAAAAACAAATGATTATCAAACAACAACGCAAGTTAAATCAATCGTAAATCAACATATTTTTTTATAACACATATTTTCCCATAGAACTTTTTAAACCAAGATGAAAAAAAAAGCACATTGTGTCCCGCTTTAACATCTATACACAGATATAATACAATAATATCAAAAACTGGCAGTTCCGAAAGTATCATCGTGAAAATCACGAAATACGCGAAAACACCTGGAACGGATTTTATATAGTGTTACATTCATATGATGTAATTTTAAGTAAATTTTTAATCAACACGTTGTACCTGTTGAATCGAGTATTGACAACTAGTTAATAATAAAAAACATAGATATATAAATATATATATATATATATATATATATATATATATGTATATATATATGCATATAAATTACACTATTAGTGTACTAAAAATTAAATATTAATATTACTTTTATTAAAAAAAACATAACTAGTGAGAACACGAAAAAGAAATATTTTGACAACATTTTCTTCAAAAGAAACTCTTATCAAAAAGATATAAAATTTTTAAAAATCGATAACAAAACAAAGAATTAAAAATAGAGTGTCTTGAACGTAAACCCATTAGATTAGTACTATTTAAGGAACAGTTACATTTGGAATTGCACGAAAAACACAAAAATTGACTTGTGCCAATATGTCAAAGTTACTGTATCTCTCGAAATATTTTTTTTACTAAATTTCCTTTTTTTTTTGTAAAAACCGTCATTAAATTTGAATACAACTGCTGAGATTTAGTTGCTTGTTACTGATTATATAATTTAGATGTAATGCAAAATTGTGGGATGGTGTCCAATAAACTCTCCATCTCAGTTCATTAATAAAATCACTTTTCAATTATATATGCACCATCATCATTTATCACTTACATTCAGAATGTGTATAGATATTTTTTTATGGTTTTCAATAAAAAAATTGGGTATGGACTGATAATAGTCGGAGGATGAGAAATCCGAAAAGTATGATAAGTGACGAAGTAGAGTCCACTCAAACGAATGTATTTTTTATCGCGTCACTTTTACTACGTGGGGTCTGGCAATTTGTTTGATTTGCAGGAAGTTTAACAATAACTGCGCTCCATTATTCATATCAAATATAGGCAGTAATTTTACTATTAATTGGAAGAAGTTACCAGTATATAATTCAATTTATACTTAACCACACAGGTAGGTGTACCATTTCCTCTAGCTCCTAGCTATTGCCTCCAATACAAATAATTAACTTATGTTACACACTTTTCGTTTCGTGTAATATTATATTATAGTCGATCACTAGTGCGGAGAAAATTCAGTAATTTCCAGATCGCAAATGCCCTCTTTAGATCTCGAGATATATTACTTCAAGTGGTGGTCAAATGTAATATGTTCTTTTATTTCAACAAAAAATATAAAATATTTTTTATATGTGGTAGCATGAGTGTAGCTATTCTACTTAATATAAAGTTGATTGGGGTTTGCTCAATAAGGCTTTTTATTTTTTTTAAATTGATTTAGGACGTGCCTCCGAATGAGGATTGTTGGGGAGTTTAAAATTTCTTGCCTTAAATCTTTAGAATCAACAACTGTCTCTACCACAGAAAAGTACACAATCACCCATTAATATTTGTATATTATATATTGTTTGCTTGCCTTTAGATTTAAATGGTATTAATGAAACGAGAGCGCTGCAAACCTTGTTCGCGAAATTCCTTCCTTTTTTGTTCTTTACTCAACGAAACTCGATTGTTAACTGAAC
Organism: Druceiella hillmani; assembly: GCA_039881145.1. Classification (NCBI taxonomy): domain Eukaryota; kingdom Metazoa; phylum Arthropoda; class Insecta; order Lepidoptera; family Hepialidae; genus Druceiella; species Druceiella hillmani. The sequence goes on from JAYKKI010000103.1 coordinate 3,939,891, forward strand.
AGAAATTAGAACGAAACTCGGAATAGAGTCGAAGTACTGATCTGTAGTGATTCTACTATGATAAATCTTATTAATAACACAGATATATAACTAATAAAGATATGTAAATATTAAAATATGTAATAAATTCTTTTATAACAGGGAGTTTGATTGATCCCTGTTCGGTTTTCCGAAGAACGGCAACAATAAACGATGTCCTTTTTCCAAAACAACTTGATATACCAAACTTTACAAATACAATGTAACTTGGAATCTTAACATTCAACACATTATTTTCAGTTCAAAAAGCGTGTTGTGAAAATAGGGCCATTTTAATTATATAAAATAAGTTAATATTGACACCTAAAATCATAAATACTAAAACTAAAATAACAAGTAGTATTATTAATTGAATCCGAACGTCGCCGAAATATCGAGATAATCCTTCGTAATAATTATTATCCCGGTTGTGACAAACTTGCGGTCAACTTCCTTTCGTATGATTGCAGCTTATCATATCAGCAGAAATGTCACGAAGCAAAGTAATTTCGACATTCTTGCATTATTGCCTGTCACCCATTTCACCCAAGTCTTAGCCTGAAAGGCCCGCTTGACGCTTTGCTTAAAGATTTTTTTATTGAAAAGGAAAGGGAAAACAAATGTTATACCGGTAGATGTAGATGGAATACGGTACTCATTCTAAATTTTGATATTTTTCATACAATATTGTGAAATATAAGCTAATTAAAAACCAGTCTTGAAAAAAATTCAAAAATTGATTAAAAAATAAGCCAGTTATAGGCTTCTAGATTTGAAGATACGGATAGAGTTGGGTATATCCCTGTCTCTTTTTCTCTTGTATAATATAATGTGCAATATTAGAAATGACCTCACAACACAGTATTGCCGTCTTTATTTAAAGGTTAAATTTAAACTTTTATAACTCGGTTAATTTTAAAGATTACAAAAAAAATTTTCACTTTTCATCAGCTTGTACCTTGAAATTATGATTAATGAAATAAAAAAAAATTAGTCAAATACCCAATTACGTATATTATTTATGTTAACCTCATTAAGGTTGAAGTCCAAAACTACGTTCGTGTTAGCTTGCTGTAGGCTTTGAAATATATATTTATATATATATATATATATATATATATATACATATATATATATATATATATATATATAAATATATATATATATATATATATATACACACATATATATATATATATATATATATATATACATATAGAAAATTAGAAATGCTTTACGTCTGTGGATGTTACATAAGAGAACGGTGTCATAGTTTATTTCACCTGCTTAGAGCGCGCTTGAATATCCTACAGCGTTCATTAGTGTTTCAAAACTGGAAGTTATTACTAGATGAATCCAATTTAAATTTAAGGCAAGCGCCTCCTAAACACCATTTAAAAAAAATATTCCAACTAAATTATTTTTGTCGTCCTTCACGCTCTAAAAATGCATACTAACACCCATTTGTCTGAACTAAACATTTTGTTTGCTGAGCCTCAAATATTGTTCATTTAATGGCTTAGTTGAACAAGAGTAATGGAGAACTTTTAATTTAGTGTATACATTTAAACTGAATGTATCCAGGAATCCATTGAAAAAGTAAATAATATTTCCTGTCTTGATATTAACACGAGAAATATTACGTTAGTTGACATATTAACACGAGAAATATTACGTTAGTTGATGCCTCCGATACTGTGTCTTTTTGCTTCTTAGTTTTAATTAGGTTGAAGTTCTCTGTGTGAAATCTATAAATTGAATTTCAGTAGAGACACATACTAGTTTGAAAACGCTTGCTACGTCTAACAGACTAAACTTTTATTTTTGCTGTTCGCGTAGCGTTTTATTTATTCACGAAGCAATTCGTTCAGTTGATGTGGCGTGTACAGATCCGCTCAGAATACAATTCCATTTGACGGTTGGCACACGAAATAGGTTTTCAAAACACTTTATAGGTTTCAGATGAGCTCTGGGAATTGGTTTAGGACATTTATTTTCAGTATCGAGCAAGATTCGTGAATAATTTAGTGAGCTTCGTGGTTAGAATATTGAATTTACTAAGCAGTAAGATACATATTATATTCATATAGTTATTGTTTACTGAATAACTGAAATTTAAATATTTCATTGTAATTTATTTAGGTCATGTAATCGTTACATTTATTAAAAATAAAAGAAATTTTGCCGATACAGAACAAAGTGTTTATGAAGATCTGTTTTCCAACAGCTGATTTTTGCTACAAAATATATTTCGGGTACTTAAATACATGTAGTTTAATTTTTTTTGCACCTTGTAAAATTCAAAATGTTGGATATAATTTATACCTTCTTACTTATCTAATTACACATCCCATAAATGAGTATAAAAAAACCATCTACCTCAAAACGGTACATGCGCTAATTTGACATTTTCAATAATAATGTTTACACATAAATGAAACTCAATGTCTATTACTTTCTAGTAATGCAGAATAATTTCTTCACATGAGGTATTATATTATATAATCGGATTTATAATCTCGCTAATATGGGAGATAGCCTAAGAATACAAAATATCTAACAATCATGAATATACGTAAAATAGTGATGGTAAATTAATACATAGAACTATGCCTTAGAGATAAAAAGACCTTCCAAACCCTCCGAACAAAATTGCGTTCTATGGAGAATTATTACCGTACCGGTACAAAACTCAGTATCTGTAAAATTTCCCCTAAAATTACATTACCATAGTATGTACTTAACTACCATAGTCTAAGGATCGAATGCTTAATCTTTAATCACTACCTTGTTTTTGATATGCCATTTGTGTTGCCTTATTTATTTATACCATGATGTTACATATATATATATATATACCATGATACCTCTGATTTTCTAGTGGTCTATTTATTTTTTATACGTAAACTATATTTTTTTATTTATTTGTCACTGTCTGTATCAATACTTACAATCTGCCACTACCATAATATTTGTCAATTGATATGGTGTGTTTGGCTACAACAAGGTGTTCCTACAGCAACAAGTCCACAAACTGCATACTTAGTTTTTGAAGTGTCAACTTTGACAAGAGCCATATCTTAAATTTATTACGTAGATTTAAAAAATATTTGTTTACTTAGCTTTGCTACAGATAAATAAAAATACATAAATATAATAGCATTTATCACAAAAAAAAAATCAGCGAGTGTTTAATTTAATTTATATATAATACAGGTATATATGTAAAATAGAAGGCATATTTCAAAAACACCATACTCACCCAAAGTTGTATTTTAAAAATACAAATCTGAATAAATTAAAATAGTTGTTTATTACTTAAGTGACCTTTTAAATATATAGTTTCGCATACTAACATTTCGTTTTTTACTGACAACAGTTAAGATGATATTATCTCTCTCCTGACATTACATCTGCACTCATTCTTATACTTATTTTGTTACAAAGATGGAAAACTAACTTATTTATTATTTCAGACAGTAATTCTTTATTTTTTGCATATGCATTCGACGTTTGCAAACTATTGCCGCTAAAACCAAGATTTTATCCTTTAAATTCAAATACATGAGTAACACATCTCATCACTTGATTTTATTTTGTTTTTTTTTATATTTTAAATTTAAGTTTTTTAGTTGCAAAGAAATTGACACAACGAAAGTTTAAGCAACAATGTGATCAAACCGGCGTAATGTTTATGAAACTAAAAGAAACAGATAATTTAAGCTATCTATAAAAATGCCTATTGTCAATTTTAGGTACACTATAGTAATAATAAATATTCTCATAAATTTCCGTACATTGACAAAATGTTTGTTTAAAAATTATTAAAATTCACTTAAAAACATACAATACCCCAGCGCCAATGTAGAACACGGAATATATTCAGATTGATAATCCAATGTTATTATTCTATTGGGAGTTGAAATATTCTAGTTTTAAATAAGGCAAAATTATCAATAGGGATAAGAAATATTGTAACTGCCCAAAAATACTCACATCACCAAACAGAAATAACGAAATATCAAGAATTTCATTAAATATTTTCAGAAAAAAGTATTTTATCAGTCTCATGAAAAATTCGATATACGTAGAATTTTTTTTAAAAAATTATAATTTAGTCGCCGGGTGCCTAGAAAAGTGACACATGACAATATTAAATGGAATGCAATATTAACGTCTAATAATATATAAATTAATGCATATAATAAAACCGTTGATAGTGTCAATTTTCGACGATGCAGTATGTTGTTTCCACGGCCATGTCTCGTATTACATAAAATAAATACCTTAACTTAAACTTTATCATAAAATATACTACCTAAAATTTAATTGTAGTGTGTAGCTATGTACTCCGATTGGTAATAAGTGAACGTAATAATAATATGCAGGCAACGCTGTTAATCTTTGCTACAAGTAGACACGAATTTTTTGATGAAAGAAGTTGTACTAATGGACATAGCCTTCTATATAAGAATTCCTTAATTTAAGATATTTACAAATATGACAATATGAAATGAATAATTTCTGAATGAGTTTTGTATCACTATAAATATAAGAATATTAATTTAATTAGGATTTTATTTTGGAGCTACTATTCTATAAGTTTTAAAGAATAGTAGCTCTTATTCATAAAAAATATATTATTCGTAAAAGCTCTTATTCGTAAAGAAAACATAATTTTGTAAGATATTGTTATTGGTTAACTTCAAGTATACATAGAAAATAAAAGGGAAAATAGAATTACGTAACTTTTAATATTACCTTTGGTCGAAATATATTTTGTCCTGACCAAAAACGTATTTTTGGATAAGTAGTCCTTTTGTCGAACACATTTTATTCCATAGCAATTTTTCGTCTTTTATCTTGGAAAGTTACTAGTGGTAAATTTATTTTCAAATTCGATGCTCTACTACTATTTTTTAATTTTGTAATATTTCTACTTAATTCAGCTGGACGTATCGAGACTAGTCTAGATAAGTTGATTCAAATTTATTTCTAATGTCTAATTTGTCAAATAGAGACCTTAGAAATAAATTCTAGTCAAATTATTTTATTGTTATTAAATAATTACCAAAAGTAAGACATATAGTATAATAGTTATTTGCTTACAAATAGACTTTACTTAGTAAATTCTGATTTAAATTGATACTGTTCTAAACTAATTAATTTAAAATATTTCAGTACTGATTTTATCCTGACACAAAACGCACTCCCGAAATATTTACTTATTGCTTTTGTAAATTCCTGAAATTAAAAAATTCTTATGGACAAGGCTACGTTATGTCCATTAGCGACGTACAGCTCATTTCATCGCAAATTTCGTGTCTACTTGGAGCGAATATTAACAGTGTGGCCTCATATTATTACGTTGAAGGCAAACGTCATCTTCATATAACTCTCTTTACCTTATTATCAATCAGAGCAAACTGTTGTTAAAATTAACCTTTTGATAGTATATTTTACTGTAAAGTTTTATTTAAACTTTACTGATTTCATTGCAATATGAGACAAACTAAATATGAAAAATTATAATCACTTAATAGACCAGTAATTTAATAAATCGGTTCTTTCTTAATACACATACATTCGGGATTTTCTGTTACTTCGAAATAATAGGAAAACTAACGCCGAGGTGATACCGTGAGTATTTCACAATTGGCCTATTCATGTGACGTTTATTTTTTTTCATCCATTTCTTTTCACTTTGGTTACATGAATTTTAAACTTGTACGGATTTCGTTAATTTATATGTATAGGTATAATTAAAAAGATAAACATGTATGTTAACATTACTTATCATAGTATATAATTATAAATGCAAATATTAATAATTACGATCTATAATAAATGACAATATATTTCACTTCTTAATTTTCTATATTTCCCTACTTTAATTTTATTACTATTAAATCAACAACAATCGAAATTTATACAAAATAAAACTTAAAGTTGTTTTACAATTTGTTCTCAGGGTTCTGTAATGTAACAATAAATCCTTTTAATATCATCATGCCCGTATGTCGACTTGTTACAGCTTTAAACCTGTATGTCCTTCCATCGGCTTTTTTTCTTTGATTTCCATCGGTGCAGTTTTAGAATGATACGAATGAAATTTTACAAAATATTGCATATAAAGAGCTCAATGCAGATGTAGCAAATTGTTGAAAATGACATTAACCTTATATATATTTAAGGGGGGGTGAACGTTTTCATTTACGCCACGTATCAAGTATTGTCTTATTCAATTGATCTTTTCTCTAATTCCACAATGATCAACTTAAAAAAACTTATTCAATTGATCTTTTCTCTAATTCCACAATGATCAGCTTAAAAAAACTTATTCAATTGATCTTTTCTCTAATTCCACAATGATCAGCTTAAAAAAAACTTATTCAATTGATCTTTTGAAAAAAAACTTATTCAATTGATCTTAAAACTTATTCAATTGGTCTTAAAACTTATTCAATTGATCTTTTCTCTAATTCCACAATGATCAGCTTAAAAAAAAACTTATTCAATTGATGTTTTGAAAAAAAACTTTTTCAATTGATCTTTCAAAAACTTATTCAATTGATCTTTTCTCTAATTCCACAATGATCAGCTTAAAAAAAAATTAAAAAAGCTGATTAGAAATTTTCAATTAGATCACCTTAACTTGTTCTAAGAACGAGGAACCTGCATGATAACTGTTTAATAACTTTGTTAGGCTTATAATTGAAAAGGTATTGTTCTAAAAATAAAACGCGTTATTTGCTAGTAAAACTAGATGCAGAACATAAGTTGTAATTCGCCCTGAAACACGTCAAATGTCATGTTGTGTGACGTCACACCACCTACGCATCCTGTCAATAGTGTCGGAAAAGTTTTGCAAAATATCTATAAAACACCTAGCTTTAAGACATAACCAATTTATCTGGGAAGGCACACTTGCTTGAATGAAACCGAGTTTTTATACATTGGTAATAGTCGGCTATGCGCCCGTGGCGTAATTTACATGGCAAGTCATGAATTAGGTGTATTTTAATTAATTTCTTGTTCTGTATGTGAAAGTTTTATATTTGTTTCCACGAGTACGTGCACGAGTCAAACCAAATATTTTACTGCGTCTAATAGGTTAGTGAAAAGGCCTTCAAGTGTTTAATTGTGCAGGTGCGTTGAAAATGATTCAAAAATGTTAAATATTGAGAATGAACAATGAAATCACCTATTGCTTAAATATATATCTGAAGATTAAGAGAGAAAAGAATAAAGCAGTACAAAAAAATGAAAATTAAAATGTGGAAAGAAATTAGCATTATCTTATCGGTGGCGATCCTTAAATTATTTTGCCAAAAAAAATCAAAATTTATCGAAGCATGTCTCCAAAAAGTCTTGGCCCAAGTTTTCCTTTAACAATTTAGTCTTCATTAGATGGAAGATGAAAAGAAATTCTAGTTCTTGCAGAGTTTTACCGCATAAGTGTATCTACACTACTTTACCGCATAAGTGTATCTACTCATTCATCTGAATGAGTCAGATTTTTACGTCTAGATTTTTTGAATATTATATCTATTATTATATTGAACTTGGCCTCGGTGGATAGTTTTGATTTTATCATAGTAAAAACTGGAATTTTTAAAAGATAACATTTAAGTGGTCTCATAGATACTATGCACACGATTTATCAAAACGATAGATAAATATAAATATGGTGGCGTGTATTCCTTTTCAGTATTGTAAAATTATATCATCTTAAACATTTATCCTTAAAACAGTTTGTAAAATTTATTAGAAAATTAATTTCAATAGTTGTCAAGCTGGGTGCATGAAGGTTTTGTAGTTTTATGAATATAGACATACAATACAAATATATAAGTTGAATTCTGTACATGGCAACTATTTTTAAATGGGTGATTGCTTTAGAGTAAAAAATGAAAAAAGAAGCCAAAAAAACTTGTTTTTAGAAATTGCCCATATCTGTCTACTAATTTTTTTTTTCAATCACGATTTCGCGTCATGGACTACTGAATGGATTTTGACGAATTTCGGTACGGTAATATTTCATGCCTTCAAAAAACATACAGGATACTTTTTTTTTAGTATAACCGATTTATAAAAGGCCTTAGTGACGTGGTGAATATTATGGTATTCGTAGTATCAACGCCATCTATTATCATTTTTGATAAACTTTATTCTAATAACTATATTACGGTATGGTACTGCCGGTGCGGTTTATTAGCATGTTTGGTAAAATTTATGCTAATAGAATCCTGCAAAGAAAAATTTAAAAGGAAATAAATCTAATTACTTTTCTTATTCCGAAAGCCATGCAAACATAGTCTCTGGCTAAACTAATATATCAACATAACAAAAACCGAGGTTGCATTTTAAAAAAATTTTTCCCGAAAATTGGAAGAACTGAATTCTTATGAGACAATTTTTTGTTCCCCTGCCTTTTAAAAAATTAAAAAAAAACAAGCAATTGGCCTAGTATTAACAAGATGAAAAATTAAAATATTTATTTACTTACTTTAATCTAAACACTTTGTTTTTTAATTGATATCAAAGCAGTCTTCGCGATCAATCGACAAAACATAAATTTAATCGATTAGAAGCCTGATGTTCTCCAAAATATTTGGATATAATAAGGAAAATAAATAAATTATCTTAAATAAATAAAATGACTATTTAATAAAAACTTGACTTGAAAGTAAATAGAAACAGAGATCAGAAGAAAAAGAGATATGGAACTTTTGAGGCATGTTTGCTATATTTGTAAACATTTTGAATACTAATTATATTTTTTATTTTGTTAATAGTAGAGGATTGTGTATTGGAATATAAGGAGCATATGTAGGTTACCTGTTAAGACAAAGAACTTCCCTTCATCGGAAATAGGGAGAAACACGAAATTGGAAGTGAGTATGAAATTAATACCCTAGTTTGTGGATTATTTAATACCCTAAAAAGTAGTGAATTTTGTGCTAATCACGAATCTCTTAATTTTAATTGACTTATACTAGAAAATATTATTATGTTTTCTCCTTTTTAATTTGTATACTTCACTGTGGTTCATTAAACCTTTTTAAAGTTTTCTGTTGCCACATCAAATAAAAGGTAATCATTTAGGAAACAAAATACTATAAACGATACACTTTGTAAGAAGAATGTAAAATGAACCCACCAGCGTGCCTTGAAATATTAAAGTTACCAAAAAAAATAATGAGAACGGAAACCATGTGTGTATTATTAAAATAGCCAATTAATTATAGAGCCCAATTATTTCTAAAAGTGATTCCTTAAAAATTTGCTTACTAGTTAAAAAAAATGTTATATTTATTAAAAAACAACTCCTGGATCAAATACAAATTTGTAATCACTGATGCAATATTTAAGTAAAAGATACATGTACACAGAATAAAAATATATGAAAAGATGAAAACAAATCTTTTAGGCCTTAAACATTTTTCCTAGTTAAATGAGTACTGAACCCTGTTTTCTAAAAATTTACCATTTTGGATTCACTAAAAGCGCTATGTAATTATAAATTTATACATATTAATAAGACAATTTGTACATAATATTTGACGACAAAATTAATCTGGAAATATTTATATTTAAAATTCAGTCTATTGATATTCTACTTTACTGGAAGGTGAATTCAAAAATACAACGTCAAATGTTAGTCATTAAATCACATCACCACAGAACGGGCTCTTTAATCGTAGCAATTTGTCAATGGTCGAGAAGCCTCAAATAGTTATTAATTACATTTTTACGTGATGTTTGTAACATGTCAATATGTAAGGGCCAAATTTTTCATTTTGGTTTAGCTGTATTTTTTTATATTTTATATTGATTCTATGTGATTCACATCTCCGGTGGTGAATAATTACTTAAAAGAACGTTCTTTCCGTCAGTTACAATACAAACGCTTTATGAGTTGCTTAATATGTCAATATGATCTGAAATTAATAACAAATTTCTAGGATATTTTCATGAATTATTAATAGAATGTTATTACTGACACCATTTATTCAATAGTCAGAAATTGATCTAAGAAATATATAATAGAATAGTGTTTACTTGTCACAAAATATCAAACATAAAATGTCAAGCAAATAATGAACGAAAATATAGATTTAGACGAAAAAATTATAAATTTAAACCAACAACAAATTCTCAGCACTTTTTGAAATTTGAAGTATAGTACGTGTTTTAAAAATCTTAAATAAAATTTTGCAAGTAGAAGATTGGCAAGATTGGCAAGTAGAAGAGATATTTCAATCAGTATGGCTCATCTACATATAGTGGAAAGAATTTAATCCACCATCGCTTATCATCGCCATGGGCGATCTAGTAAAACCAAACCAATAATAAGCAGCAATTCTATAACCTGAATCTGTTGCTAAAAACATCTATGGCAAGTACCGTGGGAAACGTAAATCTGGTGGGTGAAAGGAGGGTCTCTCCTTCGACAATTTCGTGGTTTGTCGTATATCATAAAGCACGTAACCCAAGAACATTCTCAATGTTACCGATCCACTTAACACTTAGTCTGTAACAGGATTTCGCCTCGTCTTCCTGTGTCTCTCGTGTCTGCCTCGGCGACATAAGGCCAATTTAATTACAATTTCTCCACAGAGATTTTTTCTCTATTAAAATTGTTTATGTCATGTGTTATATATTTTATTCCATTACCTGTTTTCTAACATATTCAAGACGTATTTATTTTTCAAACTAAAATAGAAATTTTTCACCTAGGTAGTAATTTCATTCGAAAAGTGTAAATAATATTTTTTTAAAAATTCGTAGGTTTTATGTCAAATGGTACGTCATGAACGTACAGATATTATTTGATTCAGCATATATATAACAATGCTTTTCACTTAATTAAATACACTTATTAAGCTTTTTTCTTTTTAATATTATTATTTTCACTAGGTTTATACGTAATAGGAAAGAAAATAATATCGAAATTTTTCTTTAGCATAAATTAAACCGGGGTAATTTTTTTTACAAAAATCGAAATATTTGCTTCCGTACAGAAATATACTTATGTTGAAAACTTTGAAATACTCTCAAACCATTTTTAAACGAAAATACTATAACTGTCAGCCTCAATGACTTAAAATGCTTGGCTAGTTTTCAAACGTTACACTAAGTGTAATCTGTAATGTAATTTAGAAGAATTATTGAGTATGGTATAAATTAATTTTTTTTTGTATTTTGTCCACCTTTACAAATATAGAATTTGGAGTTCATAGATGACAGCTATCCCAAAAATCTCAAATGTTCTATATATCAACGATATGTACTCTTAACCAAATATGATTTACTGAGTAAATAATGCTTAAACAATACTCGTCTACGAATTGAAACAAGTTGCTCACAGTGAGATTTTATTCAACAAATAAAACATAGATTTTAGTTTAACTTCACGTAACTTTCTGAGAGATACTTCTGTCATGAAATTTTTAAAAAATATGTAGAAATGCTAATAATTCAATTGAATGCCTTGATTTCTATTAATTTTTTAATACTCTTTGCGCTTTAGAACTGGCGTGTTTAACATAAGACGGTTAACATGCTAGTTAAAACTATCCTGGATGTAGAACTGTTTTATGAAACCCGTTGCTTAAACCGTGGTTTAACCAACAGTTTACGGTTCGTTTAACATTAAACCGTAGTGTTCTGCTTTCTATTTAGTCCTTATTTATTGATAATTTCAACAATCGAACCATTTTTATCTCAATCAAATTCTCATCCAATTTGCTCACAATTTTTTGCCCCGCAATTAATCTGCAAGCATCATCGACTGCATATTCTCTGTCTAAATACATAAATTATCACCACTTTCTTCTAGGACATGGTACAAATTTCTACTTGACATGGTACAAATGTCTAGTTCGAAATTTATTAAAGTTGATGTTGGAAACTATTAATTTTGTTAAAAACAGTTTTCTAGAATCATGAATAGACAAAACTACTGATACTGCGGTATAGAAAAAGCACCCTAACAGAGAAACATTTTTAAAAGTTATTAAAATTAAAGAAACAATTTCCAAAATTGATACAAGAACTTCTTTTAATTATGCTTAATACAGTAGTTATAAAACTTACCTCGAAAGTTAAGAGCTCTTTAAGTTTCACTGGTAAAATAGTGATGAAACAAAGTTAATAATATAGGTTGGTGCCACTGTAAAGTTTCCTAATTATAAATTTGCTAGCGGAAAACTTGAGAAATATTTCACTAAATAGTTTAATTCCAAACTAATTTAGTTAATGGCCAAGAATTTTTAACCAACAGAGAAAATATGGTTTGGAAATTTGCACATAGTTTAACAATTTCCTTGATTGATGTGATTTCGTGCAAAATGAAAATGACAGTGTTAAATCACATGCTACGACACTTTTATCTGGTATTTATGAAATGAAAAACCCAATTTATTTAGCATATTCCTTGCTATGTCAGAAATGAATGAAAAATTCCATTGATCATGCAAATATACGAATAATGACGCTGCGTGGTTGTTATTTCACCTTTTTCAGTAACAGATTATCCAATGTTATGACAATTCTGTCAATCATAAATTCTTGATAGCATTCGTGATTTAGAATATTATAAAAAGACATTAGAATTTGTGTGCCAAATACGGCATTGCTAGATTTTCACGAATTGAGAATGCCTCTCTAAAATACCGTCAGCGATGCTTATTTCATTTATTCTTATTTATAGTCTTTTAGCACAGCAAATTATTTTGTTACTCAAAGATTCTTGGCAGAATTGACGAATTAAAAGATTTTTATTTTTAGTAAGCAAATTCTATCTTACATATAAATAAAAGAAATAACAGTTAACAAACTATTACCTTTCTCAATGTTCATTAATTCAAAAAACCTCTCTTGAAAACCTTAAAACTTCTTTTACGAAAATTTGGAATGGAGTTAGTTATAATAATTTATTTCATCTTACTGAATCCAGCATAAACTTAGCTTTCTCAAAAATATATTTAATTCCAAAATATTGGAATTTCGAAGCACTATAAATAAAACTAAACCTTTAATCTAGTATTCCTTTGAATGAGAAGAAGAAAGGGTTCTATCATTCGGCAAAAGAAAAAAAAGTTTAATGACGAACTGAACACAATATTTTAGCGATAAGTATATTCCCTGCCCTTAACAAAATAGCTGGAATTAGTTTTCTTCTTCACTTCTTTCCTTGATCGATTTTGATGGTATAATATTTTAAGTAAGTAATAGGCAGCGGCTCAGAATAAAACAGGCATTGTTGAAGATCTTGAAGAAGATACGAAACATCTATCTACTGCTACAAAAATATGATAGGTAAGTACATTAGAAAACTTTCAAAAAGGGCTTAAAATATATAACATGCACTGGCTTAAAATAAAAAGACCCAAAAAATGGACACTTGCATGAAAACCGTAACACTTTTTACGTAGGGAGAGTAATGTCATCGGTTTACGTAATTCGGAAATCTTCCGTTTTTAACTGACTGAGTTAAGTAGCTATCTAAACCTCACGCCTATAGTTTATTATAATCTCTAAAGCTTTGAGGCAACATTGGACTTTAATAAATAGAATAATAAGTAATGATGACAGTACCATTAGTAGAGTTTGTTTTATTCCGCGTGTTGTAAAATACCTGGTTCACAACAAGTAGAGTTTGAGAGAACAATAAATTTCAACGTATAGCCGAATTTTACCAGTGATGTCTCCGAGCCGAAGAATTAGAATTCTAAAAGTCTAAAACGTCATTCTAAGCAATTTTGTTATTCACAATTAAATGAAACAACGTGATGTAGTATTATTTCTACTTTCTTTAATTTCTTTACCACGACCTAGGTTTCGTTGTATTACATCTTTAGGTAATATAACGAAACCTAGGTCGTGGTAAAGAAATTAAAGAAAGTGTAAATAATACTACATCACGTAGTTTCATTTAATTGTGAATAATGAATTTCTGCAAAATTAACGCCAAATATATTCAATTTTATTATATTTTAAGGCAAATTATAAGGAATTCTAATTTATTGTAATTTTTGAATCGATTTTCATTGGATAATGTTTTTAGCTTCCTTCTTGATTATGTGATATTGTCTATCAAGGAAAATATTTAGAGGATTTTCTTTTTCGTCATATTTTTTGCAGTGATTGTAGTCATCGTATCAATGGTGTTGCACTTAAGCAATATGCTACAGCATATGACGCCATTCCTCTTTATGAGCTGTTTTCCGGATATAGTACGTTAGTATTCATTGCATTCAAATACTGTGTTATTTTTTATGGAATAATATTATATGGGCATTGCTAACAAAATGAAAAATATTTCAGGAAAGTATTACATATTAGAAATTATTTTATTATATAAACAATTTCAATGTAGCCTTTATGACAGCATATCAAGGATTAAAAAAAATTATGTGACATTGAATATCCTATGAATAAACTAAAATATTTACCTTAAATATGTTTGGAACAATTTCCGTAAAATATTTAGTTACTCCAAAATCATTTATTAACAATTTATTTTGTTCTTTCTCAAAAAGTTCTTATGATCCTTAAAATCTTGTGGCCCTTTCTTATAGTCCTTAAATTTTTTACCCGATCACGACAGAGGAAAGGTTATGAATTTCACGGGCTGTGTATATGTGTACGTATGTATTTCAGTAATTTTGTTCCCTTGTACGGATTAAATTACTAAATTCATTTCAACAAATCGTGTGAACTAAAATGCATCATGCTCCAGAGAGTGTCCTAGGGTATATAATGTCATGGATTTTACAGGCTACGTATGTACATACATAAGAATGTCAGTAAGTTTGTTTCCTCGTATAGTATGAACTGATAAAGTGATTTCAACAAGTGAGGTATCCAGAGAGTATCCTAGAGTATATAACATTATGAATTTCACAGGTTGTGTAAGAAAATATTTCGTGCTTTTTAGTTATTTTTTTTTTAGTCAGTTTTTAGTTTTTGCTGTTGAGCCTTATTATGTATAGAGCTAATGTTGTTTGTGGCATATTTCACACATTGAATGTAAATAAATTATATATCTTACTTTTATCATTTAGTATTAGATACTTAAGAAACTTTTAAAAAAATCTTAAAAATAAGATATCTCTTAAGTACACTTAACAGATGAAATTAATCTTAACTAAGTTTAAATATTAGTATATTAAATATTTAATTCGCGACTTTGAATTTTTTAAGGGTCAAATTTTGGAAATACATTTTTCGTCGTCAATTTTCTTTGCTTACTAAAAAACATATTTTTAAAATTTGTAAATTTTCCAAATAATTTTCCTAATGTTTGTAATACACCAATTTACTAATTTACTAGCAGTAAATGTAACTAACTTACTAGCTAGATCTAATTTACTAGCAGTAAATATAACTAACAAACAACTGCTTCGATCATATTATCCATTTTTATCTAAAAGTGTTTGCTGTAAATTTAATTGAAATATACTCTAAATCACTCTATATATATATATATATATATATATATATATATATATATATATATATATATATGTATATATATATATATATATATATATTTATATCACTCTGTTTATTGCGGTTATCGATAGGCAAATATTAAATATTTTAATGTAAATATTTATAAGTCTTGAGATATATTTGAATAAATAAATTGAATAAAACCGGATGACTATATATTATATTAAAATATATATTACTAAAAATTAAAAACGAAGTATCATCCATCATTTTTTACATGCATAATTTAAAAAAAAACAGGTTTCATGTTTTAATTTGAATCATAATTTTTTTAGCTACCAAATTCCGTGAATTTCCTGCCTAATATTGAATAACCATAATTAAAATGACCATAACTACTCATATCAATCAAAATAACAAATTATTTTATATAATAATCCGAATAACCTTCTTTCATTATAAATGACATGAAGTGCTTTTAGGAAGTTGGAAAATAAAAGGTAAACAAACCGCGATAGTAATTTTAAACTTTCAGCTGAAATTCTTTGTTTAATTACAATGAAAGCTTTGGATGTGGCTTTAAATAAAAGGTTCAAATTATTACATTTCCTTTGTCTTCCGTATAGTGGAAAATTTATAATTATTACGTAGACTTATAATGATGATAAATTCTGTGTAACAAATGATAATTAAGTGCATTAATTTGGTCTCAGTTCATTGTTGAAAGTAACTAACCCTCGTTTTACTTCAAGTTGAATTGAAAGCTTTCGTGTGTACGAGATTTACAACTTTTGATGTTAATTTTAATCAAAGCGCAGTGGGGGAGCGCAAGTGATATAAGTATTTATTAACACAATATCTCATAATTCGTAAAATTATGTTTGCCTCTTTATTTTTCACAGAACCAATTTCATTTCCACCAATTTTAATAAGGATATAAATATGTTTTGTTAAGCTACTACTTGTGCCTCACGATTTAACTCGCGTAAAGTTTGAAATAAGAAAAATTTGTTTTTCTCCCTAATATATTGTTCTTGGTTACAACTATTAACATACCAAATTTCATTAAAAATCAGTCTAGTAGATTTTGCATGTTTGATGCACAAAATACCATACAGACATAAATTCTAAAAAAAAAGGTTTTCCGGCTTCTATTGTCATTCCGAATGCAAAATAAATCATTCTTTTAAAATAATTTCCATGTACAGAATTCACTCTCTTAAAATGTTATTATATGTATAAATAAGTAATGCTTATTTGAAGAATAAAATTATTTCCAGGAATTAATTTTAGATAGACTTTATAACTATAATATATTTATATTTCTTTAATAGTGAAATTTAAAATTGGGACTAAAACTCAGATTTGTTAGGTTCATTTCAATATTTAACCTCTAAAAGGGTAACAGTTCGTTTCGCAATAACTAAAAGATAAATTTTACTTATCTAAAATAAAGAAAATAAGAAGACAAACGGATCCCAATCAACTTTCGAAAAGAGATTCGTTCAGTATTTTACTGCAAATAAATTCTACGTTTCTACCTCCAAGAAGCGTCTAGACGGGATGCGCTGTTTCCGGCACAGATTTTTGTAATTTCCCCTAATCCAGTTAGTAAACAATATCGTGATATACAAAGTTTCACTTCAGTAACCAAGTCATAATATTTTTTCGTATTGAGTTGTAATATTCCGAAGATCGTAGCAATTTTGTTTTTATATTTTTGCTTATTATATATTATACTATATTAAAGCATTGACGAACTGTTGTTTATGCCATAATGCATTTATATTAACGAAATTCTAATTTCAATGATTTTATATTAACAAAATTCTAATTTCACGAGCCTTCACTTGCGTGTAATAACTCGGTTAAATATTTTTTATTATTTTGTAATGGGATGCGGAAAATATATTATTTACATTCTCATACAAAAAGTTCTTGGATTCGATTAAACAAATACAACATAGTTATGTTCATCAAGTGTAATATCGTTAAAATCATACATTTTTTACAATTTTCAATAAAGTATTAATTGTCGGTGACCAATCTATAGTTTTGCAACACCTGTGATCAAACATTCTCAAAAATGTCACAATGAAACTGCAATAAAAGCATCATTTAGCATACAATAGATCTTCTTGTTGACGTCTATGTTTTGTGAGAATAAACAATATGAAATTAATTTACGATTTTTTTAGTATTTAATAGAAATGGTTTCCTGACGTTCCTTTACAATCAATTTATCGATTTAAGTTCTTAATTTTATTGGAAAAATTTGGAGATAATTGGTGTAAAATTATTGTGATATTTAAAGCTAGAAAGAAACTAAATTTAATAATGCTCAGAAACCACTTGGCACACTGAAAAAAAGATAAACATTATGTAAACCATCCATAAACCAGATTTATGGTGAATAAGCCAGACACCACTTAGATTCACTGAGCGACTTCCTCCATTTGCATCATTTCTGCAATTTAAAATATAAGGCAGGATATGAATAAGAGTAGTTAAAGTATAAAACCTGTGTATAAAATTTTGAAACTGAACATAGTGCGCGTAAATATTCGTAGTTATTTATTGCATAAAGTAAGAACTGTAATTTTTACTATGAACGTTTCATTCAGTCAAGGAAATCGGTTAAAAGACCGGCAAAATTATTATAAATTTTATTATTACTAATAATAAATTTGGTTGGATTTTATTTTAAGCATTAATTAAAAGTTAAAACTTTGATTACATAACGTTTCAGAGAATGAAACTTGACATAAATACTATACTACACCATCGGCGCAGCTAATTCGTCAAATGTGTGCATTTAACATATATCACATTTTCGAAATTTCCCTCAAAATTAAAATCTTATCACCTCATTAGTAAATGTAGATTAACAAAGTTATTACGTGGTTTTAGCTATACGACTTTTTCTTATTAATAAACAAGGAATTAAATTGTTCTAGCTTAAACCTTGTCTTTGTAAGATATACTTGACTAAACAATCGTGCCCCATAATTTAAAGTATAATTCTAACCTGAAAAATTGGTTTGAAGTTTGACATTACACGTTTGTTTTATAGACCGACTGTCGTTTTTGTTATTTTATATATAGTTTAAATTTTGTAAAAATATAGTTTTGGATAATGATATCGATTTTATAGAAAATATGGAAGTAGAAAAGGTAGAAAATGTGATTCATATGCGATAGGAGAAATTGCACAAATGCAGGAAAAATCCCGTGAAGACGTTCAATGACAAATTCAAGCAAAAATATAGATTTTCGGAAGAAGCCTTTCAATTTATTTTATATTTAATTGAAACCGGTATTCCACCATACCAACAGTCATTAACTGCAATACAAAGGTTGGTGTGTGGTGATATAAATAATTATTGTAATATGGCTTCTCTTACGTATTTCATTCTAATGCATATCTAGAAATGTATACTTGGTCATTTGATTGAAAAAAACAAGAAACATTTTACAACTAGCGTGACCCGTGCGAAGTCTTCGCATTATTTATTCCATTATGAAGCTCAGGTGACAGATCAAATAAATATTTTACTAAAATTGACATATAGAGGCGCAAGTATCAAAAGCATTGAGCTAAAGCGCCACTTTATTTATACGTGAGTGGATTTGAAATTAAACAAAAATTTTACCGACCGTCAATCACATTGACGTTGAGCCGTTATATGGCAGCATTGCTGTTTTGTGTATATAATTTTAATAATTAATTAATTTGCAAAAACAATAGCAATAATAATTTTTTTAGTTGTGGATGCCGGTAGAGCAAGCAATTATCTATAAAATGATCTATAATTTATGTGGATTAGTTGTGAGGTTTTTTCTAAAAAGGGAGTGTAACATCTTAACCTTAGCGTATTAATATATATTATGATAATCAAAACACCAAAAATCAAAAATATTTATAGCATATTTCGTCTACAAATTCAATAAGACTGCTCTGTTTTACGCACTATGAGTCAGTCTTCAGTCTCAATAATGTACAAGAGAGAATTCGACTACGCACCTTATAATCCAGATTTGACTACCAGTGATTACTTGCTTTTTAGTAGTTTAAAAAAGAATTTACGCAGCCGAAAATCAGTTGAAGGTGGCCGTAGAAAAACATTTTGAGGGCAACGTTGCTAACTATTTCTTCAGTGAGTTACAATTCCTTTTCAAAAGGTGTAAAAAAATGTATTCAATTTGTAACTGAAAATAAATTTGTTTGTGACCTTTTTTCTTGACTTTTAGTACCTTAGGTATTCAGAAATTTTCCGGTGGATATCATCACATTTGCCATTAAATTCTTTAACGTAAAATAGAAATGTCATAGTTATTGAAGACCTGGTATAATTATTTCTTTACATATATTAACGGCTGCTATTAAATATATAATCTACTTACACAGTTATAGAATTCGTTTGAATATAAGTGTGGCGAAAAAGTATATTTTTTTAATTATAACCATTTATGAATACAAAGACTCGTATAATTTAATTTTGGATTGTCTCCTTAAATTTATAGAAAACATTTAAATTATGAACCTAATTTATTCCATTAAAAATAACGTGGCTGAAATTAGGCAAAAATATTTTGCAAATTAAAAATATATACTTTAAGCTTTCTCTTCAAATCATGTTCTAACGTCAAATATATTAAACATAAAAAGTATATTTAAATCGTTTGATTTTCTTGTCATTCAGTAATTTCCTTTTTAATTTATAAAACTTGTAGCCTACCAAACCAATAACAAAGTAAAATCAAATAGTGTACATATTTATAGTGAAGCGAACTGTAAAAATTTAAATATCAATTATTAAGGTATATATGAATAGAGAGATACATAAAATTTCATAATATATGAATTGGAAGAAAATTAAAACTCAAATTTTTCCAATGACGATTTTAAATTGCAAGTCGATCTAACTTTTTAAAATTTCCATTTAAATTAAGTACGTGGTCTTTGAAATCCATAGCGTGTTTCGCTTTTGATGCTCCTTTATTTTCCATACAACTTTGTATGGAAAATAAAGGAGCAAATGTCTATATTTTTGGCTAAATTAAATATTGTAATTCCATCTGGTTTTCTGTAAAAAAATAAACATTGTCAAGATTTAAAACTTTCAGCTTTTCTTTTTTAGGGAAATGGACACAAGTTTGATAGTGTTATATCAAAGAATGATTATATTTATAAATTACACCAAAAAATCAGTTTCCTGCACGTAAAGCAAACAGAAATATTAGGCAGTTCAGTATCTTAAAATTATAAGCATTTTTTTCCGATAAATTCTCATTTAAATTTTTTTAATTTTCTCCAAGTAATTAGAACTAAATTTTACCGTTTCACTTCTATCTTCAATTTGTCTTCAACAGAAAATTTCTGACGCTTTTGAAGTCGCCGCCTGAGATGAAGTTGATGGCCCTTGTGTCAATTCCTTGTATCTAAAAAATAATGCATGCAACGATAATATATGTAAATATAATGCTAATACTATTTAATTTATCATTGAATTTATTATTTTTATGAAGGGTAATCTAATCTATATCAGATTTGAATTTTTTACCTCCTTCTCATACTATGTAAATATTAACAATGCTACAAATAAATATACATCTTATACATGTACTTTTTCAACAGTTACCAGTAAAAATTGTGGGGCTTGTTGAGTCCCTGTCTCAGATGTGGTTGATGACCCTCGTATTATTTCCACATTCCCTTACAAAATAACAGATGACATACATAATTATAATATATATAAATATAATGATATTACTATTAAATTCGCCACTGATTTTTTTGTGGATGATAATGCAAGGGTATATTAATTAATAAAGCAAGCAAGTAAATCCAATTTATTCAATCAATTAGATTAGATTATTTTATCCTCTCCTGATATTGTGCAAATATTAATAACGCTACCAATATTTGTATATGTAGTTTTTTAAACTATTTAATCCAAAAATAAATTAAAAACTATGAAAAATTAATATCTAATATAAACTAGCGTCCGATGTCGTTGTCGAGTGTAATCAGTAAAGTGTTTCTTAACACCATTACTAATAAACAGATTATTCATAATTTGATCAAGAAAAAATTGATTCGTTTTAAGTTTTCTCCTTCTTCCAAGTTAACAGATTCCGTTCTTTTCTGACTTGTAATAAACATTTTAATAATATACATGGATCAACTTAAAAATTACCATTCCCGTATGTCAATTTGACAGCAACCTTATGCAATTATAAAGCCGTGTATATACGTACCGATGAAAGTTTTTATTTTAATATGTTGGCGATTTCTTAATTGCCAATTTGAGCTACCTTAAGCTATATTTAAGAAGTATATAGCTAAGCCATTTTTATTCCGTGTGTATTAATAATATTTTTAAGGCTTGGTTTAAGGTATTTTTATTACTAAGACCCTCAGGGTTGTTGTGGCGTGAAAGTGAGATAAAAAATTATTATACATTTTTTTATTGAAAACAAATTTCTGCAAACTTTTTCTATGTCATTTTAACAGTTTGGGGAAAAAATAGTTTTGCGTTTTTAAAGCTTTTTTTAATAAAATGAAGTGTAGTGAAATACTTACTTTTCTTGTAATGTTAATTGTAAAATTTTCGAGTGAATTTTATTAAAATTAAACGGCAAAATTTTTTTCAAAATTTTAATATAACAACATTTTACGCTACGTACTTTTTTAAATTAAAATGAAAACCGTGGTGAAATTATTACTCTTGCATATACCTGTAATGCTGATCGTACAATTTTTGAGAGTAATTTTAATATCATGCAATATGATATTTACTTAGTTTTTTAGACAAATCGTTCGACGGGTCTTTAAATAAATTTAAATGTATGGTGAAATAACTACTCTTCCCCTATCGTTAATTACACAATCTTTAAAAGCGATTTTTACAAAATCCGTACGGTAAATTATTTTGAAATTTTAAAATGAGCTAAATATTTACAGGTTAAATAATATATCAAATATTCAGCGAATTTCGTCGACAATGCGTTTTAGGCGACTACTACCTTAAATGAATTATGTTTTAAAGCAAAAATGTTTTGGTATTTCATCTTTTTTGTAAAATCATTACGAGTTTCTGAAAATACGATCGCTATTTAAAACCATATATTTATTATAAATATAGGTAAATGAAGAAATTCCACTTCAAATCTTGTTTTTCAAATTAAATTTTGGCCCCTTTCGGTTTAAACGTAACAGAGAATATTTTTGTGTCATTGATGTATTCGTTCGTACAACTTTTCTATGTGAATTAAACTAACATTTTCCAGGCATATTTCGGAAAGTTTATTTTTGCCTATATATATATACATATATATATATATATATATATATATATATATATATATATATATATATATATATATATATATATATATATATATATCTGCTAACTTTCTCCATTATTAAATTTTTCTGAAGTATATATATTATTTAAAGATATAATATATACTATTATTTAAAAAGTATATTCATTAAATTAGTCCATTAGTTTTTGTATAAGCTTTTTCACACAAAAAGTGAAATGAGTGTTTTTGTTTTAAGAAGTAAGTGAATCAAAACTATAAGTAAAACAGTTTTTAATTACCTTTTGAGAGTTTTGTAAATAATTTCACGGCGCCAATTTACCCAAGATAATTAATAATCAAATAAGTTTACTTAAACATTCCAAATCAGTCCTGTACATATAAACACGCAAATCTGTACAAACATCACATTACTTCGTCGAGTTTTCAACGTACAGAAAGTTTCTATTATAAAAAAACCTTTGTGGTGTCACTTGTTTTAATATACGTTAGCAAATAATGTTTTGTTCCAAAAAATTAGGAAAAACAAATATTTTTAAAGAATCTTAAAATGTTTTAAATGAAACAATCAAATAAGATGGAGATAAAGCAATGTACAATGAAGAACTTTATCTAATTTATTAAAATTAGAACATGATTTGTAACTGTAAATCATTAATTACAGGGATAAGTAATCATTTGGAGGTAATAATTAATTTTGATTGTTAACGGTGGCGTAATTTAAAATTAATAGTTGCACAGTCATCGTTTATGGACGATTCCAATGAATAATATTTAAGATTATTAAATGGCACTGAGCTGGAAAGAAATCGCCTTCACATAGATATTTATAACATAAACAAAGAATTTCTGTCTCAGATAGTCGCAATAAATATTATATTTCCGTGATGTTGTGGTTTGCTTGATTATGCGTATTTATTACACAGTTCTTTACGTGTACATTTGCTACGTGAATTGTTTCCTTTTACGTAATTTCCGCTTAAAAAGAGTTAAAACTTTTAGTCCAGTCCGTTTGATGCACCAGTCCATTTGATGGAACAATTTCTTATATATAACAAAAGGTTTTACTCATTTTTGTATTTTGTATTTTCAGTTCCTATTTAGTTTTCATTGAAGATTATCCCCAACATAACCTAATAAAATTTTTCTTCATCGGTCACCATTAAATTTTTATAACTTCCATCCGCATAATCATATATGTCATTGCTGCCTTAGTTCAAACGACTGCGTGTTTTTACGAATCGCATTCTTGTGGAATATTTTGATTTATATTTTATCATTCGCAGCTTTGTTTTGCTCTCTATTATCTCTATAAAAATTATCCCATAATGTATTTATCCTTTCAGAAAGGTAATTAATTTTACCGCTGATAAATTATTGCGATGATAATTTCAAGAAATGTAATTAGGGGGCTTGGGGAGGATTCACGAAAGAAATTATTGTTGAACAGATAACACCTGGTTGTGATTGAACGAAGTTACTGTTGGTTTAGTAAAATCGATTAATATGATATCTACCAAATATTTGCGGGTGTACTCAATATACACTTGTACACAAATATGGCGTATTAGGAATACTATTAACGTCGTATATGATAATGGTACCAGCAATTAGCCAGTATTCTATATACATCCTTCTTTTAGTTTTTTAAGCCTTACACATATTTACATATGTCACAATTTGAGCATCATTAAAGTTCAACAACGTAAAGAGTAAACCTACATATATAGAATTAAGTTATCTCGAGATGCACCTAAAATATTCCTGTTAAAATTCGCCGGCTTTTAAAGTCATAATATTCAACAGTGATACGCAGTTATAAAAGGACCGCTTAATGAAAAAAAAACTTATTTTCTTGGACTGAGTTTAACCTCTTTCGTTTATTGCAATTTTAATAGTGTGTACGTTGTCAATGGTGCTGAAATCGTGATAAGTATTTTTCTACTCAGTTTACTATTTTGCTATGCATTGCACGTGCATAATCATACCAGTTAGTTTTATCATTACAATAATTATGATAAGTATTATTCTACACGGTCTGCTATTTTGCTATAAATTGCACGTGCATAATCATACCATTTAGTTTTATCATTGCAATAATTATAATAAGTATTATTCTACACGATCCACTATTTTGCTATAAATTGCACGTGCTTAATCATATCATTTAGTTTTATCATTACAATAATTATGATAAGTATTATTCTACACGGTCTACTACTTTGCTATGCATTACATGCACATAATCATACCAGTTAGTTGTATCATTACAATAATTATGATAAGTATTATTCTACACGGTCAACTATTTTGCTGTAAATTGCACGTGCATAATCATACCAGTTAGTTTTATCATTATAATATTTGTGATAAGTATTATGCTAGACGGTCTACTATTTTGCTATGCATTGCACGTGCTTAATCATATCATTTAGTTTTATCATTACAATAATTATGATAAGTATTATTGTACGCGGTCTACTATTTTGCTATAAATTGCAAGTACATAATCATACCAGTTAGTTCTATCATAAAAACACCTAAACAATAAATATCGTCTAAATAGTTTAGAACTTTTTTTTTACTTTTTAGGGGATTTGGCTTTAACATTTTTAATTTACATTTTCAAAAGGGGTGAGAAATTTAATGGCATATTAAAAAAATTCATATTTTTTTTCTGTTAATACTTATCCAATTAATTACCTGATACATCTGATTTAACACCTGATTCATCACACTTTTCGTCGCCGGGGTGTGTTTGGTCGATCACGAGGCATACGTTCTGTGACGACGCAGCTCACCGCGCAGACCCGGGTTTGATTCTCTGTATGTATCAATTATATACAATAAAGGATATAAATAAATAAATATATTGCCTTAAAAATATTAGAATAATAGTTCTATGTCAGAAAAGATGTTTATATGCCTCTGCATCCAGTAAAAAAAATCATCCAATACATAAACTAGCCACTGTCTCAAATTCCGAATCTTTAAATGATTTTCTTTAAATGGGCGTTATTACACCTAACCCGAAATGCTATGGAAAATGTTATAAACGGCAGAACATAAGGAAGTATACTTCAAAAACAATTATTAAACTGAAAAGCAATGTTTTACGAAAATACAACTTGAAGTGAGGACTGTTGTATTGACAACTAAAACTTATATTTTGTTTCTCTTTTTCCAATATTTTCTTTTAATTTTTATTTAAATATTTTTATTTATGCATTGTGTACAAGCATCATGGCGATGTTATAGCAGATATTAATGAATAACTCGACAGATAAACTTTTGCGTGTTATAAAAGTTGATTTTCACAAATCAAGAGTATGAAAGAAAACAAATTAGAAAAGATTAAATGGAAAAGAAATCAGAAAAAAACAAATTAAAAATCACTCCGGAATAATGTCATCTTATGGGAAACTCAAATATAAATGCATATAATCATTTTTCATATCTCGTACGGTAAATTATTAGCGTGGTAATTTATCTGCACAGCCTCGGCATTAATAATGTCGAAAAATCTATTTTCATGTCAATTAAATTTAACAGTTTACGATATTAAGTGTTATGATACGAATTATAAATAATACAGCACATAATTGGTTATATTGTGTAAAGTGACTTAGGATTCCAACATATATTATAAACCATTTAACAATGTTATGATACGAATACCAAAGTAATTTTTAAGATTGACACTTTAATTACGAAAAATGTTATTCAAAATATAATAACTAATTAAATTAAAGAATATAGTCTAAATTTCCCCCAACAATGAAATTATAGTACGTTTCTTGCTAAGTGAATTTATAGCAATAATGTAAAGAAAAAAAAATGTTCGGACCTATTAGAACGCACAACGGTTTCTTATTAATACACAAATAGGTTTTCTTATTTATTTGTCGTTTTTAAAATAAGCGATGCAAATTTATCGAATTAATTTAAATTGAAATTATTTCGCATCACTTTAAATTCAACACTTTGCAAAACGTAACCTTAAAAGAAAAAGCCGCAATTTAAATTTTACTTTAAAATATTTATCCAATAATTATCCAATAATAAATAAATAATTTAATAAAAAGGTGAAAAATCACTATAAATTAAAAGGTTTGTGGAGATGCGGAAATTATGTTTAAAATCTTCTTTTTTACAAGCGCAACAAACCTTGCAAGTCTTGGAGGTTCAGAGTCTCCTATGAATTCCGACTCGTGTCCAATTACTTATGTTCAAAGTTTTTTGTCTTTTTTGATGTCATCTACCCATCTGGAGGGTAGCCTACCTCTTGGTCGAGTATCCTCGGGTTTTTTAAATGTTAGTATTTTAGTAGGATTATCCTCTGGGCTTCTGCGACCAATCAATCTTAATCTGTTACTACAGATTACTTGGGTAATTTGTGGTCGTCCGTAAAGTTTATACATTTAAAAATTACATCTTGTTCTCCATCTACCTCAGTACAAGCACTGGGCCAAAGATAGCTCTGAGAACCTTTCGACCGAACATGTCCAGTGACCGCTGGGTATCTACGTTTAAGGTCTATATTTCGCTTGCATAGAGTAGGACTGGGAGAATTAGTGTTTTATAGATTTTTAGTTTCGTCTTCCGAATGACGAGTTTCGACCTCAGTTGTCTTTTCAGTCCAAAGAAGTATTTATTAACCATTTTTATTCTGTTATCAATTTCTGCTCTCAAGTTATTTTTGTCTTTAAAATATTAGTAAATATTAAATAAAAAACTCATTATGAATCACATACTCACCAATTCCAATAAGCCTAAAATTTTAAAAACTGTGAGGCTGTGACCGACAGATAAGATGAAAGTACTAGGGTTGCTTTTTCATTAGAGCAATTTAAAAATTAATAAAACTCTATTGAGACACACCAATGATAAAAGTAGTTCACCGCCAACAACGGAATTTAAATTAAAAAAGATAAGTTTCATGGACATTAGAAATATTAATTACGTTTCTTCGTTGCTAATGTTACATTAATACACAACAATAGTAAGGCGTGTTCTTGTTCCATTAATTAACTGTAACAAAGCGTATTTTTTCTTGACTTACCAACTAGCTACCCACATCCATTAATATTTAGCTATTAAAATTGGTCTTCAATTTAGTAATGATCCTATTTGTTTAACAGATTAACATCAGAAAAACAAAAAAAAATATTATTCTTATGTCAATTAACGTAGCACAACCCTTGCTAAATATAAATTTAAAACGTTGGAAAAAGAGGAAAACTAATTGACAATAATAATCTTAGGTCTATTATATAAAGATAACACGCAAATCAGACATACAATAGATTCAAATGGAGACCCTTGGACTGCACCCAATCTTGACATCAAAGAGAGAAGAAATTAATGAACATAAAGTTAACTAAGCTGCCAAGTATACCATATATAGCTGTTTTCAGTAACATGTCTATATATATATATATATATATATATATATATATATATATATATATGTTGTTAGAAATAAATCTACATAAAATTACTTGCTGTTAATTTATTGTGTCGTGTATTGATTGTTCGCTCGACGTGCAAATGAAGATGGATGATATTGTTTCCGATAAATAATTACAGATTCGTAGATTATCAAAATATTTTACTTGCATCGAATGTATATTCCAAGTTTACATCTCAGCTTCTACATACACACTCTTATTGCCGCACAGAAAAACAAACCCTTACATTATTGGTGTTGCCGCAGATTATCCCCCAGTGACTGAGCACTGAGAAGGGAAGATATATCACATCTTATGACATCTTATTTACATATATGACAAAATGTATGATCAATTGAAAATAAAAACTAAATTTATCCAGCATGATTATAAATAATTACATATAATGTATCACCACAAAAACTATTCATTGGTGCTAGTTTTTAAGACTGAAAATGCATCCGTGCGATTACTCATGGTAATTGTACCCGAATGTAAGATTTGTATTCAATGCTCTGATATTAATGCAACACGATTATCATAAAACAAATTAGCATAATAAGTAAAACAAAAAATTATCACCTTTGACACATATGATACTTACAAGTCATCGTTATAATTATATAATATACAATTTTATACTTAAATACACAGTTTTCCTCTTTATCAAAGAATTTTGAATAATATCTGACATACTAACAATATGATAAAACACAACTGAGTATGTAGACAAGTATATTAGGAGATTTTTGTACATGTATTTTTGGTAATTAAATTTAACTAGTGGGTTTGTTTATTAAGTGAATCATTTGTATTATTAGCATGTTATATAGGTTGCCAACTTAGCTAGGAAATGAACTGATCTTCCTGCTCTTGTCCTCATAGTCTTCGCAGATGGTTTGGATTCTTTGTTTGACGGTGTGAATTTAGTGTTTGAGGGTGGACGTAGTAACACTTGTGTCTGGAAGTCATGGGTCTGGAAGATAAGAAGAATATTTTATTTGCATCGAATGCCTATTCCGAGTTGACATCTTAGCTTCTACATACACACTCTTGTTGCCACACGGAGAAACAAACTCTTATATTCTTGGTGTTGTCACAATATAATAATTTTATTTTCCTTTAAACGGGCCAACCGTTTAATCACATTTAAGTTGCAATCAAGCTAAATGATGATTTCTTGATGATATGTGCTGAATAGAGCTTTGAATATAAATATAGAAACCTAACTTTAACACCTTGGAATTGTGGTGCCGACGAGGAATTATCGCGGAATAAGTTCCGTGCTAATGCATAAATATTTCAAGGACTCTGTATTAATCCGCATCATGAAAGTCTTTGGTCAAGTTGAAGGTAGCTGATCACTAGATGGACAGTGGCTTCTAATGGTGAGATATACTGTGGCAAGTTTTTGCAACACATTTGACACGATTATTTTTATCAATTTGCCAAAGTGTAATAATTAAAGAAAAGAGGAGCTGTAATTTTTATGACTTTCGTAGGTGGTACAATGATTTAATAATTATCGTTCTAGGGTAATTTAATATGACAGTTTCTCCTACATATTTGTCAAATCTGAAGTTAGGGCGTCTTCTAATGAAGGAAGTAATAGAAGAAGACGTTGCAGATTGTTGGGTTGCTAGCCAACTCGGCCTTGCAGGGAACCAATCATTTATATTTTTGGTCATATTTTTTATATTCCCTTGTATGCTATTATTTTATAGCAATTTGTTTATAATTGAAACTTTACTTAGCTTCACAATTAAAGAGCATTGCCCACCTTTCATCGTCTATCTTGCATGACTAGGATAGGAAAACGCTGCTATGCCAAATAAAAGTTAACGTAGTTGTCGAGGAAAGTGCTGGACCAGTTGGTCCAGCACTTTCCTCGACAAACGCCTTAATTAAATGTGGTAGCAACATCTAAATATATTTAATAATTTCCAAGATTAGCGCCGATGAACGTAAGGACTCTGACGATAAATTCGTTTTACAGACGAGAGTAGCACTTAAAAATCTTGAAAGTGACGATTTTTAACAAAGGTAATAAAAATAAATAAGAGCTTTGAAAATCCAACTACTTGGTAATATGAAGTATCTTGCTTGAATTTGTAATTTTTTTTACCAATTGGTGACAATTAAAATAATTTGACTCAGTGGTATTTTATGATTGGAGTTGCGATCCTAATCGACTACAAAGTTATAATCAATTTAGGTAGGATTATTTTGTTGAATCCCGCGCTACTCTCTAAAATTGTTTTAAGGAGTTCAAACGTGGTCGAACCAATCTCTGAGACGATCTGCTTCTGGAAACTCTCTCAACAGTAATAATCAAAAATTATATAAATACTGTGCAGCTCATTATAGAGATCGATAAAAGAGTTCATATCATCAGATTCAGCTAGTTTTAACCGTAGATTGAATTGTGTAGAGCAAATTCTGCATGAACATTTAGGCATCAGGAAGATGTTTGCTAAGAATAGAAAATTGTAGGTAACCAGCCCACAATTTAGCAAAACTCAACAATACTGTCACTTTCATTAATACAGCAAAACCTGAAAAAAATCGACGAAGATCACTATGAAAGCTGGATATACCTTAACAAAATCAAAACTAAAAGCTAGTCTGCGCAATGGATGTTTCGATCTGAAGGGTTGCCTACATAGCCGATTAAAAAACGAAGTGTCGGGTAAAGATATTCGTTCTCAGACAGACGAATCATTATATCACGATTCGTCCTCGTTCTTCAGACAGACAGACAGACATTATGTAACGATTGTTCACAAAACCGGACTAAAAAGCCAGAATACTAGCTTAAATTAGTAAAATCAGCGCCAATTGATATACCAAAAAAATCCAGGGAAAAAACCTGTTGTTTAGGAAAATGTTTGAGAGTTTCATCCTCCTTCATCACAACAAAGACTCTGTACGCGGCCAGGAGAATGACCGAATATTTGAATATGTTGAGTGTAGAAATCATGAATCATAATCTTTAAAGTCCTAATCTCGGAGCAGGCGATTTCGATACGTTCCAAAGTAAAGAAGATTAGCTGCGAGGAGTAGGATTCCCGGACGCAGAAGAAGCAGCAACTGCCTTTGAAAATGCCGTAAAAGAGACATCCGAGGAAGAGTAGGCCGATTGTTTCTGTGAGTAGTTACATCAAATATAACGATGCCTTGAATGTCGACGAGACTATTTTGAAGAACAATAATAAAAACACAAACTTTCTAGTTGATTTACGACAATAAAAAGTGTTCAGTGGAACCTTACGTAATATATAGGAATGCATATACTTTTTATAAAGTATTAGATAAAAATATGCTACAAATTAATAATGTTTTTAAGCCAAGGTCACATAAGTTTTTATCAAATTGAATGGTAAGTATTTGCTAATGAATTGCAAATATTAAGATTATAATTTTATCTGCTATGCACAGCTACGTAATAAAAAAAATTTCTTTCTCCATTGTAGAAAAAAAAGATAATATTTCGAATATGTTTATATTTTTCTTCATAATATTGATTTAAATAATAATACGAGATATTAAACAAAATATATGTCAGGAATCATTCTTTGTCCCACAGAGGCGCAGTATAAGTTTCTTCGTCATAATTAAAATAAAACAAGATTATAAGTTGAAGTATATATTTAAGTTGAAGAAACTTAAATAAAAAAGCGGATGAAATCCTTATCTTATAAGAATGTTTTGAACACACTCTTTCGATAGAATAATCAGTGCACATCAGTTTCCTTCACATTTTCTTCGCTTAATAAATATGCTTGGGAAAATTTCACTTGAATTTTATTTGCCATTTAGTACTCATGACATTAGGCATTGTCATTAAGAAATGATTTTAAATAATGGCAATACTAACATACGGTCTGAATCACTCTGAACATAAAGCGAATGCCTTCTTAGCCTAATAGCACTATTGTATTGCTGAACAGCACTATGCCGTATCGCTTACCGCTAGCTCAATTATCAAAGCTTTTAGTCGTAAGATAAACGTTTGAAGAGAATTCTATTGAAATACTCAAGTAGCTGTATTCAACTCCAACAGAATGCCTTTCAGACTATTAAAGGCATTTATTATCTTATGACAACCATAACATAACTGTTAAATAAATCAGGTCTAAATAGTACTCATGCCGCAATAGTTACTCCTTCGACAATTTAAGTGTGTTTCTTAATATTTTATATTCTTGCAGGATTTTTCAAGATTTGAAACCAATAATTAAAAACTAAAAAAATGCTCAAGATTACTTGCGTGAATTAACTAATAAATATCTTGGTGACTTTCATTAATATTTGCTTTAAAATTATTGCCAGAATTCGGTTACGCAATAATTAAGCTAGCATGAAAACCTACCACAAAATTTTAAAGAAGCTGGCTCGTGTACTCTAAAAGTCATCTACATATTTACTGTTAGTTGCAAAAGAACGTACGGTTATTAGCTCACAACTATATGAAAGGTAAACTTAAACTCTCAAGTGGATGGAAGGGAATCCACAGAGCATTACAGATAATGATTGAATATTATTAGTTAATATATGACGGAAATTAAAAGTGAAAACATTAATAATTATTGTTTAGAATAATCGTCATACGTAAAAATTTTTACAATAGATAAAAGCTGGATAGATAAATATAGACGCAACACAGATTTGTTTAAAAAATCAATACATAGACTTTATTTTCTATGACCATAAAATTTACTAATACCGCTAATAGATAGCGTTAGTTGTACATTATTTTTTTTAAATATTATACATCAAATACCAGATAGTAAAAAGTTTAATTTTAAAAATATCCTCAGTCTAGTAAACATTATTCTAGACCACAGAAAAAAAAGTCAATCCGACATTGAGAATTTAACCCATGTCTCCGACGCACCATGTCAATGTGCTAACTATCGAAATTATTATTACTATTATCATTATTATTCTGTTCTTTTTTATTACATATTTATTTTTTTTATTATCAATTTATTTATTTATAATTTCTACGAAATACAATATTATATAGAAAAAACAATATGTAATAGGCCTAGTTTAGTTTTTCTATACGTCAATGTATCGTTTAGAAAAACATATAAAAAAATTAACATTAAATTTGAAATGTTTTTTCCTAGCACAAAAGTTCCAAAAAGCGAACGTGACTGATTTAATGTAATATGGCCAGTGCGACGGTCAAAAATTAAAATAAAAGTGCAAAGATGTAATTTTCGCTTAACAAGGTATTTATTAAAATGAAGAAAAATTATATAAGATAAAATTTGCTGTATATTAATATAAAACATATTTGTAATTCAGCTTGAAATTAGTATCAAAAAACATTTCAGCCATTTGTCTTTTAAATGTGTTCATTTAGGTCCACGTTCCATATGTTGTTGTTGATTGCTGCCTGTCTAAATCGTGAGACTGGAGGATCAGCTACTTTCATAAAAGTGTTGTTGGTCTTTTATTAAGGTAATTCGGCAATGTTCCAGAACATTATAGGAATTTCTTAAAATTTATAGAACTTTCTAGAAAAAACTAGATTTTCATATTGGAAGTCACACATTTTCAAGGTCAACTACTTTCAACTCCCATATTGTCCATACCCTTATAGTTATCGACGCACAACCACCGTAGTACACGATGGGAAAGTTGAAGTTAGCATCGCCCCAATGCAATTCGTCTGCGATATGTAGTTTCGACTGCAGAGCAGAATATAGACACACACGACCAATTTGTTAGCGTATATATAGGATTTTATAACGTATATAAGTGGGATTTAGTATTTTATTACTATTTGAACTAAGAAGCCCCAACAGAAGGTTGAAATACGAATATGCCCATAAATTACTATGAGCTGATTTTGAGCACGCTTACTCAAGTTGCTTAATATGAAGAGGATCAAATAAATCATGAAATGTAACGCCTTTCACTAAATATTAAGTCCTAAATCCGCGAAGAAGTATTATTTCCTTTAGTTTATTTTCAGAATATTGAAGGCTGGTAGGCGGTAATAGTAATAATTTAATACAGCAGATTATAAAATGAACCAGGAAATATAATAAATTCTGCAAAAAATTAATAAATTTTTAATAAATGAATTTTTGCATAATGTAAAAGGGACGCAACATTGATCTCATTGAAATTTTCCGTATTACAAAAGCGAACTTTATATATGTATGTGTGTATATATATATATATATATATATATATATGTACGTATATATATAATGTCGGTGATGGAGGAGGTTATTATACATGCGTAACAATAAATTTTATTATCCTTGGCTTAATAATTTCAAAGACACGATTTTTTTTATTTTTTGTTACTGCACATGGAAAAAATTTTTTTTTATTAGGTATTATTACTATTTCTGCTTTTTTATTGTCCAAGATCATTAAGAAAACATTCATCCTCTTATTCAAAATGTTATTCATTCTTTATTATCGCCAATATAACAAGTAAACTCTGAAAAACGGCGTTTTTTTAATTATAAAACAAAAATTTATTTTTTAATAATGCTTGTATAAAAAAATTTATGGCAACCTAGTGAAAGTTTATTTCAAAAACATTTACAATTCATACAAATTCCAAAAGTGTATAATTTTCTGGTATTAAATCATTTCATAACATGTTTTTTTATCCCTGAACCCATACCATTGACCATTTTTTCGACCTTGGTAAAATAAAACAAGTGTAAAATAAATACACGGGTAAAATAAATCAGACCGCATTTATTATGATTTTTTTTTATTACAGTAAATACTGAAAATGTCTTCCCCTAACTATTACGCATAATCTGTACCTTCATACAAAATTTCCTCTCAAACTTCGTAAGGCCCTTTCGTTGTCTTTTACCACTTCAAACACATGGTGTATTTTTTATCTTAATTATTGTTCACAATCTTTGTACTTTCATGTACCGCCTCTTTGAAATATCGCCATAAAAAATATTCCAATGGATTTAGGTCTGGCGAACGTGGTGGCCATGCAATTGTACCGCCATGTCCTATCTATCGATTTGGGAAGTCGCATTTAAGTATTCAGTTACATGTCGCGAAAAGTGGGCCGGGTACACACTGTCACGTAAATCTTGTGATATTTCGTTTAATAGATTTCCAAGTTCATCTTTTAAACACAATAGATAACGAACTCCATTAAGCCCCGATGAGGGATCAAATGGACCGACAATTTTGCCATCCAGGATTCCAGCCCATGAATTAACTCCGAATTGATATTGAAATCTATCTTGCTTTACTATGTGAGGATTCTCGTTGACCCATGGATGTAAATTGTGCATATTAAATACCCACATTATTTTAAAACTAGATTCATCGCTCCTTAAGATTGAATTTAAAAAAAGCGGATCTTGCCTACATCAACGCAGCATCTCTCGTCAGAAATCTATTCGTTGTTGATAGTCAACAGACAGCAGTGCTTGCACTCGGTGTACATGGTATGGGTACAAATTCCTTCTACTTAAAATGCGGTGTACTATACTTCTTAGGACACCAGTGCGTCAAGAAATTTGTCAAAGACTAGCAGAAAATCCTTTTTTCACTTCGATCAGAACTTGACGCTCATCAATATTTCTAGGTCTTTCTTCAGGAACTACATTTCCAGGATTTCGACCCTCTATATATTTACTCTCTGTGATCGCATTAGCCTTTGCGAATAGAGTAGTGCTCGAGATACGTACGTGCGGCTTGCCGAACATTCCCGTTACATAGCTCGTAAATGAAATACATTTCAGCATATTCACGAGCAGTGTAGGTATGAAGCACTTTACAATGCAGTCGGGCAAACAACGTCCAAATCACAAGGACCAACAAGGTCTAATTCAAGCGTAGGTCAGCAAATAAAAACGGTGGTAAGGATAAAAACAGCAAAAAACACGTTATTAGCTCCGAGCAATAAACAAATCACTAAAAAAGCGAAATTGTTTGAGAGAAGGGGTAGAGGGGGTCGCTTGATGGCCGAGAACACTAAAAAGACCATAGGAGAGGGAAAGAGACAACGAAACAATTCTGAAAAGCGATTGATTTGATCGTAAGCATTTCTGTGAATGCGGTTATTTCAATAAAATAGGCATTTTTCGAATGTTTACAGAATTAATTGTAACAATGTACCTTTTTGAAATTTGTGTGAATTGTAGATGTTTTCGAAATAAAGTTCCATAAGATTGCTATACATTCTTTTTACGCTAGCACTGTTCAAAAATCACTCTTCAATTTTTAATTTTTATGTTACCAATAATAATGAATGAATAACATTTTAATTTGGAAAACGAATGTTCTCTTAAAGATCTTAGACAATGAAAAAACAAAAATAGTAATAGTACCTAATAAAAAAAATTAACAAAAATTTTAAAAAATAACATCTGGAAAACTATTAGGCCTAGGATAATAACATTTATTGTTTCGTATATATGATCGTATGCGTAATAACCCCATCTATAACCGACATTTCGTTGGTCCAATCCCTACAAGACACGCTGTATATATTTATAATCTTACTGTGTAACTGTTTAGAATACTATAAATTCTATGAAAGCTCGATAACCACCTATCATTTCGTCTTTCGCCACGGTTTGCTATCAAGTTTTAACACCACTTTAACCACATTGGAAGGTTTATAGAAACTTCACGCGATGACATCATTCTAACTGAAAATATGCTCAAATAAACACGAGCTGCTTTACTCTGGCAGCTACTTCCGTGTACGTGTCACGAGCTAGCTTGAGTGGTTCACGTAGCAATACTTACATTTTTCGTACGTGACGTAGATGGTAGCGATATTCCCGTCTGCTGTGAGGTGTGGCACGTAAATATACCTGCCGTCACCTTTAATCTTTCACAAGAAAAAACAAATTGCCGTAGCCAATAATTGTAAAACGATAAATTACGATACGCTTAGTCTCAAAGACCAAATATATAGTATACAACGAGAAAAAACCCGTTTCCAATATTGCATAAATATTTTATTTATTTATATCTCAGTTATTTATAAATAAGTATTTATTTCACGTAAGAATATAAAAGGTAAATACTTAGAGAGCCAAATAAAAATTTGGCGCATTTATTGTCATGAAAGTAAACTCTATAACATATCACAATGCAAGAAGTGTAAAATAGAATTTTTACTAATGAATGTATAACAAATGAAGACAAAAATAATAAACTGTGTATTTGTATATATAAATATATATATATATATATATATATATATATATATATATATATATATATATATATATATATATATGTATATATATAAATATACTGTGCATTTATATTAAATACCATAGTATATTTGCCAGAGAATTTTTTTCCTGTCGAGAAATTTAATTTGGAAGGAAAATATGAAATACTACAACGACTTTTGAGAATATTTAATAAATTAAAAAAGACTTATTTAAAAAGCGACTGTAATAAATTTTTGCAATTCAAAAAGTTACAATACAAAAAATCTTCGCACTTTTCATGTAAAAACACTCGAAAGACACGTCCTTCAAATTTTATCAAAATTACAAAACGTTCTTATGGTCAAAATGATTATAAATTTCAACAATAGCCACGTTTAAAGTGCAGCTACGCCTACTGAGCCACGAACAGTTTCGAAACCTTGCAAAGGTATATCACCTATCATTATAATTTATATTTTAATACATTTTGTTGAAAGTTCAAAATATTCATAAATTTCTGAAGCCTTGATTTGGGCTTAGTTGACTGATACATATAAGATGTTTTTACGTAAAGCTATATATATTCAAATATTTCAATATTATAAAGCTACCGTTGAAAGACAGATAAAAAAATTATAAAAGGAAAAAATGAAATTGATTGAGGCCAAACATTTTATAAAATATTCCAAAATAATACTACGTTAGGGTACTCTATGTTATACTCTAAAAAAATACTTACTGTTCTCATTCCTGAAGTTAAAATTCGTTTATTTGCTATCGTTGAATTATTACGGACTTTAAAAACTAGCGATTATATCAGGCATCGACTTTATTTTTTCATAAAGTGTGACACGGAGTATACGTGTAATTTGTTTTAGTTTTTCAACACTTCAGACAGAAAAAACGTATGTTTATAGGTTTAAAAGAATCTAAATAAAATATATTGAAATATTACATATGTTGAATATTGACATTGAAACACCTGTAAAAGCAACAAAGTAACACGAACGAACATAAAATCGAGAGTCATTGATACAGTTTCCATTAAACTTGGCTAAATTTCTATTTACACTATATTTTTCATAACTTTGAATTAAATAATTTTGTGGGTATTCCTTTCCACTGCTTTTCAAAAATATTTTCTTCGACTACCTTTTCAAAACATTCTTGAAACTAAAGAAAAGTATTTGACCTATGTTTCTTCTCAAATATTTTTGAGCATGAACTTGAAATTAATGATCGATTGAATGAATATGAGAGTTTAAAATATTTCTTCACTGTGTAACGTGTTATTATTTCTAAATCAGTTAGTTTGTGAGAAAAATAACTGCAACAAAAAACGAACGTATACGAAATTACTTTCAAATAGGGCCATTTTTCTTGTCGGTTCTAAAAACAATTAATTAAAGTGGAAGTAAAATGTTTAAGTTATGGGAGAAAAAAAAGAAACAAAAAAACTGTTATCATTATAAAAACCACAGTATTTGAACTTAATTTTTGATAACGTTATCTAATTACTTAACATCACGTTTCAAACTATTTTATAATTTAATGACACCTTTCTAAATTTTGTTCATAGTATGGATTTGTAGTAATACTTCATTATATGAATTCATATCAATTATGATAATTTATTCTGTGAAATCCTACAAAGGTAAAAATTTATTGAAATTATAACGAAGTGAATGAGATTCTAGGCGTGAAATCTAGATTTAATTTAGATTAAATTATCGGTTATATTATCAATATTAAAAAAGAAAACACTACACAAACTTGAATAAGAGAACAGCAGATTACGTCACGTTTATAGCAAGTTTACCACACTTTGCTAATTCTGTCTGACGTTTTCATTATCTTATTTGAGATCGACTGAAGAAGCTTTTAACCGCCGTCACTGAGGAAGAATTTGGGAAATCGAATTCCAAAATTATGTTGTGGAGCTATAAAATTGAACTTTTAAGGTAATATAACATATGGAAGAATTGTAGTTTGATTTTCTTTAAGAATATTTTAGGTAAATCTGTAAATGGAACTTGTAAAATTTGTGGAACTAATATTTTGATTTGGTTATGAACGAATTTTAGTTATAAAAAAATATTAAGAAGGAAAAGTGGAAGTTTCAGAAACATGAATTACAGTGCCCTAGATCACATCTGGGTCGAAGGTACATCGGCGAGAATATTCGGGATGGTCAGTCATAATTAGGTCAATCTTTATTGATTTATTTCTAAATAATGACGTACTTAAATACAATCTATTATGTATTTTAAAATATTCGTTTTTTATAACGAAGAAAAATTTAAATTAAATATTTATTTAAATTTTTAAATCATTCAAAAATTGCTATTTAAGAAATTCTACCTTCTAAATCTAAAGAAATTAAAAATTTCTTAAGTTTAAGGTAAGGTTTAATATTTCTAAGCGGTCGACCGACCTTTATATTGCTATTAAAACGCAATATAGTCTAATACGGTTTGCATTTTACCTCATATCTCACTTCATACTATTTCTAGACATGTAATATTTATTAATATTTGTATATTTAATATTTATAAATTTATATTTCCTCGTGGTCTATTTACAAGTACCCAAGTTACATGAAGGGAACTTATTACGGTGGAAACTGTACAGATCCCTATACTCGTTTACGTGGAAACTGTAGAGAACCCTGGCTAAAGGGCACTAAGTAATAAAAAACCAAATATACATTTCAAATATTGCTTGACATACGAATTTTTGAACTTAATCTATCCTTCTAT
Organism: Druceiella hillmani; assembly: GCA_039881145.1. Lineage (NCBI taxonomy): Eukaryota > Metazoa > Arthropoda > Insecta > Lepidoptera > Hepialidae > Druceiella > Druceiella hillmani. Next base: position 3,980,097 of record JAYKKI010000103.1, read on the forward strand.
CTATGAACAGGAAATAAGCTTCTTAATCGTTTTATATAAACGTTTTAGAAAGGAGTTCGAAATGTGAATACGTTTCATTCGAAAAATATAAGTAAAAACAAAGGAACAGCGTTTTTCTCTTTAAATTTAACGTTTAATTTGAATTGTTTGTTAATCGAGTTAGCAATTAGAAAACAATTTCTGATACAATTTTCCCAAATATACCTTTGACCATCGTCATCAGGCCGATGCTTGAAAAATTTTTATTTTAATACCAATAGAAAATTTAATGACTTTTGTGATGATTACGCAAAAACTGAAGATATTTCATGATATGAAATTTTACGTAACTGTTTAGTGCGATATATGTATATATATATATATATATATATATATATATATATATATATATATATATATATATATATATATATTGACATATTTATAATTGTGGATTTGGAAACTGAGATATATATGAATAGATTTTGTTTCTTTTAACTAAATAAAATGACATTTGATATTTTGTACCCCGAATTTATATCTTATATACCGTGGCAGATCTAAAATGATTTGAACATTACCATTAGTAAATCTTAGAAAGGACTGCGAAATATATTTTACATTACATTATTCGGAAAAACACTTCATTATAACGTCGGATGAAACTCATTACTCTAACCTATTATTCTTATATTTTCACCCCTGTTAGTATTAAACTTCTTTGGTATTAAGAATGCTTCAACATGACAATGTTTTAAATTTTGGTCAATTTTAATTTGTTTATTTATTTATCTACTTAAGTATATCTAATTAACGCATATGACAGACTTATGGGTACAAAAACAATTTCTTACTACAGTCTAATACCACTCGGCGGGCGGCCGGTAAACGAACACGGGTCCCCGCGGTGCGCCCCGGCGCCAAAGGCAGTTCGCCTTATAATTAAATATTCTACGGCGACAACATTTATAATTATGTAAATAAAATGCAGAATGAAATTTTGATTATAGAAATTAATACCACCCTAGTTTTTGCAGTAAAAAATATTAAAGTTGTTAAAGTTACGTCAAACAGATAAAGCTATAGAATATATTTTTAAAAAATTATATTGAATATATTTGGCGTTAATTTTGTAGAAATTCATTATTCACAATTAAATGAAACTACATGATGTACTATTATTTCTACTTTCTTTAATTTCTTTATCACGACCTAGGTTTTGTTATTAGCAAAGATCTTTGCTAATATCCCACCTGAAGATGTTGTAATAAAACGAAACCTAGGTCATGGTAAAGAACTTAAAGAAAGTAGAAATAATACTACATCACGTAGTTTCATTTAACTGTGAAAAATTATATTTATAAGAAAGGAATACAATTTATATTATTTACATGTAAAGTATAATGCTTGGCCATTGGGTAAGCAGATGAATTTATATATTTGACAATATTGTGTATGAGGGGTTAATAATCATATATATCACTAGATCAAAGAATTTTCATTATGAATAGAACATTAAGGTATCGCGAGCAGCGGGAAACGAGTGAATATTGAATTCATTTTGCAGCACCTGGAAACTTACATACAGTATTACTTCCGACCTTGTGAAGCTATGACATTTGTTTTATTCTCAATAGATAACTCTTGTGAGGATCGACTTATGCAGCTTAAATCATTACTTTTGAGTGGTTACAGGGAATTTCTATGAGTGTTATACACGATACCATACATAAAATTAATTTTTGTACTAGAATTTCGGATAAGCTTTTCGTAGTTACCCATTGCCGTGAGATGTTAGCACTCAATTTTCAACAGAGAGCGTCCGGAAATTCGTGCCTCGTGACCGCATTAAATATACTTGCGATTATTGCGCTTAAAACAATGCTCATTTTGTTACTTTTACAAATTTTTGGACTATATTAATTTATTTGCCGTTTTTCATGAAAAGTTTATTAAATTTATAATCAGTGATCATGGAACGTGCAATTATTTTCTATCTTTTGTACAACAACATTGTTACAAAATAACGTTGATCATTTTTACTCATAATTATTGTTTATTTTAAGAACTATTTCATTTTTTTTTTATTAATTTTCTTCGTATGTTTTGAATTTACTATTTATGATGGTAATATTATATATTAATACCATGACAATCAATAAGTTCACGATTAATTTTACCATACGAAATTTGTGACAGTTATTTTTTTCCGTGTTTAACAATTATAGGTTCTTTCAACTTTTTTAAATACCTATGAAAGATTAAAAATTACACGATATATTTACTACTTCTTGGCAAGATGTTCATAATTATAAAATATAATTGGAATTAAGTTTGTAAAACTTTATTATCACTTAATTTTATTAATAAATAAATGAGACTACGTGGTATACTCTTATTCTTCTTAGTCGTGCACTCTTGACAGAGTGGTCGTGATCATGATTCGACCGGTTCCTTCGCCACTGCCGCCCTCGCGATGTGACGCCATGTAGTTCGGTGTTTTGCGGAGTGAGAGCAGTAATTTATACTGGAGTGCGTCGCAGATTTTATTAGGTCTATCCACCGTGTCGGAGAGAGTCCGCGGGATCGTTTGCCTTCGACTTTGCCTTGCACCACCAATCTTTCCATGGAGTCCTCGTTACGGGTGACATGTCCAAAGAATTTGAGGATTCGCAATTGCACAGTTGACGATAATCTATCTTTGATGTTAAGTTCCTTGAGGATCGAAACGTTGATGCGGTGCACGGTCCATGGGATCTTAAGCAAACGCCTCCAGCACCACATTTCCAGCGCGTCAATTTTGTGGCGGTTTTGCATCCTCAGCGTCCACGTCTCAGCTCCATATAGAAAAATCGGAAAGACCGGGCATTTCATAAGTCGAACCTTTGTGTTTCTGGTTATTCTGCGATCTTTCCAGATCTTTGTGAGTTTTTCCACTGATAATCTCGTCATGACGCAACGTCTTCGAAACTCATCCTCGCAACCTCCATCATTAGCGATAGTGGAGCCCAGGTATACTATTATATCTACTCGTATTTACATCCTTAACCACGACCTAGATTTCGTTGCATGACAACATTTTCAGGTTGGAAATTTGAAGAGATTAACTCATAGAAACTTTCAACAGTATTTAAATATATACATTACAATAGCGAAAGTGGGATTTGAGCGGGTTCTCCCACTTTTTACATTAGCGAGTTTATGATAGGGTAGCGGCATAGTTCATATTATATTTTAGAAATTTTTACAATTTCAAAATAACCAATGGTTGGAACAAGGTTATATAACTAATTATATGTGTCTGCCATTATTTTTCGTTTTGTTTTTGACAATTTGAAGTGAACTGCAGTATCAATGTTGTCTTACTATATTATATCTAGGAGATATTGAGTATGATGATATTGAGTACAATATCATCATTGTATTCAGTTGTTAATTTAATATGTTAACGTCGGTGTCTCTTTTATGTCTGTTTATTTCGAATGTGTCTAGAATATTGAGTTTATTTCATTTTGTATTCATTCGCAATAAATAGGAAGCGTTATTGATGTGAGTGTGATGGTTATATCCAATAATATGTTTTGTAAAATGAGATGTGTCTGGTTTGTTGCTTAGTCAACTAGCAATGTGTTCTTTGTATCTGGTAGTAAAGCCTTTTCTTGTTTTATCGATAAATATATATGTTATTGCAATTGTTGTTTTTAAATTCATAACGACCACTCTTTTTATATTTATACATTGTTTATTAGTTATTAATAAAGGTTTTACCTAAGTTATCGTAAAGTCCGTAGGTAAATGTGTTGTTATTTATACGTATATTATTAGTTAGGAGTTTTCCTAGTTGAGTTAATACTTTATCTATTTGTGGGATGGATTTATAATAAATTTAATTATAATTAAAATAATTGTGACTAATATTATTTGTGTCACAAATAATATCACAATTTTTTTATTCACTATCAAATTCATACGTCACAATTTTTTTATTATTAATAATACGTGAAATCCCGGTTTCGAAACAATTGACGTATTCTACGTCACAAAGAGGTAGGGAACTTTTTCATACACTAATATAAAGCAAAGATCAATGATCATATTTGTGGATAAGTAACAAAAACCTAAACGCACAACGATCAAACCGATATCAACTTCATCCACTGATGGAAATTTAATCGATTTTATTAACACAAATAACGTCAGTCAGCAAATTCAGCGTGAAAACTATTTTTGCAATTAGCTTTTATTAACCACACAGTGTATCGTACAAACATTTTCGATAGCAAAGAAATTTCAACATTGAAATATAATGTTTTATGATCAAAACACCTTATCTTTAATTAAATAAATGCTATAAATATCGATGTATATGCCTCGGAAAGCATATAACACTTTGAACATATAGGGCCGCAATTTTTAGTTTCACGAAACAACGTATGAATAAATTTGTAAAAAAATTGTATAAATGAAGATGAATAAGCTTAATTTAGAGTTTCAATAATACCTATCAGCAATACCCAATCCAACTCTTGTAATTTTTCGCGAGTTTATTTTTTGTATGTGATCCAATTACATACACAAAATGTATTGGTGAAAAATAATGCTACAATAACAAAAATGAAAACTTCATAAAAATAACGGACAGAGAAAACTTCAAATGTTACGATGTAAAGAGTAAATAATGGCACCTCAATTGACTAATTAGTTTATTACTTAGTCGATCTAATGCCTAGCAGTAAACATCTATATTCATCATAGAACTTTCCAAAGCAAATTCCAACAAAAAAGATCCATAATATTTTATAAGCACTTCAGCATTACTTATCTGATATTCAGTTTTGGTTTGGGTACTGAAATACCTATTTAGTAATTAGCCTTTATGTCAGCGATTAATGAATGTAAATCAATTTTTATCAATAGATAGTAATTTATTCAGCTAATCGTGAAAGGTCAAAAATCGTGAATAAAAAAGTCCTCACTTGATTACGTTTATAACACATTTTCTTTCTTGTAATTAATGGCTAGGAGTTAAATGTTATTAACTAAACTTATTTCGATCTACTTTCACTTTATATTTAATTTTTTTTTTCATTTCGATAACACTTGTATAAAATCCCAAATTCGTGATATTATCAGTGAGTTAGTACTAAAATAAATATGTCAAAATATATGATAATTAACACGACGCCAGTTAAGTGTTTTGACATCAAAAATATCCAGATGCAGGCACTTTTAGAAATTCAGTACATTTATATACTTGTAAAGCAATTTACGGACATCATCATTTCTCTAGTTTCACCCGTAATGCTGATCTCCGTAACAGAAAAATACTAATTAAATATTTCTAACATTATGAAATGAAAGCATCTCGTAATAGTAAGCAATATTTTGCACAAATAATTGTTGGGAACCTCCACGAACACTTAGGTTTTATTTCCTTATTTATAACGCATCTATATTGTTTTAAAATATTTATTAGTTTAAATTGAATTATATTTGTATTTTTTAATTTAATCTGAAATCTCTAGAATCAAAAGTAATTTTCTAGGTGTGTTGGTTTGGTGTGTTGGTTTGATCACAAGGCATACGGCCTTTGACGATGCGGCCCACCGCGGGACCCGGAGTCGATTCCCGGCCGTTCATCGAGCCGGGCTGGACTGGTGTTATGGTTGGCTGTAAGAGATTTCTCTCGTAGCAATAAGTCCGTCATATGTATAAATTAGATACATTAAAGTAGACAAATATTTTAAACAAATAATTTAAAAAAAATTTTAAACGTAAAAAAACCAGAATGATGATTTAGTAGGCAAATAATGGTAAGTAAGTATTCAAGTTACTCGCAATTTATCTCGTCTTAGTAGAGATTATGAAAAATAGACGAAATCAACGTTTTAAAAGGTTTTTTTCCATCCTATATTCGAACACATTATACTCAAGGATGCTTCAAGTTAACTGCGGCACGTGCGACATTGCATTAAGTTGGGCAGTATATATATGTATATCTGTTAGTGGAATCGTGTAATCGAAAAAACGTCCAAATCGATTCCCTAAGGAGCGGGCACGAACGAACACGGCGCCGGCTTGTAATCAACGATAGGTTACCCTACTCGATCCTGGGACGAATTCATTTAATGATTTGTTCTAATCCTCCATAATCTAGATGAGTAAAATTATTGAATTCACGTATTTGGATTCAATAATTATACTCTGAGAATCAATTTGGGGAAATATGGTCCAGAAAGAAAACCATTAATGTTATTTTACATTCTAAGATAAATAAATTTAATTTTATTTTAATTCTTCTTACGTTTTATTATTTATCTCTATTCCAGAAATGACGGGTTGAGATCGTGGGTTTTATCATCCACAGTCATGCACATTGTGAAATTACATTTCTGATAAAACGGAGTTATACTTCTAATAAACTGAGTGTTCACTAAGTTAAAAATAATTGTCAGTATTGCTAATAATTTCATGCCAAAATTTTGTAAACAAATTATATGTGAAAGCGAGGTAAGGAACTCAGAATATGAAAATCAAAATAAACTTAGAATTATTTTATATTTTTCCTGTTGCAACATAGTACAAACATTATTTTTATTAGCTGCCGTGTGGATCACAAAAACAAACTTGATATGAGTTGTAAAAACTTATATATTTTTTCCTGACACCTTTTGGAAACTTAAATGGATAATACTTTTCCTTTCTGATTTTTTTGACATTTTCCCATTACTTTTCCTTTCTGACACGAACGGAAACAAAAAAAGTACTAAAGTATCATAATCAGGTCCGTAACTGTAATTAAAACCAATATCGTTTCTATATTAATTTAAAACAGTAGTTTGTATAATATAAATCTACATTCACAAGGAATATTTTGCGCTGAATAATTACACTTAGCGTGGTTTTCGCGGAAGCAATATCTTCCACAACACTTCCACCCTCGCATCACTCCTTGGGAATTTCTGCATCATTTGGCACATTCCTTATTCTGAAATGATTCCCCGAGGGGTGATTTAAGTTGAGTTAAGCAGAAGTAATTCGTATGTCAATCTCTAAGGAATAGGTGTAATTCTCCTAATAGCGTTAAACTGGAGTTAAAATCGAGGTTTATTTTAATTAAACAAAAGTTTTGTATAGTCTAACATTGTTATTTTAAGATTAAAGTTAATGTCGTTATTTTAAGATTGAAGAATATTTGTTTTGCGAGACACGGGCGTTCTATTTAGAATATTATACAATATTTTTCAGATTGAGATGAGAATATAAAAAATGAATATCAATTTTTTTGGAGAAAAAATGGCACATATAATTTTAGTTTATAAAGAATATGTAAAGAATACGTTTGTAAGGAATGCAAGTTTAACAACAATATTGGGTTTCTAAATACATAAAAAGTTGCAGAACATATTTTTGTATATCGATTTACACGATGTAAATTCCGAGATCGACATTTTTCAAAATAATGAAGTGCTAATGTCCCCATTTCTAGACAAAAAAACAGTCAATTGCCCATGATGAAGCTGAGGATGGAAAATGAAAACAAAAGTGTGTAGACGCTGAAATTTCATTAAGTGCGCTCCCACCGGGGTTTTAATATTGGATGCCTCTTCCGGTTACATTTACGATGGAAATGAGTTGCTTCGTTCTATCGCTATTAACTCCAACGTTACTTTTTTATGTGTTACTAAGTTTATGATTGTTGTTTCTATTGGAGTTGAGATATATTTACATTTCAAGGATATAAGTGTAACTAAATGTAAAAATTTATATTAAATTAACATTTGTATTGAGGGGAAATTAATGCAGTAAGGAAAATACTAGGTGGAATATAACTATCAGGTTTGAAAGGTAATAGGTTTTAAATGAAATTTTCCTTTCATTTTTAGTTATAACTTTTAAAGACTATTTGCGAAAAAACAACATTAATGAAATTAGTTATCACCACAAAGACTCAGATTGAATATTTTTTAAATAATGAGTATGAAATTCTTTCATATTATACAGAAATCCAAATATTTATTTAATTTATTGCCAGTGACGTCTGCAAATACTTCATATGTCAATGTAAACAAGAACTATCCAAAAAAAAGTGCAAAACTGGTGCGTGATAAAGGCAAAGATTAGTTTTCATTACATATGACCAACGTTCACGCGTATTCTCGCATAAAGCCCATGTAATTAACAGTACAACTGTTATCTCCATATAGATCAGATAGAACTTTATTATCCAAGGAAATATACTAAATACTTTAATTATCATCAACATTATCTGCAACCTGTCTCAGTTCGTTGCTGGACATAGGCCTTTTCATTGTCCGTTACCGCCTTGATGGGCAGGCAGGTTAGAGTGGACTGCAGGTTATTGGACTGTGGCATTTTAATTGTGCGATTACAAATTATATACATCCAGCCTTGCACGGTGAGTGACTGAGAATAGAATCCGAATCGGTATCATTTCGTTTTTATTTTATGTGTTTGGAAATATATAATTCAATGGCGGTCCCTTATAAATTTGTTCAAGATCTGATAATATTCTCCTGAGATGGACAGTGTAAGATCCAAAATATCATCCGTCATTGAAGATGTTTATTTGGCTTCATATGTGTTTAATGGTGATAGAACCACAACGCCAGCTGGAGCAGCATCTAATGCTGTAGTATGGACTTATTCCAATGAAACTGCTTAGTAGATATCAGCATCTCATTAGTGATCAAAGCAAGTTTTTTCAAAATTATTTTTTTCTGTAAATCTACGAATTTTTTTCTACAGATTCTAAAAACTGATTAGAAAAATTTGTATATCTAGCCAATACGGTCAAAATGGTCCTCCACGCTCTCATTCCTTGGGGTCGTGTTCGTATAAGCTATCATTAATAAAAGCCTATATTCAAGCTGCGCATAATTTTCGTTTGAAATATTCACCGAATTTCGTATTCTATTTTTTACTTTCCCATAGGATTATTACATGCAATAAACTAACCTGTATATTAATAACTAACCACTAAAGATGATAAATGAACGACACCTAAAAAAAATTTTCTCATTCTTTCATGTCATGTAAAAAAGATCATTTTTGAAGTCAATTTTTCACATTATTTTAAGTAATTTAAGAGCCTCTTTTTATAATGCAAATACCATTTTCAGACACTATGAATATGAATATATAAAAACTACATAGTTAGCTTCTGTCGCTAGCAACATGTTACTTTAATTCCACGGAAATATATACTTTATATAAAGCATGTACTTCTTTAGTTACCAAAATAACACCGTCACTATGCTCGTTAATTTTGGAATTAGAATGATAATTTATTTATTATAAGTAATCTTTATAATTTAAATACCCATTTATTTAATTAAATATTTATAAATTTTTACTCATTAGTTTTGGAACAGACATTATAATAGGTTAAGTAAAAATAACATTTATAATTATATAAAACTTCGTCATGACCTTAATTGAGATTTTTATCTTTTTCAAAGGAGAATCTCGTAAACTCTGAGTATCTCATTGGACTTGATACAAGCAAGAAAACTCAGCATGCCACTTAGGGGAGATAATAAGACTGAATTCCTTTCGATACAGTTTGACCTAAAAAACATTAAATTTCTGGTGCTGCGGAAAATATTTTTTTTAAAGGAACATCCTTTTTTAACTTAGAAAGTTGATAGGCCAGCGGATTTCATATAAGATTTTATTACAAATGACCAGTAATATTATTGGTTGTGACAGTGCCGTATTAAAAAAAGCAATAAATTTCCTCTACATAAAAATATACAACAATTATATGGTATGTTCCTTTGATCCCAACGCTTACAATCTTTAATAGCACGGTGCACCGCAGAGATCCATATTCGGTTACGGACACTCATCGTGCAAGATTAGAGTGTTATTTATAATCCATTATATTATATTAATAAGTTATATTTAATAAAATTAAATATAACTTAAATGAAACTGAGTAAGTAATTGTAGCGATGCAACACAGTATAATCTGACTGGTCAGTATAGCGATAACGGGCATTTCTTTCAGCGATAAGCGCATTGAAGGCTCCATGTTCAGCAATGGTCTGAGATAGGCTACTAATAAGGATCAGAGTATTTAGTACCTTTTCTTGGATAAAAAACTGCTATGTGATTCGTATGGAGACGACAGTTAGGCTGCTCATTACACGGACATGCACGAACAGACGGAGACGTCAGTCGTATCTAATAAAACTTACCCTTTATTTTTATGATGCACTAACATATTTTAGGTAATTTCTCGTTGATGTTGACAGATAATGCATTTTTATACATCAATGGCAATAGATTAAATATAAAAATGCAAGTAATTTTGAAGCAATATTTTAGTTTTACTGTTATAGTAATATAATTCGTAGTTTGTTTGGTACACGCGGGAAAATAATTGTGTACTCATTATTTAAAACTATTGGATAATATATAGTCTCAGTGGTAAAACCTAATTTCATTGATGTTGTAATTTTTCCCGGGTACAAAATTAAAAATTAGAATGGAAATTTTATTTTAAACCGATAGTCAAATTATCGACCTATCGATAGTCTAACAATTTTATGTTTAGAACCTGATAATTATTTTCCTTAGTGCAGTTAAATTCAGATACTTGAAATTAAATATCCTAATTAAAATAGAGATAACAATCATATACTGTAGTAAGAAATAAAAAGTAACGTTACAGTGAATATGATGCTGATGAATGACGATGCATTTTATCTCCGTCGCAAATAAAACCGGAAACGGCATCCAATATTAAAACCCCACGACTGATTAAAACCCCCCCACTATTGAAATTTCAGCCTCTACATATTTTCGTTTCCCCAGCTTCTTGCCGGATGAATTTGACAGTTTTCTGAGAAATGGAGAGTTTAGTAATTCATTATTTTGGAATAGTTTGAGCTGAGAATTTTCTTCGTTTAATTCGACGCACGGAAATATATTCTGCAATTTTTTTGTGAAATTAATATGTAGTTCAATTTGTACAACGAAATACATACTCTTTTTTTTTAAATTTGAATAAAATGCGTCGTTTACTAGGTATTAACTGTAACGTTATTTTTTATTTATTACTACAGTATATGATTGTCTTCTCTATTGGAATTGAGATATTTAATTTCAAGTATCTAAATTTAAATACAACAAGGAAAATAATTATCAGATTTTGAAGATAAAATTGTTAGACTATCGATAATTTGACTATCGGTTTAAAATTAAATTTCCATTTTCTTCGTTCTAATTTTTAATTGCGTACCCGAGGAAAAATAACAACGTGAATGTTATTATTTGTCTCATTCTACAAAAATCTTGAATAAGACTCTAAAGGAAAGTTCGTTATTACACAAAACAAATGTGGTTTAATCTTAAAATAATATTAATAATAGCTTGAAATATGTAATGTGAAATTCGAAACTTAATAAAGATCAACTGAAGTTGGATTACATAAAATGTGTGTTTTGCTTAATTAAAATAAGCCCTAAGTTAAACGCCAGTTTAACGTTGTTATGAGAATCACGTCTGTTTCTCAGAGATTAAAAGACGCATTAATTTGCTCAATTTCAAGTCGCCCTTTTGGGAGTAGTTTTAATATATGGAATACCCAAAATATTACAAAAGTTTTCAAGGGGTATTGTGATAGAGAATATTTAGCGGAAAATATTGTTTATGCGAAAACCGTCCATAGGTAAGTATTCAGCCTAAAGTAATCTTAATAAATGTGTATTTATATATAATCACAACTCCTTCTTTTAAACTAATCCAGGACAGGCCTTCATTGTGTATTAAAGTTACGGACTAATTTGTGATAAATAAGTACTTGATGCGGGTTTGGTTTTTCTTCGAGCTAGAAAGCAGAAAGTGATGTGAAAATGTGTAATATCAATTTTAGTTTAAGACCAAAAGACGACAGGAAACTAAGAAATAAATTTATCAATTCAAATCAAGCATTTTTTTATGATCTGTTGGGCAGAATATAAAAAAAAATATTTGTGTTTTATCGCAACATTTAAAATGAATGAAAAGAAATTAATTATAGCATTAATTTGACACAATTAAATGATACTACGTGATGTAGTATTATTTCTACTTTCTTTAAGTTCGTTACCACGACCAAGGTTTCGTTGTATAACAACATCTTCAGGTGGGCTATTTGCAAAGATGTTTGCTAATAGCCCACCTGAAGATGTTGTAATACAACGAAACCTAGATCATGGCAAAGAACTTAAAGAAAATAGAAATAATACTACATCACGTAGTTTCATTTAATTGTGAATAATGAATTTCTACAAAATTAATGCCAAATATATTCAATATCAGGATTAATTTGACTCACGTGCCATAGGTTTCTTATTTGTCATATTATTTGTTTAAATTTGGCATGAAATTACTAAAAATATTGACAATTATTATTAATATAGTTAACCCTCAGTTTACGTAACAATGTTTTTGTAGAATGTAATTTCGTTAGATTCATGATGGTGATAATCAAATTCACGAACTCCACCCGTTAGTTCAAGAATAGAAATTGATGATAAAAAGTAAAGAGAATTAAAAAAATGCTTAAACCTAATAATGTTAAACAAGTTTAGTTTTTAGAAGTAAGTGTTCCACAAAAATTTTTATAGTTACATAGGACGTGAATAGTAAGGCTGTCAACATTTAGTTTCAAAAATAAAAAACCATACGATTTTTTTAAATTAATTGAATTATAATTTGATAAAAAATAAGGCTGCGACAAAAATTTTATTTCTTTTTGATTTGTTAAGAATTATATGTGACAAATAAAAAATGAAACCAAAAATTAGTAAATTAACAAAATATGCAGGAGTATTCATTTGCGCCAAGGACACATTTTTTATATATTTTCTTTATAATTTTTCTTAATATATTGATAAAGAAAATAATATTCTTCGTTCCTTGAAAGGTTGCTCCTCTTATGAGGTGCCTACATCAATCGGAAGGGGTTGTTTTGTGATTTTGAATAACGTAAATCGTAAGCGTCTTAGTGGTTCTTTGGTTATTTTCAGTATAGCAGACTAGCTTTCGTAAACGGCAAAGCTATTTATTCTACAGAAATGCACAATTCGGAATATCGCTGCATTTATATAAGTAACACTTCTGTTCAACGGAATCCATACCTTCTTTTGTGCTACTATAATATGAAATCAGGTTTATTATTTTAAAGATCAATGAAGTGACCGGGTTGCGAGGAGGAATGTAATAAAACAGTTTTGCTTTAGTTTGCCCCTTACCAATTAATGGACATTTTTTAATAAATCTAAATAAAGACTAAAAATCTAAATAAGCACGAGCCTGAATTTATTAGCCAATCTTTTGATAAAATTTGAGGCATATTTATACTCAATTAATGAGTGTTATGACTATTAGATATAATTTTTATAATTTGCAATAAAAAAGAAACACAATATATTCGACGAAAATACGACTTGACCATCTTATAACAAATACTAGTTTAATTTCATAAAGATTACGATGAAGTATAACGGGTTATGCCCATGCTATAATTCGTCAACATGAGAAGAAAACACATCAGTATTTTCTGCCCAATAGTTGATGCGAATCTACCGAATGGTGTTAGAAATATGAAACCCATAATTCCAGCGAGAGTCTTTAAATTACAGTGGAAATAATTTTGAATATGAATCTCAGGATTAACGATTTCTAAATATTGTTCTAAGTATTTTTATTAACCATGACATTTGGAAAAATGCGCGCAATATTGCAGTTGATTGCATGTACCCCCTTAAAAGATTTAGGAATCAAAATCCTGGTAGTTAAACTGCACATCATTAACATCTAATATTTGGTTCCTCAATAAAATATAAAGGTCGTATTTAATAAAACATTTAAGAAATCAAAATACTTTTTGTCATTTGGCTGCAAGATTTGAAAGATTTTTTCTAATGTGGTAATAGAATTTTTTTAAAAATATGTAAATCAAGTAATTAAAGACGTATAAAAATCATCAAATTATAAGGTTCCGCAATAAAACAAGAAATCTTTATAATTTAATTTTATCTGTTCGTACTTCCATCTGTCAGTCTCAAATTTTTTTTAGTTTCATACTTACATTGAAGTTGTCAAATATGTGCTTCGATTACTTTCGAGAACTCAATTAATATGTAATCAAATATTATTTTTTTAAATAGCCGTACATCTTAAATGGTTTTCTAATACACAAACTTGATAACAATGCTTAATCTTAAATGATTTATCCTTAAATATATTTTTAATATGAATTATCATATCGGCAGTCTTGTCGTCACACCTTTCATTACTTAAGTAGATTTATCATAAAATTAGTAACCAAATAAGAAAAAGTAAAGCTATATAATACATAATGATACTATAAAAGTAGCATACAAAAACATATATGGGTAAAATTACCAACCATTTCATTGCCCGTCAGGTGCCGGTTCTTGAGAATTGATGTTAGGTAATTTCGTGTTACTTTAAATGAAAAAAAAAATTAATTTATGTTTTTAATTACCAAATTATACAAGAAGTCTTATAACATTACATATCACGAATTTCTCCAAAAATGTAAGACCGGAGATAAACCTCATCGATTTCCTCTAGTGTAATATTAGATACCACCTAATTTTTTCCTTCCAAATTTATGTGGTAACTCAAAAACAAGTCCAACAATATTAAAAATAATACACATCCTGATTTACGAAAAGATTTGTCGGAAAATTCTGAAATGAAATATTTCGAACTTCCATATAACTAGCCCTTTCAAACCATACTCTACGTAATATATAAAATAAAAAAATTAAACTAAACTTAGAAGCTAACATCGACTAATATTAGTCTGCTCTAAAATTACCATATAATTATTTTGGAATTAGAATATATTAGTAAAATGCACCGATTATAGACATACAAACAAGACACTTTATTATTCGTATAAAAGATAAACTTTGGTCACTGCTAGTTATATAGTATAAAAAGGCCTTTGGATGAAATGTACTGCTGGACTTATTCTGTTTTCAAAAAATTATTATTTCCAGTAACCCTTAAAACCTTAATTGAATAACGCAGGGTTGCATAATTAGCAGGATTTTAAACAGGAGTACACGGCTTTAAGGCTGAAGCAAACCAGATACATTGAGTGGATAGCCCAGCACGTTTGCAGCGCGCAACGTTACAAGAGCTGCTGTCTCTAACTACCGAATAATCATGACAAAGAGAAACACGGTCGTGCACTACGGTATAAATTAAAAACGAAACAAAAGCAGCCCATATTAAGAGCTGGAGTCATTTGAAAACCGGTTTTGTGGGTACTTTGACACGCCTCGGCCTTGTTTATAAACAAAATTAAACCTCCGGTATGGAATTTTTTAATTTTAATTGCTAAGATCCTAAATACAATTGCATTTACGACCTATTTTATGAACTTTTCCTTTATTTCTACGTCCGTACTTTAAATAACTACACATGCTATTAACAATTTGTAAGTAAAGACAACTATCAGTTTTTGCGCTGCACAGCTGTTATACAATACACTTATGCGCCAGTCGACTGTGTTATCCAGTAGAGGAAGTCATACGATATAACGTCATCAAAGCGTAGCAACTTTGTGACGTTGCCATTGTTATGAGCGCTTGTTCGCCCTATTTTTCATCTGAGACTTGGCACGCGTGAGATATGTGTCTGCCGCCACACGCTGCACACTCAGTGCATTTAGCCTGACACTTCACACACTGTGTTTAACATTAGAACCGCTACCGTAACGCAGACGTGCTGCAAACGCATTCGGTTTAACCCAACCCACTTGCGTGTAAGATCTGATTAATTGGCATTATCAAATCGTCGCCTTATAGCGAAATTTATGGAATATGTTAAGATATGTTTTAGGCGTAAATCTGACCAATTTATTTTGCCCAATATCTGATATTCGGCTTAAGATCCAACATATACTTTGAAACTTATGTATAATTTACATTACCCTAAATATACGTCAGTATAAACGGAAAGTTTTCAAGGCTTGCGCTACTTTATTATTATTTCTGAAATAAAAACTAAGTTTTGAATCCTATAATTACTTTTTTATTTGATATATTTGCTGATTCAAATGGGTTTAAACTAAATTTTTAAAACATATTGTGAATGTACAGCAATGGAATAATCTATAAACACATCATTGCACCCGTATTATTACTTTACTTTAAATATTTAAGGATGCCTGATTTAAAATTCTATGTCCAATTAAAGCCAAAACATTACTTAACTAACAAATATCTGCCCAGATTTCTATTTATTCTCCTTAATTTTTAAAAAAATTAAATCCTAAATTACTGCTCAATCCTATTTAAGGAAACTTATTTTCATTTCAAAATAAATGTATCGTAATCAAATAATGTATTAAAAGTAACAGTAAAAATAAAACCAAATTAATATAATAACGAATTAAACATTTCATTTATTATTTTCAAACATAGCACGGAAAATTAAATTAATCTGGTCTTTGATAGATTTTTTTCCCGCCCTTTTCATAAAAGATGGAAAACTGGTTTCTAAAAAATTATTACAAATGTAATAATCAGAAACAACCCTTCTAATTATTCATCTGAAGTATTTTATGAGCTTACGATGTTAAATGCTTATTAACCGTTGAAAATCTGTAATATTAAGTTCAATTAATAAAACTTTTACTTGGCTATTGTTACCAAATGGCCATAGACTATTCATTTTATTTACTGACCATGTTTAAAATATTTCAATATTTCTTTAAACGATTTATAAAAAAAAAACCAGTCTCATTTAAAAAACATTGAATTATTCTCAAATTTACATTTCATCACTTACAATATTTTTAACATATGAACTATGAAATTTTATTCGTTTTCTCTTTTGAAAAAATTATTTTATTTACCCACGATAAATTATTAAAAATGTAAAGTTTAATAACAAATTTATTTGTGATTAAAATCATTTGGAGAAAAAAATTATTCGTTTTAGTTAAATTTTGAGATAATTAGACTACGAGCAATTATCAAATATTTTTATCTCTAAATATTGAGTAGTTGCTTAAAAATCATATATATATATATATATATATATATATATATATATATATATATATGTATATATATATATATATATATGTATATATATATGTATATGTATATATATATATATATATATATATATATATATGTATATGTATATATACATATATATGTATATGTATATGTATATGTATATATATATATATATATATATAAATAAAGTGGAATATTATCTATCGATAATTTCATAATATTACCTATAATTTTATCTATTATAAAAGAGTCATGTATGTACGCAATCGCGACATGGTATAATTATAATAGTTACATCGATTAATTAAACATCTTCATAAGTCTTTTGTGGTAAGTCTGAAGTAATTTAATTACTTAATAATGATAATAATGCCAAGAATTGGTTACTTTGTCAGATGACCAAACTCTATTAGTCCAATTATTCAAGACACAATTACCATATTTACTTATATCTTATTTATGTGGAGAATGTTTCTAAATACATAGAAATTTTTTTGATAGATTTAAGTGTGATACAATTAACTTTTGTTCGCCGTTAATTGCATATGTAACATGAATAATTTCACAAAGTGTATGATAATTTAAATTATAATGCGGAATAACAATACGAAAGAGAGCTGAAAAAATTTTGACGTGAAATTTATTCTAGAAATTTATTCCTAATTCGTAATTTTAGCATAATTGAAGGGACATAACTATAAGCACGTTTATTTCTCTAAATTTTATCCGCATTTCTATTCAAATTCCATTGTTTCCAGATTCACATTGACCCTTCTCATATGTTTGGCAATATTTTCTGCAAGTAATGATACTTTGTTATCCCTTCCGTGTCTAATAGCAATAATCATTTAAAGCTATGGCTTAAGGGAAATCGCATTTTGTATGTCTACTTGCGGTCAAATGTTATTATGTTTATGTGTATAGGTTGAGTTTCCATTTACAAGGATGAATATTTGCTTTATCAAGTTTGTTAAGTGTTTGTCAACCCTGGCTGATAAATAAGACAGTTATAAAACAGAGAAATTCCATACAAACTTAATTCCTTGTTTATATTTTAAACTATTTATTAGATGTAAGTGTTGCTTGCCTATATAATTGCCCACATAATGCGATATTTCCTGAGCAGTCTATACTATGTCACACTGTATTGAAAGGATTGAACTGCCGTAGTTAAGGTGAAAGAAATACAAAAGAAATCTTATTTAAATATTGAATATATTTGGCGTTAATTTTGTAGAAATTCATTATTCGCAATTAAATGAAACTACGTGATGTAGTATTATTTCTACTATCTTTCATTTCTTTACCACGACCTAGGTTTCGTTGTATTACAACATCTTCAGGTGGGCTATTAGCAAATATCTTTTTGCTAATATCCCACCTGAAGATGTTGTAATACAACGAAACCTAGGTCGTGGTAAAGAAATGAAAGATAGTAGAAATAATACTACATCACGTAGTTTCATTTAATTGCGATCTTATTTAAACTAATTTTGTCGATTGTCTGATGTCTACTTGACTATTAAAGGTGTACCGATACTATTAACATATTAATTACGATTAATATTATTGGTAATAGACAAATCTTGCAATAATCTTTTTCCATTATTTACTTAACATGATTAAAACCGGCTCGTAAACTTCAGATGTCATCATGTTTTAAAAAACCCTAAAAATTTGTGGTACATTAAATTTGCACAGCAGTTTTATTTACTTCATTATTTTGAAATATTTCAGTAATAGATTCTACTGGAAATGGTAAACTCCTACAATTCAATGAAACGAAGTTTGTAATGTCAAAACGAATAATTTAGTCTAATATATTTGGGATTCTGATGTTACCTCATAATTTTAATTATTATAAAAAAATAATACTTCTATTTTCTTGCCTTTATAACAAGGTTCCGGTCTAGTTCTAGTTCTGATTATAAAGTAACTTTTAATCTGCGCTAATTTTTTTAAACTCGTCCAAATTCCCAATTCATTTAAAAATCTTGAGGTCGATTTCTTTTAGCCTCGGATTAATTATTAAATATGCTCATAGAAGTATTTATGTTATCAATATATTATACCCGAATTAATTTCTGTAATATAAAATGCCTATCTACCTAATTATTTTAGGAATTAAAATTCAAGCTGATTTCATTAATTGATTCCTGTTTTTAATGGTACCTTTTTAAAAGAACTGCCTTTTTAAAATGTTCCTCGGCATTTGTTGTTGGTTACGACCTTTTGTTACAAAAATTAAGTTATTTTAAATATCTCTACTTAATTTACTTTAAAAAATTTTGGATTGAAAAGATTTCATTTTTCTTATGTATTATAAATTATATAGATATACAATAGCAATCATGAGAGAAAACTATATTATTTCGATCTTTAGAGAGAGAGCGCTAAAGTTACACTTGGTTTTTTAGGTATACGATAGATTTAATAAGTCGATATGTTTATTAGAATTTAATATGTTATTAAGTATTTAATAAGAACAGGCCGTAATATGTTATTGAGTATTTAATAAGGTTATTCCGTAGATTTTTTTTGTTAATCTCTGACCATTTTAAGCACAAAACACGATTCGTTTGAATACAAAAATAAATTATAGACAATTGTGTTCGTTGCATTTTATTGAATATTTATCTGGATTAACCTAGATAATATTTATTCGTCTAGCTTAGAAAGAGATAAAGAAGTTGAGTTTTACCGTGGTATCTGGATTAAAGGGTGGCGGTTCTGGATTAAAGGGTTTTATTATATTATATAAAATGCTTGTAGCCTGCAATTAAAAATACCTGATTGCTTAGTTATAGTTCCTTGCCTCAAAAGTTAAAAACGGAACTCTTCTCATTCCTGTCGAATTTCAAATTTAGCATAGTAATAAGTTATATTAATCCGCATACAACTCAAAAGTTAATGTTAAAAAATATTTCGGTAGAAACTAGTATTTATCATAATTAGAACTTTAGCAGTTTCCCAGACAAGAAGGCTGGGTCATATCAGGTTTGTTTGACTTTCTTTCACCCTTAAATATTTAAGTCAATACACTTTGAATATTGAATATATTTGGCGTTAATTTTGTAGAAATGTATTATTCATAATTAAATGAAACTACGTGATGTAATATTATTTCTACTTCCTTTGCATTGAATTTCTACAAAATTAACGCCAAATATATTCAATACACTTTAATATAATTTTGTGCATGGATAATGCAAATCATAGATTGAATTACAAGCTGTTAATATTTACCCTAACTAATATAATAAAAGTAAATGGTTGTCTTTTTACATATCTGTTTGTCTTCCTTTCTTGCTTAAAACGTTCATGGATTGCAACTAAATCATCATATTGATCATAAACAATAAACACAAGCGGTATATAATTATACTGTCATTTACATTATTACAAATGTAAACATAAATAAAAAATAAAATACATGTCCACAAACAAAAACTTCAGTATATTTTCAAAAGTATATGTAAAAACTTCATGCCTTCATGATAATATATACCTATCGTCTATATATAACACATAATAAAAATGTTGACAATAAATACAATTATTATTGCTTAACATCCTATTCATAGTTTTTAAAACGATTTTAGTATTGACTACTTCTGAATCCTATGTAAATAAGTTTCACTGTTCGAAAACCAAAATGTAACCAAGTAAATTTCTTTGAAACATAATTAGCATTTTCTGAATACTTGTTATAAATAAATATACATATATATTCATTCGATAATATTCTAACACTCGGGGTTAGAATATTTCTGTTTCCATCTGTTTTCTACTAAAATATTTATCTGATGCCCAATGAAATCCTAATAGAATCGTTTGAAGAAAATCTTTTACCCTAATAGAAATACGTAGCCTTTAAGTCTTAGAAGTCTTCATGTGTCCAATGCGGGCAATTAGGAAGATAGATAAAATCAATCATTCGACCCAATGATCGTAACGTCTTGTGAAACTCGAATAACTTTTGTTAGGTTCTATTTAAATAAACGCGAGTAAGATTGCTTTACCTAGTGATTTTGAATTCACTGCATAGTCCGTCGTTATATTTCGGATATCGTGGCTTGATGAGTATTTTGGTAAATTAGCTTTAACTGGTAGTTATTATATAGTTGGTTTATTTGCTTTAACTGGTAGCGATGGATTACCACCATTATCTCGCAAATGATGTTGTGACTTGGTAATGAAGTACAGGAGTGTGCTTGCTTAACTATTCATCCCTAAAATGGAATCAAGTTATCTCGATTACTAGATTTTCCTCACCTCTACTTCCGTCCATCTTGGTTTCTTTACCTTTGTAGTTTTGATTGAACCACCTGAATGCTCTGTTGATGAGTATTATTATTTTATATTAGTTCGACAAGCCATGAATAGTTCAATTTGTGATGAAGTGTAATGGGGAGTGTTTGGGTAGTAGTTTATTATCCATGTAAATTTTAATGTCTTATCTAAGAGCTTAGTCTAACAATCAATAGCAAATGTGACTGATTGCAGTCTACTGATTCATCTATATTCTATTTTATACCCGCAGAAAATTTTGATTAGTTCTTCCTAAGTGAAGATAATTACTTGTTGGTTTGGAGGATTTTTCTGTATTTTAAGTTGAGTACGATACACGTATACGTAACTTCAAGTTCAATGAATTAAATAATAAAGTCTTCAGCTTAGGACTTTCCTTCCATTTCCATGTTTTGACATGACCGAAGCTTTTTGGTTATCTCTCTGCAAATATACGTACAGTCAGTCATTCAGAATTGCCTATATTTGAATTTGGGTATTATTGCAGGGTTTTGGTCATCGAGTATGGAATATAAATATAATAAATCATGTTTGACTGAAATATGCAGTGATTTCAAGAATTAGGGCGATAGTAGAATAGGTTTTAATAATTTTAGATTTTTGTACACCATATTAGTTCTCTATAATCAGTTTGCATATTAGTTTTTTTATAGTCTCTCTTTTTTAAGTTTTTCGACTTAATTATACTCGTGTGTAGAATACCTACTTGTATAAATGTAAATGCATTTTCTCATATCGGTATCGTATTAGGTATTATTTATTGGTAAGTTTTTGTTTATTATGATACAAACATCCGAAAATCGATCTGTTTTTCCAGAATGTTCGCTATACTCTTCTCTTTGATTTTAAATATTTTATCCTTATTAAGTAGAATCATTTTTCTTCCTAAATTTGTATTACGTTTTTAGCTAGTCCAAAAATTTGTTTTTGTTGAACAATATAGTTATGTAACTTGCTTTTGTAACTGTTTTTTTGTTCAGAATTACGCGCATTTCCTTGCTCACGTTTCTCTGTTACCGTTTTTACTGCACTGCCTATCCCTTCTAGTTCTTTTTTATGTCGGAAGTTATATCAAAGAAGAAATTAAAATTAAGTTTTTGCATTAATTGTCACGATAAAATACTCTATTCTCTATATATTTTGTATATCACAGAATGACTTATTGTCTTCAAGTATTGTCTCAGTTAGATAAACGACCTATTTCCATGAGCGTGCCGGTAAATGGGATGTGCTGCGTATATTTGAGACTCCAAGTACCTATCCGTTGAAAGGTTCGTGATTCTCTGAGAAAGGCGATACCATTCGTATTACCTAGCGTTTCTAGGAGCATGATGACTACGAACTTGGTGTATCTCTGACAGTAAATTGTCGAGGTAAGAGTTTATAATAAATTCTTATCAATTTAGAGTTTAAGTGTTTTTCTATTATTTCTCTATATTGTTAAGAAGAAAGCATATTGTACGAATACTGGATTATTCTATTTACAGGCAAGATTTGAAAGCCAGATTTTACGGGTTGACATTTTGTTTCGTAATTAATTACTTTTTGTTTTCTCCCAACCAAAAGGATGTTAATTTTTGTGTGTATTCTGAAAAATCTTTGTGCGTAAGTGTATACATTTTCCATAAAATTATTCCCCTAATATATTACTAATGGACTTTTTTAATTGGAGAGTCCTAGTATTAGCTTGTGTGTATATATCGTGTAACAGTATACACATTATAAGTGTTGCAATAAGCGAACTACGAAACCATTCAATCAGTAAATTGGAATTAGAATTGAACGTTGTGATGAAATGAATTTAAGTATTATATAAACTCTGATTTAATTCTGTGACTTCGTTTTTGTCCTTGATCTGAAACTTTTTTTGTTTTAGTCGGAATCCTGATACTGCGTAATCTTTAAATCATGCTTCTGCTGTATGAATGCGACTAGTAGCCTGTAGCAGTACCGCTTGCGTGTATTTTGTGAAGTTATAAATATACAAGTTGATGTAAATAGTAGTCTTGGAGGGTTCTTTTACTATTTGGATTTAAAATATATTTGATATACCTTCTTAGAAGCATATTACTTTAACTATAATTTCTATTTAAATGTGAGTACATTGTTGGGTGTATGATTTTTCTTCATAGGTTTATATTATTTTTCCGGATTGTCCGGATCTGTCTTCTTCAGTTATACGTAATTTTTATTTCATTAGTTGGTATCTGCTGTTGTTAAATTGTAATATTATTTCGTAAACATTAAAAAATATATGACGTAATTCTTCGTTGTAAAAGTAGCAAGTAGGAGTCCCGTCAAAAATATAAAGTTACTTAAAAATGTAATCGTTAGCATTTACATATAATTTACACACACACAAACACGTTTGTAATCATCGTTTTGCAAATTAGTTGATCTATCCTCAATTTCATGATCAATTTGGGCTGATTCTCTGATAGGAAATCATTATCATTACCTACCTATATTGTATACCTTTATGGATATTATTTCATTGTCTGGCTGTTTGTATTTCGATTAGTTTCAAGTTTAAGCATGATGCTACTTTTTGTACTTATTTGGTTTTTGCACCGTTGAATAGTTTTTTTATTGGTTATTTTTGGTGGTTGAATAGAATTTCCTAATTCTAATAAGATGTTAATAATTTTTTTATGTACTTTGACTTATAAACGGTCTATTCGGGTGCATTCTTATTTTGTTTGCTAATCGCTTAAAATGTTGTACTTATATTCGATTAATTTAAGCCTCTAACGCTGTAATTTTCAATTTAAACCCTTCAACGAAATATGCTGTTTACAATATTAATGATTATGCTGTGAATTTGTCAAGTTTTACCAATATAAATACACTTTAACAGTCCACAGTATTGCAAATAATTTCTTCTCTACTGCCAAAAGCCGAATTTATTTGCCAGATAGTGGTCGAAGAGCGTATGCTGCAGGTATAGTGGATCGACTGTTCCTTGAATGATTTGAATGATTAGTCATAATGTAGATATTGCATGGATGAATTCATTAATAATTCTTTTTATTTTTCAAAGAATTTGCCAATTGGGTTGGGTAGAAAATGGGCAAAGCCCTACAGAAATATTCTATAGTACTCTATTAATTATATACTACCCTAAAATATTGTATCCTTGTGAAATTGCAGTGAGCGAAGAATAATATATGGGAGTAGACGTTAAAAGCACATGCTTTCTTAGGATGTAGTTACTCTAGCCGCCATGACTTGTTTTAGAATGTTTCAATCTTTGAGTAATTCAAAGTGATCCCAAAAAGCGTCCTTGAGTACGTAGAGCTCCTAAATGGCTCATTTCCAGAAAGTGGTACTTAACCTTGTTAGGGGGAAACGTTTGATGTTAGTAATGAGACACTATTATGGAAATTTTGTTTGTATGTAGAGAATATTACGGGTCTCCAGCAGGATCCTTAGACAACCCGAGTAAGGCTGCAAATAATGTCCAATTAAGCCTAAAGATGATTTTATTTCCTTTATAAGTTTAGGTAAACAAGAAATAATCATTGTTTTTTGTTAAAACATAAAACTTTGTGAGTTAGCGTATGTCCGACATAGTCTGCTTCCTTTCATGGAAATTCGGATTTATTTAGTTACATTTTGAAATTATGCTGTTTGAGTCTATTGAATACGTGTTTTAATATCGTATTATGTTCCTGTGGAAATACAGGGTAAACTATAATCATGTCATCGATGTATAAAATACATTAGTTCATGTAATCAGGTCCAGAATTTCATCCCTCTTTGATGCAGTCAAATCTGTGGCTCAAACTTATTTATTCTTTGCATTTCAGTAGGACATTAGAGCCAAATTTGATATGAGAAATTTATATCTCACCGCTGCTGAATTAATATCTGAAATATTTGATATCCTTTTAACCTGTGTTTACAGGGAAAGACACCAAAAATTGTAAATTCATTATTTTCCAAGTGCACGCCTATTAATATATCACGAACGATAGTTAAAATTTGAATCATAGCTCATTTGATTAATATTTAACAGTACTTATTATATTCAAGGTTCACAGCACTACTTTTAATTAGCTTTCTTCTATATTTTATATTTTAGTAAAACAAGCATGAATGTGTTCTGAAAAATTCTTGTTATTTTCAGAATATTATTTTAACCTTATATGGCTACTACTTTCACCTTATATGACTACTACACATATATAAATTTTCTCTTGCTTACAATTTCCATATCAAGCAACTGTTTGAACGTTTTGATAAATACACTCATATATTGAACAGGTGTAATCATTGATACAAGGTACATTTCATTAAAATTTATTTTTGTTTAGACTTGCAGTATATTTCTAACTAAAATATGGGAAATCAAAAAGTAAAGAACAACAAACAAATCTAAGTTTCTGTTCAGAAATGCAACTAATTTCTATTCTAATTAAGATGTAAATATACGCGACACTGCACTTGATCTAGGTACAAACGGTATTGAACTGAACAACCAGAGGCAGATGTGAAATGAAAAATTATTTAATTGTGCAAACTAAAGTAATATGTATAACTAGCATAATTAATGATGGCACTATTTCTCAAAAATGACTTTAATATAAGAAACGATTACTTGAAATAAGTAAATTAGTCACTGTTTTCATAATTTTCCACTTTAAAATATCTATGAAACGTAAAAAACTTAAAACATTTTAAGATTTACTAGAAAATATTTTTTATTCAACATTTCTCATACTGTCCATAACTATGTTACAACTATTGTAAACAACTTTACATCTATTTTATATGTTAGTGTGATCACAATTTACTCGCTAACTACCGAAAAACAGTATGAAAGACGGATAGTTGCATATGGAAAACGCAAGCATGCATTCCCACATGCAGGCATATATATATATATATATATATATATATATATATATATATATATATATATATACCAATTTGTTATTCATATTTTCTTTCCTTTTTATCCTTATTTATATTTGGGTCAGGTTTAAGGCCTAAACAAATAAAATATATGCGTCTTATTTGTATCAGTTCGAGATTAGTGACTTATCATCGATCCTACCTTCCAAAATAGTCAGCTCGTAACCATCTGCCACTGAACGCGGATCTCGTATTACATCCTTAGTGATCAATATTATACAGCTACTGTTCATCTGTATTTTTATGCAGCATGCCGTGTGTAGTTTCAATGAATATTTGACGAATATCGAATATCACGGAGATAAGCATCTATGGAAAAGACATCAAACAAATTTTATTTGAAAACCTAAGTCGCCGGTAATACCTACGAAGGAGAGAAAAGAAATAATGTAATTTTGGGGAGTTTGTATTAAAAAAAACTGAGATTATTTTAACGATATTTTATTAAACGAATATTTTAAATTCTCTACATTAAACGGATTCACAAAACATACCCATATCAGATACCAATTTGCAAACCAATGATAAAATATTGAATGCTTGTTGCATATGATTTGTGTTTTATAGAACGTAAACATACTCGTAAACTCTCTCGTACACACTTCATAGTACACATTTAGCAAAAGAAAGTGCAACATATTGAAAAACCAATTCATGTCCTTTTTCACTTGCCGCAAATTAGACATTTGCGCAATGTTGCGAGCTAACGGTACTGTTTCTTGCTGGTAAATATTTATTAGTATTTACGATTCAAAATATTACTTAATTTTTCTCTAAGTACCTTGTCTTTTAGGAACCTATAATGAAAAATTAATAAATCATGCATGGAATATTTATTCATTAGATTATAAAAATCATACAAATAAAAGAGGTTAAGAAAATATCTTGCTGGAAACTAACTTGGAAATGTCAAAATATTGGATATATTATACGAAAAATAATTTAATGCCACTGCAGTCCAATAAGAAAAAGTCAAAAAAATAAAATCATTAATAGTTTTATAGTATATTGTGTAACGTTTTGCGCATTTCCAATTAACATTTTACTTATGCGAAATTAATCCATAAAGTACCAAAATATTGTTCCATTGAAAATATTACTAGTCTTGTACAAACTAATTAAAATTCTACCGAAAAAGTTTTATTAGTTTTAAACTGAGTAGTTTTCTAAAATACAATTAATGTAATCAGCGAAAAATATTTAGTATATTGTACTTCAATACTTATGCTTGTAAGTACCGATGAGATTAAGTTATAAATACGTTATATTCTCAAAATATTCAATTATTGAATATATTTGGTGTTAGTTTTGTAAAAATTCATTAACACTTAATTTTTATTCGAAATTAAACCAAAATATACAAAATATCGAATATTAAACTTTACTATATTTTTTTTGCTTAGTATTATCGATATAGGATACGTCACTTAACACTTTATTAATTTAAATTGGCGTTGAATTACATGTGACAAAAAATGCATACTTATGGGTCACTTATGAAAAGTTAAATTTTTTTTAAGTTTACATGTCTCTCCGTTTTAATTTTTGTACAAAAAGTAAATGTATACCCACATTTATTTTTTTTTTATTTTTTATACTTTTTCCCTTTGTCAAACATATTGATTTTTGTTTTTCCAACAAAAATAAATATGTTTGACAAAGGGAAAAAGTTTTGTCTCAGTTCGATGGACTTTAAAGTGTGACTAGATACGAAGTATATTCCCTTATGAAAGTTATGTCAAACATTGACAACTTTCCACGAACGTAGTATGGGCATATACCCACATTATAAATTCTTACCTTCATTTCAAAAACCGAAAACATCGCAAGAAGTATGTCCAATAATTTTTTGACACTTTTTTAAACATTCTAATTAATTCTACGTACGATAACTAAACTTTTCATTACAGGTTTGATTTAATATACCATAGTTAAAAATCACTTGTCTTAATATGTAGTGAATTACTCTTACTGATTGACACACAGTCACAGTAGTTGAGTAAATTTTTGATGAAATATCTTTTGAAAAACCGACTTCAAAAAACGTAAGTATTAAAAAGTAAAAAATAATTCACTCAAAATATACACCTAATTATGTTCAATAAATAACTAAGTTACTTATTTTTGAAGTCGATATCAGCACCGCAAATCACCTTAAACAAATGTAACTTTTTGTATTATAAATGGGCCTCTTCTGAATCTATTTGATATTGTAAATACAATATAAGTTATAGTTTAAATTTAAATTATAAATTAAAATAAATTATAAAGTTGTTTGGTAAATAAGGTGGTACATATATTGAGTTAAGTGATTTTTTACTTTTTAGTACCTGCCTTTTTTGAAGTCGATTTTGTAAAAGATATTTTATTTTAGAATTATTAGTGATTATTAATATTAATCATAACACTATATGCATTCAATTAGATGGTTATCAACATCACATGGAAATGAAGCTAAAGTAATAAACGCCATTGGTTAGCTGTTAGCCATTGAAGAGTTTCGTTCGCCATATCCGGATTTTACAAAGTAATAATTAAACTAAGAGCAAATATAACTAGTAGCAAATATATTGAATTGCGATTAATTTACCACCATCCGTTTAGCAGTTGCATTATTCATATTCGCAACTCATCATCAGACCCTGATCTTGTCGATGGTGTAGTTATTTTGCAAAGTAAAAACAACCGATAGTGAATATATTGAATTACAGTCGATTTACTACCATCCGATAAGGAGCTCCATTGTTCATATCCAAAACGCAACAGAAGACTCTGACATGGTCGGTGTTGTAGTTATTTTGCAAAGTCACATCTACCAGCAAGAATCATGAATTATAATTAATTATAACCATCCGCTAAGGAGTTCCATTTTTCAGCTTCAGAACTAATAATCAGACCCTGAGATCGACGACGCAAGAGTTATTTTGGAAAATAACAACTAGTAGTAGCAAATGTCTTTAATCGCCGTCGATTTACCGACATGCGTTAAGTTAAATCATAATTGATTTACTGCCATTTCGTAAGAAGTTCCATCGTTCATTTCTGGATCGAATTATCAAATCATCATTATATTTATATAGGATCACCCATGAAGTATTCTCTTTCAAAAAAAAAAGAATTATCCAAATCTGTCCTTTCAGGAAAGAATTATAAACATGCATAAAAAAAAGATTCCGACGGATTGAGAACCTCCGTTTTTGAAGTCGGTTAAAAATATACCTTAGTTTTAGCAATTTATTTTTGTTCTGATTGGAATCTGTTCATGTGAAATAAGATGCTAAATCTTGTAATATAACAAAAACGAAAACATTTTGGCATAAAATTATTTATTAACATGAAAGCAAGAATTCGTTCCAGTTTTCATTTTATTAAAAAAATTAATTACCCACCTATAATTTCAAACTACTTTCAGAATTTATATTGATCTTACACATTGATAATTTTAATGGTTTTGAATTGTGTGTTGTTATATTTATTCTAATTGAACACAATATTGGAGCCATTTAATTCGAATTATGATAGAATCATCTACTAGCTAGCGGTACCGCTATGACTGGGTTAGCCTGGAATTCTAAAATACAAGCATAATTTTAATGCGTTTATTTTATATTCTTATATTAGGCAAAAATAATAAGTTTATTTCAAATACTGCGAGGGTTTACTTCCTTTTTCACCTCCTTCCTCTGGCTGCTGCCACTTATTTCTTCAGTCACCCTTAGCCACTATCCGCGTAGAGGATTTTTTTTTAATTTTCTACGAAATCGATTGAGATATAAAAAAAATTAAGTGTATTGTCTGTATACAGCAACTCAAAACGTTATTATGCAGTTAACCGCTTCTGAGTTCTTTTCGAACTAACAGATAGACACGTAGGTACACCAAGAGGCAGAAAAAAATATCGAATTTTGTTTTGTGACTGGGTATCTTCAAAACAACTTAATCAGACAAGAAGTAGATGCTAATTTCGAAATCAAGTTAAATTTCTACTTGTATATCTAGTTAGTACTTCAAATATACAAACAAAACAATATCCATTTTGATTTTAGTTTTAACACTTTTTGGAATTCGCGCAAATTTGGCTTTATCTCCCTTGACATCGATACTTACAGTATCGATATCAAGTACTAGTTATTTTGTGCAACATTAACAGAAATTAATCCCATTCAATACTGGACTACACTAGTCTTATTATTGCTACATACCAATAGCCATGGTTACTTTGACTAGAAACCAATAGAGTGTAGAAAGTTTCTACAGAGTGACCCAGGAGGTCCAATGTTAATAAAATTATTAGCGTGTCAAGAGTATATTTGGTTTATCAGTGTAGAAATGAATTTATTTAAAAGAATAAATAGTTGTGTATGTCTTAATTCTGCAGTTCGTAAATAGAGATTGGAGATACCTTTAATAAAATATAATTATTAACAAAACATAATTATTAATAAAATACTAGCGTGACCCGTGCGAAGTCTTCGCATTATTTATTCCATTATGAAGCTCAGATGACAGATCAAACAAATATTTTACTAAAATTGACATATAGAGGCGCAAGTATCAAAAGCATTGAACTAAAGCGCCACTTTATTTATACGTGAGTGGATTTGATATTAAACAAAAATTTTACCGACCGTCAATCATATTGACGTTGAGCCGTTAGATGGTAGCATTGCTGTTTTGTGTATATAATTTTAATAATTAATTAATTTGCAAAAACAATAGCAATAATAATTTTTTTAGTTGTGGATGCCGGTAAAGCAAGCAATTATCTATAAAATGATATATAATTTATGTGGATTAGTTGTGAGGTTTTTTCTAAAAAGGGAGAGTAACATCTTAACCTTAGCGTATTAATATATATGATGATGATAATGATGATATGATGATAATAATTATAAAACCTGCAACCAATATTATTTAGCATATTGTTTCTGTAAACATGCGTGGTGAAAAAGTTTTCTCAACATTATATCGTATTAAATAAAGTGTATTTAATTATTAGTATCTATATTTTGATGGCATTAGAAGTACAGGCATATTAACTGATTAGATGAAAAGAGTTAGAAAAATGTATGGTTCATAATATATAGGAATGTTGAATTAATATAATGGCACATCCAAATGATGAGATTATTGACACTAACTAACAATTGAAAAACATATTATTAAATTATTATATGCACAATCAAAAAAATATAAACACGCTAATAGTAACGTTGTCGTTAACAAATCTAAAATAAATTCAAACTTACACTATCTCAGTGACTAATTAATAAAATAAGAATAGCTTCTAGGTTTCCTAAATGATATAAAAAACACAGTGTTATCTGAATATGACTTTTATATGAATTTCTCTGAGAAAAAAATATTTTATTACTCTCATAAAATATGCCCAATGATATAATCACAACCTACACCAAAAACTAATTCTACTTAAATAAAAAAAGAGAATATATTTAATTTTGATAAGAAAATATAAGTGTATGAAATTGTTTGCGTTTCTGTGCACCCGGTTATTTTGATTACACAGAATTATCGTAACTCTAATGATTAATATTTCTTTATATATTTCTAAAGCTTTTAAGTTCTAATTCTATTTCATATATTTCTAATACTTTTAATACGGAAATCGAAAATACAATTTACCGTTATTTTCCTTAGACATGCAAACGTCAGCGAAAACGATAACAAACTTATCTTTGATGGAAATTTACAATATTTCCTTAATCAGAATAATTTTGTATTTCCCCGATAACGTTTTATTACAATTTGTTGCAATTAGTTTTAGTTAACTATTCATGTCAATTTAATTTAAGACCAAATATATAATTTTAGCATTAATTTCATTTTATTCATTTTTTTAAAATAAATGTAATATTAATTTGTAAGCGTGATCTTAATAAGAGATTAATCAGTCGCTCCATGCCTTCGTAATAAGGCTGCTATTTGAGTTTATTATTAAATTTATTATTATGAGGTTGTGCTAATTATTATTATCAAGCGTTTTTTGAGAGTACCGAAATTGCCTTACTGTTAAGAATAATTTGTTTGGCAAGATTATTAAGCGATGACGACGTCAAATAGTTTACTTCGAAAGCTTACCATCCGAATATTTTGTATCGTATTTGATATTTCTTAATCAGTTCTTTCTTAATATTGTTAGTTATCTAATTGTATTTAAAACCTGCTTTTTAATTGTCTTTCGCGAGTTTGCCTATTCCTTTTTGACACGCTTTTCAATCTTTGATTACCAAGTACGACTATGGAGAACTGTTTGTCGTTTCACTATCACAATACTGATACTACTAAAGTTTTCATTACATAAAATGCATGAAAGCTAAAAAGCTAAACTGAAAATCAACTTAGTTATTTGCATTATATAGGACGTAACTTAAGTTATAATGTGGAAGAAAATACAAGAATTATGCATTTAATATCTCTAAATTAAAATTTACGAATTACATTTGCACATCTTTATCACGTTTTTAATTAGGAACTAGTTGAATCTCTTTGCAGTTCAAACCAAAGTTTCATTTATACAAAAGCCTACTTCGCTATATTGTTTAGGATCCATTGCTGAAATTACTATTACCTTTAACCACATATAATCTTTATAATATTGTTATGTTCATCTGTCTGTTAAAATATTACAATTACTATAGTTTAACGCCGAGGTATTTGAAATGTTGCATAAAGAAGCTTTAGATATAGATCAGAATTATTTTCCTTCTATTCTTTTTTTAGATGGACATCTAAATAATCTTAATAATTAAAGTACACATGCGAAGCGGAAGTGATACAATGAGCATACATGCAAAGAGGAAGTGAAATTTTACGCGCTCTTGATCGAATCAAGTAGTACTAAATAAGTTTTTCAGGAGAATATAGAAATTCCGTTGGCTGTTTTACATTGCTAGGTTCCGTTTGCAAATTATAAGGATTAGGCGTGCCCTAACTCTAATTTCTCAACCTCGGATTTTTAGGCACTGGCATTTCGTTAGTGCTTTCAGTTAATATTATTTCGCTTAAATCGCATCATATTTTATGAGGATTCCAACACAATATTGGCAATAATTTTTGTTACTGTTTTAAATTGTTATGATTGTGCAAAAAGATGTCATTCATCTTATTATGGCATGCGCATATCAACATCTTCTTCACATCTATGATAACATTTTTGGTGACTTTATTTAATTGTATTGTAAGCGTTTTCACGTTTTAATTTGTTATGTTGTTTTATTTGTAACTTTACATTTTATATCGTATGGCATTAGGGTGGTTTGAAAATGTTCTGTTTTCGTTTCATTTATTCCTATAATCGTATCTCACCACAGAAAATAATGAAACTACTCGGAACTCGGAATAGGGAATAATCCTAAAACTAGGAGGATAATACTTAAAATCTCCAGAACGGGTCATTTGTTGCAATGGTGACAAAAAACAATTATGAATTCAAAAAATATAACTATTTGGTTAATCCATAAAACTTTATAATTTGTTTGGAGTTTTCAATTGTTTTTATAAAGTGGTGGAAATTTGATAATTCAGTGTGGTACGTTTAAATGGATTTATTATGAGTGAACGTAAGACCGCTAGTTTTGTATGGCTATAGTTGTCTTCTCCATTAACCATTTACTGTCAGGTTCTACTGGTATTTTATGTTGAGAACTCATCTCTCGCCACTATCCGCAATTAATTTAACGAGTTCATATATAAAAGTAAAAATCTCAGTGATGTTCTGTTTGAAGAAATTCCCTCAAAGGAAACTGATATTATATCAGTGCTATGCAAGTCATGACAAAGACTGAGCAAAGAATAACCTATCAGCAAACTTGGGCAAGCTTGGGTATTATACGACTCAACTACGTAAAATTCTACATGGATATTTATATGTACGCAAGCTTTTGTTCTAGATGGTTTCCACATGATTTGGCAGAAGGTCAAAAACGTTGATGAATATCTTGATTTTTTATATTCCCAAGAATAAAAGATAAACCGCAAAAACTACAATTCTTAGGTGCCAACAAAATGGTGACTGCCTTCGAAAGGGAAGTGTCTAAGGAAGAGTAAAGTGTCAAGGAGACTCTTGAAAAACGGTAAATAAATGGCAAACTTGCTAACTAGTTCCATTTTTGATATTATGAAAATGTTCTGTATTTACCTTTTGTGCAGTATGTGTATAAGACTATAATTAATATTTTAAACCATGAATAAATCAACAATCTTGGTTAGAAATAGATAAGTATAGTATTTAACAATAATATCGCAACTTCCACGTAAACATAAAATAACCTAAGCTTTTACCACATACACAATAAGTTACGATGTCAACATACAAAAATAAATACTGTTTATTAATATTAATATTTGAATATAATAATTTCTGAATTTACAAGTGACTACAAGTAATCCTACGGTGTAAAGTAACATTTTCAATGAATTTATAAAGCAGTTGATGCATGAAATATATATTTTTTATGAAATTATTTTTTCAATCAAATTTTATTATTCCATGAATTTTAAACATGTCACTAATATCAATATGATACAAAAAAAAATTTTAGGTTTCCATCCCTAAAAATGAAAAAAACTCCTTAAATATCACTTTGTCGCCCATCTATCCATTTATGTCTTTCAAAGCCTTTTTTCTCAGAAACGGTTTGAGATATCATACTAGTACAAAATACTGAAGCTTACATTTCTGAAAAATTTCCGGTTATTTGATATGCACAGCGAAAAGATTTGGCCCTTTAAAGCGTGCTTTTTCTTTACTTTTACCATGGTCTTACTCACTAGTCATCAAAACTTAAAGGAAAGTAAATGGAATATTTAAAAATCAGAGATTTATAATTTTATGTGTAATTGTGTATGTATGTAATTATTTATATATATATATATATATATATATATGTAATTATATATATATATGTATATATGTAATTATTTATATATATATATATATATATATATATATATATATATGTATATATATATTTATATACATATAAATATAAATTTTTTTTTTTAAATGTGCCTGTGAAAGTCACAGTAGGCTATATATTTAGGTCCTGGTAAATTAACATCTTATAAATACTTTAATACTATAAAAGGTATATAAATACTTATATTAATAATAACTAATAAAGGTATATAAATACTTAAATGTGTACGAAACCACCGTACTGTA
The DNA here is from genome assembly GCA_039881145.1 of Druceiella hillmani. Taxonomy (NCBI): domain Eukaryota; kingdom Metazoa; phylum Arthropoda; class Insecta; order Lepidoptera; family Hepialidae; genus Druceiella; species Druceiella hillmani. Next base: position 4,015,569 of record JAYKKI010000103.1, read on the forward strand.
AATGTATCTCGTGAGTGGTATTACGAGTGTGAACCGGTCTATTATTGCATGACAAGTTTTTGTGTGTATAGATAAATTCTGTCTGTTCTGCTATTATAAGAGGCCCACCTTATTCACTAAAGACCTTTTAATAGTAAGTACTTTAAATAGAAATCCAGAACATTTTGCGATTTAAAAAACAATTTGTTTACTGACGTGTGTATAAACACTTATATACCAAAATAAACTTATACAAAAAACCTCACAATTTTAAGAATTCATCATATCAAATTCATGATCAAATATTTTAATTTCAAATTCTTTATTTTGCAAACAAAATAAAACGTATGCGTGACTCCAGTACCTTTAGGGCAACTTTTTTAATGTCAATCGGATTAAAATATGACCGCAAATATTTTAATCCTTACTCAATTGAATGCTTCTTTATCTTACCTACTTATTACTTAGTAGTGCTCTGCCCGTCCATTCCCGCCATCTTCTTTATCTTATCGAGTTCGTCTCTAATTAATTTAGATAAGTGGATTTTCTTTTAGGCGTACTGACCCAAATAACCGTGTAATTATTTCTTCACTTCCCAATAGTACTTATATTACCTTTACCCATGATCTCAGAAAGAACGCTATTGGTGACATGGTATCAGATAATTTACAAAGTTTTAGGAAAAACCAATTTTCAATGACAGGGATGAACATAGCAAATGGAATAACGAGTCTTGCATGAAATAAATTAATAAGTTTTAATGTATTAAAATATAAAAAAAATCTAAAGACTATTTTTTTATAAGAGATATTGAAGAAATATATTTAAAAGGATATATAAGAAATAAAATGTATTAAAAGAAAATTGAGTTTTTACTCTCACAATGAATATTCGTAACTATTTCGTAGGAACAAATAAAAAGCTATTGTTATTTGACGTTTTAAAGTTTACAACTGCGGAGAACTTGTATTATTAAGCAAAAAGTATTTAAGTACAATTTTTCGCACCCAATTTAGGCTATGGATATGGATATGAATATGAACTGATTCATATGATCATATGAAGATAATATGATTTTCTAAAAATGGACGGAACCGGGACGAGATAATTTTGAGATTAGGGTCGGTAATTACGCTATGTACCAAATGCTTGGGCAGAGGTAATAAGTACTCGTATTTAATATTATTTCTATAATATTATATGCAAAATGAAAATTTTGCGTTTTTTTATAAAATTGAAAATAAAATAACATATTTATATTCTGTCTAAATTTAATACTTCCATTTCAGGATATCGCGTAATTAAATATAAAATAAATTTCCTAACGTATATTTGACGTTTCTACCACATTTTGACGTTTTCTACCACATTTATGAAGTTTTGTTCTCTTAGAACGCTTCTTGTAGTATATCTCGACAGAGTTATGAATGTTTTGCAACTTATATTTACTAATACGAATTAAGATATAACAAATAAACACAACAATTTCTCCAGACGATAAAACTTTTCCCACAAAATTCGTTACGAGAGAAGCAATTAATATATTTTTTATTAACAAGCTCTCAGTACATCGCTGACCAGAAGCGACATTTCCTTTTATTATCAATGTCTCGAACGACATCAAACGATTTGGCAGCACTTTTGGAAGAAATAAGGAAATCGGATAGCTCCAATTTTCTTTACTGCGAGATAAGTTTTGCTCGCACACTCGTATAGCCTTTTGCGTCTTTCGATTTTAAGGTAATATGTTCCCTTGAAATTTGTTTCTTTATTATTTGAAATGTGAACCAAAGTAGTAGCATTCCAAATCCCATTCGCGAATATAAAACATTTTCTCGATTATGATGATTTAAGTTTCAATTCAACATTGAAATGTATGATCCGTACCAACGCAAATAATGAAATTAACCGATAGAACGGTTTTTAAAATTTTAAAGAAATCAAAATTCAGACTGAGGTAGGGTTGATAACATTGAAGCAATCTAGTATTTAAATCTCTTAGATTTTTATAGTTAGAACCTTTGAAAACTTCATATTTAAATAGAATAGATATAACATTTACATGAGTGTTTTGTGAATGTAAATAAACGAAAAACCATTGCCAAATATGGAATCAGATTGTAAGGTAATTTTTTTATGTTTGAAAACAAAAAAAAACCTGTACACACACTGCAAAAAAATTCACCAAACTATGTACGTTACGTGTTATCACATAATTTTTATAATTATTTTAAAACTATTTTTGTATATTTTATATATTTTTATATTTTAAAACTATTATTATATAATTGTATATTTTTTAACCGATAGATTAGAAAGTTTTCAATTTTTAGAAAGTTTTCACCAACCTTTCTTATTTATTTATCTGCATAAGTTTTAACATTAATATGTTCAGATGGAAAAGGAATTTTCGTGTAATTACTCTTAACTTTTTGAATTTGTTTAGTACGAAAGATACACTAATGTTATTTTACCCAGTACATGTTAAAAATAAATAGCCTTCGTTTGTTTATTCGTATAAAACTCTTGTGCTAGCCTCTGAAATTAAGGAAACCCAATAAAGTGTAAAACCACTAAAATACGGTTTTTGATATGTTCCTTTAACTGAAAATCTGTTTATTTATTCGTATATTTCGCAATAATCACTTAAGCCACTTAGTCAAGTTTTTCCTGCTAGATTTTATAGAGGTTGGATAATTATTTCATTACGATCGACCAAACGAAAGGAAGATAATATAATTTTGAATTTACTAAAAAGCCTACCCAAGTGAAAGGGAAAGTTTTCTTATATAATGTAAACAGCGTAAATAATATTTTCCAAAGCTCCACGTTAATGAAAGGTACAGTGGATGACTAATAAAACGGTAATTTGGTCCCTTCAGTGACCGATGAACTTACGATTTGAGTATTGGCTTTTTAATTTTGAACCTATTAGTAATTAAAATCGAATTTCATTAAACTTCACAGAACGTAGGTATATAAGAAGTTTGCAAAATACATTCAAACTTACAGAAGTTTCAAAAAGGTTTATATCATAAACGTTACTTCTCGAATAGCAGTAAACACCAGAAAATGTTAAACAAACGAGCTATTACTAATAGCTTGTCCACGAAACAAAGGTTTAATTAAGCTCAATTTGCTGGATCTCCGTGATGACATATTTCATTTATTTTTCTCTAAATGTTATTACTATTACAGCATATGACTTTATCTTTTAGGGTATTTCTTGTATTATTTTCTAATAATTTTAATTTTTTATAATAAAGTTGGTCACTTGTACAAAGTTTGACCACATTTTGAACCAATTGCTCTTCATTTCCATTTTTCACGTATTTCGATGTTCATTTATTTCTCTGTTTTCCTCTTAAACTAACTTTGTATAGTCATTGTTGGTTCATTCTTTAGTAAATCTTTATCTATTATTATATGTTTTTGTGAACTTATTTAATTTCTATCTGAATTTATTATGATAAGTGATCACTTGTTAGCTTCTAAAGCATCAGAAATGAGAATTGATTCACCATGCTCTCTATAATTGACAGTTTTGTAGTTTAGTATAATACTACTGTAAAATGTGTATACTTAAATAATTCTTTTAATATAATTAGTTTTATTAAATATAAAATATTTTCCATAGACCAATATTATTATAACATTAGCTTCGATTTAAATTTTTGGTTACGTGGAAAAGATTCTCGTGAAAATAAAATTATACAGATTAATAAATGTTGTTAAGTCTATCCATGTGTTCACACATTTATTTAAGAAACGTTCGATTTTTTACGAATTAAACATTTTCTAGCACCTTTTACATTTTTCTTGGAAATTTTTCAAATACATTTGTAAATAATTGTTATAATATTTAAATCCTTTACTTTCTGTTCAAAAGAGAAAGCTTTTATTTCGGCTTTCTCTAAAATATTACTTTTATGATAATCAATTTACCATTTCTAATGTTTTTTTTTTGCCTTTTTAAGGTTTCATACTTCAAAGGGAACAAAAAACAGAACTCTTCGCGTGTTTATACATCCGTCCGTCTCTCATAACAGTAGTTTTTAGAAACCGCTTGACATGCTTATGCGATAATTGAAAGATGTATAATATCTAAATGAGAATCCTGAACATTTTATTTTTGAAGAATTATATGTAGCTTTGTTCCAAAGGTATTGTTGAATATGTTTCCAAAAACATGTTTCTCCCCCTATATCTGAAGCTGCTAAAGTCCAAATTCTGAAAAGTTACGTTATTAGAAGTTTACCTAGAAATTTACCGGCAAACCATAGAATGATTTTCAACTTCAATATTTTTACGGCCGTGGAGTATATAATAGAAAGTATATTTAAGTGGCGGAAAATAATATTAATATTTATAAATAGTTAATAGAAATACGAAAAATTTTACTCTTATGCTTGTCGCTATTTTCTTTACCAGAAAACTACATTTCAAACAAATGTACTTTAGGGAATACCAAAATATAAACTGTAAATATGAGGAGTAAACTAACCAGTTTAAATAGAATAAAGTTTCTTGTAAAAATGTACAGATTAGCATAAAAAGTATTTATGACAATTATATCAAGTTAATTATAGCACTCTATTACTGGAAAAAACCTGAATTCTAGACGGTTGTTGGAGACAAACAGAATTAACAAAATGTAGGTATTATGTATAAATAAACAAAGTTTTGATTTGAAAGAATCTTTCTACATCGAAAGTTGATGAAAAAATAAGGGTGAAAATTGTTTTACCTGAACTTTTAAACATTTACTAAAAGTTTGCTAGAATACAGTATTTGAAGTGAATATTTTTCCTAACAATACTCCGTACGACGCATTTAATTAAAAAAAATACAGTAATTAATAATAATGTGTATGATTATTGAGTTATTTACGGATTATTCATGAAAAACCAATTGTACAAGTTTGACTAGTGCTTGACTAATTTTTGTATAAAATTTTTATATTCAAAAGTTTACCCAATCAAATTTAGTCTATAATAATGAGTCCAATATGCACAGCGATTTAAAAATAAATGGTGCCAAATATTGATAGCTTGTACGATGAGTACAGACAAAGAGAAAAACCTTAAGTTTAAATAATTGTTTTTTTTTCAATTGAAGTAGTTTTCATTAAATCCAAAAATTATCTATTTCATCAAAATGATTATAAACGTTGAGTGCCTCAAGGTACTTGAATCCTTTGATTGTATTATAGTTTGCAATCAACCTAAAGTATCTTATATATTTTTATGCAGGGATTTACCCTGAGAGCATACAATATATAAAGCATTAAATAAACATAATACAGCTGAATCAAAATCAGTGAGTAATTCTTTTAAAATATGGTCCATAGAATGTGCTTTTTCATGTTAAAATGAAAATTAATAACTATTTAAAATAACGTTTGCGGTCAGGAGAAATAATTGTACATATGCTAGCACAATGCGGTACTTGACTAATTCTAAATTTTGATATTTTTCGTACAATATTGTGAAATATAAGTTAATTAAAAACCAGTCTTGAAAAAAATTCAAAATCATTCATTTGTTGAAAAATAAGCCAGTTGGCTTCTAAATTTAAGTTACGGATAGAGTTGGGTATATTCCTATCTCTTTTCCTGTCTTAGAATATAACGTGCAATATTAAAAATGACCTCACAACACAGTATTGCCATCCTTCCCTAAAGGTTAAATTTAAACTTTTATAACTCGGCCAATTTTTAAGACTATTAAAGAATTTTTTCACTCTTCATCAGCTTGTACCTTAAAAATTAATGAAATAAAAAAATTTAGTCAAGTACCCAATTCTGCATTGTACTTTAAAACATAAAATTGAAGAATCGTTTGGTATAAATGTTATATACTTCGATAGCAATAGGTTATGTTTGACATCAGAATACCGAGGAAAAATTATAAATACGAACTTTAATTTTCCAAATCCTAATATTGATTTTTACAAACGCGATTCGTGCCTATTAAAATAAACTGGAAGCTCGTGACGGAAGTGCCCTCAATTTATTTCATTCTGAATTTCTCATTTACATCTACAAAGGAAATGTGTCCAATTTCAACGAAAGCAGAGAAATGAAAGCAATAAATTCCGATCGCTTGTCAGTTGACACGTACGTATCTCGCACCCCCACTCAAGATTACCTTGATCTAATCTACGTTCACTAAAACACATGACATGACTCTTGATAGTATTAATGTCAAGTTATTAATATAAATGTCTCCTTTCGATCCAGCACTTTTGATGAGTTGACGAAAATTTACCTGACTGAAATACTATTGCTGAATCGTTAAACAGAATTTAGGAATTTTATGTGAGTTAAATTGAAAATCTCTTCAAAATTGTTTGTGATATTTTTCTGATATCATTAATGTTAAGTTATAGATATGAATGTCTTCTTTTAATACAGTGTCTTTGATGTGCTAATCAATACTTATCTGGCTGAAATACTGTTGCTGAATCGTTAAATAGAATTTAAAAATGTTGTGTGAGTTAAATTGCAAATGTCTTCAAATTTGTTTGTAGTGTTGTTTCATTGTATTGATGTCAAGTTATCAATATGTATATCTTGATCCAGTATGTTTGATGTGCTGATTAATATTTATCTGACTAAAATACAAAGACTGAATGGTTGAATAGAATTTAAAACTTTTGTGCGAATTAAATTGCAAATTTATTCAAAACTTGAATATTTTGAATTGATTTACAACAAAAATTTAAGGAGTAGTATAATCACAAAAAAATAGTAAGAAAATTGTTACGTTTGTATTGAAAAAAAATAAGTTGCATTAATTTATTTTTAAATAAGTTCTATTACTTGCATCAGAATTTTTGTTAAAGTTATGATAAAAATATAATAAAATCTATGGGAATTAATTGTTCTCTTAACTTATATTCATCAGGATGATGTTTCCAAAAAATGCTCTTAATTTAAATGTTCTACAAAGTAAGAAATAAAAATAAATTTTTATTGAGTGAAAGAAAGCCAAACTCGACGGGACTAATCACTGTTAAAAATATCCAGTGCATACCTTCCATCTCCATAGTTAGATATTAACTCCATCATCTTCGTCATATGTTTTCACCGGAAGCAAGTATTCTGTGCCAAGTATGAGGTTTCCAACTCACCAGGAGATGGGTGAAACATCGATTTCAAAATTTTGTGGAGAGAGAAAACAAAGGACTTGTTTAAAATTGCTTATATGTTTATCCTGTTAACGGGATTAAAATTTGATTAATAATATATTGTTGTAATGAATTATTGAATATCTCGCTTTCATTTATTTTCATGAAAAAAAAGTTTGGCTTTACCTCAATGGCAGGAAGCGTGCTCTCTTGCACATATTTACTAATTTTGGCCCAAGTGAAACATAAGAAACAATGAAAATAAGATAACGAGTATTTTTATACTACGTTTATTATTATTTATTTGCTTGTATTTTAATTACAATGAAATGATGCAGTCTATAAACTTAGTGCCTAGAAGAAAGGACTTTCGCAGAAGAAAGATCCTTTCAAGCACAAGGGATATTGATAATTGCAGAGATGGACTCTTTCACTATTAATATTTGGAAAGAGCTACAGTACTCTCTAAAAAATAGAGTCGCTTATAAAATGCATAATATTCCACTTTTATAAACTCAGTATCATAAATGGACGTAATTCTAGGCACGATATACAGTTATATATGCAAACATAGGACTGATTCACTGATCACTACTGTAATAATTAACAGTCCGGTAAAATTTAGACTTGGAATAATTAATCTAAATTATATTTGGATGAATTATTATTAGAAACTAGTAAAGGATAGTCACATGACAACAAAGAAATTTTAATTATTTTTTCATGGAATATAGTACATTGCAAAAACTGAATTTAATCATTTAAATCCCTATTTCTAGAAATATTTATTTACGTCACGCCAAAATGAAAAGAAAGATGTGAAGTAAAGTTAGATACGCTTATTTAAGGATATGGTGTTCTGCCAGCTGAAATGAAACAAGTTTTGAGCTAATTTATTTTTGCAAAACAATCAATTTAAAATTTAAAATTATGGAGTTAAATATTGCATACATAGTAGTGTATTGTTTACATATATTATACTCAGAGATACGCTGTTCACTACACAATACCATTTTATTAACATGCACAAAATCTAATCAATTCAAATTTAAAAAATTATTTTAAATACTTCCCTCATTTACAACTTTCGATCTACTAATAACCATGAATTTCACGTAAATAAAACCAAATTAGATCTTCCAGCGTCCAAATTAAAATTTATTTTCTATCCAAAGCCGAGATCCATAACCGAGACGTACTGGAAAGCTATGTATTTACGATCTATCTTCAAATTTACGTAAACATTTATTTTCTACAAATCTACTGAAGCTTCCTAAATGAATATAATGATGTAGCTAATCTCCATAAGATTTAGTGATATCCCTAGATGTTTCAGATTATTGAATTAAATTTTGCATGCACAATAACATATCGTTTACATTTATTACAATCATGGAGGCACTATACGCTACACAATACAGTTTTTAATACCATAAACTAAATTCACTTTAATTTAAACTTAATATAATGATATATTGCGAGTACGATATATAAAGTTAGGCAGAGGATGAATTCCATATACTAAATAAATAATATATCAGTAAATAACCGAAATTTAAAATAATCTGACAGCTAAAATGATGAGAACACTCATCAAACTTTCGTCTAAATTAAATAAAGAGAACACGAGCTCAATAATCTAAAATTGTGTTATTAGGTTACCCCATAAAATATTTTGTTCTAAGGAAGAGATTTTGACTGTACAATAAAATTCGATGCGGTTTAAGCTAAACGCATTAATATCAGGTACGAAAATAAGTTGTGTGGTCTATTAAGTTTTCAAAACTAATTGCTTTTTGTAAAAATAATATATTTTTGTGAAAACAAATTAAGCGCAATGCATAAGTATGCATTGTGTATAGCTGTGACCTGCCGCCATCTGGTATGGAGTGATAATTTAAATTTAGCGTAAAAACCTGGTAACTTAAGTTGAAAAAAAATTATAAATGTTTTTTGAAGAACTTCCAAGGTATCTAGAAATGAGAAAATTGTATATAGATAAGAATGTTATATGTTATTGGAGTATGACTTCGAATGGAAATCCATGAAGAGCGGCAAGTAACGGTAAGCCCCAAAGAATGATAACGTTTTTTATTTTGAAAAAGAAAAAAGAGATAAACTAAAACTCTTGTAGCAGTATGGATAGCAAAGATAAATACAATTTCAAAAACAAATTAGAGTTCTAAATATATAAAATGTCAAATAACCATCATAACAGTATTAAAGATATCACAATCGTAAAACACATTATCAAAATAAAAAAAATGCTAATATAAAACAAAGGCATTAGAAGGAAATGGACAGAATATTATAAAAATCTTTAACTATAACCCACCCCAGAAATCTGCAACATTGCCACCTTGAAATAATTTAAGAGCAATGCCCATTTATCACTTCGGATGGATTCAAAAGAGCCATAAAAAAAATTAAAAATAACAAATCCACAGGGTCAAATCAAATACCATTAAAAGTTTGAGAACACCTACATAACCAGGAAGTGTATACCTTACATTGGAAAGGGGATATTAGAGAGAGTAGCAATTACAGAGCAATTAAACGGATGTCACACTCTCTCCAAATTTGGAAGCGAATTTTAAACAATAGATTGAAGCATGTTATAATTATGACTTCGAACCAATGTGACTTTGTGACTGAGAAAGTCATATTAGCTGTAATTCAAGAAATTTAATTTTGCTGGAAAAAACAAAAACCGACAACAAAAACTCACTGGAGTCTATTAGACAAAAACTGGTACTCGCATAGTATATCAGCCTTATTAAATACATGTACAAATCTGATACTACCTAAGTCTTAAGTCCTGAAAATACAAGCAAAACGTTTCAAATCAAAGTTTATTTGCACCAAAGCTTTACATTCAGACCACTTTTCTTTAATACCACCTTGGACTATCCGACTAAACATTGTCAAAAGTCATTGCTGTGGATTATTTTATTTGTGAACCATATTGTATTGATCTCCTCTCTACATATGCAACCTCTATTAACACTTCTATTCCTGAACAGAAATAGTTGAAAGATGGAATATGGGATATCATTGGAAGAAAATGGTTTAAAAATTTGCAGAAAGAAAACAGAATATATATATATATATATATATATATATATATATATATATATATATATATATATATATATATGAATATATATATATATATATATATATATATCGTTCGTTTTCGATGACACCAGAAATCCAGACAACCTGAAAATCTCCATACTCAAATACTCACGGTGACCTAATATAAATATTTAGGCTCAATCCTCAGTAATGGTAGTAAAATTGACAGCAAAATGACTTATTGAACTAAAACAAGTTGGCTCAAGTATAAAGAAATCATAGGCATCGTGTACGATAAGGGAACCTCAGATTTTAAATCAATAAAACTATTGACTTTAAAGAATAGAAAACTATATAAAACAGTTATAAAATCTGCAGTTTTGTATGGTTGGAAGACAAACAAACAGCACCTGAATAAATTACACATAACAGAAATGCGCATTTTGCAATGTGCACCAAGTCCCACTCCGCTTGATAAAATTAGAAACCAATGCATAAAAGGACAAGATCCCTGTTATACCCTTTATTTCTTTTAAAATCACCCTGACAATAGATAAAACAAACGGAAGGTGACACCAATACCATGGGTATCCATAGACACCCCAATGACCACATAATGATGCTTGTCATAAACTCGCCAACAACAAAGTGAGAGCGTGGAATACCACCCCCACTTGGTTGTCAAGTTTCGAAAAAGACCTAAAAGAAGCTTAACTTGGCTCTAACAGATATACACGGGGCGATATAATACAAGATCAGCCACTTGTGAGTTGACCTTTACCATTTCAGTTTACCAAAATATATGAGTGAAGACTTATACTTCCATAGACAAACATTTACGTACACATAAATTGCGTACCAGTAGCATGTAATGGGGCTGAAACCTTGATCTGCGGCCTTAATGTTAAATTGGTCGGGTTATTTTAACGTAAAAATCTAGTGAACAATTATATAAAAATAATTATATTAAATTTTCCTGTGCATTTTAACAAAAGATTTTTGTTATTAAGATATAGTCATATATCTTTGTAAAAAAAATGTTATCAGATTTTTAATCATTGACTTCCCATTCTTAGTTACTTTTCATTTGTTGCACACAGCGATACTGAGAACTATATAGATGGAGGATTAAAGTTATCTGCAATATTGCACGTTGTAATTTAGTATTACATGAAATAGATTATAAAAATTAAATAATGTTTAATATGTTTTATATGAAGAAACTTAGCCTCGTGTACAAAAGACAAAAACAAAACTTAATGTTTATGCTTTATGTGGAAATCACAACTAATGTGTTGTAAAATATTATAAAAAATGTTGACAATACCTTCGAGTATGTACATATAAAATGGGTACGAAATTTCAGTTTTACTCATTTTATTGGTCGTGTTAAATTATATCGAGATTTTATTTTTTTTTATTTAAGCCCCGTAATATTACACTTCAAAGCAACGTTAAATGTTCTCTTAGTAGTAAATAAGTTAAATCTACACATTTATTGTGCGTACATGTTTTATATTAATTCTGTTACTGATACTATCCATAAACGATTACTAAAATTATAAGAGTTAACGCAGTTTTAATATATCAAAACGAATGAAAAACCACACATTTAATCCAACTAAGTCTCAATCAAAGTATAGAATACGAAACTTTCAGAACTGTGGTAAAATTTAAGTAAATAATTTTTTTTTAAATATTAATCTTTATGATTTTACAAAAAAGGTTCAGAACATATCTTCATGTATTAACTTACAGCACATATAGCCATATATCACAATACTTCAAAATAATGGAACACAAAAACTTCTTTTTCACAATGGAAAACGATCTTATTTTCCCACGTGTATACTTCTATTAGATAGTTAAACATAATTAAATGAAACTACGTGATGTAGTATTATTTCTACTTTCTTTAAGTTCTTTACCACGACCTAGGTTTCGTTGTAGTACAACATTTTCAGGTGGGATATTAGCAAAGATTCTTTCTAATAGCCCACCTGAAGATGTTGTAATACGACGAAATCTAGGTCGTGGTAAAGAACTTAAAGAAAGTAGAAATAATACTACATCACGTAGTTTCATTTAATTGTGAATTAACGCCAAATGTATTCAATATAGGTAGTTAAAATTAAAATACTCGTTAAAGTGTCAGAGCTAAGAGCGTGTATATAAGGATGTGTGTATATTTAAACAATAAAAGGAAAATATCAACTTAATCTTATAAATAATCGTTTTGATTTTAAAACTATTACAACCTAACACTAATTCGATACTACCGGGTCAAATTTGTTTCGATGTAATTATTACTTAATTGTAATTAATTTTAACAAAGTAATAATTTACTTTTATTCATCCTCTCATAAGACCTTTTTCAATATCGTGCTATTCAATAAAATAAACCAGTCATTCACTATAAATTGAGACCTTACCTTATTTATTTCCTTACGTTATAATTGAATCCCCTTTCCAAAAATAATATCCACGACAGCAGACTTGGATCGACCTGTTTTATATGAAATTCTATCGAATCGTACTAATTCTCATATTCTCTATTCTATATGACATACTGCGTCTCTTTGTATAAGGTGTAATGAGACCCTTAGTTGTTGTATGGTTCTCCTTTCAAAATAGCGTAAATCGCAATTCAGGTCAAGGTCTAGGTAGAGATATCATTTCCGGCTTTATCGTTTATTCGTAAATATACTTTTCTTTTAAATCTCTTTTAAGTCAGTTTTGCATATCTAAGGCCCAAGTGTGACGAGTATATTTTCATTTTCGCGCACACCTTCTCTGATTTTGATTTGTCATTTTTCTCATGTACGTGTTTATTTGCTTAGGAGTTATAATCACATTGTGTATGTGAGACAGCTCTACACATTATCTGTTTTAGGGCCAGGATGTTAGAACGATTCTAATGATTAACTCGGACTCATATGTTTAACTCGGACTATCCGTTCCGGTTCCAAAGAATAACATGTGAAGACACCCAGATACAAATATACATACCTTCGTAGACTGATAAATTCAATACACTACTTAGCATGCCACAGTCGGATCCAATACAGCAACACGAGGAGTACTAAGAGTCCATATACATATTAAAATTATTGAATAAATTATTCGCATGTATATAATTATTAAAAGATTTAAGCAAAAGGACTATTTTCAATCTAAAAACTATTTTCATATAATAAAATATTTTCATGTAATAAAGAGCATCAGAAGTTAAAATGTAAAATAGTGGAAAAATGTTCAATTATGCGCTATATGTAAGTGTTGATCGTAAAATTATTGTTGATTACATTGTACTTTCATAGTTTATTTACCCATTAATTTAGCTGATATCGGAGACATAGCGATGTAAACGCGTGCCTGCTATAAGCTGCACCTAAATACGAATTGTGTTTTTGAATGATTACTGATCGACACGTTGACTAATATTGGAATCATGGGATAACATATGTGTCAGCATTTCTGGAGCTTTGTTTTAGTGAAGCCCAACACAAAATAACTCAACAAAAACGTAATTATGAATAATTTATTACGCTGTTATAATAAAGTGACTAAGAAAACCAAGGTCAATGATTACTCGTTGAATGATTACTGGTCGACACATTGACTAATATTGGAATCATGAGAGATAACGTATGTATCAGTATCTCTGGAGCTTTGTTTGGAGTGAAGCCCAACCCAAATTATCTCAACAAAAACGTAATTATGAATAATTTATTACGCTGTTATAATAAAGTGACTAAAAAAACCAAGATCAACAAGAAACTAATTAAGCCTAGATTGCTATCGTTGTGTTAATATTTCAGTAACTTAAAGTGGTTTCTTTAATTACGTTTGCACATCTTATTTCTTTCTTATTATATATAACGCAATTAATCATCATTATATTTATCTAAGCACTGAGTCTGGTTTTAAACTCAAAACCGATTTATATGCATATTTTGCATCATCCGAAAAAATATATTTTGGTCGAATCAACGCAGAATAAATTGTTTTAAATAAATTGAACAGACTGGAAGAGTTCAAAATTTCAAACGCGTCTTAAAACGGCGTGCACCTTTCCATTGCTATTGACGCCTCTAATAAGGGTTCTCAAAAGATATATTTTATTGTTATAAGATATGTTGATCGTGAAAAAGGTATCCAAAATAAATTAATGGATTTTTTGAAGATTCGGAAAAAACATCATCAAAAATTTCTGAACATATGGAAAAATTTATACATAAACATGACTTAGACACACCATTCCTATCACGTTTCTCTGCTGGTAATATATCAGTGAACTACGGGGTAGGTAATTCCGTATACAGCAAAATAATCGAAAAATATCGGGATACAAAAATTATAAAAGCAAATTGCAATTGCCACGTTCTTCATAATCTTGTTAAAAATGCAAAGAAAGTATTAAGGTATGACGTGGAAAATTTAATTTTAAAAGTTCGTACTGAGTTTTCCAATATCGCGATACGAAGAAAAGAAATACAGAGATCTTTGATGAATTTCCTATTGAATATATATATAATATAAGTTTTACGCTATATACTTTCTCGATAATTAAGCTTAGCTCAAGCTCTTAATAGATCCTTATTATCTTGGCCTGCTCTCTCGTCATATTTTAAGAGTCTTGGGGAAGTTGCGTATTATAATATTGTAGGAGAATTTGTGAAGAATTATACAAACACAAGGGACTTATCTCCAAAAATAATACTAGTAGTAAATTATTCTTATTTTATTCATAATTAGATAAGTATTTTAATTCAAGAAATATTACTGTTGAAAAGAAGGCTGCAGCTAAAAGGAAACTTTCACATCTGTGAATATAATGTGATTCCTAGAATATCAAATAATATATTTTACTTTTTATTGAAACCAGTTTAAATATCTAAATATATAGTTGATTGGTAATATAGAATAGTCGTAATTAATTAACTAATGCGGATTAAAGCTTATTAAATAAATACTCTAAAATAATTTTGTATAGATTTTGCAGACCTGTCTTTACTTAATTTTTGTTTTCACTGATCTCCGGGTTTTGAGTCCGGTAAAGGTGGCAACCATAGTTATTATCCTGAGCTAAATGAAGAGAAGAAATGAATGTGTATATAAATATGATTAACTTTGAACCTCTTAAACAGAGCTAGGCTAGCTCTGTTTAAATGAAGATTGCTCTAATAATAATAGTAATATTCTTTCTAAAATAATTCAGAAAAAAGTTTTATTTTCCCGTAAAATGAAATGCGAAAAAAAGGGGCAAGATTCTTCTTCAAATTTACGACCCATTCACCTGACCCAATAAAACTATATTCAGCACATTTATCTCGCACGCAAGGGCAGAGCTCGTAAAGTTTAAAACGTCTTTAAGTGCTGATCATAAATTTTTCTCCGCTAATCCGTTAAAATCCCAAGTGCGCCGGCACCTCGGGGCGGTTTCCGAGCCCCACACTCAAATAATTTTTCAACAAAGATTGGAGTACCATGGAAGTGCTTAGCTTCGAAACTGCTGAGTAATAAGATTTGAATAAATCTTAAGTGACTTTAATGTCACCCACTTGTTTTAGGAAAAGGTAAAATTTAATATTTGTTATGTACATTTGCAAAAGGAATATGTAGATGTAATTTAAGCTCTTTTATAAAAACATATAAGGTGTGGATTTTCATATTTTACCTTTCTAAGATGTGTTTTTCTTGCTTTTACAACTCATTGCTCAGACCACCTACTTTTTGGCTTAATAGGTAATACATCGACAAAACATTCAACAGTAAATCAAATAAAACACTGTCTTGTATGGTATGTATTATTTGTATCATGATATCGTAAAAATGTCAGTAAAATTATTGAGATATTTTTTCGCATAATTAAAAATACTGAAATACGAGAGATTACATTTAAATTGATTGTACTCATTGGAGCCACAAGGGATTCATGCCTCACTATCTTACTGCCCCTTTCACGAATATATCGATTGAATTTTTAATTAACTTCTATTCATAAATTGTTTGTATCTTTGTTATTTTCATGACATTTCATCTGTCCTACTGCAATAGTTGTTTTGGAAGTAATCATCCAGAGTATAAATTTGAAGATTTTGTGTAGATATTAAAGATAGTACTTCCACATATCACAATATAGCACTCAAGTTTGAAAGGGTAAATATAGCACTCATTTTTTTATGTTTCATGTTTCGTGTCATTTAAAGTGAAAGTGCGAGTTATAGGGTTTTGTTACCTTTTTTTAAAAAAAATATGTGATATAGTTAAGACAGGACACTTATTTCGATACTGTAAAGATATTACTGATAATGTGCTCGAAAATAATCACATCCTCCTTCAGAAATACTTAAGACACGATTAAGAAAATAATTAGATATTACTAACTTTTTACCTAAAGTTTATCGAAAAATTGTACACACTACTCTCATATCTCATATCTCTGTATCTCATATTTTTTTAAGTTCAAGATACATGTGATAAAGATATACTTATATAGTATATTATAAACAGTTTAGTAGAAATGAGACCTATTTTAGTAGAATACACTTAAATACTTACATAAAACTTATTGCCTAAGTGCGCACTTATCTCCCTATTGATACTTACTTGCCTATTTAAAAGGTTCATTTCAGGATAAAAATATTCGTCAAATATTATTTACAACACAAGCACTTGACAGTGAAGTATCAAGGATTGAAAATTCGATGCATTTACAAAATGTATATATATCAATACTGTATATATGTCAATACTAATATAAATATAAATGTCGAAACTAATGTAAATATATATAAATACATCTGCTCCTATATTGCATAATCATAAATTTTGTTTCTTATTAATGGACTTTCAATACTATGTTCCATGTACCTTTCTTAGATATTGTACTTGTATAAACAATTTGAAAGTAATCGATAAAAATAGAACACCGACGGGTAATATAGGTTAGGAATAAAACAATAAAGTTACATTCAGGACTTTAGAACAAATTTTACAAAATTTCATTTTAAAATTTTTTATAGAACATCGACGGGTAATATAGGTTAGGAATAAAACAATAAAGTTACATTCAGGACTTTTTTTTAGAACAAATTTTACAAAATTTCATTTTAACATTTTTTATAGAACATCGACGGGTAATATAGGTTAGGAATAAAACAATAAAGTTACATTCAAGACTTTTTTTTAGAACAAATTTTACAAAATTTTTTTTGCAATATTTTTATAGGCAAAATTTTTATTTATTTTTGTGTGTACGCTATTATTTTCTATCTGACTGATTGTATCGATATGTATTTGCTCAACATTAAATATAATTTACCTCATTGATATAATTTACCTCTTATTCTTCAGAAATGAACAAATATGAATTTTTACTATATACAATTATATTTATTAATTTATTATGTGTTATGTGTCTCAAACAAAACTTATTTATTACGTATGTGTATTTGAATTAATACCCATTTTATGTTATTTTTCTGTTATGTGTCTCAAACAAAACCTAGTTCCAATAAATATTTGTTACATTATTTTTTTGTAATTAATATCGGTACTCTAAGCAAAACTTATTAGTTGAAATTCGATTTCAGCGATACCTTATCAAAATTTCAAATACTTTCATAAATTAAAGAGAATATATCGTACGAAGATCAATATTTAAACTTACAAATCATTGATAAGAGTGGAAATATGTAAAGTGTATTATGTGAAAAATCTAGAAAAATAAATTGAACTATTTCGCATGGTAAAATCAAAAGTGAAGTTGTTGACTGATATAAAATTAATGTTTTTTTATTTTACTAATGACAAGTATCACAATGATACTTGGCATTAGTAAAAATATTGGTAAATCGGTAGAGTTAACAATTTTAAGAACATATTTTAATGAATATCCCATGTTTGGTGTCGTTTTTCAGATTTGCCTCTTTTTTTTAGTATGGAGTTATTCATTAACAAGATTAGTCAATAAGTGCTGTATGTCATACTGTAGTATAATTGGGGCATATCTTGCAACTGTATCGCTAGGAAAATTGTTGTGAGGCGAAGTATTAAAACACATACTGTTGTTACCGATTATACATTAAATAAGTTTTGAGTAAAAGTAATAAGAAAAAGTTGACACAAACACAATTGCCATGTCAAGAACTACGCTTACAGAGGAATGCCTATTAAAAGTCTACTGGTGGACAATACAACAGAATTTATAGGTATCACTTAAATCACTTAAATTAAAAAAGACTATTATTTTCCTACTTATGATTCCGTGAAGAATTTATTACAAGTTTTGTATTTAAATATGATATAGATTGATTAGCAATGAAATAGAATAAATATATTATTACAGGCAGTAATAACATAACCGATTTTTCTTTCTTTTTATTTTGCAAATTACATTTATACATATTAAGGAATATATACCTATATATATATATATATATATATATGTGTGTGTGTATATATATATATATATATATATATATATATATATATGTGTATATATATATATATATATATATACATATATATATATATATATATACATATATATATATATCGTAGGATAGCTGGAAAAGTAGAGTCCTTGTCAAAATCTTAGGAAAATTGTGAACATACAAAGGAAATTGTCTATTTTAGGTTGCTTATAACTTTTCCTGTTCATTTCTAAACCAATATTAATGATGATGCTGAGCTTTGCAAGTTGTTTTGGTAAGAATGTAAAATATGAGATAAGTTTTATGGGCATCCTATTTCCAATGATAATTTTAATCATCGGAACCAATCAAGCCGTATGTATTCGGATACAAAAAGAGTAGATAATTATAATATTACTATGATATAAATTTATATACCGAATTACATTTTGACTATCAATAATACTTTAAATTTCATGAAATACATTAGGACCAAGGTATTATTTTCGTTAGTTTTATATCTTCGACACTATTGGGATTGAATTATTGCTGAAAAATAACATTACTTTGAAACAATCAAAAAGTTATGTCAAAAAAGGTAATTTCTTATACAATAGCCAAAGCTAAAGTTATTATATTCCCTCAATGTAGTTATTTTTTTCTTATACTACTAACAGTAAAAGCGTATATAAAATAAATTTCTTTTAATTGATATCGGTGCCTACTGTTTAGTAAAATTGAAAAAACAAGGTCACCTAATTCATTGGTCAAGCATGTTCTAGTAAATTTAAATAAACGTATTTTTATTTTGTAACTCTTGTTAACACTTGATTCTCGAAAAGGCATCTATGTGTATAATATTATCTGGGCTGAGCGTATCTCCAACGAAGATGTTGGAAGAAAAAAATCACAACACCTGATACAGATCTAAATTATGGAACAACTTGTTATTGACTTTCCCTTGTTGATGATATTTTGAAGCAGGTATTGAAATGATGATCACAAGGGAAATCCAAAATTGGAATACTTTACACTTTATGGCTGAATTTTTTCCACAAAGTTTCTATTTCATTTTCGGGAACGAATAATAGTCTCAAGAGAGCAAATACAAGTTTTGTGTTGCAACATTTTAATTGTGCCCCACCACCAAAGAAGTTTAAGATATTACTGTCGGTCATAAAAGTCATAGCCACAGTTTTCTGGGACAAAGAGGGCATCCTGTTCCATGACTAAAAATAAGAGTGTTTCTATGACTGGAGAGTACTACGCTGGTCTTTTGCGATCAACTGTGACACCTTGAACTTCTTAGGTGGCGGAGTACAATTTCTATGCCTCTGCATGTGCTGCAGTTTGATTTCAAGCTCTTAAAGGCAAACCCAAGTTTCGTTATCCATGACAACTCGGGTAAGAATTTTATCCTTATTTCCTCTACAGAGATCCAATAAGTCGCATAAACATTTGACAATTTTTTGCTTTTATGGAGGCCTGAGCACTCTTGATATTCTGACTTTTGACACACCAAGGTTTACTATCTGGAAACAATATTCAAAATAGTTGCAGAAAATATCCCAACCACTACTTCAATTGGACTTATAAATCATGATTTGACCAGGGCAAGAACCCCATAAACGGAGCACGTCTCATTCAATATGACTTTTACTGTTATTCCTTGCTTTTTCAAGAACTTAATGACAGCTCAAAATTGGATTTTCTCTAAGGTCGATGATTTCTTCCAGAATAAATTGCTTGATCGATAATAGGTGAAAGGTTGATGAAAGTAAAGTTGAAACTCGATACGTACTCGTAATGGCTCCCTAAATAACGACTATATGGCTAAGCAACCCTCACCTCTCGCCATTGTTTCCATTCCGCAAACTTCTTGGTCAACTTGCGTGCATGTCCAGCCATTTCAGGCTCCTCTATTTATAATAAACCGTGGGTACGGAGTATAAGTACTCTAAAATGGGTATTCGTGTATATCCCACTAACCTTTGTCATATAGACATTTAATACTTTTGGCTTTTTTGTTTTTGTCCTTATTTTGGGCACAACTAATTGGTAACAAACTTATTGAATACTGACTGAATATTAGCATACCTATTAGTAATGAACCTGTTTAAATATATTTAAATATATATTTTTTTTAGAATATATTTAATTATTATTATAATTGATAGTGGAGTTTTGCTTTATACATTCATAGTTTTAGTCTAAAACTTAAATATAATCTACTTAATTATGTCGCTGCTCATTTATTTATTGAAATAACTGCTAGTTTATTCAAAATTATGCAAACTATGAAAGAATATTATTTGCCCGTATCCAAGGACGTAGTAAAAAATATAACATCGAGGCGTCGTTATCTAAATAAAATAAGATTACTCTTTACAATTTTTTAAATAACTTTTTTTTAGTCTTTATCTCCATTATCGGTACAAGAAATAATTGCAAGACGATTTTTATAGGATAAACAAAATTTGAGTATTTAATTATTATAATATTATCTAGTACCTAAGTATCCGTAATCTAGTATCCGTACTTTTTATAATCTCTGATTGGTTGCTTTCTTAGCAAAATAACATTGAGTTAAAATAAATTAAAAAACTATTATGGAAACAGGATACTAGATTACTTTTCTTTTCTTTTTTAATATGGAAAAATAGATATTCTATTTTATCGCTAAGGGCTTTTTTCTAAAAGATGCTTTAGTAAAAGTTTTGAAAGGACCTCTTTCTTTGCCTTCTTAGCGTTTCTTTATTTATCATTAAGATAAGCAGAATACACTGTTTAATTACAGTTGACTCTTCTCTGTTACTTTCGAATGATTCGAAGCTTTATTCGCTTTCCAAAAAATGTTTGATTTGCCACTTATGTGTTTTAAAAATTCCAAATGTTACAAAGAAAAAATGACACCATTTTAGAATCAACTCAACGTTGGCCTTTTTATTTGTAAAGATATTTTTTTTACATGAAGTCTCGTAATTAGTATCAAAAACAAAGATCGTCTGTGCCATATCCCTTAAAAACATCCCTTTTCTAACTTAATGTAATAAGAAGATATGACCTTTCCAATATCACTTATTTTGTCACACTCATCAAACCCAATAAGATATGCAAAGGAGGTTTCATATAACAAATAATAGGAAAATTTAATTACTAATTTCGAAAGTCATTAATTTCGAACTCTATGTGAAATTATTACTTGATAAAATTTTTTTGTTTCAAACATCAATGTAATAACTATATAATTATTGGTTTTTCGATCGTCAACTAAAGTAATTGTCAAATTATTGATAGAATTGATAGTATAATAATAATAATATATCCTAGACTCAACTTATAAGATTTATCCAAAGCATCATACGTGTTCTTGTACTATAAATACAAATTGTATAAATAAACAAGTAAAACATTGAAAAAGATAAAAAATATTTCAAATTAAATTGTCATTATACAACTAGAGTTTAAACTGGATCTACCAAGCAACTTTACAATCGCACCTCTGAAACGGCTAATGGAGTTTCTCTGTGCTGTGTTGATATATATGAGCCCACGAAAAACAAAATAATATTGCAAGATATTCGTGCAAACTCTAGACAGGTAAAATAAAACATGTCTCCTTTTTTATCGCATGTAACAGTTTGTCAACATAACAATTTATTAATTTAAAAATATGAATTATCACAATCAATTCTCGTTAGAGTTGAAGAAAATTACATCCGACCATTCCCATTTCAAAACATAGAAATAAAGAAATTTTGATAAATATTATTATTGAAAATGTATTAAACTTATTCATTATTGTCCCCAATACAAGAACATAAGTAATTATATGATGTTATTCGTTTCAGGAATGCTACCTACTGTAGAGTAAAATAAAGTCACGATACGATCGATTTCGTTAAAGATGTGAAAATCTCATATCATAAATACCAGTATACTGTAGACTTTCTGACAAGTTTCATTGATATAACGTGAGGTGAACATATGTAATGTTAATTTAAATAAATTTAAAAAAAAAATAAAAAACCATTATGTCCTTGTTATTACAAGTTATTAGCAAATAGACGGCAACAAGCAGTGTTGAATAAATAGGATAAATAGTTTTTTGAAAAAAAAAACAAAAGTGAACTTAAATTACTGCTTTTGTTGATGTCAAATTGAGAAATATGTTGCTGGCATTTGAAATATTTTTATACTAGACATATTTTTTTCGAGCCCAAAAATAATTGTTGAAAAATTTTACATAATCCGCAATAATAAAGAAATTGGTGGTGGTGGAAGAGTTTTGGCGGACACCATGCTGGTTGTGCGTTAGCTGGACTGGAGAAATCGATACTTCATAACCGAACGGTTTATAATAGTTTAGGCAATATT
The DNA here is from genome assembly GCA_039881145.1 of Druceiella hillmani. Classification (NCBI taxonomy): domain Eukaryota; kingdom Metazoa; phylum Arthropoda; class Insecta; order Lepidoptera; family Hepialidae; genus Druceiella; species Druceiella hillmani. Next base: position 4,038,554 of record JAYKKI010000103.1, read on the forward strand.
AATAACACTGCTATAATACTAGTATTTTTACGTCAGTCATGGAACTAGATTTTAGAACAAGACTTACATGAGAAATCTTCAAACCCATAGGTAAATTTCAAAACGTACAGATATATTTCATGTGAATGGTATCATGAAAATGTATATATTCATCCAAGGCTTGCTTCTTATCTCTGGAGGCTTATTTTGGTCGGAGCTACTTTAATGCGGGTCAGATATACACCTTCAATACTAGTAGCCCCTGCAGGCAAGGAAAAGATGAACATTTTATCAAAAAAAACAATTTACAATATTAATTTGTAGCAAATATATTTGCAACAGCCTTATTAGAGTCTGAAACCTCATCGTATGCCTTAATTGCAGGAATGTCTGAACTCTTACATCTTATTTACGTTCAAAATACTTTCGAGTCAGATTTAATATTTTCTTCAACATTCTAAAGATATGCATTATATAATGTTCTCCTGTCGTGCTAAACCTGTTGCGCCAAAAAAATCGGACATTTCACCTATTTATAAAGTAGTTATGATAAAATGGTACGCATCAAATTATTCTAGTTTTTAATGGAAAAACAGCAAATTAAAAGAAGGAAATTCATGAAAAATTGATGGCTCCCTACATTCATACCAAATGAAAAATCATTTGAAAGTATTGTCGAGAAATAAATTCATTTAATTTCATAAATGTAGTAAAAAAGTCAGCCTCAAAAAAATTTCATTCGATACTGGCAATCGCTTCATGCTCTGGATCTATTTCTATTTCACGAGTCTATAGATTTACATTGACATCGCGCGGAGGATATAATATATATGGATTTGCCACAGCCTCCAATAATTTTGGCAGATTCAAAATCACTTCCACATTATAAAATGATCACAGCCAAAAATTAAGTTTTCTCCCTCTTCCATGTCCATCTCACTGCACTGCTGGTATTACGATGGAAATCCCATACACAAAGTAGCTTCACTTTAAGTACTGCGATAAGTCCATGGATGATCGTGGAATTACTTCTTCATATCATAAATAGACTACGTCTATGGTGGCGATACACGGTTGCAAATAATAGGAAGTTTGTGAGTTAAAATGATGAATTGGGTAATTTAATATCAAAACGCGATATTTCGATTTTTTATCTGAATAGCACCAAATTATTTCGTGGCAACATTTTTCTAACATGAATAACATTATGTGTTTTGAATTACTTATTCAATTGCTACCAAAATTGCCTACGGATATCCAACATATCACATAGTTTTTAAAATACGAAAAAGGAAGTTAGTCACAGATTTACTTTAATACTTAATAGGATATATCGCTATAAGTCAAAAGTTTTCTGTGACTGATTTTTTCAGAAACTATAGAAAAAACTGACCGTCGTGTTTAAACCACCCAAATTAGGTTTTTTATGTTTATAAAAAATATGTTAATAAATCGCAAGGGAAAGCTCTGCTATATAATATTAAATGACTTAAATAGAAAACCTGTTTCTATGTCTCTTGCTGTGCCAAAAATCTGGCGGGAACAAGTAAGTCATCACAACCATTGCTATTTTTTATTGACTATTTCATTAAAAAATAGCCAGTTCCTTTTGCGACAGTTATCACAACTAAAGAACCTGATGTTTTTAGTAATAAAGAAGAAAGCATTGAGTTAAATAGATAAACATCGGAGTATCTATCTTTGAGCTAATTAGACAAATATCGGAGTATATTTATTTCCAAGCGCTCCATGCAGCAATCATATTTAATTGAACAGCACGGGTTGAACGATATGATCCATATTTTGAATTTGCCTAGATTACAAGAATGGCATTTGTTACCTCTTAACATGAAATTATAGGTGCAGAAGAAAAGAAACACACAGCATTGTCCATGCCAAATCATTCTGCTTTTGCAAAAATATTAGTGAATTAATGGAGAAACTTGGAATAGAGAGATCAAGGGGGGTTTTGGTTTGTTTTGATTAAAAAAATTACTTCGTAATTCCAAATTACTTCGTAATGAGAGTCAATATCCTTTCATATCTATTGCATACTCAGTGATTTAAAAAAAAAACAAATGAAAATATGCAACTAATCACAGACTTTTTGTAATTGATACAAAGGACACAACTGGAAGTTATGTGCTAATTTAAAATTTGTGGCCATATTTCTTACACTACATGGAGGTTTTATAAAATACTGTTGTTTTCCCTGTTTTTGAGTAAAGACACTAATAACAACTATTAAATGAAAGATTACCCAAAAATAATTGACTGTGTGGTAATTAAAATATTAAATATTATCTCTTATATTGAATATATTTGGCGTTAATTTTGTAGAAATTCATTATTCACAATTAAATGAAACTACGTGATGTAGTATTATTTCTACTATCTTTAATTTCTTTACCACGACCTAGGTTTCGTTGTATTACAACATCTTCAGGTGGGATATTAGCAAAGATGAACTCTTAGGAACAACCAACAACATTTATATGTTTCAAACACAATAGCGGAAGACTGCTTTGTGCAGATTTTTCCATTGTTTATGTTAATGAGTTTATTGCAGGGGCGCAGACTAGGTTTTATTATATTACAGAGAGTTATACAATATACCAGTTATTTTTTTATTTATTAGGATTATTTTGGTTTATTGTTTTATTTATTAGTTAAACCAGAGTTATTTTGGTTTATGATATATGTAGGTAACTATATTGTTACTATTTTTAATATACAATTCAAAGTACAATGGAGTTAATATTCTATATCCAATTTATCATAACTTTAAAACGGCATATGTAATAAAAAATACATTTATATATTCATATTCAGCAGATCCAATTTGATAGAAAATAGCTATTCAAATCAATGTTATAAAACAAAGAAATCATTTATCACACATTAATTATTAGAAAATAGTTTAGCATATAATTGCACGTGAAAATGTTTATATTTTTTACTGGTTTAAAAAAATTAACTCGAAAAATTTTAATTAAACTCTATCATGATTATTTTCGTTGCCAAAAAATTGTTCAGATGGTGTTGGTGCATTTTAAAACTTTTGTAACTCAGTAGACAGTATAAGACGGTAGTTGTGTTAAAATACCGCCAACTATAGGTCAAGTACAACAAATAATCTATGTGGAGTAGATCTTATCAAGTCAGGACAACATTTGGTCCTATTCGATTTGAAACCCTATAATAAGTGAATAAATGCCATATAAATAAAGAAATATTTAAAAAAAAGGTGAACAATAAAAAACATACCAAGCAACTAAAATTTATGCCGTAAAATATGTTATTAAATAATAATGCGAATAAAATTAATATTCCTGCACTTTCAAATTTTGGAAAAAATATTAATAAATATATGTTGGACTCACTTTAATCTAAATTATAATAGTAAAATTCTAAACAGATTATATAACCTTACAAATTTATCCATATGACTAAACCAAAACAAATTTCAATTGGAATTATTGTGAAGGTGAAGCACAAAGATTTTAATCAGATTTTTAAAACCTGAAAGAGCAATATCTTATTTTCTATGGGTATAATATTGTGATCAACAACTTAGAGTTATTTTGACCAATTTATTTCATCAAAAAACGATAGACTAAATTATGTAACACTAGCATAAACGCTAAATAAATATCTTTACACAAAAATCGAAGATCATATTATTTTAACACACATCTTAATTTTATTCTCAGTTGGGCATATCATTATGTAAATCGTCAAAAGTAAAATAGTCATCTCAGTTTAGTGCGCGTTGTAAATAAATGCAAATAATATGATAGCAATTTTGTACAACTTACCCCTGAAATGTGGATTTATCTGGATGTATTTGATGCGTAATGACACAATCAAAAATAAAACACGTAACCATTGTTCAAAATTTACTTCTTTCGACAATATAGTCATGGATAAATTCAATGTCACCAAAATGGAAATAACTATATTTTTCATGTGACGATAAGGGCCTTCTACGTTGCAAAAAAGGGTTGTAGTGGTTTTTATTATACCGCATTTTTTTAGCATAAAACATCGCAAGTATATGGATCTTCATTGACCTAAAAGCGGGACAGACGGCCGCTTCGTTGTATTGAATAGGTTTGTCGGCTAAGGGCATTATGATAATTAGTGGCGAAACGTCCGTACATTCCGTACCACATTCTCATTCCCCACCAGCTGAATTCTAATTAGGAATACAATAGCATTACCAAATAAATTAATTCAATAACCAAAAAAGATATTTTAATGTGCTTTTCACTACATCTACTCGTTTTTTTAGTTTCAACGACAAGGGATTTCTAAGAATAACTGCTGCGGATAGACTGGTGAACCAGTGAGGTACGGAATCTTAATAAGAATTTTAATAGTTTCATGAATAGAACATGTCCGCTATTATATGATATCTGTTTTATTTTCTACATTAGACCGTACGTTATATACAGAATAATTATCTGGCGCTTTTGAATATCATTTTTCAAACACATTACCAGGGTTACATTTTCTTCATCGTTTATTTCTGCGTATCTTTAGTGTAATATAAAGTAATGTTAATATCGTATGAATATTTACATGCAAAATATCGTAGATAAAGTATCCTGTTACAAATTTTGAGCATAAATTAATTACTTTGAAACAATATTCTCTATTATAAATTTAATTACGCAGAATTAATTAAAATACAATTTCAGGGTATTCTATTTGAGCCACATGATAGAAGTAGGCAGATTGCATAAAGCAAAGTAAGTAAGTTAGTAATTAATTGCCTAAGAGAGAAATACACCATTTTACTTTAAATATTCGATATATAACATAGTTACTTAATTTTAACTTTATCCATTTTAAGAAGAGGTTTTGGCTTCGGTTGCTTAGTTGGTCTAAAATATTTCAGTTAATTATTATCTTATATAAAATTAAATTTTTGCACTATCTTCCTCTTAAACGGAATAGGCAGGAAAATTAAATGCTACAGCTGCAGTTATTCTTTCTTACTTTGTATATTACTTTTTGCTCACTTTTCTTTTCAAAAATTTTTATTCAAAATTCTTTAAAAGGGTTAATTTATTGTTCCTCGAAAAACTTATTTTAATTACCAAACGTATACGTAACACAAAAGTAAAACGATAACGTAGTTTAAAAATAATTGTTCGAACTACTGAAAGATAAAAAAAATTACGCATACAGAGCTCGGAAGATAATTTATTTGAATACATTCAAATTGTATTTTAGTTTCGTGAGAAGAAAAGCCGGGTTTTTATTTTGAAATATAGCTTAAAATCAACAAAAAATAATAACAAACATATAATTTTAATTTAATTCCATCAGTCTTTTTTCAGGAAATATTGTGTAAAGATACTTCTACAACAATCCTATCCTCTTCTTGTCAATAAAGCTCAAACTGGGCAAGTAAAACATTATTTGTAAAAATAGGGGACAAATTATTTAACCAATCAAAATGCAATAATTTTTCATTATTAAATAATGATCATAAACCTTCAGCAATATAACCAAAGGTCTGAGCTGTATTAACTTGTTTACTGATAAGTTTGTATTACATTATTGTGTAACCTTTTAACTTCCGTTACATAACATAAGGAGGTACACAGACAATAAAAAGTGAGCATACTACTAAGAATACGCCTAAATTAATGAATTTTATACTACGTAATTTTTAATATTTCATCCCACTCTCATAGGAAAATGAAAACAGAAGCATGAGTTATCTACTTTTAAAATGAAATCATATTTAGGAATTCGTGTCTAACAGATAAAAGGGAACCTTTGAGACAAGAATTCGGCATTTGTTGGTCCGTAATTCACGGCTGTTTCTCTGACAAACAGTCGTGAACATAAAACAGTTTTGTAATATACATGTCCCCATCTATTTCATGAAAAAAAATTTCAAATATTTATATTTTTTTAAAAAATGAATCTGTAATTGGGCATGAAATTTGAAAGTTAGGCAGCAAAGTATCATGTTAAATGACTTGTTACACATTTCGAAATCATTGTTTTAATTTTTAGCCACACATGTTTATAAGACTAAAAATATGAAAAAAATATATTCTCAAACCGTTACTTTGGAAGTTTGCATACAGGAAAATCTGAGGTACTTCAAACTAACATGAGGTTTCAAATACATGAGAAGAAAAATTAAATAAATTTTCAGATGTTTATTATTTTTATGAGTAATAGAAATAAGAGATAGAAACTTTTTAAATCATAATCATTTTGGATCTAAACATACTGATAGAATGTTGTAATTTTATGATCGGAATTCATAATGTCATGAGCAAAGAATCCCTAGTGCATGATTATCTACTTGTGTTTGGCAGGTTTTACTAATATATGTGAAAAATATGTAAAAGCTAACATAAAATTTGGCTGTTACATGTAGTATTAATGTCAAATAAATGTAAATGTGATTTAAAAAAAAGATGTTGATATGAATTAATTATATAGACTGAAGACTTAATTAAAAAGTGATTTAGATACCTCCAAAATGGAACGGTTTAAATCGAGAGAGAAAGGCGTGTATGGACGTATTAGTGTTATTATCATCTCCACTTCATTGTTCTGAATTTCTATGCACCTTCGTCCTTTAGATTTCTTATTTAGGCTTACATTAGTGAGCGTTTTGTTTCAATCTCAATTAACTCATGTATTAAAATAATAATAAATTAAATGTGAAATAATAAAAATCTTTAATCTAAAAATTATAAATACCAAGCTCGCTTCAAAAGCTAATGATCAACATAGAAATATTTCGACAATAACAAAAGTAATTAACAGAGCAATTTATTATAAACCACACATATCGATTTATGTCTAGTTGCAGAGAGTAAATTACACATCGTAGTTCATTTTTTTAAATAATACTTTTGTTTTAAAAAATACACAGAATCTTTCAAAAAATGTTACAATACCTAAAGAAAACAATGATAAAAATCGTTAGCGCTTAGAAAAATTATCGTGTATAATATGTAAGCTACGAAAGTCTAAAATATATTAGAGCATCCAGTACCAGCATACTGCTCGACTACGGCCAGTAGAATAGTTGTCTAAGAATTTCACTGTACGTTTTATATAATCGTGTTGGGTTCCCCGTACATTTTGGTACTGCAGCTCATAATTAATTTAAAACATACATATATTTTACATAACTAACATAAAAAATGAAAAAAATGTTCGAAACAAATTAAACCTGTAAAATTTGTAACTCATATGCTCTGTTAATATTAAATCAAATTATTAATTTCCATATTCTTAAAGTTTTACAGTTAAATGAAACTACGTGATGTAGTATTATTTCTACTTTCTTTAGGTTCTTTATCACGACTTAGGTTTCATTGTATTACAACATCTTCAGGTGGGCTATTAGCAAATATCTTTTTGCTAATAGCCCACCTGTAGATATTATAGTACAACGAAACCTAAGTCGTGGTAAAGAACTTAAAGAAAGTAGAAATAATACTACATACATAGTGAATTTCTACAAAATTAACGCCAAATATATTAAATACTTAAAGTTTTAATTAGAGAAAAGGGAAAGGTATTTTAAAAAAATATTAAGTGGTCGTAAACTTGCTCATTTTTTTTTTCTTTGCTGTCGAAAAGTAAAAAAAATTTGGGCAAGTCTGGCAGCAATGACCTCTTGGCCCAGTGAGTGGCGCATGCTATGTACATAAATAATCATATCTACCCTTTATGGTGACACAGGTCTGGTGATATAGCCCAACATTATCAAGTGATTTCAGTCAATAATAACTAAGAAGTCACTCTGTTATTTTGTTTACAAGACCAGCTTCTTGGTCTGGGATTGTATTTGCGTTGTTATTTAGTTTAGTTTGCTATATGTTACAGCAAGCGACTTTAAAGCTGGACTTGCTAAAACCCCTTTCTTTATTTTTAAAATTTTTCATGTTAGTGAATATATGGATATGCATTTAGAGTGATATGAATGTTGTACTTTCGTTTAGTTGTTAAGCAATGTAATATAAAAAAAATACTTGAATATTTGAATAAAGTCTGAATATAGAGTAGAAGAGAATAGTATGAAAATACTCAATATTTTTTAACATATATTATATAAATATATAAATCTTTCCACGTTGTGTATTTAATATTATATTATTTTTTTACTATTATATTTATGAATTTAACAACGCCTCAGACTTATCTCTTGTGATAAGCGATTTTAAAATATGCTTATTTGTTGTTATTATCGTTAGGAATTAGCACTGTTTTGTTTAATAGTAGCCCACAAGTCCACTAGTAAAAAATACTCTAGCCATGTGTATTTAAATATTTCCTGCATTCTCTTAAATGAACAAAAATACTTTCGTAGCTTGATTCATTTTAAGTTCTGATGTTCAGCCAAAGATGCAAATAACCTTAAATTTTGTTTAAAAGTTTCCTTAATCTTCTTATCCCTATTCTTATATAATCTTCTTATAATCTATCGTCGTACATGTCCCGTCACTTTGAAATAAATTAGCTCCTGATGGTCGGATGCCTCAAATATCCTCAAATATCCCTTCTATCGCGTTTCTTCGCTTTTGTTTCAAATTGCGCCCTATGTTTTATTTATTTCAATGAATAATTATATTTTATTATATCTTGTACATATATGTTGATTTAATACCATCGTTTTTTTAATTTAATATTTCGTTTTTATAATTCAAAACTTCGAAGAAAACGGGACCCTTACTGATGTGTTCATCCGTCGAACTAAGTAGTTTTTTTTCCAGAAATGGTTTGACCAAAAGGATTAAAATCTGGTACAATAATAAAACATACTACTCAGTATATTTTCCAACAATCAACATTCAACAATTTTCAAATAAAAATTTGAACGGGAGCTATAATAGAGAAGCATTATTTTCCAATTTCATGTATCATTTGAAATGTAGATTGAAAGTTACAGTTCTAAAAATATTGTTGCAAATGTCAAGAAAAAATTCTCAGAAACTTTGTACATAATATCGACTGAACCTTCAAGTTATGGCCATGTATACAAAAGTTTACATTGTAGGAAGTTATATATAAAGGAATTGCCTATGCGTAGTAAGATAAAATTATCAAAACCATAGTTTGCGTTAATAAACTAAATAATATATTCTAGCAGTGTTGTTATTTTATTCATATTATATCTCCCATTCAAAACAGAACTGAAATATTTCGTGAAAAGTAGTCTTAGAAAAGGGGAAAAATAATATTAAAATAAAATTTAAACTTTAGTACGCAAAAAACGGAAAAAGGTCTAAAAAATATTAACATTTCTTTAATCAATGGTTTTTAAGTGAGATGAAACAATTAAGTGTCAATTTATTATATCTAATCGTATGCCGCCCCCAAATTATAACTTGAAATATTGAGAGTTAAAACCTAAGAAGTAGGTACCCTTGAGGTTGTGAGGCCGCGGACGACCTAACCTATTTATGTCATACTAAATAACAAAAAATAGCATGGCCACGCAATTATCGCACATGCAATATGTAAAACGTTATCCACTACAGGACAGCATAAATCTTAGAGATATACAATTATCAGGAAAATAACCTTTTTTTAGTGTTGCCCCTATAATAATAAAAAATTAGGAACAAGAAGGTAAACGCTTTCTCTATTTCTTATTTTTTCCCTTTTCGTATTGTTTTTTGCTATATAAATAAACTGTCTGTATTTTTCGTAGGCATAAAAAACATTAAATTTGCAAGTTGTTCGTATTAAGTTAGCATTGAGAACTCATTAAGCACCTGTAAATAGCACTGGAAGGTTTTTTCGAGAACTCGTATCTCGCGAAAGAATGCTGTATAAAAAATATTACTGGACACGTTCGATTGAATTTTAAAAGACATCTTCAATCATATTCTGTTTGGTGAATTATGCGAGAAAAAATGTCTCTGCCCAAATTTTTTTATAACTAAATGTAAATTGTTTTGTTATTAAGGATAAATTAAATACTCGTATAATATTTCTATTAGTGTTTAAAAATTTGAATATAAATTTTACCATGTATATGGATTGCCGAGAATAACTGTCACATGCTTAAAATATAGCGAATCTCTCAAAAACCAAGAAATTATAAATCAGTATTAGTTTTTCAGTAAATATTAAATAAATTTTTAGTAAGGCTATTTTTTATAATTATTACTTTGTCCACGATTGGAGGTTGGCGAGAATTTTTTTTTAAATTTCCCACAATACCTCAAGAACTTTCAAACAAGAGTTTTTACAAATACTTTTGGAAGCCTTGTGACTCTGTCTAATGTTATTCAAAATGATGCATTAAATTAAAAAATATATCAAGTACTTAATTTGCCCATCTAACATTTCTCTATAAGCATTTTTAAATGTCAGTCTATCGAAATATATGTTGGTTATTATGATTAATCACTGCGCCAAGTTTTAAGTTACTACGTCAAACCTTTACTGACAAAATGGCTGTGATAGTCTAAAAGACAGATGGACACGTAAGTAATCTTATAGTTCCTTTTTTCTATTATGATGCGAAATCCTAAGCAGATTTCAAATTCAATCTTGGTTAACTAGTAATTTATGAGAGAAAGTAAGAATACGTATTTGCCTATTATTTGTTAACTGCTTCTCTTATGTATTCGGTATGAATTTGAATTATTTTGATGTTAACTCCTGTGAATCGTGTTCTGTCCTTCAATTACAAATTTTCATAACACATTAAAGTTTTCCATATAATTTTCATTCAGATACCAATTCCACAAAATTTTTATTCAAAATGTGAATTGTATACAAAATAATTAGAGACAAGAAATAAAGGTAAAAGTAAATCTATAATCAATAATATTAACATAGAAAAAAAATTTAAGCATCATTTACAAAGAGCAGTTGTAGTTTTTGGTTGACGCGGTTTAACTTCAAGCATCGCCGATCCAAGAAGTTTCCAACCGATATCAAATAAAGGTAAAAGTAAATGTATAATCAAAAATATTAAAAAAAAAAAAATTTAAGCATAATTTACAAAGAGCAGTTGTATTTTTTGGTTGACGCGGTTTAACTTCAAGCATCGCCGATCCAAGAAGTTTCCAACCGATATCAAATAAAGGTAAAAGTAAATGTATAATCAAAAATATTAAAAAAAAAAAAATTAAGCATAATTTACAAAGAGCAGTTGTATTTTTCGGTTGACGCGGTTTAACTTCAAGTATCGCCGATCCAAGAAGTTTCCAACCGATATCAAAATTACACAAAATACCAAGGCGTTTTACTTATGTTATTAAGAGTGTAATACTTTTTAATGAATCAGTTTGAGTATATATTCAGAATATTTTATGAAGGATTAAATTAAAAATGAACTAGAAAATGTTAAGGGAAATCCAACACATCGAAGAAATACACTACGTTAGTGTATTGAGGTATTGAGGTTACATTTACATGTAACCTATATTTCCAAACAAGGTGCCCAAGGATGTAATGAATTCAAATTAGATATAAAGAACAGTATGATAAATTTTCAGTTAAATTGGGTTTTATTTAAATTTATGGATATAATGAGCATGGATAATAGTAAAGCATGAATTATACGGTTTTCAAGAGATTAATGTACTAAACTGTGGTAACAAATTTATATAAAATGAAAATTTAAAAAACGTATATTTACTATTTTGTGCAATTCATAGCTTTGCTTAATTGACGGTTATCGTAACCTAACAGTATTATTGCATAAGTGTAGATTTCGAACTCACTTAAGCCACTTGATTTCGGTATCTCGAAAAAAAATGTTTGTACAAAAAATGTTTGTGTGTTTCAGTACATTGAAAAAAATCGCTTGATTACAGCTATTATTGCTATGACATATTTAACTTAACATTATGTATAAACTGAATTAGAATAACTAGCCATTCTTCTTTAAAAATACTATGAAACTAGGTTACGTTTAGAGTGTTATTCAAAATTACTACCAACTGGACAAAAATAAAACGTTGGCTTTCGTTATCTATCCTTTTCCCCATTGAGCAGGTTAAAAAGTTTATGAAACTTTCATGTATTTTTGATACTCACTAAAAAACTAGAGTATACATTCAGATCCTTTAGCATACTTTCTACCTAAGCATAATTAGCAACTATTTTAAATGAAGATAAACTTAGTAAAGACAATTTAAAAATCACAGCCGGATACTTAACTTTTGTCTTCAGACTTCTTGTATAAACTTATTGAAATGTATTCGTCAAACGTCATTCAGCCATAATTAATCAATTTCCAAGCATTGTTGGCCTTAATAAAAACCTATGTTTTCAGGTGATCTAATTTGTGAAAACGCAATATGGTGGTGAAATTTCCGCATTTGCGAAAAGATATATTTTTAGAACAATCGCTTATTTGTCTTGCCCTTACCAATTTTACAATTTTATGTGAGCTTTGCGAGTAAAACAAGAGGATTCAGTAAAGTAAAATAAAACTTTTGAACCTTGAAGCAGTTTTCTTGAATTGTGTACTCTAGAAAGTGCTGCTTTATCATTCAGTTGAAAGAGAATAAAGTATTCTTTCAAAAATGAATCATCATTTACTAATAAACATTTAAAAGCTTTATTTTCATTGAAAAATACGGTATTTCTAATTTTTATATTACTTTGCATCGCCTCTAGAGACAGGATAAATTCTCTCGTTGAATAAATTGAATGGAAACTTTGAGAAAAAAAGAAGAAATCAACATTAAAAACATATAAAATACTAAAAAGAGACATATTAAGTGAATAGATTACTGGAAAGATATCTTTGCTTATCTAATTTTCATATTACTTTGCATCGCCTCTAGAGACAGGATAAATTGTCTTGTTGAATAATTTAAATGGAAACTTTGAGAAGAAAAGAAGGAATCAACATTAAATACATATGAAATACTAAAAATAGACATATTACGTGAATAGATTAATGGAAAGATATCTTTGCTTATCTAATTTTCATATTACTTTGCATCGCCTCTAGAGACAGAATAAATTCTCTTGTTGAATAATTTAAATGGAAACTTTGAGAAGAAAAGAAGAAATCAACATTAAAAACATATAAAATACTAAAAAGGGACATATTAAGTAAATAGATTAATGGAAAGATATATTTGCCTTTCTATTTTTATATTGACCAATTTTCCACAAAATATAATTTAAATAAATACTCATTTAGTTTAGTCAGTCGCATAAGTAAAAAAGGCGTGTTTTGTAGGGGGAACGCCATCATAAAATAAAAAAACCTTCAAAATCTAATAAGCCTAGCAGACTGAGAACAGGAATTTAGATCAAAAATATTTTGTGAAAAAATTATTGATAATAGTGTCTGTGAGTAAATTATATTATACTAATATTTTACTAAAATGAGAAATCGGTAAATATATTTTACTTGCTTCCTTATTAACTAAAAAAAGGGAATTTAAAAAAAATAAAGCCCGACTGCCGACTACAATGCCCAACAGTACAATGGATAGTGTACTATTAAATTTACCATAATTTAAGCGCTACTGGTAATTTATATCAAATCAAGTTACTTCGAATCACAAGATCTAAATCGTAGTAATTCATAAGTTTTAGTAATTAAAAATAAATTTAAATATAAGCGATTAAATACAGACAATGCCATGAATATTTATATTTTTAGTCAATATTCTCCAATTGCGTTATTCATTGTATATTTAGAGAGCCGACGAATACTTAAGACTGAATTACGTACGTTACCAGTGAAATCTTTTTAAGGCAAAGAAAACGAAAAAGATGCAGAATAGGACCTTTACTTCCTCGAAGTGTTTCTTATATATATATGCACTACTGAGAAGAGACTGATGAATTGAAATAATTCAGAAATAGTTATATTTAGAGAAAGAAACATTGTTTGAAAACTTTAAAAACAAACGATTTAAAACTAAATACGCAAATGGTGACATAAATTGTGCAATCAAAATATAACAGCCTATCACAATACGGGGATCACAAAAAAATGTCTTGACGTGTTACAAGTTAATATTGGAAGCTAATTTTAAACAAAACAAAAGTGGTCTGGCGGCCTTAACGGAGAAGCGATAAACGAGTTTATACTATTAAATATAAATAAATAATAATAATTAATTTCTAATTCATAAAAAAAGTCATGGCTTTCCCAGAAAAAAGGAATTATAGGATAAAGTTTAAAGGGAATTATTGGATTTTTGAGACGTTTTCCATTTTGTTAAAAATTAAATGCGCTTTATTAATTTAACGACTTTTTAAACAATAACTGAAGTGAAGATTATAGAATAGGGGGGCACTAACTTAAAAAACTAATGCTCTTTTCACAAATGACAATGCTTGCAAATTTACTTGCCTGTGTAGAATACACTTGCTTACATATATTCTCATCTGTGTAGATCTCTGAGAGGAGAATGATTTCAAAAAAGTTGTGAATTCAGGACAAACGATAAAGAATTAAAAATAAGAAAACTTACAATCGAATGATAGAAATGCTGCACAATAAACATAAGAAGGTGAAAACATCCCTGTCACGAACACATTTGCCACCGTCATACCATTCCTGCATAATAAAATGACAAATAATCTTACAAATCTGTTGTTATGTGACACAACTTTAGAAATAGATTAAAGGACAGTCACAGTACTACGAATAATGCCTAAATTTAAAGTGACCAAGGTTGTGTCAATTAAATCCTAGAACATTTCAGCAATTTCTAATTTGGTTAAAACACACATGACTCAGGGATAAAAGATTTAAATTAAATGTATTTATATTTCAAGTAAGAAAACGGGCACAGAACAAATGATGAAAGCGACGATTTCGTAACATTTTTGGGAAAGGAACTGTAAAAGATTATGTTTCGATTTATAAAATTTAATGTGTCAGATTTTCAGTTATGTCCTCATAGTTAAAAAATATCCAACTATAAATGCGCCGTCGGGCTAGTGAATGAATTGAATAACAGTCATAATATGGCCTCAATGAACCATTCAAAAGCAAAATATAAAAAGGTTGATCCACATTAAAGGAAAAAAGACATCAAACATTAATATAAATGATATTTTCCTTACGAAATTTGTTTTCCGCTATTGAAATGAATGACAGCCTTAAATTAATTGAATGAAACCTTTTTGTTTCCATTTCTATTTTTGATATTTACTTTGTGTATTTTATTTACTTGGTTGTATATATCTTTATCGAAATAATTCCCGCAGTGCCTCGCAAAAGGAATTGCAAATTTATACGTTATTCAGTCTACTAAAATTATCTTTCCTTAGTCCCATTTTTACCTGAGATGAAATACTGGACTTTTCTAAAAATATGTTTCGTATAATTATATTCTTCAAGGCAAATTACAATACGACTCAAGCATTGACTTTAGCTCAATATTTATTTTTAAGTATGAACGTTTTCTATTAATAAAACTCCTAATACATGAATGGAAATTGGAACTGTGCAAAAATCATTTTCTTAATTAAATGAAAAAAATGAAATTAGAGTTATTTACGTAAGAATTTTTTCTGTGGAGCTATTTTTTTCAGTTTTACAATATACAACTTCGCAATTACAGCAATCAGTAGCAAGTTATTTGTATCTGATTGGTAATAATGTAATTTGATATATCCGGAAGCAACTCTATAGGTTGTCAATAATCGTGACTAAGAGGAAAAAGTAAGAGATACTACCTAAAACTCCTTAAGCTAACTCAATTATTTTAATAAAAAGCTGTGACAGTAACTCGGGGCAAAAACTTTGTATATAAATATATATATATATATATATATATATATATATATATATATATATATATATATGTGTGTGTGTGTGTGTGTGTATGTGTGTGAGTTATAATAGTGATAACCTAAAATTTAATAACTTTCAATATTAAGTGAAGACCTTTACTGCAAATATAGTTTTTTTATACCGTAACTTGAGACAAACGTTCCGTATAAGTGTATCATTTTGCTTTTTGTATAATTTCAATAATATCTATAATCGTACTGCGAATTTACAATTAATGAATATTTGCAAATTTTTTCGTGTTCAGTAAAACATTAGACAAATAATTCCAAACATTTTGACAGACGATTTTTAAATCAACCTCCAGATCGATTGGGCCGTTTAGTGTGATTCATCCACATTTTTCTGCTAAATGGATATCACTTTTGTGGTTAGTAGTATTGACACATTCAAAACTAAGCAAAAATATTTTTATATAATTCTTAGCAAGCAGTAACTTATAATCTATCACATGTGGTGGGGTATTAAAATATTTATGAAAATAATGACTCATTGAGGTATTACTGGAAGCTAATTTGGAATCAAATGAAGCTAAAGTAAAATTTTAATTGAACAAATGTAAATATGAATAACAATTAGAAACAGCTTGTTTAAAAAAAACGAAATGAATCAGAAAGATACGTATGACCTATGAGGATTGACGAATAATAACGTTATTTGGATCTATACAATGATGCTAAATTTTTAAAAAAATCTTGAATTAACGACACTCACTTGCTTCATCAACAAAGCCGTCTTTGGAAACACTCAGAGAAAAAGATCGATCAATTTGGACAAATTAGGCAATTGTATGAGCAATGCAGATTAGGGGACTAACAACGTTAACGGAGAAGTGATAAACAAGGTAGTCACATATTTGTTATTAAATACACAATAAATAATGACGTCCCCAGATAAATGGGATGTAAGAAATATTTTGAAATGTTTATAATTTTGAAAAATTTACATTTTTACTACCCTAATAATTAGTTTAAGTACTAACATAAATAAAGGTGGTAAAATAAAATGCGCATTCACATAGAAATTAAAGATATATTTTCTAAATCACCATGCTTACATCATAACTCATCTACCTAGGTTTCTTATAGTGGAATGATGTCAGGCAAATTATATATTCGGTAAAAATCACAACGATTTTTAAAGCAATTCAGTACATCATTCTAAATACGTTCGAACAATAGAAACGCTGCGCGAGAAACGTAGCATGCTTATGTTTAATTTACCATTTAAAAGTTAAAACTTACTAAGTAAAGTCGTCTCATTACTCCCGCATAGTGAAATGACTCTTAGGCTTATAAATCTGCCATTTTGTGGTATAATTTCACCAGTAGTTTATTCGTCAATCACAGTAGCTGCGTTAACAATAAGTGCCTAAAAGTCATCATAAAGAAAACTGGATTTCGAAAAAATTTAAAGGTCGTAAAGATTACAATGAAATGTAAATATTATTGCTAATAAAAAAATATTCAAATAAAAAACATGGTGAAGGATGCATAAAGAAACCACAATTTGAAATAATTATTTTAATAGAAACTGTAAAATACTGAGTTTCTATATTCAAAATATGTTACTCCTTAATATATATCATCGTTAAAAAATCTTTAAAGATATTATTTTAGAAAATAATTTTTCTTTTCACAAAATCATCTTGATGATGCAATGTGCGGCAATAAGCTATGGGGTCGTAGCTAAAAACTAATCGATTAATAGATAGTGGAAAACTTTCCATATCTAAATTGTCTTATAGATGGTTAGTAAGCGAAACAAATAATGATTACAACAGCGTATCACTGAAACATTCAAATAGAAAACCTTTTTCGAAAAAAAAAGGTCCACATTAAAACAAAAATGACGTCAAAGAATAAAATCAATGATATTTTCCTTACAAAATTTGTTTCATGCTACCGAAAGGAGGAGAATATCTAAATTAATTGAAGGAAATTCTTTTCTTTTCCTTATCTAAATATATTATTTCTAAAAGGTGTAAAAAAATACCCACTTAAAGTATATGTTTTCTACTTTGGGCGAAAAATATAAAAAAATTCGAAAAAAATCTTTTTGTTAATAAAAAAATTAATTTTTTAACAATTGGCATGAGCGCCATCTGTGGGCGACACATCAAATATCTTAGCCAAATTGTATATTTGGAACACGCTAGATGGCGATATAGTGCGAAGACTTCGCACGGGTCAGCTAGTATTTTTCATATTCGCTTTGACAATTTTCCATTTCCCCTCACGAATACTTTGCTATCTATTTACTTTTTTCAAGTTAATGGTCACCAAGTCTTCACCATATAGTAAATTATTTTCAACTTAATCTTCCCAGCAAAAAAATTATTTTCAACTTAATCTTCCCAACAAAAAAAAATGTTGGAAAAATTTCTTGCGGTGCTAAACTCTACTCTCATTATTTTTCCTATAAAATTTTTGCACGATTCGAATTGCGGGAAATTTACTTTCATAAAGAAATCGTAGTTGTTATGTTGGTGCTGAATTTCCATTTCAGAAAATTTTTATCTCTTTTTAAAGGCTTAATTATTATTCCTCTTTATTATTCAAATATAACCGTGTGATAACAGTGTTACTATAACAATCATTAGCTTCTGGCATTAACTCCGTTAATTGGAAAATTGTACTAAATATTTTGCTTTAACATAGAGCTTAATCTAATATATATTTCAGTTCTCTAAGTTGAAAAATTAATTAATTTTGATTACAACCCTTACTCGTCATTTTCAAAAGGAAGAAGCGCTAAAATCATCCCTACAGAAGCAAATTTAAAATTAATTTGGTCTTTAAATCACGATGAATTTACTATACACAAAAAATATTGTTGAAAATTTATGCGAAGTTATGCTTAAACGAATATTCTTTATTAAAACTGTCAATATAATATTATCTAAAGTGTCATATTAGATAAATAATGGTAGTCTACTGATAGCCTTATCTGATTTTTTTCGTATTTGGATTACGTGTATGAAAAGTGGTTTTTAATCAATTTGTAAATAAAAACTTAGGTCCTAGGTCTAGGAATGCAACTTTGGTATTCAGTTTTATGAATTGCCATATTTTTATGATATTATGTGAATAGACGACTAGTAGATTTTAATAAAAGTAAATAAAACCGTAATTATAAAAAATACGAATCATAACGAAAATAACGTCAAAAACAAATATAAAATAAAAACAAGAAGATATCTACTTAAATCTTAACCCAAAATTGAAGATACTTCCTTCTGTTAAAAGATTTCATGTTTTTAAATTGGTTGAATAGTACAAGTAAGTTTCAACTAATTTAATAATATGCACAAATTAATCACTGGCATTTTAAGTAAAATTTTAATCAGAATTTAAGTAACGTATTAAATCAAAACTTAGAACTTCATAAAAAGTTTATATAGCTTTAAAACGTATGTATATGAAATGCTCGGATTTCATATTAAAACACGTGTCACTATGAAAGAACTCCCTGAAAAAAAAAACTGTAGAAGACAACTCATTTGAAGAAGTTAGCTTAAATGAAGTTTTCGCCGAAGAGATATAAGTGTGTACATTATTTACCTTCAAAGCTTCTTTAGCAAATACTTTCAAACTTATAGCGAAGAGATTTCATAATAACTTTACTAGCTTTAAGCTTTACCTGTAAACTTAATAAAACGTTTTCAAGCTGATTTTCACTTGAAATTTCTGTAACAATATTTCGAGTATGGATTCACGTCGTTTTTTTGTGAAGAATTATTTAAAGGAAATTATATTTCATAATTTACACTCGTGTATTTTTCTTGATCTAGAAATAAAGATAATCGCGCCAATAATCTAATTTTTACTCGTGACCTAAAAACTTATGAAACGTTATTATCATTACTTTTAACGTGGCTTAGTATATATGAGCCTCATGGGTGAACACAAATTGATGAAGATAATATTTATATTTTTATCTGTACTATTATTCGTGGAAGTGAAGAAATGGTAACCGTTATTGAAGTTGCGTTTCGTATTGATTATACAAAAAAATTAACCAAAATATGAAACAGAAAAGTCAGATGTAATTAAGGGTTTTTAAGAAAAACAGAAAAAATTGCTTCCAGGTGTTAAATAAGTTTGTTTTTGATCTAAGTCTTATCGTATATTACTAATTTGATTCATTGTATTGACGTGATATTCATTAAACATTTGGCGTAATTTCACTATATTCGTTACGTGAATTAACTTTTAGGTATACATAAATCCTATTCGAAATGTTTTGTGTAAAAATACTGCAAAGACTCGCTACCATTTAACTGTTAAAAAGTTATGCGATCCTTTTATCTTCCGATTTGGCCTAGTGATAAACAATTTATATAATTATATATATATATATTTATAAAAAAAAAATATATATATATATATATATATATATATATATACATATATGCGAATATTTTAACGTGTTAGCTACTTCAAAATATGCGGGTGGTTGTCTATTTATTAGCCTTGCAATTTATAAGTTTTTACGTCAAATTTTTTCTGAGATAATGACGGTCACAGACAGCAGTTAGATTTTATAAAGGTGCGTTTTCCTTTTAGGTAGGAAACTCTTATTCACATATTCGTTGTTCTCTCCGTTCGTACGTCCATTTTAACAGTTTACTTCAGAAATTGTTTAACGTTCAAACTGAAATTTCTCCTACCGATAAAATATATTGATCCACATGTATTTCAATACTTAACATTCACAAATATTAATGTTATTTTTGAAGGGGCTAATGAAGTAATAGATTTTTAAAAAATTAAATTAGTCGTATGGTTTTGGGTAATAATAAAGACCTGAAAATTTAAGGAAACAAAAAAAATATTTTTGATATATTTTGGAAAATAATTATATAAATTGTTAAAAATACCTATGCCGTTTTTGTTGGAAAAAATTTGACACAGAAACTCGAAATTTGACATAGTGACGAGTATATTAATTCACATAAATCGTAGTTAAGGCATTAAATATTTATATCTAAATTTAAGACGGACGAAATGTTTGACCATTCGTTTTCTAATTTCATACGTTGTCTGAATGATACCCTATTATTGAGAAGAGAAATTTATAAATTTATTTGAATCCAACTCAACTCGATCTCCGAAAGTACTGCGCATAAAGTGATAAATCAAAACAGTGTTACCATATGGATAGTAATTACAAAGTTGAAAGGAAGAGAAATTTTCACGTCACAACTTTGCACGGAAGCATATTACCTTAATTTGGTTTTGCCTACCGAGTGACTCAACTATTCCAACCACTAAACAACAAACTAATCTTCGGTCAACGATTTGAAAGCGAAACACGAAGGATAGTGTAAAACAATATTCTCGGGTGGATTTGTTGTAGCGGAATATTTATGACAGCTTGCGGGCGGGAAAATCTCGGTAGGATGATCCCTTTGCTAATGTTTGATACAAAGTTGGCCACCTTGGGACAAACGTTCGGAGGGATCACTTATTCGGGTGAGATGTCGTGTCATTTAAACTGTCAATTTCTAATCATTACTATTTTTAGACCTTTATGTTTTTTGTTACCTTCACAAATTTTAAACAGATATTTCAGTGTATGTGCAATGTGTCCCGAACGGTGGAAGTTAGCAGGTTAATGGAGAAGCTTATATAGACTTTGAGTTTGAAAATAACCATCATCAATTTACGCCGACAATATATTTCACAGGGCACGAACACGGATAGTGAATTTAATCCATTAAAAGTCGTGTTAAATACAATAAAACAATTTTATATATAATTTTAACATTTGATGAAAAATAAACGGCTTTCACTATAATATGGTGAACAATTTAATTACCAGCCCAATTGCCAGTAACATTATTCCTTGAGACTTCTGTATTCGTTTCAATATGTATTTTTTAGGTTTTCCGGCATGAAAGATATACTATTAAATATGCCGGCATGAAAGATATACTATACTATTAAAGATAATTATACACTCCGCTCTTGGTCTTCATTTGGTCCTCCGTCTGAACAAAAGCGAAAGTCAATTAGATATGAAAATAATGTAGATATGGCACTTGGGATATAAATGATACTTTACATTACTATATATTGCAATAAATCGTAGGAGATATTATATTAATTGTAAAAACAGCCCACCGTTACGCATTTTCAGTACAAGTAACGCCGAATACGAGGTAGAAGAGATAAGCATATTTGCAATTTTTCATTACAACAAATATGACAAAATGTATATTTCCATTTTCACATTCTACATCAATAAACTAAAGCTTCTTTTTCAATTGATTAATATTTTTCTTGTTAAGTCAATTTTGATTAAATTTTTAAGAACATTTCTTTCTTCGAAGCCCAAAATTTCCATAATTATACGCGTAACAAAATATTGCTTTTCTAGTTACTTTCCTTGTAATATATCATGGATATAATGTGTATGTATGTATAATTATATATATATATATATATATATATATATAAATATATATATATATATATATATATATATATATATATATATATATATTTATATATATATATAAACTTTGGCAGGTTAAAGTTATTAAAACTACTTATGCAGCATTTATTTTGAAAATGATATTCACGAAACTACAAAATATTTATCTTTTGCAATTACCAACTTTATATAAACTTTTACTCTACTTAAATAAAAATACTAAAAAAAGTTTAAGAACACATCTACATGAAGTGTTTTTTATGAAATTTAAAATGCATATGGAATTGTTTAAATTGCTTAAACAATTTTTGTAATAATTAAATGACGTCATTTGTTAGGCACTAATTATTTTATTTATTTAATGATAATTATAAAAGAGTTTAATTGTTAAAAGAATAAAAAATATGTGGTATTTAATAACTTTAAACGGATGTCAATATTGAATACTTTCTCATTGTCGATGTGAATGAATTCGAATAAAAAATACTATAACTTTGAATCTTAATTTTCCCATAATCCTGTGTTAAGTAGCATTTATCGATGTTACCAACGCTTTTTTTTTTGTTTATGAACTACTTTATCCAATTTATTTAGACCTTACATTTGCTGAATCAATAAAACTTAATTTCACTCAAGGTAAAAGCTTAGAAGAGCACATAAAACGACAAAACCTTACTTACGGTTTTAAATATGTTTTGGAATTCGGTGTAAGAACTTAAACTTAAGTATCGTGAAATTTTAATAACTATTTTAGGACCGGCGGATAGATTTCAATTTAAAAGTTGTTATTGTATCGTAACTCCATGATAAAGTACAGTTAGTAACAAATACTGTTAGTAATTGTTTAATAGTTACTGCTAACCGTTTTGTTATAATTTATTAATTTAATCTCTTATTAGCTAATAATTTAAAGAATTATCGATGAGAGAAAATGTTTATTACAGTCAATAACTTTAGGCATGAGTTGTCTCAAAAAGCAACATCGATTAGAATTGGAACTTGAACAATGATCTACCCTTTTATTACCGTTATTTATATACTGTATAATATAATTATTTGTATTTCATATGAAGGACCTTGTAAGCAAAATGTCTACGTAGATATACATTTAGCTAACATACAAATAATCTTCAGTGGAATTGAACTTGACAGGAACGTATATGTGGACGAATATAATATTGAAAAGGCAGGTTCAAAAGAATCATAAAGCCTACGAGTTGTAAAATCGAGCACTTACCATAAAGGGTACTTCTGGATTTCTGAGTGCTCGCTTCTTTCAATAAAGTATTGAAGGTCGTGCCACAGTTAAGCATTTTTTTTCAACTTCAAAGAATTAGCGATATCTTGGGATTGTTTTTTTACATCATGTTCTTAAAATCATATATTCTAAGAAAATATCAATTCCTTTTTAGAGATTTGCAGATATTTAGCAAGGCGTAACTGGAAAAGAAATCCGCTAGCAACTTTTAAACATCAATTGGATACGTAGGAGCATATTGCAAGTTCGATATCGCTAACCATGAGGCTAATTGGCAACTAATACTTTATTACTTGGTTTCAATCAGGAAATTGTTTATTCGATTTCCTATTAAATTTTTGTGCGATGATCCATCCTCAACGACAATTCAAATCAAGTTACCAATACGAATATTTTCTATAATAATACTATTCAGATTGAATTGTGATTTAAATACTTTATAAATTGCACCAAAAAATTTGAGTAGATAAGATGAAATGATGGCGAATAATGGAGGAAATTAAAATTGTTAAATTCTTTACATTCTCAAAACTCCTCGCACATTTATATAGGTGATACTGCTTTATCATTGTTAAAACTAGTAAAATAGTTCAGGATGTGCGTATGTTATTGTTAATTGAGCTCTTCATTTTATTTGGTAACGACATAAGTAATAAAACTCTAACTATTTGAGTAAGTAACATCATAAAATGTAGATCTAAATCTACATTTTTCAAATAACATACTGTCTATAATGGCTATGTGAGTTTTATACATTCTGATATATTAAAAGTACATCGTCACAACTTTATTTTCATCTAAATAAGTGCAATTTGTTGAAAGACACAAATTAACTAGTGAATTTAAAAATTAATCGGATCAAATAAATCACGAAAGAAGACAGTAATTATATCTTAGCATAAAATTTATTTTTAGAAATTAATTAAAAAAATATCTATATTTAACTAACATTACATCTAACATTACTTTAACTAACATTACTTTATTACTACTACTACACGTGTATGCCATTATGTTGTATAATTAATTCTTTAAAAAGATTTTATTAGATGTCGATCATAAAGAGCAAAATTATGATATTCGTTCCTCAGTTAACTAATTGTATATATGTATAGATAATAATTCAGAGCTCTATTTTCCTTATATTGCCATCTGCTATCGTTTATCTAACGTATTCTGTTTTACCTATAGTTACTTGTCATTAAGTGGATATTAATATATATAGTTAATATTGTTTTTTTTATAAAACTATGGAGCCATTTTATTGTTAGGATTAATAGAAAATTTTCAGGTAATTTGTAAAATTATTTAAAGACGATTGAAACCATTGCATCAGAATTTAATGGTTGGGTATTAGAAAACAATATTATTCTAGATAAACAAGAGCTATATTTTAATCTCAAAATCATAGAATTCCATAAGATACAGAAATATTTGTAATTGAACGTAGCGAAAAACGTTCAAAATGACTATTTTCTTTAACAAACTAAATTAATGTGTTGGAGTATTTCACGTATGTAAATAATCAATATAACTGCACGTCATTTGAATTTATTCAAAAGTTATAACCGTGTCTGTACATATGCATAAATAAAATTCTATGTAGCCAATGAAAAAATTGCATCGCCAGCAGACGCGGGTATTTGCGGTGTTGGAGTGAAGGGAACTATAGAGTACCATAAACATTTTGCTAGAACGAATTGGCGGTAGAACGACGGGAGTTATGTATGACCGATACAAAACTGCTTTAAAATCAGTTTAACTTGAAGGAAGATTCATCAACGTAATTAACACAACTCTCAAAATTACATCCACAAATTAAAGTGTATGTTTTTCGTTCAATATTGGTAACGTATAAGCAGATATTATAAAAATAAACGACTTTAAACGACGAGACGAAACTTTAAAATTATATTAAATTCTTTCTATCGAGAACGAAAACTGACACACGAGAAAGGCAAAGAAATTATCATTATATGTAGTACTAACATGTAGTACTAACCATGTAGTACTAACACAGAATTAATAAACACGAACGATTGTGATTATATGAATATTCATTGTACTATTTTTACTTTTGCAAAATGGTCCCTATGTTGAAATCAATATTGAGAAATTGTAATATTGAGAAATTCATTGCAAAACATATGTGTAAAAATTTTAGGTTATCTGGTGTTAATTGATGGCAAATTCAATGCAGAAAGTTACAATTTATTTCCCAATGTGTTTACATAACACAATTTAATTCCATCCCAATCGAATGGAAAACCTTATATACAATAAGATAAATTAGCTTCCTAATCTTACAGATTTTTGTTAGGGAAAGCATTATTTTTGTTAGAGAATGCACCATTAAATAATTTTTTTACGCATTTCGCAATATACAACAGTTCAATTTTTATTTAGTTTTCTATCAAAAAAAGTCTTTTTATATTAAAATTTAAAAAATTCATGACAAATTACTTACTTAAAGCCTTACCACCCAGACTGATTGACTCATCACAAAATATTAAGAGCTACAAAATCCGCAAACTTGAAATTTGCTACACTTTTTATTGCTTTTAGGTACTTTTCGAGAAAGGGTCTTTCGAACTTGAACCCCTGAAGGTGTGAAAATGGAGAACAAAAGTTTGTAAGGAAGTTCGAAACAATTAAAGTTAGCGAAATGAAAATTTATATGGAGCCCCTCACAAAGAAATAAAAAAATCTGTTTCAACATTTTTGGAAAATTGCTAATCTTATATCATTTTTCTATAAGGAAATAATAGTAAAAAATGTAGTCATAATCTCTTTTTACTCGAGTAAAATCTGAATGGACAGCTAGTTTACTTGTAACTGTTTATTAGTTCGTCGTCTAGTCTATAATAATAGTTTACAAATTTCAATGGATGATCAAAAATAATTGACTGTGTGGTAATTAAAATATTAAATATTATCTCTTATACCACAAGAAAATGTGGTTCTTCGACACTTACGTATAGATAAAGATAGGAGAGCATTTTTATATTTGAAAAGCTTTTTTTTTCAAAAAATTTACTTGTCTCTAAAGAAGGTATTTTAAGAATTTTTATCATTAAGCTGAGAACGCAGCATTTTGAAAGTAAGACTTGTTATAACAATATAAACCGTGGTGTGTACAATGTGTTTAAATATATATTTCTTGCGTTCGCATTTCAAATTATTCCCACTACTCTCGGAATGGTGAGTGACAATGATAAATGTGACGTTCTTCTATTAATATGGCAGCAGATTATTTCTGGTTTTAATTCGAGACGATTTTATTAATCATAAGAAAAAAGTTCATATTTCGTCATTTTGTTTAATAATACGTGATTTATTTTTTTATTTATTAGTTAAACCAGAGTTATTTTGGTTTATGATATATGTAGGTAACTATATTATTACTATTTTTATTATACAATTCAAAGTGCAAAGAATAAGTCTGATATTTTATGATTTAAAATTTTAACACTATCTTTATCTATGGAATTAATATACTATATCCAATTTATCATAACTTTAAAACG
The DNA here is from genome assembly GCA_039881145.1 of Druceiella hillmani. Taxonomy (NCBI): domain Eukaryota; kingdom Metazoa; phylum Arthropoda; class Insecta; order Lepidoptera; family Hepialidae; genus Druceiella; species Druceiella hillmani. The sequence goes on from JAYKKI010000103.1 coordinate 4,065,543, forward strand.
GCATATGTAATAAAAAATACATTTATATATTCATATTCAGCAGATCCAATTTGATAGAAAATAGCTATTCAAATCAATGTTATAAAACAAAGAAATCATTTATCACACATTAATTATTAGAAAATAGTTTAGCATATAATTGCACGCGAAAATGTTTATATTTTTTACTGGTTTAAAAAAATTATCTCGAAAAATTTTAATTAAACTCTATCATGGTTATTTTCGTTGCTAAAAAATTGTTCAGATGGTATTGGTGCATTTTAAAACTTTTGTAACTCAGTAGACAGTATAAGACGGCAGTTGTATTAAAATACCGCCAACTATAGGTCAAGTACAACAAATAATCTATGTGGAGTAGATCTTATGAAGTCAGGACAACATTTGGTCCTATTCGATTTGATAAACATGGCATAGAAGTTACCCTATAATAAGTGAATAAATGCCATATAAATAAACAAATATTTAAAAAAAAGATGAACAATAAAAAACATACCAAGCAACTAAAATTTATGTCGTAAAATATGTTATTAAATAATAATGCGAATAAAATTAATATTCCTGAACTTTCAAATTTTGGAAAAAATATTAATAAATATATGCACTTTAATCTAAATTATAATAGTAAAATTCTAAACAGATTATATAATCTTACAAATTTATCCATATGACTAAACCAAAACCAATTTCAATTGGAATTATTGTGAAGGTGAAGCACAAAGATTTTAATCAGATTTTTAAAACCTGAAAGAACAATATTTTATTTTCTATGGGTATAATATTGTGATCAACAACTTAGAGGTATTTTGACCAATTTATTTCACCAAAAAATGATAGACTAAATAATTTAACACTAGCATAAACGCCAAATAAATATCTTTACACAAAAATCGAAGATCATATTATTTTAACACACATCTTAATTTTATTCTCAGTTGGGCATATCATTCTGTAAATCGTCAAAAGTAAAATAGTCATCTCAGTTTAGTGCGCGTTGTAAATAAATGCAAATAATATGATAGCAATTTTGTACAACTTACCCCTGAAATGTGGATTTATCTGGATGTATTTGATGTGTAATGACACAATCAAAAATAAAACACGTAACCATTGTTCAAAATTTACTTGTTTCGACAATATAGTCATGGATAAATTCAATGTCACCAAAATAGAAATAACTATATTTTTCATGTGACGATAAGGGCCTTCTACGTTGCAAAAAAGGGTTGTAGTGGTTTTTATTATACCGCATTTTTTTAGCATAAAACATCGCAAGTATATGGATCTTCATTGACCTAAAAGCGTGACAGACGGCCGCTTCGTTGTATTGAATAGGTTTGTCGGCTAAGGGCATTATGATAATTAGTGGCGAAACGTCCGTACATTCCGTACCACATTCTCATTCCCCACCAGCTGAATTCTAATTAGGAATACAATAGTATTACCAAATGAATTAATTCAATAACCAAAAAAGATATTTTAATGTGCTTTTCACTACATCTACTCGTTTTTTTAGTTTTAACGACAAGGGATTTCTAAGAATAACTGCTGCGGATAGACTGGCGAACCAGTGAGGTACGGAATCTTAATTAGAATTTTAATAGTTTCATGAATAGAACATGTCCGCTATTATATGATATCTGTTTTATTTTCTACATTAGACCGTACGTTATATACAGAATAATTATCTGGCGCTTTTGAATATCATTTTTCAACCACATTACCAGGGTTACATTTTCTTCATCGTTTATTTCTGCGTATCTTTAGCATAATATAAAGTAATGTTAATATCGTATGAATATTTACATGCAAAATATCGTAGATAAAGTATCCTGTTACAAATTTTGAGCATAAATTAATTACTTTGAAACAATATTCTCTATTATAAATTTAATTACGCAGAATTAATTAAAATACAATTTCAGGGTATTCTATTTGAGCCACATGATAGAAGTAGGCAGATTGCATAAAGCAAAGTAAGTAAGTTAGTAATTAATTGCCTAAGAGAGAAATATACCATTTTACTTTAAATATTCGATATATAACATAGTTACTTAATTTTAACTTTATCCATTTTAAGAAGAGGTTTTGGCTTCGGTTGCTTAGTTGGTCTAAAATATTTCAGTTAATTATTATCTTATATAAAATTAAATTTTTGCACTATCTTCCTCTTAAACGGAATAGGCAGGAAAATTAAATGCTACAGCTGCAGTTATTCTTTCTTACTTTGTATATTACTTTTTGCTCACTTTTCTTTTCAAAAATTTTTATTCAAAATTCTTTAAAAGGGCTAATTTATTGTTCCTCGAAAAACTTATTTTAATTACCAAACATATACGTAACACAAAAGTAAAACGATAACGTAGTTTAAAAATAATTGTTCGAACTACTGAAAGATAAAAAAAATTACGCATACACAGCCCGGAAGATAATTTATTTGAATACATTCAAATTGTATTTTAGTTTCGTGAGAAAAAAAGCCGGGTTTTTATTTTGAAATATAGTCAACTTAAAATCAACAAAAAATAATAACAAACATATAATTTTAATTTAATTCCATCAGTCTTTTTTCAGGAAATATTGTGTAAAGATACTTCTACAACAATCCTATCCTCTTCTTGTCAATAAAGCTCAAACTGGGCAAGTAAAACATTATTTGTAAAAATAGGGGACAAATTATTTAACCAATCAAAATGCAACAATTTTTTATTATTAAATAATGATCATAAACCTTCAGCAATATAACCAAAGGTCTGAGCTGTATTAACTTGTTTACTGATAAGTTTGTATTACATTATTGTGTAACCTTTTAACTTCCGTTACATAACATAAGGAGGTACACAGACAATAAAAAGTGAGCAAAAGCCATACTACTAAGAATACGCCTAAATTAATGAATTTTATACTACGTAATTTTTAATATTTCATCCCACTCTCATAGGAAAACAGAAGCATGAATTATCTACTTTTAAAATGAAATCATATTTAGGAATTCGTGTCTAACAGATAAAAGGGAACCTTCGAGACAAGAATTCGGCATTTGTTGGTCCGTAATTCACGGTTGTTTCTCTGACAAACAGTCGTGAACATAAAACAGTTTTGTAATATACATGTCCCCATCTATTTCATGAAAAAAAATTTCAAATATTTATATTTTTTTAAAAAATGAATCTGTAATTGGGCATGAAATTTGAAAGTTAGGCAGCAAAGTATCATGTTAAATGACTTTTTACACATTTCGAAATCATTGTTTTAATTTTTAGCCACACATGTTTATAAGACTAAAAATATGAAAAAAATATATTCTCAAACCGTTACTTTGGAAGTTTGCATACAGGAAAATCTAAGGTACTTCAAACTAACATGAGGTTTCAAATACATTAGAAGAAAAATTAAATAAATTTTCATATTCACAATTAAATCAAAATTTTCAGATGTTTATTATTTTTATGAGTAATAATAAGAGATAGAAACTTTTTAAACCATAATCATTTTGGATCTAAACATACTGATAGAATGTTGTAATTTTATGATCGGAATTCATAATGTCATGAGCAAAGAATCCCCAGTGCATGATTATCTACTTGTGTTTGGCAGGTTTTACTAATATATGTGAAAAATATGTAAAAGCTAACATAAAATTTGGCTGTTACATGTAGTATTAATGTCAAATAAATGTAAATGTGATTTAAAAAAAAGATGTTGATATGAATTAATTATATAGACTGAAGACTTAATTAAAAAGTGATTTAGATACCTCCAAAATGGAACGGTTTAAATCGAGAGAGAAAGGCGTGTATGGACGTATTAGTGTTATTATCATCTCCACTTCATTGTTCTGAATTTCTATGCACCTTCGTCCTTTAGATTTCTTATTTAGGCTTACATTAGTGAGCGTTTTGTTTCAATCTCAATTAACTCATGTATTAAAATAATAATAAATTAAATGTGAAATAATAAAAATCTTTAATCTAAAAATTATAAATACCAAGCTCGCTTCAAAAGCTAATGATCAACATAGAAATATTTCGACAATAACAAAAGTAATTAACAGAGCAATTTATTATAAACCACACATATCGATTTATGTCTAGTTGCAGAGAGTAAATTACACATCGTAGTTCATTTTTTTAAATAATACTTTTGTTTTAAAAAATACACAGAATCTTTCAAAAAATGTTACAATACCTAAAGAAAACAATGATAAAAATCGTTAGCGCTTAGAAAAATTATCGTGTATAATATGTAAGCTACGAAAGTCTAAAATATATTAGAGCATCCAGTACCAGCATACTGCTCGACTACGGCCAGTAGAATAGTTGTCTAAGAATTTCACTGTACGTTTTATATAATCGTGTTGGGTTCCCCGTACATTTTGGTACTGCAGCTCATAATTAATTTAAAACATACATATATTTTACATAACTAACATAAAAAATGAAAAAAATGTTCGAAACAAATTAAACCTGTAAAATTTGTAACTCATATGCTCTGTTAATATTAAATCAAATTATTAATTTCCATATTCTTAAAGTTTTACAGTTAAATGAAACTACGTGATGTAGTATTATTTCTACTTTCTTTAGGTTCTTTATCACGACTTAGGTTTCATTGTATTACAACATCTTCAGGTGGGCTATTAGCAAATATCTTTTTGCTAATAGCCCACCTGTAGATATTATAGTACAACGAAACCTAAGTCGTGGTAAAGAACTTAAAGAAAGTAGAAATAATACTACATACATAGTGAATTTCTACAAAATTAACGCCAAATATATTAAATACTTAAAGTTTTAATTAGAGAAAAGGGAAAGGTATTTTAAAAAAATATTAAGTGGTCGTAAACTTGCTCATTTTTTTTTTCTTTGCTGTCGAAAAGTAAAAAAAATTTGGGCAAGTCTGGCAGCAATGACCTCTTGGCCCAGTGAGTGGCGCATGCTATGTACATAAATAATCATATCTACCCTTTATGGTGACACAGGTCTGGTGATATAGCCCAACATTATCAAGTGATTTCAGTCAATAATAACTAAGAAGTCACTCTGTTATTTTGTTTACAAGACCAGCTTCTTGGTCTGGGATTGTATTTGCGTTGTTATTTAGTTTAGTTTGCTATATGTTACAGCAAGCGACTTTAAAGCTGGACTTGCTAAAACCCCTTTCTTTATTTTTAAAATTTTTCATGTTAGTGAATATATGGATATGCATTTAGAGTGATATGAATGTTGTACTTTCGTTTAGTTGTTAAGCAATGTAATATAAAAAAAATACTTGAATATTTGAATAAAGTCTGAATATAGAGTAGAAGAGAATAGTATGAAAATACTCAATATTTTTTAACATATATTATATAAATATATAAATCTTTCCACGTTGTGTATTTAATATTATATTATTTTTTTACTATTATATTTATGAATTTAACAACGCCTCAGACTTATCTCTTGTGATAAGCGATTTTAAAATATGCTTATTTGTTGTTATTATCGTTAGGAATTAGCACTGTTTTGTTTAATAGTAGCCCACAAGTCCACTAGTAAAAAATACTCTAGCCATGTGTATTTAAATATTTCCTGCATTCTCTTAAATGAACAAAAATACTTTCGTAGCTTGATTCATTTTAAGTTCTGATGTTCAGCCAAAGATGCAAATAACCTTAAATTTTGTTTAAAAGTTTCCTTAATCTTCTTATCCCTATTCTTATATAATCTTCTTATAATCTATCGTCGTACATGTCCCGTCACTTTGAAATAAATTAGCTCCTGATGGTCGGATGCCTCAAATATCCTCAAATATCCCTTCTATCGCGTTTCTTCGCTTTTGTTTCAAATTGCGCCCTATGTTTTATTTATTTCAATGAATAATTATATTTTATTATATCTTGTACATATATGTTGATTTAATACCATCGTTTTTTTAATTTAATATTTCGTTTTTATAATTCAAAACTTCGAAGAAAACGGGACCCTTACTGATGTGTTCATCCGTCGAACTAAGTAGTTTTTTTTCCAGAAATGGTTTGACCAAAAGGATTAAAATCTGGTACAATAATAAAACATACTACTCAGTATATTTTCCAACAATCAACATTCAACAATTTTCAAATAAAAATTTGAACGGGAGCTATAATAGAGAAGCATTATTTTCCAATTTCATGTATCATTTGAAATGTAGATTGAAAGTTACAGTTCTAAAAATATTGTTGCAAATGTCAAGAAAAAATTCTCAGAAACTTTGTACATAATATCGACTGAACCTTCAAGTTATGGCCATGTATACAAAAGTTTACATTGTAGGAAGTTATATATAAAGGAATTGCCTATGCGTAGTAAGATAAAATTATCAAAACCATAGTTTGCGTTAATAAACTAAATAATATATTCTAGCAGTGTTGTTATTTTATTCATATTATATCTCCCATTCAAAACAGAACTGAAATATTTCGTGAAAAGTAGTCTTAGAAAAGGGGAAAAATAATATTAAAATAAAATTTAAACTTTAGTACGCAAAAAACGGAAAAAGGTCTAAAAAATATTAACATTTCTTTAATCAATGGTTTTTAAGTGAGATGAAACAATTAAGTGTCAATTTATTATATCTAATCGTATGCCGCCCCCAAATTATAACTTGAAATATTGAGAGTTAAAACCTAAGAAGTAGGTACCCTTGAGGTTGTGAGGCCGCGGACGACCTAACCTATTTATGTCATACTAAATAACAAAAAATAGCATGGCCACGCAATTATCGCACATGCAATATGTAAAACGTTATCCACTACAGGACAGCATAAATCTTAGAGATATACAATTATCAGGAAAATAACCTTTTTTTAGTGTTGCCCCTATAATAATAAAAAATTAGGAACAAGAAGGTAAACGCTTTCTCTATTTCTTATTTTTTCCCTTTTCGTATTGTTTTTTGCTATATAAATAAACTGTCTGTATTTTTCGTAGGCATAAAAAACATTAAATTTGCAAGTTGTTCGTATTAAGTTAGCATTGAGAACTCATTAAGCACCTGTAAATAGCACTGGAAGGTTTTTTCGAGAACTCGTATCTCGCGAAAGAATGCTGTATAAAAAATATTACTGGACACGTTCGATTGAATTTTAAAAGACATCTTCAATCATATTCTGTTTGGTGAATTATGCGAGAAAAAATGTCTCTGCCCAAATTTTTTTATAACTAAATGTAAATTGTTTTGTTATTAAGGATAAATTAAATACTCGTATAATATTTCTATTAGTGTTTAAAAATTTGAATATAAATTTTACCATGTATATGGATTGCCGAGAATAACTGTCACATGCTTAAAATATAGCGAATCTCTCAAAAACCAAGAAATTATAAATCAGTATTAGTTTTTCAGTAAATATTAAATAAATTTTTAGTAAGGCTATTTTTTATAATTATTACTTTGTCCACGATTGGAGGTTGGCGAGAATTTTTTTTTAAATTTCCCACAATACCTCAAGAACTTTCAAACAAGAGTTTTTACAAATACTTTTGGAAGCCTTGTGACTCTGTCTAATGTTATTCAAAATGATGCATTAAATTAAAAAATATATCAAGTACTTAATTTGCCCATCTAACATTTCTCTATAAGCATTTTTAAATGTCAGTCTATCGAAATATATGTTGGTTATTATGATTAATCACTGCGCCAAGTTTTAAGTTACTACGTCAAACCTTTACTGACAAAATGGCTGTGATAGTCTAAAAGACAGATGGACACGTAAGTAATCTTATAGTTCCTTTTTTCTATTATGATGCGAAATCCTAAGCAGATTTCAAATTCAATCTTGGTTAACTAGTAATTTATGAGAGAAAGTAAGAATACGTATTTGCCTATTATTTGTTAACTGCTTCTCTTATGTATTCGGTATGAATTTGAATTATTTTGATGTTAACTCCTGTGAATCGTGTTCTGTCCTTCAATTACAAATTTTCATAACACATTAAAGTTTTCCATATAATTTTCATTCAGATACCAATTCCACAAAATTTTTATTCAAAATGTGAATTGTATACAAAATAATTAGAGACAAGAAATAAAGGTAAAAGTAAATCTATAATCAATAATATTAACATAGAAAAAAAATTTAAGCATCATTTACAAAGAGCAGTTGTAGTTTTTGGTTGACGCGGTTTAACTTCAAGCATCGCCGATCCAAGAAGTTTCCAACCGATATCAAATAAAGGTAAAAGTAAATGTATAATCAAAAATATTAAAAAAAAAAAAATTTAAGCATAATTTACAAAGAGCAGTTGTATTTTTTGGTTGACGCGGTTTAACTTCAAGCATCGCCGATCCAAGAAGTTTCCAACCGATATCAAATAAAGGTAAAAGTAAATGTATAATCAAAAATATTAAAAAAAAAAAAATTAAGCATAATTTACAAAGAGCAGTTGTATTTTTCGGTTGACGCGGTTTAACTTCAAGTATCGCCGATCCAAGAAGTTTCCAACCGATATCAAAATTACACAAAATACCAAGGCGTTTTACTTATGTTATTAAGAGTGTAATACTTTTTAATGAATCAGTTTGAGTATATATTCAGAATATTTTATGAAGGATTAAATTAAAAATGAACTAGAAAATGTTAAGGGAAATCCAACACATCGAAGAAATACACTACGTTAGTGTATTGAGGTATTGAGGTTACATTTACATGTAACCTATATTTCCAAACAAGGTGCCCAAGGATGTAATGAATTCAAATTAGATATAAAGAACAGTATGATAAATTTTCAGTTAAATTGGGTTTTATTTAAATTTATGGATATAATGAGCATGGATAATAGTAAAGCATGAATTATACGGTTTTCAAGAGATTAATGTACTAAACTGTGGTAACAAATTTATATAAAATGAAAATTTAAAAAACGTATATTTACTATTTTGTGCAATTCATAGCTTTGCTTAATTGACGGTTATCGTAACCTAACAGTATTATTGCATAAGTGTAGATTTCGAACTCACTTAAGCCACTTGATTTCGGTATCTCGAAAAAAAATGTTTGTACAAAAAATGTTTGTGTGTTTCAGTACATCGAAAAAAATCGCTTGATTACAGCTATTATTGCTATGACATATTTAACTTAACATTATGTATAAACTGAATTAGAATAACTAGCCATTCTTCTTTAAAAATACTATGAAACTAGGTTACGTTTAGAGTGTTATTCAAAATTACTACCAACTGGACAAAAATAAAACGTTGGCTTTCGTTATCTATCCTTTTCCCCATTGAGCAGGTTAAAAAGTTTATGAAACTTTCATGTATTTTTGATACTCACTAAAAAACTAGAGTATACATTCAGATCCTTTAGCATACTTTCTACCTAAGCATAATTAGCAACTATTTTAAATGAAGATAAACTTAGTAAAGACAATTTAAAAATCACAGCCGGATACTTAACTTTTGTCTTCAGACTTCTTGTATAAACTTATTGAAATGTATTCGTCAAACGTCATTCAGCCATAATTAATCAATTTCCAAGCATTGTTGGCCTTAATAAAAACCTATGTTTTCAGGTGATCTAATTTGTGAAAACGCAATATGGTGGTGAAATTTCCGCATTTGCGAAAAGATATATTTTTAGAACAATCGCTTATTTGTCTTGCCCTTACCAATTTTACAATTTTATGTGAGCTTTGCGAGTAAAACAAGAGGATTCAGTAAAGTAAAATAAAACTTTTGAACCTTGAAGCAGTTTTCTTGAATTGTGTACTCTAGAAAGTGCTGCTTTATCATTCAGTTGAAAGAGAATAAAGTATTCTTTCAAAAATGAATCATCATTTACTAATAAACATTTAAAAGCTTTATTTTCATTGAAAAATACGGTATTTCTAATTTTTATATTACTTTGCATCGCCTCTAGAGACAGGATAAATTCTCTCGTTGAATAAATTGAATGGAAACTTTGAGAAAAAAAGAAGAAATCAACATTAAAAACATATAAAATACTAAAAAGAGACATATTAAGTGAATAGATTACTGGAAAGATATCTTTGCTTATCTAATTTTCATATTACTTTGCATCGCCTCTAGAGACAGGATAAATTGTCTTGTTGAATAATTTAAATGGAAACTTTGAGAAGAAAAGAAGGAATCAACATTAAATACATATGAAATACTAAAAATAGACATATTACGTGAATAGATTAATGGAAAGATATCTTTGCTTATCTAATTTTCATATTACTTTGCATCGCCTCTAGAGACAGAATAAATTCTCTTGTTGAATAATTTAAATGGAAACTTTGAGAAGAAAAGAAGAAATCAACATTAAAAACATATAAAATACTAAAAAGGGACATATTAAGTAAATAGATTAATGGAAAGATATATTTGCCTTTCTATTTTTATATTGACCAATTTTCCACAAAATATAATTTAAATAAATACTCATTTAGTTTAGTCAGTCGCATAAGTAAAAAAGGCGTGTTTTGTAGGGGGAACGCCATCATAAAATAAAAAAACCTTCAAAATCTAATAAGCCTAGCAGACTGAGAACAGGAATTTAGATCAAAAATATTTTGTGAAAAAATTATTGATAATAGTGTCTGTGAGTAAATTATATTATACTAATATTTTACTAAAATGAGAAATCGGTAAATATATTTTACTTGCTTCCTTATTAACTAAAAAAAGGGAATTTAAAAAAAATAAAGCCCGACTGCCGACTACAATGCCCAACAGTACAATGGATAGTGTACTATTAAATTTACCATAATTTAAGCGCTACTGGTAATTTATATCAAATCAAGTTACTTCGAATCACAAGATCTAAATCGTAGTAATTCATAAGTTTTAGTAATTAAAAATAAATTTAAATATAAGCGATTAAATACAGACAATGCCATGAATATTTATATTTTTAGTCAATATTCTCCAATTGCGTTATTCATTGTATATTTAGAGAGCCGACGAATACTTAAGACTGAATTACGTACGTTACCAGTGAAATCTTTTTAAGGCAAAGAAAACGAAAAAGATGCAGAATAGGACCTTTACTTCCTCGAAGTGTTTCTTATATATATATGCACTACTGAGAAGAGACTGATGAATTGAAATAATTCAGAAATAGTTATATTTAGAGAAAGAAACATTGTTTGAAAACTTTAAAAACAAACGATTTAAAACTAAATACGCAAATGGTGACATAAATTGTGCAATCAAAATATAACAGCCTATCACAATACGGGGATCACAAAAAAATGTCTTGACGTGTTACAAGTTAATATTGGAAGCTAATTTTAAACAAAACAAAAGTGGTCTGGCGGCCTTAACGGAGAAGCGATAAACGAGTTTATACTATTAAATATAAATAAATAATAATAATTAATTTCTAATTCATAAAAAAAGTCATGGCTTTCCCAGAAAAAAGGAATTATAGGATAAAGTTTAAAGGGAATTATTGGATTTTTGAGACGTTTTCCATTTTGTTAAAAATTAAATGCGCTTTATTAATTTAACGACTTTTTAAACAATAACTGAAGTGAAGATTATAGAATAGGGGGGCACTAACTTAAAAAACTAATGCTCTTTTCACAAATGACAATGCTTGCAAATTTACTTGCCTGTGTAGAATACACTTGCTTACATATATTCTCATCTGTGTAGATCTCTGAGAGGAGAATGATTTCAAAAAAGTTGTGAATTCAGGACAAACGATAAAGAATTAAAAATAAGAAAACTTACAATCGAATGATAGAAATGCTGCACAATAAACATAAGAAGGTGAAAACATCCCTGTCACGAACACATTTGCCACCGTCATACCATTCCTGCATAATAAAATGACAAATAATCTTACAAATCTGTTGTTATGTGACACAACTTTAGAAATAGATTAAAGGACAGTCACAGTACTACGAATAATGCCTAAATTTAAAGTGACCAAGGTTGTGTCAATTAAATCCTAGAACATTTCAGCAATTTCTAATTTGGTTAAAACACACATGACTCAGGGATAAAAGATTTAAATTAAATGTATTTATATTTCAAGTAAGAAAACGGGCACAGAACAAATGATGAAAGCGACGATTTCGTAACATTTTTGGGAAAGGAACTGTAAAAGATTATGTTTCGATTTATAAAATTTAATGTGTCAGATTTTCAGTTATGTCCTCATAGTTAAAAAATATCCAACTATAAATGCGCCGTCGGGCTAGTGAATGAATTGAATAACAGTCATAATATGGCCTCAATGAACCATTCAAAAGCAAAATATAAAAAGGTTGATCCACATTAAAGGAAAAAAGACATCAAACATTAATATAAATGATATTTTCCTTACGAAATTTGTTTTCCGCTATTGAAATGAATGACAGCCTTAAATTAATTGAATGAAACCTTTTTGTTTCCATTTCTATTTTTGATATTTACTTTGTGTATTTTATTTACTTGGTTGTATATATCTTTATCGAAATAATTCCCGCAGTGCCTCGCAAAAGGAATTGCAAATTTATACGTTATTCAGTCTACTAAAATTATCTTTCCTTAGTCCCATTTTTACCTGAGATGAAATACTGGACTTTTCTAAAAATATGTTTCGTATAATTATATTCTTCAAGGCAAATTACAATACGACTCAAGCATTGACTTTAGCTCAATATTTATTATTAAGTATGAACGTTTTCTATTAATAAAACTCCTAATACATGAATGGAAATTGGAACTGTGCAAAAATAATTTTCTTAATTAAATGAAAAAAATGAAATTAGAGTTATTTACGTAAGAATTTTTTCTGTGGAGCTATTTTTTTCAGTTTTACAATATACAACTTCGCAATTACAGCAATCAGTAGCAAGTTATTTGTATCTGATTGGTAATAATGTAATTTGATATATCCGGAAGCAACTCTATAGGTTGTCAATAATCGTGACTAAGAGGAAAAAGTAAGAGATACTACCTAAAACTCCTTAAGCTAACTCAATTATTTTAATAAAAAGCTGTAACAGTAACTCGGGGCAAAAACTTTATATATAAATATATATATATAGATATATATATATATATATATATATATATATATATATATATATATATATATGTGTGTGTGTGTGTGTGTGTGTGAGTTATAATAGTGATAACCTAAAATTTAATAACTTTCAATATTAAGTGAAGAACTTTACTGCAAATATAGTTTTTTTATATCGTAACTTGAGACAAACGTTCCGTATAAGTGTATCATTTTGCTTTTTGTATAATTTCAATAATATCTATAATCGTACTGCGAATTTACAATTAATGAATATTTGCAAATAAAAATTATTCGTGTTCAGTAAAACATTAGACAAATAATTCCAAACATTTTGACAGACGATTTTTAAATCAACCTCCAGATCGATTGGGCCGTTTAGTGTGATTCATCCACATTTTTCTGCTAAATGGATATCACTTTTGTGGTTAGTAGTATTGACACATTCAAAACTAAGCAAAAATATTCTTATATAATTCTTAGCAAGCAGTAACTTATAATCTATCACATGTGGGGGGTATTAAAATATTTATGAAAATAATGACTCAATGAGTTATTACTGGAAGCTAATTCAGAATCAAATGAAGCTAAAATAATTTTTTTATTGAACAAATGTAAATATGAATAACAATTAGAAACAGCTTGTTTAAAAAAAACGAAATTAATCAGAAAGAGACGTATGACCTATGAGGATTGACGAATAATATACGTTATTTGGATCTGATGATAATATACGTTATCTGGATGATGCTAAATTTAAAAAAAAATCTTGAATTAATGACACTCACTTGCTTCATCAACAAAGCCGTCTTTGGAAACACTCAGAGAAAAATATCAATCAATTTGGACAAATTAGGCAATTATATGAGCAATGCAGATTAGGAGACTAACGACGTTAACGGAGAAGCGATAAACAAGGTAGTAACATATTTGTTATTAAATACACAATCAATAATGACGTCCCCAGATAAGTGGGTTGTAAGAACTATTTTGAAATGTTTATAATTTTGAAAAAATTACTACTCTAATAATTAATTTCAGTACTAACATAAATAAAGGTGGTAAAATAAAATGTACATTCACATAGAAATTAAAGATATATTTTCTAAATCACCATGCTCACATCATAACTCATCTACCTAGCTTTCTTATAGTGGAATGATGTCAGGCAAATAATAGATTCGGTAAAAATCACAACGATTTTTAAAGCAATTCCAGTTTCTACAGTACATCATTCTAAATACATTCTAACAATAGAAACGCTGCGCGAGAAACGTAGTTTGCTTATGTTTAATTTACCATTTAAAAGTTAAAACTTACTAAGTAAAGTCGTCTCATTACTCCCGCATAGTGAAATGACTCTTAGGCTTATAAATCTTCCATTTTGTGGTATAATTTCACCAGTAGTTTATTCGTCAATCACAGTAGCTGCGTTAACAATAAGTGCCTAAAAGTCATCATAAAGAAAACTGGATTTTGAAAAATTTTAAGGGTCGTGAAGAAGAACAAAAAAATATTCAAATAAAAAACATGGTGAAGGAAGCATAAAGAAAGCAACAATTTGAAATAATTATTTTAATAGAATATATAAAATACTGAGTTTCGATAATCAAAACATGTTTCTCCTTAAAATATATAATCGTTAGAAAATCTTTGAAGATATTATTTTAGAAAATAATTTTTCTTTTCACGAAATCATCTTGATGACGCACTGTTAAGCGATTAGATTTTAGCTATATCCCGATAGTGGAAAACTATCCATATCTAAATTTTTTTGTAGAAGGTTAGTAAACGAAAGAAATAATGAACACAACTGCGTGTCACTGAAATATTCAAATACACTAATTTTTGAAATATTCAAATACACTAATTCCAATAACCTTTTACAAAGTTCAGCATTAAAGCAAAAATGACGTCAAAGAATAAAATAAATGATATTTTCCTTACAAAATTTATTTCATGCTTCCGAACGGAGGAGAATATCTAAGTTAATTGAAGGAAATTCTTTTCTTCTCTTTATATTTTTCATATTCGCTTTGACAATTTTCCATTTCCCCTCGCGATTACATTGCTATCAAAATAAGGCCTACAAAACATCATGCAATATACAATGTAATATAATTGATAAAAGAAGATAAGCTCATTTTTCAGAACTAATTAGCAAATTAATACGTTAATTAAATAATATGCCAGGATAAGATTTTTGTTTTTCAGATAAATAAATATTCTGGAATTAAGATACTTTAAGATGAATCAGGATAACACTCAAGCCTAAACTTAATATCAATATATATATATCTCCGTTGCCAAATCATTTATTATATTAATGGAAACGTGATAGTACATAGTTTTTTTTATCTTAATTAAATGCTAACGATTTACGAGTGAATTATTTACGTAAACATTCTGTTGCCGGAACAATTTTATTTAAAAGTTGAGAGTACGTAGCTTTGCAATTAAGATGATACATTTAAAATTATTGACATCTGATTGTCAGCAATGTAATTTAATATATACAGAGCCACAATATAATTTTATACGTAAGTTATCATTAATAGTGACCAAAAAGAAATAATACTAAGGATGCCACATTTAACTCCTTATTTTGATTTAATTTTGAATAACTTATGAAATTGAGTGACGACGAAATTGCAAGCTTCAATAATTTATTTCTGTGCGGAAAACTGGTTTACTACTACGATAGTCATGATTAAGATAGAATTTTTAGTGTAAAACAACTCTTATTTATCAACAATTTTCAATAAAATATATTTCAAAACTATCCAAAATAAGTAAGAACTGAACGTTATATTAAATTCGCTCTCTATAGGCAGGAAAAATTTTAAAAAAAGAACAAAACGATACCAAATCGAAAACCTAGGAATTATTGATACAAATATTAAATAATTTAAGAAATTTTTGTTCTATTTTATTTGCCTGATCTTTGAATGGAAAAAATCAGATAAACATGCTAAGATTTGTTTTCTTTTTAATCCAATTCACGAAGGAAATGAAGTATTTATTTCCAAATAATAGGGAAGGCTTAGTAAGCTATGCAAAGTCTATTCATGTTCATTTCCTTCGTGCTGGATAAAACTATCCGGCCTTAAAAGACAGTGTCATTTTTTTATTTTACACGTAACTATGCAATGCATAAGGAAATTTGAAAACTAAGTGCCAACCGAACTATTTACTTTTTTCTAGTTAATGGTCAACAAATCATCACCTTATAGTAAATTATTTTCAACTTAATCTTCCCAACAAAAAATTTGCAAGAGTATAATGTTGGAAAAATTTCTTGGGGTGCTAAACTCTACTCTCATTTTTTTAATTATAAAATTTTTGCTCGATTCAAATTGCTGGAAATTTACTTTCATAAAGAAATCGTGGTAGTTATGTTGGTGCTGAATTTCCATTTCAGAAAATTTTTATCACTTTTTAAAGACTTAATTATTATTCCTCTTTATTATTCAAATATAACCGTGTGATAACAGTGTTACTATAACAATTACTAGCTTCTGGCATTAACTCCATTTATTGGAAAATTGTACTTAATATTTTTTCTTTAACATAATTTTATATTTCAGTTCTCTAAGTTGAAAAATTAATTAATTCGAATTACAACCCTTACTCGTCACCTTCAAAAGGAAGAAGCGCTAAAATCATCCCTACAGAAGCAAATTTAAAATTAATTTGGTCTTTAAATCACAATGAATTTACTATACACAAAAAATAATGTTAAAAATTTATGTAAAGTTATGCTTAAACGAATATTCTTTATTAAAACTGTCAATATAATATTATCTAAAGTGTCATATTAGATAAATAATGGTAGTCAACTGATAGCCCTATCTGATCTTTTTCGTGTTTGGATTACGTGTATGAAAAGTGGTTTTTAAATCAATTTGTAAATAAAAACTTAGGCCCATGGTTCTAGGAATGCAACTTTGGTATTCAGTTTTATGAATTGCCATATTTTTATGATATTATGTGAATAGACGACTAGTAGATTTTAATAAAAGTAAATAAAACCGTAATTATAAAAAATACCATTCATGTAAAAAATAACGTCAAAAACAAATATAAAATAAAAACAAGAAGATATCTACTTAAATCTTAACCCAAAATTGAAAATACTTCCTTCTGTTAAAAGATTTCATGTTTTTAAATTAGTTGAATAGTACAAAGTTTCAACTAATTTAATAATATGCACAAACTAATCACTGGCATTTTAAGTAAAATTTTAACCAAAATTTAAGAAACGTATTAAATCAGAACTTAGAAGTTCATAAAAAGTTTATGTAGCTTTAAAACGTATGTATATGAAATGCTCGGATTTCATATTAAAACACGTGTCACTATGAAAAAACTCCCTGAAAAAAAAACTGTAGAAGAAAACTCATTTGAAGAAGTTAGCTTAAGTGAAGTTTTCGCCGAAGAGACATAAGTGTGTACATTATTTACCTTCAAAGCTTCTTTAGCAAATACTTTCAAACTTACAGCGAAGAGATTTCATAATAACTTTACTAGCTTTAAGCTTTACCTGTAAACTTAATAAAACGTTTTCAAGTTGATTTACATATGAAATTTCTTTAACAATATTTCGAGTATGGATTCACGTGGTTTTTTTTGTGAAGAATTATTTAAAGGAAATTATATTTCATAATTTACACTCGTGCATTTTTTCTTGATCTAGAAATAAAGATAATCGCGCCAATAATCTAATTTTTACTCGTGACCTAAAAACTTATGAAACGTTATTATCATTACATTCAACGTGGCTTAGTATATATTAGACTCATTGATGAAGGTAAGATTTATATTTTTATCTGTACTATTGTTCGTTGAAGTGAAGAAAAGGTAACCGTTATTGAAGTTGCGTTTCGTATTAATTATACAAAAAAATTAACCAAAATATGAAACAGAAAAGTCAGATGTAATTAAGGGTAAAAAACAGAAAAAATTGCTTCCAGGTGTTAAATATGTTTGTTTTTGATCTAAGTCTTATCGTATATTACTAATTTGATTCATTGTGTTGACGTGATATTCATTAAACATTTGGCGTAATTTCACTATATTCGTTTTGTGAATTAACTTTTAGGTTTACATAAATCCTATTCGAAATGTTTTGTGTAAAAATACTGCAAAGACTCGCTACCATTTAACTGTTAAAAAGTTATGCGATCACTTTATCTTCCGATTTGGCCTAGTGATAAACAATTTATATAATTTATATACGTGTTAGCTACTTCAAAGGGCGGTAGGGACGGTTACAGACAGCAGTAAGATTTTATAAAGGTGAAAACCTAAAAATACATATTGAAACGAATACAGAAGTCTCAAGGAATAATGTTACTGGCAATTGGGCTGGTAATTAAATTGCTCACCATATTATAATGAAAGCCGTTTGTTTTTCATCAAATGTTAAACTTATATTTAAAATTGTTTTATTGTATTTTACACGACTTTTAATGATTTAAATTCACTATCCGTGTTCGTGCCCTGTGAAATATATTGACGGCGTAAATTGATGATGGTTATTTTGAAACTCAAAGTCTATATAAGCTCCTCCATTGACCTGCTAACTTCCACCGTTCGGGACACATTGCACAGACACTGAAATATATGTTTAAAATTTGTGAAGGCAACAAAAAACATAAAGGTCTAAAAATACACCCGAATAAGTGATCCCTCCGAACGTTTGTCCCAAGGTGGCCAACTTTGTATCAAACATTAGCAGATGGATCATCCTACCGAGATTTCCTCGCCCGCAAGCTGTCATAAATATTCCGCTACAACAAATCCACCCGAGAATATTGTTTTACACTATCCTTCGTGTTTCGCTTTCAAATCGTTGACTGAAGATTAGTTTGTTGTTTAGTGGTTGAAATAGTTGAGTCATTTCGTAGGCAAAACCAAATTAAAATAATTTGCTTCCGTGCAAAGTTGTGACGTGAAAATTTCTCTTCCTTGAATGAAATTATTTATTCAATCGTTTGGAATATTATTTTAGATATCATTTGGTCCTGAATTTATCCTGCACACAACAATATCCCTGTGATTTAAAAATTAATTCATAATTTGGCTTAAGTAACGCGTCAACTTTTCGACGGTTGTTAGAAAATCATTGTGGGAAGAGTTATTTCAATTTCTAATCTCGATATTTTTTAATATTTAATTATTCACTTATATTTTTTTTTGCTTTTTGGGAAACAATACTGTGGATTTCTTTTTGTGTTCATAGTAATAGTGAATGATATTTATATTTCACTCATTAATTGTTGTGTTTTAATTTCCAATTAATTCTGTGAAGAATCAAAAAGTAATGTCTAGTTTACACAAGAGTTGTAATCACCAAAATAGTTCTCTTGATAATAAGCTTAAAGATTACAGAATGGCTAGATTAGAAAGCGTTAGAATTGAAAAAAATTACTTGAAGGAATGAATCAATTTAAAATTTTGTTCTCAAATCTTTTCGGCAAAATATATATAATATATATATATATATATATATATATATATATATATATATATATATATATATGTAATTTTTATCTATATTAAAATTGGTGTCATGATGGTGCTGTTATTTTCTGGTTTCAATTAAAGTTATCAATTAGCCATTCTGTGATCTTTAAGTTTATTATCAAGAGAACTATTTTGGTGAGTACAACTCTTGTGTAAACTAGACATTACTTTTTGATTCTTCACAGAATTAATTGGAAATTAAAACACAAAAATTAATAAGTGAAGTATAAATATCATTGACTATTACTTTGAACGCAAAAATAAATCCACAGTATTGTTTGCCAAAAAGCAAAAAAAAAAATTTAAGTGAATAATTAAATATTAAAAAATATCGAGATTAGAAATTGAAATAACTCTTCCCACAATGATTTTCTAACATCCGTCGAAAAGTTGACGCGTTACTTAACCCAAATTATGAATTAATTTTTAAATCAAAGGGATATTGTTGTGTGCAGGATAAATTCAGAACAAAATGATATCTAAAATAATATTCCTAAACAATTAAATAATTCCATTCAAGGACGAAAGATTTTCACGTCACAACTTTGCACGGAAGCATATTACCTTAATTTGGTTTTGCCTACCGAGTGACTCAACTTTTCCAACCACTAAACAACAAACTAATCTTCGGTCAACGATTTGAAAGCGAAACACGAAGGATAGTGTAAAACAATATTCTCGGGTGGATTTGTTGTAGCGAATTATTTATGACAGCTTGTGGGCGAGGAAATCTCGGTAGGATGATCCATCTGCTAATGTTTGATACAAAGTTGGGACAAATGTTCGGAGGGATCACTTATTCGGGTGAGATGTCGCGGCATTTAAACTGTGAATTTCTAATCATTACTATTTTTAGACCTTTATGTTTTTTGTTGCCTTCACAAATTTTAAACAGATATTTCAGTGTCTGTGCAATGTGTCCCGAACGATGGAAGTTGGCAGGTCAGTGGATAAGCTTATATAGACTTTGAGTTTCAAAATAACCATCATCAATTTACACCGTCAATATATGTCACAAGGCACGAACACGGATAGTGAATTTAAATCATTAAAAGTCGTCTAAAATACAATAAAACAATTTTAAATATAATTTTAACATTTCATTAAAAACAAACGGCTTTTATTATAATATGGTGAGCAATTTATTTACCAGCCCAATTGCCAGTAACATTATTCCTTGAGACTTCTATATTCGTTTCAATATGTATTTTTAGGTTTTCCGGCATGAAAGATAATAAGCTATACTATTAAAAAGAATGTATACACTCCGCTCTTGGTTTTCATTTGGTCCTCCGTCTGAACAAAAGCGAAAATCGATTAGACATTAAAATAATGTAGATATGGCACTTGGGATATAAATGATACTTTACATTATATTAATTGTAAAAACAGCCCACCGTTACGCATTTTCAATACAAGTAAAGCCGAATACGAGGTGGAAGAGATAGGCATATTTGCAATTTTTCATTATAACAAATATGACAAAATGTGTATATTTACAATTTCACATTCTACATCAATAAACTAAAGCTTCTTTTTCAATTCATTAATATTTTTTGTTAAGTCAATTTTGAATAAATTTTTAAGAACATTTCTTTCTTCCATGCCCAAAATCTCCATAATTATACACGTAACAAAATATTGTTTTTCTAGTTACTTTCCTTGTAATATATCATGGGTATAATGTGTATGTATATATATGTATATATATATATATATATATATATATATATATATATATATATATATATATATGTATATATATATATATATATATATATATATGTATATATATATATATATATATATAATCTTTGGCAGGTTAAAGTTATTAAAACTACTTATGCAGTACTTATTTTGAAAATGATACTCGCGAAACTATAAAATATTTATCTTGTGCAATTATCAACTTTATATATACTTCTACTCGACTTAAAATAAAAATGCTAAAGAAAGTTTAAGAACACATCTACATGAAGTGTTTTTTTATGAAATTAAAAATGCATATGGAATTGTTTAAATTGCTTAAACAATTTTTGTAATAATTAAATGACGTCATCTGTTGGTCACTAATTAATTTCTTTATTAAATTATATTTATGAAAGAGTTTAATTGTTAAAATAATCAAAAATGTGTGGTATTTAATAACTTTAAATGGATGTCAATATTGAATACTTTCTCATTGTAGATGTGAATGTAATCGAATAAAAAATACTGTACCTCGAATCTTAATTTTCCTATAAGCCTGTGTTAAGTAGCATGAATCGATGTTGCCAACGCTTTTTTTTCATTTACGTACTGCTTTATCCAATTTATTTAGACCTTACATTTGCTAAATCAATAAAACTTAATTTCACTCAAGGTAAAAGCTTAGAAGAGCACGTGTAAGGTTTTAAATATGCTTTGGAATTCGTTGTAAGAACTTAAACTTAAGTATCGTGAAATTTTTATAACTATTTTAGGAGCGGCGGATAGATTTCAATTTAAAAGCTGTTATTGTATCGTAACTGCATGATAAAGTACAGTTAGTAACAAGTACTGTTAGTAATCGTTTAATAGTTACTGCTAACCGTTTTGTTATAATTTATTAATTTTATTTCTTATTAGCCAATAACTTAAAGAATTATGGATGAGAAAAAATGTTGATTACAGTCAATAACTTTGGATATGAGTTGCTTCAAAAAGCATCATTAATTAAAATTGGAACTTGAACAATGATCTAACCTTTTATTATGGTTATTTATATACTGTATAATATAATTCATTTGTATTTCATATGAAGGACCTTGTAAGCAAAGTGTCTACATAGATATACATTTAGCTAACATACAAATAAGTTTCAGGGGAAGAATACTTTTCAGTAATTTAATGGAATATTTTCCTACCTTATTAACTCTCTGTAAAGTATCTCTTTAATAAAATTATTAGAATTGAACTTGACAGTAACGTATATGTGGACGAATATAATATTGACAAAGCACGTTCAAAAAAATCATAACGCCTACGAGTCGTAAAACCGAGCAATTACCATCAAGGGTACTTCTGGAATTCTGAGTGCTCGCTTCTTTCAATAAAGTAATGAAGGTGATGCCACAGTTGAGCATTTTCTTCAACTTCAAAGAATTTGCGATATCTTGCGATCGATTTTTTTTGCTATCGTGTTCTTGAAATCATATGTTCTAAGAAAATATCAATTCCTTTTTAGAGATTTGCAGATATTTAGCAAGCCGTAACTGGAAAACAAATCCGCTAGCAACTTTTAAACATCAATTGATACGTAGGAGCATGTTGCAAGTTCGATATCGCTAACCATGAGGCTAATTGGCAACAATTTTTGTTAAGTTAATGATACTTTATTACTTGGTTTCAATCAGGAAATTGTTTATTCGATTTCCTATTAAATTTTTGTGCGATGGTCTATCCTCAACGGCAATTCAAATCAAGTTACCAATACGAATATTTTCTATAACAATACTATTCAGATTGAATTGTGATTTAAATATTTTATAAATTGCACCAAAAAATTTGAGTAGATAAGATGAAATGATGGCGAATAATGGGGGAAATTAAAATTGTTAAATTCTTTACATTCTCAAAACGCCTCGCACATTTATATAGGTGATACTGCTTTATCATTGTTAAAACTAGTAAAATAGTTCAGGATGTGCGTATGTTATTGTTAATTGAGCTCTTCATTTTATTTGGTAACGACATAAGTAATAAAACTCTAACTATTTGAGTAAGTAACATCATAAAATGTAGATCTAAATCTACATTTTTCAACTAACACACTGTCTATAATGGCTATGTGAGTTTTATACATTCTGATATATTAAAAGTACATCGTCACAACTTTATTTTCATCTAAATAAGTGCAATTTGTTGAAAGACACAAATTAACTAGTGAATTTAAAAATTAATCGGATCAAATAAATAACGAAAGAAGACAGTAATTATATCTTAGCATAAAATTTATTTTTAGAAATTAATTAAAAAAATATCTATATTTAACTAACATTACATCTAACATTATTTTAACTAACATTACTTTATTACTACTACTACACGTTTATGCCATTATGTTATATAATTAATTCTTTAAAAAGATTTTATTAGATGTCGATCATAAAGAGCAAAATTATGATATTCGTTCCTCAGTTAACTAATTGTATATATGTATAGATAATAATTCATAGCATTATTTTCCTTATATTGCCACCTGCTATCGTTTATCTAACGTATTCTGTTTTACCTATGGTTACTTGTCATTAAGTGGATATTAATATCTATAGTTAATATTGTTTTTTTTTATAAAACTATGGAGCCATTTTATTGTTAAGATTAATAGAAAATTTTCAGGTAATTTGTAAAATTATTTAAAGACGAATGAAACCATTGCATCAGAATTTAATGGTTGGGTATTAGAAAACAATATTATTCTAGATAAAAAAGAGCTATATTTTAATTTCAAAATCGTAGAATTCCATAAGATACAGAAATATTTGTAATTGATCGCAGCGAAAAATGTTCAAAATGACTATTTTCTTTAACAAACTAAATTAATGTGTTGGAGTATTTCACGTATGTAAATAATTAATATAACTGCACGTCATTTGAATTTATTCAAAAGTTATAACCGTGTCTGTACATATGCATAAATAATCTATGTAGCCAATGAAAAAATAGCATCGCCAGCAGACGCGGGTATGTGCGGTGTTGGAGTGAAGGGAACTATAGAGTACCATAAACATTTTGCTAGAACGAATTGGCGGTAGAACGACGGGAGTTATGTATGACCGATACAAAACTGCTTTAAAATCAGTGTAACTTGAAGGAAGATTCATCAACGTAATAAACACAACTCTCAAAATTACATCCACAAATTAAAGTGTATGTTTTTCGTTCAATATTGGTAACGTATAAGCAGATATTATGAAAATAAACGACTTTAAACGACGAGACGAAACTTTAAAATTACATTAAATTCTTTCTATCGAGAACGAAAATTGACACACGAGAAAGGCAAAGAAATGATCATTATATGTAGTACTAACATTATTTGCGATTATGATTATATGAATATTCATTATACTATTTTTACTTCCGTAAAATGGCCCCAATGTTGAAATCAACATAATATTGAGAAATTCATTGTAAAACACATGCGTAAAAATTGTAGGTTATCAGGTGTTAATTGATGACAAATTCAATGCAGAAAGTTACAATTTACTTCCCAATTTGTTTACGTCACACAATTTAATTCCATCACAATCGAATGGAAAACCTTATATAACATAAGATAAATTAGCATCCTAATTCTTACAGATTTTTGTTAGGGAAAGCATTATTTTTGTTAGAGAATGCAACTTTAAATTATTTTTTAAGCATTTCGCAATATTCAAAATTTAAGCCTTTTTATATTAAAATTAAAAAAATTCGTGACAAATTATATATTTAGAGCATTATACACCCCGGCTGATTGACTCATCACAAAATATAGAGTGCTACAAAACCGGCAAACTTAAAATTTGCTACACTTTTTATTGCGTAAGTACCTAATACTTTCCGAGAAAGGGTCTTTGAACCCCTATAGATGTGAAAATGGAGATCGAAAGTTTGTAAAGAGCTTTCAAAACAATTAAAGTTAGAGAAATAAAAATTTATGTAAAGCCCCTCACAGAGAAATAAAAAAACCTATTTCAGCATTTTTGGAAATTTGCCAACCTTGTACTCTTTTACCAAACTTTTAGCTTTTAGCTCGAGCAAAATCTGGATGGACAGCTAGTTTACTTGTAACTGTCTATCAGTTCGACATCTAATCTATATTAATAGTCTACAAATTTCAATATTCTGAGAAGCTTAAATAACTTATCCCGTATCAAATAATTCTACTTAAAAAAATTACTACCCAATAGCCACGTCACTTAAAAAATGTTAAAAACGTGAAACATTTTTTGACCATAAGAGTTAAATTTTTAAGAATAAAAAGTTAGGTTAGACCTTGTTTTCCAATATTTTAATAATCTACGTTATACCTTCATTAATACTGACAGCATCCTGTGGCTTAATTTTACATAATATGTGTATTTATTACTTTTGTCAATAAGTCGCATTAAAGTGGATATTTGTTTTACCGGAACAATATCTCACTTTGAAAGTCTGCGTGCAGAAATGTTGGCGTTACGAAGATGGTAATCAATAGTGATACATTCTATATTTTGCTATCGTAATATTGCTCCAAGTTTCAGGTAAATGCCATGACGATTTATTTAGCGTGATGACACAACCACTTCCCGCTGGGGCTTGACGCATTGGCCACTGACGCATTGATTACGCACAGTACAATTTAGAGGTCCATAGTGAGCGAACAAGTTGAAGGACATTGTATTGAATTAATCGAGAACGTATTTGCGTCCCTCTCAAAGTAATTGGGCGATAAAGTGTGCAATGCTGCATAGGTAAATCAGCCCAACGATGTACTTACGTCTTCAATGCTATAAGAGAGGACAACAATAAAACAACGACAACACGAAACATCGAAAAGAGAGAAAATGGAACAAATGTTTTAACAGGAAAAACTCTCCCTCAAGAGGAAAAATGCACGGTACAACAAAGAATGAAAATATTACTTTGCTGAAAGATAGTTACATATTATTTAAAACTATTAAAAGATAGTTATGCATTATTCAAAATTTAAAAAATAAAGAAATCTTAAGTTTTCGCCAGGTTGAGACATCTTTGTTCCGAATAAAAATACATAGGAAACTACAACCGTGACGATTGCTACATCATCTTCGGAATGACACGAAGCTTATCGTAA
Organism: Druceiella hillmani; assembly: GCA_039881145.1. Taxonomy (NCBI): domain Eukaryota; kingdom Metazoa; phylum Arthropoda; class Insecta; order Lepidoptera; family Hepialidae; genus Druceiella; species Druceiella hillmani. Next base: position 4,091,876 of record JAYKKI010000103.1, read on the forward strand.
ATAAACAAAATTAGGATTAAGTTAGGTGTAAGTAGGGATTAAGATATAAGTCGAGTTTTTTATTATTAGACACAGGCAAATATTGTCAAGCTCATAATATCCTCGCCATTATCATGCATCTAATTTCATATAAAGTTATATGTAAACGTTAATATTAGTAATATCTTTGTTTTATTGTTAACAAATACGTTGAGATGAATTTATGTATAATGTGATTCTTTTGGGAGACGTTCTGTTCTGTAATTGTTTATTGTTTTCGGTTTATTTGTATAACAAATTAAAACCATTCATAAAAAGAAAAGGTGTTGATAAGAACATCATATTATGGCGACAAATTTGTTAGAAATTCGAAATTTACATAAATACGTATGACTTTCATATGAGAGTCGAACTCGTATTTATTATTTGCTCTCTTCAACTTCCAATTAGTTTTATTTTTTTTATGTGTTTGTTGATTGACAATTGGTAGAAATACAAGTTAGAATCTTGGTCACTTCGTGCAAACTTTGTAGGTTGTTGAAACTACGTTGAAACTACCCCGAATCAGAAAAAATGAGATAATAAAATCGTTGAAATCGGCGCCTATAGCAAATTCTATCAATAAAAGCTAATCTTATTTGCATATGGTTTATGAAAAGTAGAACTGTTAATTTAATTTTGTTTTTTCTAAACCGTGTAGAATAGTACATTTTATATTATTCAATAACACTACAAAGCTGTTAAATTTGATTGATTTTTTGGTATGACCTAGTCCTCAAATATTAACGCAATATATTACCAATAAGAAACTTATGTATATTTTTGTACAAGCTCAATTGTAATTGAAAAATTATTCACTGAGGAATACAGTTGAAAGAGCATGAGTCAAACACTGCAAATATATTTTCGTTACTTATAATTCAAGTAATTGTTCAATTCTTTAAATAAATACAACCAGTTATAAATTTCAACCGTGAAATTTTCTGCCACAAAATTACTTATTCGTTATTTTGATTGGTACAAAATATATGAAGGCTTGTAGTTTTTCTCCTTATGTTATCATTAAACTGATTTTCATTCAAGCAAATCGATTTAAGGTATAAAACATAATGAAAATTAAGCAAAAAATATTTAAATATGCTTAATTGAGCATTTATATTATAAATCACAATAAAAGAAATCAAAAATAAAGTACTTATATACTTAGTACATTGTTATAAATACTGTCTAATGAACAGACGAAAAAATATCTAAAGGAATTTGGCAAATTATCAAAGTTTTTATATTTCCATTTTGTTCTTTGTAAAGTTATTTAACCTGTTCCTCTATTTATTTCGAAGCCACTAATCATTTTTATACGATGTAGATAATTTATCCCTTTTTGTTACCCTATGTTTTAACTCGCAACATTAACGACTCTCTTTTTGTCACTGTTAACTTATAACGTTGACAGCTAACAATCAAACTTTAATATCTCACCTTAATAAATTTGAATCTATAATTATTTATAGTTATAAAATTTATATTTCAGAAAATATATAATAATGTATAATAATCACTCTCTTTTCTGTAGGAATGTAAACATGCATGGATATAAATAGCGAGCTTTGAATATTAGTAGCTTCGATAAGGTAGGATTTTACGTTCGGTTACTATATTTGTTCCCATCGTATCCGGTAGATAGGTAGCCATACGTACTTCTGCGCATCTCTATATATAACAATCTTAATTTATACAAGACAGAGTTTTCTCCATTTATGTATGAGATAAATAATGTTAGTTATTTAATGAAAAACGAATACCGTTTATCATTGCAAGATAATACGTAGCCAAATTTACTTCGTACAAACGCCCAAAGAAGTTTATCTTTAAATACGGGTAAATTATTAGAAACGGATTTAATATGTTTTGTGCTCAAATCAGTCCAAATGGTTTATTCAGCGTGTAACATTTATTTTAACCAGATATTTTCATTCTTATAATAGTTTAAAAACTAATATATTCTTATTTTACGTAAATATGTTTTTAATATCTTTGAATAAATACATATCTTGATTTGGATGCAAAACCTTTCATCGATCTCGTCGTATTGCCAAAAATAAGTAGTAAAAGGAAGACAGAGAGATACCTGGAAAATTTTCGATGGACATTTTCAACCACACTCTAAGAAACGTTTCTTTCTTTGCTTAATTCTGTGTATCTGCAGCGTAATATAACTTGATATCAGACTATCAATATATATGAAATAAGTAACAATATGAATACAGTATTCTGCAAAAGTTTACATGTAAAATCCCTAGGGAATTAATTAGGGACAGAAATTAATAGTATTGTGTAATATTATCTGATGCAAGTTTAATTACAAAAAGGTAGATAAATATTGGTTCTTTAGCAGGTGAAAATTTGTGGTTTTTATGAATAATGGAAAGTAAGTAAATAAATTAGGTATAAAGATTTTGAGTATAATGTTACAATACATATTTACTTAACAATATTTTTTAAACGCTAGTAGAACTCATACTACGAAGGTTCCATAAGTTATTAAGCACATTTATATATTTAGTGGTTAATAGAATTTCAATTAAATTACAAATATTAATATTATATTTCACCATATAATCATATTTGCTAGTATCTGTTTCACAGGCCTAAATATAAGGAGAGAATTAAATAATGGTTTTCTGGGGATTTTTGAGACCACTTTGACAATATGCCTAGAATTATCCTATATAAAATTCTGAGAAATTTACTTTGGAACCCCTAAAAGTTTCTTTTTCACTCGCCATAAACGGCGTACGAAATTTGAATCTTTCTTTGCTCTCTTTAAAATATCGATGTAAATATTTATGTATATTAGCTACTGGAAGAAATGCCCATTAATAGAATTGAAAACACTTTATATGGTCTCTGAAGAAGGCTAGGTGCAAATTTTCAACTATATTTATTAAATTGTTTCTTTTAAATAAAATAATAATTTAGAATCCCCATAACTTTTTCTTTCAAATAAAACTCGTGGCACATTTACACGATAAATGAAATAAAAGAACACGATTCTTTTATTTGCCTCCTTTTAAAATTTACATTTAACTAACGTTAAATAATAAATTATATGCGGATCAACACATTTTATCACTATGCAAAGTTTTTCACGTGAAAGTTCTCTAAAAAAGTATTATTAAGAAAAACGACTGGCAGAATAATCTCATAACGATTTGTATCTTTTTTTGAGGTGCGAAACTCTCAAAAAGGAATCGGAATTGTAGAATGTAACCGAATTAAAACCAGTTGAAAACAAAGAAAAATATAATTTAAATTTAACTGATTAAAAATGTACTTCATTTTTAGTCTTTGCTTTGAAAGGGATAGCAGCACTTTCCTGTGAAACTGTTTTATTACCTTTGATTTTATAATTCTCTAGAAAAATATTAAAACCCTTATTTTGATGTGTGTGTATATTTTAATGGCTTAATGAAAATAGTGTTATTTCAATACAACTTAGTTAAACTTACAACAATATTAGTACTGCATTAAACACTTAATTCCTAATATTAAAATATTATTAAAATTAAAAATAATAATCGAAAGACAAATATTAGCACGATGTTTACATGTGAAAAGTTACCAAAGGGTCTAGTTTAGATGGATTACCCACTTCTGTCATACAAGAAAAAAATAAACATTAATTCAATGATAACTTATATTATCTTTAAAAAATTCTTTAAAATGTGGAATAAAATAAATTATTTTGCAAATCAATACTTATCGAAAAATGATATATGAAGATGCCGCAACTGTAAAGAACAGATGGAATTTGGGCGTTTTTGACTTTTTCGAAAAGTTATAGAAAAAAAATTTGTTGGCCAAAATAGAAACAATTTAACGTCATTTTTTTAATAAGTTATCATTTGTGTACTCGAGTATCAAAATTAATTTTTGTGAAACTGCCGTCATTTTAAATGTTAGATCAATTTTTATATCTAGAAACTAAACCTAGAATTTGATCCAAGCTTTATTCCGATTGAATAGGCGGTATATCTTCCAGAGTATTCACAAGTTTTATTATATGCCATATACATATATATATATATATATATATATATATATATATATATATATATATATATAATAGCTCATAATAATCATGGGGGTGCACAATTCGTTCTCGATTCAGCACGCTTGAGTCATACATTCTTATCGAACTCGCAACAAATGTTCTAAAATTCTAGCATTATTCACATATTTATTGACAGCTTATATTGAAATAAAGCAGCAATTCAAATTAGCTGATATATCTAAATTTAATTTTTTTAAGGAAATTTAAATCTGCATAACGCTAAAGTTTACGTACATACTAAAACATTTATTAACTTTTTTTTATATAGAATGCGGCAACCTTACAAATATAAGCACAAAAGTTTGCTACTAGGGTTTCGTCGATTTCAAAGCATTATAATTAAAACATTCACTATTTTATTTAGGAAAATGTTTACGTTTTATATAAATTTTGGGCATATCTAGAATTCTATAATATGCAAACAATATATTTAATTTATTAATCAAAATTAAACGATAAAAGGCGCAATTTTCCTGATAAATAATAAAACCATTTAGTTTAATGAAATTACACATTCCGTATAATCTAATGAGTGGATATAGCGACAAAGGTAAAAAAAACCTAAAGGTATATAAATAATATAACAATTTAATAGCATAATTTAATATGATTGCCAAATATCTGCACTAAATAAAATATTATGAAAATTTTAATTTCTGCATTCTAAACCAAGACACAAATTTATTACGATAATTTTAATTTATTACGACGATCAACGGTCTATTCCGAACGTAGTTAGAAAAAAAATTATATGAATCTCCTTTTTCGAGATACCATGCTATATTTTAAAATGAAAATTGCTCGTAAATCGTTCCCTAAATTATGCTTACTAACATAAATCAAATTTTACGTGGTTTTGAAGTATTGGGTATTCATGATAGATATATATAAAAACATTTATTTATTATTTTATTAAATAAACGCCTTTCATACAGTTAAAAGTTTTTTATTTAGTTGTATATGCCTGTTAGGTTTAATTCGTTTACGCGGAATAAAACATATATTAGAAAACTATATGAAGAAACTTAACACCAAATGGTATTTTAGGTTTCATGTCATGTAAATAATGCAAAATTAAAAATGTTTGTCAGTATAAAAGAACATAAACATGACTGGTTCTCGAAACTGTATACTAACACATATAGCCAATTTCAAACTTTTATCGTTTGAGGTGCTAAAAACATTGCGGTGCGCAATTCCACCTCCACTCAAATTCTTTTCGGAGTTGTTGTGTATTCTGCACGTTTATCAATCGATGACCACGATATCACGCTAATTTATTATAATACTAAAGTATCATAATAAATTAGCAAATATTTTTAAACTTAATTTTTATTAAGAAAATTATATTCTATGAAATTGTAATATTTTCGGGTATAAGAATATTTATTATTTGCAATTAATACAAAACATAACGTGTCATGTAAACATGGTTATAATTTCCAAAAAATTTCAAATAAATAATAGGAAATATAAGAGCAAAATTTAAATAAAAACAGGATTTAATTAAATATGTCACCGAAGGTATTATCCTTTGGTATTATAATAAGAGACTATGTCAGTTTCGAAGGGGAATCAAGTTCTCATAACAAGTTATGGTTCAGATTGATCGAAATAATTTTAGTTTTAGTTGCTTATCAGGTGTATCAAGTTATTGTTAACGCCGAAAAAATAAAATAACATGGAGAAAAAATAAAATAATAAGTTAAAAAAATGAGGAAAAGGAGAATTTTCACTTGGCGAATAAACTTGGGTAGATTTATATTTTTCCAAAAGCACGTAATGAAAATGAATTTGATCAGCTAATGGTTTAGTATTAGTATAGTAAATTTTTTTTGTGTTTATTTAAGCTCTCAGAAATTTCACAAATCTTAAACTACTGAAGACTTTATAAGTTTAACAAGTAACTGGGTCGATGCCTTAAATTCTCCACAAAACATGTACTTTCATTTGCATGTTTCCGTTGAAAGGCAAGAATAAAGATGAAATATTTTCTTTATTCTAATTCAAATTTATAAAATTTCTTAATTGCACTTTACTCATTAATGGAACAAGAAAATTAGGATTTGTTGGTTTCTTCGATGAAATATTGCAGAAAACATTAAGCATGCTGCCTGGAAAACAATATATATTATTAAATAAATAATAAAAAATAATCGGTTACAAGACTTTAAAGGAAATCTTCATACTGTTAAAAAGTAATGCAATCAAATTTTGCCATGAACATAACATGATTTAGTCTTTATTATATTTTCTACTTTTTCCTTAATTGTGTATATTATTCCAGTAATGTGTATTTTTACCTTACCTATATTTTATTTTTAAATTAAAAAGTGAAATTATATTCCTTGACAAGGCTCTGGATAAAAATAAAAAGGTCACACCCTCTCAGCGTACATCCAAAGATACAGAAACATTTGTACATGTATATATTACTTCTTATGACATATTTTCACAAAGGATAATTTAGGTCAATGTTCGGAATATTTAAAAGACAGATTATGTTAAATATTTAAAATTCTTTTTAAAAATAAACTCACTGATTTTCCTTTTTAGGGTTTCTTACCCTGAAAAAGAAAAATGGAACCTGTAAGACTACCACATGTCAGTTTTCGGGCACAGTCACATCTCTCCGAAAGCACTTTATACAGAAAGTTAAATTTTGGCATGGCAATAAAACATATTAACGCGCATATGTTTCAATTCTGAAGCTCAGAATTATTCATTTGCAAATTTTGGGAGTTTGCACCCTTTGAAAAGATTAATACCATAAAAATTGTTGTAAATATTTCATAGATAGCTTTTTAATCATTTTAGTTTGTGTATTTTCACAAATATGCTGAAAACACGCATAAATAATTATTTCTCACTTATTTCCGAAATTAATCGACCTAAAATTATAAAAACACTTAGAAACCTCTACAAAGATTGTGCAAAAATTATAAGGAAGATTCTAGACGTTATAATTTTTTAAATATTCACCCTTGTTTTCAATACGTTTGCGCCCGTGAAACATATTATGTGCAATATGTTTACGTTGAGAAAAAGTACTTTTGTAAATGGTTTTTTCAGAAATACTATGTAAAATATTATTTTTGTAAAAGCGCTTACCTGCTGAACAATGGAGGTAAAGGTTTTCAACAGGTTCTCAGACTGATTCAAGAAGATCATTACTAAGCACGAACAATTTGAATAAGCAAGAATTTATCTTTCACACTTTGTAAGTTCAGAAAAAGTTGGAAGAACGCAGCCCGGACGAGATCAAAATATGAACTATAGTAGATTTTTGGTATCATGTTTTAGTTTTATTTACAGACTTTATTCGAATGTTAACTGATAATTAATTTCTTAACCTGTAATATCACATGTTCATAAAATTGCGTATTCTTAATTTTTACCATGTCAAATTTTAATGGTATCTATTTATTTATTCCAACCTTATGAATTTTTTCTACTTTTTGGTTCTTTTTTGTACTTTTTAACTTTATGCGTTTTAAATTATCTTAGAATTATACTTTTAGTTATAGGCGGTGTTAAATAATTTTTCCATGCGTATATATAATATAGTACGTAATTAAATTATCAAACATCATGTTGCTATGTCAGCGTTAATTACGACTGTTTTAGTTAGCTTATTTTAGTTAATTATTTTTTATATATATTTTTTCCATTTACATATTTGTAAACGAAGATCATATTAAAGCATTTACATATCTTTCTTATCATCTAAAAATTCCTATATTTCTTCTATCTTTATTTGATATAGAATCTTCCTTCTCAGTTTGTTTTGAACTTACACGAGGAATTCATTTTCACCCACCATTTGTCTTGATCTTATTATATACTGTTCTTAGGATTTTTCTGTTTTGATAACGATACCACGTGGCCAAGAAAATATCAGACCGGCCCGTGATAGAGTTCTTTAGCTTTCGATTTGTAGAAACTAGATGTTTTAAAAACACGCATATTTAAAATCATCAAGACAAAATTTATTTGTTATATAAAAGGATCTGAAAAAAATCGAATGACACATTTCCCTTAATGTGATAGGTAATCTAGTTATATTTTCACATCTTTTTTGTGTCGGAAGGTATACCAAAAATGTTATATTTGATTTAGGGGCAATAACTGACATATATACGCCACATTTTATGTCATTAAATCCAAAAATGAGAGAGTAATCGACGGTGATGTACAGATGGACAGACATGACAAAACTATAAGGGTATCTGGCTGAGGTTATAGAATCCTGAAAACCGACTGAGAACCTGTTGGTTCATATGAATAGAGCCCAAAGGGCATGCATTAGAGCATAAATCAATTTATAATGAAAAACTTTTTAAAATATAACGGCAGTCACAATAAGAGTTAGTTGTTTTCAAAAATGTAATAAAGGTCTTTTATGCGCAAGTTACATGAAATATGAATAACTGGACTGTGATGTAAAATTCTTTCAAAATTTCCGAATACATTATCTAATTGTGTTCTTCCTTGCGTTATAACACAAGGTTGAAGCGAGAGGTAGGAAGTGAGGACTTAACGTTTGAGTGCCGACGAGGACCATCACCCTCGTGCTCGTACTAACTAAATTTGCCACGAGCGCGATGGCGCTCGCGAAATCAGTGGCTGTTTAGCGCGCGGTAGGGGAGGTCGCTCGCACGCATTGCTATTTTTTATCTTTCTACGTGTTACATAAAGTTAAAATTATAATATTATTAGTAATTACAATATAAAAAGGATCCAGGAAAAGCAAATTGTTAAACCATAATGTCGGAATACGAAAATAATTCCAATGAAAATGATCGTTTTTCAAGTTGTGAAGAAAGTGATAGTGGGAGTGACATTGTGGTGCACTCACAATTTGGCGTAATGCAAATTTTTAGTGATAGTGATAATAGAGAAGATAACAATTATTTTGCTGATACGGATGTACCGGACTACGAAAATACGATGTAACCTTGATTTCAGTTTTTGTTATAATTTTTGTTCACAATATACAGTGTCCAGTAGCAGATTTCAAAGTTTGAACAAACATAGTTTCTGAACGCAACACATAGGAGGGGCGCGGGGGGCGTAGTGAGAAGCACAAGCGGTGCGGATGTTTTAATAGCCATGGAACAGTGGAGTGGAGAGCACCGCGCTTTTGCCGTCGAGGCGTACATTTCGAGTGAATTTTCGCTGGCTGTAGCACGCCGTCGATTCAGAGCTACAGGATCAACATTAAATAGGCCCAGGACAGGACCTACATCATTGGTAGCCACGGATGAAAATGTCGAGCGTGTTATGGTTTCTGTCGTTGAAAATCCCAGTTTATCACTGCGTACACGTTACAGGTAATAATGCAAGAAAAGCTCAATTTCTATCCATATAAAATTCAAATTGTTCAAGATTTACACGATTCTGACTTTGAATTAAGAAAAACTTACGCGGAGGTGACGTTGTTGAGATTTCGTACTGCTACCCGGATGGGCAACATATTCTTTAGTGACGAAGCTCACTTTCACATTGGAGGATATGTGAATAAGCAGAACTTTCGTTACTGGGATGTCCACAACCCAAGACAAATTCATCAAGAGCCTTTACATAAACCTAAAGTAACAGTCTGGTGTGCCATGTCTAAATCTGCAATCATAGGGCCTTATTTCTTTGAAAATCAACGTGGCCAAACTGTAACTGTGAATTCGCAGAGATATGCCCAGATGTTAAATAATTTTTTCAGAGTAGAACTACAGAATAGTCCATCCTTCAACCAAAACACATGGTTCCAGCAGGACGGGGCCACAGCTCACACTGCTAATGTGTCCATGAATGCAGTGCGGCAGTTATTTCCAGAAAAAAAGATATCCCGAAACAGTACCATACCGTGGCCACCCAGGTCACCGGATTTAAGCCCATGTGACTTTTTTTATGGATATACTTAAAATTCGTTGTTTACAAAACAAATCCGAGCACTGTGACACAACTTAAAGAAAATATTCAAGCCGAAGTCAGTAGGATACCCCAGTCGCTCTGCAAACGCGTCTTTGAAAAGATGCGTGCTAGACTCGAAGAGTGTGTCAGACTCGATGGCCGCCATTTGGAAAACGTGGTTTTTAAAAAATGAAATCCGCATTTATTGTTATAAAGTTAAAATAAACCTACTTTATACTCTGAAAAACTGCCTTAGAGGTGTAGTTTTTTTTTACAATTTTTCAAACATTGCAATCTGCCACTGGACATTCATGTATATTTCCATAATTTTCTTTGCGTTTTATTATTCTTGTACAAGTTTTTATTGAGAAAACACCGAAAAAGTTATTAAAATTGGATAATTTTTGGAAAAGATACAGTTTTTTTTGAGACAAGGGTGAATGACATCAAAAATAAAAGATTTCTTTGGAATTTTTAAGTATATATAAGAAAAAAACAATAGCACTAAAACGGTTAATACCGGATCACTCTGCTTTCCACATGCAGCCGCAAAAAGACATGTCAGTATCTTTAACTATAATCCCTAAATAGCATATTGGGTGGGAAATTTTTCCGTAGCATACTCTTAAAAACTGCATTGCAGTTTTGCTGTAATATCTGGGAATATAAATAAAGTAAATAGTGTGACCACATTAGCATTCAGAAAACATAAATCTAGCAACATAATTATTTATGATATCTCACATCCTCTCTGCAAAGTTTGTCCACACGGTACGTGCCACGTTCAGGTATTAACTTCACAAAACATTGAGCGATATCGGATAAGTACATTTACCCATCTTAATACGTTAGAAACGACTTTGCAATTTTTGATAGAAATATATTGAGTCGATGTACGTGACCTTTAATTTAAAATTTATGTGGTTCATATATGCATACAAGGAACAAATATTTATTAAACTAATTTTAAGGTGTCACTAACCTTGAGTAATATTTGAAAATGTTAAATATCTTAATAATTTAGAGTTATGTATTGCTCAAAAACATCCTGGAAAATGTGCACTTTAGAGTATATTTTTCAAAATAAATATTTTTGTCTTAAAAATGATGAAAGTTTCACACTCTTTTTTATTTCATTAAAATGTACGCAGTTTAATACAGAGAAAGAAATAAATGAAACTTGTAACAAAAAGCGAAAGAAATTTATATTTATAAAAAATTTACTATTCTACGACTACCATAATTTTATGCGAAATGAAATCCTGTTTTATTTATTAAAATAATGAATGTTTATACTTAATTTTTTTATAAAATTAATGCTAAATATGTTCAAAAGTTCATGCGTTTTGCAATAGCGTGAATTCTTCTTAATTTTATGGAAATTGATTTTAATATATTCTTAACGTATATTTTCCGGGGCACGTTGCTGTGTTATTTAAAAAAATCGAAAGTTAACAGCAAGTTTAAATAAATGAAAGAAAAATATGGATAAAATAACATTAATAATGACTTTCTGTCCCAAATTAATATGGCCAAAATACTAAATTCTGGCAATTTTTAAATGAAATCTTTATTTTTTGTCGTAATTGGTGCATTCATTTTTTACGTTTTTAAAATTAGTAATTATTACTAAAATGTATTTGTTTATATATATTACTCAAAAATATTAATTGGAACTGCATTTATTTCCACAATTAAATGAAACTATGTGATGTAGGTATTATTTCTACTTTCTTTAATTTCTTTACCACGACCTAGGTTTCGTTGTATTACAACATCTTCAGGTGGGATATTAGCAAAGATTATCTACATCACGTAGTTTCATTTAATTGTGAATAATGGATTTCTACAAAATTAACGCCAAATATATTCAATGCATTTATTTCAATAACAACGAAAATATCACTGTATATTAAACAAAAAAATAAAACTGTTAAATAGGTAAAAAGGGTTGGTAATAAAAGCAGGAATTTACATTTAAAAAATATAAATTAAAGTTTATGGTAAAATTTTAAATATTGCCATAATTGGTAGTTTCACTAATATTAATTAAATTAAATTTCAAATAATTTATTTATCTTTTTAATTCCCCTATTGAAATTTATCATAAACATTTTTATTTATACGTTCTGTTATCTGACTATAAATTTAAAGCAAAAATAATATAAATAGTATAATTGTTCGTAAATATTTTTTTAACTAATTTTTTATAAAAATGTAATCGAAACTATTCTTTCAAAATAACATCGTTTCTTATGCACACTTTTATTTAAAAAAACAATTTTATTTTCATTTTCCTTAAACTGAGCTTACACCAAAATTTATAATAATACCTACTTTCCTTTCATATTTTCATATTTTCATTTCAGGTTTCAGGCATTTTATACGGTAACACTATATCATCTACCAATCTTGACTGGGAGAAATATTTACCATTTAGGTTTAACCCCATTCCTTATCAGTTCAATCCGTTGTCTGCGAATAGTTGTGGACTACTCTCGTCGCATAGGACTAGATAGTTTTTTGGTGTTTATATTCAATGTTATTCTTACTAAACGGCGATCGCTCATCAGGTGCACAAGACAGTCCAACACGACAAAATTCACTATATTCTTTGAAATAATAGTAAAGGTATATAAGGTCCTTTATAAGGTCCTTATAAGGCTTATGAGGTCCTTTTTTGATGCCGTTTAGTATTAGCCATATTTTTGGGTTGGAAACCAGTGTATTGGTTATTTTTCATTCGTATTGATGACGTTAGTTTATAATTCTTGTCCGCTCTTGTTTCTTTTGCCGTATCCAAATGTTCCCGTGACGAAATGTTCATTTGGCTCTAATTTTCTTAAATTTACGTTCATGTCACGATTTCACAGTTTCCTTTGGATTTTTCCGTTAGTGCGTATGTTTATATCAAAGAGTATATTTTTCCTTGTATTTCAACGTGCAATACTGCCGCTCTCTCCAATATTGTAATAAAGTCATGCACTAAGACATTTTTCTGTTTCTGACAATAAAACCAACTCCTTTCTCTCCTTGTGTTTTTTCATAATAGTAGAGCAAGTATTCTCCACTATATTTTATTTTATAACCTACTCTTCTTACTTCAGGGATTGCTATGATATCCCATTCTGTAGTTAGAATGAATTGTTCTAGTTCAGTTGATTTTACGTCAAACGTAAAATTATAATATTTAGTATAATTTGGAGAGTGGTAGTTAATTTTTTAATAGTGAAAACTATTAAAGTTCATTAAAAATCGAAGAAAAATTAAGGGATTTAATAAATAACTAGCTGACCTGTGCGAAGTCTTCGCACTATATCGCCATCTAGCGTGTTCCAAGTATACAATTTGGCTAACATATTTGATGTGTCGCCCACAGATGGCGCTCATGCCAATTGTTATAAAAATTAATTTTTCTATTAACAAAAAGATTTTTTTCGAATTTTTTTATATTTTTCGCTCAAAGTAGAAAACATAAGCTTTAAGTGGGTATTTTTTAAATTTTTTTTGGTGCAGTAGTTAAAGTGATCGAGCCACTCGACCAAAAAACACCTTTTAGAAATAATATATTTAGATATAATAGAATGGCAGAGTGGAGCGCTCATTTTTCGAGAGTTTAAAAATAGAAAGTTCGCTAATAAGGATCTAAATTGCTACGAAAATTTGTGTGATAAAAAATACTACAAAAAAACAGAAGAATCAAACTCCTACAACAAAACATTTTATATTTTGGACTCGATACAAAGAGAAATAGCACATTCTGTCTTTTAATTGGACAAAAGATATAACTAAACATTTTTACATTGATATATTCCAGTAAGCAAGGTTATATTTAAATATTTGGCAGGCTCGCTTAATTATATTTTTCGACTAATATTATAATTGTTTGGTAACCTCATCAACTTCTATTCGAAATTAACAAATCTGATGACTTTTTTGAAATTACTTTCGGGTTTGTATTATTTACAGATTAAATAGTATAGCTTCACGACAAAATAAACAATAAACTTGTACGGAATCCCGTAAAGGGACTATATCAAAAACAATATTGACATAGAAAACGTGCACATAATCTGATAAGTCAGTTAAAGTAATATACTATTTCAGGAAATTAAAGCAATCAGCGCTACCTATTCTGCTTTATTAGTAAGTTATGAATTTATAAATACCTCGAACATCGTATTGAGCCCTCACGGAGAACGATTAACTAAATCTCAACGATTAAACTTCTGTAGAGTAATTGCGCGACATATGTACGTATATTATTTGAACTTATCTGTGTGAGGTTTCCGCCCAAACAAGTTCTCCTCACGTAACTTCCATTGTAATGTCAGTGTTTTATTCCCTAAGCGGTAATTACTACCCTTAGTTTTGAGTTAAATTATGTTTAACTTACTTGCTCACTTATTTTAATTTAACTAGACATTTCCTTCTAAAAACTTTGAAGGAATTTTCGTGTTGGTAATAATTAAAATTAAATTGACCTATGTTAAATACGTCACGCTAATATTTGATTTTTGTTATTAGAAATAATAATAAATGTTAGCCAAAATCGTGTTTTAGATATAAAATAATATATTTTTACTGTTTGGTGAATAACCCCATTTTAACATTTAGTTAAGCTAGTAAAAAATGGTATCATGCAATTTTTACTTCCAGATAATATGACCTTATTATAAAAATGTGCATCTGAAAAGTTACTCATGATTCAAGATTGTGTTATTTTAAAACAACACGATTGCTACATTCAATATGTTTGACAAAAATGAATACGTATTATTGATTTTTAAACAGAAGACTAAAAAGATTTGCATTGCTTGTTAGATTTAAGAATAAAGCGTGACGGGTATGTAATTTATGTAATCAGTACACAGCATTTCTTCTTCATATATACCCAAGTATTGCAGCAAGATTACGTTTAAAAAAAAACCTAAATAAACCTACATTTTCGTCTGTATTTGTTATGAGAGCTCCAACATTAGTTTCAATAAAAAATTTTAGTAATAGTTTTACCATAAGTCTGCAAACAATTATGATATCAATGGTGGATTCAAAAAGTGAAAAATATTTAAAAATATGTATGTTCAGAAATGCACTAAAATAGACAGCGAATATAAACAAGTTAATATCAAAGCAACCAAAAGGACACAGTTGGGAACGCTATATGACAAGTAATATAGGTCCAATTGTGCCATTTTGCACAATATTAATGCTTCT
Organism: Druceiella hillmani; assembly: GCA_039881145.1. Classification (NCBI taxonomy): domain Eukaryota; kingdom Metazoa; phylum Arthropoda; class Insecta; order Lepidoptera; family Hepialidae; genus Druceiella; species Druceiella hillmani. The sequence continues at coordinate 4,107,096 of JAYKKI010000103.1, forward strand.
ATTTATTTCTTGCTACTTTTATTTTTATTCCATTTGGTTATATTTTCATTAAAAATGAAAAAATTTAGAACTGGATCAAAAAACCTAAAAGGTCTAACTAACTTAGCTAATTATAAAAAAATATTAGACAACAAACTATATAAATAATATGAAATCAACCTCAACCCTTTTAGTATTGCGCTATGCTCTCATCAATTATGATAATTCATTTGTCTGAGGTAAACAAATTTCCTATTAAATATTCCGCCAAATCTGTAATAACATTTTCTTCGGGAAAATAATTGTATATAGCCTCACACATAAAACCGACCTGCTTTAGGTAAAATTGTATAGAAACGAAGCTTTTGCGGAATCTATAGGGCTTTTAAAATATCCGGTAAGTGCTGGAAGGAATCCATTTGTTTATTTAATGTTCAGGTAGTTTAGCCGTATTTGTATTTTGAGTGCTTCTGACGGAATAAAAACTGCACAAAAAATTTGTGGATATTATTTTAGTTTACTTTGTTGTATCTATCATCGTGGTCTGATTTTTTGTCAAAATTAATTAGTTTAACAGTCGGTTGGATTCCCGACTTTCAAACATTGAAACACTTTGTTATAACATTTATGTCACATAAGTTTTTTTTGTTACATCCAAAAAGAGATTTATAAATATTATTAAATTTATATAAAAAATTTTCTGATTGTAATTTCTAAACGCAATTATAATCTTTCATACCTTTTAAAACTGACAGTTTTATGCTTTCCCACATTTTTCTACGTCTATGAATTAAACCATTTATTGCTTAAATTGAATGCAGTACACAACCCATGGCTTCGAGGATATTGTCCTTAATTATTAATGTATTTACAAAGTACAGGTAAATACTCAATTTTTAATTGTAGTCATTTACGTATAAATTAATATAAAATATTTACATTACGTTGACGTAATTCGAATCGAACATCGTGTCTCAATTTAATTACTTCCAACGCTAATAACCAACAAAATTGATATTAATTTAAGCAGAATTTCTCTTTGAAAAGATTATGATATTTCTCGGAAAAAAAAACAATTTACAAACCAATTAATTTTCTAATTACGTCAAATTTTCTAATGTCGAAGAATCATTTACGGCATAAATATAGAAAACATAATTTGGGGAAATGTTCCGTATGTTTGACACACTTTGTTTTAAAACTGTAACGTTGTTCTGTGTCAATAAAGTTAATCCTATTTATGTATAAAAATAGTTTGTAGGCTGTACAGATGGACTGTAGGGAGGAGCAAAAGAGAGGAAAGTGCCCACGACGTCCGTAATTTTGACATGAGTTTCGTACATATTATAGATATTATAACAAATATAGTGTTGCATATTTTTTTATTAAATTTTTCGTCAGAATTTCTATGACTTGCTTCAAAATAAAAAAGAATGAAATTAGATATTACATAAACTATAGGGAAGTATAAAAAGCAGAGAACTTTCATAATTTTAGGATGGTATGTAAAATGAAATGATGTTTTATACTCATTGTTAATGTTACTAAAACTTTTCCTAGCAAATTTTTCGTCAAGATTATTATACTCATTGAATGCAATAAATCTAAAGAAACTTTGACGTGCGTAAATTTAATACTAATATAATCTGTTTTTAAAAATCTGATATAGCCAATTAATCTGGTTCATGCCATTTAATAAAGAAGTAAAAGGAGAAAAAAGTTCAATTTTAATTTTTTTTATATTCCTGAGACTGCAGCGTCAATATTTCTGAATTTTTTATCTTTCTCTTACTCGATATTCTTTTTCTGTAATTAAAAACTAATAGATTAGTCAATAAAAGTGTTATCCCTTCATACTTTTATAAAATATCATTTTTTAGGGACGACAAAGAGAGTCTACTTTCATTTTTTTTCGAAATCTCTGAAAAGGTGTCCTTATATTTCTGAATATTCTACATTATTATTTTATAATTTTTAGAAATTAAACCTTTACTGAGTAATAAATCGAAATATTTTATTAACCTGCTAATTCATTCCTACGTACATATTCTATTTAAATTTGAAAATTGACCACGGAAATTAAAGGTACGCCGTAGAATTTCTCAACAAAGGATGGCTCAGTCGCCTGCAAATATAAAGCAAAAAAGTGCATTGAGTTTGAACTCCTTTGACCTAAAAAAGGAAGTAATACATTAAATAAGTAAGTATGAATATACAGGTGTATACAAAGGTATGAACCAACTAAAGCAATAATGTATAGATAGGTAAGTAGGTAAATACATACAGATATATATATATATATATATATATATATGTATATATATATATATATATATATATATAGATATATGTATATATATATATATATATATACAGAAACAGAAGCAAGTCAAATAGGGTATTCTACGAGATATAACATGATACATGATTGTAAAAAATATACACAAAGATATGAAACAACTGTATACCAATGGGCAGGTTTATAGTGTACAACGTATATTCATAGGCGTAAAATAGTAGTAACCACGGGGTAGCTAAAAGAGGGAATATATCTGTATGTATGTATGTATATGTGTAGGTACACATGAATGTATTTATATGTTCATTAAACGCGATAAATGTTTGTTTCGATTTCAATAAATTGGGATATTATCGATTCTTTATAAGCAAAAGATTCCAAAGGCACTAAAAATGGAAAAATAAAACTTTTTACTAAAAAATGAAACCAACCAATTAAACAAATAAAAAGCTTAATAGTAGTATAAAATATTAAAAATATTTCGTTTTTCGGAACTTTTGTGGTAAAATATCATTTAATTACATAAAAGCTTTTACAAAATATTGCTACGACTAGATATTATTAAAGTCGGTACCAAGTGAAAATAGCAAATATGGATATGCGTATACATCACAGAGAAAGAAAAGCTTCAATTTGAAAATTTATTTATGTTCATAAAATTTCCAGTTCTATCACTTTAAATCGTTGCTTTACGCATTCCAAAATTACTTAAAGTTCATTAAATTGTTTTATTTACAAAATTTTAACTTGTAACGACATCATGAACTCATAACGTATTTTGCAATATAATAGAAAAGCCCACCTTCACTATAGTGAAAAATATAATTTTTTTAATGAATTGTGTAACAATAAATTTAATTTTATAACAAAATTGAAAGACAAAATAAATCAATTCACAATTAGGATCAATTCACATTTCACGATATAAATATTTATTTTTTTATTTATTTTAACTGCCTCGTTTGTTGTAGCCCTATAACTTTAACCGTTTAGCTTTCTCATCCCTACATCCTTTCCAATTATTGTTTATTTCTGTTCATATTATAACTTTCATTTTTTTTCATCAACCGAATTACATAATTATATATATATATATATATATATATATATATATATATATATATATATATATATATATATATAAGTATATAATTCAGTTTCTGCTTAATTCTTTGAACTGCAATTTTTTCGTTATTTATTTATTTGTTTTACTCCGCATTATTCCTAAATTTAAAAAAATTAGGTAGGGCTATTTTTGTTTTTGCGATATAAAATTATACTACTCACTGCTTGTTTCAAGATAATTAAGTACAGCCTAAACATAATAAACAACCACCAAACACCATTATTGGTAAACAAATCAAGTTTTACACACGAAACGTTGGTTCATACCTTTGTATACAAAAACGGCTACGTAACCGAAATTTCTCTTTCGATATTCGAGTTTTTACATAATTTTGTGTAGATAAAGTGAAAAGCGACATAATTTCATGTGATCTATACAATTATATTATAGACTTTATGTGGCTTAGTTGAATAAATCTTGTTTAGGACGAAGACATAAAGTGTAAATCATTTAAGATTTGGACTCACTAACTATTTCTTTAAAAAAAGTTATACTTTATTCTTAATTCGTTAACCTTTACAAACTTCAAAAAACATTGAGAGTTCTGAGGATTGTTGGAGACATAATTTTATTTATTTTCTGATTATCATTGTAAACATAACGTATTTAATATTACCAAATTGACGTTTTTTTTCTCATAGTCAAAAATATTTTTATGTATATTTATTATTATATTTTAAAATTTCACAAAATTATTGTTTCTTATAATATTTCCCACTTTTATCTTACACTTGAAGAATCTTTGGCTTCAATAAGTAAATAGTGTGATAAATTTACAATTATTTTATTAACTGACACTGTGATAGAGACAAAAAATCGGATTAGACAAAATTTCAACTCAAAATAAGTTTATATTATAATAAAATGCTTTTACTCATATATTTTCATCTCTAAATAAATTAACCGTATTTGCAATGGTTTAATATTTTGCATTATGCAGTAAAATATTTGGACTAAGTGACATTATTATTTAGTCTCATCGCTTTACGTTTATGAAATCAGTTGTGCTCATACGTTCCGGAATATAATGATATTGGTAAAATAGTACAAAAATGTTGTTATCGCTGTGATCGGAAGTAAAACACTTTTTGTGAAGTAGTGTATAATATATATATATTGGCTTCGCGACAAAAAGTTTATATCAATTCAACCTTTTAAAAAAATTAAAATTGAGCCTTTTTAAATTCCCTGATACTAATCGATATTCTCAGAAACCGTTTCAAGTACAATCTTGGCATAGTGACACAGTATATTAACTCAAATAAGTCTCAATGATTGCCTTTAAAATATTTTTGAGTATCGTTCCAGGGAATAAATAAGAACTGGAAGGGTTTTTTTTATTTCTTATGTTTTTCTTTGTTGAAGTATTCAGTGAAATACGTCCATAAAGATCCAAGAACCATTCAAGTCAAAATTATAAAAAAAAACATTATTGAAAATTCATCCAAACAGTACTGAAAAATTAAAGCAGTTATACTAACTTCAATCTTTGACAAAATTTGCAATATTATTACGCTTGTGAACGATATATTATTCGGAATTATTTAACATTAATATGGCGAAAAATAATATTTATTAAATATTTATATGTGCATAAGCTTGGATGAAATCATCGTTTTACGAGTCTTCTCAACTCGTATCTCGAACCAGTTATTTCAATCAGTATGTTCCCGATTAGCAATCGGTACATCGCCTTTAATTAGCAGCGATTTATTACTCTATATCCGTACTTGTAACTAAATGCCTCATTATTTACTCTTGTAATCAGTATTTGTATATTGGGTCCAATGGTGCAAACTAATGGCTAGTAATGGTATTCTATTACTTTTGTAAAATTGCGTCGCTACGTTACGTTGTATATAAGGTATTAAACATTGTAATTATATCATCCAAAATTAAGCCACTAAAAATAGACTGGAAGTAATAGTCTACTAATTTATTTATCAGATTTTTAAAATAAAAAAGAAATAAAGAATTTCTAAAAATTTCTGGACAAGTCAGGACCATAGACATATGAAAAACATTAAGCCAAAGTTACATTTTCCAGGGACATGCAAAAAAAATACTATTTATAACGTTTATTCCCATGCTATTTTTTATTCATTCCCAAAGCAATTTGTTAAGTAGTTTAACTTGGGCATTGTCAAAACAATGAGATTTTATTTCAAGCGAAAAATAACATTTCAGAGGGGTGGAAAAGTACAAATGGGATCTGGGGCTTTTTAAATTTGAATTTATTTACTTTGTACATATCGACTTCGATAACTCATGAAGATATTCCCTTCGCCAAAAACTAAACATTACAAACTAAACTAAATATAATTTGAGCAACGACTGCCTTAAATATTATTGTGTCCTTGTGAAATAGTCCCGCACTCTCTTTATATTCATATGCAACCACTGTGCAGAAAATTTGTAAAATTCTGTTATGATTAAAAGGGAAGCCAATTTTAATTGATATTTTAAATCAGTACTATATTACGAATATATTCCTAACTTAGATAAAAATATTTCGGCAAGTTAAAAGTCAAAAGCGTGATCGTATTTCTAAAATTTTTTCACATTTAAATTGATTGAATTTTTGCTATCAAGCGCGTATTAACATAACTATTATTTCATAAGGCAAGTTTTACTTTTCAGAAAAAGGCAGTAAGAAAAAGTGAGACGTTCCTAGAACTACCACATTGCTGGCTGTACGAATTACGACTCCTACTATTAGATGACTGGTTATGAATTTCTATCGTGTGCCGAACGTGTCTTAATATTATAAGTGTGTTTCAGGATAAGATTTGATAAAAAGTAAAATAACTCTATCAAACTACATATCACATTTTTGCCTATTATTTGGCTCCTATTCGGAAGAACGACCACGTAGATGATATTGTTCAGGTTACGACTTTTGAGGCACAATTCTACAATGCCAATTTATCTTCAAGATTTTAAATAATCAGCTTAATTCAAATTATCCCATCGTCAGTTTCAATGACGTTTTTACCCTGACCATTGGTAACGAGTACATCTTTGGAAAGGTTCACTCTACTCATTTTTAAAAACACGCTACTCTTTTCGAGAAATACTAACTACTTAAGCCGCTAACTTTCAAATCAGCTCACTCCCAACACTAATAGAGTTCTAGTGGTTAAGAGTTCCGGTGGTTAAAGAAAACTTTTAAAAGCTTTCCATCTCTCCGTTTTATTTATTTTATTATATTTCTTTTAATTTTTCTATTCACATTTATACTTGTAATATTGAAATTTTAAGTAAGTTTTATTAATTTTAATTATTTTTTCCTTTTAATATGTTTACAAAAATTTTACTACAAATTTTATCGACAATTAATTGTACGTAACATGGCAATAAATAATTCTGGAGTACAGCTTCATGCAGTCATTATACTGTGTTTGTGATTACGATTCAAGTATATAATTTTAAAATTTAAAATTATAAATATAAATGAAATTAAATAAATGAAACATTTTATTTGTTTTTCACGCTTCAACGGTTCAACAGAAATTGAAAAATTTGTTTATATAGATAATATAATGAGAGGGAGACCGTTGATAATTACACTATCACCTACAGGAATAGAGCAAACAGGCTAAAGTGATATATGGTTTTGCACGAAAAGTTTGGTTTGAAAAATAGGGGAATTGTTTCTATAGATAATATACATAATATAGTGAGAGACAGACTGTTGGTAATTACACTATTGTATATAGCAGTAGATCAAACAGGCTAAAGAGACATATAATTTTGCACAAAAAGTTAGTTTTGAAAAACAGGGGAATCGTTTTTATGGATAATATACGTAATATAATGAGAGACAGACTGTTGATAATTACACTATCGCCTATAGGACTAGAGCAAACAGTTTAAAGAGATATATACTTTTGCACGCAAAGTTAGTTTTGAAAAACAGGGGAATTGTTTTTATAGATAATGTACATAAATATTGAGAGACAGACTATTGATAATTACACTATCGCCTATAGGAGTAGAGCAAACAGGCTAAAGAGATATATACTTTTGCACAAAAAGTTAATTTTGAAAAATAGGTGAAGATATTACATTTGACTTAAAACATTTATAGAATAATTACTGCATGTCATTTTAATTTATATCATCATTGTAGAAGTCGCACTCCGCAATGCACCACAATAAATTTGGCGAATTACTTACTTTTTAAATAGTACTTACCTCTTCATCAAATAACTAACCTTATCGAAACCTATACCTGTTTCTTTGAGATGAAGATTAAGTATATACGTTATTTAAGCTCAAAAAACTTTCTTCAGCAAGATTCACTGTAAAGTACTATAATCAATTTCTAATACAACGTTTATGAAAGCTTATTATATCTTTAAAGACATATTTTAGAAAATGACATATTTTCAAAAAGATTCCAAAGAATATATTTACTTACGTTGATACAATTTGCACATTCAGTTAAGTTAATAGAGGAAAATTCTGCAAAATAACAAGAACCGTAAGACCCACTTCTAATTTTGTGATTATATAATTGATGGAGTTTTTTTCAGTATTCCTAAACATGTATAAATAATTTTAAGAAATTATTGAGAAATGTCACGCAGTTATTTGAACTAATATTAACATTTATGAAATTTTCTAAATGTACATAAATTGAACAAACAATAAAGAAAATTAAAATATAAAAAAATAAGTATTTAACCCAATATAAATGGTGGATTGTAATAATACATAATTTTAAGCAATAAAAAACTACAGTTAAATCAGCATCACTTTCAAAATTTGCTTCGACACTTGTCTCTTTAATAATTCATTCGGGGAATAAATAATAAAAAATACCTTGGAAATAAATAATAAAAGCTCTTTTAATTTAATACTTAGAGCTCGGATTAAACGGAATGTTTGATATCACTTTGTTGAATTAAGTCAACCAACTTGTACAAAACTAGTATGATAAATTATATACGCGTTTCCATCAAACCAGCCTGTTAAACATGTTATATTAAATTTATTTAAAAATAGAAACCTGTCGTGTTTAGAAATTATTTTTCCATTCGAGACCTGACTTCGTCAAGAATATAAACGGAAAATAAACAGCCACAATTTATATAGTCCTTGTACCATATTATTATTTTCATGGTCGCTTTCTTAAGAACAGAGTTGCGTAAATCAAAAAAAATTACAATACTTTCATTAAGTTTTATGGGCATGAAGACGATTTCATTGACAAACATGAAGGTAAGTGTTCATGCACGATTAAACCCTAATTTCTATTCTTTATTTACATTGTTTTACTTTTATTTCTTTACTTACTAAACTGTAAATATCTACTATTAGTTGATTGTGATAAAGAGTATTCATTTTCAATTTTGTTAGTAAAAACCCCGTAAATATTTCGTTCCTAGGCATGTACGTGCTCCACCTGTTCTTGATTTCTTCATTTATTTTCTTTTCCGTACAAGACTCGAATGAAATACAAAATACATGTAGCTTTAACTAATTAAATTAATTAAAATTGGTATTTTTTTATGTCATTACCTTCTTTGGCTCAGTTTGTTTCAACGATCCTTGTTAGCCCACCACTTCACTTCATTACCTAAGATCTTTCTATAATGAATCTATCATGTACCCTAATTGTTTAGCTTCTTCTGACAGTATGGATACGGATACGGATGTCAGAGAACCGTAAATGTGAAAAATATTTACAATTTAGTTTTAACAGAAATATTTTTCTATTACGATTTTTATCATGATTCCGAAGACAGCAATTAGTTATTTCCGTGAGATCTGAGTTTCCTTTATCTTCTTGTCTTATGACGCGCCTTGGATGTAACAGAAAACGGTTAGTAGAAAAAAGAAAAAATTTACATGTTTATTCAAAATGAATGTAGAGTTTGAATGAAAAGATTTTTTTATAAGTTTTGTAGTTGGCAAGTGTCCTAAATTGATATAACGTGATTTTATTCAAATAGATCAGAAGAAATAGAAATTTCTGAATTCCAGCGGATAATTCTCTAAAATTATTCAATAGTTTTCAAATATATACATATAGACATGGACAATTATGTATATACAACCTTACATATATATTTATATACGCATATGATTTATATACAAATATATTTATGTGCCCGTTTATAATTTTCATTCTCATTTTATTCTATTATTTTTATAATTTTTTTTAAATTTTAAGTAACTTTAATTTATTTCAAGAAGTGACTGTTGAAATAAATAAAATTATTTTATTTATATTTGTTGGTCAACAAAAATACATGTGCGATGATACTAAAGAATATCTTAAGGGCCAGTCGGATGATTGTTTATGTTCGCTGCAATAATTATTGATAATTCTGAGAAGAATTATTAATAAATATTGCAGCGAAGATAGGTTCACTCGCAGCTTGAAATAAAATAAAATAAAAAAATATCATGAAACAAGGAAACGGAACTTCGAGAGAAAATAAATTTTCATACTTGCCGTTTTATCATCTAGTTAATCTGTTACTTAACCTTTCTATGAGTGAGAAGTTTTAAGTGAAAATAATTGCAAAAAATAAGTTTTCTTGAGTCGTTTAAGTGCGCCCTTATTTTGATATTCCTGTCTTCCTCTCGAGATAATTAGTGAAGGGCAGGCTAAACTTATATAAAGAACATATATATTTTAATCTAGAGATTTTTCCCTCTATTAAAGAGTAAATTTCCACAAAATCCATATTTTATTCTCCAGTAAGTATTTTACATAATCCTATAAAGTGTTTAACATATTATAGAAAATTTCAATTAATTTTAATTTACAAAATAATAGGTAGCATCAAAACAATAAAATATATCCAGAACTGGCAATTTAGAATATAATTTATAATATAATTCTTCATCTTTCCGTATGAACCTTTAATTATTTAAAATCCGGAAACCATTAAATATTTCCCAATTCTATCTTTGGAAATTTTTATTCTATTATTCCAAAAAGTATGGTGTGATCTATGTGCTTTTCTCGTTATATTATTTCTCGTTATATTATTCCAAAAAGTATGCAGTGATCTATGTGCTTTTCACATTTTTTCAGATGCACACGCATGCGCCCACACATACATACACACACACACACACTAACACACATAAGCACGCACGTCCATACGCTCCAACGTACCCACACCTGCGCGCTCGTGCACACACACATACACATACAACGTACAACAATATTGGATAACACTTACGGACTATGTAACCACAAAGCCATCAAATGCGAGATGACTTCGTCTCCATGTAAAGTGGACGCGACTCTTAAAAGAAGTGAAGTTCATAACACAACTAGAGCATAAAACAACAATGAAAACAAACGTCAAGTTCTATGCTTTGCTCAATGTACTCCTACATTAATGTATACCGTACATATGTACGTAGATATGCACAGGATATGGGGTTCCATAGTTACACAGCAAACGCTTTTGCTGAATAATTTAAATATTTTTTTAAAACAAGAAATTTATTAATAAGTTGAGCGTTAGCAACTTGTCAATGGGGTTTTTACACCAAGCCTTAAACAGCCGGCTGTCGGCATCAGTATCAAATTAGCGGTGAGGAAAGATGCAAAAAATATACAAAAGCGTTTGTGCTATAGACAGCTCCGGCATTAGCAAGCTGCTGTTCCCTTGCCGGCGCTAGCAAATTTCCCACTGGTACCGTCGCGGGTAAAATGAACATGTGTTACGTTATTACGTAAAGTAGCAGTATACGTGTGCATGAGTGCTCGGAAAATGCGACGCAGTGCGGAGCAACATTTCCTGTGGTTACAATGGCGGCTATCACACAATTTTTGATGACATGTTTAAAAATTGTATTTAAACATTGTCGTAGTGTTGTTTCATTAATTGAGTAAATAGAAGTAAGAATCTAATTTTTTTTGTTTCTCATTCCTTAATGTGTTAATAAATGTTTATTTATTCACATGAATGTAGATGTATTTAAAAAGAGTCTCCGGATTATTTTTTTACCTACCATAATGTGCAAAGTGAGCCTTCAAAATATGTTATTAAAAGATATTTGGAAATATATTAGCAAGTATAAGCCAATAAATACAATAATATATTTTACTACAATATTTATTATTACAACAATAATAACTATGCATTAAATAACAGATACGTACACAATTAAATGAAACTACGTGATTTAGTATTATTTATACTTTCTTTAATTTCTTTACCACGACCTAGGTTTCGTTGTATTACAACATCTTCACAGATTTCTAGAAAAAAATAAATATTTGCTAATATCCCACCTGAAAATGTAATACAACGAAACCTAGGTCGTGGTAAAGATCTTAAAGAAAGTATAAATAATACTACATCACGTAGTTTCATTTAATTGTGAATAATGAATTTCTACAAAATTAACGCCAAATATATTAAACAGATACGTAGTTAAATAACCGCAAACACAAAACTTGCACGACAGAAAACAGTCACCCAAATTTATTTCTGAATTAAAATTATTCATAGTAACAAAACTGTACACTATAGCCGACTGTATTACCATTTACACCAATATTTCTTTTTTTCCTATGATTTATGAGTAACGTTAAAAAGAACTTTTTCTTAATAAAGTACGTGCATATTCAAAGGTCTTCAAACTGTAAGTTTTAAAAAAAATTGCTGATAATAAATAAATTATTATGATAGTTTAGGAAATGTTACCAAGAAGCTTCAAGAAATTAATCTCAGAAATAGTATACCAATAAGATTTGAGAAATTAAATCATAAATCAGAGAAATAATATAATATGCTGCTTTGTAATTGAAAAGCATTTCTTGTCTCATAGAATTTAATATCAAGCAATTTTATTACCTATTATTTTATTCAATAATCTATTTACCTATTCCATATCAAGAAAAATTCTCAATACTCCAATGCCTTCCAACCCTTGTGCCCTTTGCAATTTTTTGTATATTTCCTCTTTTCTCATTTTATCACGTTTTTGGACCCATTTGATTCAGTCGAGTGTATTCAGCATATCTATTCTGGCAGCTTTGATTTGTAACTTGTTAATTACATTTATGTTGAGATTCGAGTCATTTAGAAACATCAATAGGAAAAGAAAAAGGCTTTTTAGTTTTTATCATAAGTTAAAAATTGAATTTTTTTATTATTTAAGAAATCTAATTCAAAATAAAAACATATATTTGATGGGAACTTCGCTACATAGAAAACGTTTATATAGGCAATTTTAAAGTAATCGAATTTTTGGTTTGAACTAATTGTAATTGGAAATTTTTTATAAGGGTATGAAGATTAAATTTTGAAATGAAATAGATACTATTTAGAGGAAGGTTTAATCTTTTATCAATTATTAGAGAACATATTTTTATCAATTATTTACGAAATATTCGTTTTTAATAAGAAGAAATATTTTTCATAATTTTTCAAGGATTATTAGACAAACTCCTTCTTAAATTTTTATCTTCTGTTAATAAAATATTTATTATTTGAATGAGTAAATAATCGTAGTTCCATCGATTATAAACAGAACCTCAATATGGTTTGCCATTAGTACACATTTAAGTATTTGTTCAATTGATATATTTAAAATCTTTCCTCGATCTCTTTGAAAGGATATACTCACTTCAGCGAGCAATAAAAACAGGCACAAATTCTACTGCATCCCCATAATATACTTAATACAGCATTAACATTAGCATAGTATAAATTGGACAGTTATGAAAAAGGATTAATTTCTTCTTTTTGATATGAGACCTTCGCCGAAAGAATTAAGCTAATTTGGACCAAACTAGAAACAGTACTGTTTAAAATTTAAACATTTGGATGGCTGAGGAAATCTAATATCGGTAAATTTATTTAGAGTAATCAAACGTAAATAAACAATCCTCGTTATTTAGCCTTCAAACTTTCATTTTTATAAATTAAAAATAATTATTATTAAACATTTAATAATATAAAGTAAACATTTCAAATCACAGTTCATTCACCGCGTAACCTTTTCGCGGTGAATATTTTATCCCAAATATGAAACGATTACTTAAAATCAATGAATAATTACTTTGCAAAATAATTTAAAAACTGGATATTTTGAATTGTCATTGAAAATATTATAATAGAATGACTCGAGTTATTGTCCCAAGATAGGGAAAAAAATATTAATTGCTTACGTCTTACATCAAGAAATATATTATATTTAAATACGCTGGATAATGTATATCCAGCGTATTTTGAAACGTACGTCTTATATCTGATATAAATTAAAAGAGATTGGGCCGCATATGAGGATGATATTAGGTTAATTCACCCTTAGAATACTTTGAATATACCCTTGAAATGCTTTGAAAAATACAAGTAACTTTTTGTTGATATTATTCATGGAGTTAAGACATTTATTTCTTGGCGTAAATAACAAAGGATTGTAAAATATTTTCAGAAAGGAAATATGAAATGCATTGTACCAAATGATATTTTTTTGATCGTTTTGAATTGTTTTGATTTTCATTTATCTAAAAAGACTTAAGTGAATTGTATTTTATTCGTTTTTATTCCAGTGTTTGTATTCTTATTTTCACTTTATAGTAGCTACAAGCATCATGTCTTTCAATATTAATAAAAATATTAGAACGTAATCATTTTCATATTAATATCTCAAAATAATAATGGATATCCGTATCAGACATAAATAAACGTCAAGGTAACATTAGGCTACAAAAACACCACGCACAAATTGCTATAATCAATTCGACCTAGAAAGCGAATAGAATCTAGAAAAAGTCCGTGGAGCTGTGAACGTCAACACAAGCGATTAAGGTTGATCAAGAAATATTTGTAGGTATAGTACTTCGATAGTTTTGTTCTTTATATGCGGACGGAATAAATATTGATTTGTTTTTCCGCCGTACTACGATGAAAATGGGAAAATATGTTTAGTATATTCACATCGATAAGAGACTTTATCTGACTGTGATTTAAGGAGGTGCGGTTTTAGGGATGGAAGAGACAGGAAAAAGGCCGGAGACGTTTTACTATTGATACATATGTTTAGAAATGGCAAGAAGTGACAAGCTGTTGCATAGTGAAGTAATAGTATATATAAGTGGAAGCGGGATGGGAGTCGGGGTTCGAAATTTATTAATTCTATTTCCGTTTTTTAGATGTTTTTTTTTCAACTATTGCATATTCAAAGAATTCCAATAAAAAAACAATTCTGTTTTATTTTTATCAGAAATATATTGAAAAATTATTTTTGCTTACTTCAGTACTTACATGTTTTAATGTCGGATCTTTCAATATGATGGTAAAATGCTCACTTGTACAGTAATAGTTATAACGTCTAAATATACAAATTTACTCGGTTTATTTTTTCACATTAAATATAGACTAAACTGTTTCTAACGCCTGTACTGAAATAATCACGCACGGCCAATCTTGATGCTGTTTCGAGGTCGACTGAGCAAAAGAATCACTGCTAGAATCTCCCCTCCCCCCCGCTGTTTACTTAGTCAGCATTCGCTCGCCAAACAAGCATAATCGTAGTATTACGACCGTGTAGTTAAATAGAGTTAAACAAATAGTTACAAACGAATGATGAGCTGCCTTTCATGGAGGAATTATCTTGGCATAATCTAACACAATTTTAAATTTGTCCATCGGTGAATGTTTCGTCAACAAAACTATCACGTTATATATATATATATATATATATATATATATATATATATATATATATATATATATGTATATATATGTATATATATATACATATATATATATATATATATATATATATATATGTATATATATATATATATATATATATATATATATATATATGTATATATACGTATATATAGATTTACGTATTTATCTCCTTTTGTATTGGATATATAAACACAAGATATAAAAAATGATATGGCCGACTTACATACAGCTCCATACGTAACGGTGTTCTTAAGATAAACTTAATATAACTAATCTGGTTCAAGATGATACGGTCTACGCAATGTTTTATTTTCAATGATTTCGAAAATGATCGTAAAACGAAGAAAGTCAGTACCTTAACATGTTTGGGAAACCGGCAAAATATAATTTTAAGTCATTTCAAAGGCTGCTTCTATTTTCGCCCTAAAACTACCCAATATGTGTGTGGTTTCTTGTTATTAGACCATAAATGGAATTTAAAATTACTCGAATTATGTCAAGCCCGTATCTTAGCTTGCTTAGAAGTTTAAGAGACGGACGGAGAGATTCACGAACAGAGAGGCAGGCAACGTTATCACACAAATAGGACTTAGCCTTTTTATGTGCGGAAACTTAAAAGGAATCATTCAAATCGGTTCCTACGTACCGCAGACATGCCTTAGAATACATCTTCATAATACATCTTAGAAAGCTCTTTCTTTTCTATAGCCGGTTAAAAATCAATGGCAGAAGCCTGTTTGAAAAAAAAATTATAATTCTTTAATTCTTATGTTGGTTATAATACAAGAGAAATATTAAATTCAGCACGTGTCATTTGCCGTTGACCAATATGAATAAAAATATGACAAATATACACTAGGCCAACAATAAATTCTCCGAAGACAAAAGCTTCTACGACATCCGTTAAGAGAAATATAAATATGTTCTTTTTTATTAACAGGTTTTGGGTACTTGAATCATTTCTTCGCAATAAGTTTTTCTTGGGGACTTAATAAACGTTTTACTTATTTCTTTTCAGAAATAATTGAAAATCAGGAAGAAGAAATTAAAAAGCCATTATTTGTCAAAATTATTTAAAATTCCAAATGAATTTAAATAAAGGGTTTCTAAAATTAATTTAAATTAAAAAATAATCAACGCAGACCCTGCTCAAACCCTGCTCCCTGTTTTACTTAATCTTTATGTATCAGCTAAACAAATAGACTAATCGACATGAAACTTTGTACACATTAAGATAAGAAGAGAAAGAATCTCCAAGGACTAAGCTTTAAAGTTCCTTGATTTGCTTTGCCTAAAACTTGATTTGCTTTTTAAATTATATTAATTTTATTTGAAACAAACAAAATGACGCCATCTAAATATTAACATTAATATAAATTAGAGATGAATTGAAAAAAAATATTGTTATTTAGTGTATTAATCGTCTAGTAAATAAAAATATTTAAACCCATTTAAAGAGTTGAAGTGTTTTTTAATTGTCAAGCTCGTTTTTAATACTGATACTAAATGATTTTAATTTCAAATTATTTAGACAAAACAGCGTGTTAAAATGACACGCTTCCACTGACCACTTTTTGTAAATATATTTTAAATACTTCCACAATAATACTTCCACACATTCTAATACTTCCACAGTTCAAACAGGCAAATTTTCCGACTGAGATTGAAAAAAGGAAAAATAGTTTGCCATCTATTTTCGGCAAAACACCAATAAAGTAATGACGCCGATAGACACATTTTCCGCGATGCTTTTCTTCTTTGATTATCACGAAACAAACAAGTAAAATATTATAATCCTTATAATGCAATGGTGAAGAAATTTTAAAAATTATCTATTTAATTTTCGTCTTACATAGTTTTGTAGTACTTTTTGTTTTTATATTCCTTCTTCGTTCGTGAATCTCTCTTTCCCATTTCTTTCTTTTCTTATTTACTTTTTTCTTATTTGAAACAAACAAAATGACGCCATTGAAATATTAACATTAATATAAATTGAAGATAAATTGAAAAAAATATTATTATTTAGTGAACTAATCATCAAGTAAATAAAATATTTAAACCCATTTAAAGAGTTGAAGAGTTTTTTAATTGTCAAGCTCGTTTTTGATACTGATACTAAATGATTTTAATTTCAAATTGCTTACACAAAACAGCATATTGCATAATATTTTACTTGTTTGTTTGGTGATAATCAAAGAAGAAAAGCATCGCGGAAAATGTGTCTCTCGGCGTCATTACTTTATTGGTGTTTTGCCCAAAATAGACGGTAAACTATTTTTCCTTTTTTCAATCTCAGTCGGAAAATTTGCCTATTTGAACTGTGGACGTGAATACGGAGTATTCAAAATATATCTACAAAAAGTGGCGAGTGGAAGCGTGTCATTTTAACATGCTGTTTTGTCTAAACAATTTGAAATTAAAATCATTTAGTATCAGTATCAAAAACGAGCTTGACAATTAAAAAACTCTTCAACTCTTTAAATGGGTTTAAATATTTTTATTTACTTGATGATTACTTCACTAACTGTTAAAAATTAGCACTGATGATATTCCTAAACTTATTGAAATGTCAATGTACTAATATTTGCTAAAATATCAATATCGCTTTTCAATATATATAAAAAAAATTACTGGAAATGTTTCGGATCATGAAAATTCTGTTGATGCAGATATTGCTTAAATACTTTTGCTGGCCTAAATTTTAAAAGTGTGATGGTGTTCCGACCTTTTTTTTAAACTATTATAATAAATTTAAAAACTTCAAGACCAAAACATTAAATCTCGTGTTAAAGCAGCGGTATGATGGATAAGAATTATAAAATAAATGTCGAGATGTAAAATAATATCGATATTTCCATATATCGACACATCATCAGCAGCCTTATTCTACGTGAAAGAAATGTAATATTTCTATCCTTTACTAATTTTTTTTTTTAATTTCTTTGTATTTTGAAGTTTTTCAAGTAAACTTGATTGTTGCTTTTAATTTTTCTTTATGTATATCATATCAAGTTTCAAAAATATGTTTTTTTTATGTATTTATTTGTAAAATATTGACCGCGGATAAACTTTTATGTGTATCGGATTATTTGTGTAAGAAATAGAGAGAAGGAATAAAGGTATAAAGAATAAAGAACAGACGTTCTTGAAAGCTGTATTAACAAAAAAATTTAAATCCGTGTTATTCAAACTAATTAAACAACATTTTAATTACATAGTAGCTTTTTGCTCTAGTAATTGATCCATTTGGTCAAGGCACCTGTGTTCATCTTTAATATCAACAACATTTATCGAAAACTATACATATGTAGTAGCTGATTAGTATTAAATTAATCGGTGGTCGAGCTAAGCAAACGAATTACAATAACACAAAAAATAAATAAATGACTAATTTGTATTTTCAGATAATATCGCTAAACTAGATATAGTATTGATATTTATATTTCATTGAAGCATTGCAATCAGAATCTAATAATTTTTATTCTTCATTGTATGACCAAAAAGAGGTATATTTATTGAAAATATTACTAAAAATTATTTTTCTATGTTAGAGAAAACAATTGCTTCAAAATACTGAGTAATTTTATTAAACATACTTTGTTTTATCTAAATATGAACATTTTTTATCAAATATAATAAAATTAATTCCTATTTAAAGTATATACACTCCCCCTTCCCCTGAGTGGATTTCCTATTTCTTATAGAATATGAAATTAATAATCAAATACTATAAAATTAATTGTAATGTTAGAATAACGTGAATTTTTTAACAACTTACCAAATGAAATTAGATGACGTAATTTTCAAAATTAAAATGTTCTTATACATTATTATATATAGGAATGTCTTTTCTAATTCTATTAAATTAGTCAATGAAATACTTTATATTTCATATTATAACTAATACAACTAAATCGTAGTTCAGTTGACATAGAACCATTAAACTACCCGCTTCAATAATAATTTCCAGATATAAAATTAAGCACAAAATTCTACTGGGTTTCTAAGAACACATATAGACAAGTCAAGTACCAGTTAGAAAATATGAGCCAGGACAGGTACTATTATCGTTAATGGGAAAAAAAATAAGAAAAAACTTTCTCGCGTCAAAATTTGCTAAAACAAATAAAATGTATTTGAATTCCGTTTGGTTTTGATGAAGCTTAAAATTTAAACGAGCGATGAATCGAGTGGGGTTTTATAGCAGTGTCAATTTAATTAGAATTTTGTAGAGTTTAATTTAGGCTGAAATTGATTATAAGCCAATTACTATGTAAATTTGTTTAACATAACAAATTTATAATTAAACCGTGATATCAAAAATTTTGGTGCATCCTTTAGTAAATAAAATATTTAATTACATACATGAAGAAAATTTTTTGGAACTGTAATAAAAAAAACATGTAAAAACTACTAAAAGGTTGAAAAATCTTCACTTGTTTTAAAAGCTCTGTACCTTTACAAAAGGTTGTCCAAATTTCCTACCCACTTTTCTTTTTTTTATTACCCAATGTTTTATCAACATTTGCTAATAGCGTTTTTAAAAGACATGACCAAAAATGCGACTGAAATCATTTAAGGCAAACAGTAACTAATGAACAATTTTTTTAACACAGTTTTTTCCTTCATATATTAATCATTGCGAGACCAAGTTATTTACCAACCAAGTTAGTTATCAACGAAAATATGAAGGCTGCTAAGTTAAAAATGAATGGCTGCGGATATCATAATTTCATTATCGGTTAATATAAGTTACCTTATCTTATATTTATTTTATTAAACTAGTCATGTGCATGGCAAATCTCATAGATACCGGATTGAGTCATAAAAGAAAAATAAGTAAACAAAACAAACCCACTTTTGCATTTATTACAAATATTAAGATAAGATTGATAATATTGGGGATAGATAACAGCAGGGAAATCGTACCTGAACTTATACAAGTCACCGCATTGAAGATGACATATTACTTATTAACGTACTCTGATCAGTACTACCACTACTACGCACCTACCCGTCTAATGATTAGAGCATTTTTATTCGTATGACTCTTACACGATTAAATCCACTGGGTTCGAACGGTAAGCATTTATAATAAAACACTCTGCGCTTTAAGTTACGTCAGATCGCGTGTATTGGTAGTGACAAAAATCGTTCTAAAAATGTGGTAAGTAGGTATAGGTAATTATCCCAATGGTTCGGTTAATGCAATGTGTAAGTTAAACCCCTAACAATGCTTTCTGGAAAAAATATCCCTTACCATTTTAGAGGACACCATAATAATAAAAGTGGTGGTCATATCGGGCGTGAATACGGTATATAAAATTGATCGTGAAAAAAACAGTCTTAATTCAACTTAATGTCAAATCATTTGGGAGTTCGCCTTTATATCTTACTCATTGTAATTGTAAAGCACATTTTGAAGGGAAACAGCAATCTCTTGAATCCAAAATGGAAGTTTTTGAATTGTATGTATTACACGGTACAGACATTATTCATTGAACAGATCCAGTTAAAATAGTAACCTTGACTACATTATGATATTAAAGCTTTGACCTACAGCCTAGTATCAGAGTTTTGGCGTATTCACATTTAAGGAGGAGAGATATTCAGGAAGGCAATAGAATGCTTATTCATTTAAATTACTCTTAAATTCCACCCTTTAAAATAAAACTAAATAAATAAGTAACCAGTGTATATCTGATTAATTACACAAAATATATTTTTAAAAAAGTTTGTATGTTTTAGTGTATAAAAACACTAAACAATACGTCCAGTGAATAATAATTAGGAAAAGGCAAAAAATATAATACTAGTTGAGATTATAATCTAGAGCGGAAAAACTTGTTTTCATGAATGGGCGTGTGTTAAAATACGTGTCAAAACATTTAAAAAATTATGATTAAAAAGTACATACTAAAATTACAAAATATAAAAATTAATGAATTTTTGAATTAGGAAGCTATTTCTAACGGAATTAAAACCATTCTGTTAACTGACATTGACATACTTGTTTCTATCGTCATTTTTGCTATCAATGAATTTTTAATGAATTTCTTTGACAATTCTATCAGGATTGCGTTTCTCATGGATAATTACATTACATCTATGTATAGAGAATATTACAGGACACGATATGCACTTTATGTCATCTTGCTAGTTCAAAAACTTCCGTAAGAAAATCATTAATAATTATGGAAAGTAACCCGCCTAATCATAAGAATTGAAGGTTTTTCATTTTTCGGGATGTGGCACTTGAATAAAATTCTAAAGGGCATTTATTTTCATTTGTTCTATATAAGTATTCCATTTTTATTAATGTAACAGATTAATCCTGTACTATGGAATTATGTCACTCAAGTGTAAAAAAATAATCAACTACGGAAGTCCACTTTATACGTTTTTCAATATCTATTTGGCCTTTTTTGGTCTAAACAGCGATATTTGCAATAAATTAAAATTGTGCAATTTTCAGATAAAATAAAGTTGCTTAAAGAAAAATGAAATTATTTTGAAATTCTATTCCTCTTTGTTTTCATTAAATTCCATAACTTTCTTGTCAAAAAAAACTCAACATAACATAGTTACAATACGTACAACATTTACAATTCTGCAAAACTTTTACTCCGTTTATTAAGTAACCAATAATAAACAATCACAATATACGACAATTAAATAATGTATTACTATACAATAATATACGTCAAAAAATATCTGCACCTCACAATTTGCGCTACATGAGTGTCATCCGTCTCGTGTCGCCGCTGAAAAGCAAACACTCAAATATCGCATCTTGTATAACTATTGTAGCATATGTGTACAAACACTTGACATCGCTCTATAATATCTACGCTAGAACGGTGACATCGTGACGCTGTTTAAGTGCACTGTCAGCGCGATCATAATTACATCCTGTTTATATTCCGTATTGTTACAGCATGAAGTTGCACTCATTACGATTTCAATGGTAGTAACTAAATCGACTTATTGGATAAAAATATAAATTTTGTCTCGAACTAAATAGTTTTATCTCCATTTTCATCCAGTATACTTGTTTAATTAAGTAGGGTTCAGTAGATATTTAGTAATTTTACTTAGTAGTTACTATTTATAGTTAAAACGATCATACGTAATATCGGCTTGTTTATCGCTATGTGAGAAGTCTTTTTCTAGTTTATTTATGTTTATTTTTATTATACTAACCTTTTTTATTATTTTACCGTCAAATTTACTACATACATAAACAGCAATTTCATTTCTAAACCACTCATTTAATTTACTTCCTTCGATATATTTTGGTTGGATTTAGCTATAAATGATGTAGCTAAATCCAATTAACACTTATAATATCACCCAATATGAATGAGATGAAATGGTGAGGAGCTTAGAAAAAATGGATAAGCATGAAAGAAACAATGATCCAATTAATTAATTAAGGCTTGTCGTGATAACTTGAATGTAAAGAAAGAATTAAATGGTTAACAAGAAGACGTGTCAAAGACATTGTAGGATACGATTGGGCAGAGAATCACTAAAAGATATAAATATCAGAACTTGTAATAATGAAGGTCCTTGACAAAGATTTCAACATAAAAACAAAGCAAACGACGTATATGCAAGCAATCGATATAGCTCATCTTCAATATATATTCTGCTCTAATGGGGTGCGGCGTGACCTAAATAGAAAATAACAACATCGTTTTTTTCATTTGTCTGTCTCAGAGGAGGCCAATAACAGTTCATACAGTATTATGCCTAGGATTAGAATAGAAATAACATTTATTATGTAAAAAAAATTAACAAAATAACTTTTGAGGGGTCTCAAAAGTTTGTTTTAAATCACCGTGCGGACAAATAAGAAACATATAATTTAAAAAAACTGAGTTTTTTTCATAATAATTTGTAAATACTATTTATATGAATTTGTTTGAACCATCAATATGGAACGAAATGTAAAATATGTCGCATTGTACCATGAAAACATAAATGTTGGATACTAGTCCATAAAAACGCCAAGAAATTTGCCTAATGACCAAAAAAGACATGCATATTCGCTATAAGAGAGAATGTCGAAATTCAGTTAATCGTTTATTTGAATCGATTAAAGCAATGGATTCAAACTTAAAAAAGCAATATATGTTGATTATTTTTTTAGTTATTTCTAAAAAGTTTGATATATTTCATAATGCTTATTTCATATTAATTATTCTTCACATAATGAAAATAAAATATACGCACTTATAACAAGATAACTTTTTTTAACTGTAATTTGACTAAAAAATTCTCTAATTTCTTTATTGTTTCCTAATTTTTAAACGCTAAATTGTTAGATTTTTTTTTAAATCTAAAAATATCAGCTATTCTTAACTATATTATGCCATTTATCTAACACGAGACCCATTTTCACCGAATTCTTTTGGGTCTTCGTCATCATCATCGGTTCTGTAAAGAATGTCGTTTATCGTTGTACATACTATTTTAGTCCGAAAGTTTTGTTCCCATAGTGTTTATCGAATTTTAAACAAATATAATTTGAAATCTAAATTTTACTTAAATCGAAACAATTACTAATTTTGCCGTTAGCTATATATTTTAAAATAATATTTAATGTCATATTTTTTTTGCTAATGTTATTAAAAACAATTTATTTACAATTTTGAAATGTTTAACACATAGCTTCTAGGAAATAAAAAGTTCCTCTATGTATAGATGTTGAATTTAAAGCTTTTTCATGGAATTCAAGAAAAGGTTTTGGAGTTATGATGACATACTTGCTGGTTAACTTTGTATTTATATTGAATCGAAATGTGAAATTAGGACTTATAAACCAACTAAACGTGAGTTAATTTGTTAAGAACTGCTTTGATAAAAACTGGTGATGTGATCTACACACCATGTGCAAAAATTATTGTAATGCAATTCGATAATTTCTTTGGATAGCAAATTTCAAAACGTGATCACATTCACATGAATCTATACAAAATATAAATACTTGCGTTTAAAACATTAGTACCATTGTTCCTATCTCCATAGGTTACTTTTATTTTATGCAATGTGATATCAAAATACAGCAAATTTTAGTTGTAAAAAATTAAATATTATGAATATAAAAAGTCACAAACTCTAAAGCAGAAATCATAAATATTATCAGTAATTGAATTTGAACGTGGGCAAAACATCGAGATAACTCATTGCTCATAATTATTTTTCCAATTTTGACAGATTTGTGATCAACGAAATATAATTACTCACCATAAATTTCATTGTAACCTAATATGTCAACAAATAAGTCATCTAGCGAAAAAGGGAAATGAGACGCTGTGCTTGTCGACCTATATGGCGTCACGTGTATTATTTACATATTCTAACATTATTAACGTTAAGGTTTGAAGCTCAATTCACGTCACCTTTCTACGAGTTCGAAACCTTATCTATCAGTTAGAACAAGTGCAACTCAAAAACAAAGCAAGTCTGGTTCCCTTCCAATGTAAACTATTATATACTTGTAGGTTGAAATTATACATGGACGTGTATTATCTACAATTACGTACTTATATTGTCAAAATTTTCTAAAATATCAGAAATAATTTTATATCTTTGTTCCTATTTATAAATTCAGTCTCAGCTGGTGAACTACCAACATGGTGTTGTCCCAAATGTTTAATATTTGATAATTAATATTTGGACTATTCTTACAAATATTTTATGTAAGCTATGTGGCTAGGAAGTTGAATTAAGAATACCGTGTAATATTATTTATTTTGATTACAAAAGCTCTTTTACCTACTTTTTAGTAATATTTTTCTAGTAAACTTGTTCGAAGTACGCACAGGGTATAATAAAAAGTTCCACCTAGTAATTTTGGGTTCAATAATAATACGTTCTGTTTGAAAATTTCATTAGTATTAGGTAATCTGGAGTCAATTATAATATACAGGACAATTTTCCTTTTTTCCGTCATGGTAAATGACTGAGTTTCGAGTTATCGGCACAGCTCGATTCTAATCAGATAGTAAGTTGCCTCAGTACTATATTAGAAATGAAACCTATGGCATGGTGACTTACCACTCCAGAGGGGTTTTAGTTTTGATACTAATCACCACATTAAGTTTCATATTCTTGTTATCATAATCACTTGAGTTATAAACGTGCTGGATTTTTTCATGCGATATTCCCATTATTTTAACAATGTCAAGTGCATTGTGACTTGGTGTAACTATCCAATGTTTAAAATTCTTAAAACGGATGCCGTCTCCGCGTGAAACAACTTACATATTGAGAAAATAATTTTAAAGGAAAAAACGTCCCTATTCAGTTTTGAAATCAGGAATATTTGAATATATTTAATTGCGATACAAATTTATTTTAACCACGTTTCAAATGCTTTATTCATTGTACTTATAATCTCTTGGTTTCGAGTTTGGCGGAGGTTTATTTCCTTGGCTGTTACAAGACAAAACGAAGTCATGATTTATTTTCACTTGCTTCTAGTTTACAAAAAAGATCTGATGGTGCTAACCGGTTTTTAGCACTTTCACGCTTTTCATCATGCGTCGCCCAATATTGGGCCTTTAGTTTTGACATTTTGAGTTTGATCTTTAGTTTTGACGTGTTTCAGGAATGTTGTTTTGAAATTATTTGATAATTAACATACAATATGTTATTGAAATTATTATTATGATATTCATTCTAAATTCTTTATCTTCGATTTAATCATTATTGCCCATGCTATATTTTAAAATCCTTTGCCTTTTGGATACCTGTATATTTAGGTCAATCAGAGAGTATGTTCAGATTTTTTTTAAATTAATTGTAATATAAATAATTTTACAAAACATGAACATAATAACCACCAAACTTGATATATTTATACAACAACACAAACCGCAAGCTGGTTTGATCCGATCTCTGAAAAATGTATTATGTCTGACGTTCGAGTTCTTAAAGTTTATTGACGTGAACACATGACAAATCCATGCAGAAATCATAGCGGTTACTCAGTTTTAGAAGAAGATGGTGTAACAAAATAATGAATATTAACACGTTTTATTTATAAACTGTTAGTAATACGAAATAATCTGTACTTCTGAAGCATTTAGAGCGAGCTTAAAAATATTTTGATACAAAAAATTTAATCCAATACAATTTAATTTTAATTAAAATACCAAAAAAAGATTTATCAAAATCAAAAATGCAAATGCATAGTTCCTAATTAGACATCCCTGGTTTTAATCGATTTCAATACGGTGAAAATGTTAAATCTAATCGCATCAAAGCGATTTTTTAATCTCACAATTGGATATTCACAATATATAGATACATCAAAGATGTAAATAGTAAAATCAAAGATGCATAATTATTTAAAAGCATTTTAAAAACGATTTTGGCAATCGTAAATTACAAATTTTGTAATTTCAGGATTACAAAATTTGTAACTATTTGAACAGAAATTTAATACAAACATATACGTTTCTCGGGTAGACGTATATTTAAATAAAATGGTTACAGAATAAAGAACGTATCTTCTATTACTTCATAAAACTGAACGTTTGCATTAAAAAAAATTTAATTAGATTAAACGCTACCGAATAATGTTTATTGAACAATATTTTTCGAAGTTCTCACGATTTCGCCGATTGGCGTTGACCCGTGACTGGCGTATGAGCTCACTAATTGAACAGCATATTTAGTGATACATATTAGGGAGGTGAGCTAATTAGGAGCGAGTAAGTCCCTCCTCAACTAACGGATTTTTACACCATTGGTTTTATGTTACATCCATTGACTATTTATCAAATCTATAATTATAAATAACATAATGTTTTATTGGCTTTCTATTAATGTTGATGTTTTTTTTAGTTTTTTTACATTTAGTTTATTCGCTCGTATACATACCATATATTTTAGATTTTAATCGAACTAAAACAAAAATTTGGAAATACGTCAGAGGAAACCATTATTGAAACACGGAATAACACGGAGAAAACCTTTACAGAAATTAGATAATGTTATAGATATTTGATAATGTAACCAAAGTATAAATACTTAAATGTGCTTTTACGTATATATGGGCCGAACGTAGTATTACTTATTTTTAAAAGGAATGATAATAAACTCAGAGCAAACAGTCGAAACGGTAAAAGGCAATATGTTGGGAATATTAAAAAATGTACAGCAATGGGTAAAATATGATTGTAATACAAATTTGCACTAAAATAACTATCCCAACTAATATTGAAAAAAAAAGTTTTTTTTTTCTTGTATCGACACGCCCCAATTACTATTTAGTCGAATAGGCATAGCCCGCGTTACGTAGATTAACATAGAAAATGTTTTGTTTCCAAATAAAATATTTTACCAAAATAAATATTTTATTATTTAGATAACCCTCGAAGAGTAAAAAAGAGTGTGTACATGAGTAAACATTTAATGAACTACGTAATCATTTGCAATATTAAAA
This sequence comes from Druceiella hillmani, assembly GCA_039881145.1. Taxonomy (NCBI): domain Eukaryota; kingdom Metazoa; phylum Arthropoda; class Insecta; order Lepidoptera; family Hepialidae; genus Druceiella; species Druceiella hillmani. Next base: position 4,134,647 of record JAYKKI010000103.1, read on the forward strand.
TTGAATATAGCAATAAGAATACAATTTCTATTTACACGATAATATTTTCCTTTTACTACGCCAGCAAAGTCGCATTTCAAATGTACTTTGCATATTAATTAAAATGGTTTAAGTGGAAAAAAATATTCAAATGGAAGAGGGTCCTATCGTTGCTGTTATAAATTTAAATTCCGCAAATCATTATATTTATAAATATAACTATAGATACAACAAGAATAATACTCAATTTTTTTTCTATTACATTTTCTATATATTTTGTAAAATTAATGGCGCATATATATATATATATATATATATATATATATATAAATATATATATGTTTATTTTTTTACTATTTATTTTAATGAACATACCTCAACAGGAAAGAGTTTCAATTATTCTAAATAAGATTTTATACTTGAAAGAGCTTTTCGCATTTTTCTTTTGAAATTTCCTTATCACAACGTATGCATTAAATATAAAAAAGTTCATATCGGGTGTCGTGACTAGAATATTTTAATTTTTAGTTAAATATGTAACTTTAGTTTTTGGTCTTTTAGTCATTTGATCCAATAATGATAGACAATTAAAAGATATATTAATCAGCAGGTCACTTTTGTACAAATGATTTTTCTTTTAAATATTTTAATTGCCTTGACTTATAAACACTTTTTCTTGTGTAGAAAACACATTAATATTATTTATTTCCCTTTGTACAAATAATATCGTCGACAGCTTAAGTTTTTTGTCAAATAAATATAATATATACTGAAGACGGGCCATTAGAATATTTTTATTGTGATATTAAAAAGCGGTAGAGTACTTGAAATTACTTCATTCATGGAGTTCGTGTTAACCTAAACGGAATCAGGTTTAACCCCAACGTCGTCAGATAACACTTTTAGTCATTATCTTCATTTAATATAAAATGATACGTCTGAATCTCTTTGCGTTCTCTGATAACTTGAATTCTGTTAAAAGGATTTTTTGCAATTTTCATAGCCTTATCTTCCAAAGTTTTTGTCTACGAAATATTGGTGTAGCTCAGATATCGAAGTATGCTAATATTTTGGAGGCGCATCTTCGAATGTATATAATCACGAGGCACCAAGGAGGCACAAGGACTGCTACAGAGTGAGGGTAACAAAAACTGGTGTATGATAAGTAAACACAAATCTAAAACTCACAGCAAAATGATGTTAGTAAAATACCACTGAAATTGTAGCCTACGACTGGTATTCGAATATATTTAAATATAAAAACATACATGCATGTATTCTAAAAATAGAGGACTTTCATAAAGTACCCGCTGTAACTTTTGCAACAACAGATTTTTCTCCTCTTCCATCAGTTTTGAATCCAATTTCCTCTCGCTATATCTCGCTCGCATGCGTAACCAGACGAAAAAAATAATGCGACTATATGGCAATGGTTTGATAAATTGATTTTTTTTATTTCAGTGCAGGAAATTTTAACGCAATAAACGTTCTTAGAACTATTCAAATATTTTCTTATTAATTTATCAAACATGGTTAAGTATTCACATTATGAGGCATGAAATTAATTATATCATATAAAATATCTCGTAATTTACTTGTTGGGTTTTTTTAAAATCTTTATCAAATTAAACTTGTAGACACTCCACATCATTGTTTCCTAACTGGAAGTAAAGAAGGGAGCATAAATCGCAACAAGCGAAGGAAGAAACAAATGAATTTATATACAATAATTACGTTAGTATATATTTCAAATAAACCAAAGTCTTATCTAAACAATGGGAGAAGAGCCTGTCACTCTTCTCCGTTTTAAGTCTAATAATCGCAACAAAAAGTCCTGGAATATATATGGAAAATAAAACGAGAAAATATCTGATGTATCGACAGCTAAAATTATGATTTAAAAAAATATTCTTTAATTATTTATCGTTTTAGATAAATAAATTATTATTACTTTTAAATATTTAATTACAATTGAATTACGACTCGTATCTGGATTACGACTGACGCGGACTAAGAACTGAACTGAGATGGCCCAAACCCCGCGGGAATCTGTCCAGGATTCATAAAGAGTAAGAAGTGCGGAGGCATCGAGAGGCAAAGTTTACTGCACAGGCTTTTGTTACGTAAGGTGATGCTCTAGCAACCGGACTGCTCTTGCCATGTTAATATGAGCATCATGAGAGCATTGCTATGTAAGCATTGTTTCTAGCAAGTACAGGATATAAGAGCTCCCCAGTAGAAGAGTAAAACTCTTACCTTCATATGAGTTTATGTCATGGAAGTTCTGATTCTAGGTATTTGTATCGGGAAACTGACTCTCTGTGTATCAAGTATTGGTATCAGAAGATTGACTGTTTCTGTATCAGAATTATGTGCAAAGTTTATGTCATTTGTATTAGGTATAGGTCTAACTAGATATTTTTTAAATTTGCATTTAAATTTATACATTTTACAACTAATAAAAGACATAATACTTAAGAATATATGCATGGTGCCATATGTTTAATACTGCCTATATTCTACGAGGTTCGTCTATCGAGTCTAGATGATTTACAATTTTCTCAAATACTTTGCCATTTTCTTTCAGAGTCTAAGTTGATGTTCTTAAATTTTACAGCTGATGCATCAAACTTAAGGTCCTCGGATTTTAATGAACCACAACATGTATTTTTCATTATGTTAGAATTTAAGTTGACTGGATTTGCTTCAATTTTGTTATTAGATTTGTCAAGTAACTGACTTTCTCTAAGATATTTAATACAAACAGTGTATTGAGTATACCCGTTCTCATTACATATTTTTCTTAAAAATTTTCTTTAGGGCAAGCTATCAAAATTGTTGCTTTTTCAGAAATGATGAAAATCTTTTTTGCTGTTTTTTAATTGTTGCCAAATTTCCAAACTTTTATAAAGGAATTTTGTTTCACACAGCTCTTTCGGAGTAAAAGCAAAAACTTTGGAGATTATTTCACTTTAACGAGTTAGTTTTAGTTTCTGCTAAAACATAAGTAGAGTAATGAGTAGAGTAAATGTTAGTCATGCCACTGAAGTAGAATTTATTAACAATTTAATAATTTCCTATTAATTATCTAAGGTACGGAGATAGTTATTATCTCTAGTAATATCAAATTATCCATTTGGAGAGATTATAGTTACAAAATTTTTGGGATCTGTTTCATTATATATTATGGGCAATGGTAGGTTGAAATATAGATTAAATTATTGAATATTACAGTAATATACTGTTACAGTAATATAATTACAATTTTATAGTTGGAACAATAGATTATCATTTTAGATATGTTAATGGAAATATGAATGCGACCTGAATCCGACGACACAGATAATAAATTGAACATAGGTATAAATTTATAATTGATGACTAAACCATTGTTGGGTTGTTTTGGTGAAATAATGAATAGATATAGTTCGTTATTTTTCCTAAACATTACTTTAATTTGATGACACATTGAATGACATTTTCCTAAACTAAGGTTTATTGCGCCTAAAATTTTAAATTATAATGTCAGTATACTATTTTCTACCATGTTCAACAATTCCATGAATTATGCTTTCAATAATAAATTATTTGTCACAATAGACGAGTTTTTCAAACTCGATTCAACAGCGCTATTGAAACTCTGCTCAATAGTGTTTATTTTGTTTGTTGTATCCTGAAAAGCAGAATGTTGTTGACGTAATTAAATTATCTGATTTCATTTGAATATTCCACATTTCTAATAGCGTTGTTACACTGAATGTTGTCGCCCTTATATGTTGGGTTGATTAAAAAGCATGCAACCGTGGACATCATACCGCACCGTAGGGACCTGGATTCGATTTCTGGCCGCTCGTCGTGCGGGGCTAGACTGGATTTCTGGTTGGCTGTAAAGTATTGCTCTCGTAGCAATAAGTCCACCATATGTATAAATTAGATACGTTAAAGTAATTAAATAAATAAATTTTCCTCTAACGTATCAAACCTTTAAAATATGTTTGGAGACACTGCCAACACCGCCAAACTAAGCTGTGCGTATAAATTGTGTTAAAATTAAATGAGATATAGAATCACGTGTGGTTGAATGAGATTATAGAAATTCACACAGTTAAAGATATAATGTTCTTAACAAAGGAACCTTACCATTGCTAAGTTGGCATTTAAGTTACCCTTGATGGATGTATGACGGACGGATAACTGGGCCAGTTATCTTGATTATCATTAATGTACGATTTTAAACATTACTTAAGTGTGTAATGCCCACACTCTAAAGTTTATTGGATCTAGGGGTAGTACGATGATGCCCACTATTGTATTATTTTCAAAAACCGCAGATTATTTTAATTAAAGGACTTGATGGGAAATTTTTTCCCTGATCGGGGAGAATCGTTTTGTGTATACCAAATATAGATATAAAATATATGTCCACTGGTAGTGCTGCGAATAAGATGTGCAGCTGAAAATTTTATAAAATCGTCCTACAGCATTGTTTGAAATTTTGTATCTGCGAATTTGGGTAAAGGTCCTAAAATATCAAGTGTCGATCCTTGAAATGGAGCGGTAGATTTACTTGTGATTTGATGGGAGTGAAAATCGTACAGTAAGAGGTACAGTAAGAGGACAAACGTACAGTAAGAGGGATAAGGTAGGGAGTTTTACAACCAAAAATGATTGCTAACTGGTCTTTTTCTGTCCTATTAAGATTATGATCTTATTTATTAAGCGTTAAAGAAGTGTTTTCCATAGATCGATCTTTGCCAATTCTGCCTTGTGAAAGAATCGCCTGATGGCGTGGGTTGACGTATCACAAAATAATATAAAACGTTCCGTAAAATATCGATAAGTCAGTAAAGGAGTTTAGGTTGGATGTTAAAGTTTTGAAAGCAAATTGTTGCTCGTTTTCCCATTTCACGTTTTTATATAATATCACATTTTTTCAGTAGTTTTGTAAGGGATTTGACTAATTTTGAGAAACCAGAAATTAATCTTCGATAATAGGGCGCGGGACCAGGCAAAACTATTACGTCTTTGAGTTATTTGGCTGTTTGAAATTGATTGACTGATTTGACTTTTTTTAGGATTTGGTTACTCAATATTTTCAGTGATAATCTGGCCTAAATAAGTGACTTCTTTGCATAAAAATTTGCGTTAGTTTGGTTAAAGTCTCATTTTATTTTTAAATCGAAATTTGGACTTATATAAAGATTGAGTGATTACCTCATAGTAATTGTTTTTAGTTGACAACTTTGTTAAATATAAATTAAATATTACGTTTCACACTTTTTTTTTATTTTTAAACTTAAAATAATAAATTAGCGCAATTCCTAGTATTATTAAATATTTGTGTATAATAAAACTAACGCGGAATCATATAAACCTATTCTGCCCTTTTTGCAACACGTAACACGAGACATGGCAGGATTAAATATATTTTTTGTACTTTTATTCATTCTATATGGATACCAAGAATATAATAATGAATTTTTCTTAATCCTACAAATCACTATGATTCTGCTAATAATGTAGCATTCAATAAAATTATAATTTTGGCTACAATTTCAGGGTGTACTGTTTGTAGATAATACAGGAAAGCATTCTATAATGTTTTAAATTCTTAATACACCGAGGTCATCCAATACGACTACTTCTAACATTATTTTTGTTATTGGTGGCTAGTAAATAACCAAGGGAATTTGTTTCTGTCTTCTGCCCTAATAGGATGCAAGCACCATTTCTTTATCAGTGTTTACCGCAGTAGTGTCGGTAGATATGTATTTAATACTTTCTGCACAGCTGAAACTCCTCTGTCCACGACTAAGTTTAGAAATAGACAAAATTGACCCACGCCATATCCTAACACTAAAACAGGCAGACGCACTACAGTTTGTTATCTTGAAATTTATTTAAGCAATTTTCCAACCCAATAAATAGCGAAAAGCATCGCTGACTTGAGGCCTTTCTTCATTTGAATCGATTATGCCAATTTTTTCAGCGATGGTGCTTTTTACCTCATATTCAGGCGATGAATGGATTATGACTTTATATCGAATTCTAAAAGATCGGTTCCTATATTTATAAGAATCAAAGTGAATGTAACAGTACCTTCCTGTTTTATCATAATCTAGGCATTGGTTAAACGTTTATCGACGAGGCTTTTAAGTGGCGTTTACGCTTAGAGGGTGGTAAATCTAACAGCGTAACTCCTGATATCACTGATTTATTTTCTTTGTCACCACAGTCACAGATGGTAATCGACAAAGAGAGCAATTACTTTTCGGTAAGGGATTTCATATCCTTCTTTTCTTTTTCTAAAAGCTGTCGAACACGAGTTTCTTACCACTGTTTTTAGCTTTTTTTAAACTGATGATGTCTTCAATATAAGTAAAAACAGAGTATCTACATGTGCAATGTTATCTATTCCAAGGTCTTACTACATTTAGGTTCAAATAATTATTGTAGCCATATGCATGAAATAATATAAAAGGTACTAATTTTACTCAAATTTTGAAAACTTTCATGCATGGTAACGACCTCTAAAGTTTATTAAAAATTGAAATTAAAAATAATTATTCTTTACATATAATAAAAAAAATGGCGGATTGACGTGGTAATTTTCCAAAAGTCAAAAATAAGGAGCACCCTAATAAGAATTTGTTACGGGACCCTAAAATTGTAATATAAAATACTACAAAATAATCACAGATAAATCAAAGTCTTAAAAGATATATTTTTAAATTTTAGATTTAATACAAAGGGAAAAACGCTTTCTAAACTATCATTGGTCAAGAAATAAAATTCAAATATTTTTACATTGTCATATCTACTAAGATTTTTGTCTTAGAAATTCACAAACTCAATTAATAACGTGTTTTGGGTACTTTTACCTGTATATGCTTTAGTCTGGTCAATTTTTTTCGTGAGTAAAATTTCTTATGTCTTCTCAATTTATTTTCTTGTAGATAATATATAAAGCTTGAAAAGAATAGCTGTAAGACCTAATAGAACAATGAACTCGTACAAAATAGTACAAAGAGAACGATATCAGTAACAAAATTAACATAAATCATGTACAAAACCTGATCTCTCGATATATGTATCGGTCACCAATTGTTTTAGAAAATTAAAGCAAACATCGCTACCTACTTCGCCTTATTAGGAAGTTAAAAATATATAAAAATCAAGATCAGCATAATAAACCTTCACGGAGAACTCAACAATTAAATTACCACAGAGTAATTGCATGACGTATGTACGTACATTATTTGAAATTACCTTTATGCGATTTCCGCCCAAACATATTTTCCTAACCTAACTTACATTATAACATCAGACTTTCGTCCACTAAGCGGTAATTACAACACATAATTTGGAGTCAAATTATATTTAACTGGAAACTTACTTTTGAAAACTTTTGAAGAAATTGTTGTATTATTGATCATTATTGTAGAAGTAATAGTAAATAGATCACGCTAATATATACTGGATTTTGCGTAATTAGTTTTAAAAATAAAACTTTGCCAAGTTGGTCTTTCACGTATGAATAAATGTACCTTTACTGTTTTGGTGAGTAATTCTAAATTAATTTTTATTATGCTAATTAGAAAAAGAGCATATTTAAATTTTCAGATAGAGAAAATGTTTCATATTTTAAAAATGCACATCTTAAGAATTACTACTGATTCAAAATTGTATTATTTTAAAATGTTACAAATTTTAAATTCAATCTGAATGAAAAAAGGAACGTTATTGTTGATTAAAAAGGAGGTAGTTAGATATAAAAATAAGGTTTGATGTGTGTGTATATAATCAATAAATAAGATTTCTTCATCATATGTGCATATATATTACAGAAAGACAGCATTATGAAAAAACAATATTTCTGCCTGAACCAACCTACACTTCCATTTATATTTTACATTAGTTTTAATAAAGTTTTTCATAATAATTTTTTTTAAGTATACGAACAACTGCTATCAGTAGTGAGTTGAAAGAAAGAAAAATATTTAAAAGGTAAATAAATTCAGAAAGGCACTTAAAATGACAGTGGATACATATAAATTAAACTCTTAAAACAACCGAAAGAAGACAAGGTCAGAAACAGTATACGACAATTAATGTACGTAAAATTGTTTTATTTGGACAATACATAGATATTATTTATTTTATACGACTTTTATTTCTATTCTAAGTAGTCCTATCATATTTTCAATAAATTAGAAACATTGATCAAAAAATTTAGAACTTTATTTGGATATGAAAAATGTCGTTTCAAAAATTAATTAATTAACCAGAATGATCTAACAACAAACAAAAAAAAACATAAATATTTAAATTATAATAATATAATTGTAAAATCTCAACACTTTCAACGTGCTACCTTCGCAATATCCATGATAATTTATTCGTCCACATTTTAAAAAATTCATACGAAGATTTTGGTAAAACTTTGTAATCATATTTTCTTCAGGAAAATAATCTTCTATAGCATTAAATGTAAAACATACTCATTTTTTGTCAAATTGTACAGAGAAGAAGCTTTTATCGAATCAATAGAGATTTTAAGTTATCGAATAAGTGTTGGGCTTATTTCTTGCTTGCTTGACTTGTTACTTTTGTTTATTTAACGTTCAGCTGGGTTAGCAGCCTTCAAGTTTTGGATACTACTGATAGAAAATAAACTGCATCAAAAAAAGCGTCGGTATTATTTTAAAGTTTACTTAATTTTTTTTATGATTTTGGTTTCATTTTATATGTTTCGTTGGCTTACTTTAGAAATTGTGACACATCACTAAGGAATTAGCTTAGTTGCCGGTCGATTAGATTCGCATATTTCAAACATTAAAAGGCTTTGTTGTGACATCTTTTCACGTACAATATTTTTTTTTATTGTTAGGTATATTAATGAGACTTAGAAGCAACAATAGAAATGATTTAAGAACTATTTTTTTGTTTTAATTTGTAGGCGCAATTTGCGATGGAATTTAAGTTTCAATACCTTTTAAAATTGCTAGTTTTGTAGGTTTTTCCATCGTTCTGTGTTTAAAATTGATTCAAAAATGTGTTTAAAATTTATTCGGCTCATAATACTAAAAATTAATATCGTTAGAAGTAGTTATTTAAAACGGAAATAAAACATATTTTTTAAAACTTATTTCCAGCTCTGTTATATAAATTTAAGTGAATTTTAAAATACCTAGAAGCATTTTAACTGTTTCATCGATATTTATTTAAAAACTTATCAGGAGACGAACAATCTACGAAAAAAAAAAACTTCTTTGAATGTCGTGATTTCAGACATTTAGATTTAACCCGATTTATTTGATATCAACGCACTCAAGTTCAATGAGATATGGGCTGACTATCTGGACATATGTTTCAATGAGTTAACTCAATAATTTAACTTAGTATTTATTATGTTAACAAATCAGGACTACTGTGCCCTTTAGCAAAATTAGTGTCCAATTATGAAATGAAAAAGTGTGTAGAGTTTAGCCTCGTTTTAATTGTATTGATATAAGCAAGAAAGTAATAAATGACACAAGTAGATAAGTATATAAAAGTACATAACAAACGCGAACCAAGTAAAAAATAGAGGGTAGGTGGATAAGTAAATACATATATACAGGTATACATAGGTATGAAACAATGACTGCAGTATATACGTGTATATATACGTAGTTATCCATAAACGTATTTTTGTTCATTAACGCCCCAAATGTCTACTTTTATTTTAAGAATTAGATATTATTGATAATTTGTAAATCACCAATTTATTTTCGATAACACACAATATCGATGGCCGTTAAGATAAACTTTTACTACAAAAAATTAAAATGACTTCAATTAACCACCAAATAAGAAGCTTAATGTAAAGTACACAGTAATGAAAATATTTGGTTGGAATTTTAGTGGTGCAATATCTTTTCGGGAGATAACAAAATTTACAAGAAACTACTACTGCTAGAGGTTTTGAAGTTGGCTCCAAGTAATTTGACACCAATTTGAAAAGTTCGTTTCCGAACATAAATATTTTTTTCAAATCGGTGTCAAATCAAAGCTTCTCTTATTTCTTGAGGGCTCAAGCTGAGTACTCGAACTTTCATTATTATAAATCAGTGTACTTTGTATTGCATAATTATGTAAAGTCGATTAAAATGTTTAATTTGAGAATTATTTATTTCGTATTTTTAATAGGAAACATTCCTCGCAATATATTAACAATACATAGTTTTGAATATATTGAGCGTTGCTTGTTCGTATTTTGCCCTAAACGAAATTCACGAAGCAACAGCACTCTTAGTATTTAGTTAGTTTTTCACTCAAAAATGCTCTACTATTTAGAAGAGGGAATGCCGCACTCATAACATATGTTGATATTCGTTCAAATGTATCTGAGTACCTTCTGTCACATAAAAGAAAACGTCAGCTGGAGTGGGTAGTTTGGTATTTTTTTGGTAGTTTGGTTATTACAGACCACATGTATTGCCGTAGTTTATGCAGAATTTTTCACATTTTATTACCGTAGTTTATGCAGAATTTTTCACATATATTGCCGTAGTTTATGCAGAATTTTTCACATATATTGCCGTAGTTTATGCAGAATTTTTCACATGTATTGCCGTAGTTTATGCAGAATTTTTCACATGTATTGCCGTAGTTTATGCAGAATTTTTGACATATTTTATATTTTATTTTTGGATTAATGTCTTAATGCTGATAAATTTCATTTTGACGTTAATGAATATATAAGTCTGCTTAGTTATACAAAGATATATAGCTTAATATAATGGTGTGAATAAAAGTGAGAGCTAATTTAACCTTATTTTCCCATATAATCACTTATGGGTTTTGGTGTAAAAATTAATTTAAATTTCGTAATTACATGAAATGAAATAAAATATATCAATGTCTTTTTCAATTTATGTTTCGTGATTTATCTTAAAGATTTGTTTATTTTACACAAACACGCCCACATACACTCATACACGCTTACACGCATTCACCATTATGGAACTATAAAGTAACAAAATGCCAACAGACTTTGCCTCCATTTAAAGCAGACACGACTTAGAAGCAATAATAACTAACTTCATAACATAACTGCTACAAGCAATTTTCACTAACTTCATAACATAACTACTACAAGCAATTGTCACTAACTTCATAACGTAACCAGAGCATGAACGATAATGACAACAAAGGTCATCTTTCATGCTTGTTCAATGGACTCGGCCATTATTGTACATGCACATATCAGTAAGTTGCTATGGAAAATATTTCGCACTTACAGATCGCTCTTCATAAATTTTTCATGTCGACTTTCCTTTTTATGCCTCATACTTCTCCAAGTGTAATGTACCAGTGAATAATTTGTAATCATTTTGTATATTAAGCTTTGTATTATTTTAGTTCTTCTAAACAGATTTTTATCATTAAAGTAAAAAGAAGTAAACAGGAAAAAGCCAGAAATAAGCATACTACAGGTCCTAGATCCAAATACTTACAAAAAGCTTTATGAAAATTTTACTAGAACAAATATACATGTCTTATAAACTAACTTCAGAGGTTACGAAACCATAAGATGTAATTTTATTTGTGAGTTAAATTCAATCATAACTCTCATAGAAAGTACGACTGAATGTAAATACGTTCAGGTAAAAACATTTCCTTGCAAACACTATATTTGTAGAAACATTTTAACTTTTACTTTATATTTTACGTAATATTTTGTGCCTGGTAGCTATTGGTACTGGTACTATTGATGCGAATTAATTTTATGATCGTATTCTTGTATTTGTAATTAGAACAGTATCTCATTTCCAATTTCCCATTTGAAGTTACTGGCAGGCTAGACATAATAATTTCTTGAGTAACTGTAATACTATACTTCCCCGTTGTGTATTGTGTTAATCACAAGGCATACGACCTTTAACGGTACGGCGCACCGTGGGTACCCAGGGTTTATTCCCGACCGCTAGTGGAGCGGGGTTGGACCGATGAAATACATAGCTGTAAGAGATTACCCTAGTAGCAATAAGTCCGCCATATTTACAAATTTAATATATATAAATACGAGTAAATTAATAAAAATATAAAAGTTTTAAGATTTCGAACTCTACTTTAATTGTGCCTTCGTTGTCATTATTTAAAGTACAAAATGTAAACATAATTAAATCTGAAAATACTTTGTTTTATATTTTTTAAACTTGGTTTGCTAAGTTGAAAAAAAAAACAATAAAATAATAAACGATACTTTTGCATTGTTTCCACTAAAGAACGTTAAAAAGTCAGCACCTACATTTATGCCCCATTTGCTCGTCCCATAAAGCTAAATATAACGCGCGTATTTCAGCCACTAGGGCGAGGCTCGTAAATTTTAAAACGTCTTTAAGTGCTGATCGTAAACTTTCGTCGTTAATCTGTTAAGGACACCTTTCAAGGCTCCATTATCGCGGTATATTTCAAGGGTTACACTCAGATATTTTTAATAAAGTATCCCGAAGCTTTTTACTCTTAATATTGCCTTGTAACTGGCTTCGAATAAATTATAAGTAAATACAGTTATACGGTCGGTTTCTTGCGAAAAAATGTTAGTGTTTGCCAAAAAATTATATGTTCTAATATGTTATATGGAATTAGGTGATTAGGCATATTAAGATACTCGTACTACAGAATACTAGTGATACCACAAGTAACTTTCAATTTATTTTTTTTTATATATCCGTTTAAACTTATAAGTACATCGAGATGGCAAATATGATGCTGACCCATAGGTAATAAATATAAGTGAAATATGAAATAGATAAAAATTCAACTACTGTACTGAATCTCACGTTTTGGTTGAGCTGTCTAACTAAAATATGCGATTGCGTTATTATTATTAATCACAATAAAACATTCTCAAAAAGATTAAAACATTACTTGATTGTGAATATGCAACCCAAGGGAAAAATGCTGCCTATAGTATTTATAAAAAAAAATAAAGCCTTACAAATGGAGGAAACAGGAATGGAAAAATTACAAAAAGACTCAAATTCCTAAAAAATACCTATTGTTATGACAAGAAAAGTTGAAAGTATTTAAAAGGTGTTACTCCCTTGTTATTTTATATAAAACAGTATTGCAAATTATTAAAGCTTATCAGCTAAGGTGTAAACAATTATGAAATGTAATCTCAAAATTCTAAAATAAATTTAGTCTACATTCTTGAAAAAATTTAGTCTACATTCTTTATTCCAAGATTGTATGTGTAAAATAACGTATCCACCTTTCTCTTATTAATTTACAACTTAAGCAAACGGTCTATAGACACTGACTTTACCGCTTTCCCAAAATATGCCTAATATGGCGATAATTTTAGCATAATGCAACTTAAAGCTTATCATCTAAGGTGTAAAGAATTATAAAATCAAATCTCGAAATTCTAAAATTAAATTTAGTCTACATTCTTTATTCCAAGATTGTATACGTAAAATGATAAATCCACCTTTCTCTTATTTATTTACAACTAAAGCAAGCGATGACAATAGACACTGACTTTACCGCTTTCCCATAATATACTTAATATGGCGATAACCTTAACATAGTGCAACTATGCCAATGATCAAATTTTGGATCATTGTTTAGAGTATTGTTTAGAGTTAAATCATTTCAATCTCTGACAAATTTCAATATTGATTTTTATATTTTTGGTAATTAATCGTAAATAAACTGTTATCCTTGTATTTATACTTTCATCATTTTAAATAAAAAATAACGATTATGTAACTTTTTATGATATCATCTGAATACTTTATATTAAAATTTATTTCATTTTGCTATCTCAGATGGCGAATATTATATCTTAAATATGATAGGATAATCTAAAAATAATCATCACTCATCTTGCACAGTAAGCATAAAAGTAATGGCCTTATTGTGATTCGTTTATATTAAGTATATATTTACATATTCCATTGTAAAGGATATGATAAAATTACTTGAATTGCTGCTCAAGATACGGAAAACAATGGCTAATTGCTTGGTCTTGCCAGATAAGGAACACATTCTGCAGCATATCTAAAACTAGCATCTTACATCCGATGTAAATTAAATGAGATTAGAGCGCGCACAAGGATGACGTTGACGAAAATGAATGGTGAACTTCATCATGTTCAGGAAAATTCATCGTTTGAGCCTTGAATCAAATTAAAAATAAAATATGAAATATTAACAAACTTCGTGGTAAGTAAACTTAGAAAATATTCCGATGTATGCAATACATGCTGCTGTAAACATGGATAGTTTCCCGAACAAATTAGCTGCCTTCTTCATAATTAATGTTTATGTGTTATGTTTATTTAATATGAAGCTGTTCGAGGTATGTACATTGAATAACGAAATTGGGATTCTATCTAGTATGCAAAGCAGCCAGAACATATTATAACTACAATCTTTATGACTTTGAACATGTCTGATCTTGCACCGTAAGCAGCAACATCGCCGTTTTCTTCAGTCATGCTATCTGTAGTGGGACTAAAATGTTAAGCTTAAAAGTTGAACTCAGTATTAGTTTGAAATTTAACATATTGTTAAAATCTGTAATTACTTGTAACGAAACAAGGATATCCTCGTGTGATTTTAAAACCAAAGGCACTACAAAACATAGCTTTTCTTAAATATGTTATAATTATAATTTATTAAAAGAAAGATAAGTCGTTATCTTTCATCTCAAAAACATCGTTTTTATTGAAATAAAAATATCTCCGTGCCTGATGAAATATTACGAAATATAAATAGCAAGGAGGGTGGAAAAAAATCGACGATACTCTCATGTTGAAGATCAATGAGCGACTAAGCGAGAATTTAATTTTTTCTTAAAAGTAGATTCAGTGCTTTAAGAAACACGTTTTGGGTCATTTGATGCTGTGAAAAAAGAAAATGGCGAATGTGCTGAAACAGCTGACGGAATTTGATTTCCTCCACGCCTTTAACTGGTGGGGAAAAAAATTGGAGCGATATATTATTCTAAATTGGGCCTATATTGAAGGCGAGAGAAATAAAAGCAATTTTTAATGTATTTATTTATTTAATAAACACACCTAGTATAAATATTACTTTCCAAAACGAAATATTTAAACTTTGTACCACAAAAATAAGATTATGATAACAAGAATAATATAATTTTTATAGCACCAAATTTTTTTTTCGTCAATGAACTGATGATTCTTTACGAAATACATATCGCAAATGTCAATTAATCGTAATAAAAAGCACGTGAGGCTGACCCCAGATTAATTCATTTAAAAATGTTCAGGTATATATTCAATGAAAAGAAAAACACATGATATTTAAATACCTAAATACATAAATCGCTTGATGTATACAGAGGTTTGTAAATACATTATTTTAAAATTTATTTTAAATCTCCAAAATACATAATATCGATTTAATTCAGTTGGTTATAAATATGCGTTTAAGGGATAGATTTTAGCTCGAATGGCAAAGATATACTTTTTTCATAAGATTTAGTTTCGCATATTGCATGATTCATTGAAATATAACGTGCATATGACATAAAGCCATAAATTATTAATTATAAATTAAGTGGCATATTTTATACTTCATTAAACTAAAGGAAAAAGATTTAAAACTTCCGACAAATGGAATTAGAATATCACCTAGATATTTCGGGGAGTTGAAAAACGCCATTAACTTCAAAAATTGGCATTCAACAATGGGTACTATTGATAAGACACTTTTCATGACTTCTTGATGTGAAGAATAAATAATCGAAATATAATATTAGAAAGGAAATATGAAACGTGTCTAATAATACCTTTGTTTTGATTCTGAATTATCTACAGAGACTTCAGAGACTTGTATTTTATTCCTTTTCGTATAGTGTCCGACTTCTAATTTCCATTTCTTAGTATTTACCCGCCTTGCAGATTTAATGAACATTTAATTATCGATGGCTTCGAGAATTTATAAAAATCTTACTCCGTAATTTCTTCAACATTGATTTCTCGATACAATAATAGACATTCATTGAATATATTTGGCGTTAATTTTATAGAAATTCATTATTGACAATTAAAGGAAACTACGTGATGTAGTATTATTCCTACTTTCTTTAAGTTCTTTACCACGATCTAGGTTTCGTTGTATTACAACATCATCATGTGGGCTATTAGCAAAGATTCTAGATCTCATACTTGTAAAAACATGAATGAAAATTGAGATAAATGCGTCTACTTTTAAAAGAAATTTAATCACAATTAAATATAACTACGTGATGTAGTATTATTTCTATTTTCTTTAAGTTCTTTACCACGATCTAGGTTTGTTGTATTACATCTTCAGGTGGGCTATTAGCAAAGATCAGGGCTATTAGCAATCTTTGCTAATAGCTAATAAGATTTCTAATAGCCCTGATCTTTGCTGATAGCCCACGTGAAGATGTTGTAATACAACGAAACCTAGGTCGTGGTAAAGAACTTAAAGAAAGTATAAATAATACTACATCATATAATTTCATTTCATTGGCAATAATAGACGTTCGTGTCACAGATATAAATAAACGTCAAGGTAACATTAGGCTACGCAAACACCACGCACAAATTGCTGTAATGAATTCGACCTAGAAGGCGAATGGGAAGTGGAGAGAGTCCGCAGAGCGGTGAACGTCGACAGAATAATTAGTAAACCAAGAGCGATTAAGGCCGATAAATAAATTTGTGTACGCGAGAGGAGAGTGTTTCGATTATTTTTGTTCCTTATATAGGGATAGAATATCAGAAATGTTTTTCCTTCGTGCCTCAATGAAAATGAAAAAATATGTTTAGTTAAATTAGATAGATATAAGATATGATCTGAAGGTGATTCAGGAAAGTGCAGTATCAGAGATCAAAACAGACAGAAAATAAGTTGGATAAGTTTTACTAACAGTATATTGATCTAGAAATAGCAAAAATTGACGAGTAGCCGCATAGTGGAATAATAATTCGTACAAGCCGACGCGACGTGAGTCTGGATTCGAATCTTACTAAATATGTTTTTTTTTATTTAATTTTTGTATGACTTAGAAAACGAATCTACACACAACATGATCTGCTATAGTAAACAGCCAGAAACTTTCCTTCAAAATTAAACAGGTTATATCGACTAACGTTTAAAATGGGTCTCGACAAATTGAGCAGTCTCTTAGGTGACAGCTAAGACTACATTTTGATAACATATTTTCATTCTAATATTCATTGGTGTATATTCTAAAGTTAACTATAAAAATACGATACATAATAATTATTATTGAACCTCGTAGTTATATTTTGGGGTAAACAGTTAGAGAATCTATTGTTAGTGAGTAGTTTATTAGTTTTGCAAGATGCTATCGTCAAAACTTACTACAACAAGTTTTTCTACTTGAAATAAAGTAAAATTTTATCAAAATAAATTTTTCAACTTGATATACCGAACCGACGTTTCAATAAATTCAGTTTGTGTGTAATTCCTAACTCCACGTGAGGGAAGTTGCGAGTAATAACAAGTAACAAACTAGTCGTGACATTTGTTTAACGTATATATGGTATATATATATATATATATATATATATATATATATATATATATATATGTATATATATATATATATATATATATATATATATATATATATATGTGTGTGTGTGTGTGTGTGTGTATGTGTGTGTGTGTGTATGTGTGTAGGATATCCCGTAAGGAGTGGACCAACGAAATGTCGGAGGTAGAGAGGATTATTACACATATGAAACAATAAATTTTATTATCCAAGGCCTAATTGTTTCAGAGATATGATTTTTAAAATATTTTTTAATTTTTGTTACTGCGCATGAAAAAAGATATTTTTAATTAGGTATTGTAACTATTTCTGCTTTTTTATTTTTCAAGATTTTTAAGAGAACATTCGTCTTCCTAATTATTTTAAAAACCATATCCATAATAGTTTTATAGGTATGATTTTTAAAATAATTTCCCAATATTTGTTACTGCGCATGAAAAAACAAATTTTTATTTAGGTGTTATAACTATTTCTGCTTTTTTATTGTCCAAGACTTTTAAGAGAACATTCGTCTTCCTAATTAAAATATTATTCATTCGTTATTATTGGCAACATAAAAATAAAACGTTAAAACACGTGCATTTTGTCAGTTACAAAACAATAAGTTAAATTTGAACAACGGTAGTGTAAAAGAAATGTAGGATAACCTTGTGGAACTTTATTTCAAAAGCATCTACCATTCACGAAGATTCCAAAAAAGTAACATTTTTATAATTAATTTTGTAAACTTTCGGTAAATACCTGCTTTATTGAAATAACTTCGTCTTTTTATTGTTCTTGCTTTTTTTTGTTCTCTTCTTTTTCTCTTAACAACTTCGCTTCTTGAATTACTTACTTATCGCTCGGAGCTAACTACGCGTTTTTGCTGTTTTTTCCCTGTCATTGTTTTTATTTGTTGACGTACACTTAAACTGGACCTTGTTTATGCTGGTGATTTGCATATTGTTTGACCGATAGCATTACAAAATGCCTCAGACCTACACTGCTCGTGAATATGTAGAAATTTATTTCATTTACGGGCTATATGGTGGGAATGCTTGGCAAGCCGTACATACATATCGTGAGCGCTATCCTAACCTAATAACGCATATTTAGAAGGTCGAATTCCTGGAAATATATTTCCTAAAGGAAGACCTAGAAATGTTGATGAGTGTCAAATGCTGGCCAAAATGAAAAAAGCTCCTTCTACTAGTGTTCGGCGGATCTTAACGTACCGGTGTCGCAAGAAGTACATTATGCCGCATTTTAAGTTGAAATTATTTTGACCCATACCATGGACAACGAGTGTAAACACTACTAACTGTTCACTATCAAAAACAAATAAATTTCTGTCGGGAGATGCTGCATCCATGAAGGCATGATCCGCTTTTTTCTCGGTCCAAACTGTCCAAAATTATATATATATATATATATATATATATATATATATATATACATATATATATATATATATTTATGTGTGTGTATACCTATTCGATGTTAAAAAATCACAAGAAATATCATTATTAAATAGCAAAACCGAAAGATTTAGTTGAGGGTCTCAATAGGCAGGTCCTTTAAAGTCAAGTTTAATAACCATTCAACATTTTTTATTTCTAAGCTACGTTTTCAAAACATAATGCTTTAAATAGAGATGGAATATTCTCTCCACGTATTCCAATTTTTCAACTTCGGATTTAAAAAATTAGACAACACCAATTTGGTTAACTCGTATCCACAGTTTTAGGGGTTGCAAAACATTTAGAATCCTATTTTTCCGTGTTCCGAGAGGCTATTGCAGATTTTATTAAAGGTAATCAAAATTTCGAAAGCTACCCATTAAAAACGAACCATTAATAAATGTCTTTAAGTATTATATTTTACGCACATATGATTTCTTAAGAATAAATTGTGCAACAGCCAAATTACACCGAGGTTTCATAAACTTAAAAATTTGGAATATACGTCACTAGTGAATATGGGTAGGTTAGCTTACTCAAAATTTATCATTCATAGTCTTATCAATGGAAATCTTATGTAAAATTAATTCTACTTCTCTAACTAATCTTATTAAGTAAATTGTAGGCGATAAGTCGCCAAGCCTTTTTTTGTGAATGTTCGATCGGGATGATGTTGAAAGCTTTAAAAGCCCGTTATCTCGGAATGAACTTCTGGCATTTTCGAAAGTTTTGATGAAACTTTAGTTTATACAATATATTAAAGCCAATGTTTGCTTGACACGTAATTATGATTTCATTCACTATATAAATGTATGAATATTGTATATGAATTTTCATATTCTTTCTAACCTTGTAGTTATAATTTTTAAAACAATTTTTCTTAGTGTTTGAACGTTACTTTATCAACCTAATTAATAAGCACACAATATAATTGCAAAATTTAAAACATTTCGCAATCCAAATATTTTTTTGTGTTATTTCAAAAAAATATTGGCGGATCAGTCAATATTATTTTCGACGTTGCGTTGGTAGCATTTTTATAAATTAGGCGTCATAACCAAAATTAAAATGCAAAATAATAGAATTCACTTGCATTAATGTAAATGATACCTAAAGGCAGATTAATTACCACTACAAAACAAACATATTTAGCTTGTTGTTTAAATATTGTCCTTTTGAATTACTTCCTGTAGGAAAATTATTTGGTTAATTTATCTCTAATGTTGGTTAAACCATATCTGTTATAATAAATAATGAATGAACTAAATAAATCTATTCTTTTGCAAAATGTGCTATTGGCAATATGTGCTATATTTTTATGCCTGTGAAATATTTGTTAGGCATTGAGGAAACAAATATTTGCAAATAGTTTAATACGCATACTATACACTTAAATGCACACTTAAGCTTAAATATGCACAAAACCCTCTTAGTACGAGTTAATACATTTCATTTTTTATTAATCGTTATTATGATGATTAATTGATCGAATAAACTTTGACGAACTACATCTAATCTTTCCGTATGTAGAGTCGTTGTAAAGTAGTCATTTCAGAATGTTAGTGTTAGTTATTAACCTTTAAAATAAAATGTATTAAGAATTTATTATGTTAATTAATGTTAGTTAAAAAAATGCCTTTTAAATAAAAACGTATTAAGGAATATATTATGATAATTAAGATTGGGTGTTATGTAGCAATATAAAATCAGATTAACTATAATGATAACTACTGTCGGACATATGGCCAAGAGGCCGCGATACATAAAATTTAAATAAAAATTTCGTCAGTTATTAAGAATTGGACAGACTTGGGTGCACTATTTTATTTATAGCTACATATTTTTTATGAAGACGACCTGACTGATTTTTTTCACAGGTAATTGCTACTCGATATATACCTGTTTTAGAAGTCTGTAATTCAATTTTAATTCCAGCAAGAGAGTGATTTTAATTTAAAAATTTCAAAGAACGAATAAAATTTAAAAATTGGTTTCCCAATCCAGGAAATATAAATTTCGAGTCTATTTTGTTGCCATGTTAAATCTAAAATCAGATAAATTTGCTATTAACTTAAGTGATGGAAAAAGGTATAACAATTTCTTTCATTAAATTTATTTCTTACAAAAAAACTATTCTACACATTAGGCTAACAAGGAATTATTCAGTCACATCTTGCATCTATAATAACGCGAGTGCCTAAGATAACTACAATAAGACGTTAGCGAGGTAATATTTGGGAGATGCTAATTGTAATAGGCTTAAGGTTAGAAATAGCTTCTGTCAAGACTTCATTAAGCGGAGAGAGCGTTAGTATAATTCATGTCGATATTGTACTATCAAGGTTAAATCTTAGATAAATTTATGAAGGTCTACATTTTTTTGTTATGGAAATGCACTCAAAAATTAATATATACAAAAAATCTAATTGAATTGTATGTCTGTGATTTCAAAATACTTGGTTGGTTATGTTACTTACACGATATCTAACCACTGACATTTCTCTAACCATCGTCTGTCTCTATTTCTAGATTTGTTTAATGGTTGTCTTTTAGTCTGTAATAAAGTCGAAAACCACTGAATGAATTTCGAAAAAAATTTACAGAATTATAATGGATACTGTTGTTAATATTCTGTGCTATGGCCAGCAAATTTATCTCATCTCCTTTTTAACGAGTTCCTAAATTATGGATAAAAAGGTAGCTAATGCATGAGCATATACCATGGATACATAAACAAAAATGAGAAGGAGATGATCACAGCGACCGAAATATATCAGCGGTGTTGATAATTTTGTGCAGACGATGATTTTATGTGCGTGTGTGTCAGTATAATTTTAGAGTAGAGTAATCATTTATTTATTCACTTGTTGATATATTCAGTCGAAGAGTTAATACTGTGACATAAATAATTGGGAATCATTTCATGTTGAATATATAATATGTATTGTCTTAGTTCACCTTATCTAATGGTTAGGAGGAAAATTTTATAGGATATTATTGGATATTATATAAATTCACTTCTACAGATTTTTTGGGATAAAACCCTTTTGGCGTGTTTTGTTTGCCAATACGTCAACTAAGTGATAATAACGGCACAG
The DNA here is from genome assembly GCA_039881145.1 of Druceiella hillmani. Taxonomy (NCBI): domain Eukaryota; kingdom Metazoa; phylum Arthropoda; class Insecta; order Lepidoptera; family Hepialidae; genus Druceiella; species Druceiella hillmani. Next base: position 4,156,738 of record JAYKKI010000103.1, read on the forward strand.
ATAATTCAGTTATTTTGGTGATTTTATTGGAAAGAATTATTTCTACTTGTGGCGTTTGGTACTGGATCTATATGAGCGTAATCACTTATTGAAGTTTTGTGGTTTAATACAAGACCAATATTAATGATTTGATAAAAGTTAGTCCTGGATAACTTTTTATAATAAAAAAGGTCTTTCCTTCATTAATTTCTTTAGTTTTTTGGTGTCTTAGAGAAAAATATTTCACAAATTCACTTATTTAATGGTAAATTGAATGGTTGTACAAATGAGTATTTACTTATTTAAAATATAGCTGTCATGAAATGTAATCAGTAATATATATATATATACATATATATATATATATAATGTTCACGCTGTTTAAAAGTTAGCATGTATAACTATTTGTATACGTTTAGATTACACAAGTTTACTAATTAGTAATCGTAAGTTTATTAATACTGCTTATATAAATTATTATTGAAATTTATAAGAACCAAACTGTTTCAATAGGCGGCATTTAATCCCAAATAATAGCTAGGATAATAACGTAATTGTTTTTAATTTGGATTTAAAATATTCGTAATATATAATTATAAATAAAACAGGCTCTTTTAAGGCCAACTTATCAATGGAAGCATCATTGCTAGTACCTCCTATACACACACTCTTCACTCAGCCAGCATTCGGCCACAACGCAAACATGATTGTAATTCACAATTAAATGTAGTATTATTTCTACTTTCTTTAATTTCTTAACCACGACCTAGGTTTCGTTGTATTACAACATTTTCAGGTGGGCTATTAGCATAGATCTTTGCTAATATCCCACCTGAAGATGTTGTAATACAACGAAACCTAGGTCGTGGTAAAGAAATTAAAGAAAGTAGAAATAATACTACATCACGTAGTTTCATTTAATTTTGAATAATGAATGTGTACAAAATTAACGCCAAATATATTCAATATTTAATTATTGTAATTATTAGGACCGTTCAGTTAATTAGGGTCAAAAATATTTTGAAATTAATGATGTGCTGTTGATCATTGAGGAGTTATATTCGCACAGAGTGACTCCTTAACGAACCTCCTATACACCCTTAACATATTAGTTCATCTATGAATGCTTCGTCAACAAAAACTATCACGAGCTATGTACTATCATCCACTGTGCAGTAACAGGGTGCATTATCAGATCTAGTTAAATACTTCTAGGACTTAAGTGGAAAACTTTAGTCCTAGAACACTTAAGTACACTTAGGTACATATTATCATTTAAGGATAGGCATAATATTTCTTTTAAATTGTCAATAAATATTAATTTGATTTTCAACACATTAATGCATAGATAACATCGATTTGACTACTCATAACATATAATGAAACAACACAATAGCTATCTTTGTCAATAATTCGGTCGAATGTTATACATAATACCGTACATATAATTAATTTTTGTACTATAATTTCGGATAAGCTTTTCGTAGTTACCCATTGTCGTGCAATGTTAGAACTCAATTTTCACCAGAGAGCGTCTGGAGACCTGCGCCTCGTGACTGCATATACATTTAATATTATATGATCGCATATATATTTAATATTATAGTTATGATTTTTGTACTTAAAACAGTGCTCAATTTCGTAGATTGAAAAATTTTGGGTTATATTAATTTATTTGCCAAGAGTCCCTTTCATGCAACTTTAAATTTATAATCAGTGATCATGGAACATGCAGTTATTTTCCATCTTTTGTACAACAATCTTGTTACAAAATAACGTTGATTATTTTTACTCATAATTATTATTTGATTTCAGATGTACTATACTTATACTTAGATGTATTCTGCAATGTAAATCTAAGTATGAGTACAGTACATCTGAAATCAAAAATTGTTTCAGGCTGGTCGGCTTGAAACAATTTGAAATGAACTGAAGTACCAATGTTGTCTAAATATAATATATCGAGAAGATATTGAGTATGGGTGATGATATTGTATTGAGTTGTAAATTTGATACAATTTGTAAATTTGATACATTGCCTTTTGTATTCATTTGTAATATATACGTAGCGTTGTAGATGTGAGGGTGATTTTTAGATCCAATAATATGTTTTGCTAAAGGAAATGTGTCTGGTTTGTTTTAAGCCAACTAGCAAAATGTTCTTTGTATCTGATAGTAAAGTCTCTTCTTGTTTGATCTGTATATATACTATTGTAATCGTTGCATTTACGTTCATAAATGCCACTCTTTTTACATTTATCTATTTTTTTCTTTTTTATTAATAGGGGTTTTACCCAAGTTATTTTAAATACTATGGGAATATATAGTATTATTGATATGTATATCTTTATTTAGGTGTTGTTCTAGTTGAATTGATATATTACCTACTTATGGGATAGATTTATAATAAATTATATTTTTATTTGGTATTATTCCTTAGATTAGTATTTGCGGTAATTTTTTCTGATACAGTTTTGTGACAATAATTCTGTACTGCGATTTGTTTTACAGTTTTTATTTCTTTCATAAATTCGATTTCCTTAGTGGGATGGTTAAAGCTCTATGTAATGTGAACTAAAAACTAAGAATATTGTGAGTTACTTTAAATTATAGAGTCAGGTTTTTATTTTTTGTTTTTATTAAAATTTTGTTTATTATGGGATTCTAGAGCGAATTTTTTATTAATGTGTAGGGAGTTACGAGAGTTGATAATCAGGCCTTATTTTTGCTGCATGCCTTCTCAGCAGATGAGGATTTTGTCTACGTATCTATAATAATTGAACCAAACGGGGGTTCAACAAACATGCATAAAGTTTAATCTTACTCCAAGTCACGTAAAATCAAGATTAGTGGAAGAATTCGAGCAGCACTGAAAGCAACAGCAAATGCCGTTACCATCTGGCTGAATGGAGACGTTGGTAAAGAAATAATCAAGCGACTCAACATAAACCTCAGCCTAAATGTAATGCATTATACTTTAACATATCTCCTTCATCCTTTAGAATTCGATACATTAGACTACAAAATTAGGAACAATATCAATACCACAATAACAAACAATACGTAAACAATTAAAAAAAATTTAAAAAAACTAAAATTAAAAATCCGGAAACCAAACTTTATACCCAAACAAAGACTTTATTCTAGAACGATAAGCCTCTCAATATCAACACATAACAGTAAAGACATTTTTTTTTAAAGGATTCAAATATAATATTTTTACCGCACCCTTCCGTAAAAACATAAAATCACTATTAGTCGATACCGCGATTGTAATTAGTAAACAAAAGGCTGCTGATAAAATATGTAAAGAATACTTTGAGAAGATATCTTGACACAGAGTAACTTACGAAATAAAATTAATAAAGAAAAACTCACCTTAGCTAAGGCATATAAAGACAACACTATAATAATCCCAGACAAAAGTGACCATAAAAATAAAGTTTACGATTACCTTAAAGCAGAAGACTTCAGAAATCTACAAAAGAACCCCATCACGATATTTGCAAACAACTTACAACAAATAATTAAAACTAGTAATATCACATTTCCTAATGAATTCCCTAAACGAAATATAAGAGAAATGAACTCTACACCCCCCTATTTTGTATAGATAATTTAAAATTCATAAACAAAATATACCTACACGAACTGTAATTCCATATATGAACGCACCCTGTAAAAATATCCATTCACCTTAATAAGACCTTTCAAAATAAAGATACAATTAAAAACCCTCTTGATCACTGCAATAGAATCCAAAATATACACCTAACACTTAATTGTAAATTAATGTCACTCGACGTAGTGAACTTTATTTAATATACCACCAAAAGGGTGCCTAAACGTTGTCTCAAATATCTTAGGAAAGAAACAGTTAAACCCCATTAAATTATCGAAAATTATAGACCTATTTTATTGTGCGTAGACCACAAATATATCTTGTTGAATGCAATTTTATTCAACAAGTTAATGGCCTTACAATGGTATCCCCGCTAAGTCCCATTTCAGCCGAGATATTCATGAATAATCTAGAAACTACCCTCTTAAACAGTAAATTAGCTACCAATGTAGTCACTAGTATAGATACCTGGACGACATCTTCATCTGCTGGAAATGTACACTGCGACAATTAGAACGAAAAAAAGTTAGAAGTTTGTCAATTATGCCAATTCCCTAAACAATAACGTAAAATTCATATTAGAATTTCATAATAAAATAAACTTTCTAGATATGACATTAGAACGCAAAAATAAAAAACATGAATTTAGTATATTTTGAAAAGACACATTTTCTGACTCCATAATTATTAGTCATTCAAAACAACTTAAGTCCCATAAGTTAGCAGTCTTCCATTTGATGACCCATAGGGCTTTACCCGTCACACAAAAGAAATATAATTTACGTATAGAAATAAAAACTATAAAACGAATCGCAGTATCCAAAAAATATAACCCATCGATTGTTACAGAACCGTATCAGAATAAATTACGGAAAATACTAATCCAAGATATACACTCTGTCATACCAAATGTTAATGTAATTTATTATAAATCCACTTCATAAGTAAAACTAGGAACATTCCTCACTAATAATAAAAATTTCAATAATATCATCATCATCATATATATTAATACGCTAAGGTGAAGATGTTACTCTCCCTTTTTAGAAAAAACCTCACAACTAATCCACATAAATTATATATCATTTTATAGATAATTGCTTGCTCTACCGACATCCACAACTAAAAAATTTATTATTGCTATTGTTTTTGCAAATTAATTAATTATTAAAATTATATACACAAAACAGCAATGCTGCCATCTAACGGCTCAACGTCAATATGATTGACGGTTGGTAAAATTTTTGTTTAATTTCAAATCCACTCACGTATAAATAAAGTGGCGCTTTAGCTCAATGCTTTTGATACTTGCGCCTCTATATGTCAATTTTAGTAAAATATTTGTTTGATCTGTCATCTGAGCTTCATAATGGAATAAATAATGCGAAGACTTTGCACGGGTCACACTAGTCTACTAATAATAGTACTTTAAGTAATATGGGTAAAACTCTTATCAATAACAAAGAAAAAATAGACAAATTTAAAAATAGTATCATTTATAAATTTAAATGCAATGATTGCAATAGCGTATATATAAGTCAAACAGGAAGAAATGTTACTACCAGATACCGGATATGTTAGGTTTGTTGGCAAAACAGCAAACCAATCACATCTCATTTGGCAAAATATCTATTTGAAAATAGTCATCACCCTCATGTCAATAATGTTCCCTGTAATGTATATAACAAATAAATACAGAAGGCGATAATCTCAACATCTTGGAAACATTAGAAATAAACAGATATATAAGAGACGCAAACGTTAATATATCTAATGTACAACTCAGTACAATATCATCGCTCATACTCAATATCTCCTTGACATACTACAGTTAGACAACATTTGATGCTTCAGATTACTTTAAATTGTTACAGCCCGGTCACACAACTAACAAGATACTTCAAAAAGAAAACAAAAAAAAATGCGAGACATATATAATTAGTTACATAATCTTATTGCAATCATTAGATGGTAAGAATCATTTAATAAATATTTTACTAAGAATAACATCCATTTAGTTTATTCCATACTCCTGAATACTTTGCTTTATATAACTTGATAGAATAGAATAAGTTTAATTTTTACCCTCATTAAAATACTTGTACACTGTATAAACTATCCACAATTTAATATAAACTATACTGCTATCCTACCATAAACTCACTAATGTGAAAAGTGGGAAAACCCGCTCAAGCCTCAGCTCCGCTGCTGCCTTGTATAATATTTAAATGCTGTTAGAAGTTTCCATGAGTCAATATCTTCATATTGCCAACCTGAAAATGTTGTCACACAACGAAACCTAGGTCGTGATTACGAATTTAAACAATGTATATGTAATGGTATATCTGGTAGTTTCATTTACTTGTTAAAGTTTATAATTAATTATAGACAAAAACAATCAAGTGTGATTGGTAAATTTTATATTTGTCTGCGTAATGACTGTAATTGAATATTCAATAAAATAATTATCTATTCACGATTAAATGAAACTACGTTATGTAGTATTGTTTCTACTTTCTTTAATTTCTTTACCACGACCTAGGTTTCGTTATATTACAATATCTTCAGGTGGGATATTAGCAAAGATCTTTATCTTTGCTAATATATTATAATAATATGAAAACTAATAATATAGAAACAATACTACATCACGTAGTTTCATTTAATTGTGAATAATGAATTTCTACAAAATTAACGGCAAATATATTCAATAATTCTCTATAGTTGTATCGCGGCCGTAATTGAGTAAAATAACCGGCCGGATAATTTATATTTAACATTGATAAATTTTGCATGGATGGAAATTATATATATATATATATATATATATATATGTATATATATATATATATATATATACATATATATATATATATATATATATATATATATATATATATATATATATATATATATATAAAACAAATAAAAATCTAAAAACTTTGAGTGCACTTGACGCTCACGTTCTAAAAATATTTAAGTTTACACTATTTACAATTCTCTCGATGTATTTGCACATATTATTACATTCTTCTAAACTCATTAGTAAATTATTTCTAAAGTTCGTACTAGGGGCTTGAAGGACGGGTTGTTATTTCTCTGTGAATTAGATGAAATAAACATTTCCTGTTCATAAACTTCAAGTCATTTTTTAAATGAGAATGAGCTCGTTGAGTACATTCCTTAAAAAAAATTATCAAACATAACAAGAACTCCACTATAAGAGTTCCTTACACTGTTTAGTATTTTCATTTTGTCTCAGGTACTTACTTATAAGCGTGTAAGAATACGTAGTATCTATAATTATATTATATAAAAACTAGCGTGACCCGTGCGAAGTCTTCGCATTATTTATTCCATTATGAAGCTCAGATGACAGATCAAACAAATATTTTACTAAAATTGACATATAGAGGCGCAAGTATCAAAAGCATTGAGCTAAAGCGCCACTTTATTTATACGTGAGTGGATTTGAAATTAAACAAAAATTTTACCGACCGTCAATCATATTGACGTTGAGCCGTTAGATGGCAGCATTGCTGTTTTGTGTATATAATTTTAATAATTAATTAATTTGCAAAAACAATAGCAATAATAAATTGTTTAGTTGTGGATGCCGGTAGAGCAAGCAATTATCTATAAAATTATATATAATTTATGTGGATTAGTTGTGAGGTTTTTTCTAAAAAGGGAGAGTAACATCTTAACCTTAGCGTATTAATATATATGATGATAATAATTTTGAAGGACGTAACTCTATTGCCTAACATACCTTTCACATGCGTAAAAACAAGCTATAAAAAAGTATCATTCCACATAGAATTAGAAATAATCAATTTCTGAATTCTTCACTTTGCTTGAAATGTTTATGGCAATATAAGGTTATAGGTTTCAGCATACGACGATTTCATCTTAACATCTCAAATGGTTACCGAACAAAACGACTTTGATAAGCAGGCGAATAGACAGACCGACAAAAAAATAATCCTGTAAGAATTCCGTTTTTTTTTTCATTTTCAGGGATTAGAAAACCTAAAAAAAATAATGCAACTTATAAATTTTTAAAAATTTTAATTTTCACTTTATTGACAATTTAAGGGTTTGATTTTTTCCGGACTACTTCCAAACAAGTCGAAGTTATAATTTCCGAGAAATAGTTTACATATATTTTAAAAATTAATATAGAACACACTTTATATCAATTTTATCAGTAAAAATACGAACTAGGACTGACAATGTAAAATTGAAAATAGGATATGTAACTGTTTTTTTACCCACTTACATATAACAGTATCATAAAAAAAATTAAAAATTGCCATGCTGTAAATTTAATATAAGATTAAATTTGAATATTTTTTTAAAGATTTTGCCATTTCCTTACCAACAAACTTGCATTTAATATATATATATATATATATATATATCTTTGGAAAAAAAATGAAGATGAAACATTGCTGACGGGAACTAAAAGCAAAATATATACTTCATTGTATATTTCGCGCTTTATTTTTGAGCATGATTTAATAAGAGGGCGCGCTTCAAGTCTTTAGCGTCAATACCAATTTTTGAGAATTAATACCAGTTTTGCCTAATGCTCTGGAGTATCATACAAATTAACTGATAATTAATATTAAATTTATTTTAAGAATAGACGCATATCTCAATTTTCATTCATATTTTTACAAGTATAATATAGAGCATAATATAATAACATAATTCCATATTTTTGTACAGATACTAGATCTCATTGGATAATTTCTTATATTGGCCAAATTTTAAAAATTCGCTGTCAAAGATATGTTGAGTAAAAAATGTCCAACAAATATTCCTTTTCTATAAAAACACAGTTGTTAGTTTTAAGAAGTATAATACTTTAATATGACTAAAAGGTGAACAATATTTTTATTGGGCTCAGTTATTATTCACTTTTGGGATCAGTTGCCTCAATTTTGAGACCCTTTTACCAATATCATTGATATTCAACTTCGAATGAGCGGGTCTGCTTGGATTTCGCGTTTAGAGATATTTCTTTCTATTAATATTTTTTTTTAATTCTGCTGTTAATTTTTGCAAAATGCCCGTGATTCCAAGAGTAATATTTAAATGAGTATTAAATTAAAATATATTGTTATAATTTGTTTCAAAAAGCCTGGAAATACAAAATATTTTCATAGCTAAATATGGATCATAATTGCCTCAGCCAGCGACGTCAGCGCAATTTATATAAAATGTACTTTGTTTAATACTTAATTGAATGCAGCATGATTTGGGTCTATGATCAAAAGTTTTGTAATTTTAATAAAAATGTTGTAACCAATATTATTTGTATCAGAATAATACGTGAAATCCCGATTTGGAAACAATTGACGTATTCTACGTCACAAAGAGGTAGGGAACTTTTTCATACAATAATGTTAAGCAAAGACCAATAACCATATTTGTGGACAAGTAATAAAAACCTAAATGCACGACAATCAAACCGATGTCAACTTTATCCACTGATGGAAGTTTAATCGATTTTATTAACACAGATAACCTTAGTCAGCAGATTCAGCCTGATAACTTGTTAGAAATTAGCTTTTATTTTTTTTTATTTTTTTCGGTAAAGGGAAAAAAACAAACACAAACTATTTGAATTATTCTATGAACACTAAATACGAAATAAGTTTGTGTTCTAACATTTCCACAAAGAACAAAAAAAAATAAATACATTAATATATATCCAATTAAATACAACAATACATAAATGTGACAATGTTAATGGAAGTAAGTGAAACAATTTTTTTTTTAAATTAGGACATAAAATTAGTATAGAAAATACATGTAATTAACTTATCAATTAAATAAAGCTGCAACTATGGATTACAAGTTATTTATGTGACGCACTCTATTTAACTAATTTGAACAAACAATGATAAAAGTAAAATGATAATAACATTAATGATCCGTCTGCTGAGCATAAATTTCACGAAGCCTTTTCTTTACATCTGATCGAAACTGGGGGCGTGGACTTGCAAGGATGTCAAGTGTCAACATCTCTTTATTGTACAAGTCGCACAACCGTCGTAGCGGTGCTCTGACACCGGCGTTTGTTCGTGCATTATCGACATGAAATAAGAGATGGCTACAAGTTAATTTGGACGTTCGAATCTTTATCTGACTTAGTAGAGATGGGCAGTCATAATTACTTTGACAGATGTTGAACATAATCATCAACTCTAATAATGAACGTCTGTGATAGAGGGCATCACATTTATAATTATTAAGTAATATTTTATATGGTAATTTACCGCCACCTATACGATGCTGAAGAGCGTTCAAAAATTTTTTTTGTATGTTCTCGATACTACCAGAATAAGTGGCATATAGTGGATTCCAGACAACAACAGCGTATTCAAGTTGTGATCTTACAAGGGCATTGTACAAGGTTAAGTATGTTTCAGTATTTTTAAATACTTTGGCTGTTCTTAGTATGAAGCCAAGCATTCTATAGGCCTTAGATATAATCTGCTCAACATGCAAACTAAAATGCAGTTTACTATCAAAAATGACACCAAGGTCACGCATGCTGTCAACTTTTTCGAGTGAATTCCCTCCTATTGCGTATTTAAAATTTATTTGTTTTTTCTTCTTTGTAAAAGAGATTTGTTTGCACTTCGAGTAACTTAAATGCAGTTTGTTCTCTTCACAGTAAACATGAAGTCTATCGAGATCAGCTTGCATATTCGAACAGTCATGTATGTCTTTTACAAGAGTAAATAGCTTTAGATCGTCTGCATACATTAGAAAATTACTATTTCTAAAACAGGTACTTATATCGTTAATAAATATAATAAATAAGAAAGGGCCTAATATAGATCCCTGTGGTACACCTGAAGTCACTTGGATATATGGTGATAAGAACCCATTTACTTTAATTGCTTGCTGCCTATTAGTTAAATATGAAATAAACCATCTAAGCAAGTTGCCCCTGATACCGTTAAATGCTAGTTTTCGCATCAATAATAAGTGATCAACCTTGTCAAATGCTTTCTTGAAATCTGTATATATCACGTCGACTTGCTGTCTGGAATCCAATGACTCGAACAAGTGCTGAGAGTGAAGTAGTAGGTTAGTGGTGGTAGATCTACCACGAACAAAGCCGTGTTGCTCGGGCATAATGTAATTATGTAGTATTGGATATACTCGTCCATGTACTAATCTCTCTAAAACTTTGGGAATTACTGATAAGATTGATATGGGTCTATAGTTAACTATGTTTTGTTTAGATCCATTTTTATGCACAGGTGTTATGTGCGCCTTTTTCCAACATGTAGGAAAAGTCCCATGTTTTACGCATTTATTAAACAAGAGAGTTAAAGGAATGCATATGGTATCTGCAGTATATTTGAGGAAGACTGGTTCAATTATATCTGGTCCTGGGCCTTTGTTCAAGTCTAATGACCTAAGCATTTTTAAAACATCTGCAACCTCAAACGATATGGAAGATAAGCTGACGTTATTTAAATTACTAGTAGGCACGTTTTCAACGGTAAATTTGTTTATGTCTGGATCAGTGGGCTCGAAAGTTGACTGAAAGAACTCTGAGAACATTTGGCAAATTTCATTCGGATTATTACTGGCACTTTCGCCGGATGACATAGTTGATGGATAGCCATTTGTTTCATGTAGTGAAGAGATGTAAGACCAGAATCCTTTGAGATTTTTCTTTATTATTTTCTCTGTGTTTGCAACATATGACTGACAACATTGCTTTGACATACGCTTGAAACAATATCGAAGCTTTGAAAATTCATTATAGGCGGAAATGCTGCCATAAGTTTTCCATTTCAACCATGCTCGTTCTTTGTATTTAGAAAGCCGTTTGAGTTCACGAGTAAACCAGACAGGATACTTCGTGTTACGGGTAGCCTTTTGTGGCACATAGGAGTCAATTAGGTTGAAGATAAGGTCGTAAAATCTGGTCACAGCACATTCCGTTGAGAGTTCCCTTAATTCATTATCAGTCTATTTTACTTATTATTTTACTTATCTCGAGTTACAAAGGACGTGAATAATATTAAGGCAGTCAACATATAGTTTCAAAATTGAATGATTTTTTTCGATAATTTAATTAACACTGGATAAAAAATATCACTGCGCCAAAAATTTCATTTGTTTTTTGTTTTGATAAAAAGTAATATATGACATATAAGAAATAACACAAATTAGTAATATTTAATATATTTGGCGTTAATCTTGTAAAAATTCAATATTCACAATTAAATGAAACTACGTGATGTAGTATTATTTCTACTTACTTTAAGTTCTTTACCACTTAAAGTAAGTAGAAATAATACTACACCTGGGTTTCGTTGTATTACAACATCTTTAGGTGGATTGTTAGTAAAGATCTTTGCTAACAGCCCACCTGAAGATGTTGTAATACAACGAAATCTAGGTCGTGGTAAAGAACTTAAAGAAAGTAAAAATAATACTACATGACGTAGTTTCATCTAATTATGGACAAAATAGTAAAGTAACAAAATTTGCCAGACTTTACTGATTTGTGTCAACGGCAAATTTTTTAAATATTTTCATTATACAATGCCGTTTTACAGTTTGGCAACTTAAATAATAAAAAGGCTTTCTCTCAATGCGTTTAGGATAAACAAAATAATATTTTCTTTGTTCCTTTAAAAGTCCCTCTTCTCTGAATGCGCCTACATCAATTGGAAAGAGTTTTTTTATGATTTTGTATATGGTAAATCAACAGTATCTTGGTAGTTTCTTGGTAATTTTTAGTATACCAGTCTAACTTTTGTGAATGGGAAAGCTATTTATTCCACTAAATCCATAATTCGGAACATTCTTGCATTTAAATAAGTAACACTTCTGATCAACGGAATCCACACCTTCTTTTGCACTATTATGATATAAAATTTAATTCTATTATGTTTAGATAAATGATGTCGAAATATCGATAAATGATGTAATATCTGTCGATTTAATAGTAACTTTTTCAACGCTTGCACTACTCTATTATTTTTTCTGAAATAAAAACTAGGTTTTGAGTTCTAGGTTTTGAGTTATATTCTACACTTTGATTTGATAATTTTGCCGATTCGAATGGGTCCAAAATAAATTCATGTTAGGTAACCACAAATTTTCTTACTACTAATAAAATACTTTGTGAATGTACAGCAATGGAATAATATATGTAAATAACACTGTACCCCTATTACCTATTTAATTTCATTTATTCTAAGATTGAAATCTAATGTAGATTTGATAACTTTATTAACAATATTTTGATTAAATTATAAAAATGTATCTCATTTTTCCTTCCAAAAATTTCTTTCATTTACGTTCTTTAAATTAATAACAATCTAAGGTTTAATAACAATTTTCCTTTGCGTTTGAAACAATTTGACGCGAGAACAATCTATTTGTTTTGGACCAATCATGAAATAATTAGACTACAAGCAATTATCAAATGTTTTTGTGTATAAATATTGAGTAGCTGTTAAAAAATCATATCACTGTTAATATTTTCTAAATTTCTAACTGGCTTTGTTTTCATATCGGCACGTTTGCAAAATGAGTTATTTCAATGAATGAAGTATGGTGCAAATACAGTACGATGAGGTGAGCAATATTCCATAATGGGGTACAAAATGGAATATTACCCATAACTTTGTCTTTTGTATAGCTAGGTGTATTCACAGTCGCAAGATGTTATAGTTATATCATAATTATTCATTATTTATTAATTAATCATTAATCTTTTGTAACAAGTCTTAAGTAGTTAAATTATTTACTAATGGTAGCTAAAAAATTGGTTACTCGTCGTATGACCAAACTATTAACCCACTTATTTAAGATAAAATCCTGCTTGCCTCATTTACGCGAGGAAGGTTCTAATGTTGTATACCTTTTTATTATATGTTTATATACCTATGATACAAGTGACTTGTGTTCAAGTAACTTCAATTAATAAAATAAATAATTTAATAAATATAATACAAAAGAGAACTGAAAAACTTTGGACTTACAAAATATCCTAGAAATGTTTCAGTAATTCATAATATTAGTATGATTGAAGCAACATAATTATATCCACGTATATTTGCTGAAATTTTATCTATATTTCTTTTTAAATTTTTCTCCATTGTTTCCAGATTCATCTTGACAATACTCATAAATTTTGCAAAATTTTATACTAGTAATGGTGCTTTGCTATCTCTTGCACATTTAAAAGCACTAATCATATAAAGCTATGGCTTAAGAGGAATCGCATTAAGAGGAATCGCTAATTGTTATAAGATTATGCATATAAGATTATGTTATAATGTATTTATGTTATAAGATTATCGTATAAGATTTACGCAACCTATTCAACGTTGCGTTTCTATTTACAATAAAGGATGAATATTTTGCTTTATCTAGTTTGCTAAGGAGTATTTTTGAACCTTGGCTGGTTAAAAAACCGTTATAAAAAAAAGAAATTCTTATGCAAATTTAATTCATTGTTTATTTTTTAAACTCGTTAACAGACATAAAAGTGTCACATGTCCATATTATACCATATTTCCTAAGTAGTTTAAACTATACCACACTTTACCGAAAGAAATGAACTGTCATGGTTAAAGTGAGAGAAATAAAAAACCAATGTTATTTAAATTAACTTTGTCGTATATAATGGCTTGACAATTAACAGTTTACCGGTATCATTTACAAATTGAAATGATTTATTTACTGGTAATAAACAAATCTTGTTATAATCATTATCTATTATTTACTTAACGTATACAAAAACGCCTCATAAACTTCAGGAGATGACATCATGTTTGAAAGAATACTCAAAATTGCTGTTACGTTAAATTTGTGCCGATTAGTTTTATTTAGTTCACTATTTTGGAATATCTCAGGTAAACATTCTACTGGAAATAGTAAACTCATAAAATTCAATAAAATGAAGTTTATACTGTCAAAACGAATAGAATTTAGTCTAACATCTTTGTAATTCTAATGTTACTTCATAGTTTTAATTCTTTTAAACTAATAACATAATACTTCTGTTTTCTTACCCTTAAAACTAGATGTCGGTACATGTAAATTAAATTTTTATAAAACGACTAGTTATGATTTTAATGCAGGTTTTGATCTGCAATAAATCTTTTTAGACGCGTTCCCCAAACCTTTCTAAACAATTTTGGGATTAATAAAATGACATTATCAATTCCTTTAACAATTTGAAGGTCGATGGCTTTTAACCTCAAATGAATTATTAAATACGGGATACTGAATTATTTATGTTCGATATGTATTATAACCGAATTAATTTCTATGGTCAAAAATGCCTATTTGCTTAATTATTTTAGGAGTTTAAATACAAGTAGATTTTATAAATTGATTGTGGTTTTTAATAAAATTACAATTATACTTAATATAAATTAGTAACCAAAAAATGTTTTTTAAAACATTCTTCGTCATTTTTTGTTTGTTGCGACTCGTTTTGTTATAAAAATTAAGTAATTTTAGAGATATCTAACTTAATTTATTATAAAAAAAATTGGATTAAAAAGACTTTAGTAATATAAATAATATCGATATACAATAATATATTATTTTGATCTTTAGAGAGAACGCTAAAGTCACATTTGTTTTTTTATTATTACAATAGGTTTACTAAGTTGAGATGGTTACTAAAAATTAATACCATATTCAAAATAATAAATTTAATAGAAACATTATGTAGATTTTTTTGTTTATTAATCTCTGACCATTTGAATCAAAAACCTCGATTTGTTTGAATCTCAAAATAAATTGGAAACAATAATGATCGCTGAATACTTTT
The DNA here is from genome assembly GCA_039881145.1 of Druceiella hillmani. Lineage (NCBI taxonomy): Eukaryota > Metazoa > Arthropoda > Insecta > Lepidoptera > Hepialidae > Druceiella > Druceiella hillmani. The sequence continues at coordinate 4,172,178 of JAYKKI010000103.1, forward strand.
CTGGATGAAGCTATAAATATTTATTTGTCTAGCTGACGAAGAGATAAAGAAGTTAAATTACCATGGAATTCTTTTGAAATATGAAGAAAATGTAAAGGTGTCTTCAAAAGGTGTTATTATATTAAATGCTTGTAGCCTACAATTAAAAATTCTTGATTGTTTTCTTATGGTTCCTTGCTTCAAAAGTTCCAAACGGAACTCTACTTATTCCCATGAAAATATGAAACTTAATGTAATGATAACTTAATGTAATGTAATGATTAATACGCGTTATCATACACACAAATCAATTGTAAACCGTCAAAATTTGTTTTGTATAAATTTTATTTTTTTATGTAACATGAACAGGAGGGATAGGACATGTCAGGTTTGTTTGTCTTCCTTTCATCCTTAAATAATCAAATCAATACACTTGAGTCACACGACATTCTCTGTATGGATAATCTGTATTATAGGTTGAATTATGAGTTGTATGTAATTAATCCAATTAATATAATCAAAGTAAAATATTGCCTAATTACATATCTGTTTGCCTTTCTTTCACGCATGAATATTTAAGGATTTCAATTAAATCATACATATTTATAATAAACAATAACAGATAGGCTGCATATAATTATGCTGTCATTTAGAGACGTCGAAATGTGAACGCAAATCCAAAAAAAATATTCAGAAACCTGAATATATTATCAAAAGTATAAAAACAATTCACGATAATATTTAATATTGGCGTTAACAGTAAAAAAAGTTTTTTAATACGAAGACTTACGAATTCTATGTAAATAAGTTTCTATGAAAAATAACTTTTATTTTCTGAATACTACACTAGTTAAACATAAATGTACATACATATATATATATATATATATATATATATATATATATATATATATATATATATATATATATATATATATTAATTGGATAATATTTTCAACACTTAGGGCTGAGATACTTCTATATCCACCCTTTTTCTACTCAAATACTTATCTGATGCCTAATCAAATCATAATAGAATCGTTTAAAGGAAATGTTTTACTCTATCAGAAATACGTAGCCTCTTAAGTCTCAGAAATCAGGAAGATAGATAAAATCAATTATTCGACCCAATAGTCGTAACGTTTAGTGATACTCGAATAACTATTGTCGGGTGCTACTAAAGTAGAAGCGAGTAAGATTGCTTTATCTGGCGATTAAATTGCCCTTACATAGTCCGTCGTTATCTTTCGAATGTCCTGGCTCCATGAGTATTCTGATAATTGCTTTATCTGGTAGTTATTCTGTAATCCACCTTTATCTCTCAAATGCTGCTGTAAATTAGTAATAAAATACACGAGAATGCTTGCTTAACTTCTTCATCCCTAGAAATAGAATCGAACCATCTCGGTTATTAGTGTCCTCATTACCACGTCCATCCACCTTGGTTTAATTCTGTGTGGATATTACAATATAATTGTAGGCAAACTTGGTCTAATAGTTATAATTTGTTGATGGTTCTATTCTGTCGTATTATTTCTGGTTTCATTTATTAAACTTTTCATTTCAATAAGCCATAAATTTTTCAATTTGATATGAAGTGTAAGGTGTAGTGTTTTGGTAGTTGTTTATTATCCGTAATAAATTCTTTATATTATTCCTAATGTCTTATCCAAGATCTTAGTCTGACGACCAATAGCAGTCATGACTAGGTGCGGTCTATTGATTCGTTTAGAATATATTTGATCAACAAAGGAAGTCTTGATTGTTTCTTTCTAAATGAGAATAATTACCAGTTGTTTTTCTGTGTTTGTTGGATTCTTCCTTATTTCAATTTGAGTGCGATACAGTTTTATGTAACTTCAGGTTCAATGAATTAAATAATGAAATTTTCAGCTTAGCACTTTCTTCCCTTTTCCATGTTTTGACATAACCAGACCTTTTTGGTGACCTCATGCCTAGCTGGTGGTATTTGAATTTGAGTATCATAGCCAGGTTTTTTCATCAAGTATAGAATATAAGTATAATAAATCTTATTTAATCGAAATAAAAAGTAATTTTAATGATAAGGGCTACGATTATATAAGTACTGTAGGCTTTCATACTTCTAGGTAATTCTACGCTAAGTTCTCTATAACCGGTTCCCATATTAATTTTATAGTCTCTCTCTTGAAATAAGTTTTTCGATGTGATTATACACGGAATTGTGCAAGTGTGACTGCGTTTTCTATAAATGGTTTTGTATTAAGTATCATTGGTAAGCTTTTGCCCATTTAGATACAAATATTAAAAAATCGATCTGCTATTCCAGAACATCCTATTCTTCTCCTTATTCTAAAAATTTATCTTTATTCTGTAGTACTATTTTATGTCCCTCATAATATCTTTTTACTAATGCAATAATTTGTTTTAGTTGAACTATACAATTAGTTTACTTTTGTGTATGTTTTTTTTTCAAAATTACCTACGTTCAAGGGAACGTAAGTAATTTTGAATTTTAAGTAATTTATAGTAGGTAATTTATTCTCTATTTCTGTCTTTACCGTAGTGCGGAGGAAATAAAAATTAAGCTTTTGTTTTAATTGTCGCGATATAATATTCTATTTATTCTCTATATATTTTGTGTCTATCACAGAATCTATTGTTTTCAAATATGTTTGCGGTCAAGTAAACGACGTTTTTCTGTGAGTGTGCCCCTAAATGGGATGCATGTATATTTGGAACCCCACGTACCTATTTATTGAAACACTCTTGGTTATTGGGGAAAAGAAATATGATTTAAATCACTTAGCTATTAAATTTTGATTATGGCCGTTTCTAGGAATATGATGACTACGAACGTACTATACTGTAACAGTGGATTGTCGATGGTAAAGTTAATAGTGAACCCTTATCGACAATTCTTTATTCATTATTATATATATATATATATATACATATATGTTTATTATTATAGTTCTATTATTCGCGCTAAAGGACCATATGCCTATATCCTAATAATATTTAGAATGTAAGGATATGGTCCTCTAAATACTGGATTACCCTATTTATTTATATTTTATAGTCCGGATTTTTTGCATAAATATTGCGTATCGTAATTAATTTCTCATTGTGTTCTTTCAACTAAAAAATATTAATTTTTGTTTTTGTTTTGATAAGTCCATATTTAGTTTTGGAAAGTAAAACATAAAATTTTTGAAAACTTTACCATAAACTCGGGGAGTATGCTTTGACTTTGATATGATAAGGCCTTAGTTTATAATTCTAGTTCTTCTTTGTATTGGTTTCACACATCTTTTTCATGGAAATCGTTTTTTTTTCAACTCATCACTTGCCAAATTCGCTAGATAGGGGCAAGTTTAGAGTATTTATTCCTAAAAATTATACTTTAATTTAAAACTGTGAAAAGAAGTAGTAAAATTTTAATTTCCTATTCTTTATTTTGATAAACTAACAATTTTGACAGAAGCAATACCAAACGAGAAATAAAAAATATGTATTAAAAAAAAATATATTTTGATTTCTCACATATTTTATTAGCATTATTTTGTGACCATCAGTCATTCCACGCTAAAACACGCTCGTTAATGATAATTTCGAACGTTCTACATTTTGCGATTCGAAAAAATTCCCTACCTTATTTACATTGCCGATGTGATTATTTAGCTAATTAAAAAAAATTATCATTATATTAATACGCTAAGGTTAAGATGTTACACTCCCTTTTTAGAAAAAACCTCACAACTAATCCACATAAATTATATATCATTTTATAGATAATTGCTTGCTCTACCGGCATCCACACCTAAAAAATTTATTATTGCTATTGTTTTTGCAAATTAATTAATTATTAAAATTATATACACAAAACAGCAATGCTGCCATCTAACGGCTCAACGTCAATATGATTGACGGTCGGTAAAATTTTTGTTTAATTTCGAATCCACTCACGTATAAATAAAGCGGCGCTTTAGCTCAATGCTTTTGATACTTGCGCCTGTATATGTCAATTTTAGTAAAATATTTGTTTGATCTGTCATCTGAGCTTCATAATGGAATAAATAATGCGAAGACTTCGCACGGGTCACGCTAGTTTAATTGAATTAGTGGACTTATATGTTAACTAATTATTCCTATTTATTTTAGATGTGCCAACGAATTGAATGTTTTAAAAATGATATGCAAAGTTGGCAAAATTAAAAGTTACATATTCTTTATTACATTGTATGTATTTTGCATAAATGCGTAAATATATATATATATATATATATATATATATATATATATATATATATATATATGTATGTATGTATAGAATATAATTTTAAGTTTCTTTTAAGTTTAATTTTTTTTAAGTTTTTCTGCCTTAGTCATTCTAGCGTTATATTGATAATCCAATTAATCATCACTAAGTCTCCTTATCATTAGTTGCGAATTTATTCCATTTATTTATCGCGTTTTATTTATTCGTTCCAGTAATTTAAACCAAACTTATTGCACAACAAACAAAAAACAAAAAACTTATTGCTTCGCTACGACGTGAATGAAGAACAAAGAATGCACTTTTGCATTTAATATATTAGCATTATAATATTAGTTAAAATGACATGTTTTGAAACGAAAAGTAACTTATGCCATTTTCAAACCCATCAACTATCTTTGTACAAAGGGCTTCGGCCGATATGGAAAAAGGGACAAACAAACAGACCATCACATTTATAATATTAATTAGGGTTGTAAAATTAGTTAGAAAGAGATTTACCCTGTTGTCGGATTGAACAAAAGTATTCCGTGATTCCGTTGTGACGTGAAAGAAGAACAAATAAACGCATTTTGTATTTTCCATATTACGGGTAGAACTCTAAATTGGGGATCAAACTAAATTATTTTGTTGCTCGTTTATATTGCAAATATAACTATTCAAGAAATCACGTCGACCTGATGCTCTGTTGCAATATTGTTTTTTAAATAACTTTGGGTACGTATTAAATTTTAAGCAAGAATTTTCTCATGATTAAACGTATGTCATTTTCCGAACCCCAGCTATCTTTGTGCAAAAAGTCACATCAATTCCTTGATCCGTTGCAAGATAAACGAAGAACAAACTAATATACTTTTTCATTACATTAGTTAGTTGCAGAATTGATCTGTCTGTACATTAGAATTTTTTACTAAAGCTGGTAAGAAAATTTATTTTTAGTAGCTTTGTTTTACTTGCAGTATATTATATTAAAAAATACATGATGTTTTCAACTTCACGAACGAACAAGAATTGTAGGTTCTTCATTGTAGGTTTTATTATTTAATGCTAATTACTAAAGTCCAATAATATTTTCTAACATTCGACATGTGAGACCGTATTATTTTAAAGATAGCTGAGAGGTAGCTCTAAGGCAGTATTCCCAAATAAAATTTAAAAATGCCGTATATTTTGCCCCTACTATTCCGGTTCTTTGAGATAGTTTGTCACGATTCATTAAAGGGATATACTTGTATTCAACAACACTTAGTTTATAATAAATAGGCTTCCACTAAAATTACCGGACTTTTAATTGTCTTATTTATCATGGCTACTCAATTCAATTATTTATGCCAAATTGATTCTGAGTTGTTTACTTCTAGATAACACGAGTTTCGGATAGGACGGAGGCAGTGAGGCATCAGAAACTTTAGAAAATTTCAGAGGATCCATTGTTTTAATTAAATTTCTAATTATTTACATATAAATATTATATTTTGTGGTTATATTTTCAGGCCTTTTTTTTCAATTTACATGCAGAAACCAGTTAAACAAACTAAAGTTGTTGTGAAAAGGAAAAATAATAGTAGATATTAATTAGTACTCGCGAGTTTTTGCTACCATCATAAAGCCGCATGTAGAAAATAAAGTCATTGTACACAACCATTCTAGTTATTTGGCCTGGTCAATGGATGAGATCTTAATTAATACTGCAATAATACTAATATTTGTTATTGTTGTATCTACGTAATTCTAATAACATAAATTAATGAAACTGGTTCCCAAACAAATATTGAATACATATTTTCATTTTAATTATAATGTAAGCGATCAAGATAATGCGAATAAGTTAGAAATTTATTGTAGACCACAAAGGGCATCGCTACGTGTGTTTTAGTAATTTAAGGACTAGTACATATTCTTTTTAAACCAACACGAGTTTGTAAATAGTTCCTTTCGTACATACTTTTGATAAAATTCTTGCCGATGTGTAGTTCTAATGGATTCTGTTAATTCGCATACCGTAATATTAACTGAAGTGTGAATTCTGTAACCGAACATATAGTAACGAACTTGGCGCTATGACTTATTCCAGTAGGTTTTCCAGTATGAGATGTTTTTTGTTTCCTATCTATATCCTTTGACGTTATGCATATTATTTCATAGTCTATCTGTTTATTGTGGTTGTTTATATGTTTTTTTTTATACCGTCAATTCATTTACAATTTAGTCATAACATTGCCATTGCTTACCTGTCTCGTTAATCTTTGTTGGATTTCTTTGTTGGTTTAGCCTGGTTAAATCTTTGTTGGTTTCCTAATTCTAATATATTTTTATGATTTGTTTTTCATCTACTTTAACTTATAAAGAGCCTATGCTGTTATGAAAAAGTTTAATCTTAGCACGTCCGTATTCTCGTTTGTTTGCTAATCTCATATAATTTGTATTTTTATCCTACTAATCTAAGCATGTAACGCTGTATGTTGAATTTTAGGCTTAGGATGAAATAAACTGTAAATAGCCGTGATTTTTGTAAATTTATGAAATGCTACCCATATAAATAACGTATAAAATGTTTTATAGCTCAAAAGATTGCAACTAATTTCTTCTCTACTTACAATAGTCGAATCTCTGTACTGAATATTTTAAGTCAGTCACAGTCACGGTAATTTGATTGAGAACAGCCAAGCTTTTGAGTCATTTAGAACATTCGCAAAAAACGTTTTTAATGAAATAAATATACTTAACAGCGCATTGCGAAAGAAGAATATTGAACCTGGGTAAAAATGTTTGGTGATAGTAACGTTACTCTATTAGGGGATGTTCCAACTTTTGTATGAAGGAGATATTACGGATCCCTCAAGAAGTGTTGAGACAAAACAGGTGGTTATGGCGTGAATAATATGCTATTAAATCTGGAAATTATTTGATTTCCTTTAGGGGTAAGCAAGAAAAAACTATCATTATTTTTTTGTTATTACATAAAACTTATTAGCGTTTGTCCGATTATTAGCGTAAGTCTACTTTCCTTCGAAGCATTCATTACTCATTTCGATTTATATAGTTGAGTTATGAATTTATGCTATATGAATCTATCGTATATATGTTTATAATAATATGTTCCTGCGTTGTTAATATCATAATGTGTCCTGGTGTTGAGTCAACTATAAGGTCGTGGATGTACAAAATCCACGCAATATCATAAAATCGTGTCCCAAAGTCGTTGCAACATGGGGGAGCGTTCTTAAGCCCCATTGGTCTCCTTCAGAATTCAATTAAGATTATTACTAGCGTGACCCGTGCAAAGTCTTCGCATTATAAATTATTCAACTCAATTTAATAAATCAAAATTGATTGCAGGTATTCAATTCATTTCTAATTTTTCACACTGCTTATTACGTTTTTATTCCATTATGAAGCTCAGATGACAGATCAAACAAATATTTTACTAAAATTGACATATCAAAAGCATTGAGCTAAAGCGCCACTTTATTTATACGTGAGTGGATTTGAAATTAAACAAAAATTTTACCGACCGTCAATCATATTGACGTTGAGCCGTTAGATGGCAGCATTGCTGTTTTGTGTATATAATTTTAATCATTAATTAATTTGCAAAAACAATAGCAATAATAAATTTTTTAGTTGTGGATGCCGGTAGAGCAAGCAATTATCTATAAAATGATATATAATTTATGTGGATTAGTTGTGAGGTTTTTTCTAAAAAGGGAGAGTAACATCTTAACCTTAGCGTATTAATATATATGATAATGATGATGATATGATGATTATCATCTGTCCGTAGAAAATGCAGTTTTCTTTCTATTAGATCTGTTTATCTTGACTGGATAGTCGGAAGCTAGGCCCGAGAATATTAGGTACTGAGCGGGTCGTAGTTAGTTTAAAATTTCCGGAATGCTGGGTAATGTCTCTTTCTCTTCTACGATATCATCATTTAAACTTCCGAAGCCTACAACTAGGCGCCGTTTCATTTTCTCGAAGTATATGTCTTTTTGGGCGTAATGTAAATGTCAAGGCAAAGTGCTATCTTTAAATATGTACCCTTTTTCATAGGCCATCTATTTTATTCTAAATTTCCCAGTTTAGGCAAAAGGATAGTCAATAGTTTCAGATGAAAATGAGGGTATCGTCTGTAACGCAAAGTGTGTGCTTAAAGGCGAGGTGTACATAAAGAATGGGCTGCAGAGTTTTCATACACAAAATATACCTACATATGAAACATAGTTTTTCAATTTCTCTTTTCATCGTCTGTCATATGATTTGTCCTTAATGAATATTTTTAGTCCTTGGGCTCGTTGGGTAAGCCCATTTGCGTTCCATATTGTAATTCGTAGGAACTGGTTATTCATTTTTAGTTTTTTTTTTACTTTTTGGTTGGTGGCCTTTAGATTTCCTCCATTTTTTTCACTCTTTTGGCTGACTAGCTAATACTTAGTTTAATTTCAGCCTAAAATTAAGAGAAAAATCTCATCACGTCAGCGATGGTAGGCTCGTTAGATGCTGCTTATTTCGTATTATCATTACTTGAATTAATAGTAATTTTTACGGTTTGAGCGTAAGACATTTTTATATAGATAGATCATCTTTTTCAGACAATTTTATGTTGTCGGTTTGCATTCTTCAAACAGCATTAATTTTCTTTGGTTGTAGAGCTTACAATTTCTTTTGATAGGCTGAACAACCTTTGTAGTTTGCCGGATGCCCTCTTTCGTTATATAACGCACATATTGCCACATTGTTGTATTATTTTTGCACTGTGTAGTGTGATGATAGTCAGCACATTTTACGCACTTTGGTTGTCTATTACAAACATTCTTGGTATGTCCCAGTTGGTGGCAATTTGTGCATTGTGGAATACATTTTACCTTTCTATGTGATTCAATGGTCACTTTGCAATGCAGCAAGCTATTGGTTTCAAATACAGAATTATTGTTTTCTTTTTGTCTGATATCAACATATAATAATAGAAAATGTTTGTATCTTTTTTCTTCGCCATCGTTGTCTTTTTCTGAATATTTTAGAAATTAAGATCATCATATCCTACTTTATTAAATGCAAATTTTATATCACTGAAATCAGTTGATATCGGCAATCCTTTTATGACAAATCTGTACAATCTGTCACTTTTCAATTGAAAAGTGTGGAATTGCAATTTGTAAAAGGAACTGTTTCGTCTATCTCCTTCCTTTATTTTGGTTTGGAGATAATGTTTAATTATTCTATAATCGTTTTCGTTTTGACAAGTAATTTTGATTTGGTTATTCGATATAACTTTGTATCGTATTGAATTTTTAAATAAATTTAAAACCATCGTGCCCGAGTCTATTAAAATCTCCAACATTGCTCATATTAATTGGTGGAGGCAATGGGATTTTTGTTTCTTTTATTTTCTTGTTCAGTTTGGTTGAATTATTATTAACAAAATAATAACAAAATATGCTTTTTTGATGATTTCTCTGGTAATACATTTTCTTCATGATACCGTTTTTTCTTATTGTTTTTCTTGCTTTGAACTTCAATGAATTATTTTTCCAATTCTTCTTAATACGTGCAATATTCGAGTGCTTTGGATAAACAATCACTTATATTGGGCATAGTTGATTGTGGAGATGGTCCAGTTTTAATATGCGTTTCAAGTGCATTAACTTTCTGCTGTAACTCATTTATTGTTACGTGTTGTTGTCGACACAAAGCCAAGTATTGTTGTTATGTCGGCCACTACTTGTTCATGTGAAGTCATGTTATTCATGCCGATATAATTTCATAATTATGGAAAAAAATAAGTGCGTTTCCTGGTCTCGAGCCCGATGTGCTTCTGTCGCGGGTTTGTGCGTTGCACGCTGCGCCACAAGTGCGGTGTGCGAGGTTGCAAATGGCGGCTAGTCGAGCGTTGCACGAATATAAATAAACAAAAGCGATGTTTGTAAATAAACTAATTATTGACTTCACATTTAGTTATAATTATGCACCATTTGCATTTTAATAATTTTATATAACTTTAATAATCACATTATGTCCATTTTTCAACTAATAATATTAGTTTGTCGCAAGTATATATTAAATTTAATAGAAGCTAATTAAATCACGTCCGTATCTGTTGACGAAAGCAATAACAAACAATTCTTTAAATATGTTAATTAATGAATATTTTTAGAAACAAAAAAAATACATAATTACTATTGCAGGTTTTCTGTCTCCATATATATACTCGTATATTATTCATTTCGTTTTTATCTTTATTTACATATCTGTGTCTAATTTAAGGCCGAAATTTCTCACAATATTTAGATTAAATGCGTCTTGTTTATATCAGTCTCAAGATTAGTGATTTGGTGTCGGTCTTACGCCTCGAAATACGCAGCCCGTAAATATCAATTGACTTCCTCCAGTTGTGTTGTTCTATATCTAGAACAGGTTTAATCAGTTTAGTCCATAATTAATTTACTCTATAATTTAGACAGTTGCACTTACAGTGTCTATGTCCGTAATTAGTTTTAGTTACCGGTTAACGTTTTCTGCGACTGAATGAGATCTCTCGTATAATCCTTGCTAATGAGCATTATATAGTTGTGATTTGTATTGGTTTTTATGTAGTCTGCAGTGGTTTTAAGAAACAGTTGTCGACAGTCAAAAATCATGGAGGTATGTATCAAGAGTATAGAGGCTCACATGTCACAAAGCAGCTAGGTGCGAATCTATAACGAGGGTATCAAAGATATTTTATACGGAAACCTAACTAACCGCTAAAATCTGCGAAGGGGAGAGACTAAATATGAAGTCGTGTAAAGAAATTCATAATATCAGCATTTAAGCAAGAGAGTATCCGGTTGTTTAAGAAAGAAGTCAATACACTTATTTGTGCTACTCCAATTATTGTCTCCTTTTTGTTTTAATACCGTACTTTTTTTTAAACATTATCCCAAAAATAAATCGAATACATACTTGATATGAAGATTTCTTATATAGAGGATATCATAAACAAAAGCGGTCGCGCATTTTCTGAAATGCTTATGTATTGGTCCGATTAGAAGTTTATGTGAGAATTACTAAAACGATCACTAATTTTCATATAAAAATATATTTTGTTCAAAAATCAAAAAGAAGTCCAAAACTTTACATGAAATTTATTTCTATGCGGCCTTAAACTGCATAGATTCCATTTGGTTTAAAGATATAACTTACTGTCGGAATATTTCTATGGACTACTTCTTACATTTCTGATGAACAAATTTAAGTATTATTAAATAATTAACAATTTCAAATATTTTCATAGAAATATAGTGCATTTCGTACAAATTCGGCCGGTTTAAATGTGTCAAAAAGGGACCGAAGCTTATTTTATTGATATTTTTGAAAAACAAAAACATTGGGTAGCATATTATGCGGAACATAAGCGCGGACTTTGTGCATTAGAATTATCAACGTTCCTTTATTCGATTATTTTATTTTATACTGAAGTTACGTAAAATAAGGACGTGTTACGTGCGTTATGTCGCTCAAAGTGATAAAGAGCGGAGTGGACGGCCTGTACAATGACTTGCAAAGCATTGGCAATATAAAAATAGACTACTTAAAAAAAAATTCAATTTCAATTAAACTAGGAATTCAAGGTAAATACGCATTTATTCATAATAAAAACTAAATAATCTTTGGTTGTAAACTACTTTCCCCTTGTTATTCAATTTGAGTTTCTAAAGTAATTAATTGATGAAGGTTATTCATTACTATGTCCTCATGATCTTGGACTTCATTTCCATCGATATTGTTTATATAGTTATACAATTGACATATTGCTTTTACGGTGAAACACGCATGTGCAATGTTCATACACAAATTAAACGGTTGTTAAAATTTATCTTTGTATGATTCCAATAACGCACCAGCAAATGTCGAAACAAGTTTCATCTTAAAGGATTTATCATCACTTAAATGGTATTGGTAGAGATATGTAAACCTACAAGTTGATTCTGACTTCTGCCACCGCTCCATGTAGCAATAAATCTTTTTCAGTCGTTTGCAAGTGCTCGATACCTTGCGGAAAAATAATATTAATAATTTAACCACCTCGATCCAGAATTTGATGGAGACACTATATCACAATTTCGTCCATTTTTAATTCTAATACACTTTGGAATTTCCATAAAAACCCTAATGTCAACAATTTTTTGCCGTTACACTTTTGTTGATTATGCCGTATGTACACTAACGTACCTCGCCAAACATCATACGTTGCAAGTTTCATAAACAATGTTTTCTATCGTCGCATTATGAAAACAATAACTAAAACGATCCACATTATTTTTACACTTACACCGCAATAAAGAAAATTACGTAATATTAAATGATATGCCCTAAACGCAAGTTTAACGATATTTTTCTCGATCTTTAACTCAGAAGGTTTTTTCTATCTATATTATTTAACTTGTCGTGTTAATTTAAATGTTTTCTTTAACACTCAGCTGTTGTTCCATACATACAATATTATTTCACGTACAATATATGTACACACAATATACAATATTATTTCACATACAATATGTGTACACACAATATACAATATTATTACACATACAATATATGTACACACAATATACAATATTCTTTCACATACAATATATGTACACACAATATACAATATTATTTCACATACAATATATGTACACACAATATATGTATTTTAACACTCGTAATGGACCCTAATATGCCAAATATGTTTTACTATAATTATGCTTATTATGAACCGATCACCGCCCCCGGGTTTCGCCCACATACAGTACCTAGACACAATGAGTCATTCTAAATTTTGATATTTTTCGTACAATATTGTGAAATCTAAGTTAATTAAAAACTAGCCTTGAAAAAAATTCAAAAATTGATTGAAAAATAAGCCAGTTGTAGCCTTCTAAATTTGAAGATACGGATAGAGTTGGGTATATCACTATCTCTTTTCCTCTCGTAGAATATAATGTGCAATCTTAAAAATGACCTCACAACAATCTCTAAAGGTTAAATTTAAACTTTTATAACTCGGTAAATTTTTCAGATTATTAAAAAAAATGTTCACTCTTTATCAGCTGGAACCTTGAAATTATAATTAATGAAATAAAAAAAAATTAGTCACATACCCCATTGTGAAGGCTCCGTAACGGTGCTTTTGTCGCAGTGGTTCCATAACAATTATCCGGTATTACATGACTCTAATAAAAAATAATTTTTTTAACGTAAAATGTCATAAATTTTACAAGTATTTATAATAATTTTTATTTTTACTTCAAAGTCGTCATTAGCTTACGAACATATTCAAATATGCTACCGTTTTTGCCAATAAAGTTGTCAATTATATTTAATACAAAATATAAACAATTCGCCGATATTACAAAAATCTTTATCATATTACCTTTAAAGAGAATATAGTTGTAATAATCTCTCCATTTTCGGAACTTAATTTTTTTTAATACCATGAGTAGGATTATGTTCATTCAATAAGTCAAATTTTCAAATTGCGTCTTCTCTAACACGTCTATTATAACCCACTCCATGGTTATTTAGAAAACACAACATGTCTTTCAAAATTATTAATACACACTAAATCTCTCTTCAAATGCCATACACCATTGAAAATCGGCAAATACCCGTTAACGCTCAAAACAAGTACTCCGCTAGATGCAAACCAAATGATGCATACAAAGTGCCTACATCTATTTTAACCTACTAAGCATACGTTGAGACTAGGCTAGAGCAGTGGTGCTGCAAAAGCGGGGCGCAAGTCGACTTGGAGCAACTGTATAAATTGTCCAATGAGGACCTTGATTTAAAATATTTTAATTATATTTAAAAATTGTCACTACCAACAAAATATTTCCTCGCTTTCCGTACTCACTGTATAGGAACCGGGAAAGAAAATATTTATTTGGTTTCTGTGCAAAAATTAATGGAACATTAAAAAAAATTCTGGGCCTTAAATATCCTAACTAATAAAATAAAAATGAAAGTGAATTTACTTATTTATTCCATTTTCACCCCTCAACTACTCAATCAACCTCCTTGAAATTTAATACATATCTAGCCTACGTCATGAGAATAACAAACAGAATAATCGTTTTTGAGGTAAGTAGCAGATCACCTCAATATGTTAGGCTAAGACTACAAACAACAGACTGGTCACAGTTTTTTAAAGTCGTTTCTTCGAGAGTGCGTCAACTTTTTTAATTTACCAAATGAAAATCTGTACAGATGAAACTGAGAAAGACAATTGTGCTTAGTTCTTAAAATTAAAATTAATTTTAATTTAATGACAATTATTATTGTTTAACTATTGGTGGCAAGTTAATTTAAGACTAAACATATTATTTCAGTTTATTTAGAAATAATTATAATATTAATTTGTAAGCGTGATTTTAATAAGAGATTAGTCGCGCCTTATCTTCGTACTATAGGACTTCGCTATTAAATTATTAAAAGCTTAATTTAACATTGGGTATATATAAGAGGTGCCATGTACAGGTTTGTATACTAATGCTCGCTTTCGCTTCGTACTATAGATAGGCGACTATTAAAGCTGATTGTTAAATTCAGTATTACGAGGGGGTGCTAATTATTATTAGTAAGCAGTTGTTGAGAATACCAAAATTGCCTTAATGTTGAGAATAGCTTATGTGACTATTAAGCGGCAACGACATTATATAGTTTGCTTTGAAAGCATACTCTCCGAATATTTTGTACCGTATTTAATATTTCTTAATTATTTTTCCCTTAATATTATTAGTTATCTAATTTTTTTAATTCTACTCTTTAATTATCTTTTCCGAGTTTGCGTATTCCCTCTATACGTTTTTATAACCTTTGATTACCCTGTATGGCTATGGAGAACTGCCTGTCATTTTACTATAAAATTACTGACACTTCTGAGGCTGTATTTAGGATATTTGGATTTAGGTTTCGCTTTCCTGAGAGTTTTATGGTATCAGATACATAAAAGCTATTGTTTAACCTTCTTCTTTTTAGAAAATTTAAAATTAGCTCAGTTATTTGCTTTACATACGATGTAACTTAATATTGAAAATACAAAAATTATGCATCCAATATCTCCAAAACAAAATTCAAAAATGTATTCTCATGTTTTTCAGGTTTGTAATTAAGAACACAGTCACATATAAACCTCTTTGCAGCTGAGGTCAATGTTTTATATGCATTATTCGAAAACTTAATTTGTGTATATTGTGAGCATAAGTGCGAAGTGATTTTTTCCATGCTCTCAATCGAGTAAAGTAATATCATTAACTATATTTCCTCGTCAAAATTACTACTATTATTAAAAATATAATATCGTAATATTCTACTATACTCTCGTAATGTACCTTCATGATATCTTTATGACATCTGTTTATTATAATATTACAATTTCTATGGTTTAACACCTAACATATTTTATTTCGATATCTAAAGCATGTACACGCAAACCTCAAGGAACACCTTGAGGTTTGCGTGTACAGTGAGCATAAATGCAAAGTTGAAGTGAATTTTTTCATGCTCTAAAATGAGTAAAGTAATATGAGAAAGGTATTTCAGGCTAAACTAGAAGTTCCATTGACCATTTTACATTGCTGTGTCCCCCAAATTTGTTGGTGTAAATAATTTCTGTCGCTTCTGTTTTAAAAAGAGACCCACCTTTTACACCAGAGGTATTCTAATCTTAAATACATTCTATAATAATCCAGAATATTTTTCGATTTAAAATAATATTTTGTTATATAATAACATTTGTATGTATGTACACTTATGTACCAAAATAAACTTGTACACAAAAATAGTTCCACAATTTTATAAATTCATTCACGGTCACATGTTTTGAATTTAATTTCTTTTTTCGGAACAAAGCAAAAGATATTCGTTTACTCCAGTATCTTTTTTAGCGATTTTTTGTTGCGATCTTTGCAATCATTTTTTAATCCTCACTTAGTTAAATGCGTATTTACCGTACCCACGTATTATTCAATAGCGCTCTGCACATCCGTTCCGGCTACCTTCACTAATCTTATCGAGTTTGTATCTATTTAATTTAGATTAATCGATTTTCTTTAAGTGTCCTGACCAAAATGACCGGGTGAGTATTTGTTCGCATATCATTTGTACTTATTTCACCTTTACTCTTGGTCTCAGAAAGAACACTACAACTTGGTGACATGGTATCAAGCAATTTATAAGGTTTGTAAGAATCCAATTTTTAGTGACAGGGATGAGCATAGCCCATATAACAATAAGTGGTCCTTTTGTATGAAATAAAATAGTAAATTTTAATATTTCAAAATGTAATATAATGGAAAGGAATGCAGAACGATCAAGGCCTAGGGAAAGAAATCATAGAGGTCCATTGTCTTCAAGAGGCTGGTTTAAATTTTACATACCATTTTAAAATATGTACAATTTTTCATTTTTATACTTTTTATTTCCAAAAAATTAAAATTAAAATATTTAATCAATAATATAAATTTCTCTAATTTTGTGTTAATGATAAAGTATAATATTATTTTAGACGAGAAATAGAAAAGAAATATTGAAAATAATAAATGCGAAACAAAATATATTAAGGAAAATTGAGTATCATTTCTACTCTCATAGTAAAAGGTGGTAACTATTTCGTACAGACAAATGAAAATGTGTTTTTTTCGTTAAGTTTCTAGAGTTTACAAGTAAAGAGAACTTGTGTTATTCAGCGGTACCATAGTATTATTTTCCCATAAAATTTGATAGGAAAAAATTAAATAATACCTTTTCTATTAACAAGTTCTCAGAGTTGGTCAGCGATGCCAAAGGTGACATTTCCTCTTATTACCAACTTCTTGAACTAAATAAAACTATTCGTCTGTAGTTTTGGAAGAAATTGGGAAAGAGGATCGCGTCAGTTTTTTTCACTCCAAGGTAAATTCTGCTAACACACTTGTTCGGAAATGTCTACCCGCATTTTGTTTTGAAAATAATTTTGGAGATAATTAAAGAAATCTCTTTTAAGTTTTTCTTTTCTATTTGTCATGTGAAAAAATTTTCAAAAACCTTTTTTTTCAAATTATTCACAAAAGTTTAAAGCAGTTTTGAAGAAAGAAAAAATTGCCGACGTTAAAATAGTTTTAACTCTTAACTTTTTGAAATTTTTATAATTTGAAAAATACCCTCATGTTTCTTTATCTTGATACTTTTGAAAATAAGCAACCTTTGTTTTTTTCTGCTTTGTGTACAGCTCTCTTATTAGCCTGTGAAAAAAATGTCCATTAAGATCGTGTCTCGCGGCAACATTTTGTTTCTTAATATTTAATATTACTTTTAAACACTTGTATATGTGTAAAAGAAATGTCTTTTAGTAGGTCAATTCAATGTTCACCATTGTCTTGAAAGAATAGACCAATACGACTTTTTTAGGCTTCAGAGTAGTGTTACTTTTTAAGACCACATTTTGATATGAATATTTACCTATATATATCTTCGGAGAATACAATTTAAGTCGATATTATCAATGTTTGTATGTATGTATATATATATATATATATATATATATATATATATATATATATATATATATATTTATATATATATGCATACACGTACATATGAGTGTATGTGTGTGTGTGCGTATGTGTAATAAACTCGTGGAATTAATTTATCTGTATATTAAAGACATTTATTAAAAAAAAATATCAAAAATACTGTTTTTCCCTATATATTTGTTTGCGCGTCTGTTTATTTGTGAGCACGTCACGCCACAACCAATAAATTGACTTGAGCAAGGATCACTGCTGGTTTCTGTAGGATCTGGATATATGTTTCATTGCAATAGATCAAACAAAAAGAAGATAATGTAATTGTGGATTGTAATAAAAACCCACATCCTTAAAAAATAAAGTTTACTCTTCTGATTTTCGTAGATGGCATTGATAATATTTTTCAAAGACCCACGAGAATGAAGTGGCTGGTACAAATGATGGGTAATACAATTGTAATATAATCCCTATTCAATGACCAACGAATTTGCGATTTGAATGTTGACTGATTAATTTTAAACCACTCAGTACTTATTACCGGAGTTTATTAAATTTCACAGGACATACACATATAATAATTGCGTTTATTATATTCATTCTTAATAGAGTTTGCCTTTATAAAAAGGTTTTTATAATAAAATTTACTTCTAAAATAGCAGTAAACGCCTCAAAACATTAAATAAACTAGTTATTATAAATAGCTTGTAAACGAACTAAATTTTCAATTAAGCTCAATGAAGTACCGTTTGCTGGGTCTACATGATAACATATTTAATTTTTCATCAAATGTTATTCATTCATAATTTTTCATCAAATGTTATTACTTCTTATTCATTAGGGCACATGTTGTATGTGAATCTTTTAAAATTAGTTACTTGTACGCCGTTTAATCAGACGTTCAAAATTGTTTGTGTTTTAACCTTGACATAACTTAGTATATTCATTATTGGTTTACTATCCAATAACTTTATGCCATATTATTGTGCATTTTTTCGAACTTATTTCGTTTTATCTATTATGTTGTATACTTTTTTATTATGTTGTACGCTCATTTGTTAGATTTTAAAACATCAGAAACAAGAAATGATTCACCGTATCGTTTATGACGGACAATTTGGATTTATCGATTTATGCAACCAAAAAATATACGTACATAAGTGCCACTATTTATATAATTACTCTTTTATGTGTCAAACATCTTCTAAAGCTAAATGGTTATTTAACATAAGATTATAATCACGGTTTCGCCTCCGTGAAAATGGTTGGTAGTGTTATTAAAAAGTATATTCTTGTGAAAATTATTATGATAACATTTGAAATGGTTTAGTAATTTGAGATGAACTCATTTTCACATTTGCAACGTAGAATACTGTGGAAAGATAAGTTTCCATTTCCAATTGGATCATTAACTATTTTTCTACTTAGCATACTAATATTATATTTCATAATCGTATACTATTATCTGTTGAAGATTGTCTATTATTTGTTGATTTAATTTTAAGATGTTATTATGGTTTCACTGGCAGTATAGTTTACATTTGACGACACTTTTGTGGATATAATAAATGCTAATTGAAAATAACTTTGCATTGAAGTTTACTTTTAATATTAATTTAATTTTTGGTTGTATCTAATATTTATTTTAATTCATCTGGCTTGTTATATATAACTCATACGTCGGGGGTATAGCTATTTATTTAGGGTATAATTATTTATTTATAATAGTGTTGTTTGCTTGTAAATTTTTTTACTTTTTTTGCTTGTTTTACATTTGAATATTCTTTTCCATTTATTATATAGAAATTGACGTGCTATATGTAACAGTATCGAATAAAACTATAATTATGTATCAGTATCAAATAAAGCACACTCAGTGCTTTATGTACCAGTATCAAATAAAGCTATGTCTATGTACTAGTATCAAATAGAGCACACTCAATGCTTTATTTACCAGTATCGAATAAAACTGTGACTATATACCAGTATCGAATAAAGCACGTTCAGTGCTTTATGTACCAGTATCGAATAAAACTATGTCTATGTACCAGTACCGAATAAACACACTCAGTGATTTATGTACCAGTATCAAATAAAGCACACTCAGTGTTTTATGTACCAGTATCGTATAAAACTGTCTATGTACCAGTACTGAATAAACACACTCAGTGCTTTATGTACCAGTATCGAATAAAACTATGATTATATACCAGTATCGAATAAAGTACACTCAATGATATATGTACCAGTATTGAATAAAACTATGACTACGACTATCAATCTGTACATGCTTTTAAAATAAAATTTCACATATTGTAAAAGTGAAAATAAAATTAAACAAATTAATAAATATTGTTAAGTTTAACTACACCTTGATTATTCAATATGTACTATTTATTTTTTACTTACAATGTCCCATACAACACATGAAATTAAAAAAAAAATTCGAGTAATTGAAAAATTCGAGTTGAGATATTTTTGAGTGTTGAAATATTTTTAGGTTATCAAAATATCATAGACAAGAACGGCTGTGACCGGCAGAAACGTAGATGATCTTAAAATGGTTTGGTTTTTCTTCCTTTTAAATAGCTAAACTCAAAATATAATGCAATTTGAATTACATGCACGTACAGACACAACGAAGAGCACGGAAGTTGATTGATTCAGTATGTCATACTATACTATAGTGAGACATCTGGAGAATTTTGTAAGCTTTGGAACCCAAATATCGCTGATAAATGTTGGAGTTAGAATCGTAGGCTTCGATTTAAATTTATTTTCAATTTAGTCTCAAAAAATAATTAATAACATGAAAAAATGTAAATGGAACTACTTTTGGAATTATATTACTTTGGAGTCACTCAAATTTACAGAGAATTCGTTTAGTTCGTAACAAAGCGGGGTCAAAATAAATGTGGTATCCATGATAAACTGTGAATATAAAAGTCATGTGAGTACTCCACTGTCATACATATTGGCAGAAGAGATTAGTTTTAGGAAGGATATTTCAGATTTATCAAGAAATTGTTAAAAAATATCATGCAGCAGGTTACAGCAATCTAAGATAAAAGAATAAAAAATAACGGAAGCATAATATATTATGGTGAAGTTGTTAAGGAAAATCAATGTAAGTATGAACATAAAATGTTACAAGAGTTTACTACAGTAACTCATTTTGTTAGGAATTGACAATATTAATCTAATATCGATGACTAACTGTATACATCAGATTACATTTTATTCTGAAACTCAGTGATGTGTATATTTCTGAATATAGTGGACTAACTGAAAGTAATAACATATAAAAAAATTTAATTTAAGGAAAAAAGAGTATGGGCTACAAAAATAGTCGTTTATTCTTAAATTTGACAAATATACTATATATAAAAAAACATTAAAAAATGGTCGGTTGGCTTGTTAAATAATTTTCACTGAAAAATTAAAATTATGTAATCTACATACAAATTTTAAAACAGAGACCGAAGTTAACTTGCAAAATTAAGTACATTCAAAAAGAGGAATTAAGAATGTCCAACAAAATAACTATATTTTTCAGCAAAACTACCAAGCCATATAAAGAGACATAACGAAATTATTTGTATTTATTTTTACATAATATTTAACAATTTTATGAGCGCAATATTCACATAAGTATGTATTTATATTTATATATATATATATATATATATATATCTTTATTTGAAAATAGCTTACCAAGAAATGATTATGAAAAGAACTTATTTATTATATAGCAAGATATGCGTAAGCCAAAACTTCAAAAAAATCTAGACTGTATTTAATTCTATTGGCCACTAGATAAATGAAGAACCTGACGATAAAACATGATTAGTTTTTTTACTAGAGTGGTACAATTATTTTATGATTTGACAACTACTGTGTAGGAAAATATATAACAGTAGGTATTTTTAATCAAACAATAAGGCTTTTTTGTGGAAATTTCATTACATAAACGTTATCGATAAAATTAATTTTATTACTAGCCTGAGGTATTGCTTACTTGTAAATAACAACAATAATATTGTTGTTTTACTCGTCGAATACATAAAAATTGTATATGTGTAAAGTGTTTGACATAAATTAACGAATTTTTATCAAACGATAAATGCGTATCAAATCTTATAACGTAGATTAAGTATTTACGTAATTGACTTAATAAATAACTTGTTGCATACCAAATAACGAAAGAAGTTCATTATATTTCCACGTTTTTGAATACAATTTTTAAAAAATTAGAATATAGTGCATTGGTTTTAATGAAATAATTTCAATTATTATAACTACTACATCATTATACTCCAATTTATAGAATTGATGTCTGTTTATCAAGTATATAAATGAAATACTAAATAACTTCCATAAGTAATAATTAGCAAAGGAAGTGTTACCTTTTTACAGTTTAACTACGAGTGACTAATAAGAAGTCAAATGCAAAGAATTTTCCAATAAATCATCGTAAGGTAAGCTATTCTCTTTTGACCTTTATTGGGTTACACGCTGATTTGGAACAAAAGTATACTGTAGTAAGTGCACATACTGTAATTATTGTTGCGATTCAGTTTAACGAATAAAACGTCGGTTTTCAATTTTATCAAACGTACTGTTAGGACAAGAGCCCGGTAAAAATGAGTGTGCAACTGCTCTGCCTCCCCAAAGTGCGCTTCCCCGTCACAATGCGCATGAATTATTTATTAAGCGTCACAGTGAGCATACCTAGGCTACGTTTAGCCATGTTAAGAATATATAACGTACCTCACTTCATCGAATATAAAATATTTAACTGAAGTTTATTAGTCTAATTATTGCAACCTAATTAATTCAGATGGTCGTTGGTACATGATATTTTTCGATGCTTAGAAATTTGTTCCAGCTATTTCCAATAAATTCAAGGTATAGAAATATTGAAGGTAAAGATTAGTAGTGAATAATATTTCATAACATTGAAACGACAGTCTCAATCTTGAACACGATCACGTCCAAAATAACCTATTCATTGTATCGTAATTATTTTTTTTGTATATTAAACTTTTTTTTTTGTTTTTTTATAACCTTACGAGATTTTCTTTAAATTCCAACACAAATCTTCGACATATGTGTGTTGACTTTAGAGATTTTTTTAGACAGGTGTAACTCAACGCCAGTCTCATATAATGGATAGGATTTGCTGTGCGCTTTAATGATATATGTAAAACTTTTCAAAGGATGACAAACTATCAACGGTTTGAAGATCTTGAAAGGTCTTGGAATACATGTTTTTTTTTAAATATCAATCACGGCATTACCGGAAAAAGGGTGTAATAAAGGCGTGTGGTGTTATGCCTATGCAATTTCTCTACATATATTCGACATATGTGTGCTGAATTTATAGATTTTTTAGAAAGGTTTAACTCAACAGCAGTCTCGTATAATGGATAGGATTTGATGTACGCTTTAATGATACAAGAAAACCTCTTCAAAGGAAAGAAAAATGTTAACAGTTTGAAGACATCTGTCTTGGAATACATGTTACACTACCTGCAGAAGGGTGTGATAATGGCGCATGGTATTATGCCTATGCCATTTCTCCACATGTATTGGGCATTTTTGTACTGACTTTAGAAATTTTTTAGAAAGGTTTAACTCAACGGCTTTCTCATATAATAGATAGGATTTGATGTGCGCTTTAATGATGTGTGAAAAACTCTTCAAAGGATGACAAAATATTAACGGTTTGAAGATATCTGTCTTGGAATATATGTTACATGTTTTTTGACATATCAATCACAGCACTACCTGCAGAAAGGTGTGATGGCGTATGGTATTATGCCTATGCCATTTCTCCACCTGTTTTGGGCATTTGTGTACTGACTTTAGAGATTTTTTTAGAAAGGTTTAACTCAACGGCTTTCTCATATAATAGATAGGATTTGATGTGCGCTTTAATGATGTGTGAAAAACTCTTCAAAGGATGACAAAATATTAATGGTTTGAAGATATCTGTCTTGGAATACACGCTTTTTACATATCAATCACAGCACTACCTGCAGAAGGGTGTGATAATGGCGTATGGTATTATGCCTATGCCATTTCTCCACATGTATTGGGCATTTTTGTACTGACTTTAGAGATTTTTTAGAAAGGTTTAACTCAACGGCTTTCTCATATAATAGATAGGATTTGATGTGCGCTTTAATGATGTGTGAAAAACTCTTCAAAGGATGACAAAATATTAACGGTTTGAAGATATTTGTCTTGGAATACATATTTTTTGACATATCAATCAGAGCACTACCTTAAGAAGGGTGTGATAATGACGTATGATATTATGCATTTGCCATTTCTCTACATGTATTCGGTATATGCGTGCTGACTTTAGAGATTTTTTTAGAAAGGTGTAACTCAATGCCAGTCTCATATAATGGATAGGATTTGCTGTGCGCTTTAATGATATATGGAAAAAAAACTCTTCAAAAGATGACAAAATATCAACGATTTGTAGGTATCTGTCTTGGAATACACGCTTTTTACATATCAATCACAGCACTATCTGTAGACTATCACGTCACTCGTTATTAAAGCATTTTTAAAAGTTAGATTACATTCACGCATCAAGTTTTGGAGGCAAACCTTGATTCTATTAATATAATCTCGTTAGGTAATGTTTGCTTTGATACTGCTACCTCGTAATTTCCATCTGTTTTTGCAATTTTTCATGTATTCTTGTAATTTTTCATCTGTTTTTGCAAACCAATATATCCTTCCTTCTCTTGTTTCATTATAATCACTGCGGTTTATTTATTTATTTGCTGCTTTAAAGTAACTAATTGATACATATGGTGATGTATTTATTGCTAAGAGAGCAATCTCTTACAGCCAACCAGAACACCAGTCCAGCTCGGCGAGCGGCCAGGAATCGAACCGGGGCCCTGCGCAGTCAAAGGCCGTATGTCTACCTTGTGATTAACATACCCCTACTAAACCCTTACTAAATATCTGACTATGCACTAAAATTATAAAATAATATGAATTTTAAATTAAAGTAAACTTTAGAAATTAATTTTTTTATTGAGAAGAGAACAGATTAAAGAAAGTATTAGTACAAACAAATATTATTGAATATATTTGGCGTTAATTTTGTGGAAATTAATTTTTCACAATTAAATGAAACTACGTGATGTAGTATTATTTCTACTTTCTTTAAGTTAGTAGAAATAATACTACATCACGTAGTTTCATTTAATTGTAAACAAATAATAAAAATATATATTTAAATTTTTTGGTTCAATACCAAGTAGAAAAAAATTAATCCTTTGTAATTTCGTCTAAAGCGCTCATGAATTTATAACGGCCCACGCTTGTACATATTTCATGTGCATACGGTGAACGTGTCGATGTTGTGAATAATGCTTAGCTACGTTCTATCCTATTCTGTTGAATATTTCAGTGATACGTGTGTGTTGTTTCTGGATGTTTGTAGATCAATGGTGATTACTGATTGCGCATCGAATTGTCCTAAGTATATAGCCATATTGTCTTAGAAAATCATATTTATTGTTTCGAAAATAACGGAAATTTGTAGGAAAATATAGTATTGAATATATTCGGCGTTAATTTTGTAATACAACAAAATCTAGACCGTGGAAAAGAACTTAAAGTAGAAATAATACTACATCACGTAGTTTCATTTAATTGTTAATAATTGTGACGGAAATATAGAATAAGGAGATATCCTTCCATTAATGCTCATGTATATGAACTTAAAAATTACGAATCAAATGACATGCAAAGAATACGCCAAAACGTTCTTCGAATTCATTCAACCCACGAGCAGAGTTTTCCTATTAATCTAAATTATATATGCAACGTAAACTCAGTATTACTCAAAAATAATAACATTACTGTCTTTTATTTTGCCATAATTAATGCATTTGAGGAAGTTGATACGAATAAAGGAGTGAATTCAGATAATTTAGAATCATCTTTATAATAAGTTATTTTAAAACTACATATGTCTCCTTAACAATGTTGTTTAACACGTATATTGAGCAGGGCATATTTCCCACTCCCTGGAAAATTTCCTGCCTAACATATACTACGCTGATAAATATGTTAATAAACATTCTATAGAAAATATAAATATTCACAAATATCGATTCTGCCGGGAATATTAAAACTTTTTGATCAGCATATAGGTTTTGTAACAGCATGAAATTGATCGGGTCAACACGGGACGGGAGAGGTCTCCTTCTATACCCACTACATATTTTCAAATCAACGGATTGCAGATTAAATATTGATTCTGTATACACAAATTTCAAAAAAGTATTTGATATGTTTGATGATCTCATCTCATTTGAGAAACTGTCTTTTAATGGTGTCAGGGGTAATTTATTTCATTCTTTCTTTTCTTATCTCAATGTATTTCTGTAACTTATGTAACTTCAGGAATATCTTAAATTTCTCTAATTTTTATTTTTTACAATCCATTTTTTATTTTCATTAAAGTTATTATAAAAGTAATTAATGTTAGATTTTATTCGTATATTCTTTTGTAATTATTACGTAAGTTATCCTTTATGTTATTTAACTTTATTTGCCATTTCATGTTATTCAGTTTTTACCCTTGTTTAAATTGAAACTATTATTTTTATGTGTTATTTTATATAAATGTATTCATATATATATATATATATATATATATATATATATATATATATATATATATATATATATATATATATATATATGTATACATATAGATTTTGGTAATCGTTAATTACTAAATTACGAGCCACTATTTATATATTCATAATTCCTTCAAAATATTTTGTTTGTAAATTGAAGCTTAAAAATGTTAAAATTAAATTTTCTCATTAAGCAAATATAATAAGAAAAATGTCTTTAGGTATTTTTTTATATCAAATTATTTATTTTTTATGATGATTTACAAATTTAAGAAAAAAATTAAAAGTATGCTGGTAAATAAAGTTAAGAAATTATTGAAATGTTTGTATGTTTACTAAAATTGTTGTGGAAGAGCTTAGAGTATTAGCTAGTTTAAAGTATGAACTTCTTAAAATTTTTAATATATTTGGCGTTAATTTTGTATAAATTCATTATTCACAATTAAATGAAACTACGTGATGTAGTATTAGTACTTTCTTTAATTTCTTTACCACGACCTAAAAGCAGGCAAAGATCTTTGCTAATAGCCCGCCTGAAGATGTTGTAATACAACGAAACCTAGATCGTGGTAAAGAACTTAAAGAAAATAAAAGTAATACTACATCACGTAGTTTCATTTATTTGTTCTTAAAAATTTTTTAATAAATTAATTTTTTTTATTCCTGAATAAAACAATTGAAAGTTTTAAAACTTGAAAGTTTTAAAAAATATTGTGGAAAATGTCCATGACAAATACATCCCAAGTTGCTGTTACACAAATATCTCCGAAGTTGCTAATATCAAAATTACGAAAAAAAAACCTAAAAATTTCATGTAAATTTTACCGGATGATTATAAATTTCATAGTCTCTGTGATAGCTTAAATATTAGTTTCTGTGATAGCTTAAAGATACTTTGTTAAAAATATTTTTTAACACTTTAATAAAAATGCTATATACCCTTCAATATTTATACGTGTTTAAACGTATGCGGAGTCTTGTAGTGGAAATTATTTCGTATTTTTTTTTAACTTTTTCAATTTTTCCTTGAAAATTTCTGCTTCACTTCAAAGTTTGCTTCAGAAATAAGTTTTAAATCTGTATAGGAAAGTTTAAAACCACTTAAAAGCTTCAACAAGTAGATAGAAAAATTATGAATTCTCATCATCAATATTATATTTTCACTTCATAACGTACGACGCTCTAACCTTAAAAATATTGCCTACGACAAATTAATTTAATATTTAAGTAATGTCTGACCCAGCGTAAGGTTAGGCTAAGCAATGTCAGGGACATTAGTCTATAAATAGATCATTCTGAAAACAGAACGATTAAATGTTGAGTAAATTTTTGTAATATATAAGCTGAAAAGCTAAATTTTGAAATATTAAAATTAATTTAATATTAAAATACAATTTACTTTTTCAATTGGAAGATGCGTCGTCCGCGAGGAATGAATGGTCTGACCTCACCAGTGCCACTTCAAAGGAAATTCATTTGAAAATTTTAATCGGATAAATATGTCAATAGAATCTTTCTTTCGGTAAAATTTCATAGTTTCATCACTTGTAAATGGTTGGAACACACATGTTTATAGAATACTTTACCAAAATAAACAAAAGCATATTTATTGAATTAAAATAGTTCGCTGGAATCACGAGACACATAAAGATATTATTTTGTCTAGTATCCATTTGTTTTTTTTCTATATTAAATTTATCTGCAAAAACAAGTTTTTGATAAATTTCTAGAGAATATTAAACGAATTCTATTGGAACAAGAGAAAATGGGTGCTTCATAAATTTTTTTCTCCTTCATTTGAATCCACCACTTGTCTTGATTTCTTAGTATTTTATATGTCAATTGGAATACATACCTTCATATAGATTTCTAAGATATATTTAAAAATATTTTTCGGCAACTCCTACTTTTTTCGGCAACTTCCATCAATGTGTTTGCATCAACAATATTGTAGGGTATGCAGTAAGTATTTTTGAAACTAATTACCTCTTTAGACGGAGTTTTATCGATGTAGTGCGATATGTTATTTCGTCATATTTTCATTTTTAAACCCTTTGTACCCACAAGAACTAATAACTTTATAAATACATCAAATGATATCGAATATATTTATCGAGTAACATTTATCAATATTTTTATGGCTCCATCAATCTCGACCCGTGGTTCGTGCGTAGTTCTTTCAAATATAATGTAGTTTGTATGATACATATTTTGAGAACAAGACGAGCTGATAATAATTCTAGTACGTCCCTCATTACTCCATTAATTTTGTCATCGTTGCTTCATATTGCATTTGTTTATTATGCATCCAGTGATTGTAAAATTCATGATGTAACAAATATTGAATTAATTTATGGTACTGTCTTATGACGTCAATTATGCAATTAACGGTAGAAAATAACTAAACTATTAATTGACGAGAAGTTTTTAAATTTCAAGTGTAACATTGAATCAAGGCGAGAATTTTTACTTTAAATTTATTGATTCAGTCAATTATCTATTGTGGTTAATAATTTAATATACAGACTTTCTATACTCTTACTCAATATAAAACATGTATATTGAGTTTTTGTATTAAGAAAGGGTAAATTAATGAAATTACAAATGAAATAAATTTAAATTTTGATAAAACTTACTAAAGCCCAACGCAGAACGCACATATAAATACCTCAAAGAATCGCCTGATGAAAGAAGGAAAATATGTTGCGATAATATTTTAGTGTAGTGCTCCAATTTCATTTCTTAGCATTATACATTTCACCTTTACAAAGTTGAGAATTTTATAAATAACAAGGATAATTATAAAAAAGCTCCTCAATATAAATGTAAATATTTAAATACTCCTACATTACATATAAATTACACAATACATATAATATCCAAAAACTATTAGAGTATGTATAAATTTAAAAAGTACTCACGTATATGTTTATTTAACATAATAAATGTTTTTGTGCGGAACACATAAACATATACACTTCTTTTTATATAAATTAAACATATCAAATACAAAAACATTATTATAATAGAGGTGCAACTAATTATTTAATAACACTGACGTTTTTCATCAACAATTATTTAACATCAAATGGCTATTTTTAACCGTAATTAATACTATCACACAGAAGTAACATCTTTTTCATGATTCGGCGTAATATTTTAATATCGAATCTAGATCCATTTTTCTTCGAAAAAATAAACTTTAGCATCAACAAATATAAATATAATTAATTTTAAGCCAATCTAAATATATTATTTCTAAAAGGTGTTTTTTGATCGAGCGGCTCGATCTCTTTAACTACTGCACCAAAAAAAATTAAAAAAAATACCCACTTAAAGCTTATGTTTTCTACTTTGGGCAAAAAATATAAAAAAATTCGAAAAAAATCTTTTTGTTAATAAAAAAATTAATTTTTATAACAATTGGCATGAGCGCCATCTGTGGGCGACACATCAAATATCTTATCCAAATTGTATACTTGGAACACGCTAGATGGCGATATAGTGCGAAGACTTCGCACGGGTAAGCTAGTTTTTTCATATTTGTGTAAAAAATTTCTTAGTATTTTATATGTCAAATGGTAAGTTTATCTATAACCCCCTTCAAAATCGAATGAAATGAATGAAAGACCGTGAATTAATATCTTTGTGTTATTATTCTTCGCTTTACCGCCTAATGAGAACAATTAGGAAAATTTTGAGGAAAATACGCCAAGGAAATTTCGAATAAAAATACGCCAATGAAATTCTTTCTTCACGCAATATTATTCTAATTACATTCCTGGTTATAAAATTATAACAAGCATGATGTACATTTTATTATATAACAAATAAACATGTTATTGTTGTTGTAATTGTACCGTATGTTGCTTAGAGTATTTGTTATCTGCAAATGGTGGAATTTGATTCTTGATTAGTGAAATGTCAAGACCAAGGTCAAAACTGTGTCAATCGTATTTCTTGATAGTCAAAGATCAATCACCACAGTTAGGCAGTGTAATCAGTTATTGGAACCTTTCGCAAGGAGATATTACATCGTATTTGATGAGTTTGAAGCGAAATATGAGAGTCTCAAAAGCTGTTTTTGTTACATGACAATACGCCAGCATATTCATTGAGGGAAGAATATGCTGGTACACTTTTTTAATCACCTTCCTGGGCCTACCCGTACACACAACAGGTACTCATATATTAGACAAGAAAATATTCTCGATGAATGTTTTCGAATAGAAGAAAACACTCTTGTCTTCTACAACCCCAGTCCTTCCGCACCATCATATTTTCCTTCTTTAATCTTGCCGTATTTCAATTTTGTTACGGATAACTTGCAATAGGTTATTTCTTTAACTCAATGTAGCTTATTCTCTCTTATTAAGGTTTCGTTTCTATTTTTTTTTTATTTACGGTAAACAACTCAATTTTCACAACTTATTGGAAGTTAAAATTTAGTTTTGTTGTTCTAATTTACCAAAATATTTCATACGTAATTTATATCTATTTTCTATGACGTTCGCCTAATATAAATTAAATATCATTTCCCCTCAATGTCACCATAATCAGATTATACTACACTCGTAACACTAAACAAAAAAAACCTGATGTATCTGTAATATTATAGGTAAATAATTCCCCACAAAGTTTTCAGATAAATTCGTTTAAACAGTTTAGAGGTTGTGAATTCCAAGATCAAAATATTTGGAAATAATGAAATTATAAACATTCCTTTCACGACAGAAAACTGTCAACATCGCTCAAGGGAAAGGCGGCGGACGTAGACGAAGGAAGACTAAAATTCCATTACCTAGTCGCTCATGAGATTGTAAAAACGAATGCCATTTCCGGTTATATCCGCTACGGAAATTTATTGTTTGTTCTCTACATATTCATGGTAACGTTGCTTTTTATTTGTCACTGTAGTTTATGTTTATTTTCATTTATGTAATATTTAAATTTATAATTTGCGAAAAAATTGTCAACACGACTTATAAATTCCTTTTCGATGAAAAGAACTGACCTTGCTATGAGTTCGTGCGCGTGCCTATATTGTACACGTGACTTCAACTGTGTCACACAGTGCGCGGTATTCAGTGTGTCACACAGTGCGCGGTATTCAGCGCGTGCCTATATTGTACATGTGACTTCAACTGTGTCACACAGTGCGCGGTATTCATTGCTACTGCATGTGTGCAGCAGAGAGAGCTTATTTTATCAAAATTTTAATTTTTATACGACGTTAATATTTTTCGTTTTTTTTTACATCTGATAAATAAAATTATATTAACGAAATAATTGTTTAATTTACACAACCTATTTGAACAAACAAGTGAGTATAAATTGCGACGTAAGAATTAATTTGTCTAAAAAAAGATATTCTTGAATGAAATGCTGTCATTCTTAGGCTATTTAACCCGGCGTGCGTGAGGTTGACTTTGTAACACGGAGCGTGAGCTGGGTGTGATAAACCCATATGATTAAAGACACATTTTTTATTGATAATATTAATATATATGCGTATATAATCTATATATATATATATATATATATATATATATATATATATATATATAGATTATATACGCATATATATTAATATTATCAATGAAACTACGTGATGTAGTTTTATTTCTACTTTCTTTAATTTCTTTATCACGACCTAGGTTTCGTTATATTATAACATCTTCAGGTAGGATATTAGTAAAGATTAACTCTTAGGAACATCCAACAGTATTTATATTATTCAAACACATTAGCGGAAGCCGGGTTTGTGCGGGTTTTACCACTGCTTATGTTAATGAGTTTATTGCAGGGGTGCGGTGTAGGTTTTATTATATTTCCGAGAGTTATACGATATACCAGTATTTTAGTGAGGGTAATAAATGCAATTGTTGTTATTATGTGAGGTTATACAATGCAAATGTTCCGGTGTATGTAATAAAATTAAATGGAAGTTATTATCGGTAATATATTTACACAATAGCAAGGGTATGTGAAAATAAGGACAAGGTAATACACTAATTCTACATATCTCTGGTTTTATTTATTCATATACTTATTTATTTATTTCTTTTCATTTTTTATTTATATATACTTATATTTATATGTGTATTTTTTACATAAACTAAACTTTCTAGATATAATAATAGAACGCAAAAATAATAAACGTAAATTTAATATATTTAGAAAAGACACATTTACAGACTCAATAATTAATTGTCAATCTCAACACCCTTGGTCCCATAAGTTAGCAGCCTTCCATTCTATGATTCACAGAGCTTTAACCATCCCTCTAGAAAAACCTAATTTACGTAAAGAAATAAAAACTATGAAACAAATCCCAGCAAATAATAATTATGACCCATCGAATGTTACAAAACTGTACCATAATAATTTAAGAAAAATACTAATACAAGAAATATACCCGGTCGTACCAAATAATAATAATATTTACTATAAATCTATCCCATACATAGGTAATCTATCACTCACATTAGGAAAACTCTTAACTAATAATAAAAATATAAATAATTATAGTAAATATAAATAGTACTTTAAATATCTTGGATAAAACCCTTATTAACAATAAAGAAAAAATAGATAAACATAAAAAGAGTGGTATCTATAAACTTAAATGTAACGACTGTAATAGTGTATACATAGGTCAAACAGGAAGAGATTTTAATACAAGATATAAAGAAAACATCGCCAGCTGGCGAAATAATAAACCAGACATATCTCACTTTGCTAAACATCTCATTGAAAATAACCATCACCCCAATACTGATAATGCCCCCTATATATTACAAATAAATACAAAAGATAATAAACTTAACATCTTAGAAACATTAGAAATAAACAGACATAAAAAAGATACCAAGGTTAATATATTAAATGAACAACTAAATATAATATCATCACCCATTCTTAATATCTTCTAGATATAATATAAATATACAACATTGGTACTATAGTACCCTGGAAATTGTTTCAGCACTAATACACATATAAATATAAGTAGATATAATAAAAACAAAAATAATTAAAAGAAATAAATATATGAATACACACAACCGGAGATATGTAGAATTAGTGTATTACCTTGTCCTTACTTTCAAATACCCTTGCTTTTGTATAAATATATTACCGATATTAACTTCCATTTAATTTTATTACATACAACGGAACATTTGCTTTGTATAACCTCACATAATAACAACAATTGAATTTACTACCGTCACTAAAATACTGATATATCGTATAACTCTCGGAAATATAATAAAAACTACACCGCGCCCCTGCAGTAAACTCATTAACATAAGCAGTGGTAAAACCCGTACAAACCCGGCTTCCGCTATTGTGTTTGAATAATATAAATACTGTTGGATGTTCCTAAGAGTTAATCTTTGCTAATATCCCACCTGAATATGTTGTAATACCACGTAACCTAGGTCGTGGTAAAGAAATTAAATAAAGTAGAAATAATACTACATCACGTAGTTTCATTTAATTGTAAATAATGAATTTCTACAAAATTAACGCCAAATATATTCAATATATTTTATTTCTTTATCATAACAAATTAAAAACCATATTGAATCAGTTCTAAAGTCATGTGACTAATCAGACTTTTCTTAATCACCTTGAGATCCGGTACAATTTTCCAGTCGGAAAACAACCTGTTCCATATATAGGTAACGATTGCACATGTAATAAACATATTTTCTTTTTCTATCTTATTTAGTAGGCCATATTTCACATTTCCTTATGGGTCTAGCTATTTCATTCGAAATACTTCTGAAGATGGACTGACATGATCTAGAATGCTTTTACGAAGTTCTTTCGGTAAATACTGATTGTCTTTCCTTTTTTGTAAGTGCTATGAAATCAAGCCTAGGCCCAGATCTCGAAGAAAATCGCGGAGCGATAATGAGGGGTTATTATTTGCCTTATATATAATGATACTGTTTATGCCAGCCATATTCATCACCGCATAAAAAATCATTATGGGCGAGCGCTTTATATTACGTGCAACATTATAATTACTACACAAGCCATCTACAACCTCAACATCTCTCTTGGTTTTATTATAAAAGATTATCGTTTCTGGGTTTTTCTTGTCTAAGCTAGCACTATAAATTTTATCATCATGGTGGTGTTGTCGATGTCAGCATTATATATATTGACATTGACAACACCACTTTGTTTTTCTTTGGAATATAAAACAATAAAGATATATCCTTTTGAAATCCATATAATGTACTATGAATGTCTCTATTGCGTGCTGCGAGCAACTTCTTTCGAATTTCTGCCTTATTTTTACGAACAGTACCCGTACTCGTCAAATGTTGTTCTTTTAGTAAGTGTGATATCAACGAATAACTAGTAAACCAATTGTCAAAGGTTACATTGCGATTAGTTTTCAAAATTGGGGCTACAAGTCTATCTACAACATTGAAGGCTTTATTACTGAGAGCAGACGGTTCTTTTTCAGAGTAAATTTTAAGATTTAGAACGTAAAATGACTTTGCATCAATCAAAGCATAGATTTTTAAACCATACCTATTAGGTTTGTTCGGCATATAATGTCAAAAACTGCAACGACCTCGAAATACTGAAAGTTGTTCATTAATAGTTATATATTCAGATGGGGAATAAGCTGACTGACAATTTTTTACATAATTTTCCAAAAAATCGCGGATATCAGCTAAGTTGTCATTTTTTTCGTTCTTCACGAGGGTTTTTGTCATCGAATCGCAAGGAATTTTGAATAAATTGGAACCTCTGTAGAGACATGATTGTTGTAAAATCATCACTTCTCCATGAATCTTTCAAATTTAATTTATTTGATTTGAAACGTTCGGCAAGGTACAATAGTCCCATAAATGCCTTCAAATCTATCACCGTTATGTCAGCCATAACATATTGCCTTGTATTTATATTTTGACACACTGTTCGTCTCATATTTATTTGATTGTTTGTGTAAGTCCCACTTTCTTGCAATATATCATCAGTAATAAATAATTTCCAACAATCAATGGCAGTCTTTGCAGTTTTTCCAATACTTTTTACACCTTCCTTTTCCCTCATAATGTTTTCCGATCTAGTTCGTACATTAGATCTTTCCGGTGTACAAAGCCAATTTGTGCCGTT
The DNA here is from genome assembly GCA_039881145.1 of Druceiella hillmani. Taxonomy (NCBI): domain Eukaryota; kingdom Metazoa; phylum Arthropoda; class Insecta; order Lepidoptera; family Hepialidae; genus Druceiella; species Druceiella hillmani. The sequence continues at coordinate 4,207,772 of JAYKKI010000103.1, forward strand.
TTTTCTATCAAATACCGGTGGTCATCTTTACTCTCACATGCTTGCGATCCAATTGATTCTATATTGTTGTCTTTTAAAAAATCTACATCCTGTTCTTAGTTACTTTCAAAGCTTCTTTGACTGGCATTATCAACTTCGACCTCACTTCCGGAATCGTCAGGAGAATCCGAGTCAGCTTCATCACTAAGACTTAGTAATATTTTTGGCTTTCTTCATGCGGCATATTGGTATTATATTAGATGTGTTCCAGCCTGAAATAACAGAAATAAAATCAAAGAATTATATTATAAAACAAAAAACATATTTCTACAAATTTTTACCGCGGAGCGTGAGGTGGAAATAACAGAAATAAAATCAAAGAATTATATTATAAAACAAAAAAAACATATTTGTACAAATTTGTAACACGGAGCGTGAGGTGGAAATAACAGAAATAAAATCAAAGAATTATATTATAAACCAAAAAAAACATATTTGTACAAATTTGTAACACGGAGCGTGAGGTGGAAATAACAGAAATAAAATCAAAGAATTATATTATAAAACAAAAAAACATATTTGTACAAATTTGTAACACGGAGCGTGAGGTGGAAATAACAGAAATAAAATCAAAGAATTATATTATAAAACAAAAAAAACATATTTGTACAAATTTGTAACACGGAGCGTGAGTTCACAAAAATCAAAAATCAGTAATTGTAAAATACTTTCCTTTTATATTTTTGAATCATATATTATTTTGCAATACAATTTTATCAAAGTGAGTACTTAACGTGATTATTGAACTGAGTGTAGACGTAAATCTCAAACATTAATATATTTATCAGAAAAGAATAAAACCTCGACATTAGTTATTATTGGTAGAGGGAAAGTGAAAGTAAGAATAAATTAAATACGAACAAAATAACAAAAATCAGCTTACTTGAACAATGAGACCAACATTATAATAAAATAATTAATAGCACATAGCGTAGCTTAAACCATAAAAGGATGTATCAGATAAACAATAATAAGACTTAAAATTGATATGAGATAAATTATGAGAGAAAATTTGAATATTTACTCTATCTGGAAAAAGTTTGTAACGTTATACTACATAAACATTTCCACACGAGAAGCAGGAGGGTATAAAAAAATTAGTTAAACTAGTCATGTGTGCTTACTTTTCTTCGCTTTTGTCCACCATGCGAATAAATTGAGTTTGCGTAATCATAATTGTTAGTTTAAATAATTTTGTAATTCTATTTGAATCGGGCTTTTAGGAGTTTCTTCGTACAAGGCTGTCTTTTCAAAGGAAGCAATCTCTCCATGGCATGTCTAAAACGTTGCAAAACAAACATAAAAATTCGTCACCATAATAAGATCTGAAATTGAAAAAAATATGGAGCCGATAATCTTTTTTATTTCTTCGTAGGGTTGTAATAAGTTCATAATCTCTTTCAGGACTAGGCATATACGGTCACTTAAGTTATGGAGATTTGTTATGCCACAGTTTTCGGAAATATATATTGACACTGCTCTTTTTTGTTCTTAAAGGCGTTCGCACATGTAAAACATACTATTTTATCTATTACTCACAACTTGTATACGTATGTTTTAGCAAATTGAGCTCACTCTGAATATGAGTAAATTTTTCTTAATCATGGAGTGATTAAAACGAGTTCAATTCTTTTTGCCCAATTTTAAAGCTTCACAGACGCTTTCATGGAACTTCGGTGAATCGCTTATAACCAGTTTTAATGTACGGATAAAACAGTCTTTTCCAATGTATGAGCACTTGTTAACTAATTTTACTATGTTACGTCTATTATTTCTATCATATGATCAATTTGCCACATATTTATGATATCTTCCTGGTGAACTTGGATATTGACTGCTGTGCGCTACTCAGTGAGATATTTCATTTGAAGAACGCTGTGTGGAACAGAACATTTTTCATTGAGCCACTGTGCCGTGAAGCTCAAAAAACTAATTAAATCGTTCACACATGTCTAAATGTCAATAGTTTTTAATATTTCCTTAGCCTTACCAGGTTTCATTTAATAATCCTCTTTACTTTGTTATAGAGTTGAGGCAAAATTATTTCACTCATGCATTTTCTTCCAGACATTTGATATTTCGGTATCAATAAATTAATCAGTTTATTAAATCCAATGTCCTCTTTTGCATATGGTACAATTATATAATGCGATCATTTCAACTATAGAATAGTGAATTTTGAATGAAATTAAGTCGTTAATCTCCCATTTCTAGATAAATGCATCTCCTAAGTTTGCTGTACGCCTGATGTTGTTTTTTTCTAGACATAGGGAATGGGATGTTGAAGACTGATTGCTACAATTACTTTGTTGAAATTGGTCTAATTTTAAATGGTTTATCAAACCTGATGTTGCAGCTGTCAGCTTGTCCACCACACGAAATATAGTCCATCTGAATCATCTTGAACTTTTGAAGATATATTTAGGAAATTATTGTATTTTAGGCCAATAATATAATTGTAAAATTTCATACGTACTTATTATTTATGAAATGTTAATGTACTTTAATAATTTTAATGAAATTTGTGAAAACAATAATATTTTCACGTTCTAATATAATGGCATCACAATCCCCCTACATAGAGCCATCAACAACATAGGCGCTGATAATGTTGTCGTATGAATTCTATACAAAAATGCGGCCACATTTTTGTATGGAAGTATATCGAAACTGACTCATCCATTTGTTTATAATCTATAAACACAGACAAATACCCCTATTGGCTACATACCTCACGGACATATTTAAAACTGTTTCTTTAAGCATCTCTGCTTTTAATACTTTAATCTCTTTGTTATTGTTTTCTGTAGATATAAATAGTAATCTTAAAATTCTTCAGATAAAAAAAAATTAATTCTTAAGATACAAAAAGTGTTACTGAAATTCTACGAAATTGCCTTCTTGAACACAAAACGAAAAAAATGTTTTTAAATGTTTCAAACCAAATTGTGTAATATTTTGAAAAGAAATTTCCTTTGACCAATCTAAGCCTTAGATTTTAATATAAAATCTTCACTGCGGTTATTAAACGTATTAAGCAAGGAAAGAAATGATGTAAATAAAACTAAATTCATTTAAATACTAATAAAAAACAGCTTCATTGCTAGTTTATATAAATATATATATATATATATATATATATATATATATATATATATATATATATATATATATACATATATATATATATATATATATACATATATATATATATATATATATACATATATATATATATATATATGATTGTGTATATATATATACACTTATTTATATATTCTTCTTTTCTAATTTAAACCTTATCTTTATTTCTAGTCAACTATTTTAAGATTTAATTCTAATTTTTTATAAATATGTAACCAAAAAAGATTTCTTAACTTTGATCACACGGTTGGCATCAGTATCTATTTAAATATATTTTAATTTTTAGACATTTGATCCTGCAATTTTTATTCAAATATTTTAATTTTACAAATTCATTTGACAAAACAAAAATAGGAGCATATGGTAAAACAAAATAATCTCATTATTATATTTGAATCTTATATTCATTTAAGTAAGGAACAATACTCGAGTGACGTTATTACTCATATAAAATAGCAAGTCTAAGCAATGTATCAATGAGTATAATACAATGTTAAAAAACACTGAATTTTTATGATTAATATAAAAAGTATCTTTCAAAAGAATAAAATTTCACAATTGCAGGAGAAATTTTGGGTTTAAATATTATGTTATCGGCTTGTAAGTTGGTAAATGGGTAAAATATGTTGAATTTTAATATAATCCAATTTAATATTCAAGTTATTCACGTTCGAGAGAATAATGTACATTGTTTTATTGTTAATTTTGTTAATTACGAACTTGCTTACGAGAAGATGGTATAACCGAAATATAAAAAATCAACACGAAAACCACTTTGTTTTCCCGCAAAATTAACAACGGAAAAATTTATCTAAAAGTTTACCGCCTTTTCACCTGCCCCAATGAACGTATATTCAGCACATTCATCTCGTCGTCAAGGGCAGAGCTTTTAAAGTTTAAAATATCTTTAAGTGCTGATTATAAACTTTTCTCCGATAATCCGTTAAGGAGACCATTTAGAGTGCCCGCATTTTCGTGGCGTCTCCCGAGTTACTTAGCCGATGTTGCCAAGTAATGAGATTTAAGTAACTTGTAACTGAATGAAATTAAGCATAAAATAGAGCATGAAAAAATTACAAATTGGTTTCAATATTTTACAGAAGTGGTAGAAGTGGTAAAGGAGTGATAACTGGTTTCATATACTTCAAAATATCTTAAATATAAAAAGTGTTCAGTTTGCATGGACTCATTTTAATCGATTCATTTTTCATTGTTTTATATTTGATATGTAGCTGGTTTTATTTTTTAATTTATTGTTAGGTTATTAATTTCTCTCCCTTACAATTTATTTAAATTTCGTTACTCGACAAGGTGGATTAACTACCTTTCTTGTAACTCAGTGATCGTTAAACAAATTATTTGAGTGTTAATATTGTCAAGTACCCCAAATTACGTGCATATATCCTTGATGGCTTAACGGAGAGAAGTTTATGTTTATAAAGATGTTTTAAACTATAGAAGATTTGCTCTCATGAGTAATATAAATAGTTTCATTTGGTTAGATGATGTAAATTTATAGGAAGAATAGTTTCCCCTTTTTTCTCAATCTATTTTCCAGGAAAATGAACAGTTTTGTCTGTGAGATCAAAGAAACAATAAAAATAGTGAAATTATTATTATATTTTATATACTCAGTTTAATTTTTTATTATATTACTATTAAACACACGGGTTTTTTTATTATATTTACGTATAATTTTTTTTTAATAACTGTTCTAAATACATGGCGTCTTTGGAGGAGGCAAAAACGACATGAACTCTGCCTTAGTAGTGAACAGGGCTACGCCTTATTGACTGGGCCAGATTATAATGTCTCCTTTCTAAAGAAATATGTGACAAATTCATAGAACGTCTAATTTTATCATCAATTGTATAATAAGCGTCTCTGTAGCTGATGAATTCAAGGATAATTTCTTTCAGGTACCACAGACCTTTCTTCATAGCATTCCAGTAAGACTAGTTGTAGTAGTGCAGAAATCTACTCACCTGATAAAAGAAAACATAACGTCAGGTTTGCTTACGTTTACTGCATGAATCAGTGTTCTCACCGCTTTTCTGCATGCATAGCCTTTCTCCGGTGGATTGATATTCTTCTGCAATTTTATACAAGGCTCAGCTGGATAACTTTAGGATTCACATCATTCGTGTTAGATTTGTTCAATAGTTGTTCAATTAACTTGGTCTGGTAAGTGAAAATGCAGTTCCGACATCTCTTCTTCTGCTACTTATAACATTAGTGGCAAGACATAATTTCAAATCAAATTTTGTTTGATCTATACATTTATGAAGACATATTTAGTTACCAATCAGCAGCATTAAAATCAACGTTTATTTGTCCTACATACATTACTAATCATGTCTATCTTATACTTTTATGAAAATAGAACTTTTCAGGAGTAAAATGAAATGAAATTTTGTCTTGCAGCACTTGGATCCTTTTTCCAATCCATATAAATTTATAAAGTTTTCATGTCATATTCGACTTGCATTATAATACCACGGGCGGTATAATATATACATTTGTTGGCAAATAACTTTATAAGAAAGTTATGGAAACATTGCAGTGAATTATTTCTAAATTTTGCTGAAAAGCCAAAATACGAATTATATTACAGTAAGCAAATTGAATCATACCTGATAATAGGTGAAAACGTTTCGTAATAGTCGATACCATCAGTTTTTGCATAGTGCAAGTCGAAACAATAGAAATTTCTTCTATTCTTTAGAAAACGTTTATTTGTTTCTTGACGTCGACGTTATATTTAAGCATATTAGAGTCTGTAAGTAACATCTAGTAAGTATGTATTTTGATTTTGAAAATATTCCTTTCAGAGATATTATCTAAGTTTTGTTTATAATCTATGGCGGTGTTCATGGAACTTGATGAATCAATGGAGTTCTTCAAAATATGGTTTCCATTTGATTCAGATACAGACTCACACCTAGATTTATCCATAAGAATTGATTCATAGTTGATTCTAGATATACTGCAACTTTGCTTTTTACAGCAGTTGTAGAATTAGGTGTTATAAATCTACAACCGTTACGTTTTATAACAAAATCCAATAAAGGCAACTTTTCGCGCTCTAAGATACCATTTTCTTAATTTTTTTTCAGTAAATGATTTATACCTTTACAACCAATAACTTTCAGATGACTAACATTTGATTTATATCCCGACCACATTTTTTTCTGAAATTTTGTAAGCCAATCTCAGTTCAAAATCTGTTAGTGAGGTATCCAGCTGTGTACTTATTCTGTTTAAACATACTGATAGTTTTCTATAAAGATCTTAATTTCTACTCTATATAATTACGGAAAACATGAATGTTTTATAGTAATCAAATTTGGGTAAAATATAATTGTACTTCTGCTGTATATACAAATAAAGAGTAAATACTTTACATTTAGTAAAAGAAGTAAGTTGTCACCTTGGTGGGAGGGAAGGTAACATCTACGATTGTAGCGCTGCTAGTCGAGTATGACATGGCACGAACCGACACAAAAGACGGATTTGTGCCTTGAATAGGGTTTCCATATGAGTAGAATGTCGATTGGATACAATAAAGATTTTTCCTAAATAATGTTTTTGATGTATTAAAATCATTTTGAATAACGTCTGCTTTTTAATTAAATTATTTATAAAAGCATACAAAATATTTTCTAAAAAATACGTTTCCTATGAAACAATTTAATTACCAAGATCTTATATATTTTGACGTCTTAAGAAAAGTGATAATATTTGTGAGAAAAGTGATAAATATTTTTTCCTCAACCTCTGACGGTATTTATTTGAGTAAAATCGGATCAAAAAAAACATTGGAATACTGTTTGTGTGAATAGTTATTGGTGCTTTGAAGATATCACAATATCCTTAGCGTCAAAAACAGTTACCTAAGTCATGTTACCTGGCGTTTTATCAAATAATTTTTTTACTAATTCCTTGTCATTTTCATAATATAAAATAAAATACAATATGTTCAATTCAAACTTTTTATGGTTTAATAACTAAGTGGTTAAAAAAATAGAGCCTTCATAATTTTGTCAAGTCTGTCTGTACATCTGTTCGTCTGTATGTCAAGACATCGTATCTCTTTCAATTTAATTCCGATCACAGTGCAACTCCACAAGAGCCAATTTATAGAAATATACTTTTAATTTCTTCGAGGCACTCTTTTTACATCAAACTTGAGAATTACTAATTGTTTTGCTGTTTCGCCAAGTGGGTTATCATATAAATATTGCTTTAAAATGCAATTTTAAATGATATACGCATTTTAATTTTTTATTAATCTCCCTTACATCATACTTGAACAGACGAGATTTTTTGTAGATCCCATCATATTATAATATCGATTTCAAAATAAATTCCAAAGCGCATATGCATTTTTACTTTATACCTTTAAAAAAGGTGAAATAGTGTATCCTTTCCGTCTTTAGCTTAAGTATCTTTTAAGTATTTATAACAGCAGCATTTAGTAAAAGCTATAAAATAAAACAGTTTTCTTTAACTTTTATTATTAAGTTAAAGAGATATGGGATTAATTATTTTTCACACCCCTATGAAATACATGGTAGAAAATGTACTTACACAATGGAAAAAAACACTTTTTATGAAAGTATAATACAAAAACGGAATCATTATTTATTTATTTTATATCTTTCTAAATAGATATAGAAGCTTCGAAGTGTGAATTCAACTCATATATAAGAGGTTACTTTTCTTAAACGGAAAACTCGCAGTATAAGTAGTATTCAAAATGTTATATATTAAAGGATATTTGGACCTATTTTAAAAAAATTCTGAATTACGGTCCTTGCAATAAAATCGACATCCTTTTATTAATATTTTTTTATTTAAAATTTTTTTAATATTTTTTGGTTAATGTGTCTGCGAATTCATTAGAATGGACTTATTTTGTATCCCAAAATCGACATTCTTTTATTAATATTTTTTTATTTAAAATTTTTCCTTTAATATTTTTTGGTTAATGTGTCTGCAAATTCATTAGAATGGACTTATTTTGTATCCCAAAATCGACATTCTTTTATTAATATTTTTTTATTTAAAATTTTTCTTTTAATATTTTTTGGTTAATGTGTCTGCAAATTCATTGGAATGGACTTATTTTGTATCCCAAAATCGACATTATTTTATTAATATTTTTTTATTTAAAATTTTTCTTTTATTTTTTGGTTAACGTGTCTGCAAGTTTATTAGAATGGACTTATTTTGTATCCCAAAATCGACATTCTTTTATTAATATTTTTTTATTTAAAATTTTTCTTTTAATATTTTTTGGTTAATGTGTCTGCAAATTCATTAGAATGGACTTATTTTGTATCCCAAAATCGACATTCTTTTATTAATATTTTTTTATTTAAAATTTTTCTTTTAATATTTTTTGGTTAATGTGTCTGCAAATTCATTAGAATAGACTTATTTTGTATCCCATAATCGACATTCTTTTATTAATATTTTTTTATTTAAAATTTTTCCTTAAATATTTTTTGGTTAATGTGTCTGCAAATTCATTAGAATGGACTTATTTTGTATCCCAAAATCGACATTCTTTTATTAATATTTTTTTATTTAAAATTTTTCTTTTAATATTTTTTGGTTAATGTGTCTGCAAATTCATTAGAATGGACTTATTTTGTATCCCAAAATCGACATCCTTTTATTAATATTTTTTATTTAATATTTATATTTAATATTTTTTGGTAATGTGTCTGCAAATTCATTAGAATGAACTTATTTAGTATCCCGAATTTAATTTTACACTGAATTATTTAATGTTCATATTAATATTTTTGTGTCCATTATTTAAACTGACAACAAAACATTTTTGCGTTGTATTATTTTTTTTATTTTTATAAATTAATGATATTCGGATATATCTAATTATATTTGGTTATTCCTTGATTATCCATAATTAAAAACCAAAACGGAAAAAAGTCAAATGTTTAATTAGTCCTTTCTAAATTTTTCATATTAACACTTTTTTGTGTTAACTCTTGAGATATAGGTAGGAAAACAATATGTTTTATCACTCTGCCAAATTTAAAATATCTCCATTGAACCATTTCTGAGATTAACGGCTGGAACCAAAAGTTCTGCTAACATTTTTTTTTAAATACAAATCTTTAAAAATATATTAATACGTATTACATTAAAAAAAAACAATCATAAACTATGGTAAACAAAATTACGATAAATAGACAACACTGTAATGGATAGTTAGAGACGGAGAGCAACAGCTCACTCCCATTGCAAGTCAAATCAGAAATGGCACCCGCCTTTTCAATCCCGCGACACTGCACCTAATAAAATTTAAGCTTCTATGAGCTTTTTTCCACTTTCCGGCTTCCACTTTCTCCCGAGCGATATTAACATTTTTATTAACATGAAGCTTTACTATTTCATTACTTTGAAATATTGTGATTTGCGAATTGGCGCCAAGTTAAAGGTTAAGGAGACATGATCTGCAAATATTGTGTGGAGTTAATCACTGGAAATATTACAGATGACAAAAATAATTTTTTGATATATGTGCTACTTGTTACAATAAATCTCGCTTTTTTATTTTATTTATTTTTAACTGGTTCCCAATTATAACATTATGTTTTCTTCCTTTTTTATCGATTTATTTACACACCTAATTTTAATTAATATTCGTTCGTAATATTAAAACCAAAATTTATACAAATAATCAAACATGGATAATAAAAGTCTAACTGAAATGGATTTATTTTATGGTATTTTATGCACACTGATCAAAGAGAATAAACTATTTAAGAAATAATTAAATTGATGGACAAATGTAAAGATACCAATGAATGGACAAATTAATATTTCTACCCTTTACCGTCAATTGCGATTTGTCTCATTCTTTAACGTATACGAATATAGCCTCATCAGTTAAACTTTACCTAAAAATTGGATACAACAGATGTGAGTCGTGAATGATTTAATTGTTTTGTAAAAGTCTTATTCTGATACAAATTGGCCTAAAATGAATTAATGGAATGTTATTAACGTGGAAAGTAAAGTAAAGTAAATTATTAATACGTCAGTTCCGTGTATTTTTCTACACCGAATTTACTTAACTTTCATGTATCTCAAATTTAATTCTCTCGTAATATTGTCCGTCCATCTCTCCTCCATGCAAATATTCAGCAAACACATTTAAATTCAAATAGAAGATGAAGAAAGTCCCATAAAATATTTAAAATATCAGTTATTACACCTTGTTGATTGAGCTAATACCGTTTAAACGATTTATAGTTCCTAGTCTTGTACGAATGGTAATTAAACAAGTTAAAAATTACTTATCACATAAAAATCCAATTAATTTCAAGGGCTAGTCGCATGAAAACCTACTTTAGTTGTTTTGGTACCTGTTTCCGTAATTTATTTTGTCTAAAAATAATAAGAAAACAACTTTATGTATAAAAGGAAGAAAGAAACAAAAACACTCTTGCATCAAATTTCAATTCTTAATATAATAATAGAAATTCAAAAAAACCTAACACAATAAAAACATCAGCTGCACAAATTATGTAGTGGAAAAGTTTTTACAAGAATATACTTTGATTAAGTGAAATGAACGTTACATTAAACGCAACTTGAACCTCATGCAAAACCATCCATGTAAAAGTCGCATAAGTATATTTTATGGATATACATGCAATAACTCTTGGTATTTTTCACGTATCATATATCAATTGATGCATCTACATCGGCCGCGAGAATTAATTTCATCCAATTATCTACTGATTAAAAACAAGTTTAAATGAATTTAACATATGGTGTGTTAAATTAGAAAAGACTTGTTATATAGTGTAACAAATACGAATAAATGATAAAGAATAAAAACAGTTACATATTGTGTAATAAAATACCTTTTAAAAGTCGACTTCAAAAAAGGTACTAAAAATTAAAAAATAATTAAATCCAAATAAGTATCTGTTTATTTGCAATAAATAACTAAGTTACTTATTTTGGAAGTCGGTTTCAGCGCTGTCGACCAACTTAACAAATTTCTAATTGAATTTAGTTTATAATTCACAATTAAATGAAACTACGTGATGTAGTATTATTTCTACTTTCTTTAATTTCTTCACCACGACCTAGGTTTAGTTGTATTACAACATCTTCAGGTGGGCAGCAAGATCTTTTAATGAATTTCTACAAAATTAACGCCAAATATATTCAATTAATTTATAATGTAAATTAAAAATTTTAAGATCTAACATGCTTACAATAATAAATAGATTCATAAAGGGCGTATTTCTGATATAAAAATTTACATTTGTTTAAATTGATTGATGGTGCTGGCACCGACTTCAAAAATAAGTAACTTGGCCATTTATTGCAAATAAATATGTACCTATTTTGATATAATTATTTTTTACTTTTTAGTATCTAAGTCGTTTTATATAAGATATTTTATTTTAGAATTGCCAGTGATTAGTATATTAATATTAATCATCACAATTATTTTCTTTCTTAAAATATTCGATAATTATCAAAAGTCACGGGCAAAAGCAGCTATGTAGATAAATTCCTCTCTATCTAAAATTGATTATCAACAACACATATAAATGAAGCGATAGTAAGTTAACTGCTAGCCGTTGAGGAGTTTCGTTCTCCATATCTGAAGACTAATATCAGGTTTGGTTAATTAAAAACTACCACATGAGGAATTCCATTCTCCGTATCAGAAACCCAATATCAGATTTTGAAAAGAAATAACTAAATTGACTACTAACTAGTAACATATATATTAAATCACGATCGATTTATTACAATCCGTTAAGAGGTTACATTATTTAACTTCAGAACTCATCGCCATTCCATAACCTGGTCGATGGTACAGTTATTTTGCAAAGTAAGAACTACCAGCAGTGAATATCTAGAATTACGTTTGATTTACTACCATCCGATAAGGAGTTCCATTGTTCATCTTCAAAATGCATCATCAGACTCTGACATGTTCGATAGTGTAATTATTTTGCAAAGTGTGATCTACTAGTAGCAAATATTTTGAATCACTTTTAATTGACTACAATCAGTTAAGGGGTCCCATGGTTCATCTCCAGAACTCATCATCAGACCCTGAACTGGTCGACGCTGTAAGTATTTTGCAAAGTAACAACTTCTAGTAGCAAATATCTTTAATCACGGTTTATTTACAAATATCCGTTAAGGAGTTCAATTGTTCATATCCAGAACTTACGATCAGGCCCTGATCTGGTAAGTGATGTAGGTATTTTGCAAAATACTCGTAACAATTATCTTGAATCATAGTTGATTTACTGCTATTCGTTAAGGAGTTCCATCGTTCGTTTCCGAACCCAATCCTCAGATCATAATCATATTTATATATAACCACAGCTATAGTACCAGTTACCAATAAAGAATTATCTTTGAATATATATGTAAACCGTTAAATCGGCTAAAAAACCGTCCAGTACCGTTTCAGTCCACCCAAATCAAACTTACGATAGACTTTGGGCTTCTTATAGTATCTATAATAACGTATAAGTACAAAAAACTATAAATATTGCTAGTCATCTATAATTTCACTATTAATTAAAAAAGAATAAAATAATATCATTATGGTTGATTTTTAGTAGTATTGTTTTTCTAAATATTAGATGGATGCCCAAACAACGGACGGACAAGGCAAAAGTCAACTCAATAATTATTTTTGAAGTTATACTTCTTTAATTGCTTTATGAAAAAATAATGAGAGTTTAATTTTAAAAAATGCAGGATGAAGTTGGTACGATGCAACTAAAAATCGACATCTGAATTTGCTCACACACATAGTTTATTTGACAGATAAGTAGTCAACCATTTTATTTTTAGCCCGTCTTTATATTGTAAGCCAATTATTTGCCAGAGCGTTTCGAATGCGATATATATTTATTTGCATTATAAATATAATATCTAAAATTAGTAGATCAAAATAAATTTTCAACTTATTATTTTTTAATTTCGTCTTCTTACATTAAATATTTTTAATTTCGTCTTATTACAAAATTTTTAATTTCGTCTTATTACTAAATTTTTAATTTCGTCTTATTACATAAAATTTTAGAAATGCAACTTGAACTTCTATATACACATTTTAATAAATAACCTTAATGACAATTTAAATACTTAAACATATTTGATCTTTATGATGAAGTCACAGTATGTAATGAATTTGACCCCACATGCCATTATGCAGAGGTAAATCCCATCTGGAGTACGTATTGAAAAAAAAAACTTTAAAATATTCAATCCAACTGAGCATACTAAATATAAAAGTATTAAAAAACTCTCTTTACGTGGAGTGGTATAATTTGAGGAATATAAATATGATTTTGAAAAAAACAAAATACATTGAACTAAAATATTATCAAACCAAAATTAACGTTTCTTTTGTTTTGTATAAAGATTGAAAAATAAATCTATATTTATTAGATCAAGTTTAAAAATATTATGTTGGATTATGATTGAAAAATAAATCTATATTTATTACATCATGTTTATAAATATTATATTGGATTATGATTGAAAAATAAATCTATATTTATTACATCAAGTTTATAAATATTATGTTGGATTATGATTGAAAAATAAACCTATATTTATTACATCAAGTTTATAAATATTATGTTGGATTATGATTGAAAAATAAATCTATATTGATTACATCAAGTTTATAAATATTATGTTGGATTGAAAAATAAATCTATATTTATTACTGAAAAAATAAATACCGGTTACTTTTTTGATGAGATTCAATTGATTATCTTAGAAACGATCAAAGTTATTGAAATTGGAATGTATTTTCAATTATGTTTATAAAGTATTAGTATATTTTTAATTTTTCTTCTCGAGATTTCAGAAAGCACCGTTTTATTAACCTTCGTTTTTACGAAGTATGTACTTAGTAAGTATGTACGTACAAAGCCGTAGAAATAAACGTATTTGAAAATCCTTATTTTGAATTTTGTTCATTTTTTCAAATAACTGAAATGGCTTACGTCATGCAACCAAGTTTTCGTACAAATTTTTTCAGTCTAATTTATATGTATTTGGTTAATTGCCTGTCGAAAGTTGGTGCACTTAAACTTTCGATAGGCAATTAATAATATTTTAAATGATGCAAAGGTACTAGACTTAAATTGCAGGTAATATAAAACTTATAAGAAACATACGTTAATATTACACACGACCTATTAATAAAATGAAAAAGAAAATCAACTGTACGGAAGGGGAGTTTCCAACACAAAGTTTATAATAAAGGTTTCCAAGTAAACAATTCATCATATGGCTAAACCGAAAACTTTATCTATAAACCTCCGTGACTTTATGTATTATTAGTGGATTTGAAATAAAATTTTCATGAATCAATAATCTCTGTTTCAATCGAGACTTTATTTTTTATGTAATTTTTTTATTAAAAAAAGATACTTTATTTAACTTTCTTTCCCATTTTTCACTTTCGATTTTAATTTTAATTTTTTTACATTCGTTTTACGGGATACAAATCGTTAAAATTATTGATACTATTGGCAAACCAAGCTTACTATCACCTTTTCTGATGATGCTACTCGATTATTATATGACGAATAGTTGCAAAATTTTGGTGTCAAAACTAACAGAACACTACACAAAGACAAGTCTTGACTAAATAAATACCACGGATACTGAATACACGAAATACTAAAAATGTCCGTTCAACATTGATAAAGGATAGCAACCAAATAACCAAATGATGGTGTAATAAATATATTTCACTGGGCATTCATTATAGCCTACGGAATTAGTATGCCTCCCAGGCAAAGACCAAAAAAGTTTACCAGTGCTTTTTTGGATATTACAGGTTTTTTTGGATATTGTGCAAGATTCTACGATAAATTTGACGTATTTAACTAAGTTATGTTATGAAAGATTTGATACCTTCACCGAAAGAAGTGACACCTTCACCGAAAGAAGCTTTGATAAAATGGTAAACAATACATTTCGATGCTTGAGGAAATCCAACTTATTTGTGTCTTGGTCATGAACAAACTTTCATCCTTAATTCAAAATCTTTATTTTCCAAATAAAAATAATAATTCAGGCTACTTTTAAAAGATGGATTAAATATTTCATAGTGAAGTTAAGGATCATCTTATCTCCCGATCGTATGATCAGTCCATCAACAATCAACCATCAATCATTTTGCATAGTAAACTTTAAAATTACCATCTTATTTCAATCTATTATATTTAATGTATATTTAGTTTAATATTTTATTACAAGGCTTATGATAGAATGACTCAACTTGCTGCCTCAAAAAAGAAATGCAGTCTTTAATTGCTTACGTTTTGCCAGATTACAAATATATCACGCAGCACATTTAAACCGTGCGCCTTTTATCCGATAAAGAATTGATGGAGATTTGGGGGCGCATGAGGATTAAGTTGAATAAAATAAATGGTGAACTTAATTATGTTCAATAATTTTCACTTGACTGAACCTTGTATTAAATTAAATATGAAATAAAAAACTTCGTTGTAAGTTAAAATAATTTCTTCCCTTTGTACTATATATACCACGAACAAATTTGTTTGATACTGTAAATAAATATACGTTCTTTTATGGTACGAAACATTTATTTTGTGCATCGGATATTAATAAAATAAGGTCCTTTCAACTTTCAAAAATTATAATTCAAACCACTTTCAAAAGACGAACTAAATATTTCATTATTATTTTTGATATCTATGTTATCATTTTTAATATCTTCTTATCTTAGGTTAATGATTATTTTATCTCCAGTATGATCAGATTACCTAAAATGAGACTTATGTAGTACGTAGTGGTACAAAATTACCCACTGCAGAGTATTAATATTATATATTTGCTGCGATGACCTATTATATATCTCAAATATTTTGATTAAGTTTTCGTATGAATATAAAAACTTAAAATGCATAAAATTAAATGATATCTGTTGTACAGTAAGTAAACATGTAAACATTCAATGAGCTTCAGTAAAATAACGTACAATTCTGCGAAATCCAATACATATGAATTCATTGCAATGGGATGCACAGTGTATACGTGGTAACAGGATGAAACTTGCTTGAGGTGCGACATACCCCCCACGTGCTTAATTAAAATACATTTTTAAAATTATCTTCTAGATTCACTCTTCAAAGCAATAATGAATATCCGTATCACAGATATAAATAAATATCAAGCTAACATTGGGCTACACAAATTACTATGATCACCTCGATTTAGAAAGCAAATCGAATCTAGAAAAAGTTCACGGATTGATTTGACTTAGTCAATGAATTTGTGTAGTCGATGAACCGATTCACAATAATTCTTTTTTCATTGTACCTCAAAGAAAATCAGAGAGTTTATATAATATAATAAGATAGATGTAAGATATGATTTGTAGACGGTCCAAAAAAGTGATACTGAAAATCGACATAGTATGTAATCCCAATTGACTAGAACATATCATTTTATACTGGAAAATATGCTAAAAAATTCGATACAAAAATATATGATATTATTAGTATTATAAGAGGAAATTTTTTAGAGGATCATCTAGAAACACGTGACTAGAAAACCGAAACTCGTTTTTAAAACGTCCCTCTGGGTGAAAGAGAGTGTAAAGAAAAACCTTCAGAGGAACAAGGCTCAAAGAGCCCTAAGATAGGAAGTTAAATTAAAAAAAGTATTTAAATTTTTTTTGTTAACAAAAAATTAAAACTTTCGGAACCCAAACTTTTGGGAATAAGATAAAAGTAGAATTAGAACGAAATTAGAATTTTATCTATGTTAGAATAATTAATATATGACTAATTTTATCTATGAATTTACGATGCAAATCATGGGATGCTGACTACTTATTCATATTATATACATTATTGGTCTCTACTTGAGGTAATTTACGTTTTATTTTGTAACAAGTTTAGAAAAGATTTCTTTAATTTTTCGACTTCAAAAATAGAGCTTTCATCCTGACACGTGTTTCTCATATAACTCTCTGCAAATGAGAAGAGAGTTACACCTAGCACGACCCTTATACTAAACGAAAGTGTCGGGTGTCGTTTTTTGTACCGGACTGATTTGTACGAGTATGAATACAGGTACTCACTCTTTCGTATTTTGCATGAACGTACCAAGATATTTTTATACCAAGGTGCCAAGGTACCAAGGGTTTTGGTACCAAGACAGTGTCGTTGGGGATATTGCCCAATTCCACTTACTCTCTCGTTCGATTCGGAACTTTGGAGAAGACAGTGGAGAACTTGGGTTGTTCAAGGCTGGTTCAATATTTTCTCTTTTTTTGTTTAGATATGTATTTTTCACTATATATTAATCACAGATTCCTTTTTGTATTTGTCTGATTTGCAAATGTTTTCTTTTTGCATTTCAATAACGTTCTTAACGCATTGGTGCAAATATAAAAAGGACACAATCGTATGACATTTTATTTGAAATTAACTTCTCTGTAGTGAAAACATAGAATGAATGTAATAATTTGTGAAAATATAAATGCGAACTGTTATGCCAACAACAAAAAATAGTGCCATGAGTTTTACTAACGGCATTATATATATATATATATATATATATATATATATATATATATATAAATAGCAAAAAACTAACGAACAGCTCCATGTGCGACGGGAATCTGAGTTTAGACCTTACTTTGTTTTTCAATATACCCTTCAATGCACACCCTAAGTTCAACCCCGCCATATTTACTTTTAAAGAAAACTGCAAAATAATCTTTCCAAAAAATTACGGAAAAATATAAAATGAAAATAATTTAAAATAAAAAAGAGTGCTGTTACGTGGACTTGTGCACATCCGGCCTTTGTTGAAAGTTTGAAATTTAGGAATTTTACCGACGGCCTGTTGGTAAAATTTCTCGGTGTTCGTATTTATTATTAGCTTACGAGTGCGTATCTAGGCACACGGCAATGCATTATACATTTAATTCAATTGGCCTGTATGGCGCCAAGATTGCATAAGAACATGCCGCGTGTATATTTACACGAACCACTTCAAGCTATGTTCCCCACAATCAATTTTTTCCAAACAATTTTCTCCAAACAAGTTTGTCCAAAACAATTTTCTCCGTCAAACTAAAAGTACTAAACTTGAACAGTTTAATAAATTTTTAAGCTACTATTTAAAGTTAAACGCCTAAAACTGAAGTAAAACATGCTCTCCGCCTCATATAAACTTTCAACCGTAGATGTAAAAATCTGACAATTTTCCATACTAGAATTTAATTAACTCGTGTCAAAAATTTCAGGGGATGTAAAGAGCTAAAAGATCTTAATTTTTTGGTGTTTCAATTGACCCTGGATAGGATTCTTTAAATGGAACCAAATTTTTTGAAGCTTGCTATCAAAAACCAACCCTTCACACATTTCGTTAAATATTATATTTTACACTTACGTCTATAACTTTAGGAATCAATTGCGCAAAAGTTTAATTACTGTTTGATATCATAAATTTGAATAATTCATCATCTATATAGTTTAAAAACTCTCCTGGAGGTATGTCAGTTTTCTAATAATTTTTTGTGTTAACTTCACCTAATGGAAATTTCATGTAAAACTAATTTTGCTCCCCTAATTAATTTGATTAAGAAAATCGTCGGCCTCAAGCCGCTAAGCCTTTGTTTGGAAATGTCCGGTCGGGTGACTGTGAAAGCTTTCAAAGCCCCTTATCTCGGAGTGAACTTATGGCACTTTCGAGGGATTTGGTTAAGCTTTTATGTCTACGATGTGTTGATCCTTATGTTTACTTTATATTTACATATAGTTCCATTCAATGCACAATATTCAATGAAATAAAAACTTTCAAACAGTAAATATGAACGGGTAAATTTTTGTATTCTTTCTACAATTTGCCTATAATATAAATTTGCACAACAAAATTTATTTGATATTTTGTAATATCATTTTCTCTATTTAATCAGTGACATCGTATAATTTTAAAATTTTCCTAAAAATATCTGATAGTTGCTTTTTGGAGAAAATATTGAATGCAAAAATATTGAAACGTTAACAAATATTCTACTATTAGTATTATTTGAATAAATGATAAACAAATTCTGAAATAAAGAAATTTAACGTCGTAACCATAATTAAAGAACAAATAATCAAGTTCATCTGTACCAATGTAAAATATATTTAAAAAGTGATTTATCACTGCGAAATTAATACAAGTTATTAACTTTTTGTTAAAATATTGTCCTTTTCAATAAGACCTGTAATAAAACCTGCTCTGTCAGAGTTTTTACAGATAAATGTTAAAAGAAATATTTGTTTTATATTTAAAATCAAACAGGTATAGGCGACATTTTAATATTACTTGATCGCAACGATAAAACATATCACAAAAGCTGCTACAAACACTTATTGCTACGTGAACAAATTTTTGAAGAGTTCCATAAATGAACTACACTGCAGCTGCACGGTTAATAAGAAAATTGAAAGTACTTAATAAGGATGTGAGTGAAACAAGAAAAAAGAAACCTTTGGCGATCCTCCAAGCATGGGTAGAGTGCACTCAACTACATCAGCAGGAGTTTGGAAAAATCGTGGAACGAATCCAGAAGCATCATGCATTCAGATTATATCAATATAATATCCACCAAATAATGTATTTGGTGTATTTGAAAGTTACAAAGATGAATTTGTAAAACTAAATTTATTTCCAAAAACGGACTAAATTCAGCTGACAAAGGATATTTAAAAAACGCACGTTAATTGCAATTATAAAATATTATATAACCGCATATATTATATTGAATATGAGAGACAAGAATTTGTTAAAGGTTAATTATAATTTCTATCCATCCATGGCTATTTCTAGAGTTTTAGACTTAGTTCTCATATAGATCTGCATATATTTCAGAAATATGTACGGATTATGGGGTTTTATGATCTTTGGGTTATATTAGAAGAGACAAATGAAACCATACCGAATTTTTTTTATCACATATATCATATGAATAACGATCGAAGGAAAAAATTAGAATGATTCTGAAAATCATTTTTCAGAATTGAAATTATGTATTGGATTATGTAAAGTTTCCTGAAGTTCAGAGGAAAACTATTGAGATCATTTTAAATTTCATTGTTTTAGAGATATTTACAAGATTTGATGTCTGAAATATTTAAGAAGCAATACATGCATCGACAGAAATATAACATTGGTGTTTGTAATATTAAAATAGATATTATTAATAGCTTAATTTCTTGTGTTACTTAACACATTTTATTTATAAATACATCGTTATTATGCTAATCAATTAACAGGACTGACACAACTTTATCTACTCTTCATGTGTAGACTCCGTTGTAAAGTAGTCAATCAGAAATAACCAAACTATTAAGAATAATATTGTAAGTAAAAATGTATTAATGAAAATATAATGTAAATTTAAGTTCATTGTGATGCAGTAATATTGCATTAAGTTAATTATGACGATAAATGCTGGTACGATAAGGCTACGATAGAAGCATATTAAAATTCTATGGATTGTAAAGTTCTAGTCAGATTTGAGTGCACCATTTTATTTATCGCCATTTCTTTTTAATACTATCTACATGGCATATTTGTAACCATTTTATTTATCGCCATTTCTTGTTAATACTATCTACATGGCCTATTTGTAACCATTTTATTTATTGCCATTTCTTGTTAATAGTATCTACATGGCCTATTTGTAACCATTTTATTTATCGCCATTTCTTGTTAATAATATCTACATGGCCTATTTGTAACCATTTTATTTATCGCCATTTCTTGTCAATAGTATCCACATGACCTATAATTTTCATAGACACTAACTACTTTATAAATTCCTATTTAAGATTCTCCAAATCCATTTGAATTTAAAAAAATGAACGATTTTTATTAAAATAAATTTTTCAATTTCTTATTTGTATATGTTATTATAGTTTGCATGAAATCAAATTATTTCTAACTGCAAATAAGTACGTTACGTTACACCAATTGCCAGATTTAACCTTACAGCTGTATTCATATAGGAGGGTTTTTGAAGTAAAACTTCTTTACGCACGCTTGACTTAGGGAGTAAGCTGGTGAATGCGTGACGAGAGCGTTACGAAAATTGTGATCGGGTGAGGCGAACGGAAGTTGAGAGGGAGATATAAGTTAGTGAAGACAGAAAGAGAGAGAGAGAGTCACGTTTCGTATATTACTGTAGGGACAAGAGAGAGAGGTGCGAGCACACATTTTCTTTCTCTCATAGTTAGTTTCGTTTTAGTTCTCATATAAGACACAGTACAAGCCTATTGTCTGTATCACACTGTAGAGCAAGAGAGAGCAGTGCGCGCGCACATTTTCTTTCTCTCTTCCTCATATATATATATATATATATATATATATATATATATATATATATATATATGTATATATATATATATATATATATGCGAGTTTGCTAGCGTTACGCAAACGGTGATTTTTTGATTATTTTGTAATTTCATTTCGTTCTTGAACAATTTTATTAATTATTATTTTGTTCGATACATTAAATATTCTACGTTTAAAGTGAATAAAATTGTAAATTCATTTTGAAGTTCATATTTTGTGAATTTGAAGTTTTACTTCAGTCGTGTGGTCTAAAGCACACTCGTGTTTTTTTAACTATCAACAAAGATTCTGTGCAAAAACATGCTAACTGAAGTAGAACGTAAACGTGAAGCAGAAACGCAAAAGCGAAACAAAAAAACTGAATTTCACGTTTATAAAATTAGGACTAATCCGAATTAAAAGAAATATTGGATATTTTTCAGCGAACCAAAAAATTGATTTCATTAGCCAGGAAATAAAAATGTTGTTTTGATTTTGATTTAATATTAAAGAAAATGACATGAAGTTACTTTAAATTTGAATACGATAAGAAAATTTCAACTTTTTTCAATTAATTTAGGCCATGCACTGTGAAATATTTTCAGTTTAATTAATTTCAGCTCGCCAATCTATTAAGAAAATAGTTAGCCACACCTTGCTTCTATACCGGCGCGACTGACTACGTAGTCTACGTTCAAACTTTTAATACGTAGAATTGTGACAGGTGCTAATTGTTATTAGCAAGCTGGTACTGCGGATAAGGAAATAGCCTCAATGTCTCTAACATTGAGCCTATTTCCTTGTATCTTGTGTTAAGACTTTATTAAATGGGAAAGTTTTAGTATAATTTGCGTCTCTATCATACTGTCATTATTATCTTGGATAGCTGTATAAAGTTCTACATTTTCTTTTTTGAACTAATATCAAATAAGATAAAAACAAATTGATAATTAGCGTTTAATAACTTGCTATGAATTTGCCATAAATATTTTTTAAATTAAAGTACACACAGCAAATAAATCTATCCATATAAATAAAATTGAAGTTTCTGGCTCTGATTTCACAATTAAACGCTTAACGCATTCTGATAATACTTTTACCATATTGTAAAGAGTACTATTATTTATAATCTGTCCTATAGTCAGGAAGTTTATTTCATATCACTTTTTAAAGTCGTCACAAATTATGCATAACGAGCATTACACGAAGGACGAGAGGGAGGAAATCGCGACACGACCAAAGCATGTCGGTGGTGTGGATTAATCATGATGGCATAAACCATCATGTGTATCGCTGTAATTCTGACCTAACTCACGTAACCCTTTTGCAATGGATTCGTTATAATTCGATAGTTGATTTACTCATTCGAAAAAATTATACTGCGGCATGACGAAATGTGAATAATTCCATGGTAGTAAGGTTAATAAACTCTTGGGTCACCTATTCAACAGTTTGTTTCTATACAATCTTTTGAATAAAACAGTTTTTCATTGTTTTTTTTGTGAGTATTTAGTTTACATAGTAATCGCAACAAAGTTAATTCACTAATTCTTGTTATTTGTTTGAACGATATTATTTTGCATTAAATACTTGATCTATATGGTTATAAACATTGAATTAATTTGAATGATTTGACAAAAAATAATTCGCGTCAAATAATAAGAGTACGCAATTTTTTGGATCTGTTTCGTATTTATTAAGTAGCCAATTTCATCATCGTATAACTATAAAAAAGTTGTTCTTTTCAGAAATTAATATTTATGGAATCATAATTTTCCATGTACACGCCAAAGGAACTATAATTTATTCGATTGCAAATTCATTCTCTGAATTGTTTTTATTTTGTGAATTTTTTCATTTTTTATTTAGATAATGAATATGAAGCGCAAGAGTGTTAGCCTTCTTCAGTTTCTCAGTTGAATTGTTAGGTTCTTTTTTAAAATAGTAATGATGACTTAGGTAAATTATTTTTATTATTCCGATGGATTAATTTTATTATTCTGAAGGATATATTATTTTCTCTGTGTCTACTTAATATTGTGCTACATGATCGTATAACAATTCATAATAGTAAAGCAGTAAAATAACTGTGAAGTATAATTACGTTTTGTAAATAAATCAGTATATAGAAAAATGTGAAATGATATATATGTTGCGTAAGATTGGGTATTAACGTAACTTATTTAATATATATGTAAATTATTTTGGTAACTTAAATTTTAGCTAAATAAAAGAAAAATCGAAGTTCAAGAAATTGTTTAGTTTAATTTTTTATCGTTGTTATAATAACAGTCTCTACGTGATGTTCCATTAATTATTAAATATCCTAATGGACGATGGTATTTGTTACGATTTGCGTTTAACATTGTGAAGTCTACATATATACTTTTCTTTAATAAATTAATAACTAAAAATTATGGATAACTTTTGTGTACGTATATGTTAAACTTTATATATATATATATATATATATATATATATATATATATATATATATATATATATATATATATATATCAAGCACTGGCTATGAGAGGAAGAGAGAAAGAAAATTTGTGCTCGCACTTCTCTTGTCCCTACGGTAATATATGAAACGTAACTCTCTCTCTTTCTATTTTCACTAACTTATATCTCCCTCTCAACTTCCGTTTGCCTCGCCCGATCACACTTTTCGTAACGCTCTCGTCACGCATTCACCAGTTTACTCCCCAAGTTAAGCGTGCGTAAAGAAGTTTTACTTCAATAATGAACACAAATTTATTAGCTCAAATTCTTGTCGAACGTTTGACTAATCTCAAAAAAATATTTGAAAAACGAGTGAAGTGCTGCCGTTCGTCGAGAATTTCTACTGACACTTGAGATCTTGAGATCGGTCCAACTGTATCTGCTTTGTAAATAAAAATAATTACTGTTGATGTACTGTTTTCCGTTGACGAATCCTATTATGCGACTCCGGAGTGTATTCCTCAGTTTTAACCAAATCGATCCAATTTCTTATATCATAAATATTATAACAATATATTTTTAAATTAACTTGTCATATATGGATGGAACACGTACTATGAGGGTTTTGTTTGCAATTAATCACATATAAACATTTATGAGTAGTTACGTTGTATTTATTTTAAACAATTTATTAATTTCAGTATTATTTATAGCATGCAAATGTATGTAAGTTCGATTTATTACACTTTGATCTTTAACTCTTTCGTATATTGGATATTTTTGTACTCATTACCTAAATATAGAAAATGAAAGAAAATATAACTAAATTATGGGCATATACAGTGAGTTAAACTTGCTAATAAAACGCATATAAAATAGTGACCGAACAAATTGTCATTTGTAGGTAAAAGTTAAAAATTTATCCTCTGAGAAAAATTTTTCTCCTTTGAAAAACCTATTTTAAACAGTAGCCGATATGCCCATAAAGAAAAACAATTTTCAATCTTCCTTTACCTGTTCGGAAGCATCCTTGGAATATAATTTTAAGTCTTTTTATGCGCCATTTTTTGTTTTGCCAAGGCACTGCACATCAAGTGTGTAGTATTTGATTCAAAACTGGAAATGTTAAAATAAATCGAGAGCAGACGTCAATTTGAAAATTTATAATCTAATTCAAAATTTATAATCGATTCAAAATTTATAATCTAATTTTTCTAATCACCTATGTCGTTCCCAGTGCAAAGAGAAAATAAAGTACAGTATATATCGTCCAAAATTACATATCGTCCAAATTGGCTACTATCGATAAAGACATAACAAATTTACACAAGCCCAACAATAAATTCTTCGCATGACGAAACTTTTCCCATCAAATCGGACGTGAAAAAAGGCAAATAATCTATTTTTTATTAAAAAGTTCCCAGCATGGGGCTGACCAGAGGCGACAATTTTTTTTTTATCATCACTCTCTCGATGAAACCATTTGGCACCTGTTCAAAAGAGAAGGGAAATCAGAGTATATAATTTTTTTTATTTCCACATAAGTTTTTCTCACGCACTTGACTAGCATTTTACGTGTTTCAAATCAAAGGTAATTTATTGCTTATATTCGTTAGCCTGGGATTTTTTGATAATTGGATTGCTGGAAATAAAAGTGTTTCCGAGATTTAGCGAATAAAAGGAAATCAATGCAAACCATATTCATACTAGGGAGATTTTAACAGATTTTTTTTAATGTCTATGTATACTTATATGTTTTAATCTCGTTTCCAGTGGTTTTAGATTTTAATGTAAAATTCAATTAAAAAAATGTTATTCACCGGCCGTACAATGTAAAACTTTGTGTACAGAGGAGTTAACATCTCTAAAAACTATTGTTTAGTTGGAGAATGCCAAAAAAGAATATAGGAAAGTTAAAGATATAATTCTAATGCTGTTCAACTGCTTTCAAGATCTGATAGAATTTAACAGATCCTAGTAATAAATTTATATTCAAAATGTGGATATCGTATTCAAACATTGATATTTCCTCACTTAATTCATTTTGTGTCAATGTACATTATAAGCCTTACCTTATAAATAATGGTGAAAATTATCAAAAAGTACGTCATCTTTTACATTTACCCAATTATTCAATGTTGATGATGTTTATATATTAATAAAATTCCTTTGAGCTAAATTTTAGATAACAATATCGAATAATTAGAAGTAATTCGGAACAGGATGAAAAACAGAGACTAAATGAAAAAATGGTAGTGATACTATTAAAAATTCATTGTGTTAGTTGAGTTTATCCTTAATCTGTAATGAAACATGTTCTTTGTTCTTTTTCGTCTGTATATTATATGTAAAACCATATATATATATATATATATATATATATATATATATATATATATATATATATATATACAATATATATATATATATATGTATATATATATATATATATATATTGTCCATGAATTTATTCCTGAAGATATTTCGATTAACATTCACAGATTTGTAGAAACGGTACAGTCAGAAAGACTAAAGACAATGTTCGCAATCATTTTTTTTGATGCCATTGGTTCCTGTTTCTTATCATAATCAAACTTTCCATAGGAACAATTGAAATACGAGTAATAGTAACATAAAAAATAGCAAAAATCTTTTACCGCACATTTTAGTACAAAATCAAAACACTATTTAAAAAGGAAAGGCCTGCGTGCATTCATGAGTGCGTGCGCGTGTGCGCGTCCACGCACGCAGTTGTGTCTACATGTGTGTGTGTGAATTTTACAAGATTATAGGGTTTTTAACGTGTTAAATACATATAGAACCTCAGTGTGTTCTTTACCGTTGCTGACTCTGCGCGATACACAAAACTACGCCCTTATATTGTTCTTTTTTTAGTCATATCATTCATTCAATTTGTAATAAATTTCTTAAGCAAGACATAATCGTATTCAGTATATTCGTAACATTAAAAGTATTAAGCCGGAAATGTCAATCATCAAATAAGTAAGTTTTTCAGTTAAGTATTCTAAAAATGTCATTTTTATCGACTGAATTGAAACTCGACCTTGGAAATTTACGCCCCGACTCAAATCTGAAGGATAAGCTTCATAAAAGATATAAACAAATTATATATTTAATAGGAGTGCTCGACACAGAATACAAATCATTGTTAATTAAACAATTATTTAATTGATTCCTTGATCATATTTGTTTGCCGTATTCATTTTATATCTTCTTCTAATAAAATATTGTCTCGTTTAATTATGTTAAAAATTCCTAATTTTCATTTGTTTTAATTGGACATTCTAAAAATTGTTTTATTTTCCTATGGGCTTTATAGAAATTTTAGAATAAAAGCTTATTTCTTGTTTATCTATTCTATTCTTCTATTCTATTTTTATTATCCGTTTATTTAAAATAACATAGAAAAAAATACATTATAAATTAACCAAATAAAGACGAAAAGTAATACATAACACAACCTTCATTGATAAAGTACTAAAAAATTTAAATGGCTGTAGTGCAAAGAATATTTTGTGGAAATTGTAAAGTTTATTAAATTGAAATAAATATTAATTTGACTATGATATCGCCAAATACTAACGAATATTCCATGAAGGGAAAAACTTCTCTTAGAGTTAGGTTCGTAAATACACAAAATAAATGTCTTCACAGAGGTTTTAGTTAAGCTAATAATTGAATATATTTGGCGTTAATTTTGTAGAAATTCATTATTCACAATTAAATGAAACTACGTGATGTAGTATTATTTCTACTATCTTTAATTTCTTAACCACGACCTAGGTTTCGTTGTATTACAACATCTTCAGGTGGGATATTAGCAAAGATATCCCACCCACAGAATATTTGCTAATATCCCACCTGAAGATTTTGTAATACAACGAAACCTAGGTCGTGGTAAAGAAATTAAAGATAGTAGAAATAATACTACATCACGTAGTTTCATTTAATTGTGGTTAAGCTAATAACTTAGTTTCATCAGATTAATTAATATGAAATAACTTCTAATAAAGTTTGTAAAGGAATGTAGTAGTGCAATTAGCCTCAGAGAATTGGGGTAAAGCCAATCAGTGCTATTGTAAACAGCAATCATGAGCTACTGTAGCTTATTCCGATGTATCTGTTCTATTCTCACTAAGCTATAGGTTAATTTATTGGTATATAATGAAATATATATGTTACGAGGCATCATGATATATTTGCGAATACAGATATACATTATTTTAGCGAAATAATACACTTGATAGATCGCGTATCAATTAGTCGTGTTATTTAGCTTTGCATATCTCCCTTTTGTCATCCACATCTTAGGAACGAAAAAGAAAATGTAAGAAAGGAAAAGTTTAAATAAATTAATTAATTTTTTGACACAAGATTTTATATTATTTTATTTCAAATTTAGAATGACTACACTTGATATCCGTTTCCGGATCACATTTCCGAAATATTTTAAAGATTTTTAAATTTAACGCGGATTAAAAGTTGTAATTTGACTAAAAATCTAATTATTTACATAAATTTATATCGCAGTCACAAAAATAGCGGTAATTACATTAAATTTTAACAAAGGCAATTTTTTATAGTTATATATTCCAATCCTAGTAAGTTCTTTCTTTAGTTCTTTCTCGTAATAAACTTTTTTTAATAATTGAAGTAGACTATTACTTTGTTATTTTTATTTTAGCCATGTAATGTTTCTATATTATTACATAGTAATAAATTATGTGTAAGACTTTCGACAGACTTTTTAATACTAAGCATAAATCAAAATGTGTTTTTTATGACATGTACTTTACAGACACACACATTACACAAACACACACAAATATATATATTTATATATATGTATATTGTTTAGCTGTAATTTTACTGTAACCTTCTAGTTAAATTATACTGTCGGTCTTATTCATGATTTCTGGTTAATAATTAGAAATAAGGGGTAATGTCCTTTCTTGCATATTTCGATATATATCACCAAGATTTAAGAAAGGACCCTTTTATAGTTCCTTGGAAGTAATACTTTCAAGCATTACTACACTGATGAAACTGAAAAAACATCCACAAGATGTACAAAATTATTTATTTTATGGTATGTGAACTTGCCCCTCTAAAATGACCATGTAAATATTTTAAAATGTTTTGCAATGTGTAGTTTAATAAGGTCTACTACTATGCTAAATTTGAATTTTCTACGTCAAGTTACATTTTCCTACACAACTGAAGGCAGAAAAAGTGAGTAGAATTCTGAAAATATAAGTGGGGGTCATATATTGGAGGAGGTATTATTTTCGTACGTGCTAAATCATACGTAGATGTTTCGTGCCAAAATTTGGCAGAAACGCTTTAACTTATTTAAATACCGTTTGATTATGAGTAAGGTTAAAGATCAAACTGAATGCGGTGATTTGAAAATAATATTGGCATGTATTACTAAAAAGATTGTATAGTTTGTTTTGTTTGAGTGCCAAAAATTTAAATTTAATTGGTGGTATTACAAAATTCTGTGTTTTAATCTACAGTTCAATTATATATGACTCTATTATTTTTTTGCTACATTAAGACAAGTCAAACGAGTACAAACTCAATGAGTTTACTCCTCGTCACTGAACAATTCCTGTCACCATCTTCCGACTCCATCACTGCACCCTGATTTTACTAAAAAGCAAATTTATGTCGCCCTTAGTCGCATCTTATTAGATTATCATTACATCTAGGCCATCAAAACTCGATCATGTACTTATACTATTCAATTCTGAGGAATTCTATGAAATATATTCAATTCTAATAGATTCAAACCAAATTTTTACGGTACCAATCCAAAATTTTTTAAATTGGTTGGACCTATAACATGGAAACTCAATAGCGACACTTTTGCTGTTCAATGTTGACCAATTCTCTGGTATATCATTAATTTTCATGGTTAGATTCTAACCAATTTTTATGGGCATATACTGGGAGAAAACCCTTCCAAACAAAAAAGAACCATGCAAATTGACTGAGATATGATGCTATATATATATATATATATATATATATATATATATACAAGCCTAGAATATAATGTTAGGTTTCCATGATGTATTGTGAATCAACAATCAATTTATAATCAACGGTGTAATAGTTCATTACGGAGATCGCATTATATTTATCGAATCGAGTATCGGCAATTAGTTAATAAAAAAAACATAATTATATATGTGTGTATATCGTATATCACATAACATAATTTTAAAATTATTATTACACTGCAACATGACGTATGCTCAAGTGGAACCAGCAAAACGGTGTTGCAAACAGCGAAAACCAATAAACCCTTCATCTCAGTTCATTAACATAATCAAATTTCTATTTTATATAACCACCATCATTACCGCTCATCGCCAGCGTGTATGATTTTTTGAAGTTTTTCTGAAAAATTGGGTATAAGCGGATGATAGTAGGAGTACATATTTCCGAGAGTATGGGGGTGATAAAGCAGAGTCCACTCAAACAAAAAATATTGTCGTGTCACATTTTTGCTATGTGGGGGTTGGGAATCTCGTTTAAAATTACACTTTGCTTTGGTTTGTAGAAAATTTAGTGACCACTGTGTTCAATTATTCATAATGATTATTGACGATAATTTTACTAATTGGAAGAAGTTTCCGGTAAATATTTCAACTTTCACTTAATCACACGCTTAAGAGAGCTTTCCCTCTAAAGTCATATTTTGGGGTAGGAACATTCTTTCCTCCAGCTCCTAGCCATTGGCTCTTCGACAAAAATTAATTTATCTTACGTACTTTTCATCCCTTGCAGAGAGAGCGAAAAATTAACTTATGTCACGTACTTTTCATCCCACTAAAGCCAATCATTGGTACAATGGGGATTCAATTACTTCAAGTACACAAAAACCCTCTTCTGATCTTAATGCCACGTGATTTCAAATGGTGGGCAAATATAATATTCCCAAAAGTATGAAGGTTTTTTTATAAATAATCGCATGAGCGAAGTTCTTCTATATAAGATAAACTTAATTTGGAATTACTCCAATAAAGCATTTTAAATATTTTTAAATTTAATCTAGGTTAAATCTTTAGAATCTATAGCTTTCACTACCACAGAGAAGTACACCGTCATCCTTTTAAGTCTGTACATTACGTGTTGCTTTGCTTGCTTTTGGCTTTAAATGAAATTTAAGAAACGAGAACGCTACAAGTCTTATGCGCAAAATTTCCATATTTTTTTTCTTTGCTCGACGAAATTCTTGAAATGTACCATAATATTATTTTAGATTACCCTACTTGCATAACGCTATGCCGTAAATGGTTTCACTTTATGACCTTGCATGAAGGGGTCAAATCGCAAATATTACCAAACACGCTGTTACTTATATCTTTCCATATGATGTTTAAATTTAATTTTAATTTCTAATATTTTAAACTAACTTATTAAAAATTTCCAAATCTTGAAAATATTGGTTGCAGAAAATGGAGAAATACTGTTGATTCCGAATTGAAATTGCAAATAATGGTCCTGAAATTTAAATAAGATTTGCGTTGTGATGATATATTTTTTATTAATTTCATATTTATGAATGCTCAAAACATATAAAACTGGGACGTATATATAAATTAAAAATGAAACTATGTTAGTTTATGATCTTTGAAAATTTCGATGAAAAAAAATAGGAGGTATATATTTATCAGGCACTTAAATAATCTTATTCGCTAAAATTTCTTAAACTGTCATAATGGGATGACTACTTGGCCCGCCTTCAGGATCCTCAGTCCTTTGTAACCCTTTAATTGCACCTAATGAACAGCAAAACTAGCGAATTAGACGTATATATTTACTACACACCGGCATAACACTGGGTGTTATGCAATACGACAATGATTTTGGATAAAAAATTTAAATTTTTCTTATTAACAAATTATGAAAGAATGAAATGAGTTTTCTTATTGGTAATTAGAAAATCATGAATTAATTTTTTATGACATAAACAAAATAGTAAATATGAATTTTTTAAAATATTAATTTATCTATTGATATGTCAATAGGTTACTTTTGATTTAAACAGCGTGCAATTATATTGCAATTATACAAAATAACTTAATTTTTTCGCATAACGTGATAAATACTAAAACAAGTATCGTAAAGAACATTGTTAATTGAATCCAAACTACTGGAAATATCAAGATAACTCCATCATCCTAATTATTTTCCCGGTCGCGACAAACTTTCGGTCAACAAAATGTAATTATTTTCCTTTCGTATGATTGGAGCTTATCATATCGGCGGATATGTCAGCTAGCACAGTAATTTCGATACTCTCCCATCTCGATATTGCCTGTCAACCATTTCGAAGCGTTAGCTCGAAAAGCAAGCTTAATGCTCTGCTTAAAGATTGTTTTATTGAGAAGAAAAGGGAAATCAAACGTCATACCGCTAAACGTAGATGGTGTTATGTGTACTATTTATGTTAACATTATTAACGTTGAAGTTCAAAACTCCGTTAGTGTTAGATTTCTCTAAGCTCCAAAATTTATTTATCAGTTTGGAAAATATCCTGGTGTCTCCTGGTCTCAAGTCTGATTCCATTTCTATGTAAACAATTATAAACTTGTACCTTGTAAATATAAATTTATATTTTCTATTTATCTAGTTTTAAGTTTATCTATTTGCAAGTTCAGTGCCAGCTAATGGACTATCAGTTTAGTTCCCATCCTTAGAGTTTCTCTGTCCCCATTCTTACTAATTTTGTGTATCATCGATTTTATAATGACGCAAATTTCAAATCTTGACCTTACGTTGCTGGATCCACAGTCAGCTAAGATATAATAGGCAAAGTAACTAAGGTCCCTTGTTTCTGGTTATGATTATTAACTTACTTTTGTATTGTCAGCACAGGGCGTTTCTCTAATTGCCAAAGATTTGGAACCGATCTTGATTGATCGTAAAGAATCCACTAAATAGGTAGCTATCTTAACAGTATTCACTTGAGGTACAAACAACAACTTACATTTAAATATAAGCAAATGAGAAATGATGACCTGCTCCCGCTTATCTGTTCCATTTGCAATCAGGTAAAACTAAGCTTGAAAGGTGACTCATGTGGGATCTCGGTTTGTTCGGAAATAATGACATAATCTTTCACAATTGAGTCATCAAAACCCTCTCAGAAAGAATTGGTCAGGCGACATTCATAAAATTTCGGGAATGTTAAATGCATTGGGTTTTTATTTAAACCTCTAAAATATAGCATTCCTAAAACGAAAACAGTCTATGTAAAATAATATGTTTTAAATTATATAAATTTATATTAATTAAATAATTTAGATAAAAATCACCTATTACCATCTTTATTTGTATCCTTCAAACTTTTAACTTGGCTTGTTTGTGTGATCTCGATGGAAATTGCTTTTAACTAAACTGGTTTTTAACTGTTTAATTCATAACGTTGATAAACTCTTTATTTTCTTAGCTGTTACATAAGAAGATGAAGTTATAATTTATTTTTATTAAAGTATCATTATTGCCGTTACTAAAGAATCACTTTCAGCAAAAAATCATAGAATACAAATTCAAAATGAAAAAGTATAATACCCTGTGGTGCTCGCCCGTTTTTTGCAAACTTTTGCCGCACATCGTGACGTCGGGATTCGCGTAAAGTATTTACATTTTTAATCATGTAATAGCTTTGAGATGGTTATGAAGCTTTTTGACCTACTATATCCAATATATTATGAGTGTGATGTCAATTCGACCGGGGTTTTTTTTCTGTTTTAGCCATTTTTCTTGTGCCATACTTTAAAATAATTTGTCTTCGTGACTATTGAACATATACAACGCAAATTGGATTTGGAATTATTTTATAAACAAGTAAACGTAAATGGAAATACTATTTATTACAGACATGGACGTAATAACCATTGAATTTCCAATACTTATAAAACTCCACGAAACGTGGACGGATCCAATCCAACGAACATAAACCTTTATTAAAATTTGACATATCAGTTTGACAAATATTATTGACATGAGGTTATGTCAAATTGTGTAATAAATTAAGGAATAAAATATATTGGGACATATATTTCAAAATTACCATATTTCACTTAAAAAATATTATGAACTTCAATTGATGTGTGCTTCAGACATATTTATAGCGGGCGTATACCATAGACTTAATATACTTTATTAAAGTTATGGCATATACTAAACGCGTATATTTTATCGATAAATTTTTTTACTGTGACATAAAAAATGTAAAGAATAATACAATACAATCAAATTCATAATTAAATATGTTAGAATTTAATACATTCATGTAAAGTCTTAGTGTAATCCCACGTTTCATTACTTTAATCGATTTCCAAAACATTAAAATATAAAATATAAGTGGGCAGATGCTATTCCATGTTCTAATGATTCCACACTCACCGCAAACAGCTGCATCAAAGGTATTAATAACTAAATCAATGTTTCCGTCTGAGCTTAAAAAATTTTAATAATTATTGTTTTATATCTTAAAATTATAAAAAATTACAATATAATTGGTATAAAACTCATACAGAAATACCGTTAGTAAAGCATAATAGTTGTAACCATAAAAGGCATTCCCGTACACATATATACTAACAGTGGAGGACTTTTATAAGATACTTTTAAATACGGACACTTAAGTTTCTCACCAACGAATGGACTGCCTCATTCATCTCCTTCAATTTCAATTTCCTCTCACTGGCCCCTAGCTCTGCATGCCCCACCGGACGAGAACAAAAGTGCGGCAGTGTCTATACTACTTTAATAAATTGAATTGTGTCATTTGAACGTAGGAAATAATTGTATATCTTTTTTTAAAAAGTTCTATCTCTTTCAAACTTTTCAATTTACTGAATTGCAATACAATTTTCTATTAATTTAGTAAAGTATAATAGTTTTAATCAAAAAAGGCATTCTCGTACACATATATATTAACAGCAGAGGACTTTTATAAGAGACTTAAATACTGACCCGTATGTTTCGCAACAACGAATGGACCGCCTCATTCATCTCTTTCAATTTTACGAGAACAAAAGTGCGGCAGTGTGTATACTACTTTAATAAATTGAATTGCTTCATTTGAACGTAGGAAATAATTGTGTATCTTCTATTCAAAGTTTCTCTCTGTTTCAAAGTTTTCAATTTACTGAATTTCAATACAATTTCCTGTTTCCATTATGAGTTACCACAATAAATGTATTACATACAATTATGATATAATTTACTTGTTGGATTTTTATGCAACTTTTATCAAAAATTATCAAACTAAATGTGTATCACCTTACATCATCGTTTTCAACAGCAGGGGCGCAGAGTAGGTAATATAATAAAACCTGCTCTGCGCCCCTGCAATAAACTCATTAACATAAACAATGGAAAAATCCGCACAAAACAGGCTTCCGCTATTGTGGTTGTTCCTAAGAGTTAATCTTTGCTAATATCCCACCTGAAGATGTAATACAACGAAACCTAGGTCGTGGTTAAAGAAATTAAAGAAAGTAGAAATAATACTACATCACGTAGTTTCATTTAATTGTGAATAAAATAATTTATTAAAACTTTTTAGATGATAAACAGTATTTTAAAGTGTTTTTTTTTGTAACTGCAAGTTTTCACTACTACTTTCTCCTTATAAAAGCCAGTTACGTGACAGCCTGGAGCTTGGATCGTACGTCGAGTTTCGTAACTCGTTGGATTAGTTTGTATTACTTTATTTATAGGTCAATACTAATAGGGTTTTGCTGTCGTGATAAATATTTAATAATATCTATTATCAGGAGATAAGTAATGTGTGTATATATATATATATATATATATATATATATATATATATATATATATATAGATATGTATATATTTATATATATATATATATATATAAATATATATATGTATAAATATATACATATATATATATATATATATATATATATAATAAGTGAAATTAACAAAAATTTCATACAAAGGATTTTACTGTCAATTATTGAGATATGTATGAATCAATAAATAGTTTCTGAAAAAAACATCTATGACAGACGGACAGACCGATACCTTTATAGTTCCGTTTTTTCTTCTGAGGCGAGAACATAAAAATTACTGAACATATATTTTTAAGCTACGAGTTTAAACGATAAAATTTCAGATGACAATCTTCTACTTTTGTTCATTTAACAGCCGAATTGAATAAGATTAACAGGAACATCTGTTTAGTATAGTAACAGACTTCATCTAATAATTATAAAATATTCAAAATTTGAAAAAATAAACAAACATAATCAAAATTTTGAAAAAATAAAGAAAAATAATCAAAATCAATGCGAGAAATATTATATCATCAAACGTTTCAAATACTATTACTATCTTGCTTCTTAATTTTGAGCAGGTTAAATTTTTCGAAATTGAAATTTGTTAGAGAATTAAACTAGTTTGAATACCCCGGCCGTGTCCAACGGCCCTCGATTCCATTCTTGCTTCTCGCGCAACATTTTCTTTATTCATGAGGCAACTCGTTCAGTTGATTGAACATGCAGAGATCCGCCTAGAATTCAATTCCATTTGATGACTGATACAGGGAATATATATTTGAGAAGCGCTTCATAGATTTCAGATGAGCTCTAAGAATAATAGGTCTAGGAATTTTATTTTCAGCATCGAGTAGGATTCGTGAATCATTTAGTGAGCTTCGTAGATAGAATGTTCAAGTTGTACGTTTTGCTGTGACTAGACGTTAAGATAAATAATACAACAAAGGAGATAGTAAGCTATCTTCGAAATAACATGACCAATTTTCGTATGAGTCTCTCCCTGGTTGCTGATCTCAACGTCCAATAAAAATTGTTACTGTTCTCTAATCCTGGGTCTCTATTGATCAATAATAAATATGTAAGAGTGTCCAGAAGGTCGGGATTTTTTCAATAAATTTTGTCCATTAACAATATATATATATATATATATATATATATATATATATATGTATTTTTATGTACAATACCACACACCGTAAATATCGATTTCTTTAAAGACTATTTTAATGAATACATATAGGCACGTCACCTTTTCCCTACGATCAGCTGTAATCTGTATGTTTTTGCTGAACAAAATAAATCATTTAACATGGTATACAGGAGTATATTGCAGTAAATAGAAGTAACCCTCAAAACACATCCATAATTACCTATGTTCTTTGCTTTAACTCTTTCTGTTTTTGTTTCTTATTTATTGCTGCTAGCCTTCCGTGCGACCAGTGAAGTTATTATCAATTAATCCTCTTTAATAGTAATAGTATCCATACTAAACATCCATAGCAATACTATAAATGCGGAAATGTGTCTCTTTGTTTGTTCCTTCTTCACGCCTCGAATACTTAACTTATTTGAGCCAAGTAGGCACAAAGCTTACACTTAAACCATAAATAAAAATAGAATACTTTCTATTTTGAAAGTTTTTTATAATTAGGCCGACGACATGTAAACATGACCTAGATCAACATAAAGGATATCTAAAGTATATCCCCAGAGTACATTTCCGTGGGATAATTGTAGGAAATGGGGTCGTTTTCCAACGTCTAGGTGGGTGAAACGGTAGGCAAAAGCTAGTAGTCGTGTAGTATCAAGGGATAATAAAAATATTAGTAAACGGTACAAAAAATAACACTGGAAGGGCACTTCCATCTGTAAACGTATCAATTTTCTATGTAAGTTATTCTATTGTAATATTTTTTTCTAGAATAGGTTATTTAATAATATAATGATTATGATAATTTATAAAATTCAACGTTTTTCTATTACTTTTTGGCACAATCAATTGTTTAGATGAGATACTGATAGGTGTAACCTTATTTATCACTTCGACAATATGAGAGATGACCAAAGAATATAAAATATCTCATAATCATCAATATATGTGAAATAGTGAGAAAATTAACAATAGCATCGAATTACGTTTTAGAGATAAGCAGACCTCCTAATTTTTGCACATAATTGCATTCTACTGAGAATTATTTACTGCATACGTCTTATGATTATGGAATAATAACAGCATCTGATTCTATATAACTGTCATTATGACAGTATTTGTGTCTGAATAACTATGGAATAATGACAGTATCTGTGTCTGTATAACTATGGAATGAATAAAGTATTTGTGTCTGTATAACATAGAATTATGACAGTATCTGTGTCTGTATAACTATGGAATAATGACAGTATCTATATATGTATAACTATGGAATACAGACAGTGTATGTGTATATATAATATAGAATAATAATAGTATCTGTGTCTGTATAACTATGGAATTATGACAGTATCTGTGTTTCAGTATCTATGTGTCATTATCTGTGTTCAGATCTTGTCTGAAATTGTCTAAACGAAACTACCGATCGAATACTTCATTCTTCATTGCATACCTATTTTCGATGTATCACTTGTATTGTTTTATTTAAAGTTATATTAATATTATTTTTACCTCGAATTTTCTAGCAAGTCTGTTTTTTATAATAAAAAAAGCAAACAATATAAAATTCATAATAAATACTACAAAATTCACATGAAAAATAAATAAAATGAAACACGTAAACTTAAAATTATTTGTCTAATTTTTCTTGTTAAATTATGTTAAAATGACAGCATTTTTTTATACAAAATTACAAAAAGCCAACGGGAGTTTAAATAAATTTTGATATTATTAATGAGATACGTAAAATAGTAGAATTTTTCAATAACTCAATTTCAAGTCTGAATAAATTAACACGGATGTTCATAAATGAAATGACCTTTTTAAGAGTATTACTGCGAGCAATAAAGTTCCATTGTTTTTGGATAAAATTATAATTCGATCGCAAATATAATTAAGAGTAAACAGCCAATGTCCTTTTTACTAATTTTTTCGGCCCCTAAAAGAAATACATAGTATATCTAAATCTACCAAGTGTCGTACTGATGCCATATCAGGAGGATAGATATATACATATAATAAAATTGTACGTAA
Organism: Druceiella hillmani; assembly: GCA_039881145.1. Lineage (NCBI taxonomy): Eukaryota > Metazoa > Arthropoda > Insecta > Lepidoptera > Hepialidae > Druceiella > Druceiella hillmani. The sequence continues at coordinate 4,246,850 of JAYKKI010000103.1, forward strand.
ATATATATACATACATATATATATATATATATATATATATATATATATATATATATATATATATATATGCATGTATGTATGTGTATATATATATAATAATACTAATAATAATAAAATTGTAAAAAGTTAATTCTGTACATGGAAAATGTTTTAAAAAGAGCGATCGATTTAGCGTAAAGAATGATAGTAGAAGCCAGAAAACCTGTTTTTTATAATTTTTGTGACTGTATTTTAATTTGTTCTTCAATCATCTGAAAACTACAAAGATACTATATTTAGAAAAAATACCCTGACTAAGTAAATATTACGATGTTGGTACTGCCGTACTGTTGGTGTTAGCGTTTTAGTAACATTTGTGCTCACAGTGTTCTAATAGATAAAAATTTTAAAAAAAACGAGTGTGCTTTAGACCACACGACTGAAGTAAAACTTCAAATTCACAAAATGTGAACTTTAAAATGAATTTACAATTTTATTCACTTTAAACGTAGAATATTTAATGTATTGAACAAAATAATAATTTATAAAATTGTTCAAGAACGAAATGAAATTACAAAATAATCAAAAAATCACCGTTCGCGTAACGCTAGCAAACTCGCATATATATATATATATATATGTATATATATATATATATTTCATGCATTGGCTATGAGAGGAAGAGAGAAAGAAAATGTGCGCGCGCACTACTCTCTCTTGCTCCTACAGTGTGATACAGACAATAGGCTTGCACTGTGTCTTAGATATAGGAAAAATCACTGGCTGTGAGAGAAAGAGAGATAGGAAATGTATGCTCCCACCTCTCTCTCTTGTCCCTACAGTAATATACGAAACGTAACTCTCTCTCTTTCCGTGTTCACTAACTTATATCTCCCTCTCAACTTCCGTTCTCCTCGCCCGATCACACCTTTCGTAACGCTCTCGTCACGCATTCACCAGCTTACTTCCCAGGTCAAGCGTGCGTAAAGAAGTTTTACTTCAAAAAAAATACCTAATAACTTTTCTTATATCGAATTCCACACAACTAGTTTTAAAATAAATTGATTTATTTTTATGTAAATAATAAACTATTCAAACTCAACAATATGACATTCAAATACTCTTTACCTTGTGTTATTATTTTGAAACATATTTACCTAAAAAAGGAGAAATTTACTTTAAAAATCCTTTCTTGAAATATGAAAATATTTGGCAACCATTAGTATAGAGATAGATATCGACATTGTCTCTTTTACATATCAATATCTTTACATCATTATTCACCCAGAGAGAATGGGCCTTCTTGATGTAATGTTATACATTATCTCTCTCCAGATATCATGTCCACGACTTCGTTCATTCTTGTATGTATTTTCACCCTTTTTGGTCCCAATGTTTCTAATCTTTTGTCATCAAATCTTGCGCTGTCGTGGTGTGGCCTTCCTTTTTTGTTTATATAATTTTCAACACCAAATAATCATAATTTTTTTTGATAATTTATTGTGATTAGTGTAGTTTTTTTAAATAGATTTGCGCATATTATGCGTGATGAAGAAGAAACCCACTATTTGAAATTCCGCGTGCACGTACCAACATACTTTTGCAATCCACGATTACCTATGTCTCTAATTTACTTAATATATTATTAGAGGCATGACCGTCTATACCTGTTCTCTTATTTAATTCTCGACCTTAGAATAAAGGTCGCTGGGTATTTAATTGGTTTACGGTCGGTTCATCATTTTTAATTTTGTTTTGTGTTCATTGTACTTTTTTTTAATAATTATGTTTATTCATCTCTTCTATTCCTTTGCACTTATTTTTTTCTTTTTACAAATAATATTTCCCATCATCTTTGTCTCTTTCGTTTTTCCGAAATGAAGTTTCTAATTGACACAGAAAAGAAAACACGTTCAAAATTATGCTACAACTTATGCGCGCATGCCTGTGTTCGCGTGAGCAAGCGAGCGTATGTACGTGCACGTGCATACGTGCGTGCGTGTGTGCGTGCGTACCCTTCGGGCATCTCTGACTGAGATCTGAGTCAGGGGCGACTATTGTCGCTCAAACGTGAATAGGTTAAAATGCGATAAACATGTAGACAATTGTATATAACAGAAAAAAAAAACAAATTTTGGATGGAATAAATGTAGAACAGTAGTCTATAACGTAAGGTTATATTCGACTCGATGAATTTTTGGAAGTTGTGTGTGATTATGTTTTGTTTCGAAAATATTGTGTTTGTGCTTATGGAAAAGTGTATATTTATATTGTATTATGCACTTGAAATTCTATTATTTTATGGGTAATAATTATTTTTTTAATATCTATTTGGCCTTTATTGGTATATTTTGTAACAATATTTCTTTTTCACATAAAATTTAAAAAATATATGACGCGGGCGCGTAAACCTCATTTTACTGAATTGTGCATATTTGCATATAAAATTGGCTTATGAATACAGAAAAGTAATTTATTTAATATTTCAAACAGTAATTTTCTATTTTTACATATTTATTTGAGATTTTCACCTATTTAATATTTGTTGTCTTGGTCATTGTGTCTAAGAAATGTACTTATTTTTTTATTTAATAATGCAATCGTCATTTTTGGCTGTTATTTTAACAGTGTGTAATGCAGTTGGTGTATTTTCGTTCATAAATAAGCAAAATCCGTAATTTCAAAACGTTAATTTGCATATATTTTTTTCTAAATTACTGAATTAATTTTTTTTTAAATATTTCAAGTAAGTTATGACATTATTTTTTTGTTCATCTCTGTTTCAGGAATCGTATTACTTTTTAGTTGTTGTTCTCAATTATAAAACACAAAACACTTAACGATAACATAATTTGTTATTACGGTAAGTGATGTTTTGTTTAGTTCTTCGTTAAACAGTACTCATTCTTTTTCTTTATAACCAATATCCTTACGAAAACGAGGATTTCTTTGTTTATTAATATGATGAGTTTATATATATATATATATATATATATATATATATATATATATATATATATATATATATATTTATACACCTTCTAAATTTAATGGCAAGGAGAGAGCAAAGATATCTTTGTCTCATTCGTTCTCGTAGAATACAATAAATATGAAAAATTACATCACATTTTAGTATTACCGTCCTTGTCGAAATGTTTAGTTTCAATTATACATATCAATCACTTTTTGAAATATATTTTTTTAGCTCTTCGTTAGTTGAACCTTAAATTAGTGATGTATTAAAAGAAATAGTCTAATAATAACAAAAAAATCAAATACCTTCAAAACATCGTGCGCGAACCTAGTCGCCGCGGCCGTCCCCATCGTCGCTGGAGTGACGTTATTGTACGTGTCGCAGGCCCCTCATGGATTAGGATTGCGATGGATGGAAAGGATTGGCAATACATGGAGGAGGCCTTCAACCGACAATGGGTGCCCCAATGACTTGAATATGTATATGTGATGTAGATTTAGTATAAGTATTTAAATTAATATCAATATTCAATTGAATATAAGTACGATTTATTCATTCAAATATTATAAACTTCTTTTTTTTGTTTTGCTCTTTTATTGGGAAATAAAGGCTTAAATAATAAACAATAATAATAATAATAATATGACGGACTACCTACAAAATGTCACTTATACTCGAAAGGTTTCATTTGTTATAATTTGATAACCTTTTTTTTTTTATTACTTGAGTTATAAAATTACCTTACCTTACCTTAAATTTAAGGAGAAAAAGTGACCAAAGGCACTTCTAAATACCTTCTTATAGTAAGAAGATAAAATTTCCGCTAAAAAAATGTGTCTTAGTGAAGCCATGAACAAAAGCAAGTGATGAATATAATTTTTATTTGTCAGCACTATTTAGCTATCAAAAGTCCTTGTTATATTAATTAGATTTTAGACAAACACTGGAATTTGTGGTTAAAGCAAAATCCATTGAAGCAGGTTTTACTTTTTTTAAAACAAGTTCGTGTAGTATTTTAGTACCCCTAAATGCAGCTTGGAGTTTTATTACGCTATATCAGATATGGAAATTATTCAAATATACACTACATTTCCTAGTTTTATTTAATTTTGGTTAAGACCAAATTAAGCGACTAAAGTGTCGTCACCATGACGTGCTAAATTGATTACAAGGCATACTATCTTTGACGGCGCAGCCCGCCACGAGGACCTTGGTTCGATTTCCGGCCGCTCGTCGAACGGGACTGGACTAATGTTCTGGTTGACTGTGAGAGATTTTCCTTGTAGCAATAATTCTGCTGTATATATCAATCGGATACATGAAGTATTTAAATAAATAAAGATTTTACAGCTTTGCCATAGTCATATCAATTTATGAACTAGAAAATAAATAAATAAAAATAAAAACATTACACATTTATTATAGGTGTAAGAAAATTATTTATTACACCGCACTTCAAAATCATAATTCAAATAAACCTATTGAACAGGATAGTCAACTGCTTCTAAATTCTCACTTTTTTTTCAAAAGTCATGAAAATAAAAGCTAATTAAAAACAGCGTTAATTTTTTTTTAAATTTATTAAACAAATCAATAACCGAAAACCTTCTAAATTTAATGGCAGCGAAAGAGTATGGATGTCTCCTTGTCTCATTCGCTCTTGTAGAAATATAATAGGCATTATGAAAAATGACATCACATTCCAGTATCACTGTGCTTGTCTAAACGTTAAGTTTAAATTTTACAAATCAATCATTTTTTCAGATTTTTCAAATATTTATTTGTTGGTTCTTCATTTGTTTGGATTTTATATTAGTGATTTATTAAATAAAAAAAAATAGTAAAATACACTCAAAACATCGTAAATATAATTGGACGATTTGTGTATTTAATAATCAAAGTTGAATTCTACCTAATTCTTCTAGTACGAATATAAATTAATGAACTGGAGTCTTAAAAATAAATCTTCTGATATAAACTAGATTAATAATTAATATATGTATTTAAAACATGATTTAATAGCAGAAATAATTTTGCACAAATAAAGAATCTTAAACAATATTGAAATTTATATAAAATTTTATATTAAACTATATTACTTACAATAAATTTCAGGTGTTTTATAAAAAATGTACTAAAAATATAATAATAATTTAAGGGCACTGTAGCGCGTATGCAGATTTTAAACAGACACACGCGAGTGTCGCGTGTGTTTAAATGAAACATTTGGAGTCACGTTTGACACCCCACTAATAAGACCTACAACATTTACAAGATTAAAATATTAAGTACGTAGAGATGATAAACATATGTCGCCGCGGTGTACTACGCCGTGGTGTTGATCACAATGCATACGGCCCGTGACGACGGGGCACACCGCGAAAACCCGGGTTTTATTCGGAAACCCGGCCGTTCCTCGAGCGGGGCTGGACGGGTGTAATGGTTGGCTGTAAGAAATTGTTGTCGAGGCAATAAGTCCGCCACGTGTGTCAATTAGATACATATAAATGGATAAATAAATAAAGTTTTTATAGGTATTGAAATAAAAACTCCCAAGACTACTAATGTTGGCTGACTGACAGGTGTACTCATCATTAAAAGCCCTAGTCTATTTCGTCATTCTGAAATTGAATGTACATGCGATAAACTATTTCGACGACTTTGGTCTATTGTACCATAAGGATTATTGATTTCGCTTAGTACAATAAATTGTTAATGCGTTTCTTTACACTAGGACTTATAGTGTTTTGGTGGTACCTATGATTAATTTTGTTAGTTACCAATTTTCAGCAAAAAATCGTAAAAATCTTATCAAAAACCTAAATGTAAAAAATGGAGCGTCGTCCTTAAATATTCATGTTAACACAAAATAGATATTGAAGTTAAAAAAGAATATAGTTTTTAAAAAATAAAACTACGCCTTTCTAACCAAAAGACCCATTAAGACAAATCAAATGAGCCCAATCTCGATGGATTTTCTGTTAGCCATTAGAAAACTGCTATCACCACCTCCGATAGGTTTTCTGTTAACCATTAAAAAGTTGCTGTGGCCATCTCCGATGGGTTTTCTGTTAACCATTAAAAAGTTGCAGTGGCCACCTCCGATGGGTTTTCTGTTAACCATTAAAAAGTTGTTGTGGCCACCTCCGATGGGTTTTCTGTTAACCATTAAAAAGTTGCAGTGGCCACCTCCGATGGGTTTTCTGTTAACCATTAAAAAGTTGCTGTGGCCACCTCCGATGGGATTTCTGTTAACCATTAAAAAGGAGTTGTGGCCACCTCCTATGTGTTTTCTGTTAACCATTGAAAAGTTGCTGGTGGTTTAATATATGCTGCACATTGACATTAATAAATTGTTGTAAAAAGTACTTACGAAGAAAATACTTTAATTATTTATCTAAATTCTATAAAATATAATAATAATATTTATACGAGTATTTTTTTCACAAAACGGGGGTGTGAATATCGTATTTTATTTAAAATATGAACTGAAATATTGTAGTCTTTAATTGGGCAAAACTATTGATATGAATAAGAAAACTTCCAACTCCACAAACAAACTTGAGCATCATCACATTACAAAAAAGAAGGAAATTTAAATTTATTCAATGGCTAAAATAATACCGTTTACTTAAAATTTTTTGGAAACTATTTACAATACAAGTAATTGGAAATAGTTTATGATACAAGTAACTAGATGGTCTGGTAAAAGAATTACAAGAAACAATGTTACGAAATGCAATGTAATATTAAGACTGATAAAATTAAACTCACATATATAATCACCTTTGATAGTATCAGGTTTTCGGCGTTACAGTTTTTTGGACGGTTATACTTGGTATTACAAAAAAAATCAATAAATTTGAAATAAGACTTGCCACAAAATATACTCACTAAAGTTTAATTTTATCAACAATGTGCTCTGATTGCTTATGAGCCAAAAAGAGTTAAGAATACATGAAGCAGATGCTTGTTTGTTAACATAATGTTATGTAAGTTATGCTGTTAATCTATGCTCCAAATAGATGAAATTTTCGATGAAGTGAGTAATACATCGATGATGGATATAACGTAACATTCTCTGTAAAAAATCTTTAATATATTTTCAAAGAGCTATATGGGAAGATATTTCCATAGTGTGTTTTGTACCACGATAAAATAAAGCCTACAGCAGTTTTAAAATAATGACTCTAAAATAACATTAATTTAATTGAAAAGTATGTAATTAAAATATGAATGAAAGGGAGTGACTTGTATGATTACTTTAGGTAACTATTTAATAATAATAAAAACAATTAATTTGAATTCATTTTTAATGTGTTTATTTGATTGAATTCATTTTTAATTTTAAAAGCTAATAACGCATAATAGGCTTATTTAAAAATTTTAAATCATGAGTAGAATTTTAACTTGTACACTCTATAAAACACTTGGTTTGATAATATTTTATCTGATTTAGTTAAATAAGTAAATGATAGGAGATGTTAATTTAATTAATTTTAATTCGGAAATAACAAAGTTATTATTTATGATATTAGGATATACTGATGTTTATTTCGATAACGAAATGACTATGGAAAAAAGATGTTTATATAAAATAGCTATTATTGATGATGACATATGGGAATATGCAAGTAATGAAAGATAACATTATTAAAAAATATTGTTTACTAAGACATTGTTATAGGATTCACTTTAAATGGCATACAAAACAGAAAATAAAATTATTTAACTTTTAATTTTACCTTTAACTTAATCATATTTTGAGCTGACAAAAACTTGTCAAACTTTTGGAGACGTGGTCTTCTCATCTCATGGTGACTTTTGGTTTCTTAACCATTCTTCTTCACTTATTTTCAATCCTGGTGATATTTAATATTTTTGGCGTTAATTTTGTAGAAATTCATTGTTCACAATAAAATGAAACTACGTGATGTAGTATTATTTCTACTTTCTTTAAGTTCTTCACCTAGGTTTCGTTGTATTACAACATCTTCACGTGGGCTGTTAGCAAAGATCTTTGTAAGTTTAGTAGTGGTAAAGAACTTAAAGAAAGTAGAAATAATACTACATCACGTACTTTCATTTAATTGTGAATCCTGAGGATATTTGTAGGTGTAACTTGTATAATTTATTATTATATACTAAGGAATTTACATAAGCAAAATACTATCATTTTCATGATTTAAATATTTCTATGTAATTAAGTTGCTAGTATATATTTAGCTTAATGAATGATATTAAATTAGAACTTATAATTTGTAAAATTCTAAATCATATCGAATCAACATTCGTTTGAACCCATGTAATTTAATAGATCCGTTCTTAACAGTAAGTTAACTCACCCTTACATCCGGAAGCGAAAATAGTACATGAGAGCTTTCAGCTTTGTTTACGTTGTCACGTACTTCCGGGATTACTTGTGAGTTCCATATAATAGAGAAACGTAACCTCTAACGCCTAACTAACGAGACCGCCGGTAACATTATATTGATTGTAAGAGTTGGGCGATTCGTCTGACGTTTAGGTATTTTATTTCATCTATTTATTTCCAACTTGAATATCTTACGTATGTAGTCGTATTTAAGCATGTATGATTGAAATCAAAATTACAGAAATATTCAACAATAGTAAATGACATTTTTTAATTAAATTTTTTTAATTCATATGTTTATTCTATTAGAATTCGATTAAATCAACAACGAACGAAATTTTAATGAAACTAAATTGACTGACAAATTCCGCAAAGGCATTTAACGATTTGTTTTTAGGGTTCCGCAATGAAATAAGAGATCCTTATAATTTCGTCCTTTCCACTTAACACTTTTGAATAATTAATGAGAAGTTAATTCATTTCACCACAATAAATTTATGTTAAAAAAAACACTGAAATAAGTGCAAATTTGTTAAAATATGGAATACAGTTCTTAGTCAGTAACATATATTTTAAAAATAACTTATTTATTACGAGTCACAAATATAACTATTTTATTACGAGTCACAAATCAATAGTTATACTTACCTCGGTCTGGTCGGAGAATTTTATAGTTTACAACATTAAACCGTTAATTCATGAGTTTAAACGATTGCATTGAATTTATACATTTATTCAGTCTGTTAAATTATTATGTAAAACCGTAATAAACATTATACAACAAAAATAAAAAGTATAACCACGTTAGCGTTGAAACGACATTTCTGTCATTATTTATTTCTAGTTATCTCACAATAAGTTCATAAGTGTTATACGGTGTGTGATGAAGTCACATAGACACCGAGCTGAGAGCCCTTTTAACACTTTTCCCTAGGGCATCGTAACGGGTAAAGGATTATCCGCGGGTCTTTCTTTTTAAAAAAATACTTTATTAAACAAGGAAGTTTCCCTAGAACTTTTTTCAAGTCATTCCACACCATACTATACTCCAATAGTTAACAATGAGACCTAATAGAATTTAATATACCGCCTGGAAAATAACTCATTTCTCTCAATTACGATATGGATTAAAAAGACAATGACTCCATTAGAACACATTGACTTTATTAGAACATTGACTTCTTTGACCACTATTTTGTCTTTAACTTTATACAAAGCTAATATTTAATCTCTGTCAAATTAGAAGCGGATTTACTTCAGTGCGAAATCCATGCCAAGTTTTTAAATAAATATTTATATACTTGATTTCGTCTCATAGTTTAAAAAACGCTATATTAAATAAATGTATACATTTTTATAATTTCTCTTATTTTCTTTTTATTTAAAGAGTGAATGAATTTAAATAAATTACTGTGACCACTATTTCGTCTTTACTTGGATACCAAACTAATGTCTAATCTCTGTCAAATTAGAAGCGATTTTACTGCAGTGCGAAATCCATGTCAAGTTTTTAAATAAATATTTATATACTCGATTTCGCCTCATAGTTTAAAAAACGCTATATTAAATAAATGTATACATTTTTATAAATTCTCTTATTATTTTCTTTCTACTTAAAGAGTAATGAATTTAAATAAATTACTATGGCCACTATTATGTCTTTAATTTTATACGAAACTAACATCTAATCTCTCTCAAATTAGAAGCGGATTTACTTCAGTGCGAAAGCTATGTCAAGTTTTTAAATAAATATTTATCTACTTGATTTCGTCTCATAGTTTAAAAAACGCTATATTAAATAAATGTATACATTTTTATAATTTATATTATTATTTTCTTTCTACTTAAAGAATAATGAATTTAAATAAATTACTATGACCACTATTTTGTTTTTAATTGGATACGAAACTAACATCTAATCTCTCTCAAATTAGAAGCGGATTTACTTCAGTGCGAAAGCTATGTCAAGTTTTTAAATAAATATTTATCTACTTGATTTCGTCTCATAGTTTAAAAAACGCTATATTAAATAAATGTATACATTTTTATAATTTATATTATTATTTTCTTTCTACTTAAAGAATAATGAATTTAAATAAATTACTATGGCCACTAGTTTGTCTTTAATTGGATACGAAACTAACATCTAATCTCTCTCAAATTAGAAGCGGATTTACTTCAGTGCGAAATCCATGTCAAGTTTTTAAATAAATATTTATCTACTTGATTTCGTCTCATAGTTTAAAAAACGCTATATTAAATAAATGTATACATCTTTATAATTTATATTATTATTTTCTTTCTGCTTAAAGAATAATGAATTTAAATAAATTACTATGGCCACTATTTTGTCTTTAATTGGATACGAAACTAACATCTAATCTCTCTCAAATTAGAAGCGGATTTACTTCAGTGCGAAAGCCATGTCAAGTTTTTAAATAAATATTTATCTACTTCATTTCGTCTCATAGTTTAAAAAACGCTATATTAAATAAATGTATACATTTTTATAATTTATATTATTATTTTCTTTTTATTTAAAAATAGCATCTATCATGACATTGAACTTGACCCCGGTGGATAGTTTTCTGATCTTGTCTCTTTAATAATCATAGTAATACGAAGAAGAATTCTAGTGGTTTTATAAACCCTATCATATAGCTAAGCAATAGACAGATAAGACTATATAAAATGTGTTTCTATTTCACATTATAAAGCTGCCCACATCAAATTCTGGATTTGAAAAAGTGTCCAAATTGTATTTCAACAAAATTTTTTCCGGCTGTTGTCAAATGGAGTACATGAAGACTTTATAGATAAAAACATGGCAAATAATCGAATTTGGACGACCTAAACTCAGAAAAATAGTCATATTTTCTGCTTATTTTATACATCATTACATTTTGTTAATATTAAGGTAGCATATATCCTCATAGTTGAGTAAAAGTAGAAAGTATATTTAACAAATATGGGCTTCCTTCCTTAAAGAAAATAAGATTGTGAACACGTTTCAGAGCGTTTACAAATATTAAATTACACGGAAAACATTATGAGTACATACCACCCTTCATATTATATATTAAAACACAATTTAATTACTCGGGACTTGTTATTAATTCAAACTAATATAGTTTTAGATATATATACCAATATATTAAAATTAATAAATCTAAAATCAAATATTTTTCGGCTCTCATCACACGATCATTAAAAGAATACTACGAGTAACGTTGTCTGATGAGATCAGACGATAGGTTCGAATAGTCCGTTAAAGCTGAGTGTAAATGAACGAAGAGAGATTAAGCCGTCCACCAACTGATAAAGATGAAGTTCACTGGAGTAGCTGGTTGATTACACTTTCTTAATAAAGATCCGGAGTGATCGCATCGATGCCTTGATGAAAATTGACTTAAACCAATGGAAACGCCGATATTATACTCAACGCTTTTGATATATACATACACACCTACAGCCTCACACACACACACACACACACACACATATATATATATATATATATATGTATATATATATATATATATATATATATATACATACATATATGCATATATGTATATATATATATATATATATATATATATATATACGTATATGTTCGATTCAAGGAATAATAAACTTCTTCCAGGTAAAATCTAAACAACTGTTTATATATTTTATGTATACAATAAAATTAAAACCAATCGTAAAATTCTAAAGCAGACCGAAACAATTCCATGTGGAATTAGGCCCGGTGTTACAAGTATGAAAATGACACTTTAAAATGAACAGCCACTTTTTTATATAAAATCAGAATATTTTTTCACAACAGATTGTGAATGCCTCCTGAACTATTTGCACCAGTAAGACATGAAGTTGAGGTTGCGTTTCTTTGCATCCTCCATATATAGATGTGACATACTGAACTGTGGAATTCACAGACCCAAGAGGACCGTTGAAAAACAACACGTAAAATTTGAAAACAGGGAAAAAGACATTCATTTTGACAAAATATATTAAAGACATTGATTTTCATTCTGTCAAAAAATAGTTTTTGTTTAATTAATTTAGGACATGGCCAGACATTACAGAAAGCAGTTTATATTATTTCTGTAATTGAAAAGTTATGGTATACATAAATATATATTATTTTTATTTTGTTATTAATAATACTTGACATAGTAAGATTTAATTCACGTGAGTTTATGAAGACACATATTTTGTTTTACGTTACGGTTACAAGTCATATTTTATTTTTGTTTTCTTTTCTGTTTGACAATCACTGAATTATTTACTTTTATGTATTTTAAAAAATACCAGATATTTTCAAAATTGTATTCTATTTTTGTAACATCAGATACATTTTCGCTGATCTCCTTTGTTTGTTAGTCAAATCCTAGTTCTCAAAAATGTAATTTTTTAGATTAATTTTAGGCGCTTTTCAGTTATAAAATAAATTAATATAAGATGCGCTTGTGTCTACAAGATTTCACGTTATAATTTAACCATCAAATATATACTTCAAGCTTGTATCTACTGATGTTTTTCTCTATTGCAAGTTGACCTATAAAATACAACATAAAATGTATTCATTAAATCGCAACGCCGCAGAAGGCGCCCACTCGTCACAACCATTAATCAAGGATCGGGAAGATCTCTGTAGATACTAATTGTGTTTCAGTGCGATTGCTGGCCATCAGGTAGTGTAGTGTTAGAGCTGACGCAGTCACGTACATGTCAACATACACGTACAAAATTGTTTAATTCAATTTTGGAGTATCATTATTATTATTTTAGGTTGATTAACGTATCCAGTAGCAATATCAATATTATTGAAAAAACATTATCAATGAGATAAAATCTACAATACGTTGCTCAATTTGTGAACATAATCTGAAAATTATGATAAATTTGTATATATAAACTGTGTTACTAACACAATTCGCATCATACAAGTGTAGATAATTTCTTAAAAATAAGAAGTCGTTTAAAAGATATATAGTGGATTGTGTAAACAATTTTAGACATTTAACTAAATATATTAACGTGATAAAAAATTAAAATAGAAACTTAATCAAAAAAGTTTAGAATTTTAAACAAATGGTAAGTTGTAAGACCTTTCTAAGCTTAGAATATAGTATGCATTTTAAAAACGTCCATAATAAATTTTAGAGTAATGCAACACTCAGGTTTGAATTTGGCTAATACTCAATTTGCTCTTCAGCTATTAATTGCATTTGATTTTTAGGTATTTATTAGAATACAGAATTAATTTTCCTTTTTTTTTAATTTAAAAATTAAATAATTTTAAAATTAGTTTTTACATAGACTTGTGAATGATATATATATTCCAAATTTTTCACGACAAAAAGTATTTGGAACTTGACGTTGATGTCAATTTTAATTCATATTTTGGCGAGATAATACAGAGGGGGATCGGCCATTTTAAGAAATTATCTTCAAACTATTATATTGTTAGCTATTTTACGCTAATTTTTGACCTTTAATACTTCTAGCTATATTTCAGAATAATTCACAAATCGCATTTTAGTTCTTCCTGTCGCTCTTTTACCAACGGATTTAATCAAAAAATATATTCGTTTCTCTTTTTCTCATTCTAAAATTATGTCCCCAACCCAATTCAAAGTTACCAATTTCTATGATTTTTCTTTCATATCAATGAAATACTGTGTTTCAAAAATTTAAGTTTTTAGGTCAATTGGCCGTGATACAAAAAGATTTTATGACCTGCTAGTGAGTCAGCGAATCAGTGCCAAAATTAACAATTTCTGATATCCACAACTAAAGACAAAACAAAGCTAGTCATGTGAAATTTTAATGTACGCCACCTAATCTAAATACAAAAGTAATGTCGCTAAATAAAATTAACCATTAATCAAGTGTTATTGTACAATAATAATACTGGAAGATGACATTGTATTACTTTGTGGAAACAGGGAAACTAATTATTTGATGTTTTTTTTTCGCAAATCAATGTCATTTTGAAAGTAAATTTTCGGGTAACTTAAATGCCCCTAGTACGCTCTTTCTAATAATAATTTTCTCTAATTTTATAAATAATAGAGGTAAAAACGTCGACGAAATTTATTTTTCTGTTTTCTTTAACGACAGGATGTGTTTATTGAATCGATGCCTGTATTTAGTTTGATCTACATGATGTATTACTGCTAAAACAAAATAATCGGTTGAATTTCCTTCCACTATTTTTTGATGAGGCGATATACTTAATAGTCTTCTCTTCTACCTGCTGAGAAATCCAGGAAGTTTTGCCATCGGCGTCCTTCGACTTCATAACTCGTCGCATATCACAAGCGCGAAATCCGAGAGCTTCCTCAATATCAGTGACCTACTTGATACGGGGTACGCCACAGGATTTCTGCCTCGGCGGAATGAGGACGAATTCAACAGCAATTTCTCGTACAATTTCCCGTACAACTTTTTCGTCCACAAAAACAGTTTATGATACGTTTTATCTATGTATTTTCTTCAATGTATATTACTTTTTTTAATTATTCGAGAAAAATGTCATTAATAAATTTTTTTAAATGCACAGCTCTTACATCAACTGTTATATCTTTATAAGTCAGTTAATCTAGCGCATTAAGACTAGCTTGGGTCGAATTAGATAGAATGATTAAGTTCTGTTCTCTTTAGAACCATTTATTCTTTAGCTTAATGTATAGTAGACAAAAAAATAATAACGCAATTTTTCCGCAGCACATATGAAATCATCGTAAAATTTTACACAAATCTTTATTGAATATATTTGGCTTTAATTTTGTAGAAATTCATTATTCACAATTAAATGAAACTACGTGATGTAGTATTATTTCTACTTTCTTTAATTTCTTTACCACGACCTAGATTTCGTTGTATTACAACATCTTCAGGTGGGCTATTAGCAAAGATATCTTTGCTAATATTCCACCTGAAAATGTTGTAATACAACACAATAAAGATACTTTGCCAATATCCCACCTGAAGATGTTGTAATACAACAAAACCTAGGTCGTGGTTAAAGAAATTTAAAGAAAGTAGAAATAATACTACATCACGTAGTTTCATTTAATTGTGTAGTAATATATGCTTTAATAGCGAGATTTTGAGAAGATTGTAAAAAAAACTATTTGAATCACTTTAATTTTTTTACCATACATTACTTTTATACAACTTAATGGATAAAACGGTGAATAAACTTCATTTGTAGAAATATATGTTATTAAGTATAGAAAGTAGAAACAATGACGTAGTTAAGAAAAACATATATAACTCAAATATAAAGGATTTAATATTTTTGTTCTGCATATTTTAACAGCAGTATCTTACTTAATTTAATGAATAAATGTTAAAATATCGAATAATGGATATAATATAAAACAACCATATTTTAACACATTTTTAAATTACTTATTATAAAACATAAATTCGGTTCTATACATAAATGACATTTTATGAAATGCATTGCATAATCGTCAAACAAAATGAAGTTCAGCTTAATATTTTTTACAAGAGATTGGAAATCGAAATGAGTTTAAAACCTAGCAACTCATTTTAAATTAAGGTTTTGTCCGAGTTCAGTAAAACCTACTACTACATTAATTTTTTTTTCGCAACGAAAACCCATGGGAAATGCTCATGTGGATATATTGTCACTACAATATCCAAAATCCTCCATAAAACATTCTAGCACCGTCATGATTCAATACACTGTAATAAAATACAATATACCATACTCGCAATCTCACTGTAGTAAACAAATATCACAATAAGTACTTATTTTTACGCTAGTTATATATTCAATTAATTTATAAAATTTTTTTGAATTGCGTTCATTTTGTTGCGCGGTAAACAGTTGTATACCTGAATTTCTAAATACAACAACACATGGTAAACAATATTCATAAAAATATGAGTAGTAAAGATCACAGTTAATATATGATAATAACGAAAATGGAAAATAAAAGAAAGTTGTACAATGTTCCGGAACGATTTTTCTATTTTCGAAACTAATTCTTACCCCAAAGAGATTAAAAGTATTGCAGTGTTCTTATTTGTTATTATACTCACAATTATTGATATTTTAAGAATAGATCTTATAGAAAATTATAAACAATAATTTGCGAAAAGGCGTATTAGTATGGTGAGTTTGATTTATTTTGCAGTATGTTTTAAAGTGCAGTTTTAGCATTATTAGGCTACCAAATAGTAAAACCGCGTTCTCAGTTTACAAATTTATTTTATTTTCATACGATTTTAATATAATCAACTTCCCTCATATAAGTATCATTCTGATCTATCACTTGTCGCCAGTGTATAAGCAGATATAAAATTCTTTGCTTATAGAATCCCTTAGGATTTTGATTGAACAAATGGATACGTGAACAAGTGGATTTTGTATACGTGTTTCAATTTTTATCGCATAACTAATTGTACAGCGAGAGAAACACACAATAGCAGAAGAGCTAGAGATTCGTAATGTACGTTGAGTTAGAAATATAAAGGAAAGTACTATTTCACGCGCCAGTTTCGCTGTGTGGGGTCGAGAAATGCCATTTAGAAATAAACTTTTGTTGGAAATTTAACAGTAGTTATGCTCAACGGGTTAAAATAATTTTGACGGTGATTGCAGTTTTAGTTGAAATAAATTGTTAGTAATTTTTTCCAATTTCATATATCCCACTGCACATTTGATAAACATTGTGGTTAAACTTAATTTTTTATTTAAATAAGATATTGTCCCCACTAGATTGTATCCACTAACGCTTACACAAAAAATTTACACGTATCATCAACTTAATATCTCCAGTAATAAAATATTCTACATTCACCAAACGTACAAATTAGTAATTTCCAATGTAATATTGTGTAATACTAAAGAAACTATCGTAGTGTTGATTTTAATATTATTTCATAAAAACGATCTATATCAACATTAATATTGACAACATATTTTTTAGTGTATATTCTTCAACTTCATTTTATATTAAGTGGTCACAAGAGAAATGAAATGTAGTTTTAAATTACCAACCGTGGTTCAACTACTTTCAGAGTAATTAACTGTGATGTACAAAAATTTACCTCCTTATAAGGCACTTTTATAATTCCTATTTTGTATTTCTTGAATCTGTTCACGTATTTATGCACAAATTGTGGTAACATGTTATAATTGTATGTTACACTAACTCTTTTTGTATGTTACAACAACTCGCTCATTCTATTTTATAAATATGGTAGTCGGCTATTTATTATTCTCCAACACGATACTCATACCGACTTTACACATTTTTTTTATTATAAAGGTATTATATAAATGATTGTTATCAATAACAAACGTAAGATTAATCAATTACAACTAATTATTAGTTATTTATACAAGAATTGATAAAATTTAATGGTCTAGTCTCTCCGTACTAATTAGTAATTTCCAATGTAATGGTAGTGCTGATTTTAATATTATTTCATAAAAATTATCTACATCAACATTAATATTGACAAAGTGTTTTAGTGTATATTATTCAACTTCATTTTATATTAAGTGATCACCAGAGAAATGAAATGTAGTTTTAAATTACCAACCGTGGTTCAACTACTTTCAGAGTAATTAAGTGTGACGTACAAAAATTTACCTCCTTATAAGACACTTATAATTCCTATTTTGTATTTCTTGAATCTGTTCACGTATTTATGCACAAGTTGTGGTAATATGTTATAATTGTATGTTACACTAACTCTGTCTGTATGTTACAACAACTCGCTCATTCTATTTAATAAACATGGTAGTCGGCTATTTATTATTCTCCAACACGATACTCATACCGACTTTAAATATTTTCTCTTTTATTATAAAGATGTTATATAAATTATTGTTCTCAGTGTTAATATTAGATATGGCATTTATTAGCAAATTGCTAATAAATGCAATATAGAATATTGCTAACAAAACAAATGTGAGTTTAATCGATTAGACCTAATTATTAGTTATTTATGCAAGAATTGATAAAATTTAATGGTCTAGTTTCTCCATTCCTTTTGAAAAAATATTGATTTATCTGTGAATTATTACGAAATTCCAAAATTAAATATCGAGTTGGTTGTTCAATAATAATCTGATTATATAATTTAAATGTTACACTGGTAAAACAGTCTATAGTTAAGTGTTAAGTTCATATATCTATCATAACCCTCTATTATAATGAACAGTTTTTAAAAAACTAATCCGTCAATTAAACGATACTGAGTTGCATTATAATAAAAATATACAGTAACACTATTGATTAAATTATTTTTAAAATATGACTCCCCCTTGAGATTGTAAATGGGCCTGCACCTATTTATCGAAAGCAATTCTAAAAAAAATATTTGACAATCACAAATTTGTGAGGTTCTACATCGCATGGATTAATTATCTTTAAAATATGACTCCCCCTTGAGATCGTAAATAGGCCTTCACCTATTTATCGAAAGCAATTCTAAAAAAAATATTTAACAATCACATATTTATAAGGTACTACATCTTATGGATTAATTATCTTTAAAATATGACTCCCCCTTGAGATCGTAAATAGGCCTGTACCTATTTATTGAAAGCAATCCTAAAAAAATATTTGACAATCATAAATTTACAAGATGCTACATCTTATGGATTAATTATCTTTAAAATATGACTCCCCCTTGAGATCGTAAATAGGCCTGCGCCTATTTATCGAAAGCAATTCTAAAAAAAAATATTTGACAATGACAAATTTGTAAGGTGCTATATCGCATGGATTGATTATCTTTAAAATACGACTCCCCCTTGAAATCGTAAATAGGTCTGCACCTATTTATCGAAAGCAATTCAAAAATATTTGACAATCACAAATTTATAAAGTGCTACATCTTATGGATTAATATAAAACTACTTTACTAGTCTCAAATGTTATTACCTTACTTTATCGTGATTTAAACCGCACATGTAATTTTTAAAGAAATAAAATAATTAAAGTTGTTTATTTATTCAAATTTTATATTAACTGAAACAAGAAATACTTAAAAAAATAGTTTCGTTTCACTGAAAAATCGGATTCATGAAATAAACATTGCAAAAAAATCGAAATTATGGCTAAAAAATAATACGTCATCTAAAATAATCTACATAACAGTTAACTTTTAAATAAAGTTATTTAGGTAATAATTAATTGCATTAATAGTTGTGCAGACGATAAGAGCTGCATAAATGATGCATAGAAACCGTATCAACGTACACCACTCTATGTTAAAAAATGTTAAAATTTACAAATATAAACAAACTCACTTTAACGTTCCCATTGTTACCAACGTAATCACGGGAAGATATAAACTTGATGGTAAGTATGCAATCGCCAAGCAAAACATTCTCTAACTAATTTAACTGAAATCTACTCACCTAAATTAAATAGACACAAACATGCGATAGAAGGAAAGTAGCGATAAGAGGAGTGCAAACCGCGCTCGGTAGGTGAGAGCGAAGTACAGAGATCTATATGTACCCACATTGCGCTGTGCATTGAGTTAGGTTAAATGATATATGTTGTTATATGTTATGTGACAGTTCAAAGAAAGAAGGTTTATCTTTTTTATAATAAAATGAATTTTGTACCAATCCTTTTGTTTTATTATCTCATCACATATTTGTTTATGAGCTTATCGCAGTAACGATATTCTTGAAAAAATCTTCGAACATATTTGCTATTTACAATATATACACGTATCCTTGGCTACGTCATGACCATTGTTGAAACGAAATCTAACAAGATTATAGAATGCAGGTGACTTTTTGGATAGATACCCGCTTTTTCGTCAAGTATGTTTGAAGAAGTTAACAAAATTCAAGTTTTATGATATTATTTCTAGCATAAATTTGCAATGTTAGTTAGGAAAAGATTTCTCGGGTTGGCAATTGGTTTATATCATTCCTTGGTCCGCCAATTATTTCTCTTTAGAAAATAACGTAGATCTTTTGCTCCATAGCGTCTTGAAAGAAGGATAAACAAACAGACTTTCGAATTTTCAATATTAGTAGTTATTGTTGTTTTAGTAAAAATTAAATTTGCCCAAAAATAGCCTAGAAAGTAGCCTATGTAATTTCCTGGCTCGCCAGTCATCTCTGTGCAGAAAACCACGTCGATCTGTGGATGTACTGAAATGTGAAAGAAGAATAAACAAATACGCTTTCCAATTTTTAATATTGGTCGGATTTGTTGTTTTAGTTTAAATGAGACTTTCCGAATTGGAAAGAAGCCTATGTTATTTCCTGGCTAGTAAATTATCTCTGTGCTGAAAATCACGTCGATCTGTAACTCCATTACGATGTGAAAGAATGACAAACAAATAAATATTAAAATTTAACATTAGTTGGAATTGTCATATTGAGTAGGATGAGATTTCCCGCTTTTACAAGTAGCCTACGTTATTTCCTGGCTCGCCAAATAATTCTTTGCAGAAAATTATGTTGATCTTTTGCTCCATTATGACTTGAAAGAAATACAAGTATTATAATATTACTTAAAATGATATTTCTCGGGACGAAATGTGACCTAGGTCTTTTCGCGGTGCACCAACTACCACTGTGTAAAGTTTGTAAACACGAACACGAATTGATATAAAAAACAAACTAAAATGCAAAAAAAAATGAATAAGCAAAAAGGGATGCGTAGCAAAGTTTACAAATGCAAACCCTAATGGTTAATTAAAAAAGGACAAACCCAAAATATCCAAAATTGAGTAAGCAAAATGGATTACGTAAAAAAATATAAATGCAAACATGAATCGATATACAAAAAAAGAAACCAAAATATCCAAAAATTGTATAAGCAAAAACGTTTGCGTAAAGAAAGTGTATAAATAAAAACATGAATAGATAATTGAAAAAAAAGAAAACTCAACACATTTAAAATTTAGCAAGCAAAAAGGATCTCGTGAAAAAATATAGATACAAACACGAATTGATAATTAGAAAAAACATCCAATATTTAGTAAGCAAAAAGGATTACATAAAAAAATATAAATGCAAACACGAATTAATTTTTCTTGTTAAAAAAATTTAATAAGAAAAAATTATCAGTGAAAAAATTTATAAATACAAACATGAATTAATATGAAGAAAAAACAAATCCAAAATATACAAAAATGAGTAAACAAAAAGAATTAAAATAAAGGTGAATTACGTGAAAGAAAAAAGATTAAAACATGTTCCCGCTCAAACGTATGGAAATTTTGAAATCGATTTTCTTATGATAAATAATCACGAGCTACCATATAATATATTTTCTAAAATACACCACATATTTCAAAATATATATTGCATTCAGTATATAATGCATATTCTTCCTTGTTTTATCAAACAAATTCAAAGTATCATTGGTGCTAAAATGAAGGTATACCTATGATATTAAAACACAAATCCAAACCTAAGATTAAAATTAATTTAATTATATAGCTTTTTATTGCCTTTGGAGCGGGTGGGAAAACAAGCGACATAAGTCTAACTAGCACCGTGCCGCAGCGCACACTGTCGGTTTGCATGCGAGTATAAGAGAAGCAATGAACATCGCCAAAACGCCTCTTTATATTCAGGAGAAATAATGTGTTTTATTTTTTTAATTGGAATCCTATTTGCTTTACTGAAAATAAAAAAACAACCAAGATTTTAAATAAGACGTGAACAGTTAGTCTTCATAATTCTATTCATGAATTGTTATGAATAAATCAGTTAACTTGGTTTAAAATTTATGTTAGCAGATGTTTTCGGATTTTTTTCAGACATAAAAGATATTTCAGTTTTGTTTTAGAAACAACCAGGACTTTTGAAATATTATAAAGAATAACATATTTGTCATGACCATAAATTTTGTAAATTTTGCTATAAAATTCTTTAAATAAGCTCAATCTGGTACTGTCAGCGCCTTAATATATTTATATGGAAATGTTAGAGGAATCAGAAAAGGTTATTAAATATTTGATCATTTGGGTTGCTAAAAATATCCAAAAATTTAGAAAAAAATTGTTGCAGAATTATGAAATATGGTATAATAATAAGTAACACACAATTAAGTAATACACCCTTCAATAATTAATTCTTAAAAACATATATATCAAAATTTTTGAGAATGCAAATAAAGTACTCGATTTTTTTTTCTTTTCCAATCTCTTTTCCAAAAACTTTGCAGTTCTGTTTAATCTTTATTTTATTAGTACCTATCCAGTAAATTTGATATTATCATCAAGGTTATTCATGCAATTTAAAAGTTAAATTAAACCATTTTATGTCATTTTTCGCTTGTGTTCGATATTGGAAAGAAGCATGATTAAAATGGCATGTTATTTTTTTTTTCGAAACATTAAAGATAAAGTTTTATTGTCACCTCTTGTTAAGGAAAATTTAGTCTGTAACTGGTTCAATATTCCTGTTATGTAGAAACAAAAAGAAAGTTGGAAAAGTTTGTGGCGATTTATACCTTTTCTAATTAATTTTTTTTTATGTTGAAAAGTTTTCCGAATTCCATGAAACAAAATTTTTTTTTTTTTGGGAATCTCAAGTACATTTCACGGAGATCACTTAAAACGTTATATTACTCCTACACTCGATGGAAAACTGAAGTTTGTTATAAAACGCCTTATATCCTTAAATAGTAAATTTAAATATGTTTAAATTAAATTCAAAAAAGATGGTTGAAAGTACTGAAATACAAGAAAAAATCATTAGAAATAATAAACTGTGGTTTCTTTCTTATACGTTAAACTAGGTAGTTTAACGTATAAGCAA
This sequence comes from Druceiella hillmani, assembly GCA_039881145.1. Classification (NCBI taxonomy): domain Eukaryota; kingdom Metazoa; phylum Arthropoda; class Insecta; order Lepidoptera; family Hepialidae; genus Druceiella; species Druceiella hillmani. The sequence continues at coordinate 4,269,977 of JAYKKI010000103.1, forward strand.
ACGTTAAACTAGGTAGTTTAACGTATAACGTATAATCACAATCAAATATATTTATAAAATGCAGCGATAACGAGACATAAAATAAAGGGTTTACGAGGAGGAATTGCCGTCAATTCGGTGGTGTATGTCACTCATGTTGCGTTAGCCATTACTATCGACTTGTAACTTTCTCCAGATTGGAAAAAGATAAAAAATAAAACTTTTACAAAAATTTTTGAAAATATTTTTTTCTGATTTAAGCAAATATTTGAGATTTTAAAATAATCTTCTGCTTATATTAACTAATAATATTCTTAAAACAGTCAGATTACGCAGTTTGTGTCTACAATGTATGGTGCCTGCAAATCTCCATCATTAGTAAACATAGCTCTATTGTATTGTCGATTGCAAGAAAAGGGTTTTTTTAATTATATAACATAAATTAAATCTTCTAGAGACTTCGTATCGTATCATTTCATTCGTTATAGCTCATTGCATTAAAAATAAAATAATAATATGAGCTTTTACATAAAACTTTTTTGGATTCTGAAAAAAGTATATTTATACAAACACGGTTGATTTTGAACTATTGATCCATTTAAACATATTTAATGCGATAACTAAATTCAAACGCTCTATAAAGAAACGATTTAACAATTCCTTTAATCTTTTCGGTTTTGTTTTAACAATATGTCTGATAACTTTTAAAAATTATGTTCATTTTTTTCACTAAAAACTGTAAACAAAACGGCATCACTAACTTTGTAAGTATAAATGAAACTTGTATCTTTAAATTAAATTTTTACTAATCTATTGATGCTGTCCCTTGATAAAGGAATAGAGTATCCAGCGTATGTACGTATATTAAATTGTTATCTGTGACTTTCTTTTAACTTTTGCATATATTGAGCTGTTTTCTAGTTTCTGAGAAACAAGACAGCAGCAACTCATGTAGCGTTCAATTTTCTTTTTTTTTATATTGATATTTTAGGCAATTTTCAAAAAATTTAATTGCCTCTGAAAATTACCCTTAATTCGTTTTTCAAAAGCCTAATTATCTTAAATGTGGCCGCTATTTATTTGTGATCTGTATTACGAACACTACTTAAATACAAGGTAATAAAAGAAAAAGGTTCTAAGAGGAGTAAAAATTGTTAGAATGAAACAAAAGTTTCAATTATATTTTTAGATTGTGTACCTCAAAAGAAAAACGGAATCATTATAAGATCACTCGCGTTTCTGTCCGTCCATCCGTCATAACCGTTTTTCTATACCGAAATTAAACAATATTAATAGAAAAATAAACAATATTAATCGGCATTTATTTAAAGACATAAAACTCAAAAATATTTATGTAGAAATTGTTGAGTAATTAAATGCTCGGAAATGTATTTAATTCCACATATGGTGCAGCAATATCGTTCGAAAGATATAGATTTAAGGGTCTCAAAATATATTTATTTTTATAATTTTAAGAAATATACCTTCATATGTACTGAAAAATATTTAAAAAATATTCGTCTCCCCTTCATTTCTCCGAGACTATCGAACCTAAAATTAAGAAAAAATTAAGTTTATAGAGGCCCTTCAAAGTTTGTAAAAAATCTACAGCCACGATCAATATAGAAATATTATGTACCCTTGAATATTAATAAATGCCGATAGGTGTACTGAACCCATATAGTGCGAGTTCTGCTTGGACTTGTCAGATTTGTAAAATGAAAACCAGGCGTGTTTTTTATGTCTTAATATATAAATTTCCCCTCAATTTGTTTAATAAACGTCTCACTTTCACAGTTACGTAAAAGTTCAGCTCTAACACTGTCTTAACACTTCTCAGTACAGCATTGTTTAAATAAATATAAACGCCCATGAAGTGGATTTTATTAGATTTTACTAGATTTATTAGATTTTTGTAGATTTTACTGCAGTCGATATCTATTTTTCGTTACAGAAACTAAAAATAATCATGAGATTACTTAAGTTACAAAGAACGAAGTGTTATGAACAAAAATAGTAAATGTGGATAATTATTAAAGGTCCAATTATCTTATTTTAAGGTGATGATTATGTAATATATATACACCGAATTGCAATAAGTTTATTTATACGTTGATATACATACACTACTCAATCATAAACTCCACAAATGTTTCCCGTTTTATTTTAAATGTTACAATCACCTTAGATAGTTGTGTTGTTCTAACCCGCATTAAATGATCTTTTGAATATTGCACTTCGATTGATATTGTATTTTTTATAGGAATTACGGTAATGTCTCATTAGAATTACCATATTATCTCATTAGATCTAATCGATTTTAATTACGTATCTTTTTTACCACAACTTCAGAAATAACTGTTGGTAATAAAGTTTAAAGATTAAATACTTCGCGCATTTTATTCTGTTTGTATTTATCCTTTCCAAACAAAGAGATATAAATAATTTCAATATTTATTTTCTTACATTCTCCTCTAAAGTATGTCAAAAAAACTTGAAGTTGAAGCAAACCATTTAACTTTAAATGTGACTCTAAAACTAATCAGCATTTTTAAGGAAATCTTGAACTCTGTTAATAAGAAAATATTTAAGATATGCGCTCAAATTTTTGAACGTGATCAACGTTGAGGAGCTGAAAAAACAAAGCGTTGCAATTATTCCCAATATTTCTAAATTTTATCGTTTGATATAACACGATGAAACTTCCTAATGCCTGGATGTTCGTATAGAATTTTTATCCTATCTATTCTCATATAGTTCCTTAACTGCTTCTAATATGAACCGCGTAAAACGGATAATATCTTTTAATACTGCCTTTAGAAGTAGTTCTTCTTGAACATCGTCTTAAGTACAGGCATACTTGTATTAATTATACAAGTTATAAACAGTGTCATAATTTAGTCGGACTTCCATCACATTTTAATGCTACTTTAATGTCTATCGTATATACGTATATCTTACCTTTTTTGTTAAATAATATAGTTTAACAATTATAGTATAAATTTAAGCAAAAAATGTCGAACGAATTTTTTGATTGTTAAGTTCATATTATCGCATCATACATAATTTGCAAACTTCTGTCGAAATTGCAAAAGAAATAATAGTTTCATGATTTGACGTAACTAAAAGGTTTGTTTTCTTAAATTGCATATGTCTTATATGTTTATTTACAATATATATATATATATATATATATATATATATATATATATATATATATATATATATATATATATATATATATATATGTATATACAGATACACACATTATAAAGAAGTAAAATTAAAATAAAAAAATAATATTTTCCGATAGCAGTTTACTTATAAAACTACTATTGTAATTAATTATTTGAATTTTTAATCACGAAACTTGCTTTATTTTATAAAGAACATTAATATTAATTTACGAGTTTTAAGCTGATCACCCTTTGATAAAAAACTAACCCTAGAATATTTCACTGTGATAAATGAATAATAAGTAAATATTTTTTATTTTATTTTGAGATAAACTACGAAAGTCTGCATAATTTTGTAGGTGAAAATTTATTTAACCAAATTTGTTCAATATAGTTTTCTTTACCAAAAATCATATTAATGAAAAATACCCAGATTTATTACACATAACTCCAAGACACCAACATGAATTATAAATTATTTCTTTCATTGTAGTTTATGTATATTATTCACCATAATGCAAACAGATACGGTGTTTGTCACTTTGATTCTAATTCTGCCTATCTCTACATCAATTGCTGTCACCCGCTGAGTTTAATTAGCGCGTCCTCTCAATTCTACGACCCTCACGTAGAGAACTACATATATAAGCAATCGCATCCGCCCTCCATCGCAAGCTGGATGATATTTAATGAAAGTATGAATGGGACTTAATTAAATTTATATTATATTTTGCCGCATTAATTTTATAGCCAAACTAGGTTACTCAGGTATTTTAAAAAAAGAAAGGTTTTAATTTAGATGTACTAAGGACTTTAATTGACAAAATTTAATATTTGCTTTGAGCATTTTATTTTATTTCGTAATTTATATCATAAATTTCACAATTAAATGAAACTACGAGATGTAGTATTATTTCTATTTTTCTTAAATTATTTACCACTAAGCTAGGTTATAGGAGCTAGGTTTAGCTAGGAACTAGGTTTCGTTGTATTACATCTTCAGATGGGAAATTAGCAAAGATCTTTGGTAATAGCCCACCAGAAGATGTCGTAATACAACGAAACCTAGGTCGTGCTAAAGAATTTAAATGAAGTAGAAATAATGCTACATCACCGAGTTTCATTTAATTATGAATAATGAATTTCCATAAAATTAATGTCAAATATATTCAAAATATAAATTTCTTAATGAATCACATGTTATAATATTTACACACATACACATACATACATATATACACGGTATCCGGGAATAAGTGTCGGACAAAGAGAGACGTTATTCCTTGACTTAAAAAAGATGCCTTTTTTTCGGTAAATTGAAAATAATATTCATAATTATTTGCCATCTTTTTCGTGCACATGATACTTGCGCACATTTTTCAGCGACGCTCAGGGGAATAACCCGCGAACAGTTGCGAAGACATTTACACCGCGCTCCAGGTAAATATTTCCAATAAATCTAGCAATTTTAAATTTGGGACATAGATGATATTAAGTGCATATTTATGTTTCATCTATAGCGGAAAAAACAAGAAAATGGTTAAAACTTGTTGAAAATCTGGAAATCGTTAAAAGTTTATATTTGAGTGCCATGGTATTGGTAATTGCTTTTCTGATTTGTTTAAAACTAAATAAATTTAGAAACACTCAATATTTAATCGATGATCTAAGTCAAAGAAAATGCATAACGGAATAAAATATGTTGAAATTGTTTACGCTATTAGCTGACAATAAGAAAATCAGTGCTGCAATTTGATAAACTATGGAAGAGTTAAATGATTGAAGAAAGATGTCATTAGCATATATATATATATATATATATATATATATATATATATATATATATATAAATATATATATATATATAATAAATATATATATATATATATATATATAACTGATCAGTAATAGATTTCTTGTAGAGAGACGGCTATAACTAAAGATATAAATAAAATTTCGACTAAATTGTTTGAAGAGATGTATGAAAAGGAAGTTATAACTCTTTTAGACTTTTGGTTTTGGTGTTTCCGGCGTTTCCAAAAATGTATTTGAAAATCTAAAAAATCCTATGTAATATTATATCACTAATGTTATGCTTAAAGTCTATAAAAAGTAGTCTATCTGCTTCACAAAGGCTCACTCCCTCCCATACGCTTACAACATTTAATGATTCCTCCAAACCAGATCGCGGTTTATTAAAAAGCGTCACAGTCTCCTTCCCCTCTTCTTAATTTTGACAGATATATGACCAGAACTGTTCTTGGTATTTTTATTTGTCACTTAAGAACGGAACGTCTTCGATCATCATGTCAATATGATCTTTTTTTGAAACCAGTACAAAATTGCATGTCGGCAAATGTTGGAGCTTTTCTCACTTCAATATTTATACTGGCGTCATTATAGATAGATGCTCTTAATAAATCAATAAAATTAATAGATTCAAAAAATTGCAGAACTACTGTGCATTACAATTAACTTCCTTAGATAACGGCTTGTCTAATCGCAATAAATCAAATGCAATATTCCCAAACACACATTACTGACACGCATGCCCTTCTACCCGAACCAAATAGGGAATGTCAATAGCCATGCCAAATAGTGGAAGATCATTTAAGATCAGGAAGGATTTCAGGATAGTAATTGATCGGGTACTGATCCATTTTTTTGAAAAGCTTTCAAAAAATGAACGATGAATTATAACATAATTTTAATGTAACATTCAGAAGAATATAATTTAGTACGGATTAATAATCGAGATTAATGGTATAAGCAACAAATATTCTACTCAAAGAGGGTCGATCTATTAGTATATAATTCATTTCTATTGAAAATTAAAAAGTACGTGAATTAAATGTCATAAAAAGATCGTTTCCTATATAAATAGAAAAAGAGTTCTGTCATGAAATAAAGAGCTAAACAAAGTGTAAAATATGTGTTAGAGTGATAAATGGAGGTATAACACAAGAATGTGTGATAAAAACATAAAGCTTTAGTTTTAAGTTGTTCAGGTCGAGTAGAATAAGTTGAATTAGAAAGGTTTATCAAGTATTTCACACTTAGTATATCACATATAGTAGTTTTTGATGCAATGGTCCACCTTTACTTAGCGCAGACGAATGGAATCTATAGAAATATGCCAGCGTATCTTATTGATTTTTTATGTATATCACTAATATTTTAATTGCGGAAGATTTGAGATTTCTTTCTTAATCCCTCTGCAATCGAGCAAAAAATCACTACCAGATTGGGGTGCATATATTTCCGTGTAATAAAGTAATACATAGACTATGAACATTATCTGAAACATCCCATATTTAGAATTTAGTACCATTAAAAATATGTTTTGATATTTTTTCTCAATAACGCCTAAATAGCAAGACAGATTTTTATATAACTTGCACAGACATATTTCATACTTCAAACCAACATTATAGTCACTTTTACTAAAGAAATTATATTATTCGGTAGAATAAAACTCGGTTTTTGGTACAATAATAAAATTGTATTTCTGCACAATACACTAACATAATCGAGACAAATCTCGTCATATTCATAAAAATTTCACGCGAACGATAAAACGATTATTAAAGAAATTAAATCATTCGGTAGAATAAATTCGGTTTTTGGTGTAATAATAAAAACTAAACAAATCATATTATTCGATAGAATAAAACTCGGTTTTTTGTACAATAATAAAATTGTATTTCTGCACAATACACTAACATAATCGAGACAAATCTTGGCATATTAATAAAAATTTCACGCAAACGATAAAACGAGCAAAAAGCAGGAACCACATATTTTTAAGGTACACCCCATGTGCATCTCTTGATGTAAAGTTAGATCGAAAATAGTCTTTCTGTTAATAAATGAGTCCACAAAATTGCTTTTTTCGAGTATTCCATCAGGATATTTAAAAAAATTATTTTCTACTCCACATACGTACACACACACATGCACACGGCCAGGTAATCGCACCAGCACTCGCTCCCGCACTTTCGTGTTCTGGTTTAGGTAATGCGATTTATCCTTGACCCATAAAGACTATAACAAAAACTCTCTTTAAATAATGTTAAGCATTATGCAGTATTCAGCAATAACATACAATTTTTTTATTCTCTCTTGAGAAGTGCAGTGAGTTATCAATTTTATATACACCTATTAACATCGTGTAGTATAAAATTATCCTTCTATATACACCTGTTAACCTCCTGTAGTATAACATTATCCTTCAATATACACCTATTAACGTCCTGTAGTATAACATTATCCTCCTATGTACACCTATAAACGTCCTGTAGTATAACATTATCCTCCTTTATACACCTATTAACGTCCTGTAGTATAACTGAAGTATAACATTTATTCTGAAATAGAAAATACCGAATTCCATCTCGTAAGAATACCGCTAATTACATGTTTTACAGTTAATGAATAAACCATCATTCAAAAAATTCAAACTATCTTGTGTGAAGTAAATTCACAACTTAATAATTTAAATTCATTTGCTAAGGATAAAATAAGAAATTTAATAGAGATCTTTTTTATCATTGTTAAAAAAGTAAAATAAGGATTTCACTTAGAAAATACACGTTTTGCTTAATTTCTTTCAATATTATTTGGCATTTTAATCTATAGTTTACTTAATAACGAAAGAGAATATATTTTAACCTGATATTTCCAAATGAAAACATATAACATTTTAAAAACTAATAAAGCATATATTAGCTATAATTAATATAATATAATATATTTTAATATATTTTCAACAAATCAATTTAAATTAAATTATTTTGGATGATATAAATTTGTATTTGCCTGAAAAATAAAATAATAATTACTGTTCTAACGTAAATTTACGCTAAATACCAGTTGACTCCTATAATTGTTCTCTCCGGTATTTGACTGATTTATGGCCAAAAAAACATGTTATTTTAACTTAATACAAATAGTAAACAAATTATGTGTTTCAAACAACTTTCGTTCCTGATAAAACAGAGAAATCCTAAATCTCCTTTTCTTTCACACATATCAATCGACAACTCCGAATCCAACTGGTCTTACAAATTGTGTTATTGACATTTACCGCTGAAAGCTGAACTGTGATGAAATATTTTGTCTATTATATTCGTGTTTATAAGTATATTTATTTTATTTCTTGGCTAATTCATTTTATTAATTTTAATGTGCTGGTTCGAAAACAGATAGACGGATTCTTTGTAAATTGCATTGCAATTATTCGGAAGGAGCTGACGAAATAAAGACAATAGTAGCTGTTAAGCTGTAAAGTTCCTCTTAACAGTTCAAGGACACTGTTTTGGAATCTAGAAAATAAGAGAAACATTAAACCATAACAATATTTCCTTATATTTTCGAGTAACATTACACAAAATTTCCTCATTTCAATTTGAAATATCACAGTGCCTACAACCAACGCATCGCGCCCGCGGGAATACTAAATACCAATAAACCACTATAAATATGAGTCCAAAGTAACATAGAGCATAAAGTATGCTGAAGAGTTTGTGATAACAATTGTTATTTATCATCAACTATACCATAATGAAATGAAACAAAATGGGCTCAGTCGTATCCGTGCTTTACGATTTTACGTGATAACGTCATAAAATATATGTTTTTATCAATATCAAGAACGTTTCTAGATCGGCCCTTTCCTCTGATTGCCGCTTGCTTCTGGTCATATTTTAGCTTCATGGAGGGGAATGTTTTTGAAAAAATGTGAATTTGAATTTTGTTCGTAAATTTTTAAGTCGTCAAAATTTTGATTATTTTTATTAAAGCCAATATCACTTGAGGCCTTATTAGAACTACTTAACAGTTTTCCATGGAGACCTTGGCTATTATCCTAGCTTCACGCATTTACAAAGTAGACCGCCAGTAAAATATGCATACTTCTATATTTCTCTCTTTCGCACACGGCCCAAATTCTGCAGATTTTTGCTACATTTGTAGTATAAAATCTCAACGGAATATTAGCAGCAAATATTAACTGCCGAAAATATGTTGCAGCAGTTGCTCAAGAAGTCAAAGCCATTGGCTAGAATAAAATAAATAGATCATGCCATTTGCAACGCCCTGATTTGGAGTGATCAACAAAACCATGAAAAGGATTGTTACTTTTGTATAATATGTATAACTGTGACACAAAAATAAGAATAAATAAAGAATGAAATCGTAAATAAAGTTTTACAAAAAAATTATAATAAAATTACATATGCCAATATTCTGTCAGCACGATAACCAATTCATAAAAGCGCCTCCTTACGGTAACGGAATAGTGGATAATAGAAAATATCTTTGACAACAAAAGCAATCGACAAAATCAAAAACAACTCTGTAGGTAATTCTTTGTCTATATGTATAAATCCGCCAAAAGAACCTCATCTTCTTAGGCAATCTGATTTGAAGAATCTTGTTCAAGATTAGAAACTCGCAAATTCGAAGGCTTGATTTCACGGATCAAGATTAAAACAATGGAATTTTTTAAATGAAAATACAAGAATCTCATATTTTTGAAATAGACAAGAAGACTTTATGAGTTACTTTACCTAAGACGGTTATTTCGTGTTTCTAACAATGCTGAAGTATTTCTAAAATAATTGGGTTTACCGAAAGGTATGAAGATTAGCGGCTTTTTATTGTTTCATGCAAAATCAGTTTAAATGTTGTTTTCCCTAGTTTCCTTTCAAGAAATATGAAAGGAAACTAGGGAAATATGAAGTTGTTCCTAGAAAAAATTAAATATTGGGGGTACGCATGGAACCTTTATGCTAATTTAAAAACTATGACAATATTAACTGAACTATAAGAAAATTATGCCAAGATTTATTGTTTTTTATAGGAATGGGAAAATTGCGCAAGAGACAAACACTACGTAATGAAAATGGCAGAAAAGAACAAGTTCAATTCCTAGCTTGAAAAATGTATATAAACAACCTTTAGTTCGGAGTGGGTTTAATGAAAAAGTTTGTAAAGGCAATGAATAAAGATGGTGAAGGCTTGCAATACATTAAAACCAAATCTCTGAATCAGCGACGCAAAATTGAAGGCAGCAATCTTTGTAGGCTAGCAAATGTGAAGGCTCATAAAGCACGCAAATTTCAATATATAGTTGAATAAAAAAGAAAAAGAATATAGACGGTTTATAAAAAACGTCATAGTTGTCTTGAAAATAAAAAAAACTGACAACTACCCGACATCTCCTTCCTGCTTATCAAGCTCTGAAATGCAACATTTTCTTAAATTAACTTTTTAGAATCTTGCCGAAAATCTTAGTGCAGTAGAAAATAAACATAGTGAAAGATTCCATTAGGGCATATTACACAAAGAAAAACGATACAATGAAAAATGGTCAGAAAGAATGCTTGCAGATTTATATGCATCGATTTGCCGCAAAACTCTAATGGAAAATGTAAAAAGAAAGAAAAATACTAAGAGAAATGACATTATTATACAAGAAGCAAGATAGTTTTGATGACTTTATTGTTTTGAAATGACTCGTAACATTTCTTTACAAATTTGTTGGCTGTAATCAATGGGTAATTATAATTTGTAGGCTAAAATAGTATGCTATTAAATAAATACAAAAAATTACATAAAAAGTATACGTGACACATATTTTTTACAACTTTATTCGAATCGAAAGCATCAAATCTATTATAATTGTGCACAATAATAGTAAAGGGAAAATAACATGTTTTGCCCACGATTGCTATCTTCAACTTACATAAAGATTTAATTATATATGTAGACTCTAAAAAAATAAAACAACTCTGCAATAAAAATTGCATTTATATAAATAACAAAAAATAAAACAACTTATATAATAAGGCCACCAAAAGAGAAACAGAAAATCGGAAGGGAAACCGAAGTCAAAGAAATATCCCTTAAATAGCATGCCCATGTCAGTACGATAAACCAGAAATGATAAGGAAAAATGTATATTGTAAGAGACATTGATAAGACGTATGTGAATCAGGAAATAATAGGATTAAATATAGATAAAGTCTAAAATTAGCTCTTGGTTTAATTAAAGATCTTCAACGGGTCGATACATATAAACGCATATCAGTGAAAAAACAACTTTGAAAAGTATGTATTCAATAACTACTACCTAGCACACCTCACTGCACGAAGACACGATGTTGTCATTTAGTTATTTGAACGTAGGAGAGATGCTTACCTATAGGTGTAGATAGATTAATTGACAATAACCAATGGGAGGTGCAAGCGTTGCGTCATACAATCACGGCCGAAAACGAGTCTTGATGTTCCGTTCAGTCGTTCGGATCTCAGCGTTGCGACATGCACATGGTTTAGAAATAGTGTGAAATTTTAAATTGAAAGAAACGGGTAAATATTATTATTGTGAAGCCTTGTTGTAGCGTCTTCGAATTAATTAATTGTTACGATACAATTGATTAAATGTTACTTTGTTAATAAATCTTTATATTACGCAGCATTACTTTTGATTCAATGCCACTGTTGATGTTAGATAAAATGCGCAGAAACAAAATAACTTCCTGGGTTGGTCGACTAATTTACTTCGGGACTGCATGACTTGTTGGTCAGCCAACCCCACAATACTTTAAATTTTCTTCACTTCACACATTATCGATAGGTAGCACGATGTCATCAAGGTTTTGATTTCAGAATCATACGGATTTAAAGAAAGTGCACAGAGTTATTAAAAATATCTCTGCTATTGGCAGCCACAATTGATAATGTACAATCTGGATTCAGAGTCACGGGAATATCTCGCTCAATGAGAAGACCTCTTACCGTTAAGCCAGACTCTGAATTTAGTGTGACTTATGTGACTAATCGACAAACACCAACCTCGCATGATGATGTACCTTCTTTAATAACACTCAATGAAAGTGCTGTTGAATCAACTTCTCGAAGGAGATCATTGCATAATCTGTGTATGTAGTTGAAACTCCAGTGTCGTCGTCGTAGTGTGTTGGGTTGATCACAAGGCATACGGCCTTTGACGATGCGACGCACCGCGGCGACCCGGGTTCGATTCCCGGCCGTTCGTCGAACGGGGCTGGACTGGTGTTGTGGTTGGCTGTAAGAGATTGCTCTTGTAGCAATAAGTCCGCCATATTTATCAATTATATACATTAAAGTAGATAAATAAATAAATAAACTTTTGATGATACTTTTCATAAAACAACTAATGAAAGTGCTGTACTGTTATCGTCCGATCACACAAGATCATTTGATTTCGAAATAGTTACATATGAAGCGATAAAACCTCTACTTAAAGCTGGATCAGGTTTAGAAAACAGAAAAAATACCCGGAAAGGAAAATTTACAGTATAAACAGACACCATCAAGAAAATAAAGGCATAAGCTGACGATAGTAATGACGATAGCCTCATTTGTCTAGAATGCACTGAATCCTGTAGTCTTAGTATTCCTGATAAAGAATTGGTTCAATGCCTCACGTGTAATTTATGGTCTCATGCTGAATGCACATAAAGCAATTTGATGTTTTATGAATGCAAAAATTGCACTTCTGATTTAAAAGACTGATTTGTTGGCTAATTATTAAGTTCCTCTATTAAATGAAACTACGTGATGTAGTATTATTTCTACTTTCTTTAAGTTTTTTACGACGACCTAGGTTTCGTTGTATTACAACATCTTCAGGTGGGTTATTAGCTCATTAATATTTAGCTAATTAATCTTTAGCTAATTAATATCTTTGCTAATAACCCACCTGAAGATGTTGTAATACAAGGAAACCTAGGTCGTGGTAAAGAACTTAAAGAAAGTAGAAATAATACTACATCATGTAGTTTCATTTAATCGTGAATAATGAATTTCTACAAAATTAACGCCAAATATATTCAATATTAACTTCCTACAAAACAGTGATATTAATTCAAGACGACGAGACTGTATAATATATAATATAATAATAGATAAAAATAATTATAACCAAGAAGATTAGAATACTATTTTCCTTAAAAAAAATACATAAGGAATATATGAAGAAGATATTTAAGGTATTATGTTTCTTTCAATGTTTGAAGACTGATTGTTAAGTTCTAATTAATATAGTGTTTAAATATAACTGTTTAAATATAATTTATATTAAGAGATTGGTGAATTTTTAAAATAAAAGTTTCAATTAGCACACGCCTTCTTACCATTAACATTTTGTTTAAAAATATAACACTAAATACTCGTGTAGGTCAACTTACTCCTGGTACATAATTAACCTACCCCAAACATGGAGTAGGTCACTGGTTATTTGTGTTCTGTAAAAATAAGTGTATTAACTTTACTATAGTAAGTTTCGACTTTCCTTTTAATTTTTACAACACCCTAATTGATATCCTAATGATTGTAAGTGTTCTTCCTTGTTTAGTCCAAAAATCAAAAATATTTATGCTAAATTTTAAATTAAATCAATTATTCCCGATGTCTCCTACTATTGGATTCTTGCTTACTTTTTTGGAGTGTCAATAAACCATATTACGAAAATAACTTAATTGAACTACTGAAAATTGAAGTGCGTTTGATGTGAATCGAAGTGCGTTTGATGTGAATCGAAGTGCGTTTGATGTGAACTTCCCTCAAATACTCCCTTAGAACGTTAATCTTCTGAGAACGTTAATCTTCTCTAAAACGTCTTTTTAATGTCCCCATTGAGTACTGAGACAAAAAAAGAATCACATCTACAAGCCATGTCACAGACAGTTATCACATGTAAAATTGATCGAGTCGATTCTTGGACAGTTTGCGGAGAAATAATTTAAAAAGCAATTTTCGCTATAGCAAACTTTTCCTTTGGGATGATGAAAGCTTTTATAAAACGTTATAACACATAGGAACAATTTATTGCATATATATCTGGAAAGAGTTACGTAAAATAAAACGAAAAAAGCCGCTGGATGTTTTCAAACCTGTAAAGGGATTATATTCCAATAAGAGGCTTATTTAATAGGCAATATAAGATGTGTTTTACAAGTACAATTTTTTCAGATATGGGTAAATGACGGAAAATAAACCAATCTTTTTTATATCACGGATGTATTATATAAATAAAAAAACGAGTAGTATGTGGTAAAGGTGTCCCTCCCCAAAATCGATAAATAATTTGTCTAAATGTAAATTTTGCAATTTTCTAAACGGCAGTACAGAAGCAATAAATTTTTCATATGATTATAATTAGCATTACAAGTAAATTGGCATCTGTAATGAAACTCATAAGAAGTTGCAGCATGCATGGTTTACGGCTTTGACCAATACATGGAGTAGGTCGACTTACAGAACTTGCTCAATGGGCGCTTACAGCTATGGGGCTTACAGAACTTGCTCAATGGGTGCATTGCCTGTTTTAAGGGTTTTCTATCTACCGATGTCGTGATCGTGACGTGCACGATCAATTTTTCCTTGTCATGTGACATGAGTTTTGACGCGAGTACAATAAAATATAAGCATCTTTTTCCAATTTAGCAATCCAAGGGGTTGAATCAATATTCCCTCAGGAACATTTTTAAAATAGTTTTCTATGATTCGAAACTTAATATTTTATAATAATTTGTACAGCAAAGAATCATGCAAAATTTAACGTATTTATAAAAAATATTTCTACATATTAGGTCCGCCTATTACTGTTTGATTAATTTAGTACAATTAAACAAAATATTATACTAAAAAAGTCTCATGATGTAAGAAAATATAACATTGTGTGTATGTGAATAACGATTAACACAATAACGATTCGACAATTATATTCATATTAATTTGCTTATTTTTAAATAGTTAACAATTTAAAATGTTTATATCGTAATTTTAAAGCGAATCAAACCAACAGCCTGGGTCAGAGATGCAACGTAAGTCAACGAAAAAACAGTCGAGAATGCGAAGGGTATGCCACTTAATTTAGAAAAGTATTTTTTGAATTCTTCATAATCTCACTTAATCTTACGAATGAAATCCCACAAGATACGAAAATCTTTCAAGTACTTAATTTTCTTGTTCTCAAATTACCATGCAAACGCATGACGAACACGTGAGTGATTTTACAAGAGTTCTATTATTCCTTTTTAAATATGGAACCCTAAAAATGAACTTCCTTTCACAAGTTTAAAAAAATTCAGAATCCATTTCACCTTCCACTTTCCAAAATTCGAATCAAGTTTTAGTAGAACCAAAATTTTCTGTTTTTGTTAAAATATCTTAAAAGACCTGTGATAATTATAACGTGTTCACTAATATATAAATTATAATTGCAAATTAATACATCAGGGGTTCTTTTTATTTTTTTAAATTGTTATACATTTAATAGTTCGTTCGTATATGTGGTTTTGACTCATCTATTTATTAAATACCTACAATATTTTACTATCAAACACTGATAGACGAAGATATTATGACGACGTATTACGTGAAGTAGCCCATTTCCATTATGGGTATATTTGAAGTGGCTTTCGCACTTAAGGTGCCGTGAGGGCGCTTCTAATTAAATTTCACCTGCATCACATCTTTGCTATATAAAACGTGTGACAGATGACACGCTTTATGTGCATACACACCTAGTTTCGCTTGTTTTCCTAACATAATATAAATATTTGGATACAAAAAAATTTTATAAATATTTAACTTTCCCTCGCAATTGACGCTTAAACAAAAACAATTAAAAAATCGCAATCAGACTAAGAATTGGTTAAAAAGTCAGCGTGAGAGTGGTCGAATGAAGAGATTATGCATTTATTTTTTTAGAGAATCTGTAAAACCTTACTGGAAGACGTAATTCAATATTTATATCTTTATTATTTTCATGTTCCATTGATGAGGAAAGAGTATTCATGGCGCTTCAACGTGCTGATAAATCCTACGCATCACGTAATGCTTCACTCCAAGTCTTGCTATTGTGTTAGGTTTGGTCGAGATGAGCTGGATTGGGTTGTGTTTACTTTGGCCTGGATTGGGTTTGCTTTGAGTTGAGTTGGGTTGGATTGGCTTGGGTTTTCGGATTTTTTTGGGTTGAATTCGGTGGGGTTTACTTTTGGCTGTATTAGATTTACTTTTGAATTATGTTAAGTTGGATTGGATTGAGTTGGATTCGTTTTTCCCTGGATCAGGTTGGATTGGTTTGTATTGTGTTAGGTTGGGTTGATTTGAATTTGGTTTGGATTAGATTGTGTTGGAATAGGTTTACTTTAAGTTGTGTTGTGTTAAATTGAGTTTACCGTGGGTTCGGCTGGGTTGGATTGTTCTTTGGTTTTGTTTGAGTTGGGTTTCCTTTGAATTGGATTGGTTTGAATACTTTTGGCCTGGGTTGAGTTTTCTTTGGGTTAGATTAACTTGGGTCGGATGGGACCGAGTCAGACAAGGTCAAGCCGGGTCGGTTTGTGTTTGAGTGGGTTGTATCGGGTTTGCTTTGCGTTCAGTTGGGTTGAGTATGGTCAATTTTTGTTGGATTGGTTTGGATTAGATTGTGTTTCGTTGTGTGTGGTTGGGTGTATTTGGGTTGAGTTGAATTTGTTACTGATGTCCATAGATACACTATACATTTGTATATTTACTACGAACCGAACATCTATGTGTATTTACTGTGTATCTAGTTGCTGGGCATTTTTTATTATCATACTAATGCAAGAGAAATGAATTTTTGAAAATGTTAAATTCACATATGTTTTGATTGCGTAAAGCGATTCCAAATCAATAAGAAATTAATGTTACTTCGAGTCAGTCCCCTATATTTAAAAACTCCGTCTTAATTAAGTCAGTCGTTTTTACATCAAGCCTGTTGAAACAAGCAGACAAACTGACATAAATCACAAAAACTATATTTTTATGCTTTATGTCCTTTACATTATGTTTCTCAAAACAATTTTTTAATAAACAACTTCAATATACAGACACGCTAATTTTACAGTCTATTATATTCTTTATCGTTTCCTAGGGTTTAAAACTAAAACGTCTTGCCCGTTTGACATAAAACGTGATTCCATAGAGGGCGTTTTTCAGTCCTTGGACACTTTAAAAAAATAATGTGTGATATCCAATTTGCAGAAACTCGGGATTTACGGCTAAAAAGATCAGCAGAAAGCACTGAAAGTCCGGACACAAACACAGAAACAAAAACATACTTTTTGATCGTTACCCCTACCGTTACTTTCAGAAAATCGCCCCGATGGTTTTTGTGCACTCAACGTATACAGTCGTGTTCAATAAATTTTATTAATATTTAGAAAAAACGTCGGCACATTTGTAGTACCATTAAAAAACTACGTGAGTCTAATCCTGAAAGTTTTAAAAACCGAAACATGCTAAGAAAATTTAAAAGTCTGGTTAAATTTATCTGGAATCGAGTAGAGACTATTTCTTTTTTAAAATACATGTTTGTGTGCCTATTTGCTTGTTTGTTAGTATAGTACCCAACTACTAAATCGATAAGTTGAAATTACTAATAGAGAGCTTTTACTGCAATAATAAATAACTAGTGGTCACTCAGTGGTCGAAATTCAACCATAATTCATTAAATTTTTAATTTTGAACGTTATTAAGGTTCTTTTGTCAAAAAGTATGCCTCTATAATCACTTGATGTAATTTTTTTAAAGTCAATTCAGATTGCTGTTACGAAATTTTCCTTTCGCAACAGGTGTATATTAAACAAGCTGTGTTTCAATAATATATAAAACATAGATATCTATTATACAAAATATGAATTAAACGTTCTTTTGTCCTAACACACTTCAGAGAGTATTGAAAAAGGAACCCTTGAATCACAAAATTCACAGCCTGAAACTCATTCAATAAATCTGACATTTTATAATTCTTTGGCGACAATGTCTACTCTGTGCGACTGTTTGACCACAGATTATTATGTGTTTGACATTGATAGTATGAACGCAAAGAATGAATCTTTTAATGTACTTGTAATACATAATTTAATGTATTTCTAACAAATGTTTGCTTTACCCGTTTACCCGTTCTCCATACAAACTTTAAAAATCTTTTCAAATCTCATACTCCTCCGTGGGCATAATATGCTTAAAAAGGAATAAAATTAATCTACTAATATATTGATACATACACATATTATGTATACATATATATATATATATATATATATATATATATATATATGTATGTATATATATATGTGTGTGTGTAAATTTTAGTTTTTTGCGCTCTTTCTCCATGTAAACTTTACACCCACTCCTCCACAATATGCTTAAAAAGGGGTACAAAGTATTCTTTTTACGTATTAATATATAGATATTGCATTTTAATTCATGTGAAATTAGTCAAGTATTTCCCCGATCGAATAATCTATAAAGGACTTTTTGTCTATCTGTATGTTTTGTTTATTCACTTGTTTATTACAACGTCACTCAAAAACGAATTACACGGTTTTTTAAATGAGGCTTTCTTTGAAAAACTAACCTATTTTTTTCTCAGTGAAAAATCTTTAACAATCTTCCTCGTCTATTAACATTCAGTGGTTACAACCTTGTACACGTGCTTAAAAATGACAAATAAAAATGGTTCTAGTTAAGAATAAAGTTACTTTTCCATCGATCAAATATACATTTAAGATGCAAACAATGTTTACAATTCATAAAAAGGTCATATGTTGCTAGTAAGGTTTAATGACCAAGCAAATGCCATGCAACCAAATTATGGAAAATATTTATATAAATGATAAAAGCTTTAAAGAATTTATACATATATATATATATATATCCGTAGATTGCATATTCTAACAATTACAAGCAACTATTCTCATTCTGAAATTCAGTTTATACTCGAAAATTAAGTACATTTCCAACAAATCCTCCGACATACTTGTACTCACAGAAATGGACTGGTGCGCCGGCAGTCGGAAGTATCTGCACCGAATGTGGAAATGAAATAAGCAACCGACGGCAAACTTCATCTGTGGATTGCATTTCCTCCTACCGTAGTCTACCTCTTCGCTTCGTGCGCTTTTGTATATAAATTTATTGATTGAGTAGAGTTATGTAAAATAGACCGCTGAATGTCATAGTAATATTTCGTAACAATATTATGAATATATTTTAAAATAGTTCGAAAGTTTGTATAACCTGAATCGATTTTCTTAAGTTTTCACATTTTGTGACGTAAAAGTGACTGAATCGATTTTCTTAACTTTTCACATTTTGTAACGTAAAAGTGACTGAATCGATTTTCTTAACTTTTCACATTTTGTGACGTAAAGTTCTTAACTTTCACATTTTGTGACGTAAGACTTTTCACATTTTGTGACGTAAAAAGTACTAAAGGAATATATTAAAACACGTTTAATTTAGTTTATTTAAATCAATATTACATTTTTAAATAGTTCTGCCCTATATGTTTTTGTAAAGATTTAAGCACATTCTTCAGTAATTATTTATAGTACACAATAAATAATTACTCAAGAATGTGCTTAAATCTCTACAGAAACATACTATTCACTAAATTTCGTATTATCATTGCCTTTTATATAAAAATGAGGTAAGTTAGTATAATAATCCTTAACGATTTTATAGTTTCTTTTACATTTTAATGACATTTTTTTGTTACGATTAATCGATATATTTTTCTCGTTTTAGAGATATAACATTACAATATTTTTTCATAATATTAAAGCTTTAATTATACTCTGGTATACAAGACCAAAAAATGTAAAATAGAAAGTACTAGCCTAATCTCGTTGGATTTAAATCTTACACGAAAGGACACGTTTTTAAAATCCATTTTGTATATTAATTTACTGATTTTTATTACGAAATTAAATTCCTTAATGTCTGTAATCAATATATTGTTCATTTAATAATTAATTTAGGGTCCATCGTTGCCTACCAAAACAAAATTTCACACGAGCCAATAAAGGGTTAAATATTTCTCACAAGCTAACCCAATAGACAATAGTTTATACCATTTATTATAAAAACAAATTAACAACAAATTTAGTAAAACGAGAAACGTTACTTTGCTTTCATTCATACGGTTAAGTAATACATAATTAATCATAGATCATAGATCTCACTTTACATATCGTTTGTTTGCCAATGGCGATAAAGATGTTTGATCATTTTTGATATTTCAATAGCAAAACGTTATTTTAAAAATGCTAATTGTTTTTATTTAATGCATTGCTTAAATGTTCTTTTGAAAAAAAGTGTTTTTTTCCCTGGTAAATATGTATTTATTTATATTAAATGGTATGCGCTTAACGGTAGACAGGAAATAACTGTAGTAGTAATATTTGAAAACCTGTATTTTAAGATATTTTATAAAATGTGTATTCCATTTGAAGTCTTTTTGTTTAATTAAAATTATACTTTGAAAATATTTTTACAAATTGATAAGTGATATTTCCAACACACTTGATAATTATCTCTGCATAATATTATTTTGATAACGTTATCGACTATTTTAAGACGGCGTTTTTATTTACAACTTTATATAGAGCGTACAGGATACAAGAACTTTGCTAAAAATAAAAAAGACGTTTACAGAGCTATGGATGGCAGAAATAAGAATTGCTTATTTCTTATCATTTGATGTTTTTATTTTCAATAAATTAATAAAATTAAAAGACATCTTTTACCGTTAATCTATAAATATTTGACCCAAAAATTATGACGAAAAAGTGTGATTAAAAAGAAGAAAAGATTAAAGCATGCTGTATCATAAAGGTCAAGTCCTTATAACTTATTTATTGTAATCAACTAATTTTAACAGATGATTTATTAAAGCTGCCCACCAAAAAATAACATTAGTTAGTCAAGTCTTAATCGGCTTACCATCAAATACCGCTGGTAGCATTTTACGCAGTCCCTATAAGAAGATGTGATGGATTTATACAATAATGGATTATCCTTATGAAGGATAATGCCAACCAAAATATCCGTATATTGGCCTTTGTCCTATTTGGAATTAATACATATTTAAGCTTTTAATTTACTCCAATCTTAATTGTAGGTTGTAGATAGACGGTAAAACCGATGATAGTCTTTAGTCGTCAAAATTACTTTCATAGGTTTACTGATAACGGATACATACCGTTTATATTGTTATCGTTATCGAAAGAAATGTTTTGCAATGAATTTATCCAAAAACCCACTGTTAAAGCAATGAAATAGTGCGACTCCATTTGGTGCTAACTTAATTCTATAGTACGACGTTATCCGCATACTCGCTTTCAGTATCTGAAGTATAGATGATATACATATATCAAAGTCAAGTTAAATATACCTAATAAAATATAATGTTCTGTGCATCGAATACATCTCTGATTCAAAACAGGCATCATAAAGTATTGAGATGTGAAAAAATATGCATTCATTTGAAGTGTATTACCAACAACCGATTATTAAAATTTCGTTATTGGATATTAACATTTAATGTTGGACGATAAATATAACCCACACTGTTATTGAAGTGAAAACTTCTTTAGGCGCGTTAGCGATTTTTGGTAAGGGAAAATCTTATGGGTTCGCGTCAGCAACATGCTAATACAACATTAGTGCTGTGTATATCTATACAAATAAAGTTAAATTGACTACGTGCAAAGTAAAATGTGTGTATTGTTTAAATTGTGTTTTATTTTGATTATTATTTTAATTGCTTAATTGTAGGGTCACTATGCAGCACAATAGTGAATAATAAATATATTATATAGAAAAATTAATAACAAAAACAAAGCATTTATTTTTAAATATTTCTAATATTCGTTTCAACATTTGCATTTAAAAATTTGATATTATTTTTATTAATCTTTTTAATATGTGACCTCTGCAATGCATGATGTATTGAGTATTTCATAGTGACTTAGGAGTTATCTTATTAACGTAGTAAAACAGATTTCCAGTTGTTCGGTTATATATAATAATAATATTTAATATTTTGAATAAAATATAATTATATATAATTTTTACATTTAATAAATTTTTTTTATTTTCTTTTTTTACTATTATTTTTGTTGTGGATTTTGAAATTAAAAATGCTTAAAAAAATTTATTAAACCATGTTATTTCATAGTTTTAAATATTCACTTCTATCGGTAGTCCCCATGACTGCCCATGTTTTTTTTTTAATTTTTATAAACCGCAAGTTCTAGTAAACTGAAATCTATATTTTAAAAAACTTGGGATGAATTTACAATATTTATATTTTCTGTATACTGCCAGATGTGGTGAGACAGAATCCAGCGCTGTCCTTGGATATACTCATCCGTTATTTTCATTTTTGTGAACTCCATATCCTCATTTATATACGAGGATATTAAAAGGGATATTTTATGATTTTTAATTACTTTATTTACTAAGTTTACTCAAATTTTCTTACAGAGTGAGATTAAGGAAGAACATGAATTCTGGCGGCGTGGAACATGAACAACATGCTGTGAAGGATAATAATAAAATGATTTAGATGAAATAAATTCTTACTTATCTAAAATCCGATTTAAGTATTATTGATTACGTTAAAAATAATATTTATATCAGTATTTTTTATTGTAAGGATTTTTAATTATATTTATTATTTGTAATTTTCAATATTCGTTATCGTAATTTCATACACGATTAAACAAGTACAAATTCGCCTTTGCTTCTTACACTACTTTACTTTGCTTCTTTGTCCTGTGACTAGATCTCTCATCACAACCCCATTTACAAACCAATATTGCTGAAATATTGTCCGGCATATTATTGGTAATTACAGGTTCTTGCACCTTTAATAAACGTTGCGCTAGAAAAGCAGTCATTCCTTTTTTTCCCAACTAATATACACAAAGAAAAGTAGGTGGCATACACAATATTGTATAACGGATATAGGACATCTTTGCATCAGTCTACAAATTAATTGCTACCTAATCAGTATTCTGTTTATGTGCTTCAACTAACTACTTCACCTTCCTGTCCACATCATCCTTAGGAGACTTCAAGTGCCTTCCTGATATCTGCAACTACACGACAACTAACTACTCACGTAGCCCTTTACGCAACAAATGATAATTCAGCAAAACCATGACTGGTCATTGATTTCCTTCCACTTAACTGAGCTACTGCAAAAGCCGTTTAGGGTTTTATGGTCTACCGGGTATTTGAACAAGTATATTCCAACTTTTGTCAGCAAAACTGTAATCATCAGTAGAAAGATAGAGAATTTAGTCCTTTCATCGAGTCCCGTCCCATATTTCGTCAAGAATTTGAGAAAAAATTTAACAATAAAAAATGTTATCGAAATAACGCTTTCAAAATGCATTGTTGGTAAACAAATATTTACGAAGTTGAAATGCTTGATAATTTAGGTACCTATCTCTATGAGAACCGCAGGTTTATCAGCTCTTCTCCAGCTTAATTGAGAGTGGCCCAATTAGCAACTTGAGCTGCTTTAGTTCATCGCTATTCATTGCTTTAATTTAATAAATATACGCTAAAGTATAGCCTCTGCGTATTTAGATTTTTTTATATTTTGTGATTTTTGATATTGAGAACGTATGCTTTCTCAATATAAAAAATCACAAAAAATAAAAAAATTTAAATACGCCTCAGTAAACACCTATTTCCTCAAAAAAATTCAAAAAACAATTACGTTAAACTGTGCAAAACTGACAGAATATAAATTCAAAAAGTAGATAATTCTGAAAATAAAAAGCATTTCTCAGGGAAAACCAAATTACTTCTCAGTGATGCCACCTGGCAGATTTTTGCGAATGGAGTGTCATTCAATTCATCTTAACTGCGAAATAGTTTGTTTCAAAAATATATTACAAATTGGAAAAATTAGGTTAAAAACCAATATGGCAGCTGTTTTGCGAAGGAAATGTGTAATAAATAAATTTAAGCAACTTTCAAATAAACATGATTTTCTTTCATAAACCATCAAACCTGCCTAATAAAAATCATCCAATAAAAATTACAAAATAAGATAAAAGTTTGAAAAGAAAAACCTCACTACAAAAAGTTATGAAGCAAAGTTTAAGTGCTTTTACACGTCAAACTATCTACAGGCAAATTCAACCATATATTGATTAGACTTAAAATTAAAAACAATACCATAACAAATATTTCTCACAATTATGTTATATTTTTCAATGTCAAAGGTTATTTTAATGCATATTGTGCTCTATAGTCATGGCAGCAATTCAAATTTTCAACTTTTATTTTATCACCTTATATATTTGAGAAGAATCTAAAAAACTTACTTTACAAATTAACTAACACTCCGTATTTAATAAAGCAAATATTGAAAGTTTGAAGTACAAACTGTGTAAATAAGCAAGTAGTAAAAATATGAAGTGCAAACTGTATAAAGAAGCGAGTAGTGAAAATGAGAACTGCAAACTGTGTAAAGAAACAAGTAGTAAAAATGTGAAGTGTGAACTATGTAAAGAAACGAATAGTGAAAATGTGAAGTGCAAACTATATAATAAAGCGAGTAGTGAAAATGTACAATGCAAAATATGCAAAAAACGAATAGTGAAAATGTGAAATGCAAAGGGTGTAAACAAGCAAGTAGTGAAAATGTAAAATGCAAACTGTGTAAATAAGCGAGTAGTGAATATATGAAGTGCAAACTGTGTAAAGAAGCGAGTAGTAAAAAAGTGAAGTCAAACTGTGTGAAAAACCGAGTAGTGAAAATATGAAGTGCAAACTGTGTAAAGAAACAAATAGTGAAAATGTAAAGTGCAAAATGTGGAAAGAAGCGAGTAGTAAAATTGTGAACTGCAAACTGTGTAAAGAAACGAGTAGTAAAAATGTGAAGTGTATACTGCGTAAAGAAGCAAAAGGCTAAAATTTGAAGAGCAAACAATATATAGAAGCAAGTAGTGAAAATGTGAAATGCAAACTGTGTAAAGGAGCGAGTAGTGAAAATGTGAAGTGCAAACTGTGTAAAGAGGCGCAATGAAAATATGCACGGGAAAGGAGCTTTAAATAATCACATAGTTATCGCTGGAATTATATATTCTATTTCATAACTGATTTCAAGAATGGAGGAGGTTTTCTATTCGATTGAATTTGTTTTATATGTTACCTTATATCTTCAGCATTATCGCCCGATTTATATCTGAGATATAATAAAAGCTATGTAAACATGCTTTTTAACAAAATCAATGTTTAATAATGGAGTCAATAATTGGTAACAGGAACTCTTCAGTGATAGGGGAAAAACTCATCGAGATTGGATTCGTTTGACTTGTCTTGAAGCAAGCAAGAAGATGACAAAGTAAATGGGTAGGCAAGGTTACACTGGTACATCCATAGGGATGAACCAACCAAGATGTTATATTAGGAAGGCAGATAAGTAAATAAATGAAGGTATAAACCAATGCATGGGGTAAGTGAAGATAAATAACATTTGTAGATAAGTAAGTTCACATAAATAACATTTGTAGATAAGTAAGTTCACACATATACACGTAAATACAGATATAGTTTATATATGAATATATTTAGTTTCATTAAAAGCCGTAAGTATTTGTTTCGATTTCAATTAATTAGATATTCTTGGTATTGACTTCATCATAAATTCGTGACATCATGGATAACATAGGATATCACAAGCACTAAAAATGGTGAGATGAACTTTTCTTACGAAAGAAAAGAAGCAATATCTAATAACCACGATGAAGAGCGCACTAAAAATATAAAATAACAAAAAAAAACGAATAGGTACATATATATTTGGAACTTTTGCGGTAAAATATTGTTTTTAAACATAAATAAATTTACAAAATACTGCAACTGCTGGAAATATTTTGAAGTTAGTGCAAAGTGTAATGTAGAACTTACTTGTATTTGGATGACCATGTATGTCAGTCGACTTGGCCCAATTCCAAAAATTTTTAGCAGTAACAGTATTTTGCATATTTATTTATGTTCGAAAACGATATTGTACCGCGAAAGTTCCAAATGTGTACTCACATTTTCATTATATTATACTTTTCAGACCGCTTCTAATTCTGTCTTAATTTTAAGTCAGTTAAATTTTTTTGGGAAAAATTGTATTTCAATATAACCTACTTTTCTCGATTTATTATTTTTTTTTTGATATTACTCTGCCTAAAATAATCAATTACTTATGCATCATTTTCCTCGACCGCATCCTCCAAAATAACCTCATTTTAACCGCCTTCGAAAAAATAGCATTAGCTACGCCTCTAAGTTATAGTACAGGTTATAGTACTTCTTCAAAATATTGTGAAGCATGGCAGAAAGAAAGTATTTCGCTTTATCATATTACTTTATTACTTCTTAAATTTATTGCTTCAGTTTTTTCATATGTACAATGCAAAATATTGAAGACTAGCTTCTGATCCCGACTTGAACGCATGGACCACATTAACGTAACTCCATGTCAGTGTGTTCCATTTTGTCCATTTCATGTTATTTCTTCCGGCAATAACATAGTAATAAAGTGATAGAAGAGAGTGAATGGGGTATACTATATCACGGGAACTACATTCGGATTTGTAAATTCGGGATACACATTAAAAATTAATACGTTCTAAAATCAATCTTACAGAATTCGCCTTACAAATAAATACACTATCTCAACCTTAACGCAAAAGTTTACCGGACGATGTGCGGTATAAGCAACGCAACACAATAAACACCTTGTTCAGCTTCGAGTAAGTATTAAAGTATAGGCAAAATGAGGTGTTTAAATATAGGCAAAATTAAATATTGAAGTACAGACAAAATTAAATATTTAAAAATAGGCGCAATTGAGTATTTAAATACAGACGAAATTAAATGTATAAATAAAGGCTAAATTAAATATTAAAATATAGGCAAAATTAATTTTTTATATATGAGCGAAATTAAGTATTTAAATATAGGCGAAAGTACTTGTTTAAATGCAGACAAAAATAAATATGTAATATAAGCAAAATTATCTATTTAGATGTAGACAAAATGCGAAATTTACAAAATGTAAACGTGTATTTTATGAACAGCGTAATCAAATTTCCAAGGTGCTTGTAAAAAATAAAATATAGACAAAAAAATTAAAAACCTTTAAAACAAATACACCTTATGTAGCAGAAACTTTGATTGATACAAAAACTTGCTAGGTGCCGTCCAATTTTACGACTGCTTTATGTTACAAGTAAATATTCAGTCGCAATTGTCAATTGAATTTAATTAGGCATATCAAATTAAAAATTATTTAAAATGTTTGTATACTTGTTACGTATTAAACTCTAAATATGCACTTTCCTTAACATAAATCAAATCGACTCAAGTGGACAACAAAACACTACAGCGCAACAGCAAATACAAACAACGACATCATAAGAATTCCAGGTCCAGTTCATGCGACAGTTGCTATCATCTTGTGACAGTAACTGTCATTTGCTGACTGTCATCATTGTACCATCAAGTTTCACTAGCAAGCCCTCAACGTTAAAAGGGTAAATTAATAATCTTAAATAATAATATTAAAATTTTCGAAAGATGGCTAATATGCAATATTATGAAGCAAGGATCTCATTTCCCGTTTTTTTTTCAAAATGTTATGTAACATTACGTAGAGGGAGGGGTGTGTGAGTGTTGGATGTTAGTTTTCGTGTTACGTAACGCTTCCAGAATATCAAAACTGAATAGTAATTTTAAGTTCCAACTTGGGAAATTTCTTAATAAAAATTTACTGCAATATAATAAATTTAAATTGATTTAATTCAGCCAGTTCCACAAAAACTAAAATTTAAAAAATAACGGCTGTGACACGTGCTGCTTTCACAGAAGTAATCCCTTGGAAATACAGACAGGCTTTCAAACTATCTTTCCAGAATATTACCACTACAACTGCCACGATGGAAACTATAGCAACCACTTTCACCGTGTAAACCTAATTTTATGTACTAAGAAAAAACAACATAAACCATTACATATCAATCTGCTATCCTCCAAAGATCGACTACTATGTATAGGTATCCCTGCTACGTAGTATTTTCCACCTCCTGCTCAGTGCCCGCATTTGTTCTCAATTGAGAGAAAATAAATTATGTTTACCAGTGTATTGTATACCCACATTAGTTGTAAACTAATTCTATTCATTAATGCCTTATCAAAAAAATAAGACTCTAGATGTCAAATATATAATATTTAAGTGGCTAATCGACACACGAATAAAACCGCGATTTTATGGCTCGCCGGTAAAGCTCGTATTACTGCAATACCGTGGCTTTAAACACCGCCGAGCCTGGCTCGCGGCTCGTCAGTGTTGTTTTAAATGGTTCATCGACCGGTTTTATGGCTCGCCGGTAAAGCTCGTATCACTGAAATACCGTGGCTTTAAATACCGGCGAGCCTGGCTCGCGGCTCGTCAGTGTTGTTTTAAATGGTTCATCGACCGGTTTTATGGCTCGCCGGTAAAGCTCGTATGTCTGTCACTGCAATAAAGTGGTTTTAAATACCGGCGAACCTGGCTTGCGGCTGGTCAGTGCTGTTTTAATTGGCTGTTCGACACACGAATAAAACCGCGGTTTTATGGCTCGTCGATAAAGCCTATATGTGTATCACTGCAATAACGTGGTTTTAAATAATATGGCTCGCGGCTCGTCAGTGTTGTTTTACATTTTACTCGGCTTGCCATGCAACATCGCGTATCGGTCACGCCCCGGCAAACCGTGTCGTCAATTTTCGTTTACGTAACCTTAAAAATACAAATGAAATAAATATTTAATTCACATACAATTATCTGAATTATTTAGTTTATGATTTAATTATTTATCGATTTGACGTCAGTGTCCATCAGTACCTAGTTATGCCCACCACATTCTGAACCTTCATCATTTAGACTTAAACTCAACGATTAAGTCAAAGAGATGATGGTAATTTTTGGTAAAAGCTTTGCTGCTAAATTAAGAGCAATGACTATTGAACAAAAATTTATATAAGAAATTAGTTAACGATGCGATTTTAAATGGGCAAATGGAACAGCTCTCTTAAGATTCATATGTGAAAGTGCTATTTGAGCTCAAAATGTGTTTTATTTATTTTTTATTATATGTATAACACCTATGATATATAAATATAGTCAATAATTCATTATATATTTCTTGAGATATTCTGAAATAATTTCTGTAGTAAATTGGTTTTACCGATCATTCTTTGATTCGTTTCGATTAAATTCTTGTGCGATAACTGTACCCTTTTTTCTATCCAATTTTAACCCAAACTCGACGGCTCTTACGCTTTTTTTTTAAATTTCGTATACTATAGTTAAATAGCACAAAGCTTCAAACTCTAGATAAGACACGTTACCTGTGTCGAGTTGAAGGCGCGACTGTTTGACTAGCGAGTCGATCAGCGACAACGAGCCACCTTTTTTATTATAGGTGTGATACCTATAATATATAATATAGTCAATAATTCATTATATATTTCTTGAGACATTCTGAAATAATTTCTGTAGTCAATTGGTTTTACCAATAATTCTTTAATTCATTTAGATTAAATCCATGTGCGATAACTGTTCCCTTTTTTCTATCCAATTTTAATCCAAACCCGAGGGCCCTAAGGTTTTTTTTTTTTAATTTCGTATGCTATAGTAAAATAGCACAAAGCTTCAGATTCTAAATAAGACACATTACCTGTGCCAAGTTGAAGGCTCCATTGTTTCTTTCACGAGTCGATCAGCGACAAGCCACGTTTTTATTATAGGTATGACACCTATAATATATAATATATTCAATAATTCATTATATATTTCTTAAAACATTCTGAAATAATTTCTATAGTCAATTGGTTTTACCGATAATTTATTGATTCATTGCGATTAAATTCGTGTGCGATAACTGTTCCCTTTTTTCTATCAAATTTAAACCCAAACTCGAGGGCTCTGACGCTTCTGTTTTAAAATTTCTTATGTTATAGTAAAATAGCACAAAGCTTCAGACTCTAAATAAGATACGTTACCTGTGTCGAATTGAAGGCGCGATTTCGTCTTTGATTCGCAAGTTGACAACGAGGCACGAGTAACACCGGTTCGGTACGGTTCGTACGTCGATTACCCACTTTACACAGACACAAAATTATATATGCGGAGGCTTTTATTAAATTCTGTAACAGCCGGAACGACCCATAAGGTTTTACTATTGGATAATTTATATAAGTAATGGACTAAAATTATAGCTGTAGTCATAATTGAAGTAAACAAATAACAACAAAGTGTTCGTCGCTTTATTCCGCTTAAACCTTTTAGACTTGAGCTTCGACCGAAACAGAAAAAAATTTGTTTTTTCTTTTTTAATTTGATATTATGCTACTCTACCAAAATAATATACTACAAAACAAATCTCTAAAGATTGTCACAGATTTCGATCGACGAACTGTGAGTAGAATATCTGTTATCCTTAAGAATATCATAAGACTTTGACATCCTATGACCTTAGGGATCTCTCAAGATTTTATATCCTTAGGGATCTCTCAAGATTTTGATATCTTATAACCTTAGGGATCTCGCAAAATATTGAGATCCTATATCCTTAGGTATCTCTCAAAACTTTGGGATTCTATAACCTTAGGGATCACTTAACACTTTGGAAGGGACTGGTCTTTCAAAAAGTGTTAGGGTCTCTTAACACTTTTTGAAAGACTAATAAATTTCACTAATAAATTTCACTAAATGTCCAAAATTAATTAATTTTACCAATATTTACACGAAAAGCACTCTCACACTAGTCATCTTTTAAGTACAGGGTCTCTAATCCATTCCATTAAGTCAATCTAATGCAAAGAATCATCGAATCAAATATTGCTAATTAAATTTAAAATATTATTCGATTCGTTTTGAATATTGCCTAGTATACCATTAGTTTTTATAGCTTATGCAAATACACTGAATAATTTTTTACAGTCCTTACATAAGCTAATTTCAACAATATAAAATTGATTTCATTTTTATTTGATTTTATTACATAGTGGCTATGCTCGCGACTTAGTTCGCGTGGATATAACAATAGGTACAATTTATGTACCACAACAAAAAGTATGAAGTTTGATTGCAATAAATTTCTCTCCCTCTCTCTCTCCATACATGTCATGGCAGTTCATGGCACTGAATACTGATGTAATATTTCCATGATTTTATTAAAATAAAAAAAGTTTACTTTTAGGAGCCTGAAGAAACTAACATTATCATTTACTTTAAAACACCCACCTTCCTTCCCTGATTTTCATGGACAGACAGTCCATGACACTGGATTCTGATGTAATATTTCTATAATTTTAATAAAATTTTAAAAAATATTTACTTTTAGTAGCCTGAAAAAGTAATATTGTCCGGAATAGTGTCATTATTATTTAAAGTAATCTTAAACTTAAGCAAGTATGACTATAAATATGTATAATATATCGGTGTAATTCCATCTTTTACTAATGCTCATGATAATAAAGAATAGCTCAGAATGTGTAATTTTGAACGCGTCAACGCTATTACGGTCAACGATACCTGGAATAATGTTAAGTGTTTCCGCAGTCGTCAATTTTATTTACATTTTGACGTTTACGGAAAACAAATAATCGATATTGCTGTGTATTTTGTTTAGCAAAAAAATAAAAAATGTTTTCCTTAACCTTTTTACTTTCCATTTTTTTATTGTCTAAAGCCAATATCTTAATGCTATCGCATAGTGATTTTGCTATAAATAATGTTCATAAAATTGCAGTGAAAATAGCAAATCAACAATTTTTTCCCAATTTACATACTTTAGTATGGAGTCGTGATTCGCTAGGTACTGAACCTAGTGAATACATTTCACGAAATTACGTTGGGTCCTTATTCAATTTTGATGAATTTTATCAAGAGGCCTCTATGGGGAGAATAACATATGGACAAGAAATTCTTTACAAAGTGACACAATACATTATTATCATACAACATGATATAGACTTCAAAATATTCTTCTATAAAATGAGAAAAGAGAACATATTTTCCAACAGCGGAAAATTCATAATAATATGTGAGGAGAGAAATACCGACTGTAATGCTCAAACAATTTTTGAAATTTGCTGGTCAGGTTATTTATCTAATATTGTGCTAATAAATAGTTATGAAGGTGAAAACGTCATATTATCAACATATTTCCCTTTCTCTGCGGGACAATGTTCTAATACTAATCAGCAAATATTCGATGTAATAGGAAATGGAGATGAACAAAGAACCGTTTTTAATGCATTTCCAGAGAAGTATAGCAATTTTAAAGGTTGTCCACTTTTAGGTTCAATATCAGAATTTCCACCGTATATATCCTTTAAGAGAGACGCTGACAGAAAAGTGACATCAATCCATGGCATAGATGGATTCCTTACTAACATATTGGTAGAATCGTTGAACGCAACTTTAAAATTAATGGAATCAGATGAAACAGAAATTGGAAAATTCAATGGCACTCATTGGAAAGGGACATTGGGTTACGTATCGATGAACCTGGTAAATCTATCCATGATGCCTGCTGCAAATACGATTGAAAGAGACAAATGCTTCAAATCCTTATACCCTCACCTGATGACTAATATTGTCTTGACCACACCACCTCGTGTTCTAAGACCAACATGGTACAAGTTACTTTATCCGTTTGACAAGTCTATTCGAATTACATTAGTTTCATTGTTACTGCTACTATTCATTATGCTGGTTATAATCACGAAAACAAAACTGCGGCATCTGTGGAATGAATATTTCATTGGCTATCCTCTGAAGGATAATATTTTATTTTCAGGCTATGGAATGTTTCTTGGCCAAGTTGTCATTGCAAGACCAACAAAATACATTATTTCTTACATGTTCGTGTTATGGATATGGTTTAGTTTCTTCATCCGGGGCGCTTACCAGGGTGCTTTAATTGGATCCCTCAAGCAAGATATTTATGAACCATCAATTAACAATTTACAAGACGCTATTGACTCTGGGATAGGATTTGGTGGACCCAATGTCCTGAAACGGTACTTGGAAAACATTCCGCATTTATATGAGAACTATCAGAGCAGCAATATAACATCCCTTGTTCACCTCTACGGGTCTATTGATAAAGGAACATTGAAAATAATATTACTAGACTACTCAGAAAGAATTCCTTACTATTACTCGATGTCTAACAATACGTATGATGTGAAACGAACTCATGTCATGGGAATTTCGCAGCCTCTTACAAAATATTTAAGATCCGATTCACCGTTAGCGGAAACGTTAAATAAATTGCAAGGTCGAATAATGTCTAGTGGCTTTACATCGAAGTCTTTTGATGAAAATAGTGTTAGAAGCAATATAATCTTTATCAAATATAAATTGCTTAATTGTAAAAATGATACATTGAATTTGAAAAATATGCGAGTTTGTTTCATCGTTATGGGGACAGGTTTAACTTTAGCATTTTTGGTATTTATTCTAGAAAATTGTTATCAAAAATTTCATTATATTAGTCATTTTATTCAAGTTAAACTGTAATTGCTGAATGTGTATTTAGGAAAGAAGAATACATATTACGATAAGAATTTTGTTATTACTTATTATGTATTATCTGGAAGTAAAAGCAGCCAAAATATAAGTGATGGAAATAAAAAAATTACAGAAACCTGAAAAAAAACATAATTACCTTATGTTTTTTTTCATGTTTCTGTAATTTTTTCAAAACAGTTTACAAAACAGTCAAAAACCGATACATTTTAAGTAAAGTAAGAAAGATGTATGCTTATGGTGTAAACCAATACAATGGTGGAAAAGAGAATACTTCGTAAGAAATATTAACTCATGAAATGACAACAACATCTGTAAGAATTTAATTTAAATACGTTTATATTTGGTTTAAAGATTTGTACATGACATATTTTATTAAGAATGTTGATGGCCCATATCAAAACTGAATTAAAGTAAGTGGTGTTATTTTTCATCTGTGTATAATTAAATCACTGTAAGCAAAATTTTGAGTTATTTGGAAACATTGACTAAAATTTTTCTAAAACTAACAATTGTTACTAATTTAATATTTACAAAATACTGCATTAGTGTAATAATTAATTTAATTCTTCTTTAATTTATCTTATTTTGCAGGTTTCCTGCAATCAGACTTGCACCAAAAACGTCTTTTTTTATTTTTTAATGCTTTAGAACTAATAATAAAATAACCATTACTATATCGAGACCTGTGGTGGACATTTTAACTGATTTTGACCCAACATTTGTTAGTAGCCTATAACAGAATTAAATTAAAATACTGAATCAAGAAATGAGACTACACTGTACTGAATAATGAATATCTTTTTGCGTTAATTTTGTAGAAATTCATTATTCACAATTAAATGAAACTTCGTGATGTAGCACTATTTCTACTTTCTTTAAGTTCTTTACCACGACCTAAGTTTCGTTGTATTGCAACATCTTCAGGTGGGCTATTAGCAAATATCTTCTGGTGGGCTATTAGCAAGATCTTTGCTAATAGCCCACCTGAAGATGTTGTAATACAACGAAACCTAGGTCGTGGTAAAGAACTTAAAGAAAGTATAAATAATACTACATCAAGTAGTTTTATTTAATTGTAAACCGATTACTTAATATTAATCAATTTATCATTACTACATAATATTTAAATGAACTTACTATTACACAATAGGAAAAAAACTAGATTTAATTACCAAGATATTAAACATGTATATTCAATTTTATCAATTTAGAATTAGTTTACTTTTATTCCATTTAAATATTTTATTTCTTCAGAATAATCAACACAAAAATTTAAAATAAACTTTTCGAAATTGCAATGAAATTTGGCTTAAAGAAAAATACCCAAATCTTATACTGATGCGATAATTGGTTTTCAAGTTATAAGATTTTAAAGTCGCCAAATTGGTCTAAGAAATGTCCCGTTGGTGTTAAAACTGCATGAGCTGCAGTAATTGTATTTAATCAAATGTAAAATTTAAATTTCATGAAAAGTCAGGTTTTGAAACCAGATCACTTTTTTTTAATAAAAGCTCAAGATTTCATTAGATTTTTCATTTCATTTTAAATTTTTGCTTGTGTGACTTTTTATGAAGAGTTTCAAATTTATTTGTTGTAATAGGACATACAAAAAAATTAAAAAGGCAATGATTTTCAAATTTAAGCATTTTTAAACAAACATTGGTTCAAACACAGTACTGCCATACTATTTTATTTGGCTCAGGCTTGTCGCGTATTTAACATTTATTTGGATATGGTGAGTTGGGGTAAAATTGTGTTGATTTCATATCGAATAGCCGTAAGTAATCAGCGTATGAGTTAAGTATGGAGGGACAATATATTGCATAAAAGAGACCCGGCTGAAATTGTGTCGAATCTTCAAATTATGTCGTGTTTTAAACAATGTGTCGTGTTTTAAACTGCACGTCGCATAGGGGTTGATTTGATTTCCAAAACTGAAAAAAGTTAAAAAATTCCATCCTATGTTATAAAAAATATACAAATCAAATGTGATTATATTTCGTATAAAAGAAGGATATTTATTTGAGCTTAGATCAATTTAAACCACATAACTGTGGAAACAATAGACGCGACCGTCTTTGAAATTTATTATGAAGACAAAGACCTATTGAAGCAGTAAACTTGTCATTGAAAGTTTACGTACTTTTTTAATATTATTTGAATTGTGTTATTTGTATACTTTTCTTGATGCCAAAAATATTACTTTATTAATATTCATTTCTAGAATTCCTCAGAATCACGCAACGAATAAAAACAGATTGTCCACACGACACAAGTACATCGTAAAATTAACAAAATATCAGTCTCATCCTTATTCACGTAATCTTTTCCTAAACTATGACTTATTTTTTTAATTTTTCACTCCCCGAAATAAATCAGATTAAAATAAGAAAATTAAAACATAATGTTAGGGGACGTTCTTGAATGTGAAGGAAAATTTTTGAAAATTCCAGAAAATTCAACTCCAAACTTTCTTCACCCCGAAACACACCAATTTAGTTTAAGAAGAATTGCCTCGGAAGCTTAGGAAACATTTTTGAATGTGCGGAAAATTCGACAAATTTCTATAAATTTCGAAATTTTACCAAATCCAACTGTTTTTCCTGACCATATAAGCAGTCGACTCTGGCCTGATTTCAATTATCAATAAATTAGTTAATAAAGCAAAAAGTGAATGATACGTTTGTAAATAAATTTAAAATTGTTCGATATTGAGAAAGTTAATCACGAAGTAACTTTTATTAGAATAACACTGCTGTAGATACGGATGAAAATATTTTTCTACATATTTTTTTTAATAGTTAAAGTAAATCGAGTATGTAAGTATCGAATGATTTTATGCACGTCAATGTCGTAAGTCATCTTTTTGATGATAACGTAATGCAAAAGGAAAACATTTAACTAGACAAAATGAATCCGAATCTGGTCAAGAATAAAGGTATACAAAAATTACAGATCATACGTTTCTCGAAGAAATAAGCCTTATTAAAAGTGTGGAATATTTTAAGGACATCAGGACGTACAGTCGGCTATTCGTTTAGCTACAGTTGAGTAATCAACAAACTAACTCAGATCACACAACCGCCATGCATTTAGCAACACTGTAATAAATCAATCACTCCAATAACTAACGGCCCGGTATCATATTTAGAGTCCCCCATGTATACCCAGAAAACAAATATTAAAAACACAACAACACAACAAAGTGCAAAAAGTTAGCGAATTTTAAAAAATGCTAAAGGCTAACAAAAAGATTATGGAAAGAGCATATAATTAAAAGAATTAAGTAAAACTTTAAAAAGAAATGGATTTACAAAAAGTGATATTTGTCCAGCTATATGCAAAAATGTTGTTGCTGCTGAAATTGTAAATATAATGTATTTAGAGAAAAATGAAATTTAAATTACCATTAAATTTTCACCTGCTTTAAAAGAATTTGCACCAACTACTCTCCCACCGGTTATAGCAAGTTGTTTGTGTAGAAAGGAGCAACGGAATCGCTCCCCTTAATTCTAATTTAAAAGGAAATATTTTTGTTTTCGTACTCATTTAAAAGAAAAATAAAGTCTCAGTATTTAATTTCCCTTAATTATTATTTGTAACGCCGCATGTTTTAATTTCTCCCCACAAGTTTGTAACTATAACCACGCGAGTGAAACTAAGAGTAAAAGTTAGTATGTATGTATGTGTATATATATATGTGTGTGTGTGTGTGTGTGTGTGTGTGTGTGTGTGTGTATATATATATATATATATATATATATATATATATATATATATATATTTATACAATTATCGCCGCGCGTTATTAATTAAAGAGTGTAACGAAGAAAAGAAAAGACGTTCAGTCAGAATAGGCCATCCCTAAGGACTATAGAGAGATGATATGTCGTTCAGGTCAGTCGTCAGATGTCATAAAGAAAATCTGTAATTCAAGACAGACGAATTGCAGAGATTCTGAATATTTGTGAACGAAGTATTATCTAAAGTTAACAAACTTTGTGTCCCATGGACACCATACGAGTTGGATGACGTACAGCAATATTCTGAACAACAATTAAATCCATTATAGTCAAAGAGCAAATAGTGGTATAAATAATTTCAATCTAGCGGATGTAATACTGTCAATTCAATCTTCACGAAAGTTCTTCTTTTTCGATACACCAACCATAACAAGAAGCAAGATGAAGATCAGCCAATCCAAATGCAAAAATCACATTTGTCAGAAGAAGAAAAGTCGTATTATTTATTCGGCAAATATATTTCATGGTTAATATTCTATTAGACAGAACAGCAAGTTGATCACAAAATGCTGATCACGACCTGAAACTCAATATATGATTCCATTGACATATGAAAACGCTGGTCTGATGACTGCTTTTTAATAATTTTTTCTAAAAATAAAAAAAAATTATCCCAAATAATTTTTCTAGAAAGAAAAACAATTCTGTTCAAAATATACATACAATATAATTTATGCAAAAAAATATTTTAAATGATTTAATAGTGAATAAGTTGGATAACAAATTTGAATATTAATTTCATTCGGAGTCATTTATTTTTGGGTTTACATAAAATTATTTAGTGAGATGTTACTTCCCCATTTCAGGAAAATTAACTACTTATATTATTCACTTTGTTAATCCTTTCCACAGAATTCAGAAGTTTGCCGATCAATTTTAAAATGACGTACCTTATTCTATTTCCGCACTTTGTAATAAAACACGATTTATTTTATTTGCATTTTTAATATATATCTTAATTATTTTTTGTATCAATAAAGTCTAAATTTAAACATTTTCTGTTACAATATTAAAAAAATCATTATTGCTGTTTTTATTTGTCTCCTAACCAACAAATATAATTAATTAATCACAAAATCATTACATTGGGCGAGATGACTAAATTCTTTAAAAAAAAACAATAACGGACGTAACTTTTTTGAGTACATGTTGTCAAGTATTAAATTCAGTTAGTAGAGACATTATTTAAAAAGAAGTTAAATTGTTTATGGGCAAGATATACAACGGACATATCAAGGGATGGGTTCATTTCTTTACGCGTGTTATAAACTTGCCTTATCTTCTCAAAATTATATTCTTTGGGTCTAGATTGTACACTAAATTGATACCTGAAAGCGTTTAAATATTTTTCATTAAAATGGCATCTGCAATTTGGGTTATTGCTAACTAACAAAAGCATTCCTAATTTTATTTATCCACGTAAACATAAGCCGAGGTGAAATTTAACTGCAGAGTGAGATGAAAATATGCATAATGAAGCCATCACGCGTTTAGTAAATATAAGATAATCATAATAAAATTATAGATAAATAAATGTATCTGTAACCTTATTAGGTTTTAAAATTACGATTTAAAAACTACGAATGTTATCTTCAAAGAGGCTGACAGGCATATTATCTATGCTGACAGGCCTTTTGCAATTTTTTCTCTATGATCGGAATAAATAAACAAATTTCATCTGATGGATTGTGGCAAGTTTCTCAATAAAATGTTTGAATTTTAAATGAAACTCATGACTTCTTCAAATGTATTAACATTTTTTACAATAATAATATTTGTTTAAAATATTATTTTGGATATATCTACACTAATATTATAAAGAGGTAAAGATTGTAAGTCTGCAAGTAGGAGGAAATCCCCAAACTACTTATCCATTTCAAACATTCTTTCACCAATATTTAGAAATTACCTTCAGGGTGGACATAGGTGGTATATTATTCCGGTAAAAAAAGGACTGATCGTGGAGACCAACTTTTCAATGTAAGTCAACGAAAAAATAGCAGAGCGAATGTGTTTCTTACGAACGCTGCCCTAACGGCGGCCTTAAGAGATGTATGTATGCTTTCCACAGATAAGTGGTAGAGCTTAAAAAAGCCTGTAAAACAGTTCGCGACGACATATAAACTTAACATACAGATAAGTTTAATTCAAATTAATAAAATATGACTAAAAGACATATTTAAAATTAATTTTAATCTGTTGAGGGTAATTTACGTCACTTAAAATAAATTCGCTTATCGTCAGGGAAATTGCATGTAGTTAAACAATACCTTTCATAACATTATTTGGAAGAGTAGTTTAGATTTTATGATAGTGCATTTGAAAAAACAAAATAAAATACGCGTTATTTGCTATTTGTCACTTAAAATAAGAATTTCATTTTTTTCGCATGCGCTCCTAAAACATTCATATAAATTAAAAGATATTATCAAGGTCAGCGTTGTATTTTGTTTTGGTGTCAGCGGGTGGCGTAAAAAATTTAATCTTTTTACGTACATTAAAAAAATTAAATGAAATGAAAAATTAATTTAACATTAATTATTTTAATATAAAAATTTTTGTTTCTAATTTTATTTTTTAAAGTCAATAAATATAAATGTAAAACAATTTAAAATATAATTTTAATTTATAATTTTTTTAGTTTTTAAATTTGTTTCTTAAATTAATTAAATTGCATTCGACATTAATTCTAAAATTAAATGAATTTTTTTTAAATAAAGATCAATTATTTTTCTTTTTATTGTTTTAAAAATTTCAATGAATATAATGAATTTTTATATTTACCAAAACAATAAATAAAGTTTAACTAGTAATGAAAATAAATTAATATACTGTAAATTTATCATAATTTATAAAATTATTAGTATTTAATAAATAATAAACTAATAATTTATAATGCAAATAAATAAATACCGAATTGGTCAGGCAGATGATTGGCTTACAATAGAAAGCCAGCAGAAAAAAAAAATTAACATACGATTGTGCTTATATTAGAGCAAATGAGTCATTTTACATTATAGCAAAAGTAGTGTTCGAAATCTTACCCTTTTTTCTAGCAAGCTTTCATTCGCCAAGCAAGTAACGTGTCATAAGGAACGTCGATCCAATAACAACCTTGCTTAAAAGAAAATCACAACTATCACGGCAAACATCTTAGACAAGAACAAATAAAATACGCCGAGCAAAAGAGTCCTCCACTGAAACTACACAGCGACTTGCAAGTCATAAAAAGTACATATCACAAGAGTGTGCTAGGGGTCCAGTACTGAATGCTCGTAACGGCTCATTAGCCAAAACATTAGAATATCACAGGCCCGTGCTAAGGAATCTAGCTGTGAACGTTACGAGTGGCTTGCTAGCCTTAGACAGCGTGTTTCAAATGCACGTGATAGGGAATCTAGCTATGACTAGAGCACGTAATCGAATTGTTGCTCATGGGAATAGATTATCTTTTAACTATGACCCAAATAAAGATTGTGATCAGTTAAACACTGTAAACATTGGACAAATGAACAAAATTTGCCTTAAGTGCTTTGCTAAAAATGGAGTGAAGAAGCAAACGGTACATATTATGCTGGCGGTAATGTGGTTCTCCCTAATACAAAGAA
Source organism: Druceiella hillmani (assembly GCA_039881145.1). Classification (NCBI taxonomy): domain Eukaryota; kingdom Metazoa; phylum Arthropoda; class Insecta; order Lepidoptera; family Hepialidae; genus Druceiella; species Druceiella hillmani. The sequence continues at coordinate 4,311,012 of JAYKKI010000103.1, forward strand.
ACGACCACAACCAATAAAAGATTTTTTTATCAGATAGTCATCCATTATCTGTACATTTTTTAATTAACATAAGTAGGTACAATACACTGTTTCAAATGATGTCAATCGGTGCTAAAGAAATTTGCGAAGAAAACTTTACACCTACCTTTAAGGTAGAAGGGCAGGTTTACCATTTAATTGGAAGTCTCCTCTCACCTTCAGGTCAAAGTCCGCAATTTCTACAGATTTATTTCAGACCTGATTTCGATCAATTATCGTTGCGATCTAATAATACTCCCAACCTAAAAATAGGTTCACTCAATGAGTTACAGTCTGCATTGAGTCACCATAATGTTTACATTCAAAGTTTCGAATACAACTTAGAGAATAAATTTTCATTAGACAACTTAGAATTAATAATTCGGCCCGACCGCACTCCACAATCGACCGCATCTACATCAAGATACAATTCAACTAAAACTAAATTACAGTCTTATTCGTTAATGAAGACAAAGGACATAGTGATTCATTGTAAAGACTGTCACTTAAAAAGAGTATCTCATTTACACTGTGCTTACAATAGTTTTCAATAATCTTTGTAAAAGGTGAAAAAGATGTTTCCCGGTGTAAAAGGTGTTTCCTTTTATCTTAGTAAAAGGTGAAAATGGCTATTATTTGGCAATATCTCAACATAATTCAACGAGAAATAAATATATTTCATTAATGCAGTTTTACGCATGATCAGAGCCGATTGTTTTAATGATTTACATTATTACAAAGATTTGTTCAGTCCACACTTACAAAACCCACGTAAACCCACACTTTTAGCTAAAACTTTGTTGTACCACGAAGTACCACACTATTATACGTACCCGACACCCTTTTTTATTTTTCTATTGTAAAAGATTAATATAATTTATAGTACACATAGTTTTCAATGTTTTTCACATTTCCTTTGCCTGAATATAAAAAAACCATATAAAGGCGAGCACCTTCATGGTTTTGGTTTCAAAGGTACAAACATGCTGTCCCACAAAAAAAACACTCAGCTAGTATATGTATGCACAATAAAATGTATATTGGCTACTTATAAATAAATACATTATAGCATAAAATGTACAATGACCATCTTCAGTTCAGAGCAGCAGCTCTACCTAAAATCCTTAGTTTTATTTTTAGTGAGCGTGATTTGTAATGATAAATATATAAAGGTATTCAAGCTGAAAGGAAAAGAAAAAATTCTTAAGTTTTTTTCATCCAAGTTTTATTAACGTAATAGAACACAAAATAATAAATCAAATGATATATTATAAATTTATATCATAAAACATACATAGGAAAAATATATTATGAATGGAAATGGTGCCCATTTTGAACTACGACACAACTCCAAATGATGAAAATGCAATTTAAACTGTACAATATCAAAGTTAATAAATCAAATATCTATTCGCCACACCTTTTGTTTCTTCGTGTTCAATTCTTTTTCAAACATTGTACATTATAATTTACTTTCTTTTCTAGCGAACAGCAGTTCACCAGAATATAAATAAACCCTGTCCATGATATAATTTACTAAATTATAAAAATAAGTGAGAAACATTAATTTGTGATGTATCATTCTCGCAACACACGTCAGCATAATTATAAAATACTCGTAATAAACCTCAAAGTGTGGTAATTTGAAAACGGTCTAGTAGATAAATGGAGAAAAATGAAGTGATGACCTACTTATCCACTAAACCAGTACCAGAGTTGGAACTGATTTTAAGCATTAAATATTGAACAATGGAAATTATAAAATACCAAGCACTAGTTCCAAATATTCAAGAAAGGGAATTTTCATCTGTCCGATAATTCCTATCTAAATTGACCTGCTGCAATTGATTTAGAAAAATTTAAAAGCCTTATTGAAAAAAATACCAGATTAAGTTCGCCTTGTTTGGCAGAGCTATTTTTTGTTTTGCTCTTATGCTGCAAAACAACTTTATGCTTTGAAAAAAGTGGAAATATTCCATTTGGCTACCACTTGAGCTAACGCCCTTTCAACTTCAGAGGAGAGCTAGTGTATACTTGGAGCTACTGAATTCCCATCATACCAACGAGAAATTAAAGTATCTCATTAGAGGAGATGAAAAGTGGTTTGCTTATATTAATTTTTAACGTAAATGCCAGTGACTAGGAGCTTGAGAATAAGATGTAGCTAGACCAAAATATAATATTGGCCAAAAAGTACTTTTGAGTGCAAGTATAAATGGAATTATTCATTGTGAATTCTTTCAAACTAACAGTACAATTACAGTAAAGATTTATTGTGAACAATTGAGCAAAGTCACCGCTAAACTTCCTTCAAATCAAAGCAAAGTTTATTTTTACATGACAATGCTCGATCCCACGTAGCAAAAGTAAGGCGTGAAAAATTATCTTCACTTGGATGGAGTATGCTACTTCACACACCATACTCGCCAGACCTTTTACCATCTAATTACCATCTGTTCCGCTCTCTAATAATTTATGATAGAAAATTTAAAGACGAAAGTCGTATCGAAATCAAACTTCACCGGTTTTTCAGTCAAAAGCCCAAAAATTTCAATAAGGACAGAACTTTAGCTCTGTCTACACGTTGGCAACAAGTGTTAAATACCGATGGTGCTTATATAATTAACGATTGATTTTATTGTCTAGAAATAAAAAGTCTGTGTACCGAGATAGCGGTTTTATAAGTTGCTAACCTAATACCTTTCAACTAAATATGCTCGGAACATTAGAAGCTATATACAGACTTATCAATCAAAAAAACTATCAAGATGTATTAAATAACCAATTTTTTTTTCTGTAATTCAATAACTTATAATTTAATATTCATCTACACTAGATAAAAAATTATCTAAAAATAAGACTGGTCGAGATATGTTATTTTGATGTCTGGCCCATCCAAGATACCACACCAGCACAATCATGTTACAACAGCCTACATTTCTATTACCTACTAAACAACTACAGTAATATCATAAAATAGCATCCAGGGGACAATCATTGCTGGGTTGTCCGTCAATTAAAATATATGCATAATAAATCCTCTAACATCATGTCGGGACTTTATGCGCCCACTTAATTAATAGGGATTATTATCTACCCGTAAGACCATTTTTTATGAATTCTGGATACACTTCAACCTGATAGATTTCATTTTCCCTTATATATACTCCATAACATGATCATGCTCGTCTGACTTGATATGACCTTAAACCAAACAAAATTAACACATTATCATAGATATTTAAGAAATTGCCCGGCTGAGGTAAATCAGAATTGATCCTAGTAAACATTGCACTTTTTTATTAAATATTATTGTAATTTAATTAATTATTATATTAATTTATATTGTAATCATCTACAAATTGCTCAAGATGGTTAGGCTCATCTATAAAACGCAATCCTCTTTGGATTATGTCCTCGGAATTAGGGATGTCTTCTAAAAATGGATGGAATTTATTTAAAATAGCTGCAGTAATTAAAAAATCTGTCATTAAATGGGTAAACGCTTGGTTGCAATATCTTTGCCTGAATATTTTAAAATCTCTTTTAAATCTACCATTAACTACTTCTACAACCCATCTGCATAATGCAGCTGTCTTCTGTAGACTTGTGAAAAACTTAACTGACTTTGTCCTTTATCTAATGACTCAAGTTTAAAAGCTCTATTACTACAGCTTTCTAGAAGTGGTATGGCAACCCTAAAACCTCTATCGAGAATAAAAATATAATTTGGTCTAAAAACTCTATGATAAGGGCTGGTAACGTCTATAATGTGTCCATGACATGAAACACAAATAAATGATAAAGGATTATTATTGTTATTATTTACTTCTTTGTACTGGTGAATGTATATCTGTTCAATGAATTACTTCATCTACGTAAGTCCTGTGCATTTCCATCTTACTTATCGTGAAATACACAACTAACTGTTATCTTAATTCTTTTGATTTTTCCAAATTTAACAGAAAGACAGGTGACCAAATTTAGAAGATCACAATATATGAGGATTTTTGAAGAAATAAAATTGGCGTTCTTTGAATTTTCGAAATGAATGCTTGGCTGTGTCATAAGAGAGAATGCCTATAGAACTGGTTGGAAAGGGAATTCATAAAGCAAAATTGATAAATTCTCTTTGTGAATTTCACATATTTTTGTTTATTATTTCCCTGGCGAAACTCAGTTGCTAATTGAAAAGAAGATCAAAAGGCGCGCTCTTCATATACTCACTACAGAATTTCAAGAATTCCTAAAACATTTCAGAAGTTGTTCGAAAGAAGTTGTGAATTTATTGTAAACTTAAAATTTTCTTACTCACAATCTGTTTTCGTGTTGGTTTTTCAACACAGCGTAATGAAAAAAACATTTTTGTCTAGATAGTAATTAGTATTAGCTCAACATTTGCTACGATAAACAATAAAAGTTAAAAATGGCTAGGCTATAACATGCGAAGGAATGTCAAAAACTTACATTGTTGTAACATTGCAATTTCTTAATTTGTAATATAGGAGGTGGTATTATTAATCCTAGTAAAGAAAAAACAGTCTATGGAACTAAACACAATCTTGGGTAACAAAAGTTTAACCGACCAGTTTATGTTTTTGATAAATTATAAATAGCTCAATGGAATTTAGCCAAATTAGTAACAAGTACAAAACATTTATAAGTTTCTTCCTGATTTGCGAGTTTTTGTTAATGACAAAATACATCAATTTTCTTATCTAAAGCATTAATTTTTATTTTACATATTGTATAGATATTGGGCTTTATCGAATTTATTGTCTTAAGAAAATTAATTACATATAATCAAAAAATTGGCTGTCTGTAGAGTCGGTTTAGGGACGATAGTTTTACGTGATAACGTCTTAAAGAAACATTGATGAAAAATTGCATACTTTCATAAATTAAATTGAATTATTATCACTGAATTATTATTATTTTGTATAATACAAAGAAGTAGTTAATTGAAAATTACAATTTTTTCCATAAATTGACATTTATTTACACTCATATTAATGAGTGTAAATAAATGTCAATTTATGGATTTTATAAAATATTTTTTTACTTTAATTATACAGATTAATTACAAATAACAATGCGCTATTAACAATTTATTTACAACTTATATACATGTGTTATATTTAAGATCTTCCAATCTGCGTTATTCTGTTAAGGATAGGACGATGATAGGAAAAGTACGAAATCAAGAGGAGTGTTTGACGTCACGCGAGAAGAGAGATAAATTCTGACGCTTGGGCCGATCGTGCCTCTCTATCACTTGTTCCGTGCTCTCGCTTGCACGCTCAGGCTCAGGCGGAACGTGCCAATTTTTCATGTGTGCAGCTGGTGTTAATTGATTTCTAAGACATTATCACGTCAAAAGTAAAATAGTTTTTAGTGCATTAATTTAGTGCAAAATACATTAAAAATAAAATAATATTGTAAAATTATTACTTGTATAAATTTGTTGTAATGAATCTTGTGTATGTTGATGTCGGAGGTTCGAACACTTCTTTCTTGAAATAAAGAAGTGTTCGACCCAATATATGGAAAGAAAATTGTTAGGCGAGGCAAAATCAACAAAAATGTGTCAACGAAATATTATGTTTTGAAATATCTTATTTCAGTCACAAACATTTTTTTATTTAAAATGTAACAATATATTGTTCAATATAAAAAGTGATATTCTAAACGTGATGCAAACAATTGTTTAGTCAAATCTCTGCTAAATATAAATTTGCACTAATTCAAAATAAACTATTCAACTCATTTAAAATTAGTAAAGTATGCACTGCTCCATTCAAAATTAAGTCTGTTTAAATCATGAATTCCTTAATTTATTACTTAAAACTGTGTGAAAAGTTATACTTGGAAAAGCAAGACCAAGATCGAGTTCCGGTTGTTAATGCAACCAAGAACAAGATTCAGTTGTTAATGCAACCAAAAATTAATAAAACTATTAGTTCTAAAAATGCATACTTTGTTACAATTAAATATTTTAATCAACTATTTCAGACACTTAATAAAAAAAAGTTAAGTGATTGATATTTTAACTGAATAATTTTCTAATGTTATATTGTATTCAATTCAGAGATAATTTTAGGATTTCTTTAAACAATACTTATTAACCTGTGCAACTGTGTCGTCTTTTTTTTACTTGTATCTATGTACAAATTGTTATTCCGGTTCTCCGTACAAGTGTAGCCGACCTTCATAGAATTTTTAATAGTAGAACTAAATATAAAGTATATAAAATAAAATAGAATTACATAACGGACTTGAATACACTAAGTTAATGAAATCAAAAGAATCAGGTTTTTATAAGTAACTTAAACGTTCTTCACAGAATACAGACGTTGCGAAGTCATTTGAAAGCAGGTCTAATGTAATTATTATAAAATATTTGTTAATGTTTGGAATGGTTTAGTTAGTATAGTAGGTGCACAAGATTTAGAATATAAAAAAATTAACAAACTCACACACACACCTATAACTATCTAACTTAACCTCAGTAAATGGTGACTTATGGATGGACTGTTATTTACTTGAGAAAGACATACTATCGTAAAATGGTTAAGGTTTCAGGTCTATCAATCTTTGTTGAATGTGATTCTTTGCTGACTATAGTAGGGTCAATTACATGTAGATAGAATTATAAAGAGATAGAATTATTCGAAACAGGGTGGTAAGATTGATTACATAAATTAGGATCATTTTAATTTATGTAATCAAATTAAGATCATTTTAATTTATGTAATCAAGCTTGATTGTATATATGTAAATATGGTCTTAATAGATTCAATAGCTAATAAAATATATTTTCTCAGTTGTTTGCCATATGGGGATAATGTCACCGTTGATAAATTTCAGTGTTGCAACTTATACAATATTTACATAATTTAAGGTTCTTTACACAACTAATTTTTCATGTAATGGTACCACTAACTTAATTTGCTCTATCAATAATTAAATTAGTATATAAATAACACCAATGGTAATAAATATATTATATGTTATTTGATTTATAGATTGGATTTCACCAGATCCCATAGATCGAGCAAATTTGAAAGCTCAAAGAAAATATCTAGTAGCGCACGCTAATACAGAGAACACAAAAAAAGCAGTTGAGATAAAAACTCATAACTCATGTCAAAAACTCTCATTAAAATGTTCAGACAACTCTGATGATTTATCCAAATTAAAACTTCATAAAAAGAAATGTGCAAGGAAAAAATGTACTTAGCCGTTGTATGCTAAAAGATCCTATACAAGAGGTAGGCGACTCCACATACTCCATCATTATCGACGAAAGTACTGATGTCTTGATACAAAAAATTCTTTATATGATTTTAGATTTCTTCTCAGTATCATAAAAAAATAACAATTACTTTCTACCGAATAATTAAATTGGCTGCTTCTAATGTTCCGAGCGTCTGTAATGCTGTAAAAAGCCAGTTAGAATGTGATGGCTTGAGTCTTCAAAATTCGGGTGGGATTGGCATGGATGGTGCCTATATGGTGGTAAGCTCAAATCAAAACAAAAAAGGGAAAATACGGTACACTCTTACTTTATGTAAATAAAAAACGAGCATAGGTACAACTACACGCACACAAACTCTCACAGCTATAATCACAAATTGCCTACATATAAAATTAACCGAAAGAGACAAAGCGATGCTTTGCGACTGTAGCGAATGAGTCAAGGTTTCAAACGATGTTTACAATTTGCGCCGAACATACTGCTAGTACTAGCACTTCTCACATGGTGCTTGTGCATATTCTGTAAATCAAACATGACAGTAGTAAAAGAAAATATTTTGTTTACTTATAACTTTTTTTGTAATTACGCATGAAAAGTCTCAGAAAGAAAAAACTCCATGCATCCTGTTTTTATTTTGTGAATGATTAATGCATATGTTAAAAGCACGAAAGATTAATGCATATGAATGAAGGTATTTTTGGATCGATTTGACTGAAAATATTGGCAATTTTAATTTCAAGAACCCTGCATCTATGCAAACCGCTAGTCTGCGTACAACTGAATTTATGAAAAGAAAACCAGGTCCATTGAACCTGGATTAGCATACCGCTTACCAATAAAGTGGACAGTATTTCCCTTTTTTGTTTTAATCTAAGATGAAAACATAATTTTTTGGCTGCTATTTAAAAAAAAAGGATTACATGATCTCGTTGTTGTAAGATGTATTGATTATTGATTTGCTTATAGTTTTAAATGTATTGAAGAGTAAAAAAATTTGTATGAAACAATCAATAATAATTATAACATAATGAAAGTACAAAAATTTAGTGGGGCTCGCTGGCTGGCCTGTTTTAACATTATAAATACAATACTGGAGATATTGTTTTCAATCACTAAAAATCAAGACAAATACTATGTGGCTGATCAATTGCCATTACATTATGAAAAGGTTACCATTCATAGCCTTTTTGGTTTTCCTAAACGATGAACTAATGACTATAGCTCAGTTGTTCCAAAATAATCAAATGGAACCTGTGAAGTTATTTGAGGATTTATATCTAATTTACAAAAATTTTCTTCAAAAGATTGTAGTACCAGCTCAATTGCGAGGAATAGATGATAGTGAGCTTCCATCCGCATTTGATGCACACATCATCAATATGTTTCTATTATAATTTTGTATCTATAACTAAACATATTCAAGAAAAATATTTGATTGATGTTAGAGAAAAATGCAAAAATTTCTTAGCTATTAAAAAATTAATCAATTACCTCTATCCCAAAATTGCAGAACATTGAAAATGATTGGTGTCAGTTGCAAAATAAGACATGGAGTGTTTTATCAAATACAGAAAAATTTTATGCTGAAGTTAGGGAAGACTGTGGTACGGCGAGAAATAAACAGTTTGAAAAAGTGTCTAAATTTGTAACAGCTTTGCTTTCTTTGCCTTTTTCAAACACAAATATTCATTCAATATTAAAAAAATAAATAAACAAAACAGGACATCACCGGAAATATTGCAGTGTTTAATGATTGTAAGGTATACTTTACAATGACGATGTTCCTGCGTAAATTTTAAGCCGATACTAGTGAAGTTAAAAAACAAAATGTATAATTTCAAAAATATGACACTAAAAGGGATTGTGTCGTGATGAAGGAAATATTATAAAATATAAATGGGCGTTCTAACGTGACCTGCGATAGTTTTAATAAAAACTCGTAACTGATCACATCTATTCAAATAACTATGTTAAAACACAATTAAAATATTACATTAGTCTTTAAATAATATGCGTTTTTAAGCTATTTTTATACTATCTGTAATAATTTTAAATTTATTTTATACACAATTCTTAAATAAAAACGCCTTTTTTGTAAACTGTACACAACATCTTTCGCAAACGAGGCGGGCAATAGTCCATATAGTGTTGGGCCCAAGTGTTAGCGAGAATAAAAATGACACTATTATAAAGAGAAAATAAGCTCCTTAAAAATGTTATCTAATTCGTCAATCAGACAAATAATAAATCTTTTACGTTCTCATGAAAAGTCAGGTTACTTTTCATAATAGTTTGTAAGTTATTTATACAGAATATTTTGAACTAGCGAGATGAAACAAAGTGCAGATTTTGTCTCGTTGTATCCTCCATCCATAGATATACTATATTATTCCATGAAACTCACAGGATCGTCGAAAAATCACATAAATATCGGAAAAGATTGGAAAATACATTCATTGTGACATTCATTTTGACAACAGAACATTGTCAATGTCAGTTAATAGTTTATTTTTAATTCATTTAGGCAATGATTATAGTCTAAAAAGAGCAGGCAGTATTCATATTTTTTACAAAAAGTTATATATTTCATTAGATTTTCTTTGATATTTCTATTTCTCATTAAGAATTCTTGGTATTTTAAAAAATACACATTTATAACGACTAAAATATATCAAATTTCATAAAAATTACATTATAATTCTATATCGTCAGACCCTTTCCCGCAAGTCTCCTTTGCTCATTAAAGTTAGAAAATATTTTTTTTAGAAAAACCAAACATTCAGATTAGTTATAAGCAAATTTTATTAATTTAAAATGATTAAATAGACATTCAAAAGTAAAGAGAATTCCTACATTTTTTAGATATCTACTAATCTACAAAACGTAATATTATTAATTTTAGGGGGTTTTGGTGTTTTAAACTTTAAATTTGGTTCGTCATAGACATAAATCAGATTAACTCGGCTTGCGAAGTCGAGTCGCATCTTTAATCTGTGTATATACTACGAATAAGTCCTTCAGTTTCCATAGTCAAAGGTCTATGCACAGAAGAGAATAAAAAAAAAATTTGTAAGACTCTTTACAATTTTAATGTTGTTAGAAATAGACGGCGTGAGTCATCCATCAAAGATCTAGCCATGCGTGCCTATATTCATTTTTATTTACACAATACAAGGCTGGATAACAATAAACAATTCAATTGAAAAATCGTTTTTATTAAATGCCTTAAATACACTCATAAATAAAAATTAAATTATTTTCTATTATAAATATATTACATACATATAGTGAAGGATAAACATATGACAATTACTTTACTTCCTAAAAGAATTCTTAAAAATAAACATAGTAATGGATGCTTTAATACCACTAATTGTTAATACACTTATTGAAAGTATACTACATTTATCCCAATACACCATTAATTTAATAACTGTAATTTATGGGTCTGAAAGTTTCAAGTTTCCTGTCAATTATGATTTAGTGGAAAATATTTATTAATTATTATAATTTTGGGCGTTATTTGCGTTAAAATGAATACTCTTAAATAATTTAAATATAAATAATGTATGATACTCAATATTGACCATCTAAAAGTATACACATATTGAAAGAATGATTGAAATCCATTAACGATGATGAAAAATAATAATATTAACAAGTGAATATATACTACATATAAAATATTTATAAATATAGATACATTAACATAATAAAGAACATAATTAACATAATATAGATAATAAAGAAATATGAACATTGTAGAAATAACACAGGAATATTTTGTACAAAATAAAATGCAAATAGAAGGAAAAAGTGTGATAGAAATTATGGTACAAATTCTTTTTCTTCAACCTTTTTGTATACTAAACAACGAATTTTTTGAAAAAAACCCGCATTGGATTAGAATTTGGTCTCACAGGGTCAAAGCCTTTAAGATTATTTAATGCCAGACACCAATGAAAAATTTCAAGTGTCGTAATAATATTGACAAAATGAAATCTAACTAAATCTTTGTTCCTTACAATCAATACAGTTTAAATGTAAATTGGAGTTCAAAAATGTTTTTAAATGTGAAATTAAATAATTTTGTTAAGCAAAGTTTCTTAATTAATAATTAATTTGATCGAGTTACCAAAAGGTTCGAATAAAAATAATACTGATGTAAAATAATCGATACCCCAAGTCCCTACTTGCAACGAATTGTTGTTCACATATAAATATATTTTCACATGTTTTACATTCCTCAGTTTTATTTAGTAATTTTCTAATTACCCCAAAAGGCTAACATAAACACAGAATTTTCTACATTTTTTAGTGCGAAACGGGCCAGACAGAGTATCAAAATTAGGGAATAATTCAACGATTCTTGTTCCAAAATACTATTGAATATTCTATACGTGCAGTGGAATCTATGGAAGATAATATTAAATCTTTTAATCCTGTGATTACAGAGGTATTGTTTGTTGTTCTCATCACAATTTGCTCCTGGGGAATGTGTATTTCAAAACTATCTGTAATTAATGCCTTAATCGAATTTTGAAAATTATTATATGTAGGATTGATATTTCTGTAGTATGAGATCTTAATTTGCCAAAAACATTTTTTAATGGGTCTTGGTTGACCTTACATGGTAAACAAATTTAAATTCTTTATTACATAAAAAATTAGTTGAAAGAGCGAAAGCTTAAAAGTTATTACCCAATTGTTATACTAGGAATATGTGCACCTACTCTATTAACAAATCGCATACCTTCTAGTGTTCTACCCAAAACTGCTCATGCCCACTCTCTCACCTTTACAAAATCTAACACTACCATTAACAAAATTAAATAATATGTTGATGAAATTGATGATCTCGCCCATCTCTGCCATTGTCATGCTCCTTCCTGGAATCACTGGATCACCTGGAAATGAAGTTGAATTTTCAATATGTCTATAATAAACGTTTCTAAAAAAGAATTAAATGTCTCTTATAGTTTGCTGTCAATACGTTCCAGTTACGGTATAAACGACTTACAAGCGTGGGAAAGTACACAGAAACTATAATGCATAAATTACAATAACAAAACTAATCACCTACTTGCACTAAATCAATTGGTGGTGAAAAAAGTGGGAATTCCATAAATTTCAATTAAGTATGACAAACATGAAATAATGAATTGAACTTTATTTTATACATTACCTCTTCTATAATACATTTCCATAGATGCCTGCATCTTTGAATTGAAAACTCTTGCACAGCTATTTCTTTCATCTTACGCATTTTTTCCAGATATATACAGACATTTTTTATTCTCAACGACAATTTCATACTTCCACTAGCATCTCGCGCAAATTTAAATTATTTTCATCCTTTGGAACATTTACAATATACATACATAGCAGACATATTTAAAAAAACTATTTAACGATTTGAAAAGTACGTAAATAGAAATGAAATAAATGAAAACGTATGAAGATAATATTAAAGGGAATACAAAGATAAATTAATATAATAAAAAGAAAACAACACAATTTGACAACTACGTAAATAGGACTCAATAAATAAAAATATATGGAGATAATATTAAATAGATACAAATATTTTATGAAAACACATACAAAATTAAAAAGTAAATAAAAAAAATACAAAAGAAGGTAGTAGAAAGAGTAAAAAGCAGAAGTCTCATTGAAGCTACTTACATTTTGAACGATTGAACAGCTATTTTGCTGTGCATTTTGACAATAGCATAGTCTACTTTGTGACATAGACAAGAAAAACTTCAGAAAGGTAAAGTACAATGACGTTGATTGTGTTAGAAAGAGATAGCAATATACCACCCTAGAATTTGCATGAAAAAATATTTTTATATGGAGTGTCAGGACTCTGGGGTATTCATTCCCACTATTTCCCACTTCCTGTTCTGTGCCAAACGATTTTATTTCATTCATTCTTTATTCGTTCGTGAACGCCATATTATAGTAAGTAAGTTATTCGTTGTATTTATTCTGTGGTTATTCGTTTGTGAACCTTGCGCGTTTTAAGATCTCCTTAAGAAATGGAACAATTAGCGTAGTAAGTTTTTACAACATTTACATTATTATATATATGAAAAAGTGTACAGATATTGTAGATTGTAATTATTTACTTTGTTTTAAAAACATCTAACGATTCATCCGATTTGGATAGATTGAACTCGAACATATACATAATTATAATAGTATATATTGACAGCAGGAAAATTTTTTTTTCTAGTATCATTTAAATGTCTATTTTATTATAAAGTAATGAAGTAACGAAAAATGTTTCCAACCAAAAATTGGAAGTAATTTTATGTTTTTGATGTTTAATAAATAGTGCGTTTGGGGCAGCTCATAGATTTCCAATAATTTGTTTATTTGTTATTCTATAAATGTGACGTTATTATATGTAGTAATAATTATAGATATTATATCAATATTTTCAGTAAATATGAAAACATGTTTCAGTTATATAAAAAATATGTTTTGTACTTTATATACGATATTCTACGTCTTGTCTAACTCGTAGACGTCTCGAGGGAGAACGCTAGAGACGCCGCGTCTCTAAAGTGATTGTAATCACAGTTGTTTTTGTTTGCTAAACAAACAAACCAATCAAAACAACCTTTGTTTTGACTGGTGGATCATTTATTTATAATAACATATAAGCTAGGCGGTATTTTTGGTATATTTCTATTAGAATATAAAGGTCTGCCTATACCAATATAGGCGGTGAATGATGTTTATAATTTCGTAAGGGCGTGTGGTATTTTTTCACCGAGGAAGTTCCCCGTATTTAAAAAAAAAACAGTATAAGTGGACATGGGCAAGAGTAAATGTATTGAATTTTAATATTAAAATTGTAAATATAAGTCTTATAGACCTGTATCTGACCTTTTCCCGTTTTTTCTTCAAAACACATGTCACAATGGCAGCAAAAACTTAACTTTTAGTAAGCGTTTTTGGTTTTGTTTATATTTTTCAATGTTTATATGTTGGTTATTTTTACATAGGAGGCGGTTTCTTCATTGCCACATTATTTAAAAATTATATTAAACAATTGAGTAAGTTTAAGTTTATTTGTGGAAAGACTTATTTATTTACTTAAGCTTAGTAATAGTGAAAATAAAGTTTTGTATTTTAGCAAGATCAATATTGATAAAAGAATTGTCTCAAATGCAAGATCTTTCTAATCTGCGCTTCATTATTTTATATGAACAAGTGTAAAGAAGACGACGCTCATTCTACCATTTTAATGTCTGATTTTCATATCAGTGGCTCGCTCACGTCTACTTGCGATTTAATATTATGTAAGCTTACACCCCAGGTCGATACTCCATTTAATAAAGTTTGATAAGTTATGTGCAGTGTGTCTTTGGTCAATTTACGTACACCCTAAGAGCACAGAGGCAAGTTTGTCATTTCGATTTATATAATGCGCAATAATCGCTAAAAAACTTTCATTATCGGAAGTTAGGCATATTCAGTCGCTGGTAGTTAGACATATTGCTTCGGTATCAGAGATTGATACCGATACCTTCTCTTCGACATATTGGTAAAGTTTCATTATTATACTTGAAGAGATTGTTTTTCTTGCGGGTAAGGTACATTGGCAATATCATATCATAGATTTTTTAAATTCTTTTTCTTTCACTATTGAAATTGGATGATATCCTTTTACTATAAATTTCACTATATTTTCATCAAGCTCTTTTGACTTACTTATAGACAGTAGCTTGGTAGACCTGGTGAAATGGGCCATTCTAGATTTAACTTGCCATTTTGGGCCGGCATGGTGGCTTTTCTTTTTAGTTAGACTAGACATCCTAACTTCCTTTATTTTATAAAAATGAGTCTAAATCAGAAAAAACAATCCTCAATAAGTAATAAAATATATTTAACAAAAACGTCATCAAAAACACACAAGAAAAGCTGAAAAACACAGTCACCAAAAGTACTTACGAATTTAATAAAATTCAAACAGCTATATTAATTAACAACATAAAAATAAATCTAAATCACAAAAGGACATAAGTCCAAAAAGAGCAGTAAAATTCAGTTTAAAGAATTAACATAAATTAACTAATTTAATATAATTATTACCATCATCAAAACTAGTCACAAACATGATAAAATTAAAACAATAATGTATAAAAATAAATCTAAATCCCAAAACCACCCAGTCACTAAAACTATGCAAAAAAAATTCAAAATCATTTTAAAAACACCGTCACCAAATTAATTTACTAACTGAATAAAATCCAAGCAACAATATTAATTAACCACATATTACAGATTGTCAAATTTAGTATACGATATTTGAAATAACAATCTATTCAAAATTCAAACGTGAATATAGTTCATGGGCCATTGGGTAACTATTAACTTATCGACAGGATAGAGATTGAGCTGCGGGTTACGAGTTGGCAAATGGAGGGCTCTCGCTAGTTGTGTCGCGGGTCAGGCGTGCTAAGCTGTTGAATCATTTTTATCCTCGTGACCCACTCGCTCACAGGTGGGTTGCGATCGAATCACAGTATCGATCAATCGCGATAAATCGGCACGTTTTTTTGTGAGATTATTTTTTTTTTAATATAATATACTTAGAGGTATAACAGTTTGTATTGGGGAAGTACGTGGTCGCTTTGATTTTTTTTACATAGTTTAGACATGGGTTTTCTGTTTATTTTTAGACTTGCAACATATTTATACAAAGTGAGACTGCACTTTTTGTTTATAAGCCATCTTCCATTTTTGTATATATATTATATATTTATCCAAAGGAAAGCGATTTTAAAATGGAAATTTAATACAATCCTATAGTAATTATATACATTATACTTGGTTCCTATTTTCTTATAAATTGTATTTTTTGTTCCTTTATTTTGATAATATATTGTTCAAAGTTTTTGCCCATCCTTCATAATTATGTTCAATTAAAGTGTCCACGAGGGTACTGCCGGAAGTGAATGCAGTCAAAGAAGTGGCGGTGACAATGGTCAGGGCAGACTGGCTCGGCAGGAGGAAGAAGGTGTGATATGGTTACCTACCATTACGGTGTCGGAAGGCCAGATCCCTTCCGAATTCGAGGGCCCACTCTAGTCCAGAATGTAAGTCAATTTCTGTTCTTTGAAATTTTGTGTTTTATGTCAGATTTCAAAAATTTATTGTATGATTGAAATTTTTCCAGTAATAGGATTGATGAAGCACTATCGACTACAACTGATATAGATATGGCTATGTTATCAATTTCTGCAGCTTCACGTTCCCCATCCCCAAGCGATATGACAGATGATCAAAGGTATGTTTCATTTACCATATTTAGATTAAAGGCATCACAAAACATAGCGGAGATAACAAAATTTCAAATCGATACTTTTATGATCAAGTTGATACTCATTACACAAAATACTGAGATCTGGGCAGCCTACAGTGCAATTTATTAAGTAATGTTTATATCATAGATCATCAACAAAGCTTCATTACTTTCATGGAGTATTCGTTGAGATAACAAAATTTCAAATCGATACTTTTATAATCAAGTTGATACTCATTACACAAAATACTGAGTTCTACACAGCGCAGGATGCGTTTATTAAGTAATGTTTACATCATAGATCACCAACAAAAGCTTCACTACTTTCATGGAGTATTCGCGGAGATAACAAAATTTCATATCGATACTTTTATGATCAAGTTGATGCTCATTACACAAAATACTGAGTTCTGGGCAGCGTAGAGTGCACTTTATTAAGTAATGTTTACATCATAGATCATCAACAAAGCTTCATTACTTTCATGCAGTATTCACGGAGATAACAAAATTTCAAATCGATACTTTTATAATCAAGGTGATACTCATTACACAAAATACTGAATTCTGGGCAACGTACAGTGCGATTTATTAAGTAATGTTTACATCATAGATCATCAACAAAGCTTCATTACTTTCGTAG
Source organism: Druceiella hillmani (assembly GCA_039881145.1). Taxonomy (NCBI): domain Eukaryota; kingdom Metazoa; phylum Arthropoda; class Insecta; order Lepidoptera; family Hepialidae; genus Druceiella; species Druceiella hillmani. The sequence continues at coordinate 4,328,247 of JAYKKI010000103.1, forward strand.
AGTATTCGCAGAGATAACAAAATTTCAAATCGATACTTTTATAATAAAGTTGATACTCATTACATAAAATACTGAGTTTTGGGCAGCGTAGAGGGAGATTTATTAAATAATTTTTTACATCATAGATCATCAACAAAGCTTCATTACTTTCATGGAGTATTCGCAGAGATAACAAAATTTAAAATCGATACTTTTATAATCAAATTGATACTCATTACACAAAATACTGAGTTCTGGGCAGCGTAGAGTGCGATTTATTAAATAATGTTTACAACATAGATCATCAACAAAGCTTCATGGAGTACTTTCGTGGAGTATCCGCGGAGATAACAAAATTTCAAATTGATACTTTTAGGATCAAGTTGATACTCATTACATAAAAGTATACTGAGTTCTGGGCAGCGAAGAGTGCAATTTATTAAGTAATGTTTACATCATAGGATCATCAACAAAGCTTAAGGATTATTCAAACTATGTATCAACACGTAAACATAGAAATAACCAAGTGAGATCGATTACTGTTGTTCAAATGAGATGGAACATAACTCTAAGTATGTATGAGTTGTAAACGTATTACATATGACGATGCATATGTGTGTGTCCCTAAGGATTGCTCCATTTCTAAGTTTCAATATTTTTATTACTTCGCCCAAATGGAGGTCGGGCAATCAATACTTTAATAAATATTCATTACTCTTATTAGTAACATTAGTCATTACTTTTATTATGATTTTAGTTCAACTGTGTTTTAATATCAACAAATAAAACTACTGAGTATTTGGGGACTGTGATCTTGTGTTGTAATGATCTAAAATTGGAAATAAACAACAGAATCTTCATGGCTAACAGAAGTTTTTACGGCCTTAGAAACCAATTCAAGTCCAAGTTCATTTCTATTAGGATTAAGTTAGGTATGCATATAACTCAAATCAGGCCTATACTTCTGTATGGAAGTGAATGCTGGACCCTCAATAAAGCAGAGGAAAAACTACTCCCTTTCGAAAGAAACATTTTGAGAACGATTTTTGAACCTGTTCAAGAGAATAACATGCGGAGAACTCTTTACAACTATGAAATTTACAGAAAATATAACAACTACGGCGGAACTGACATTGTGAGAACTCTAAAAGCATCATGTATTAAGCGGCTTGGCCATCTTTACATATATGCTGATATTTTTCCTGCCAAAAAAGTGACTTTTTCGAAGATTAAGGGGACTAAGCGAATATGACGACCACCAACACGTTAGCTAGATGACATTGAAAAGGGCCTCCAACTAATGGGAGTCGACCGGTGGAGGGCCCTCGCGTCAAACAGGGTTAGGTGGAGGAGGCTCAGTGAGTCAACCTTGGCCTGCAGAGGGCTATTGTGTTTTTGATGCTAATGAGTTCAACTGCGAGTGTGTACGTGTATATTGCATAGAGACATTGCGTGTAATATCGTTGCATTGATTTGGGCTTATTTTAATAGTATATTTAAGCTTGATTCCACAGAGCTAGCTTATAAACACTTATTAGGTATTATATTATACAATAACACTTATTAGGTATTATATTATACAATAATTACTATAAGTATACACTTATTATATAGTGGTATTTCAATTAAATAGTATATTTTGTTTATTTTATTGCTATTTTCAAGGATATTGGATGGAGTAATTTATGGAATTTTATTAATAGAGAAGGTGTCCAACAGGATAAAGTTAAGTGCGATTTATACAAATTATACATAATTAAATGAAACTACGTGATGTAGTATTATTTCTACTTTAAATTCTGTATCACAACCTAGGTTTCGTTGTATTACAACATCTTCCAGGTGAAACCTAGGTCGTGGTAAAGAACTTAAAGAAAGTAGAAATAATACTACATCACGTAGTTTCATTTAATTATGAATTTCTACAAAATTAACGCCAAATATATACAATTATACAAATTACTTTATTCTGTGAAGTGAGAATACACCCAGTGGCAGTCGATGGGTTAAAAATTTATGGGAGGGCACCGTCTATGGTCACAATGATGATTAAACTATGTAAGCTCATTCCATGTAAAACCCTGGATATGAAGCTTTAGACTCTTGTGCGATGTAAAAAAAAAAAGAACATAATAAAATGATTTTATTGGTTTCTTGAAGTTTGTTTTGCTCGTTCATTCATGCGCGAAAATGAGTACCGAACAACAGTAAGTGCCTCCATTTTTTCTGTTATTGACAGGTGCCAATTTAATCAACATTGTAACTAAATATACATCCCAAATTAAAAAACAATGTGTGGTTAAGTGAAGGTATATGCCAAATGAATAAAAAGACATTAAACATTTCTTCGTGAGGCATTATCTTATAAAAATAATAGTTAAATTCGCTGTCGGCCAATATTTTTGAATAGCATTATTGCTAAACAACTGGATCCATTTTCTATTAAAAATTTAAAACCTAAATATTATATAATTTTAAACTTACCTGAGAATGATATAATTTTAAACATACCGGTTGCTGCAAGAGATTGGCTCTAGTAATAAGTCTGTCATATGTACTAATTAGATACATTAAAGGAGAATTGTGCCAAAAAACAGATGTCCGTAAACTATCTAATTTCAATATTGTCATTCGAATATTGTTTTACCAAATAAATGGCACATTAATGACATTTCATTCATCGTAACTTAAAGAGCTGCATTTGTTTTATTTTCTTGTTTATGTTTAAGATCAGTAACTATATGTCAGAATTAAACAAGGAAAAGAAGAAAGCCTTAACTTGGTTGCAACGAAAAATACACGAGTGTTATTATAAACATTTTAAAACTTTTATATTACACTGAACAATTTTGCACTATATGTAAAACCAATTGACGAGGCCTCAAATTCTTTAAAACCACTTTTTTATAAAATGATAATAATTATAGCTTCTAATTGTACACTGAATTCCTTATGTAATATTTTGATAAATCACCACAGTACATAAACATATTTATATTATTATTAAGAGTGTGTGCGAGTCGTGCGGGAAAGAGGCAGATTGCATTCTTGTCTTTTGCACACCGTGTCGCGCCGACTGATCGGTGTCATCGCATAAATGTGTGGCTTGGAACAGTTCAAGAATTTTTTATTTAACAGCAGTTACATTTAATTTAATTAACTTAAACCTGACAATGTTTTGCATAAAATACTTTCGATAGAAAATATTTAAAATAAATAAATGTTGATATTATAACAATAATTTTTAGACGTGGAAAAAACACACTCCAAAAAATGTCTCTTTTACGAACATTTGTTTTATTTCGTATTGTATTGTAATATACTTGGGTCTATTAATTCGATCCTATTACTTAGCTGTTTATTAATATTATTTTTTAAATACTTTGTGTAGATGACCTGGGCAATGTTTTACATAGCCCGCTATACTATAGGGAATGACATAAGTATGTATGTAGGATATCTGCATATACATACGCTGTTCATCGCGTAATATGTTATCGTTTACAACGTTTGCGTTCGTTTATGTAATATGCGAATTTGGTCAGGTTCATTTTATCAGATAAATTTTAAACATAGAATTAAAAAAATAAATACAATTTTTTCTTACATTTACGTATGAAAATGGTTATCACTTTCTTTACATTATTTATATGGGAGGATACTGCCCTATAGCGCTTTAGATAAGACTGCCACTGGCTACTCCATATCAAAAAATATTTAATATATTGAAACACCTATGAGTACCCAGTGAAGTGTGAAGCACGATTCCCCAACGATGATCTATTTCTTACGTATGAATATTTAAGATCGGAGTAATGAATACGTACATGTACTACCTCAAGTCATTATTCGATGTCTAATTTAGATGTTACAAAAGCCCATGCAGTATGTCTCATAAATCCATCTTTATAATTTGTGTTTAGTTTCTTTGTTTTATAAAATATGACACACGCTCTAAATTATGACAATATTTTTGCAGGTGCTGTCAAAATATGCTAGCTGAGCCTTGTATTGGTTTTTTTTTCAGACCATCAACCTCTGGTAGTTATCCTGCTTGTATTCACCCTTTTCGCACTTCATCAGAATTAAGTTCTGAGATGGAAGAAGAGGACGAAGACGATTTCTCGCTAAGGCCATCAAGTGATGAGTCTGACTCTGATTATGATGATGGCCTTGACAGTGACCATGACAGGGCCGACGTGGATACTTTGCTTGTAAAGGAACGTGTAAAAGATGGGAACAAGTATGGGCCACTGCAAGATGACGATGAAGAGACGGTTGCGCTGTTGAGTGACAGGCCATTTGAATGGGTTTGTGATTTTAATAGCTTTACCGGACGGCAGGAAATATTCAGAGGGCTTCCTACAGGACCTGTCTACCCTAACACGGATCCCTTTGCGTGTTTCCAGCGGTTTTTTGGTGAAGATATTATGAACCTTATAGTAACCGAAACAAATCGCTACGCACAAGAAGCTAAGCGTGCAAATGCACAAATGCAGGAGTCATATATTCATAGATGGGTTGATACCACCATCGATGAATTTTATATTTTTCTCGCCTTATGTATAGGACAAGCTACAACATACAAGTGCTGTGAGTCAGATTATTGGTCAGATGGCTGGATATACGATACTTCAAGGGTTAAACAAATCATGAAATTCGAACGCTTTAAGTTATTGAAGCATTGTTTACACTTTGTTGATAATTCAATCCAAGACCAGTTTAAGATTGATAATCCAGTTGAGGCTCCTTACTTTAAAGTGTATCCGTTTATTAGGCACATGAAGGCAGCATTTTCCGGTGCTTATAATCCCAGTCAGAAATTAGCAATTAATGAATCCTTGATTTTATGGAAAAATAGTCCACAATTTAGACAACATGTAAAATCTAAGGCAGCTGAGTACGAAATTAGGTTCTATGAGATATGCGACTTGGACACCGGATATCTCCTTGATTTTAATCTATACACTAGTAAGGATACATGTATTCCCCTACCGACAGATCTCAGTCCAAACTTAAGTACTAAAACTTCAAGTTTGGTCATTAATTTAATTTACCCATACCTGGGACGGGGCCATGTTCTTTTCTTGGACAATTTCTTCAACAGTCCAGCCCTAGCTCGCTGGCTAAAGGAAAGAAAAACTGATCTGATTGGTACGCTCCGCTCTACTCGCAAAGATGTACCTAAAGCGATTAAGGAGTTTATACCGCTTCAAGATAAGGGTAAGTTAGTGGCGCGGCATAGTGGGGACGTAATGGTATGTACATGGCGGGATAAATATAAAATTACCGCCATATCGACATACCACACACCAAAGTGTTCTCCGTTTAAGGAAAGATGTAATTGGGTTTACAAGCCTGATGTTCTATTGGATTATAACAAAGGAATGATCAGAATAGATCAAAAAGATTTCATTATTCGACTACCTCCAAGGGATAAAAAAGTCGCAAAAATGGTATTTTTAATTTTTTATGCGACTTTTAAACATGGCTATAGGTAATGCAATCATTATCTACCAGGCCTCCAGAAGGTCAGCTGGAGAGGTATTTTCAGATCTGGAAACATTTAGAAAGCAGTTGTGTTTGCGAATGGTCGGCACTGCCAATCGCAATGTAGTTTCTGTGTCACATCAGCAGCCCTCTTCAGCTAATCATTACCCCAAATATATTGACTCTACCCGTATAAAGGTAGGACGGGAATGTGTTGATTGTAAGGCGAAAACGACATTTATGTGTAAAATATGTAATGTAGCATTGTGCGTTGACCCATGCTTTAGAAACTATCATGAACAATGATATCATCATTGTCTATGATAATTTCTATGTCGCTTCACGACATGGGTCTGGAAGTGAACAGTAAATTTAAATGCTGCATTTAAGTTCATCTATATCGGTGTGCAGACTGAACAGACGAATCCACTTCCTCGTATAATAAGATTTGTTTCGGTTCAGGTTCTATCCATAAATTCCGTTACGTTTTGTCATCGCCGTTTATATTCCCAGGTCAGGCTTTTCTTTCAATGTAAATAAGTGCCAAAGGTGACGCTAGTCCACCGCTGATCCCCAGAATATAGTCCCTTTTTTCCCAATTTATGGATAGTTCCAGGTTGGTATGTAAGCGTGTGAATGTATTTTATTTATTTCATATCTAAGAAGACATGCAAAATATGCCACTTTATGGAATTATATTTTTGCGAGCACAAACACTTTGAAACCTGTATGTAAAATTTTAGTTATAGGAATATTTTGCTATTGTATTGTTTATGTAACCTCAATTTATCAGATAAACTGCAAGTCCATAGTCCTGGCTGGGCTCGGTAATAATTAAGATTTGTAAACAGCGAACAAGCATTTTGTTACTAATTTCCCGTATTAATGTAAATATGTGTAAATGGGTGTTTGTACGTGTCTGTGTATGTATACATGTGTTTGTGTGTAAGCGTGTGCGTGCGTCTCAAAATAGCCAGCCGTCTCTCAACAAGTGTAGTTATATATATATTTTAATTATCTATGTTTTGCATTGAATTATTTGGTGTTTTTGCTTATCTTTTTATAAAGTGGCTTGGAATATAGTTCCTACTGGGTAAAGTGATATTTACTGTTTTAGTGCCATGGTTTTTTACTTATATATACTTAAAAATGCCAAAGAAATCTTTTGTTTTTGATGTCATTTACCCTTGTCTCGAAAAAAATGGGATCTCTTCCAAAAATTATCCAATTTTAATAATTTTTTGGATGTTTTCTTAATTAAAACTTGTACAAGGATAATAAAATACAAAGAAAATTATGGAATTATATATATTGTGAACAAAAATTATAACAAAAACTGAAATCAAGGTCCGGTACATCCTCCATATCAGCAAAATAATTGTTATCGTCACTATTATTACCATCACTCAAAATTTGCATTACGCCAATTTATGGGTAAAAATTTTCCTGGATCCTTTTTATATTGTAATTACTAATAATATTATAATTTTAACTATACGTAAAACGTAGAAAGATAAAAAATTTGCGATGCTTGCGAGCGATCTCCCCTACCGCGTGCTAAACAGCAACTGATTTCACGAGCGCCATCACGCTTGTGGCAAATTTAGTTAGTACGCGCACGAGCCAGATGCCACTCGTCGGTACTCTAACGGTTAGTTACCTATATTTTACGTTGTGTTATTTGGTGTTTTTGCTTATCTTATTGTAAAGTAGCTTGGAATGTAATTCCTACTGTGTAAACTGATATTACGAACTAATTTTACGCCAATATGAAGTAAAGTTGTTATAAAATAAAAAATATAAAAGAGTCGGTAATTTAATGTTCTTGCTACCTGCAATAAATATTACAAACATTATTAATAACACCAATAGTATAACTCGACTGCTATAAACCACTTTTAAAAATTTATAACAAAGACATTACCACCCTAGTCTCTTGAAATATCAGAGAGGGCTCGTTTGTGATGCATTAGAGACTTCTTGGAATACTTGAATAATGTTGGTTCCTTAGAATTATTGTATATATCTTATAATATATTCATAATTATAAACAATCTCTGTTATATTTATTGGTAATCTAGATTAGAATAAGTAATAAATATTATTTCAACCAGTTTTAGGTAGTATACTATGTAAATATGTGACAAAATAATTTTCCATGCGCTTTCTTGAATCTATGTATCATTTTTTTTTCTTATCTAACTACATGTCAAGAATATGCTGAGACTGTGAAATGTGCTAAACGCAGAATAAAAATAAATACATACGTCTCAATGCTATCAAATTTTTTTCAGATATTGTTATCTGAATCAGAAACACTTAGTTTTTTGCTTATAAGAAAAAGATTTTTATGTTTATTTTGTTTCCTATTTATTAATTTGTTTCTTCAACAAAAATAAATAATACTAGTTGTTTTTAATTTAATTGAATATTTATTTACTACCATGACTATAATTATTCAATTCATCCAAATCTACCCGACTACATATATATTTCACATAGCTAACGAGTAAACGAACAGTTGTGTCGTGCATGTGATGTCTTTATTTACTGACTCTTGCCGTTATTAATATTTGGCCTAATTTACTTATATCATGCAATGTTTCCGTATGAATAAGAACTGAGTTTTAATCGTAAAGGAATTACTCTATTTCTCATTTATCTCCAGAACTTCGCCTATACTGAGTTAAATGAAAATCTGCCAAGCCATTTAGGTGGAGTAACAAATACCCAAACACATCTCATAATATCAAAATTTATACGCCCGTTACATCTACGGCCTCAGAAAATATGATCATATTTCTGAAGACATGTTATGATCAACGCCAACTTCACATACTTACACTTCTTTTTAATATATTAAAAAATCGTCATAGCCCAAATTATCTTACTGGCTAATTTAAAGATTTATCTGCTCACAGCCTTGGGTTACGATCTGAAAGTTCACGCACCCTATTTATTCCTAAACGTAGCTCTACGAAAAATCCTTCACTGTTCAAGCAGCAAAAATTTGGAATCGCCTGGATCCTGACAGAAAAATCATGTCCCTAAATATTTTCAAAGATCGAGTGAAAAAGTCCTACCTCTCCTGAAACCTTTTCCTTTGTGCCCTTGTCCTTTCCTGTCTTTCCCATCCCAAATCATGTCAATAGTTTGTATTACATATACTTTTGTATTTTTTAAAATTGTTGTGTTCTATAAAGGATTTTCATTGTAAATCCCTTGCAGTCTACCGACTAAATTTCAACACCAATTGTTATGGTTGACTGAAAGAAATTGCTCAAGTAGCAATAAGTTCGTCATATGTATTATGCATAAAAGGTGATAAATAAATAAATAAAATTAGCAATCCACTAATCAAATCCATGCGTAATTAGTTACTCGCATCGAACAAAATATATGCATGTCAGTGATTTGTTGCTCGGTTGTAGGATTATTTGATAACAGACTTTCACATTTATAACATCATTTTGATGTTAGGATATAACCTAATCGTAAGTATTACAATTTTTTTTTGCAATCTGTTCTATTTTTATAAACATTCAGCAAAGCGACATGTGCCCTTTATTATAAATATTACAGTATAGGTAATATTTGATTTACCTTTATAATTCTCTAGGGGACTTCCATCTTAGCCTTTTGAATATTGTGTTACTATTCGTCAAGTGTAGCTAGTTTATTCTGGTGATTGTCCAGTCTGCACAGTGTCATAGAATGTTCAATCTTGTCTTTGACTGTTATAATTCCAATTTTATTGTCTAGCTGTTGGTTCATTAAGTACCAGGGGGCATTAGTGATTATCCTTAGCATTTTTAATTGGAACCTTTGCAATATTTGAGTTGGAGGCAGTCCCCCTGATCTGAATCCCATAAGTCCAAATTGCAAATCCAGAGACAGCTGTGATTTTTTTCCGAGTAGCCAGTACATTTTTCTTGGTTGGATTCTGGGAATTTTTCATTTTGTGAAGGTGAGACGACAGTCCAAATAGAGAGTCCAAAGTCTGGCCTCATTTGATTGGGGTATTTGTACGCTATTAAGCCAAACAGTGGAACACATTTTACGTCTCATGGCAAATGTCACCTGTATAGACTTAGTCTTATTTGCTTTTATTCGTCGAGTATTTAGCCATTCCGTGATCTAGTCTAAATAGAGTTGAAGCATATTGCTTGCTTGGTTCAGTTCATCGTGGACACTTAGGATTGCTGTGTCATCAGCAAAAGTACTGATTACAACTCCGTCGGTCATAGGCAAGTCTGATGTGAAAATTAAATATGTGCCCTATAAAGTTTGGTTATGTCTTCTCCTTGCTTTGTATAGAAATATCTCTGCAAGGTATGACTTTAAGTATATGTAATAGTTTGTCGGGAGTATAATTTTTATTTCGTATTATAATAAATGTAAAATTTTGGATTTATGTGTAGATGTTTGTTACTCTATAATCTGTAATTTTGTAATGAATGTACGCAAAATGGTATACGAACAGATTATAAACCTGGATTAAGTTGACGAGGAATGCTTCGAATGCTCATTTTAGCACATGTTATCTTATATCGTGCATCCTAAATTCGAGCATAATTCCCGTGGAATTGCATGCAAAATCCTCAACCTTTTACCACTATCTTACAACTGAACATGAACGCGTTTTGGCAAACTTGGAACAGAGATAAATTATAGACTGGATTAACACATAGCCTATGTGCTGTGGTCTTTGTAACTTTTTTCTCATTCCATTTTCCTTTTCTGTCTTTTTTTCCATTTTTATTCTCTTTTTCGGTTTCTGTTTTTATGTTTTCATCTAATTTTAAATTTAAATGGACAAGAGGTAATGTACACAGTCCTTCCTCTCTTTCTTGCCAATCTTTGATTTTGCTTTCTTGCATTGTGCTGGAAGTATCTGCCTAGGGTTTAATAATGTAAATGCAGAATGATGTGATTTGTGTGGTTGGGAAAAGTACATTGTTTTGCATTGTTTATCTCATCACTTGGGTGAAGAAGTGGATATTGGATATTATAAGCGGTAGTCTATCTCGTTTTTTTATCTAGATGTCGGTCAGATGATAAGGATACATCACCATTTTTTAAATCCATTAACTACTGTAATAATGGTAGAAATTTATAAAAACACTGCCAAATAGAAGATGGAAACTAATAACTCATGGCTTGATCATAATACATGTTTAATGGCATCACCGAGGTAATATTGAGAGGCTGAAGCTGGTGATATATACGGGATGGGAAATAGTTCATAACACCGTACTCTCTGGCCATGTTTATTAGTTAAATATTTTTAATACGCGTAGCATTACTGTTAAGGAGCAATAACAGATGGTACTCCACTGAGACTATTAAAGTTTTTGAACCACTTCAATAAAAATACATGCAATCACTTCACACACGTTTTGGAGCTTTAGCCATCCATCTTGGTTACATTCGTTTTACATGGAAATATAACTAGAATGTAATTCCTAATCACCCTGAAATAAAGTTCTATAGTAAAAGTTGCTTCTCTTTCTGCTGAAGACAAAGATTTGATTTGCTAAATCTCTATCCTGGCAATAATTTTGCATATGCTTTTTGGTGTGATAGGAGCTCCACTTTCATCTTTGTTATTTATTCAGTCAGAAAAAATATTCTTGAAATGAGAGGTTTAGCCCAATGATTAAAAAAAAATTATTCACAGCAATTTTTTTTAATTCTGTTGCCCTGATTTGTTAACGATCTTAGCTCACTCCTTATTGCTTCAAAAATGATTTTGTATAAAGAATACTCTACCACTTCTTCTCCTAGAAAGAAAAGTTTCAGGTTCAGATCTAAGGTATTTTTATTCATCTTAGTGCGGTAGTGCTAATTGCTTTAACTTTCCCTTTTAAATTTTAGTGTTAAATAGTTAATTCTTTTATCTAGGTCACCTGAAACCGACTCTACTTACAAATACCCGTAAAAAGCCGTCTTACACTCAAAGCCACCGCTTTTCCCGTCCACTCCCACTAATCCCTGTCTTGCCAAGTCTCCTAAACCATTTCATAAGGGAAATGGAAAATATATTATTAAATAAATTTATTTCACGTTAACTCTTACTATAACTCAAATTTGTTATAAGTATTAGAAGGAAAATGTGCACACTAACAATGTGGTATTCAAAAAAGGGAGCCAAAATTAAATAATGTGAGAAGAAAAACTGCATTTTTAATTTAGAAAACAAACATTTTAATGTCCCCAATTTGATTATCAGACAGAAAATGTAGTAAGTATTAACTGCTAGCCAGGATACTCCATAATGAACAACAGACTCATGAAGGTAAAGTACCAGCCAGTTAGTAATATGTGAGATGTGATAAAATTTTGTTGTGTGATTTCTTTAATACCATAACAGTGAAGCTTCTAAAGACTTTATAAGGTTAATAAGTAATTCGTTCAATGCTCTAAATTCAAGAAATAAAGGTGCATTCCATTATAAGAAGTCATTGATAGATAATAATAAAGACATAGTATTTCCTTTGTTCGAAAAGGGCAAATCATATTTAAAATCTCGTAAAACGTGTGGTTTAGTTTAATTAAAATATGGTGGGTTTAATTAAAATTTTTAAGGCAACCGAAAGAATAAGATTTTTCTTATGACAATGAGAGATATGATAGCTCCAAATTCAATGAGCAAAAAATTATAATGAAAGCTTTAAATTGTTTTACATCGACAAAGATTTTTACTGTGTTGCTTCAATCAGTATGGATCAAGCAATCGTATGATAAGCAGGTACTTGCTGGTAATCTTTATTTATAATATTTAACAATATACCTTAGAACTAAAATGATAAAATGTAAACAGTTGAAGAAATATGTATTGTTTTCTGGGCAATAAGTTAATTTTTTTTACAATAATCTATCGATGTATTTTATAGTAATCAATAAAAACTAAAATTTATCATCATTACTTGTTCTGAAAATTTTACGCAGCTTAGAAACTGGCAATCTCTTGATGTTATATTTCATTAAATCCTGTTTTTTCATGTAAATTTTATTTTTTCATTTTCTATTGTTTTAAATGCAGACAATAAATATTTTTCTATCCAGTAAAAGTAGCAATATTTAATTTTTCTTGATAAAAATCAGATTTATAAACATGCTACTTTACTTCAATACGCTGGTGAGCGGTTGATAAATATGCTGACAATAGAGTATTCCCTTAAAGGTTTTGAGCGTACGGGATAGTGAGCTCTGCAGTGATGTTGGTTTGTTAAAAGTCCAGCATTTGAAAGCTTTTGCTTATATTTCTAACAGCAATCAAACGTCTGAATGTGTGTTTGTTTACAATTCAAGGAGCTTTCAACGTTACTTTATACTTCATATAGTATAAGTTTTTGCATTCTGTATGCGATACTTAAATATAAAGTATTGTTTTTAATAAATATAGTTTTTTCTCCTATGAGTTATATGGTGGCGCCACCAACATAAAATTTCTTGATTTAAATGTAATAAAACTATGTTCAACAGAAGTGAATTTCTTGACACTAAAGATGTAACTCAATTAGGTATGAATTCCTTAATATATTTTTATAAGTAGAACCTTCTACCTAACAAATGACACTAAGTTTGAGAATAGTTTCGTATTTCACCAAGAATATTCCTTTTTATGAATTCCCACAAAATTATTCACATGAAAGTTAGAAAGTAAATGTTTAAAAGGAATAGTAATATTATTGCAACAGCTAAACAAGACATTCAGAGTTGTGCAGGTAAACAACAGGAAATAAATCTATATCTACTTAGAGAACAATTTTATTGATGTCTTGTGCTTGATGGAATTATGGATGAAAAAATATACAGTCACAATTTATAACAATTGCAGGCATCACAATATTATTAGTAGCTACCATCATATTATATTGAATAGAGGGAAAATGTTTATTTTGCCTAAACATGAAGTTGACTGGGTACAAAATAACAAAGTATGACTTTATGTGACGATTTTAATAATAATTTGCCAGTTCAATCACCTGTTAAACTCTCCAAAATTTTAGTCCTCTTGAATCAACTATTCTCAGAATATATAAGAAACATGTCAGTCTGCAAAATGCATTGATAATAAATTTACGAGTGTGAGGGTATAATTACATTTACCCAACAGACCAGTAATTAAACTATAAATCATTTCCAGCGAGTCAAACACATGCGGTATGCAGATTATGGGGCATGTAGCAAAGATTAATATTGAGTATAAGAGCACACTAGGACAAATCTTTGAAAATGATAATAAGTATGTTCCACTAGCCACTCGTAATACTCATGACCAAACTCATACCCATTCACTAGCTCACTCAGTGTTGTAACTGTCAGTCCAAGTAGAACGGGTTATGAACAATACCTATTTCTATTTTACCTGTAGGGAAATTTAATAAAGGGTATTTGACAAAAATAAAGAAATTATGATATTGTATTTTTTATTATGTATTAATCGTTAGATAATAATTTACAAATACAGTAATTGTAAAAGTGGCACTGTGACACACTAGCAAACATTTGTAAATATGTAACTGAACCATTTACCACAAATCAAATAAACGATGTATCTAAAAACACCAAGCAGTAGATCTATGGGCATGTGTCCCTAAATGAATAAAAGAATAGAGGAAGGAAAATGCTTGTAGCATTTGTTTTTAATGTTTGGTTTCCATACCTTATGAAGGTGACGAAAGTAACACCTCTCTCTAAGAAAAGTTCAAAGAGAGAAGTGCAAAGTTATCCTTCTGTCTCTATTCTGCTTGTATTTAGTAGTCTTTGAAAAACTTAAAGCGACAAGACATGCGAATTTTCTGACTACAGACATAGTGTTATGCAAGGTGAATTATTATGAGATGGGGGAAGACGAACTTATCGAAATGTATATGCAAAGTGGCAAATTTTAAACACGGTAAACCTGAACCACACCCTATTAAGTAAGGTGTACGTCAAAGATTGGTTCTAGTTCACTTACTTTTTATAGTTTTCATAAATTATCAGTGTTCATTCTCAAAGAAAGGGTTACTTCTCCTCGGTTATGTGTAGATGATATTATATATATACTAATATTTAATTACAAAATGCTCTAATATGAAAACCTTTCTAAAGATATGAGAAAATCCGCATTGAATTACAAAGTCGTTTCGATGAAAATAATTCATCACTAAATATGGATAAGATGAATGTTATTTATTTTGTTCTGGAATTGCTTAAAAATGTGGAGACAACTTTATCGCACAGCTACTGAAAAATGTAACCCTCAATCAAATTTATCATGTTAAATTCTTAGTTATAAATATAGGTGAAAAATTAATTGGAACATTCAAATCTCAGGTTTTGTGTAGGATGAGGGATCTCGATAACGATCTGTACCCCGACAAGACGTTACACTTTCCGTGACTGAACTAACTTTCAGCCAATATTCCCGACCTACTAATCGTAAGTAAAAACATGAAAGAATACCACTAGACGACTTCGCATTATTCGCAGACAAGTTGCTTAAGCATACACAAGTTGTTCAACCACCACGCGCGCCTACAACACTCGCTACAGGCAACGAGTACAGGAACGTGATTCGTAAATTCTCATTTAATATAGCGGAATTCAAGTCGAGACCGCAATGCAGCTTCGATTCTCACCGTAACGTACTGTTATTACCATCGATGATTTGGGGCAGACGCAAGGAAATACACGACGTCATTTTCAGTTTAAAACTCTACCAAGCTAAACTGAACACGACGGTAGCTGCAGTGGAATCCGATATGCAAGAAAACTTTCACTGTCTTTTCGTCATGGACAAGAAGTCCAAAACTTACCTTACTGTTAGAAACAAACGCTATTATATTCGTTTTACCACGAAGGAGAAGTCCTTCAATATAACCTTTAATATAAATGTTTCAGCTCTACGTCGCCAATGAAACTGTAATTAAACCTACGACAATAGTATAAATGGCGATTTATCGCCGTCACAATTATTAAGCCCATTCCAGTGGCCTTCTTCCTAAAATATTTATCGTTGGCTTTAAAACCGAAGCCTAATTAACAGTTGCATGAGCCTCGCAATTAACGTACCGTTACGTGCAACCAGTATGACAATTGGAAGCATCGACGTGCAACAATCGTATCACAGCATCCTAGCAAAATATCACGGTATTACTCGTCTCACACCAATGGCAATAATACCCAAACATACTGTCGAACAGGTCATCGAAACGATTGAAACGCACTTGCACCGCCGAGTAAGGCTTCTACCGCCATATAACCAAACAGGTCAAAAAGGAGTTAGAAAACATGATCGAGCAGGATCTATACTTTCCAAGCAAAAGTCCTTGGGCATAACCAGTCCACCTTACATCTAGAAAGAATGGCGCGTAGGACCCTGCTATGGTTACCGAAGGCCCAACGCAATCACCAAACTGCAAGATACCGTGCATCAAAGACTCCATCTACTAACTGGCCAATTAAACTTTGTTCGTCATTATTGACATGAAAAGGACTTATCAGCAGATTTCTGTCGCAGAAGCTGACATCGAAAAGATAGCCTGTAGCTGCTTTCACCGCATACTCTAAAGGGCGAGGGCCATACACAACAATGGCTGCAGCCCGGGCGTTGCAACTGTTCGGGCCGAATAGTAGAACCATCACTCTGAGTAGCACCTTCGGCGGTAAAATGGAAAGCCTACAGCTGCGCATCGCAATGCCTCGGCAGCGAACTGGGAATCGCGGCTACGGTGGGGCCGTTTAGTTGATCCCGCGGTGCGGAACATCGGGCTTCTGGAATATGCGCCGTCTCGATCGGCGATCGTACATCTCTGCGCTTTGTCTCATATTTCATATCTCCGCGCCCTCTCTTTCTTGGCATCGTGTTAGTTATATATAAACTTGCATGTCGCAAAACCGAATTCGTGTAGTATTCAGTACCTGGTTTTCTGTTATATTTCATTGCATTCTACATCGGACTTGCCTTAGTACTCGCTTTACGCCGTTTGATCTTTTCGAATTCCCAGGAACGTGACTAGGATTCAAGAACAGCGGACACACGTTTCAACGATTCATTCATGAGGTGCTCCGCGAACTCGACTTCCTCTTCTACTCATCAACGATTTCTTATTAATGTCAGGGAATGAAGCCGAACGCTACCAATACCTTGAAGTGGTATTTTAGCAACTTGACGTAAAATTGACGTTATCAATCTTCCCACGTGCAATTTCGATCAAGGCGGCGGTAACATTTATTGAGTATTGCTTGTCCCAATACGGTATCGAACTTACGAAGGAAATGATTTAGGCCATTTTCGAATTCCCCAAGCCAAAAACCATATAATTAATTACTATCGAAAAAATATACCTGACACCGTAGCGACGCTGAATGCGTACTTTCACAATGGAAAAAGGCGAGACAAAACATTAGTCAATCATCAATCCGGTTTGGACTGGTACTAATAAATTGAAATGTGAATTTATTGCAAAATATGCTCAAATTCTGGAAAGCATAACATGGAATCATATTTAGTGCCATTTTATCAAAATTCTATGCTTCCAGAATTTGTGGTTCCTCGACTATCGAGATCAATGAAATTAAGAGATCATTCCATTAGTGCTGAGATTTTCAAAGCGAGAAATTAAAGACGATCAGAATAAAACTTTGCCACTTCAGATCCTGACACTTTTATAGCCATTTCTTCTTACAATTTATATTTCCAAAATGGAAAAAAAACTGCTAATGATTGCTTAGTTAACTAAAGTAAGTACTAAATAAAAAGCTTTCATTTTAATAAACACACACAAATATAAAATAAAGTGTTTCCAAAATAAAGTTTGAAAAATAAATTTATTTGTAATTAGAGAATTTCACGCCTCATCAGGTTTTGGAGTTGAAGATGACATCCCATATATGATGGTGAGAAAGGAAAAGCACCACGAGGAAACGTGGTATAATTAGTAATTAGTATCTTTTGTGATTTTTAATAATTAGTAATCTCATGCTTTGTTCACTCTTTCATAAAATGTTTTTGGTTTTTTTTTATTTGCCTCATATATGATTAAGACTTCTTTTCACGGGGGTCACGAGAAATCATTAGGTCATTTGTGGTTTCTTTAGGGCTCATGATGAATACTTTAAATGAGTCTAAATCGGTTGTATTATTCTTTTGTTTTTTATATTGTTAGAGGTTGAAGGTGATCAACGCTGTAACTAGCTACTGCTGCTTCGAGAAAGCTGCATGTGGTAGAAAAAAACATCGTGCACAGCCTTTCTAATTAGGTGGCCTGGTCAATGGATAAAATCATTCGGATTTTATCCATTGACCAGGCCACCTAATAGAAAAAAGAATAAGAGATACAACTAGAATAATACTAATATTATTATTGTTGTTTCGACATACTTTTAATAATATAAAATAAACGAAACTGATTATAAAATAAATAATAAATAAAACACTTGTCTTCATTATAGCCATAATCGCAACAAATTTATAGTCTATATTATCAAGATATTGCGAATAGGCTATAAATTGTTGCAAACCAATGAGCGGCATCGCTACGCATTTATTGGTGATTGCGACTAGTAAATATGTTCTCGAGCGGCGGAATTTTGTAAATACGTCCTTAGTCAGAGCAAGTGCGCTTATGTCAATATTTTCAATACAAGGAAATAATAATATTTACATATTGCAGTTATGTTACACAACAACGAACACTAAATGATTATGACACACGCAGAATTCAGATAACATATATGAATCAGATAACAATTATGGATTTTAACTAAACGAACATAACGTATGCATAATTCAGATAACAGGTATAGATTTTAACTTTAAAAGAACAGTTTATGATCATTCGATAAAGTTCAATGTCGTTTGATGTCATCGATGTTCAATCATATTAAAAGTATTGGTCAATATGAAACGAAGAACAATACGAAAAGAAATGTGTTGTCACCAATGACTAAAAAATATAGACATGTCTCTATTCCCACCGAAATAAAATGAAAAAAGTGACCACTGAACGACAATCTAAAATTCAAGTCACTTGTTTGACTTTTCAATTAGTCCTTCGTTGCCCACTCAAGTGAGTGGATGTATAAAGCAAAGACAATATGCCGTCGTGTGCAATGAAAAACTGTAAAAATTATTCCGAAAAGTTACAAAAAACGATGGATTCACTTTTCATTTGTATGTACACTGTTTTTATTACCAATCTCTTCATAAGTCTTCAGTTATAATTTTTAGTCATATATTTATTTGAATTTAAAAGAATTCGTTCGTTCCACTATTGTCAATAATGACAGTAGCGATTTTCTATTTCGCTCTTCCCTAATAAAAATGAGAGAGAAACATTATATAAACGTATGTCGGGCGGGTCGATTCTTTGTTCATAGTTTTAGGGCTGTATATTCCTGGGTATTATCGATATCGACCTGCATATTTAGTTGTTACTCATTAAAATAATATGATAATACGGTGCGTATATGTATACTCGTTTACTGCTCTTGTATTTTGAAAGTCCAGCAATATTTAAAATACGATATTGTTGCCGTGTTATTACAGCATTATTTTAACGATACATTATGTATATTGAAGTATCACCGCTCGGTATTTAGTATAATTACCTACTTAAACAATTCTGAATGTGCGTATTTATTAACTTTAAACATGGATGCAGGTTCCCAAGAGATGAAATTCGGAAAAACAGTTGGATGAAAATAGTGAGAGAAAATTGACGTGATCAAACGTGGTGTCCGTCAAGAGCTAGCGTATTGTGCTGTAAACATTTCCTCACAAGTGACCTCTATGCAACTAAATCCGGTCTACAGTTATTAAAAAAGACAGCGCTGCCCTACGTGTTGGTAAGTTTATTTTAATATTTTAATATTACTTTCAGATTATTCATATTTTTAGTTTTTATGAAACTCCACAAATAATTTGAACACTTACAAATAATTTTATACTCCGAGATTTATATTAAATGTGCCTCTTTTTATACCTCAAGCTTGTCGTGTTTAAAATACTCATTGTATTACTTTATTACAAAATTTATATAACTCATGTTGAGTTTCTGTTAAATTTTACTTATTCAAACACTAAAAGCGTTGTAATATTTATTTAACTATAAATATTACGCTTGAATAATGTCGATATTTCATATCGACGTAACACATCCCAACTCACTTGATATTTAGGGGCGGCGTGTTTCACCCCACCATTTCTTCCTGTCGCGATCTGTGGGACAAATTTTGTTCGCTTAGAGTAGGAAGAGAACATATTTATCTATACTTTTATTAATCTAAGGCTGTCACGTTCTCTCTTTACTCAGCAAGTGACGGCCATTGTGATGGACGTTTACGGGCGCTGCTTGACAATACCGCAATATAATATTTTAACCATCGATGATTTTAACATGTCAGCGGAGCGTATCTTTATTTAAATATTTGTAAATCGTAATATAATCCTTCCAATCTATATTATGTCATCTATTACGTCATAATTTATTGTCATCACATAGCATAGATATTGATCGAAATTGATTGGTTACGTTAACTTAAAGTTGTAACCCATACATTAAAGTATTCTCTATAAAGGTTGATTTACACATAGTTTAGTCAAGTAGTAAGTTTAGTTTCCAAATTTGGCGAGTTAAGTTCGGTAAGTAACATGTTGTGTCCAAATGTGGAGGCTAGCTTAACTTCAAGTTTCCATTTTTTATCATGACTTACGAAAACAGTAATCAAGTCTGTAATTAAAAATCCAAATTTAAATTGGTTATTAATTACTTTAATTGAGATGTGCAATAATAATAAAAAAAAATAAAAATAATAAATAAAACACGTCGCCGTCGTGTCAGCTTGTACACTGCACTAAACTCACCCGCCCACACGCGCGGCAAGTTGAGTTGTCGGGGTGCGGGGACGCGCGGGGGGTGCACTTTACTTTTCTTGACGAAAAAATATAACGGGTCTCTTTTTCTTCTATTAATCGTCAACTTACTACTTAATTGGTAAATTCGTCCAAACGATGTTGACTTAAATTGATAGATTCGCAAGTTAACTGTCTACTTAATTAAACCATGTGTAAATCAACCTTAACGTAATAGTCATCCTCTATAACGAAACAATGCTGTGTCTTTGTTTACAAACAATAAAACAGTCTTTGTTTGACGTCTGTGTTCTTTTTGTTTGGTTGAGGCGTCAATATACAATGTACGTTTATTATCAGTTTCATTTTCTAAGAAAAACATCTGTTCTTATCTTTTGTTGTTTTGCCATTACTGTCCTAATGGGTACGAATACATTGTGATAAGTTTAGGCTGAAATACCAAACATACTGTCGTAATATCAGTTGTGAATTGACTCTTGAACTGTGAACATGGCTAGCAAGAGAAAAACTTTGTGCGTTGACGAAAAAATATCTTTGATTCGTGCAATAGAAAAAGGTGAAAAGAAAAGTGATGTTGGAAGGCGTTTTGGGTGCAGTCCATCTACTTTGGCTACCATTTGGAAAAATAAAGAAAAAATTCTTCAGGCAGAAATGAATAGAAAATCTTTTAAAAAATTAAGGAAACCAAAATTTGAAGATTTGGATAAAGCAGTGGTGACATGGTTGCATAGGCAGCTTCAAAACAATGTGCCTATTTCTGGGCCATCTATAAAAGCTCAGGCTGAGAAATCAGCTAAACAACTTGGCATTACTGTTTTTAAAGCTTCCGAAGGATGGCTTGGAAAGTTTAAACACCGTCACAATATTAAATATGGAAAAATGAATGAAGAAGTGCGAGATGTTGATATGGTATATACATATATATATATATATATATATAAATATTTATATTTATATATATATATATATATATATATATATATATATAAAATAAATATATTAAAAAGTTGATGTTACTTTTTTTCTTCAGAGAAAAATGATGGAATAATAAGTTCCATGTTAGTGTAACTACTTACACTAACAAGTGTACGTAGCATCATATTGCTATGGAGTTTGAATTTTTAAAATATTTTTATCTTTTACACACCAATTATCAGACGTAACTAAAAGGAATTTTAACCTCATTAATTAGGTTCACTCGTCACAAGACACGTTACTTCATATACCAAGAATATTAATCCAGCATTGCGGTCTATTTTGTAGATAATACCACAAATAAGATCACAATTATATAATATTATTTAAAACATTTAATATGAGATGGATACAAAATTATTATGATACATATTGAGCAACTAACTCTTTGAAAATGAACACATTATAATTTTAGTTAAAATTTATAAATTTAAACATGACAATTGAACTTTTATTACAAGAAAATTTGTTACATGTCTCTTATTTAATTTTACTTTATCACTGTTAATGTTCTTTTTGTATTAATCTGGCGTGCAGCTACAACAAAATCGTCTTATACCTTTCCTGAGACAAAACATTCTGTCGGATCATTTTGGCCACCTCTCGATATTCAAAGTAAAATAAATTTGGCGTTAATTTTGTAGAAATTCATTATCACTTAATTTTTATTCACAATTAAATGAAACTATATGATGTAGTATTATATTTACTTTATTTAAATTATTAACCACGACATAGGTTTCGTTGTATGACACATCTTCGGGTGGGCAATTCAAATTGCCACATACACAACCACAACCTTGTGGTTAATATTTGAAATAAAGTAGATAGAATATTACATCATATAGTTTCATTTAGTTGTGAATAAAAATTAAGATGTTCAAAGTTAACTGCGAGTAATGTTATAGTAATTATAACCTTCATTAACGCTTAATCTTTGTTATACTAAACGTGGTGGATTGCGAACCATACCACCACCTGCTTAATTTAATGTCTCAGTTAAACTTACGTTATCATAAATTATTCATAATTAGGTATAAAATTTATCAATATCTTAATACTATGGGAATTGAAGTTCCCTTGTGTTAAATGCAAGTGTTTTACCTACTGCGCTATGCAATATACCAAATTACTCTGTATAATCCATAGTATTTCCTATTCTACTGTGCTAAGCTATTTTGTTATAGTAATTTGTCGACTTAAGTTTAAACATTTTATTATTTTATGAGATCGAATTTTTGAGTGACTGTACTACTTGAATACAAAGGTTGCATTAATTGAATCAAACCCACTATTTGACATGTCAACTGACCTCATCTTTACCTTTTGATGACATCATGAAAGACTTTAGTAATACCTTTTACTAGCATTAATATAAAGTTGTAGGAAATGTGCTTATTTACATTACTTATCAAATAAGCTGGATGGAAAGCAAGCTTTCCCCTAGTAACTATAACTTTAAATTTTTACAGTTTATAGATTCTCAGCAACAGCAAAAAACACCAATTACCCCACAAACAAGAAGATGTAATCCTGATGACGACACTACTGAATCTTTAAAGGTGTTAAAAGATGTATCAACATCTACATCTGTATACGATGAAGCTTCTGTATTTGGAGAATATATAGCAACTAAAATACGCCAAATGGATCCAATCACTGCGTTGACAGTACAGCATCACATAAAAAACATTATTTATAAGGCTGAAATGGGTGTTTACACTCAGGTATGGATTTCCTCAGTATTACCTTTGTTGCCAATGAACGGTTCAGTAATATTTAGCAAATTTCAAAACTTTCATTACTCATTTTTAAAAAACCAAAGAATATATTGTTGGTCTCGACAACCTATATTATCTTTTTTATATTTTTCTAACATGCTAGTACCACTTTGCCACTTTCTGCATTGTAAATTTGGCCGCACCTAAAATCTCCTTTTAAATTTCTTGTAAATTAAAATCAATGCCATTACTACGGTGGTGGTGTTTATTTTACTGTCTCTTACTAATTATTGACACTAACTGCATACCACTAGCAAAGAAGCTATCACAAACAAAGTGATGCTCTGAGGCTTTCTGCCAGGCACTGTGGCCTATGTCAGTGGCATAATGCGTAATAGGAATAGGTTAAGCTATGCAGATTTTACCGAGTTAGTAATAATGCTTTTATCCCCTTTTTCTATTCAATTTCTTTATTTTTGTGTACTGTGACGGAATAAAAGGAAATATATATTACGTGGGGTAATACAAAAACAAATTAATATAATTTCAAACTCTGTGTGCCGCCATCATCATAGTAATTGAAATAAATCCTCTACTGTTTTGCAGCAAGTTCTTTATAATGATGACTGGTTTGAATTTTAAGTAATTTTTTAAGAGACAAAACTCCTCAACTGATTTTTTATCATTGCTGGTGATGGCATTAACTATTACACAGAATAATGTAAACTTTTAAACATAAATTTATATCTCTAACCTTTTGACACAATTCAGGCTGTCGCAATGTTTTACACCAGTTAATGTACTCGTAATTAATGCAGTATCGATTTAGGGTTTTAATTTCATTTTTTCTTTTGCCCCAATTTTCTTGGATAGCTTCATTACTTTATTTTATAAAGAGGTCTTATATCTTGTAAGGAAAAATGTTTTGTTTTAATCTGTAGATTGTACATATTGTTGTGTTTTTAATGCACACAACATTTGATTCGGAGAGTTTTTTTTCAGTTGTGTAACTCTGAAATGAAAAACCTGTCAGTACGAGTATTGTTATACATAGTATTACAAATTTTCATCTTATTATATATATATATATATATATATATATATAAATATATATATACACTTCGTAAATATATTGCATAGTGAATATTTTACAAGCATAAGAAACATAATTTAATTTATCAATGAAAATTAACCATAATAATACTCATCTTCAAAAAGCTGGTTTCATGATTTTTCAGGTTTACCTATTCATATTTAAAAGTTAGAATTTTTAACTCTTTTTATTGTATCTTTTTATAGTGGTTAAGCTAGTGGTGGGCTGACATTTTTTTTTCAACTTTTTAACATTGTAGTAATATATTATATTTTAAATGAAACATTATTCAATTTCTTTTCAAAACTTTAAGTAAAAGAATAATAAAAATATTGTTTAAATTAAGTTGGTAGTTTTTATGTGATTTGACTACGAATAACCAAAAAATAAACGTTATAACTTAATATATTAATGTGTTGAGGCACTTAACATGTTCCCCTGCAACACAAATTTGTATAATGCGTTAAAAAAATTAAGGCTGAATATTTCATATAGCATAAACATTCTCATATAATGTGTAATATAAATACATTTTTTTTATTTTTTGTTTAAAACAGCAAATGTATGCACATACTTTTTGTTTATATGTGAATATGTTGTTTGCACATGAACAATGAAACTGACACATGAAGAATGTAAAGAGTTATAAATCGGTAAGCAATTGACGTTAAGATGAGTGCATCGTACACATTCTATTGTCACCGTTTTTTGTGCATTTAATATGTGGGTAGGATCAATCTAGTATTGTTTATATGAATGGATCACATTTGAAGGCTAGAGTTATGTTTGAAAATGCGTAAATTAATTTGATAATGCATGCCCTGCATAACGATGAAAGCATTCCCTGTGTTCTATGGGAGTACATAGTGCTTCATTTATTCTGGGGCTCTTAAGATATAGAATGTTGAGAACATTGCCAAAATCTATGCAGTAACTTTATGTGATAAGTGTACAGACATAAAAACAGTTTAATGATGACTGATTCCTTCTTTATAGTTTATTCAGAGTCCCGAACTCCTTTTTTTTAATGTCTTTACTCCTTTTTAAATGTCTTTAGTCATTTCTTTTTTAAATGCGTTGACTTTATGTTCTAACTATTTTATAATATTTATATAGACTGTTACACCTGGCAATGATTATTGAAACTGTTAATTTTTAGCAGGATGTAAGCATTATTAAACAGGAGAGTACAATTAATGAGAGCAGTCACGGAGCTGCACTGTATCGTGGAGTAAAGCAAGAAATAGTTGATGCCGAATTGATGGGTGAGTTCATTTTGAAAATTTCTTTTCATACGTGAAGTCTGTTGCTCGTATAATATTTGCTTGTCATCAATTTAAATGTAATTTCTTTTAGTCAGAGACGTATTTCATACGTGGAGTAGATTTTTTAAAATAAAATAACTAAAATATGTCTGTCTTTCTTGAACGTACAGTCACACAAATCTTTTTTTTGACAAAGAAAAAATATTAATATGACAGTATACCGATAATAATATTGAATAATGGTGTTTTAAAATATTCGATAAACTTATTTAACTAGAGGTTTGAAGAACCACAATAGTTTAGGTAAGACAGCCACAATGCTGAAGCAAATTTAATGTATGAAGAATATAACAAAAATTTAAACATTACGGTTTGGATTATTATGTATCATGCATACATTTTACGCTGAGCTAAAACCTGGTTATTTGGATATTAAGGTTTATAATGGCGAACCAATAGTGATAATGGAAGTTTCTTTCAACTGCGGTCCAACTGCAATGGTAAGCAATGGGTGGTTGCTGAGCTGAACAAATACTGGCATGAAATACGCATGTAAATATGCACAATTTCATGAGCTGATTCAAAACAAAAATAAAGGAGTACTAAATCAAATTATTACCTGGAACAAATAGTGAATCTTGGACGATAAAAGTACTTGTTTCAAGATCCTTTTTCACCAACGAGCTGATGAGTGTGTATTGTTACTGAATCGGAGTATACAGCTGTGAGTGTAGACGGTGGAAATACATCATTGATATCATCTATGTTAGACAAAAAGGCCATCTAATTTAAAGGTTTAGAACAAACTTTTCATTGTCTATCCGAGACAGTTATACAGGGCATATGTCATGTGACTTCCACTGCTCATCATTTAAGTATGTTTAGAATGAAGAATTGATTCAGTTATGATTAGATTAATTTCAATTTCAAAGCGAGCATAATGTTGAAGCAATCTGTAGTTACTATCGACTAATTGTTATTCTTGCATACCAGGTTTGGATGGGCAAAGACATACTCAAGACACGTCACCACTGGTCGACGTTTATGAAATCAATGCAGAACAAGGTGGCTGCATCAAAGTTGAAGCTGCAGAAATAGATATGGACATTGGAGCTACTACATTTCAGCCCATGGATTTGTGCTACAGAATCAATCAGGTAACAATTCATCTATAATTGTCTTTCAGTGTTGCTTATTAGTATAATAAATTATTATGTCAACTTTTTGATATTACAGTATGTTTATTTAAGTGAAATTTCATTTTTTACTTTCATACAATTATATAAAAGCTTTCCAGAGGAGAGTTTTTGAGATGCAACAAACATTATTACTGCAGGTGAAAGGAAGCCATTTATAATTGCTTTAAATGTTCTCTGTTGTTATATAGTGTGTGAGTTTTCAGCTAACATTATATGTAAGAGATATGTTTATATTCTTCATTATTTTGGCTGGAACTCAAACTAAATAGTAGTTAAAAGCTTATGGTAGAGCACAGGTACATAAAAGAATTAAATATTACGTTGACCACTAATAAATGTATCACTGTTTTTCACCAATTTCTGAAATGTTGCAAAGGCATCTCAAACATCTCTTGTAGGTTATATAAAAATGGTATTTAATCTGTTTAGTTAGCAGCTGAGTTACAGTATGTAAAGACCAGGGCTTGATAATCGGTTAAAATTTTATACTAGTTTAACGTAAGTATATAGGAACCACATAGAAACAGCTCGGTGATGACCTTTTCCGGTAAATAACCGCTATTCTCTGTCGATCATTTTAATTTCGATTATGCTCATTATACCAGTATTTACCTATATTAACTGGTTTTCGACTTTACTTTTTTCTTTCATGTGCCGTTGCACTTTTGCACCGCTTCTTTGCAGTCTGTCTTAATTTTCAACAGGGTTGGCATGCAAAAACATAATTTCAGTTGACTCACATGTTAGAATTAGAATAACCTGGCTACATTTTAGATTTCTCTTTTTGACGTGGGGCATTCAGCATCACCAGCTGTTTAATTTGTTTAATGTTTATCTTTGATTTGTTCGTTGAGCATATCAAAGAATTTAAAAAAATCTGTGTTTTGGAGAACACCGCAGCCTTTTCATTTGATAATGAGTTATTAAAAATCAATTTAGGTTGTAAAACAACAGGAACTAAATACCCTGATGGTAGGACCAGTCTTAAAGATGAATTTCGTATAACACGGTCTTGTTTGTGTAATCTTTAAGATTTAACACTAACCACAGCAACTTTGAATGCCAGAAGTTTGCTTTTAATCTCTTAATGGATATTTGTTCGGACATCAGACAACTTATCTTGAATAAATGTTTTAATCTTGTTAAACATTTGTTCATTAAATTGCATCAATAAAACTTTGTCCTTTTTCTGTCATATTTGGTATAATTTTCATCAAATTTTAAATGCCTTGTCATCTATAATTGAGAACGGCTATCCAGGTATTGTTACTAAATTTAAACAATTGCTGATGTCAGCGGTAAACATCTCATTTTACTTTCTAGCTGGTGGTACATTCTCTTTATTTTCCAAATTATATATTATAATTTTGTTGCATTTAATATGATGTTGGCTGTAGAAATGGCACAATAAATTTGCACCGTGTTTTCCTTGCAAATAATTTTAAATTGAATATAAGCATTTACGCTATCATTATTAAACTGACGGACAGATAGAGATCATACAATTACAAAATATTGCTCGATTTATTTCCATTTGTAAAAGAAATAAAGCTATAAAAAAGATAATCCGCAGTCATTCAACTAACAAGTATAAATAGTATTTTGGAGTCAACTAAACTAGTAAGTGAATTATATTTACTTGTATGTGTACATTAGAACAGACATACATCATATTAAAGACACTTTTACTTATAGGCAGACAGCAAAGCATTTTTAAGCAACCTGACAAAGTAGAAGTTTTCTATTCGACTCGTAAAGATGTTTGTCGACACATATTTATGTGGTGGATTTGTGTGTGTAATTAGAGCATTATGCGGTAATGGATATTATATGTGGTATTGTGGCAATGGATTTGGTATGGGTTGTGATACCCTAGTAATGTTAGCCTCATTGAATTATAAATCGTTTTTATGGTAAAACTATATGGGACCATACCATACTCCATTGATCAAACTTTCTCCAACATATCAAACAGCATACATAGGCAGGTACTCAGTTTATTCACATATGAAATATATTTCATATTATTTAAATAGGTGTTATGGGTGTCTTATTTTTATGCAGATTCTTATATTCCATTGAGGCTATTTATATACTGCTTACCCTACCTCAGTGTGAAAAGTTGTGAAGGCATAGATAGAAATGAAAGGACCTACATAAAAATGAGAGCGTTGTATATTTACATGCGTTCAAAGTAAAACTTCTTAACCGTTTAAACATATCATGAAACTTTTTGACAAGCTAAGCAAAATAAGCCAACAGATCAAAAACGGTAGGTACTGCTACACACCGAGGATTTCCGTATCCACCTTTAGATACAACAAATCATTAAAATGTTCATGTTGAACTCCTTAAGTGCTACTAGAGAAGTTTTCACTTCGCAAAACAAATAAAGTTTCCTGACAATACAAAGTAAGTTAGATAAAATATATGCATAAATACTTACCTTCAAAATTTTGTCACAACCAATATTTGTCAAAATTATGGAAATAATACATTGCGAAGTTTGTTCACTTTACGAAAGTCAAAATATATATATATATATATATATATATATATATATATATATATATATATATATATATATATATATATATATTGTTTTCCTTCTTTCTTCCCATCTCATGCATTGCAGAGAAATATTTGTATTGCTGAAAACGCGTGACGATCAGCAATAGCGGTGGAGGGAGTGGAGAATGGATCGCCGGCGAACATGTCACTGCAAGTTTGGACCCAGGATTAACCAGTTAATAGTGTTCTTGGAAACGGCTCGCTAGTACCGGAATGTAACCTTTATTTTAAACCGATATTAATCTTTATTAACTGGTATTTTCAAACCTGTTCCAAGCCTTGGTAAAGACCAAACAAAAAATGGAAATTTTGCGAAAAGGACTTAGAGTGCATTTGCTTAATGAATTTAGGACGAAAATGCAAGAGAAGCAAAACACAGCGATGGGTGGAGGTGTATTCTTCTATAATGCAGACATGTTTGTTCCAGAGATTGAAAGGAGGAAAGTTGATCTCGATGTGTCTGATAATTCTCATATGGTTTTGTACTCTTCGAACTCCCATATTAAATTTAGAAAAATTAAAAAGGCTTATTGGAACAGAGTGCAGGTCGAGTGCTCATTATCTGGCACAGCTACTTTCATTGTCTCATATTAAAATAGAAGAACAACTTCATGCTTTGGGAAAAAACTAGAAATTTTCTGTTCATCTGCAAACGATTAGCAATAGAATAAAAATTCATATGTTAAATGGTACTTCTATAGAAATGATGCTGTAGATCCTATCGAGTATAATTATGCACATTGCTTGTCGGTATTGGATGATTATATTTACTTGTGTTTTCCAGCAAATGACGAGTATCGACAAACGAGAAAATATTATTTTTGATGAAGGTAATGATCCCGTTTCCTGCCATAGAGTAAAGGAGGGATGTGTTGAGGTTAAATATGGAGGTGAGTGATTTCATTTCTCCTATTTACCATGTAAATATTCAGTACGTTTTTAAATATTATATTACCGCTTTTATACTCGATCGTTGCATTAGCAATAATAGACAATAGAAGTGGTTCGGGCTAAAAAGTTAGTTTTATAACTTAATTGTACTTTTCTACAATATTGGTTGTTACGTGCACAAGATGAGTTTTGTTGAATTTTTAACCTTAGAGAGCTCCTATAAAGTGAACATATTTTGATTTCGGCTTTGTTCTTGTATCATAAGCTAATGAATATTGTGCTGCTGATAACAATCCTAATGCAATTTTTTTATGTAATGTTTCATTGAAATTTTATCTGCTCGCAGTTCTCAAAGAATCTTGTATTGATGCGTTAACACAATTGTTTACTAACCTGTCTAAAGGATAAAAGTAAATTCACCTAAACTGACGAGCGTACCTTTTTTTCAAATTTAAATAATACAAGAATTGCTTACCTTCATCAGGTCTTGAAAAACATTGCTTTAACTCGTGTTGTACAGTTAGTACCGTAAGACACATAAGATCAACTTACATGTAAGATTTTTGTTGCATTGATTTTTAACAGTACCGCTTTAGTGATGATATGTAGGATACTAGCAGATATGCAAGTAAGCACAAAATCTGGCTGAATAATTTTGTCAAATATTCGGGTATACCAATTAGGCTTTTGTCAAATATTCAGTATTTCGTTTAAGAGCAAATATACTATTTTTTGCAATTCTGGTATAAGAAAATGGGCTGTCTGTACCAGGGCATGATTCTAGTGATTTTGTGTGAATATATCACGCCAGTGGAAAGTGCATATATTGCACACCACTTCTAAATTTTTATGCTCCTTCTTCGTTCCATTTCAAATATTAGTATGTTATTGCTAAGCTGAAGAACTGCTTTTGCCTGTCATATGCATTCAGTCAAATAAGTTACAGATTAGAAATACTGTTTAAGGCATACAGGTTTGAATCCAAATTCAGTTGCTTAGTGTCAACAATACATATTAATTTGTATGTAAATAAGATTGTGAAAATAATTTTTATTATTTATTTTTTACAGATAGCAATCATCAGTCTACATCTAGCAATTCTGGAGTGGACAACTCTGTGATTATGCATCCCGCTGTCAGCAAACTAGATACAAAAGTTAATACAAGTATAAAGCAGCATGATGTACTCAGTATAAAGAATGAGAAGGTTGATATAGAGCTGGAGACAGGTTTGATCACTGTTGAGTACGTAGATTCTAAACACAATCCATGCAAAAGGGAGCCGCTGATTTCCTGACACACCTAAACTGTAAAACTGTGCTAGAATCTGTCTGCTCTGTGATATATTTTTATCTTGTACCTGGTTATTTAATATAAATGAATGACTAATTTTTTCAATTTTAAATAAATTTGTTTCATTTTCTCAATAAAAACACAAGAAACTTACATTTCTTAGTTAATGTGACAGGATGTGTTAAGTTTTTTCGAGATGTGACAGGCTGGAGTTTCAGAGCAGCGTAGGGAAATATAGCTCGGCCCTCATGACAACTACTGGATGATCTGTAATTATTGATGGATTTAGGCCTAAGTTCATGAGGCCTGAGTCTATGGTGGCAATATTTGGGAGGCGGAAAAATTAATAATGTGTCCAAATGTTAATACCTATAATTAGATATTAGAAGAAAGGTGGCATATCAGCACAGGTCTAGGGTGCCATCGGGATTAAATCCACCACTGTCCATAATATACAGCTGCGATACAAAACAACTAAATTGTCTGTTAAGATCTGAACCTGTACCATTCATCATTTACATTGGGATAGTAGACTAGCGCTGGGCAGATGGTTTAGCGTGATAAATGGACCCTGAAAAATATTTTCAAAATATTATTTTTGGAAATTGAAGAAGAAATTGTCCTTGAATTAATTAAAAAAAGAGCAATTATGAAGATTTTTTTACAAACTAAGAAAACATACAAATAAAGAATCTAAGAAGTTAAACTAAGATTTTCAGTTAAGGAATACTTTAAAGAATGTTACATGTCTTTTTAAGATTTTTTATTAAAATTGACATTTTTAAATTTTTTATTGGGGAACCATATCCAAAATTGAATAGAAAAATGTAAAGTGACAATTTAAAAAAATTAAGATCGCTACTTATACCACCATAAAAAAGATTAACCAGAAATTGGTGTGACACTTCAAATAAAATAAAAATGTGAATACGTACTATGAGCCTATTATTGTGCAAAAATTATGGTCTGATGCATTTTATATACTGACCTAATTTGAACAGTACTTCTCCATTAAGCCATATAGATGAACACCATTCCTCACTACTTATAAATATCCAGTCTCATTTTCAGACCCATCACCTAATTTCATAAAGCTAACAACCACAAGAGGCCCAATTTTAGTAAATGAAATTTTGATGTTATCTGCAGCGAATTAAATTGATTGGGAACTTCTACTGGCGGTTCCTGTTTTAATATTGCTGTACAATCATTCTGTAATAAATTAAATAAAATAATCAAGAAACACATTCCCGTGAAAAGTATAAGATGAAATAACTACTCCTTTTCGCTTAGTTCTGTCCTTATATGCTCTTTAAAGCGTAAACAATCAAAAATGGTATAAGAAATATGGTAATCTCTTTGATTACGCCTCATTGGCTTACCACAAGCCAGATGAAAGAATCTTATGGAGAAGTGCTATAACATCTATATAGCATCTGTCCAGGAATGCATTAAGCATGACATAAAACATTATAGGATTAATGGGACGTTTATAACTAAGTTTCAACAGCCTTTTATTCCCATCTTCAGATGTTTCTATCTCACACTCAAAACAGTTTTTTCTCCAAAAGGTGAACAATAAATACAAGGGTAGGCTGAAAATTAATGCAAACATGCTTGTAGAGCAAAAAGAAGACATTGGCATTTGGAAGTAACATTCTCCCTCAATATGCATGCGCAAGTTTGAGGTTGTCGCATTCATCCGTGTATTTCGAGAAGTAGAAGTATGGAGACGTATTCTAGTGCTTTGCCAACACATGTTAAACAGTGCACTGTTATCAAATTTTTAACTACTGAAAAAGTAACTCCTACCGAGATTCATCGTCGTTTAAAGGCAGTTTATGGTGACAATGCTGTAATAGGTCTACTGTAAATCGATGGGTAATAAAATTTCTGCATGGTTGCGAGCATGGAAAAGCTATAATTCTTGATGAAACACGCAGCGGACGTCCGATCACTGCTACAGATGATAATCATTGCAAATTTGTAGACAATTTGATCCAAAATAATCGTAAACCATATTGGAGTATCTGATTTCGAGTTTGTCGTGTTAGAGGCAGCCTGACATCTGTAATGTTGCAACATAAAAATGCTTGTCTACACGTGTACTATTGGAAAGGCTCTGTGAAACCTGAAGTTTGAACTGATTCTACACCCTCCTAATTACCCTGATCTTGCGCCTTGCGATTTTTGTTTTTTTCCTCTACTCAAAAGAGACGTCAAGAGTAATCATTACATCTCGGATGATAAGATGAAGGCAACTTTCAAGCCCTGGTTTCAAGAAGTCAGAAGAATTTTTCAGTGATGGAATTAAAAATTCTTTTACATATTCGGAAAAATGTGTTGGCCTAAACGACGACTATGTTGTAAAATATATATTTGACTTGATATTTAAAAATTGTACTTTAATGTATAATTGTCCAATCTTACTATTTGGTTTTGTTTGCGCTCTACAATCATGTGTGCATTACTTTCAGCCTGCTCTCGTAATTTATTAGAATGTAAAAAATATTTTTGTGGTGCTTTAGCCAAACGAATGTAACTATATTCCATTTCCACAGACTTTTTATAAACCCTCGAAAAGATCAACCACTCGATACTCTACACGAAATTTAATGGTTTACTTACATGGAAATTTGTTGATCTATCCAATCCACCATCTTACTTAAATAATAGAAGCCAACTTGTGAGTACCAAAGTTCATCTTTCTGCATCGTAACAATCAGCTTCGGAGTACCATAAAGCTCACATTTGGGACCCATCTACTTATAATATTAATTAACAATCTTGTGCAACTACTTCCATGTTCCTGTTTACTCTACGCTGATAACCTTAAGAAATACACCACTGTTACGCTGTATGCGCACCTCTGATCGGATGTTTCTGAATGCCGACTAGTATTTTATTATCACTTTTTCTACTTTAACATAAAACTTTATTTAGTTACTTGTCAGGTGGAGTTGCACTACAACGTAAGTCCGTTGTCAGTGATCTCGGTGTTCACTTGAATGAAAAACTAATGTTTCGTTCTCGTTTTGTTCATAAATATGCCCAACTTCTAGAATTCATTTCTTGTTCCACTAAGGGATTTGAAAACCATCATACTTTTATAGATTTATATTATTTGCTAATTAGAAGTTTCATTGAATACGGGTCGGTTATTTGGTGTCCGTATTACAAATCATACAGTAACAAAATTAAAATATTTTTCTCTTGTTTGAGAATATAGATTCTATACAATCAGACTTCAGGCATTTATTTCGTCATCAAAAGCTATTCGAAGAGAAAACGTTGTTCCCTTGTATTTATATAAAATCATTTGTTTGCTCGTAGTTTGTCCCTCTTACCTCTCTCTACTCAACTTCTACCCTGATTCAGATTCTGTAAACGTTTGCCAAAAATATTTGAGCCTGTAACCCGATTCAGATCTCATAAACCTAAAGAATGAAGTATATATATATATATATATATATATATATATATATATATATACATGTATATATAAATATGTACACTATCAACATCAGTTATATGCATAATTATTTACATCAGTATATATATATATATACACACACATATATATATATATATATATATATATATATATATAATAATGAAATTAATTCTAATTTAAAATTAACATTGGTAATTGATCAATATATAATTTATTAATTCATTACTATGAGTAACCTCTAAAAATAAATATATAAATGTGCTAATAATTCTTTCCACACATAATTAGTTATAGTCTAGTTTTATGTGTGAATAATGAAATTAATTCTAATTTAAAATTAACATTGGTAATTGATCAATATATAATTTATTAATTCATTACTATGAGTAACCTCTAAAAATAAATATATAAATGTGCTAATAATTCTTTCCACACATAATTAGTTATAGTCTAGTTTTATGTGTTAATAATGAAATTAATTCTAATTTAAAATTAACATTGGTAATTGATCAATATATAATTTATTAATTCATTACTATGAGTAACCTCTAAAAATAAATATATACATGTGCTAATAATTCTTTCCATACATAATTAGTTATAGTCTAATTTTATACTCTAATTTTTTTTATGTGACTGTAACATGTGGTATGAGCCTTTGAATGAATAAATATATAAATAAATACAGCGTCTGAGTGTCATCACTTTATTCAAGACGAAAAAATACAAATTCAAAATGCAATCAAGATGGATATTGAATTAAAGATTTTGATGAGCAAATTTCAACAATTTTTATGTTGTATTACACTACAACATAAGTCTGTAACAACAATTTTTATGGTGTCTAAGAAAATAGCCAAGCAACATTGCTTAAGGTCTAAGTTTTGGACTATTCGGTAACGTTGAAACAAAAATCTTGTTTTGAACATAAAATATAGAAGACATATGGAAACATAAATATAACATATTATTATATATATGAAACATAAATATAAATATTTGAGCATAAATATAGAAGACATATAGAAGCACAAATATCACAAAACTGCAACAAATCTCGAGAAAACTGAGAAAAAAATTTGTTCCATCAATGCTACCAAACACAAATGAAAGTGCTTTAAAAGAGTACTTCAAAAATGTACATATCTTCTATGAAAATGTTGAACTGAAATTAAATAATTTATTTGAATCCATTATACCTTGTAATGAAAGAGTTTAAAAGAAACCAAATTCAAATATACATAAAAGCATATAAAACATTAATGACAGGTAGTAATATTTATTTCATATTTGTTTTATATTATCTTAGTCAAATTTTTTCCTTTTGAAGAGAATAATTTTTTTTAAATTTCTTTCTTTCAGATTTTTAAATATTTTTACAGTTGTGTGTTTTAATAAGCTTCAATTCAAAAGTACACATTTATCTTATAAAAAATTTTTTTTAATACTTATAATTTCTATTTAAATGTTAATCAAGCTCAGAATCAAAATTCAAATGTTTTGTCTCTTTTCTTTAATTTCGCCACCTCTAACAATATCAATGGCATAAAATGGGCATAAAATTAATTCCATAAGTATTCCATTTTGTAAATTTTCGTACATTAAAAATGTGAGTTACTATAATTTGTAAATTTACATAACCTAACTAAATATAATAATATGTAATTGGCTTCAATATTGTGATTGCTTGGAGTTGTTATAATACCAGTTGGGTTATTACAGTCTGTAAATAATAATACCTAACTAAATGTAGGCGTAATGGGTAAATTACACATCTCCTACATTGTTATTATTGTGATCTGCTTCACTGTTGTGATTCTCTGGGGTTATTACAATAAATTTTGGATTATTATAGTCTGTAAATTGAAAAAAATCCAAATATTATAGGCATATATAATAGAATAAATTACTTGTCCCCTACATTGTTATTTTTGTAATCTGCTTCATTGTTGTGATTCCCTAAGGTAACTATAATCCAAACAATTTGGCGTTCTCAGTAAATATTTTACCAATGTAAGAATTGAAAAGACACTTATATAAATTTAGAATGAATATCTGCAATAATCTGTGTGCACGCTAGTGCACCGCCAAGTTCTGAGTCACACCACCCGACATTTCACTCTTTATACAAAGCGCTTCAGAACTATTTTGATGCCTCCATAACTCAGAATGCTGGAAGTCTGACTTTTAGTATAATGGTAGAGGAATATCAGATTATAAGTATTTCAAGTTATTGACATCAAAAATCGTGAAATTCGTAGCTTATACACTTACTCACTGACAGATGATCAAAACCTATAGATCACTTCCAGAACAGATAGAAGTTTGAAACTTGACATATATATAGTGTCAAGAAGACAGAAATCAGAAGATTCTTTCCAGAAGCAAAGATAAAAATTATATTATTGCACCCAGCAAGATTCACACATACATAGAAACACATTCTATGACTATACGCATGTATTGTAACAAAAGTTTTTGAGAAAATATTAAATAAATACATAAACCAAAAATTTACCCATTTAGCATTATAGATTTAGTTAGTACTTCCATGGTTAAATAAATTTACTATGCTTTTGTTTTAATATGACGATAAATAGGAGATTTTTTTACATGTGTACATCTTATTTTTAATTATGGCGTTTTACAACAGCAATAACAATTTCGTTTTATAAACTATTACTTTGGCTTCAAAAACAGGTTTTGTTTTACAAGTAATTGGGAATTTAGACTATACAGTTTTACTTATAATACCTGACATTTTCGTTTCATTGAAAGGAATTTTGTCTTTATGAAAGAAATTGATTCTATTTTTGTATTATGAAAGTAGCTGTGTGGGATAAAAATAAAACCGATAGAAAGCACCAGTCAGATAGGTAAATTTCATAGTTAACATACTCGTATTGTTTATATTGTTATGAAAACAGTAATATTGGGCTAAAGTATTTAACGGGTAAATATTTTTCATTTAATCTATCAAAAAATACATGGTCTAGATTGAAGACATTTCAATTGGACACCATTTAATTAATTTTGATCACAAGAACATTAAGGCACAAAAATCGGCTATGGCCGAATACAACATACTAATAAGGACCTACAAGTAGCATGGACTTTAAAAAATTACCTCTTAAAAAAGTTAAAGACTACCATTTACAGAAAGGATAAGAAAAAGAAAGATATGGATAAGAAAAAGAAAACAATAAACGAAAGGGAAAGGAAATGTTAAAGTCTAGATAAAATTCACAATTAATCGAAACTACGTGATGTAGTATTATTTCTACTTTCATTACTTTCTTTATCTACTCTATTGTGAATAATGAATTTCTACAAAATTAACGACAAATATAATCAATATCTAGATAAAATATCAACATTGACTTATATGTGTCAGTTGTAAAATCAACTTGACAAAATGAAGTGACATCCCATCAAAAACATCACTGTACAAAGGATTAAGATCCTCTTTAAAAAGTTAGACGTAAAAAGTAGTGGGATAAAAACAGCCGAGTTCTTGCAGGGCTTTACTAGAAAAGTATAGACGATTAAATTAGAGCATTACGTCTAGATTTATCGAATATTATATCCATTGAAACATTGCACTTGACAGTGGTGAATAATTTACTGATAATTATGGCTTTAACAACCAGAGTTGTGTAAATAGAAAATTATAATGGTTTTACAGATCTTATCACATGGGTCAAGAATAGAAATTTATCGTACTGTAAAATCAACTGGCATCGATGTCTTTTAAATAGGTGCCAATGATTACTTGAGTCTGCCCCAAGTTCAAATAGAAAAGAAAAAAAAATAAAAAAACATTTTGCTTTAGGTTTTGTTAAAATACTTGTTTGTTTTTGTTTAAACTTGGCACTAATTTAAAAAAACACTAATAATTGTTAGTTTTACTTAAAACATGTTAATGTTAATGTTATTACAGTACTTAGGGTAAATAATAGTTATTTTTAAGTTTTCAGTGCTTTATAAAAAAAGTTTGTTTTTGAAATCAGTTTTTTAATTTTTTTAAACATTTCATTTATTTTATAATTTGTATTGGTTTGTTAGAGATGTATATTTAAATATTGGTAGACCTATCAAAAAGCGCAACAAGACAAGAGATCGAAATAAGGATCATATGGAAAAATATATAGAATGAATTTCGGAGAATATTCGAACAGTACACTGACCAGCTTGAGGGTTTATGTGAATAGGATCCTGAGGAAGGAAATTATAGAAAATAGTGTTCGCCATTTCAACTTGACACACAAACATTTGTCTGATTAAAAATTATATGTTATGGGTGGCCTACCCTTGGGCTACAACTTTTGGAATAAAAACATCAGTCAGTCAAATAGGTCCTTCCAAACTGCATATATGTGTTAACATACATAAAACATATGTGTTAACATACATAAACGAGCATTGAGAACCTCCTCTTTTTAGAAGTCAGTTGAAAATTTTTCATACCTAGAATATGCATTGGCACAATTTTTTTTAAATCTATAATACAAACAGTTCAGTACTGATTTTACCACATTTTTTTTCATTGAGGATTGTGTAATAAAGAGCGTTGTCATTAAAGTCCCAATATCACGCCAAAATAATGTACTTGGTAACGGAGTTACATTCAGCTGTTAGCTTCGAGTGCAGGGATTGGAAGATTATTTTCTACATTCGGTTTTATTACTTCCGATGTATGAAACAGACTGGGTACCCAAAACAGCCCAAAATGGTCAATATTCTCCAAGATTTTAACAGGAATAAATAATATATTTGGCGTTAATTTTGTAGAAATTCATTATTCATAATTAAATGAAATTATGTGATGTAGTATTATTTCTGCTTTCTTTAAGTTCTTTACCACGACCTAGGTTTCGTTGTATTACAACATCTTCAGGTGGGATATTAGCAAAGATTTATTTAATTTACTTTAAAATTAGGTTACGATCAGATATTTATGAGTGGCAAATATTTTATTGTAACTTGACTTTTCTTTTATCAAAATAAATAAAACCACAAAATTAGTTTTATTTACTCCTCCCTCTTTATGCACCACATATTCCATATCACATAACAGAAAGAGTTCAGAGAAGCTCAATCATAAACTTGCGTTATTAAATTCTAAATACTGAATATATTTATTGAGAGGTGAGAATTCTCTTTCAAAGCTTTGTGCTTATGAAATGGAAAAAGCATAAATAAAAATACTAAAATATATATTTGATTACAAAAATTTCAAATGATATAAAGCAAGAACATTTAATATATAAAGATATTAATTTGTTTTAAACACAATTTAAAACATTGTTTAATGTTAATTCTACATGTTTTATTTGAAAACATATTTTATTTTGAAAACATATTTTATTTGGCATATTTTTTAAACAGCATTTAAAACATTTAAAATACATATTCCAAGAGTTTAAAGTGAACTTGGTAAAACCAAGCTTTTTTGTTAAAAATTTAAAGACACCCTTAAATAATTTATGAATCGTTAACAGATTTGCTATCACTATAATAACATTTACAGTCCACTATAATAACATTTTTGGAAATGAATTTTTTTTTTTAAATTTGATTTAGTTACCTTCAATTTCAACCGTTTAGATTTAACGTATTTCTCATCGTGGCCATCATTGATAACCAGTTGGTTTTTTTTAATTATGACATCTATAAAAACACTTAATATGAAATTTTAAAGGCTTGTAGTTTGAAAATTATGAATGTGTACTTACTTGATCTTGTGGCTTACTTGAAAATTCACTGGAAAATATAGAATTCTTTCCATAATACCAAAAATAATGAACAAAGCAATTTGTAGATATAAGCAAATTATACGTCAGACTTAATATGTATTTGTGTTTTATAGACTATGAACATAAATTTATAACTTAATTTTTTTTTTAAAAAGAATTATGAAAGTATGAAAAGCATAACACAATGATGAAGATTGTGGGCGCTGAAAAAATATGCAAAGCAAAGTTAAAACAAGTTATGAAAGCCTAACAGACAGCAAATCTTTTGAAAGCAATATTCTGGCCAATTGCTGGCGATCAAATGGTTGCCTGTAAATTTATAGGTATGTTTCATATCATTTTATATCAATAGCATTTGAATATATTATGTATGTATATATATATAAATATATATATATATATATATATATATTATATATATATAATAACGTTTTACTATATACTTGCATAATATCTACTAATTCCACATTTCTGAAAATTGAAAAGAAGTAAAAGTAAATTTGGTGAATCCAGTAAAATTATTTGAAATAAAAAACAATGCTGTATCCTGATTACTGTCTACCGGTTCTGTTACCGGGTCACTGTGTCCTGGTTAATTTCTTATTAACACTGTCACTGTACGCCACATATTCACCTCCTAAAATGTCGATGCTGCCTCGGCTAGAAAAAAATCCTCGAGACATCCTGCCTGGATCAACAGAACTTTCGTCGTAAAATGTACGCAAAAGTAAATATTTGTAAAATCTGTCCTAAATCTGGTCACACTGAAGCAGATTGCTACAATGTTAATAAATCTCAAAAATCAGTTGATGATACTAAATATCAGCCTTCACGTAAACCGCTTCTAATTCTTTCTCTAATGTTAATAATAGTCAAAATAATAATCTCATAGTTTTTAAATACGGTAAAAATATAGGTTGTAATATTTCAGAATGCCATAAACGCGCTCATAATAATTCTAAATATGATAACAATTTTCAAAATCAATACCATGTTGACTAATCCCAATTATCGAAAAATTACAAAGTAACTGATAATGTCCTAGAGCAGACTTTAAACTAAATGATTGGGTTATGCATTCGTACCGTCGTAGTCCCGAAATCCTAGGCACTCAAATTCAAAATTTTGTAGGCAATCTATGTTAAGTACTAAATCCTTTGTATCTTATATTAAATCTTTTAAAAAAAGTCTACTATTTTCACTGAATCATATACTAAATCAAATATTAAATTATATAAAAAAAATTACAAAATGCACTGAATCGAATGGTAATTCAGATGCCAATTCATACAATAAACCCAGTGCTAAATCCATTGAATGAATATCATATCTTCCTGAAAACAAACCAATCCCACAATACACTCTGTTTCCTTATCCATACTGGTGCAAGTGTTAGTGTTGTCAAATTAAACAGCTTACCAAAGTACACAAAACTATTTTCTGAAAAAATTAAACTCACAGGTTTTAATGATACACTATTAAATTTTAGGTAGTATTCAATTATACTTCATTCACTCTATTCCGTCGTCTCAGCAAAACACCCTTAATTTACTACTAATTCCATGTCTTTGACTGTATTTAATGACTTCCTGAAAAACTTTAACGCTGACATTCAATATTCTAAACAGTGCTTCAATATACAAGGTTATATTTTGCCTATAAGCTTTGTTCCTATCCCATTTCAGAACCCGAACTCAGTAGATATCCCTCTTTCCTCCTTATCCTTGGCATCCTTGGTTTCCTGGAATATTCTTTCTGAGTCTTTTGGAAGCGACCATTTTCCCATTTTGATTTCTTTCCCTCATTTAAATTTATATATTGAAAAAATTCCCCCTCTTCAAAAATTTAACCTACATAGGGCGGATTGGGTGGGATTACGTATCTTTCTCATTGTCGAAGTGGATTCCCTTCTTCCAGTGGACTTGGATAGCATTGACACTTGCTATGACCATCTTGTAAGGGCTATAGACCTATTTGCTCGGAATTTTATTCCACTTAAAAGATTTAACCACCACTTCAGATCCTCTCCCCCCTGGTGGGATGGAGACTGTTCCGCAGCGGTTAAAACCCACAAAGAGGCTGAAGCGATATATAAATCTAATATGTCGGAAGCAAACTTCCTCTTGTTTCGAAAGACCCAAGCTCGGACTAAACAAATTCTCCTTAAAAAAGAGGGAAGGCTGCAAGAAATTCTGTCACTCCCTTTCTCCTTTTACTCCCTCCCGTGTCATCTGGTCTAATATAAAACATTTTCGGTCTATTTTTCAGCCTGATCTTCCCAAATCTGTACACGGGAATTGGGTTGATAAATTTTTAAATAAACTTGCTCCCTCATTTGTCCCAAATTTAGATAAATTACCTTTCAGGTATAACTTTACTAGCGCC
The DNA here is from genome assembly GCA_039881145.1 of Druceiella hillmani. Taxonomy (NCBI): domain Eukaryota; kingdom Metazoa; phylum Arthropoda; class Insecta; order Lepidoptera; family Hepialidae; genus Druceiella; species Druceiella hillmani. Next base: position 4,371,188 of record JAYKKI010000103.1, read on the forward strand.
AATCATTTTTTAGAAGAAGATTTCTTTATTAATGAATTGGATTTCACCTTACACCATCTTAAGGATTCTTCCCCTGGTATTGACGGAATGTCATATTCAATGGTGAAAAATACTTTACCATCTACCCGTTGGTATCTTCTATCCCTCATTAACTGTATGTTCAATTCAAGTTCTATTCCAAAGTCTTGGAAAACTCAAATAATAATTCCCATTCTTAAACCTCATAAAGATTATTATGAGGTTTAAGAATGGGATTAATCAATCATCAACATAAGATCACTTTTATTTATTGCTAATCAACCCATTTTAGGATTAATCATTCAATTCAAAAGAAAGAACAATATCAAAATATAGAATTTTGTATATTTATATTCATGTTTATTTTTTTTATGTTTGTATATTTGTATATAATTATTTTGTAATCTCTGTATATTATAATGTCATTTTCTTCTTTTCGTTTAATTGTAGACTACTTCTTATTTAGTTTTTGTTTTATTGTAGTCTATTTTTTTGTTAACAAGCAATAATGACAAATATCCGAAATATGATTTAATCAGTGTTGCATAGCCTTTTTTTCCGCACTTGACATTGGCAAAGGTTCTCTCCGGAGAGAACGAACGCTATATAATCAAAGATAAAGATAATATTAGTTAGGAGTTAGAGTAGTGTGTATGATGTATAGAAAACTAGATAATACGCGTTAATTCCTAACTATCTAATTAGCAGTTATATTTAAAGCTATTTGTAAATGATATACAATGAAATATGCTGTCAGACAGCTAATGTGCTAGCGGGCCATTATTTCACATGATATTTAATTCGAGTTGGCGTTGATTTTATGGTATATTTTGAGAATGGGTGGAAATATAACAAACTTGTAATTATTATAATAGTATTATTTTATGACAGGAAATTCTTAGTAGTTGTGTTTCTATATAAAATTAATAATAATTCGGTTCAGTTAAGGGACAAAAATAAAGTATCCATGAAAGATTACATCAAAAAAAGAAAAGAATGGGAAAGTATTTTTGCTCACAACTTCATTCTGATGACCCATTTCATAAATAACGATGATTCAATTATACATGGAATGTTAAGTTATTTTGGTATTTGGTATCGTGCATTGTTTGAATCAATAAATTGAATACAAACAACGGTGATAATATTTTAATTGGGCCATATTGAGTGAAAAGACCAAAACCTACAAGTGCTGCTTACATAAATAATGTCATTGAAAACATTTGTGATATTCCAAAAGATGGATTTTTTTCACTATTCTAACCAATTTAATTTTTGTTATTAGACTTAATGACATGATGTTACATTGCATAGCACTCTAAAAGTGATCCTCAATAGACACTCTGCTCATTTTCATAAGACTATCTTTTTATAAACATCATTTTGTGGACTCTATCTTTAATCATAATTTATGAGTGGTGCGACTAAACACTTTGGGTGTGCTAAAACTTTATGCTTTATGTCTCATATTTATGAGGTTGTAATGAAATTAATGAATTTATTTCAGTTTATTTTCCAAAAAATACAATACTGAAAATACTACATAATTATTTTACTACAAGAACAATAAACGCTTGGAGGGTGGTATTAATCATTCTCATAATAAAAAGATCAAATAATAATTTTATGAGAAGTATTTTTATTTTACTTTTTGTAATGTAGATTCAGAAAAAAAGAAACAGGTTTGCTAAAAATTTTCATTTTTCAAAATGATTATGCGTACGCAGCCAGAAAATTGGAGAAAAATCAATGACGACGTCAAAGTTCTTGTCTTTCAGCTTAGTCTGCAGAAGTTCATGTTTCACATATTCGTAGCTTATGCTGTATGTTATATCTTTAAAATCCGACAGTTGCGATTCCTTCTGCTCAAGAACTTGCGGCATCATATTCTTGGCTTTATCTGAAAGAGTATAGAGTAAGAAATTTCGTCTCTGGTGTAAGAATTAAATGAAAAGTTTATATCGGTAGGAAAGGCTAAAAGAGGTAAACTGAAATGAAATCTATTTTAGGAAAAATTACTAAGATTTACTGTTAATGTTTCCTAAATTATTTTTATACCATAAAGCCATCCAAGTGCTACATTTTTGTTAACCGATAACCAATTGAATCCGTAAAGCTGAAAATATGATCAAAATATTAACTGTTAAAATTAAGGTTTAAAATTTTAACTATGTACTATAACTCTGTTCGCCGCCCACTTTCGGACAAATTGTAAATGAAGAAAAATAAAATTCCCTTCAATTGTTGCTTGTAGTAGGATAGCCCTTAAAGCTATAGGCTGAGGCTTTAGCTAAATAAATTTAAGCAGAAACGTTAAAGAATCAGTTTCAGTTCTATGGGGTTGTCAAAGAGGAAAACATTTATTAGCATTTTAGAGTCTATTTAAGTTATATTTTTTGAGTTTTACCAACACTTGATGGCTGGTTTAAAGTACTTTACATTTTTCATAAAATATGTCTCCATTCCTGAATTATACGTAAAATTAAGAGAACTTGGTGTGGTTCAAGTTTCCTTAATTTTGCTGTGACATTGTGAAATAAAGAAAGAAGTACATGTAGGTAATTATAAATATACCCGTATATTAGGTATTTGTATATCATATTAATATATATATGTTTGTATGATCCATTCTCGTAATTTGTTGGATTATGTTTCTCAATATGCTGTGAATACCCAATAAGTGAATAGCTCTTTCCCTCATAAGTAGACCAATTTTTAATCTTTTGCTAGGCTTTTTTAGTTCCATACTGTCAGCTGTGGCGGTACTTTCCACAGAGCTATTCTAGAAAACATTAAATTCTCTTTTAAGAACACTGAACCTCTTTGGTCTAAAAACACTTCTGTCAAGTATGTGTTTAAAAAAGGAATTTAGGAACGAGACAAAGGTTATAATTTTCTTTCAATTTAACTACATCACTTATCTTATTGGTTCCTTTCAGGATTTAAAAATTGGAGGGCTTTTTTTTATATGTAAAAAGATCAAAGTTTCAACTAAATATACTGATGTAATATAATAGTTTCGAAATGAGACCATTAAATACTAGTAAAAAAGATATAAAGAAAAAAACAAGTATGTTTTGCAACAAGGGGTCTAGCTTCTACATGATAATTCATGTAGAAAATAAACTTGATCCTGTTGTCTACTCAATTCCTTATCTAATCAGAATAATTGAAGATCCCTCTGGAAGCAACTACCAATGAATAACGCACTTGACATTCCGCCAACAGCTGAGCTCACCTTTTCGTACTTTTTCAGATTTGGATACTGAAACTCCTGCTTCTCCAACACCCAGCCATTGACGTTTGTGCGTATGGTTAACATATGTGATCCACTTTTCATCGCCAGTTACTAACTGATTCAGTCAGTCGAAGTTATGTTTCAATGTCAATAACTGTTGACAAGTATCAATTCTGCACTGAAGGTGATATGATGATAACTCCTGGGGTATCCAAAAACCGTATTTTGAATGCATGGCTGCTGTGTTGCTCATCTGTCAATTGACGAGTCGTCAGTTAAGGATCCTCCTCAATTAGGCATTTTAATCGTTGAACGTCCAATTCAACAGCAGTTCTGATACGGGTTTCATCCTCAAGATCATAATCTTCATTACTGAATTTTCTGAACCACATCTTTGTCATCACCCAAGACATCATGGATTTGTTCATCGCATGACATATATTATTTGTGGCAGTACTTGCATTATGACTCAGATGAAATCTGTAAATTAATGGAATCCGTATTTGATATTGACTTAAATCCATTATCTTTTATGTAATTCACTTCAAGCTTCGGCACTGACTGTTGTCAACTGACTGCACTTTGGTCTTTTTGTATCCTACAGTAAAACCTTTTAGAAGTTTGAGAACCTTTCTAGAAAAATTCCTAAGTTGTGTCTAAAAACTTACTAGCCAACCCAATATTTTTACTTCCTTTTATAATATAACATATATCGTAGTCTTATATTTTAGAACATACTTTACAATTAATTAATACGAAAAGACATCTTCCAGAAGCAAATGATTAGCTTCAAACTACAGAAATTTTGTTCCACTAACATGTGTTATGGACACTTTTCATTCCATTAACATTCATAAACAATCCTACTTGGATTTTGTAATTAACGAATATTGATGAATTTATATCGGTAATTTGTAAGATCCGTGTTATTTTGTTTTATTTCATATTAAACAAAATCTCATCTAATGTTATAATCTAAATGTTCGTTATTTCATTTAGTTATTACACAATGAAGTCATCACAATTGAATCGATTTGGATAATCTTTGGCAGATTTTTAGTTATATTTATATATTTATATATATATATATATATATTTTTTTTTTTTTTTTTTTTATTTATTGTGGTCTTGTTCATTTTTAAAATTTTTTTTCTGTTCAAATGTTATTGCTACATTCCAAAATCTGGAAATAATGAAAAAATTATAATAGTCAATTTTAAAATTTTTAACTTCTTTATAACAAAACACTGTCATTGTTAACCTAACTTTTTATGAATTGAACATCTGTAATGTTTAAAGATGTTGTTAGAACTATGAAAATAAAGTTCTAATTTAAACTACTCCAACAAATACTATTGCAGCCGCAAGGGCGTTTACAGTCACTGTCTATTACTGCAGGATTAATATCCTATCGATTGGTTAGAGCAATTGTAGTATTTAAGGTTAAGAATATAAAATTGGTCCCATTTATCATGAAAATTCAATTTCTTTGATGAATAAATTAAAAATAAATGATTATGAAACTATGTCCAGTTTTATTTTAAGCTGGAATCTATTGAATACCCTATTCTATTAAACATTTTCAACTCATTATACTTCATTTTCATCAAAAGCATATGCTATGAAAGTCTACATCCCAACAGCAAATGACGGTCTTATATAAAATTAGCTGCCCGTCACGTCTTTGCTAGGCCAAAAAGGCACCTTGATTACATTTTGTTTTATTTACTTTTTTACATAATAATTATTGAGTTAGTAATTTACCCAAAGTGGGCGTTCACGTATTTCTGAAATAAATTTTGCGTGTTTCTAAAATAAATCTTATTTATTTAGAAAGTTTTATGCAATTTTCGACATCTTTAAGGGTTGAATTTCAGAAAATCCAGCAAGCATCTAAATGACAAGAGAAACATAGTGCCCAATTCCAAGTTTATACCTGGCTTACCTGTTCTGAAGGATCAGTCAGTGAGTGATATTTGGCTTATGAATATATTTATATATATATATATATATATAAATTTATTTAATTATTTGATTATTATTTAAAACTTTGATGAACAGCCATCTGGTGAACTTATTGCTACAGGAGCAATCTCTTACAGTTAACCGGAATTAAAGTGCAATGGAAACAAAACGGGATATCTACACATTATAACTATATGTAAAAGGTAAAATAATTGAAACTAAAAAAGAGACCAAAGAAAACAAAAAAGGATAGGGAGAAAGCCAAATATTACAACAATATTTAAAAGATAAAATAATAGAAACCAAAAAAGAAACCAAAGAAAAAAATCTAATTTGATATATCTGATGGAGTTTTAGATTTGAATTGAGGGGAAGGATGGGTAATGAAAAGAATTAAAGGAAATATGATATGAAAAGAAACAGAATTTTTAAACTAAATATATATATATATATATATATATATATGTATATATATATATATATGTATATATATATATATATATATATATATATAGATAGTCCCTTATTTTTGAAAGTTTTTATTTTCTAACTCATATGTCCTAGCTTTATTTATTTACCCCTAAAAGTCTCAAAAACTAAATTTTTATCATATTTGGAATATTGCAACCCTTGCCAACTTGCATCGAAAGATGTTCATAGAAGCTGTGTGGTAGAAGTGGCGTATGCATGCGGTATTTGTCAGTTGTTCTCGATGGTCGGGTAATTAATTAAAAGTTGTTCCATTTCCATTTTTTAACAATCCCAAAGTTAAATTGACCATCAGTGAAAGTGCAAATCTTGTCGTTCGAGAGTCATTTACATTCTAGGAGAAAGCTATATCTAAATGTGTAAAGAAATTTGTGGATCTTCATCAAGCTTGGATAGAGTTGCGCAAAACTTCCAAAAAAAAAGAAGATCTACTGCAGTGATGCAAGTTAAAAATATATTTTTGAATGTTTTAGGAAATGTGAATATGCTTAAGAATAAACGCAAGAAATATTCATTTACCACTATAATTTCCTCCTAACGAACTAGTAGATGTTGAGTTGTGATCACGATCCATCTGTAGAAATCTCGAATAGTGTAGGATATGCTATTTACCGTTACCGTTTGTGTTACGATTTATGTTTACATTATAACAATATAATAAAGCTGGAAAAATATGATTTAAATGTTTTTGTGCAACTCGTTTTCCACTGGAAAAGTTGTTCAGCATGAAAAGTGTCACTGGTGGTGATTTCATGTAACTTTCGACTTTACACCCTGTAATTATGTATATATATAAATAGATATATATATATATATATATATATATATATATATATATGTCTGTATGAATTTTAAACATTCTTGAGCTAAAATTTCCTGTGGTACATCTTCTGATCTCAATTCCCGGCAGATATTTCTTGAAATTGTGGAAAATGAAAAAATTTAAGAAAAAATTTTCTTAACAAAAGTAGTCAAAGATTTCGTTCTAAATATTTAAATATTGATTTTTTTCCTATTATATAGTTCCAGCAAATATTGCTGGAGAATATATCTTGATCCATTCATTTGTAAACAATTCGTTCAAGTGAGGTACAGTGGATTTCATTTATAACGATTTCGGTCGTACTTTGTGGCAGAGATATTCTAAAATAGTTGACAGGTAAAGTAGCACTACTACACTTGTAATTCCCATTATTACCATATACTTCCAAGGATTGAAACTTCTCGTAAACATTACACAGAAATTTTAGAACTCCGCTCTTACAACATTTTTGTAAAAATGTGTAAAAGAGAAACTTAGCTATTAGATTTTAGACCTGTCTGACATTCCGTGGAATAATATTGGAAATAATCTAGCTACTTTCTTATTTCCCAAGATATTTTATGGAATTAGATCTTTAGATACAATGACCAGTCGATTCTGTGTCGTTTTGCTTATATATGCGGCAACAGTTAGTATTCAATAAATGTTGCCGTAGTTTTGTATTTACAGTTTCTTTGTAAAATTTTAAGAGAGCTCCCAAATTTCATTCAGAATTGGCTGCAACACTGTCACCATCTAATTGTGGTTTTATTCCTGCCTACTTGTTACAACCCACATGGGCATAACCCATATTATTTTGACAGTTTATTGCAAATAATCTATATTTATTTTTAAAATTTAGTTTGAAATCTGCCTCCTTTATAAGGGAATCTCTAATCTCTATCAATGAAGTAAAACCAGTTGCCAATAAAACTTAATGAGATGCAAATTCTTTTTTTGTTTCCCTTTCTTTGTACTAATAATATTATTTGGTGATGGCCATCAATTTCTGTCCAGTAATATAATTTACCTAATGAACCTGAAATGGTGTAAGCAAGATATATGATGAGATTTAGATGTGGAGGGCACTGATGGAATAACAATAGAAGTGGAATTATCATCATAAGCGTTAGTGATTAATGCAGACAAATCTTTCTCTGTTCAGTTAGTAAAATTAAAATATTACTTTTTTTGTTAACGGATGTGACAATTTTTCTAAAAGCACTGTCACCAATATGTTAAAACATACCATCACCTTTTCCCCACAAAATAATCATGCGCTAAAAAAGAAAAAAATTTAATTATGAAAATTTTAAACAAAACTTAAAATATATAGGTTTAACTTTAAAATTCACTTTTCCATACTTCATTTACGTTTAGTTTATTCGCTTAGAAGAAAATTAATTTTAACTAAAGTCTTGGAAAATAAATAATAGATGAACTATTTTGAAAATTATAAGTACAATTTAAAAAAAAGTTAATTTAGTTTAGGAGTATATATACGCATTAATAAATGGTATATGCCTCTACTAGACACCGTTGCCAAAAAATTTAAATGTTTATGTATTTGGTTGAAAAATACTTTTGTGAAATGGGTAATTGTAGAACATCAGTTTTGAAGTAAGTACTTTATAGGTGATTCCTATTGTCAGTTTATTTTCAGAATTGTAGTAGAATTAGAACTAAATGGAATGAATTATATCTTAATATATTGGCAAACAGCTATGATATAATCGTGCTTGTAGAAATGTGGTGGTTACCAAATATTTTCAATTCAGACTTTATTGACAGCAGGTATACAGTTTATCGCAGAGATAGAGATGCTTATACGAGTTACAAAGAGAGTGGTGGTAGCCTTATGGTCTGGCTATGTGGGAGTGCGAAGTACAGACTGTGAAAGTATAGAAATAGAAGAAATAATATTAAATATATCCTTGAGTAAATGGAAATTATTCTTAACGCAGTCTATCTCTCACCAGATCTACCTTTTATAAATATGAAATCTATTTAAATAATTTACAGAAAATGTATACAGAACAAAGAGATAGCAAGTTTTGTATTGTAGGTGACTACAATACATCTTCAATTACCTGGCAACGTCAAGAAGGTTACTGCATCCCGTTATACACATGTACATCCTAAATAATGCATATTGGTCTTAGTACATTATCTTTTATTAGTCTTAAACAATATAATTATTTACAAAATTATAAAAACAGAACCTTGGACCTAGTGCTTAATAATATGGACTGCATACTTACTGCAGCTGGCCCAATGTTAAATGAAGATCATAACCATCCCGCTTTTACTTTTACCATTGTGTGTATTCCTGAAATAATGCTGCCCATTTTACAAAACAAAAAATATAACTTTTATAGGGCTGGCTAAATAAATAAAGAGATAAGTAAAATATATTGGGATAATGAATTAAGGGAACCCTTAACGGAATTACTGTGGCCAGATTTTACCACTCAATTTTCAATCTAATTGACTCTTTTGTGCCACAAAAAGCTCCCATAACACGAAGAATCCTGTCTAGTTTACTCGCAAACTTGTACGACTTTCTAAATATAAGGAATGAGCATGGTTGAAATGGAAAACTTGATTGATTCAAGCATTTGTCCAAGCAATGTTGTCAGTCATATGTTGCAAACACAGAGAAAATCATAAAGAAAAACCATAAAAGATTCTGGTCTTATGTCTCTTCACTACATGAAACAAATGGCTATCCACTATGTTATCTTGCAAAAGTGCCAGTAATAACCCAAATGAAATTAGCCAAATGTTCTCAGTGTTCTTTCAGTCCACTGATCCAGACAGAAATAAATTCATCAAAAATGTTGAAAACTACTTAATTTAAATGACGTTAGCTTATCTGTCATACCGTTTGAGCTTGTAGATGTTTTAAAAATGCTTATATCATTAGACTTGAACAAAGGCTCAGGACCAGATAGAATTGAAACAGCCTTCCTCAAATACACCACAGATACCATATGCATTCCTTTAACTCTCTTGTTTAATAAATGTTTAAAGCATGAGACTTTTTCTACAAGTTGGAAAAAGGTGCATATAACATGTGTGCATAAAAGTGGATCTAAGCAAAACATAGTTAATTATGGACTCATATCAATATTATCAGTAATTTCCAAAGTTTTAGATAGATTAGTACATGGAGGGGTATATCCAATATTCCATAATTACATTCCATACATTCTATATTCCATAATTATGCCTGAACAACACAGCTTTGTTAGTAATAGATCTACCACCACTTATCTACTACTTCACTCTCAGTACTTGTTCGACTCATTGGATTCCGTATAGCAGGTTGAGGTGATATATACAAATTTCATGAAAGCATTTGACAAGGTTGATCACTTAATATTGATGCGAAAACTAGCAATTAACGGTGTCAGGGGCAACTTGCTTAGATAGTTTATTTCGTATTAACTAATAGGCAGAAAGCAATTAAAGTAAATGGGTTCTTATCACCATATATCCAGGTGACTTCTGGTGTACTATAATGATCTATATTAGGCCCTTTCTTATGTATTATATTTATTAATGATATAAATACCTGTTTTAGTAATAGTAATTTCTAACGTATGTATTCTTAACGTATGTGTTTAAAGCTATTTACTCTTGCGAAAGACATCCATGACAGTTCGAATATGCAAGCTGATCTCGATTGACTTCATGTTTACTGTGAAGAGAACAAACTGCATATAAGTCACTCGAAGTGCAAACAAATCTCTTTCACAAAGAAAAAAAACAAATAAACTTTAAATATGCGAGAGGAGGGAATTCACTCGAAAAAGTTGACAGCATGCGTGATCTTGGTGTCATTTTCGATAGTAAACTGCATTTTAATTTGCATATTGAGCAGATTGTATCTAAGGCCTATAGAATGCTTGGCTTCGTAATAAGAATGGCCAAATTATTTAAAAATGCTGAAACATACTTAACCTTGTACATTGCTCTTGTAAGATTACAACTTGAAAACACTGTTGTTGTCTGGAATTCACTAAATGCCACTTATTCTGATAGTACATACAAAAAAGTTGTATGTACTATCAGAATAAGTGGCATTTAGTGAATAGTAGTAAATTATCGTATAAAGTATTACTTAATAATTATAAATGTGTCTATTATAGATGTTTATTATTGGAGTTGATGATTATGTGCAATATCTTTCAAGGTAATTATAACTGTGCATCTCTACTGAGTCAGATAAAGATTGGAACTCCCAAACTAACTCATGGGCATCTCTTAGTTCATGTCGATAATGCATGAACAATTGCCGGTGTCAGAGCACAGCCATGGCGGATGTGAGATCTAAACAATAAAGAGATTTTGACACATCCTTGCAAGTCCACGTTCCCAGTTTCGATCAGATTCTTTACGAACAGGCTCCGTGAAATTTATACACAGCAGACGGGCCAATAATGTTATTATTATTTTATTTTATTCATTGTTTGTCCAACTTAGTTAAATAGAGCGCCTTACATAGATTACTTATAATCCATAATTGCAACTTTATTTAATTGATAAGTTAAAAACAAGTGTTTTCCGTGTTAATTTTATGTCTTATTCTAAAAAAAAACATTGTTTCACTTACTTCAATTTCATAGGATATTTGAAATAGTTTGTGTATGTTTTTTTCCCTTTACATAAAATAAAAGAAATAAAAAACAAGAGCAGCATGGTGGATATGTAAACATATTTTGCAAACCTAAATGTTTTTTAGCTGATATACAAGACCTTCATCGCCTATTGTTCACCCTGTTTATACAAATATATGTACTTATATTAATGCCTAATCATATCCACATAAAACATAAATTTGTTTGTACAGGAATTGAGTCAAGGTTGTGAGAGTATAATGAAACTCTTTTTAGGGTATGGGTGGATGAACAGGAAAATTTTAGGGTACGGGTGGATGAACAGGAAAGCAGTCAGACACCACCAGAGAAATGAGGATCAATAATATGGCATTCTTCATCCTTGCTGTCTGAGAATGAGATCATTAATTCATTTTGTGTTTGCATGGAGAAAAAGTGTAAGAATAAGCAGTGCCCATACACAAGTTACTTCATTTGAAGATCATCAATATCAAAAAATTCCACAAAAATAAAGATGACTTAGTTTTAATAAGTTAATTTACTACGGAAAAAATAAATTTTGAAAAATGGTTATTCTAAAGCAAGGTACAACGCCCAAAACAAAAAATATGTCGTCATTCCAAAGGTGAAATGTATAAATTCAGTATTTGTAATTAGGATGTAAAAATTCAGTACTTTTGTATTTTTGACAATTATTGGGCAGAGTAGGTTTTAGTATAAAGTTACGTCATTGATTGTTCAGTACAGTAATATATAACTCAACACATCCAAAATAAGGTTTTTGAATTGAAAGTACCTTGTGGGTTCCCCTGAATATAAATTTAAGTTGGCTCTTGGAGAAAGAAGGTCTACGCTTTAACTGCCATTTTGAAAAACATGTTTTTCTTATATATCTCAGAAAAGTGTACTCACAATAAAAATTTTATTAAAGGTTTGTTGTAAAAGTGACAGTTTATGATATAAAGCGTGATAAATAGCAGAGTAACATTAATTGGCTTGCAAATTTTTTTATTATTATATTTAAAAACTGTAAATAAATAATTATGTGGTCCTGTAATTTTGAAAATATAAATCTTTTAAAAAATTTAATGTTCTACGTAAAAAGTCTTCTATTTCTATCATAAAGGACTTCTATTTTGCTTGTAAGTTCAGCCATTTAGTAAAAACCACATTTAGTTAAAACCATTTTTGAAAATGCTATCTCTGCCCCACCAACATAAATTATAACTCACAAACCCTTTCCAATTTCAAAACTTTATTCGGAGTCTTATCAGAAATTCCTGGCTACTGGATTGTTAATAAATGTTTAGAATTGTCAGTAATAAGTCATTTATATTTGTAAGTTAGCAACATTACCGGCCATTCTCTCCTTCTTGTAAATAATGTACAATATGTTATCTTTGTCTGAATAAATTTAATTGAAATGAAGTTATATTTAAAACAGAATCTAGTTATTATTAATATTAAAATCAGTAGTTTGGGGGATGAAGTTACTTGTATCCGTAGGATTTGCTATCTATTCCTAGACCCACTCTACACGTGTCCCCTAGGTAGTGCCAACAAATTTACAACGCCAAGTCTCAGGTGGCGGTTATTAACCTGATTAAGTTAAATCTTAAACTAAGGAGATAGGAAACGATTCCCAAACCCATAAACTCGTGTTCTGCAAGAGTGGGGTCCTTGGCTTTGCTGCCCGGGCCAAGAGGGAGTTACCCTCTATAAATATATAATCACAATTCTATGGTAGGAAACATGCCAAAAGGATGAATGGCTGACCGGACATCAGTTCTAAGCGCCAACTACAATGGAACATTGTTGTATAGTGCCTTCACATGAGAATGTTTTATCGACCCTGCTTGTGGGAACAACAATGGAGTCAATTAATTTAATCAAAAACACTGCGGGAGTAGGTGACCAGGCTCCCGTAGCTGTAAATGCTACAACGGAAAACGTAGATTTGTACTAGGGTGTTTTATCTGTCTTTGTTTACAAACAGACCTAGAAGTGCATTGCTAGGTAGTAAAACTGACTTAGAAGTCATGCCCAACACCTCTAACACCCAAGATGTTAAAATGTCCAGCTCTCAAAATTCTGAAATCCAACCACCCAAATTGCAAAAAGTGCCAACTACACGAAATAAACGCAGAAAATTTGCAGAATCACCCTAACCCAATAAGATAGAAACTAACAACAGGTTTAGCAGACTTCCCTTAGACCAGATGGAAAGACCAGAACCCAAGGAACAGAAGACAAACAAACCTCCACCCATCATATTATATGGCATTACTGACAGAGTTACTAAATCAATACACATATAAGATAGTTAATAAGAATAGGAAAGGAACATATGTTCAACCAATATTTCAATCAGCTTGGAAATTGTTTTGTTTCCAGCGGCGATTGGAACTCTAAGCCTATGTGCTGGGGCTCCAGACTTACTACAACGTGAGACACGCAGTTGAAAATGACTGTAGACAAAAATACTGTCGTCCACCTATGAACCTATGTATTGGCCGACAGAAGAGAACAAATTCCCAGACCTTTTCGACTTTTTTGTACTTTTTTCTATGACAGCTCTTCTGACCATATTCCCATTATTTTATCAATAAGTCCCAGAATAATAAAGACTGGGAATTACTCAAAGAGTACATTGATATCCGTATACTGCTTAATGTCCTGTTAAAAACTCAGGACAACATAGAAGAGTCTACTAAGTGTATTACAACGCTTGTTCAGGAAGCTTGTTGGATCCATATTCTGGCGTGAAAAACAAAAGAAAAGCATATCAATTACCCGCTGAATCCCGCTATCAAAAACGCTCTACTCAACAAACGAAGATTCCGTCGAATTTGGCATCAGAGTAGACTTTCCGTGAACAAAACTGTATTTAAATACACAACATCCAGGGACCTGAAAGACATTTAGCACAAGTGGAATAATAAAACTTTGGAAGATTAACTAGAACCTTTGACAGCCTCAGCTTCAACTAATTATTGACTGTGGAAATTTATTAAAAACTACAATAGACCCCATAATGCTAAGCCCCCACTCAAACATCTGATGGATGGGTGCGAACGCCACTGGAGAAGGTGGATGCTTTTACTCGGCACTTAGAAAAAGTCTTTTCACCAAATCCAGCCTTACCAGACCTTACCAGAGCCTTCTAGACCTACAAAATGAGACATTGACTAATAACGTGCTACAACAAGATTTCCAAATTTTACCAATTCCACACCTTATTACAGTACTGGAAGTCTGGAGAGTCATTTCTAATCTACAGGACCAAAAGCTCCCGGATATGACCTAATTACCAAAGAAATACTAAAGTAGCTACCTAGAGAAGCTACAGTGTTTCTTACTTCACTATTTAACACCATACTGAGAACCCAGTACTTCCCGACATTATGGAAAGTGTCCGTGGATGTGATTATGGTATACAAGATGGGTAAACCACCCAGCGAAGCATCCTTATATAGACCTATAAGTCTTTTGCCAATACTTTCAAAGGTCTTTGAAAAACTCCTGATATGCAGAAGCTACCAATCCTGGATAGTGCAAAAGTTATCCCGGATAATCGATTTGGCTTTAGACAAGACCACTCTAGCACTAAACAAGACCACCGAGTCTATGATAAAATAAGAAAATGCTTGGAAGAAAAACTGGGAAGAAAGCAAACTGAGTGTTGACAACTAACTCTTAATATATAAAGCTATCCTAAAGCCAGTGAGGCTTTATGGAATTCAACTCTGGGGTAGCACTTGCATTTCAAACATAAGCATTATACAGAGGATGCAGAATGTTATCTTGTACTCAATTAGTGGTGTTCCTTGATTTGTCACGAACGCGGAAATACATAAAGAACTGAAAATGGATACTGTCATGGAGGAAATCCAAAAATTGATCAAAAAATACCATAAGAGGCTGGAAAACCAACCTAACAAGCTGCCTACAGAGCTAAAAACTAGAAGTTATACAAAGAGGTGAAAAAGGAAAGACATCTTATAGCTCTGTGGGGGATCAGTAAAGACTATGGAGTAGATGACTCGCTGCAGTCACGCTTGATCTGTCAACGGATTCACTCAAAATATCCGCTTATAGTATAACTACTGACTGCAGATTGGGTCATAAAAAAATCAGTAAATTAATATGGTAACAGAGCATAGTCAATGAATAATAAAGGAAATTATTGTATTAGTGACGCAAAGAACGAAGTGAATACAAAAAGTTAAAAGCATCCGAAACGACGCCAATATAAAATTGCGACATTGTTATTCCAGTATTTGATGTTTCCAACTAAAGTAATGGGAAAATAAGACTTATGAAATTTTCACAATATAAAAATGCCAATATGTCATTTTGCAAGAAAAAGGTGTCGATGACAACTAAGCTGACTGGGATGAAAAAGATGTCCAGGCTACGAATTACATGCTTAGTGCAATCATAAATAAACAGTTAGAATATGTAAATGATTTGGATCTTGCATATGGAATAATGTGCAAATTTGATAGAATGTACATAAAAGAATCTAAGTTGTTACATAATATATTTCAAAATAACCTTCAAAATGTGAAATTAAGACATTAGCCAATTTTTTGATGACTTTGAAAAATTAGTAAACGAATTAAAACAAGTCAGGTGTTAATGTGACCAAGCTAGAGAAGCTCAAATATATGCTAAAATCATTGCCTCAAAATTACAATGATGTCAGAAATGTAATAGATATTAAAATCCAAAATGAGACATGAAATGATAAATCAAATTAGATAACCGATTATCACCTCACTTCAAAATAGCAATGTAAGTTTCATACGTGGAAAACTTGGCCATAGACAAAATATTTTTTAGTATGTAAAGGCAAATTGTGATCATGGTTGTGAATTTCCAAAAAATAGAGGCCTTTGTTTCTTAAATCATTGTGGTCGAGAGAGATTTAATTAGTTTCGTGGTGTTCAAAGAAATTATTATCAGTAAGGGTTTAATAATCATCAGCGGGAGAATAGTTTTTATACAACTATTGGGAGTAGTCTATCATCAATTGAAATTCAAACATCAAACAAACAATGTATTGAATGTTGACAAGTATTGTATAAGAAGAAATGCTTAAGAAACCCATGAGAGGAAAAGTTGGTGATAGAAGAATATTGGAAGAAATGAAAATAGTTAAAATATCTGTCTGTTTCTCAGTCATATGTTTCTCAGTCTCTAAAATCCAAAGCGACTTTGAAAAATGTATTTTATATAAATGAATTACAGCAAAATTTATTAAGCTACTCAAAACTACCAAAAGTGACTCCATTGTTTCAAAAAGACTATTTACCAATATCCATAGAGAATTGACAGCAATAGCTAAGGAAGAAGATGGACTATACAAAGTGACTAATTATATTTCACAAGATTAGATTCAAGCAAGTGTATCAAAAATGTAGTGACTAAGAAAGAAAAATTATATTGACATGGACATGTCAACTTTAAAAATTTTGATATTATATAAAATGATATGATGGAATCAATACTAAAATAATTAGATTCCGACTGTTTTGAATGTGCTGTTTGTATTGTGAAAAAAATGAATAAATTCACGTTCAATAATAATGTCACAGCGAAGAATAATTTTGATGAATGATAATAGTTTTGATGAATGACTAGTAAATTCATAAAAGTTTATTACATCCATGTAAAAGATAGTTTTTGAATATTTTGTCGAATATATTAATGAAGTACAAAACTTGACGAGCAGAATGGTTAAGGGATTAGGAGGTGACAATTGCAAGAAATATATGAATGTCAAAATGTTTGAATTTACTAGAAATATTAATTATCTTGCCATATTCATAATTATCTTGTCAGATCATTTGGCTGTGCGCTTTATTTTAGTAGAACTTTAGGGCATAGTCAAAAGATCTAACAAGATAATTATGAATATGACAAGATAACTCTTGATTGAAGCAAAAGTTGACAAA
The DNA here is from genome assembly GCA_039881145.1 of Druceiella hillmani. Classification (NCBI taxonomy): domain Eukaryota; kingdom Metazoa; phylum Arthropoda; class Insecta; order Lepidoptera; family Hepialidae; genus Druceiella; species Druceiella hillmani. The sequence continues at coordinate 4,388,282 of JAYKKI010000103.1, forward strand.
TATTATGTGCTAGAAGTGATAAAAATTGTAGATTTTTTAAAAATTAGACATTAGAAAATACTATTGGAAAAAAATTTTTATTTGAGATATATTTATCCGCTTAAAAGTATTTTTTAAAAGAAAGTCATCTATAGTAAATATGAGGATTTGTGGCAGCAGTGTTCATAATAGTACCAGAACAAAGACAAATATCTAAATGTGACAAGAATTATGACAAAATATATAATTTTTTGATGAATTTACAAATTAAATTACGTATTATATCTTCACTAGCATCAATACTTCAAATAATTAAATTGACAAATAAAGTGGTAACATTTTGGAGGCTGCAAATAGTTTGCTTTCAATGTTGAGAATATTTTACACTTCTATAATTTTTTCAGATTTTTTGTTATTACTTTAACACACAAAAGAATCGGACACATATTTTTGGATAGCTCTTCATCTTTTTGATAGTAGACTTGTGTAAAATGAATACTTTACTAATATTTTTTTAAATTTTACGTGTTATTGTTTTGAAGTTCGGTTTTAACATTAAATTTTATGTCATTCAAATTATCAGTGCAAATGTAAATAAAAAACAATCGATCAATCCAAATTCTATAATGTAATAAATGAAGATCAAACCTTTTGCCGCAGAACCTGGCTGAAGTACGACCGATTATATTTAAAGAAACTGCAAATAATTAATATATACAGTCTAGGATGACTAGTGATGTTAATAATATTTATCTAATAATGATAAAATGAATCGAGGATATTCGCTCTTGGGAATGATTTCACAGTTTGTGAGTGCCGTTGTCGGAAAGAGTCACAAAATCACATGCTGTGAAAGTATTAATAGAGAAAAAATGCACTTATTACTAGGGAAAAAATATTTTCAGATATAATTGTCTGTACTATTATATAATGGTAACTCAGTACGATGAAAATTAAGACTGGTCATACAAGGTTAATACAACGCAGGAGAATCATTGGAAGAAGAAAGATATCATGTTCGCAGAACTTAAGAGAATGGTATGGATGTACATCAAAGAAACTTTTTAGAGCAGCTGCATCCAAGATTAGAGTAGCCATAATACTTGCCAACCTCGCATGACGAGAAGACAACGAATATATTTTTGAAAAAGTATTTGTAATTAACTACTTAGAAAATATCTTAACACTTCAGAAGTCCCCCCCGCAAAATGTTACTGAAAACACTCGTTCACAAACAAACGAACCTGAATATAAAATCCTAGTATTTCTTCATTGCAAAATATTTCATGTCTGTGTTCCCATTCTATTTCAAACTTTAACATGAATTGTCATGACCAGATTGGACAAGTATTAGGTTTTTAATATTAATGTGAAATATTGACCGCACTGTTTAGGGTATAATAAATTACTTATAAAAATTACCTTATGTAATGTAGTGATAACCAAAAGCATATTTTCAATACGATTACATTGTTTCAATAACACAACTATCTCTACCGCGATCTCTACCCAACTATCATAAATGATTTATATTAGCCACTGATAAATAAAGTAGATAACTATAATCATATGTTCATAGTGACATAATACATTTTGTAATAAAAAACCATCAGTTTACAAACAAAAAAATTCCATAGTTTTTGTTTTGAGACAAAGTCTAAAAATAACACCAATCTTTAGGATTTGGTATCTGACAGGCTTGAACAGAGCCCAACTGTCTGATTGCCACAGGTTTCTAACTTTTAAATCAAATAGATTGATCCTTGAAATTCATAAACAATATGAATCTCCTTGACCTAAAACTAAAAATGGATTTTAAAATGTTTTTCAAAAGGATTTCAATATTTCCAGGGGCTCTTGAACATTGAAAGGGGACAAATTTTTTTCTACATGTGTATATGGGTTATCACTGAAAAGATCTCTTTGAGTAGAGTACAAGCTTTTTATGTTTTTTTTACTGAAAATGATTTCGATGAACATTTAAGTTGTCATTTTTAGATCCATTTTGTTACCGAGTCTATCCCTAAAGCCCTATTGCGTAGGAAGCTATCATTTAGGTTTAATATTTTCCATATCCATTATTTAAATAATACGTATTAAGAGGATTAAATATGACACATTAACATATATATAAGGTAATTTATTGTTTCCTAAATTGACAGATTAAAAAAAATATTTAATTTTTATTTTTTGTTATAAATACTTAATAACTTATAACAAATTATATTTTATGATTTAATAAGTGGTTAGTAATAAAAGAATAAGTGAAATAACTGGAAAAAAAAGGTTACAGTTTATTCCATCGCAAACAAAATAATCAGGTACGAAATTTTTGAAATTGTTATTTTTATAATAAATAAACATCAATTGCAGAATTTTTTTTCAGATATTTCGTTTTCAATGTATATTCATTCACATGGTATCAAAAAAATTGTCAAAAATTTCCTGGTTCTAAACCATATTTATACCATATTTTTACTTTATAGGTCTGCGAGTTTCACCGAAGACAAAATTGTTCTTCGGAGGCCTATGATGAGAAGACCGGTGTCAAAACTAAATAGATCGAAGTTAAAAGACAGTGCAGTGCCATGCCAGGAACTATTAGATAATGAACATTTTAGGTTAAGATTAAGTGAAAGATTTAAGTCCCACAACGAATGTAATCAGTGCCATTCTTTATCTAATTTAAGTGATTTTTTTAGTGATTGACAACTGGTAATCTGCAAGATTGGTGTCAACTATATAGAAAGTTAATTTCTTTTCACTGTCTTTTCGTTGCGTCTTTTCTGTTTAACTTTCCTTTACTGTGGATGACAGCTTAGGATTGAAGATATTCAAAGTTGACATTGCTTTGTAGTATCCAATATCCAACCAAAACTTGCACACTTTTTTTGTACAGACTGTTCAAAAGAAAATGAGATATCTATTGATGACAACATTTTCAATGCTATTATTTCATTTGGACAAAAAAGTTACATCTTTGTGAGATCATATCAATTGGATATTCTGTAGATCATATCAATTGAATATTCTGTGTATATAATTTCTCCTCATACTTATCTACACATGCGTAATGTTGAGTTATTTTCAATGTCAGTTCAAAAAAAGAAAGAGTAGGTGTTTTGGTTTCATCTTGAACGTTTTCAACTTGAGGAAGTGTTTTCAATTTTATTGACGTAACAATATAATAATGACTAGTAGAAGTGACATGCGTTTCTTTACAAAAATTCTGTAAAAAATTTACAAGCTTTCTACACGCGAAGTATCGGCGTGTTTCATACAAGTTATGCAGGCCCACAGAATAGAGACAAACTTTGAATGTAGAATGACAAGTAGAAGGGACGCGTTTGTAATTTTATGAAGACAAATACACACCTATCAGGTCCCGTGTCCTGACGAGTAAAGCAATGTTACCACAGACAATATCCTTAAAGTGTTACATCAATCCAGTCGATCACAGAGTTGGTACTTTCCGTGGATACAGATATCGCTACCTGGCAGACTTTAGGAATAAATGTGCTAGAAGTTGATATTAAATGTCGATATTTCACAGGCAATATTTAAATAAATTGCTTAGACCGTATTAAAATATTAAATACATTATAAAACACTTTTTTAACCTTCATGACATATTTAATTAATTTCTGTAGATGTTCATTAAGATTTTATTATGGTTTTCATGTTACTCTGACAAAATCGATAGAAAAAGAGTCACACTTTTTCATACCCCTTTGAACGTTGGTGAAGTGACTGCCCACTCTCCTCACCTTAATTATTAATAATGCCCATAGATGGCGTAATCTCTTACTCTCAATTGCTCATAGACGGCTACATCAAAGAAAAATTTATTTTTATTCTTATGAATTTATTAAAACTATTATAGAAAAAAGCACTTTAAATTTTTATAAATTTATTTATTATCCATTATAAAAAATATATTTCAATCAAAAGACAAAGGTCAAAATAACATTACTATGCGATATGTTATTAAAATACAATACTATATTACCATACTATATACTATAAAAACACAATTGAAGAAATTTGAAAGAATTTCGAAAATGCTGTTATGAATAGCATCAGGGTTCTGCAAGCAGCTATCTGGCATCACAAGGTGATAACGAAACCATGATGATACAAATAGCATCGGGGTTTTGCAAGCAGCTGTCTGGCAACACTAGGTGATAACGATACTACGATGATACAAATAGCATCGGGGTTCTGCAAGCAGTTATCTCGTTTCACTAGGTGATAACGATACTACGATGATATAAATAGCATCAGGATTTTGCAAGCAGCTATCTGGTTTCACTAGATGATAACAATACTACGATGATATGAATAGCATCGGGGTTCTGCAAGCAGCTGTCTGGCAACACTAGGTGATAACGATACTACGATGATACAAATAGCATCGGGGTTCTGCAAGCAACTATCTGGCATCACTAGGTGGCTACGATATATGAGTGTGGGCAACTCGTATATCTGGAAACAAACAAAAAATACTAAATACAGATATAATTATAGAAATATTTCATACTCTATTAATAGAAGACACATATTTTCAAACTTTAGATAAAACCTAATACTTGGTCGGTAACACATGATTATGTGATTTCTTGAACAATTAAAGCCATTATTTTTCTTAGGAGGGGCCGATATAACCAAAAAGACCAATTGGTTATAATCATTTTATAAAATTTACATTATATTTAAAAAAATAATTTGTCACTTAAAATGTTTCTCAAAAAATCACTTGTCACTAACAGTTTTTTTATCAATCTTTAAACATTTGAATTCTTTTTTCTGGAGAGCCTGGCTACGCCAATGCATACAAAATAATAACTCTACATCTAAATGGATAATTATTTCATCATTTGATAATTCAAGTACAATGGGTACGATAGTTTCAGGAGAATGGGGCATATTTTATTATACTGTTAATTTCATCACACAAAGAATATATATCTTTGTAAGTTTACTAAAAATTACGTTCCAATTGAATTTAATTAAATTATAATTTCTTTCATTTTCTACTATGGTTACAACCATAACATGGTTACAACAAGTTAAAGGACAAGTAATTAACAACCTTACGTAACCAATTTTAGTTAACGACTATATATATATAATTTGTAACACTAATAGTTTTATTACAAATTTTAAAGTACCCACACATGAGAGCTCTATATCTTTTCATCCTTATGGCTGTGAGCTGGTTGAATGTGGCTCTTCATTAATAAATCTTCTTCTATCTAATAAAATGTCTTTCTTGTGAAGCAAATTCTTTTCATTGTTTCTTATCGCTTTTTCATTTAAAGTTATTTCAGGTCACAAAAAAGCGTTTTTGAAGGGAGTGAGAAATTCTGATTTCTTTAGATAGTGAAAACTTTGCTTCAGCATCTTCTGAAATATTTAATTGCTGTTTTGCATTGACAAGTGGATGTCTATTTATCATGTTAATCTCTGTGAACCTCTATCGATACTTTTGGGTGAGAAACGTTAGGATATATATATATATATATATATATATATATATATATATATATATATATATATATACATATATATATATATATATATATACATATATATATATATATATATATATATATATGTTCTTAGAGACCATTCCCGCCTTATTGGTGGTCTAGCATTTTTCAAAAGTGGCGATTCTTACGATAGTGTGCGCAGCTAATTTTGTTCACATTAGAATTTTTGGTGATTGAATGATGAACCAAACGTGAATTTGATTAGGTCGTGGGTTTAAAAGTTTATCGCGACTTCTTTAGCATTGAATACCCCTCTGTTAGAGCCCAGAAGAATATTAACGATCACGAAAACATTCAGGAAGTGGAAAGAAGCTTGCATGAAAATCCACGCCTCTTGGTGCGGAAAAAAACGACCACCATGATGTTACTAATATCATTCATGAAATTCTAAAGAAAAACTTGGCATTCCACCCTTTTAAGTGTGAAGGAACTTAAACAAAATTAACAAAAAACTTCTATGAAACAATATCAGAGAAATTTCGCACTACAAATTACAATTTCACCTAAAAAAAACAAAACTGTCGCTGTCGGGCTCTAAGTACACGAAAAACGTGATTGAAATGATCCTGACACTGCCCAAGAGTTACCTTTGGATACGCTTTATCAACGAACTGGATCATTGGACCTTATTTTATTGAAAATAACAGCGAACAAGCAATTAATGCGAACAATGAGAAGTACGAGCGCATGATCACAGATTATTGTCTACCTAATTTGCGGACACATTCGTCTTACTCGTCATACACCTGGTTTCAACAAGATGAGGCGACTCTGTATATCACCCGAATCTCCAGGAATTTTATCCGTGAATATTTCTTCTTTGGGCTTTTTTCTTTGGAAGGAGCTTAAAAATAAAATTTACATTAATAACCTGCCGTCTACCATGAAGTTCAAGGAAAATATCCACCGCGAAATCCACGACATCCAGTCAAGCTTGACACCCTACATGAACGGTGGTGTGAAAATAATTTATAAATGATTGATTGATTCATCCATTTTTCAACAGAAGTTAAATCTAATAAGCAATATGGGAGCATTGCCCACCAAACCACGAAATGGTAGCAGGTATCTACTCCATATCAATTACATTTGAAGTCCCCCCACTCATGTAGTCGTAGTAAAAAATACACATGTGGAAATACGTTGGAATGCGGACATGACGCAAACGTAAGGATGTGGGATGATTTTGAGGATGTGATACAAAAATCACATAACCTATTTCGCGTTATCTGTTGAAATAATTAAAATACTTCAGTATATTCATAGATGTATTGTGTGTAGATGTATTGTGTGTCACAAAAAGTGTGTAGTGTGTGAACAAACTATTCAGTAATCGAAATATAATATCAAATTGATACAATGCAACTGGCGTGATAAAAACATTGTAAATTATATTGTTGAAATTTTTGGCATATTTTCTTAAAAAAATTACATTATTTATAATTCGTAGTGGAAGAATTATGGTGGAAAAAATTTATACCGACATTAGCACCTATGGATCCTTTTTGTTTATTTTAATTATATATTGTATATAGTTTAAGTTTTTAAAAAGAATGTTAGTAATACAATTTTTACAAAAAAAGGGAGGTACGTCCGGTTGCAACGAAGTTCTTTTCGCTATGTATTAAATACAGACATAATTATATAAGTTAACAACGTTTGAGAGTAATTAAATATATATATATATATATATATATATATATATATATATATATATATATATATATATATATATATATATATATACGAGTATATACAGGTGTCCAGTAGCAGATTTCAATGTTTGAAAAATTGTAAAAAAAAACTACACCTCTAATACAAAGTAGGTTAATTTTACCTTTATAAAAACAAATGCGGATTTCATTTTTTAAAAACCACGTTTTCCAAATGGCGGCCATCGAGTCTGACACATTCTTCGAGTCTAGCACGCATGTTTTCAAAAACGCGTTTGCAGAGCGACTGGGGTATCCTACTGACTTCGGCTCGAATATTTTCTTTACGTTGTATCACAGTGCTCGGATTTGTTTTGTAAACAACGGATTTTAAGTATCCCCATAAGAAAAAGTCACATGGGCTTAAATCGGGTGACCTAGGTGGCCATGGTACGGTACCGTTTCGGGATATGTTTTTTTTCTGGAAATAACTGCCGCACTGCATTCATTGACACATTAGCAGTGTGAGCTGATGCCTCGTCCTGCTGGAACCATGTGTTTTGGTTGAAGGATAGACTATTCTGTAGTTCTACTCAGAAAAAGTAATTAACATCTGGGCATATCTCTCCGAATTCACAATTACAGTTTGGCCACGTTGATTTTCAAAGAAATAAGGCCCTATGATTGCAGATGCAGACATGGCACACCAGACTGTTACTTTAGGCTCATGTAAAGGCTCTTGATGCATTTGTCTTGGGTTGTGGACATTCCAGTAACGAAAGTTCTGTTTATTCACATATCCTCCAATGTGAAAGTGAGCTTCGTCACTAAAGAATATGTTGCCCATCCGGGTAGCAGTACGAAATCTCAACAACATCACCTCCGCGTAAGTTTTTCTGAATTCAAAGTCAGAATCGTGTAAATCTTGAACAATTTGAATTTTATATGGATGGAACTTGAGCTTTTTTCGCATTATTACCTGTAAAGTTGATTTCGGAATTCCCAATATCGATGAACGTGTACGCAGTGATAAACGGGGATTTTCAACGACAGAAACCATAACACGCTTGACATTTTCATCCGTGGCTACCAATGGTGTAAGTCCTGGCCTGGGCCTATTTAATGTTGATCCTGTAGTTCTGAACCTTGCTACCCATGACTGAATGAGGTTGATCGATGGTCCATCACGTAATCGACGAATACTGTAACGATTATTAAATCGACGGCGTGCTACAGACAGCGAAAATCCACTCGAAATGTACGCCTCGACGGCAAAAGCGCGGTGCTTTCCACTCCACTGTTCCATGGCTACTAAAACATCCGCACCGCTTGCGCTTCTAACGACGCCCCCCGCGCGCCTCTAAGTGTTGCGTCCAGAAACTATGTTTGTTCAAACTTTGAAATCTGCCACTGGACCGCCTGTATATATATATATATATGAAATAATAATAATGACACTGAAGCAATCCGAGCAAGATCTTAAACTTCCATAATACGTAAACATTTTTGCATGATTTAATTTTGGTATCAATTAATATACGTATAATCTTTTTGTTAGCAATTAAAAGATGATACCAAAATTTAAGTATAAAATAAATATTCCTCTTATTGCCAGTTTAACACTGGCAGTTACCTGACTTCATCGTCACCATCCTCAACATCTACTGAATCACTTTCACAATTAGTTTTTTATTGATAACAATAACACGAGTTTGAACGTAGTGAAAAGAGGTTATGAATATTATAGCGTGCACAGATTGTTAAACAGACAGCCTGATGCGAATACAGCTGATATGCACGTCACACGTCTATACTGTAGTAATATACACTTGTAACACGTTTGTAAACACGCAAAGGCTTATATTGTAACAAAAGTGTCGGTGGAAATCTTACACTTTTATACTGTAGCAAAACTATCGGTCGAAATCTTACACTTTTTTCGGGCTAGCTCTCATTCGCCAAGTGTGTAACATGCGATAAAGAACTTCGTTCCAAAAATCTGTTTCAAGAATAACAAGAAATAAAGGGCAAGTAAAAAAAAAACAAATCATCTCTATTTTGTGAATCAGTTTGTCGCTATTTCGATGATTTCTCTGAAATAACATAACTTGAAATATATTTAAACTTAATTGCGAACGAATACAGAACAACATAATATTGCAGTTTATTATAAAACAATAACTTGTATATTTTGATGACCTTATGAAATATGTTGCTTGATAAAAAAACACCTACATTTCCCACATTTGTACGTGGCCGACTGACAGTTTCGAGCATCGTACTGCAGTAGGTTATGCGGCCAAAATATGTTAAGTTTCTTTTTATTATTATCTTTTGCATAGTATATAATTTTTATGAAAATAATATTTACACGCCTTATATTTACACTGAAAACAAAAACTAAACAAAATTATGCACTCTGTATGCTCACTGTACTTGTTTTGATTAATTTGCGTTAATAAATCAAATGGATATGACAAATCAAATTATTTTCTTACGTCTCTGAAATATTCATTATATTGAGCACTATATTAACGCAGTGAAAAAATTGATGTGAATAATAAAACTTATACAAATACATAATATATAATCAAATAATTTATGATTGTACATTAAATAAATAATGAAACAATTTAACACCGAATATATTCTTTCCCACTGAAGCACCTTTGTGGTTGCACGATAAGTTTCAATCGAATCGTAATGTTGTCGATCTGAACCAGATAGATCAAAACATTGGGCCTCTCGATCCGACACAAAAAATATAACGTCAAATTTCCATATCTGCTTTTTACTTGGTCGAATGCAATAAATCATGGCATATGTGTTACCACAAGCCCGACAGAATCCGCCAGTAAAACTTTATAGAAATCCTCTTAGCTGTTCTTGCGTGATGCACGAACAAATAAACATGTTCACGGACAAACGGAGAAATATTAAAAATACAATATTTTTGTATTCTTTTAGTTCTGTTATATTCTCCTAAATACTTTTTCGTAAATACCTTTAATATATAAACGTGCCAATTCTACAGTTTTATTACATGTATATACAATAAAATACGTAGCAACGTATACGAACAAGTAAGTTTTTAACTAATACATGCCATATTGAAAAATCAAAGTACGACTAGCAGTGTCATCTGTTCTCTTGCATTTGCCCGCATTCAGTTTGGTGATTCAAACACGTAATCCTCCCTCACCTCGACTCGATACTTCACCTCTGGCTATGCTCATTTCGCTAATGTATGTTTCGGCGGAAAATTTCATTGCGCGATTTAAAATTTCCGTCGTGCCCTATATTGATGTACATATTAAATAAATTTGTGTAATTACATTAAATTAGCCTCCTCTTTGTTGTTGTGCTAACGCAATATAAATTAATTTTTAGATATATCAAATTCGCATATTCTGATTCCGATACAAATTTTCATAACATAAAAACTATATTAGGTCAAGTCAAATCTCCATTTGAATCGAGTCAATACTTTTTATGTGATGCATGTTCAAATAAACAAACAAAAATTCTAAAATCAAGTTTTAAATTCGATTAATTTTTATTATATGCGTAAATAATTTTTTCACAAAATGTTTATTCATTCTATTAGTTTACAAATGTTTTTATTATAAACTTTTTATCGTTTGCTTTAACTTTGTTGATGTTTAAAATTTTATAGATTTACCTACGTTTTATTATACAAATGTGTCATTAGCCTTTAAAAGTTGGTTTCAAAAGATCAGATAATTATGCATCTTCAATTCGACTACCGTTTTTGTATACATGCTTAGTTTGACTCCATCCCTTTCGTCGTAATTTGTGTTTGGCGCTGGATGGGATCATTGTTCGTTTTATATCGATATAACTAATGACGTTAAATTGTATATACATGTCATTATCGCTCTGAAAGTTAAAGTAATTTGTTTTATCTTTGATATGATTAATTTATATATGTGCATTATTGGAGTCTCTATCACTTTAAAAACAAATAAAAGAGATAGTTTCTTATGGGCATAACGTGTCTTTTGAGTATAACATCATTGGGTGTAATGTTAGGCAAATAACATTATACCAAACAAAAATATCATTAATGCTTTAAAAATGACACGTAAAAGACCAGTTATTGTCTTGTTTTCAATTTAACTAACTCTTTTATTTGTCTACTTTCTTTGACTCTTTAGCATTTTCATTATAGTTCGCGAATGGCGATAAAATAAAAGTAAGCGTCATGTGGCGTACTGTAGACCAGACGCCAGATGGCACCATAACAGTGATGATGCTAGGTGACGAACCCTTTATCTGACTTTAAACATTGTGGTGTGTAGGTCTTATACACAGATACTCTTATAACGGTATTTCAGTGTTTCTTTCTTGTTTTTCATGGATGTTCTATTTATTTAAAGGTAGCATTTGAACGTAATTTTGGTTCAGAAAATATTGAAAGTAAAAATGTTTTATTATTGAGAAATAAAAAGAATTATCCGTAGTAAAGATCCGAACCAAAAAAATCTTATAAATTTATTTTAATTTTATGTTTTCGAGAGGAGTCCGAAAAAAATATTTTGCTGCTGTATTATATTCTATGAATAATACGTTCGAAGATGGAGCAACTAACCCCATCTGTGGACCTAATCGATTCTATATTGTCAGTTTTTGTACGCAGTATGTGTGTGCCTTTATAAATCACGGCCGTTAGTTGATTTAATTGAAGGTCATGTGAATACAACTTTAGTTAGTCATTATGAGAGAGATAAATAACGTCATGCTTTGATGAAGGTCATTAGTATTGATCAAGATACGATTAATTTGATGGATAAAATAGCTATTATATAACATGTTTTTATTCAATTATTCCATTCACAATGATTGCGTATTACAAACGCGAAACTAAGTTTACGGAGAGAAGGCGTGTTTGAATTAACATGGTTTAATAAACGTGATTTGTTTAGAATTAATTTGTCACATTTTAAATTATATTAGTGTTTGTGATAATTTTTTAAGAAAGGTAAGTTTTTTTAATCATCATTATATTTTAAGATAGAAAATGGAAAAATAGATTTTAGTGATACTCGCAATAAAAACAGTTTTGTAATAGCAATCAGAAGAAGAATATTATAATTAATAAGTCCCCGATAGTTTGAAAAATATATATTCATATGTTATCAGCGCTTTCATCAATTATTAAAATACCGAATCATGAGTAGGAAAACCCAATACTTATGGAGTTAACTTGGTATCAGCCCAGGGTTGCCATATGTAAAATCACTTTTTCCGGGATATTTCTACTACTATATCTATAATTATCAGTGATTTAAGAAAAAAAATTAGTTTGACCCAGCAAAAGGTTCCTTTGAACCCAAAAAACATTCATATTAATAAAAATAAATAAAAAAGTTGTTTTCTTTTGCCGAAATACAAAGTGAACTTTTTAATAAAGTTTATTGACTTATTAAATAATTATAAGTAATTTAATTTAAAAACAGTCGCTATGTTAATCAGATTTATCCAAATTACTAAAAGCTAATACTAATATTTGGAAAAAGAAATTTGTACTGCAAATCTTATCTAATTTTAACTCGAAGCTTAACTTTCGTGGATTGACAATGACAATAATATTTCATTTATTATGTTCATGTTTTGATTTAGTTATTTTAATAAATTGAAGTTGAATTCTAACTCTTTGCAATTTATTTGAATTTAAATTTATGCCTTGATTTGATCCGTAATCATGCGACTCCGGTCTTTACATTGATCAATCTAGCAAAATTTAATGCAGCTATGGCATATATAGGGTCACGAAAAATGCCAATAAAGACAATTTTAAAGAATTACCATATTTTTTACATTTCCGGGAAAAATTTATTACCTTCCCAGAATTTGTGATATTGTCCCGTGTCCAGGACAATATCACAAATTCCGGGACAACTCCGGAAATCCTGGACATCTGGTAACTCTATATCAGCCTGTTTATCACAGATTAGTTTACGGGAGATTACGCGATCTAAAGAGCTAAAATTTATGAATTTAGGAAAAAATGGAAAATATTAAGTTATTGTGTAACGATCATGCGTGTATGAAAAACTTTTTTAACAAAAATTGTCAAAGTAGCGTTATAAAATTGTTAACCTAATCCTCTATCTAATAAATAGATAAAAACACTAGAAAGTGTGCTAATGTCAAAAATAGAATTTCGATGAAACTTATTGAAAAAATTAATCAATATTAACAAATGGTTACATACCATAATAAAAAATACAAATAATGTAGATCGAATTTGCACACAAATTAAGAATACAGAAAACATCCGCATTAAATTAGGTGCAGGCACACGTTTCTATGTTATTTGCTTACGACAGCCATGCTAAGTGGTCGTGTATTAACGGAGATTTTTTTCGATAACAGGTAGTTTGTAGGAGCTAATGTAACCTCGCGTGAATTCTCGAAGTACAAGAACACTGTTTATTAAGTTGTAATATGAATTATTACTAACAAACAAAAACATCTCATCTATATATTTGGGTTCATGGCCGCAGGGGAGCATAAAGCGATTTGCTCCTATGAACCAAAAGAACATAAAATATCCAGACTGAATTCAATGAGTGCAAAAGACAAGGTTTAAAACAGATTGGAATCTGAAACAAATGATTTGTATAAATATATATACATATATATATATATATATATATATATATATATATATATACATACATATATATATATATATATATATATATATATATATATATATATATTGTAGTTTAATATATAGCTAAAATAAATCAGATTAACTCGCATATTTTGCAATAGCTAACACTTTAAAATATTTATTTATATGACAATTTTAGAGATGCAAATTATGTACAAAATAAACATTGTTTTGGTTTATGTATTGAGTGCTATGTCTTTGAAAGGATTGATCATAAGGAAATCAAAAGTATTTTGTTAAAAGTACATTACCTCCCCGTTTTATGTTTCTGAAACTGCCGAATCAAAAATTATGAAAAAAAAGTATTGTTGGTAGAATCCGGCTAGAGGATTGTAGAAAAATTATGGCGATTTTCCCAAGTTTTATAGTTTTTTATAAATTCTCCGTAATGTTACATGTGTGGAATATATACTAGGCAATATATATACTTATATAAATATTTAATTATATATAGTATAACTGCTAAACTATTTACTTTTATTACAAGATTCATCCTAATCGGTTGATAAAAACCGTAGATTTAAGGTAACATCCATAAATAAATACAACTGAATTGAGAAAGAGGAAGTTCCTTTAATGGGAGTCGATTAAGTAGCAAACATAAACTCTAAATATATAAAGTAATGGAAGCGTTCGTTCACCACTACTAAGCAACAAAGACTAGCCATCACGTAGGTCCATACTATCACATCATAATTTTTTAAGACAAAACAACGATATGTGTGTTTCGTTGATTGACGTTTCGCATTATTGATGTTCGGTAAACTGAAATTGTCTTGTACTTACTAAAGTTGTGAAGGATTTTTTAAATTTAATTACATCACTCAAAAGTGGTATCGCTATTTCAATCTGCAACAGCGAATTATAAGGACATGTCATAAAAATTTGACCCAGTGTTCAAGGAAATAAAATACTCAATACCAAAACTGTTAACGCTTTGTGTGCCTATAACTGATAATTTTTATCACAAAATGTGTTAGGTTACTCTGAATATACAATTTCTATTATCTATTATATATATATTAGTTACAGACGTAATTACGCGTATAACTAATATTGATAGTACACGGAGAAGGTCGCCAGATAGTGGTGTTATCAAAACGATCTATTCATGCCGAAAATATATTTTCGCTTATCACTGCATAATGAAATGTAATTTTTATGAATAATTTATTATGTTTAGTGTACTCGATATTATATATGTGACCCCTGTAGCGTAGACTGTGTTATGCTTGAAATTAGAAGTGAGGCGTATTTATTGTCAACGGTAAAAATACTCAATATCTCGGATCAAAATACTTACTTTGTATGCGAAATACAAAATGCTTGGTATTGTAAATACTTGTATGGTATGGCCGAACGGACGTTCGTACAATTGTTACTTTATGGTCGGGCTGCGGCATAACTCTATCCCTCTTTGTTTAGTGAATTCACTCACGCATGTCATAGCATACTCAGGTTTTCTCGCTCTTTCATATTTAAAACGTGTGTGAAATGAGGGACAAACAGAATATTTAAATACTCTTAAGTCGTAATATTTTTGAAGTATGTAATAAGAGTATGTCAAACATACTCGTTTTACTCATTATATTAAGTGTTGCTTTACACTTTGCAGTTAGCGGACAAATATTTACTCAATACGATAAGTACGAGTATTTTAAAATAAGGATTTAAAATACGATGCTCTTTTCGTTTAATGATTCTCCGTTTTTCTATTGGTACAGTTGAGCGTAATTACTTCGTAGTGCAAATATTGTAAATACGTAGTGTATATAAAAACTAACTTTTAATAAGGTTAAATTCTAATTTCCTCATTATATCCACAAGAAAGTCCAATGCCCTATAAGAGTGTTTTACAGGCTTGGGTGATTATTTTGTGTCTTGCAATATTTATAAAACTAAATTGTCATACAAAACAGCTACATATCATTTAAGGAAACATTCGAATAGAAAACATTCAATTTAACAATAACGGAACAATTTGTTTACTCCGAACATTTGGCTAAAATTAACATGGCAGAAATAAAAAAAAATATTTTTAATAATGTGATCCATTTTTTTTTAAATTAATGTGATTCATTTTTTAAATATGCTATCAAAATGACTATACCAAATGGATCATTTAGTTATTAGTCCTCAGCCTGCAGCCATAAATATTTATGTCAGTATGAAGGAAAAATGAAACACTGTATTTCATTAAAAATGTCTCATTTAGAAATTATAAGAATTCCCGCCAATTTTAGATGTAAGAAATAAGAGATATGAGCATTGAACCTTTCATAATAAATTACAAATTAACATTTATTTTACGTCTCCCGCGACCGTGAGTTTATACTGTTCTTCCCACAACGGAATTACGGCGTCCATACTCGTCAAGTATTTTGTCACCGATATCGGTCACTGATATTTTATAATACTCGTACTTGCCGTACTCAGTGTCTCAAAATACTCGTATTGCCCAAGTCTACTTGAAATAGAGAGATTGAATAGACGTGAAGTATTTATAATGAGAGACAAATGTTTTATATTCATCGGTTTAGTGGTAAAAGTGACCAAGTATTTTCAATAAAATTTTACAAGAGAAGCTTCTAAAATTTTGTAACATTTTTGGAAGAATAATTAGACGTAAAAAAGCAGAAACAGTTATTGATAGAATATTACAAATTACCATAATTACTCTATCAAAAATATTATGAAATATAATAGAAAATACTTTGTTATTTTTACCACTAACTACCAGACGACGGCAAATATTTGATGAGAGCTACACCCAAATTATGACTACAATTTTTTATTTTATATATTTTATTTTGTCTGCAACTTGTAATTGATAAGTTGATCATATATCTAGATACCATCTATTGGTGACCAGTGAAACAAAGTGACCAAAGTTAATATTTTGGTTGCATTTAAACCTTTTATTTATCCTCATTTGAAATGTATTTATATTATTTTCTTTACTTGAAATGTTTTTATGTTATTTTCTTTATGCTTTCTTTTTCAAACTATCTTTCATCTGGCTCTTATGATAGAGCTTTTTGTTAAAAACAATTATAATTTATTGGGATCTCTGATTGCATTTGTCCCATTAGTCCCTTTTTTATGATAGTCCCTTAAGACTCTACTTGTTTTCGAATTTCTGCTAAAAGGTCAGTTTTGTCGAGATAATATTTTTCAATGCAAAAACCAGGTGCTTATTACATGTATATAAATATGATGATACTTTTGGTAAAGGAAATTTTTTAATATCATTTTGACATCACATTGAAGTTACGCTAATAATGGGTTTGTTTTTCATATTTTGTCAGAAATTCTCATTTCAGTGATGAAGCTATTATTGAAACCAATTTCAAGGAATTTTATCAGGAAAATTATTGATCTGATGACAGACACCATTAAAAGGGGACATAGCTTCCATTATTCCCACATTTATTTCACTGTGTTTTCATTTGTGGATATAAATGCTAATGTATTGTATAAATGCTAATGTATCATATAAAGTAAGCTGGAGTGTATGACAGGTACATAAGAATTGGCAGAAAAAGAAGAAGTTGTGGGTTTACAGAATTTGTGTTTCACTTGTTAAAAGAACCACGTATGCAAATGTAACCAACATGCTGAAGACCATCATGGGTGCGACTTGCTCGAGTTGGTCCTGTTCCACTTGAGAAACTCCTTGGCCAAAATTATTGTTGAGGACAAGCATATCTTCAGAACTAAAAAATACTCTTCATGATTAAAATTTTTTCATAAACCGAATAAAATTTACAAAGCTCTAAAGATGGCTGCTGAAATTCATAATTAAGACTGAAGTTACTTTGTAAAAAAACAAATTTTTTAATTTTTACAAGAGAGCACTTGGAATAGAAATTAAATTGTTTTTTTTTAATAAAAATATTGTCATTATCAAACTGTGTCCAACAACATAAACGCCGTGTCCAATTTTACAAATAATTGAATATTATCTTATCATTGTATCCGTAGCGCAACATCTTGCTATATATATCTACAGAAGAATAACAAAATACACATGAGATTCCTCACTAGTTATTGGTTGTGATGATAAGACTACTACAATTTGACTGTCTGACGAAAGAATGTTTTTTTCTAAGCGAGGAACATTCCGTTATTAAGAGAAACTACTATTCATAAATATCAGGACTTATATTATTCATAAAGGATGCAGGCGCTAAGGAGATAAAATTATTTCAGGATTTCTATGTAGATACATAGAAATCCTGAAATAATTTGATCTCCTAAACGCCTGCATCCTTTATGAATAATATAAGTCCTGATATTTATGAATAGTAGTTTCTCTTAATAACGGTATGTTCCTTGCTTAGAAAAAAACATTCTTTCGTCAAGGAGATCCTTGAACCCCTCTGGTACGACCATATTATATATAATAAGTTTGAATCTATAAAAATTTGATACAGGAACTTGAATAAAAAGTAATGAAAACCAACAATGTTGTTGTTACTTTCTTTTGTGTTGTCTGTACAAATTTTTTAAACAAAGTGCAGTACTTCATTTAACAAATTTATGATTTCCACATTCATAGGTAATTCTGAATTAAACAAACTTACTTTTTTACCTCGCATCTTTCACCTGTAAAACTTATCCAGCGTCATCCTTTATAATTTCTCTTCCAGTTATAATTGATACATCTCAGTAGTTTGTTGGTCACGTGCAATTATTTGTTCTAACATATGAGAAAAAAAAACCTATTGTATTCACAAGATAGACACTCCATTATATTACAAAAGTTTTATGTACCAAATTTTTTGATCCAATTAAGAGATTTATTATGGTAACCAAAATAGTATTATCAGTATAATATAACACTTTTGATTTGGTTATCAACAATGACATTGCTTTCTTGCAATCTTATATTGCTACATAAATGGAGGAAGATACTAACATCGAGGTTATGTAAATACTCAAATTATTTTCATAACAGAAAATATATAATTAGTATGACTTGACACTTTATGATAAAAAATTAGACTAATGTTTGCCCCAATAAAATACTCTTTCTCATGTATGGATTTGTAAGTTAGTTTTCCTAGAATACAGGTGTTTGTATATTATTTTTAGAGTTTCGTAAGTGGAATGAGAAAATTCATAATTTTGTCATAACTGTTTATCTACCTGTTGGTTCATATGCTACAGAATTATAAATAATTTAAATTAAATCCTAATGAAATGAAATTATACAAAGGTATCTACCTAATTACCTCAATGTATAAAAATAATGAACCTATGACTTTTACTTTTTTATGGACTTTCCCCTACTCCAAACTTAGCGTTTCAAAATGTTCTGTCGCCAAGTCTGTTGAAAAAGTCTTAAAATGTAATTGAAAAATATAAGTCTCCGAAGATATCTTCTCTAACTTTCTAATTATGGATAGGAAAATCTGGTTACTCCCTCAATCTTTGTAACATGTGAATAAAATTACAATGGTAACATTTAGTAGACGCTGCAAAGGAAAATTATTTTCCTTAATGAACTAGAGATATGGACGATCAAATTAATCTTCTTAGGCCATGGTAATACGGCAAAATATTTAAGCCATGAAAAATTATGTTAATATGCGTATAAAAGTCCTATAAAAATACTATGTTTAAACTTTTACATTGACTTTTTATATTAACCTATTCTTGAATGTTTTACATTATTTAATTACAAATATTTTAGACTTTAGTATAATATATTTTAGTGTAATATAGACTTTAGTATTTAGTATAAACAAATAATGTCTCATTTAAAAGAAAAGAATATTATTGACTAATGTGTGCAAATAAGGAAATTCAAAAGTTTAGAAAAACGTTGACTATCGATTTCTTCCAAACAAACATTTTATTTTTTCTATTTCAAACGAGTCTTTAGCGATGCATCTTGTAACATATTTGGATAAGAAAAGATTAGGTAACACATTCGTAACCAAGAAGTTGCTCTTGAAATGTAGGTCAAAACAATGTAAGAAAAAAATTGTGGTAAATACAATCCAGCATATTATGTTTTTTAATTACAATATTAAAACTAATTTAATTATGCCTGAAAAAGCATAAAAAATTTGTCGAAAAAAGCAATTTTCTGTGAAAAGAGCAATTTTCTGTCAAAGTAAAAAAAAATTTTGCTTATATTGATTGATCTATTGTGTACTATGTAAAATTTAAAATGTTTTTTTTTCATATTTAATTGGTAATCAATAACTACTATTGACATTTAAATCCATAACAAGTTTTAAATTACTAAATGACTAAGGACTGTTATTCATTTAAGATTGATAAATTATTTTCTTTTATGTTTACACATTGTAAATAAAAATTTTTGTGATGCTTTAATCTTGGAAATATTAAAAAAATTTGTTTACATAAAACCACACAAAATTTTATGCTCTATAAAAAACTTCCTCTTTTTATCACAACTCCAGCCGATTCCGAGATATTCAATAAAAATAATTTTCCAAAATGGTGGTTGAAGTGTGGAAAAGCTAAGTTACATTCACAGGGGTCTATAAACTATTTTAAATTGTAAAATTTTATTTTAAATTCATCGATTAAGCGCACCAAAAACATTTACTGCCTCAATGCTGGACCATTAATGATGTGGCTTTTTCTGTGAAACTAATTCTTATCATAGAATTATTATGAAAAATATTAAAAACGTATCAATGCTTCCAAAGAAAAACATTTAACTCCCTATTTGTAAATTTACAAAGGAGCTGGACAGAGTTTCAAAACGTCATACAAAAGTAATGAATTTTCATATTTCTTCATACATTTTAACTTTATTAAAAGGCACTTACGGATTAGTCATTAGACAGTTTTGTAGGATAAGAATTGAATAGAAAAATATACTTGTAACCCAAAACCACTAAAAGGTGTATTACAATGAGAGTGCCGTTATTGTCGTTGTATTTTGTTTTAGAACAATATTTTTCCAAAATTTATTTTTTCTGAAATAAAAAAGCTCATTAATACTAAGTCACCTATATTTTTATGTAAATTATTAATATTGCTCTCCAGGTGAAGTAACTTGGGTATGCAAACGGCTTACTCAAATACCTTTGCTCTGTTCAATCATATAATCAATTTAATTTCTTATTTGCAGATAAAAAAGATGAAGAAAGTCATATTATTGATCCTTGCATCGCTGGCGGTGTCTGACTGCTATAATTTCCTATTCATCTACCCGTACCCTTCAAAGAGTCTCATCATACTTTCAGATGCGCTTGTGAAAGCACTTCTGGAGCGAGGACATCAGGTGCGATATGTTTAATTCGAGGATGAAATGAGAGTAATAATTAGCATTGAGAGAAACAATAATCATCCATTATGATAGCATTTATTCAATTCCTGTACAATAAATTTTCATTCGATGTGAATGTGCTTACGCGTTAATACATATACGTATATGTATATATATATATATATATATATATATATATATATACATATATATATATATATATAAGATGTGGATTTGACTGTTCAACATTAAATGAAAGCCCAGTCAGTACTAGTTGTAAAAAAACTTTGAAATAGTGCAATAAAAAATTAGGCAAAACATAATATCCCCGCTCATACAAAAGTAGGGACTTTCGAAGGTCCACTAATAGTGTCCCGTATCTAGTAGAGAGCGCATCCACCTATATGGGTTAGAGTAAGTAATTTCTTGGTAGAGTAACTTCTTAATCACATCAGCTGCTTTCCAACTAAGTTGTTAGAAATGCTAGAAATGGCGTCTTCAGATATGTATGCAAATAGCCGTCATGTAGGGCATTGTGTATGCAGCGCAGTACATTGCAGCACAGCATAGCACATTACCTGTCTGGTAATGATATTTGAGATAACACAGTTAACAAAAACCTGACTTCAAATCATCTATTACCAGTACATAACATTGCCGTACCACCAGCATATGAACCAGAGCATCATCTGGTAATAAACCAAAAAGTCAATAAGAAAACAAATATTAATCCTTGCACGGTTCCTTCAAGAATTCTTACTGTAAGTAATTTAGTTTCACTAATACAATTGTTTATTTACAGAAAACTTATTACAAGTTCATATGGAATACCACTTATGTTATAATTGCATAGCTTATATAATAATATTTTATTTATTTACACACACAAATTTATCGAGGCATTACAGGTAACCTATTCATAACACTAAGAATTAATGATTTAACAATGTATAAGTATTAGATTAAACATGAATATAAAAGTAAACAAGAACTACCAAAGATAAAGATTGTATATTCCGACAAATTTAGTTTCACTCATCAAAAACAAATCACACTCTGGTGCTGCAATCGGATGGTGAAACTAAAGAGCCCCGATAAAATTCGGTTCTTGAGGGTGGTATAGCAAAAAGTTGATGATTGCACGAATGCAGGCAATTTTCAAGTTAGGCCGTAAGTCTCTTACTGCACTCCAGTTAGTGACGACGCTGATGTCATATTGCAACCATTCACCATCTGCTGCATCCTTATCGACTGTAAAAAATTTAATATCGTCTGCGAACAACAAACAATATACAGCCTTCACCGCACAACGGACATGTAGAAGCTTGAAGTTCGAACTCTGACTCACTCCTGATAATGTAAAATAAGCCTCGGATTTAAGGTTACCCACTCGTACATAATGCTTTCTATCCATAAGATACAAAGAGAAAAATCATAGAAGTGAAACTGACAACCCTGCCTTTCCCTGATGATTTAGTAACATATCATTGTCTATACGATCGAACACTGATGGAAAAGGTTAGGAGAAAGTTTCATTACAATCTGTTTTACAGCCCTTGATTCCATCAATATATTTTCCATTGCCGTGCGTTAGTTTTCCCTTAAACATATATAACAGAAATAAATAAATTTAAAAAAATCGGAGATGCTCCTTACTTTCATAGAGAAATCAATTGTTTCTTTCTTTTATACTTCAAAAAATGTTTCCTTTTAATTAAAATTTCATTAAGTGAATAAACGAGGCTTGAACAAAGTAAATAAACAAAGCGTGAACAAAATCAGAATAGTAAATTAATGTAGAAATATTTTTAAGGAAATAAATGTAAAAAAAAAAACTTAGAAGTCAAAACTAATATTTAAAGTTTTCTTATCAATTATCATAATTTAGAATATTTTCTTTCTTTGGGGATATGGAAATTTTGTGGTCAAAAGTGGCGCTTTAAAATAAAGTATCTACTGTTCATACAAATGAAATGACACATTTTATATTAAAAACCAAAATTTGTTTAAGTGTATTAAACAAGTTTTCTGTTCACTAACTCTGATGATGTTGTATGTGCCAGCAATGCCTCTGTTTCCATTCCGTGTTAGCATTGCTACATCTATTCTACATCTAATTCTTATTATACAAGTAACTCGCCTACTCCATCTGATTATTCGTTAAATATCGGTTGTTACACAGCAAAGGAAAATTGTTTAATTAAAGTTTTGTTACTTCAGAAACATTAGTTGTTGCAGCTAAATAATATTTCTAATACCAATGGCAAAATATAAAAAAATGTTTTAAGAGATATAATCCTTTTTATTAGCTGTGTCTACAGGAGGTGCAGTCCAAACTATAAAACCCTCTCAAATTTTGTTTAAGTATGATTAAAAGCTGTTTATCATAGTTTGCTGAGGACAAATCAAGTACCAAAAGAATGGAATATTTCTAAATGTCGAAGTTGGAAAAAACCTTCTTTCATCTCTTCCTAAAGTTGAATTTGACTTTGCTAACTGCTTTTGTACTAAATAAATGAATGTCTTAAAGGAAATATAGATTGCCTGTGACCAACTGTCAAAAAAATATGTTTTG
Source organism: Druceiella hillmani (assembly GCA_039881145.1). Lineage (NCBI taxonomy): Eukaryota > Metazoa > Arthropoda > Insecta > Lepidoptera > Hepialidae > Druceiella > Druceiella hillmani. The sequence continues at coordinate 4,411,998 of JAYKKI010000103.1, forward strand.
TGGTTGTTAAAATATTTCTATGCAACAATGTAATAACTTTGTGGGGGTAGCTAGCTGTAAACAAAATTTCAGTGCCCTCTTAAAATTTTATACGCAATCTATTGATACAGCATTGTGGCAACATTTAGAATCCACAGACTCCAATGCAGCATATATAAGCAAACAGTGCAGCGTAAACTTATCATCACATGTCTAGAACTTATCCAAGAAAATATTTTAATTAAGATGATATTTCTATAATCATTTAATAAGAGAGAATTTCACGACTTTCAGTAATGTTTAAGTAGATAGCTATAAAGAGCATCAACAGATGTAGTATTAGCAAATTATAGAATATTTCTATCAATATTAATTCATCACAAAATGCGGTCAGGGATATATATTTTCCAATGAAATATGTTCTAATGGCTGTATCCATTTAAAAATATGTGTACACAATTACCGAATAATTATAAAGTGTCCATAACATGTTAGTGGATCAAAACATTGTAGTTAGAAACAACAAATATGCTTCTGGAAGAGCTTGTATATTGTTTGTTAATAGTAGTGTGATCCAAAATATAAACTGCATTTTATCATGAAATAAAAAAAAGGGGAGAAAGAGGTTAATGATTATCTATAATCATTTTCATTAAGATAATTATCTTGAACTAAACATTTTCTTGCAGGTCACTTATGCCAATCCTTTTCCTACCTTGAAGCCAACTAAAGGTCTCACCGTACTGGATTATTCATTCATGTTGGAAGGCTGGGAAGGTATGGACACTGACATTTATTTTTATAATAATAGAGTTAGTTTGAGACGAGTATAGCCGCAATATTGATAATGCATCTATGCTTGTAAGAATTTTGTCATTTTGAAATTAGGTTTAAAAATGACCAAGAGCTTTTATTAATTGGCATTTTATGTGCTTGACACAAACCTACAATATCAGTGTGTTTCAGTAAAATTTTGTTTTTAAGTATCAAGAATTTTTTTTGAACTAGTATTTTTGACGTGAATACGTCTTTAAATTTGCTACAATATGGGGGCAAACCAAAAAACCTAATGATAACCAAATCGGGGGATACAATTTGGCGTAGCAGTTTCGAATCTATCCTCTACATCAAAAATTAAATTATACCACTGGATAGCTAAAGGATCAAAGAATTCATTACGATAAGTGAGAACAGTGACGCATCACACGCGCTGGAGGGGGAAGCGCTGCCATTTTGAAGTTATTTTGCTGCATATTGAGATTTGTAATTAGTATAACTTTTGATTCGGTAAAGCTAAGATGTTTATTTAAGTTTTAATCGTCAGCTGTCGTCAAAATCTATAGATTGTGTATAAAACATTAGTTTAATGTAGTGACAGTGAGTATAATAAGGTGTTAGAATAAAAAAATATTATCAAAAATATATAATATCGGCCTATACGCTTCGAAAAGCTAAAACCATATACAGAGATCGTATACGGCTGGAAAGGGCTTCTCAAGAACAATCAAATGGTAATAATAAAACACCATATGACCGAGTCAAGCAGTGCCGGGAACGTAAAAAATGAATGCGGATCAACGACGGTGCCAGTACATCTGCAGCTGGGGCGGTTGAAATTATGCAAGTGGGTGATGAAATCGTTTCTACATCGACAATGGACTGTATAGGCATAGATTGTGTTCGACCGTCGATTATGAGGACAAATTGGGCAGCATCTAGTGCACTTTTCACTACAATGTTTGTCAACAATCTATTCGGACATAAGTGTGATGTGTGTGATCGTCTATGATTTACTACTTTAGTTATGATAGTTGAAGACTTTAATGTTGATAACTTACAAAACTGCTCATTGCATGACTTCTTGCTCAGCGAGTTCAATTTGTCTTATATTTAAACTTCTCCAACAATGTTAGATAATACCTGTATTGATTTAACATTTACCAGAAATATTGATGTATCTTGTATGCCATTTGTGTCGTACTTTTCGTATCACAGATCTATAATTAATAAAGTTATATTGTTACACAAGAATTATTCGTTTCCTTGCTTTTATCCTAAATACATTATTAAAAATATTTTATTTAAAAAATATAACCCGTTACATAGACGTATTCACGTACAACACACGACCGTGTCTATGACACAGCCACACCCCATTTTTCAAACATTATCAGAGTCATCCCATATTTTACAGTTTACAAAAGCAATCAGTGAAATAAAATATGGTAATATGGTTTACATTAATAAAAATAATTATCTTTATCGCATTAAGCTGACATTCTTTTAAACTAGTTTAACAATATCATTCTAAAAGAAGAATTTAATGTTTTCTAGAATTGAAAATATAGACGAAAAAGCCCACCAGAACAACTCCATGAAAAGTGCCTCATAGGTAGGAGGTCAGATTTGAAAAGGCCTAGCCAAATAGCCCTAAAACAAGTTGCCCAAAACTCAAAGGTGTAAAATTGCTGCAGATGTTAATACTTATGGCGTAAATAAGTATTCAGTATTTGCACCATTTTTTAAAAAATGGTGCAAATACTGAATAGTAGAGTGGTCTATAGAAATCATTTTTTTAAAAATGTGTACCTAATTTAAGTATGCACATAATTATCTAAATATACTTTTTGTTTATTTCGTTTCCATGTTCAGTGCTTGGAGTGCGTATAGTTCAAGAATAGGTGCATATTTCATGAAAAATAGTGACTGTATTTTAAAGAGAACCAGTTTTTAAGAGGGGATGAAATTCAAAAAAATATTTCATGTACTTAAAAAAGGTCTAAGAGCTTTTTATTTTCTCCGTAACAGGTTTGAAAGTAAATAACATTTACATAAAATATGAAATAAATTGAGCAGTTAAAAGTTAAGAAAAAAAAATTGAATAATTTTCAAGTTATACTTCAATTTCTTTCTTTGTGAAAGCACCATAGAGCTGAAACATTTTTTATTTGGGCTGTCCTGGTAGCCCAATACAAAGCTAAAGGAGTTTTATTTCTTAGTCAAATTTGATCTATTCAAATATGGCAATTTTTATTCAACAGCATAAGATTAATAGAAAAACTTTTTTGCGATCCTTAATTCTGTCACTAAAATATTTTGATTATAGTTCCACTTTATGTTTTCAACTAGTTATCCGTCGACATAAATTTAATGCTTTGTTATCATTGGTCAGAGATGGCGTTGTACCATAGACATAATTTAAGTGACATTAGGAGTAGATTTCCATATTTTTTCATTAAAGTTCAGTTTGTCTCATTCATTCTTTAGGTTTAAATCTTACTCTAGACGATTTATTTCTTACTCTAAACTCTTTCAGAAAAATTCAAGGATGAGCTGCCACAACTCCATGAGCAGAAGGAATCGCAAATGACAGACTTTAAAGGTTTCGCGTATAACGTTACCTATGAATATGTGAAACACGAACTCCTACAGACTGTGCTGAAAGACAAGAATCAGCATTTCGATGCCGTCGTCAGCGATTGGTTCTTATCCAATTTTCTAACTGCGTATGTTTAATCACATTCAAAAAACTTTTCTCAGTGATAGATACTTCCTACTTTTTCCATTTTAAACTTTTCATAAATCATCGCATAATGAAGGCATGTTTCCTACAATTGCATGTGGGGTTTAATTGTATGGATTCATTGCACTTTTCATAAAATCATTACTTAATTCTTTTATAATGAGGATGATCAAGGCCGTACTCCAGGTGTTCATTGTTCTCATTATAAAATCATTACCTGATCAGAGACTGAACATAACTAAGAGTGCAACAGAGTTCAACAAATGGGTCACAAAGAAGATAAAAAAAAATCAAAAAGATTCATTGGGAACTTTCAGTTTATGAAGTCCAGAATGAGTGAATCAAAATCCATTTATAAAATATTTAAGTTAAATTAATCTGATTACATAATATGTGATCTATCGTCTTTAGTTAAGTGCTGATGCCGCAGAGCCAAATTCAGCTGCGTGTTCTTGTTTTCCTCCGGGAGCCGTGGCTTGTCAGTTTACTTCTGTAGATTGTTTTAATGTCATTTGAGCACCGATATGCTACTGATTCCTTCGGATATCCCAGCAAACTTACTCGAAATATTACTTCTTATGGTTTTTTGAGAAATTTGCTTATTGATTTTTGGTTTTCCTTTCCTTAGCCCTTTTTTTGACCCATATTTCTTTTATTCATCTGGGAGTTGGTTGAAATTTTCACTTGAGACTTATGTTGATTATTACTGAATTCACTATTTGACTTTATTAATTGAGACATAGTCAAACAAACGTTCACCAAGAAACGATTCCATGGGAATTTTTTTTTCATACTTCCATTAGTGACACCACAATGGGTGTATTTAAAAAATTCATATTCTCGACATTTACCGACCAGATGGTTCATGATCCTAATAATGATGAGTATTGTTTTAATTAATAGAATGTTATAGGGGTATCTAATACTTTTATGCGTGGCTATGGATCGAACTCAGACTTCATAAATGTGAAAATTTGCCAGTTCTATGTTAACAAACAAATGAGACCGAAACAACCACGACTCAAGACACTGAACTCTGGAGAAACGATTTCTGGAAATTATGTTAAATTATGATTGTTACTTTTTTGTGATCACACAAAAGCTGCTGACTAAAAAAAAATCCTAAAAATAATTTTGTAACTAAATGTGTTAGATATATATTCAGATATTTTTAATAAATTTTTATTGTTTATTGATTTCGAAGGTTGGATTTCAAACGTGATGTAATGAACCCAATATTTTTATATAAATAAAATTATTTGCTATGAGGTATTAGAAGGAAATATATACTATTATGTATCTCTTATAAATAGTTTTAATGTATTTTTTTAAAAAGTATTTTTCCACTTTACCTTTCTTTAAAAATAAACTGAAATAAATTAATTCATTTCATTCCGACTTCGTAAATTTGAAAATGAAAGTTTTATGGTGGTATAAGCAACCATGAATAGCAACATATATTTGTTAGTGAATGTCACTTTAAGAAAAGTATATAAAAAATGGGAAATGTTTGGTTCCGGCCCCAACCTTTTAAACTTTGTAAGAAAAAAGGGTTTGAAGAAACGCCTTCAAAATTGCAAAAAAATATCTCCTCATACCACATACTCGTACTAAAAACAATATTTTTGTAATATCACTCAGGGCTTTTTTATTATGTTTATTGCTTGACACCCTGTGCCTGACTTTAGTGACTATGTTATATTTAATACATATTATATGAGATCCACAGACTGCCTGCAGCAATCGGATCGCCATCCATAATGACAACCTCATATGGAATGGTCAGCCAGACGGAATATACCGTAGATGAGGTTGTGAGTCCTGGTGTCCAGCCCTTTCTATTTACAGAGTTCATCAGCCCAATGTCCTTTTTTGAGAGAGTGAGAAATACTTACATTGTCTTTTCAATGATTGCGGCCATGAAGTAAGTTCAGTGTTTATCTATTGAATCTAAAAGCACTTTATATTTTTGTGAATCTGTGTTTCAATGGCTCCTACCATATTTATTTAGATTGCCTCCATCTGTCTATTATGAGATTGTAAATATTTAATAGCAAAATAAAGGAAATTTCTATATTTTGCATAATGCATATCTAACGAGTGTACCATTAATTTTCATTTTTAGTGAAAATGTTCATAAAGCATCTTGCATATGCAGTACATATACGATAATAAATTATGAGATAAATGAGTAACATGCGAAAATTTACATTAACTTTTAGCATTGTTTTTAAAATTTTTATGAATTCTTTGCATCAGTCCAAAAATTACAGGAGGCTAGTGTGATGACTATCAACTAATTTCAAAGTTAATACACTGCAAACAAGGCTTGAAGATAAAAAAATTTCCAAGGACTATAATTTTTTTTTTATAATTCTATTCCATGACATTCCATAGGCAGAAATGAACTTAAAGAATTACTAATTGAAATTTTTACTCGAAGCATTCTTCTGTAAAGTTTCAAATGTTAATATTTAAGAAACTATGTGATTGTAACCGGCAGTGTTGTGCATGAAAAAATCTCAAAAATTCATAGATTATTTATTGAAGTTTATACTCAGTATCAGTGATAACCAAGAATATTTGCCGAATTTATTCTTGCATTCATATATAATGAGAAGAAATTTAAAATAATACTTTCTTCACAAAAGATTGAATGGACTTCAATATAGAAAATGTACTGATAAATATAAAATTATATATACTAATTATTTGGAAATTTTGCAGTACAATATCATTTCTAAACCTAAATAAATTTTCGGAACAGTACTACTACTAGAATATTTTTAAATCAATACCAAGCCATTAGTTCTTTTTTTTTTCTCACGTACATGCATATCCATATAGATGAGTGCTAGATATCACTCAATATGTATGGACATATAAATCACGTTCCCTTTTTTGGCATCACCATAGCCAATGATTCAAGCCTGTTTATATCTGTACAGACTACCTATCTGCCTATTAACGTCCTAGTTATTTCAAGCCTTTTTTTATATCTACTGGACAAGAAACTGAAACAATACTGGAGTTATATCAGTTGAAATCTGGATTAATTTCTTGTCGAAGTTTCAATACAAGTTGAATGTTGGGCTCGGTTTCATAAAAATACAGCATTCTTAAAGATCATTTTTTTTGGCAAACATAATTTTTCTGATGGTAAACATGCGCTTACATGTATTAAACGTTAGATATTTCACGACATATTTGAGGTCAACTTTAATGTTAATTAATAGCTTAAATCTCATTTTTTTTTGTTTTTTACCACAACTGAATAAAACTGATTATCATGTGTCCTGCTGTATATGATAAAAAACCAATGCATATCAATGTTATAAATGAAGTAAGATTTAAAAAATTATCTTTTTAGGTTCATCGACAATCCAGCCGAAGAGCTTGTCTACAAAGACATCCTAGGTCCCGTGGCGGCCGCTCGCGGTGTAGAGCTGCCCGACTTCACCACAGCCACTCACAACATATCACTAGTGCTGTCTAATTCGCACCATACTATGTTATCGGTATCCAAATTGCCGCCCAATGTGATCGAAATTGGAGGATTCCACGTCGACGATAAATCACAGCCCTTAACGCCAGTGAGTTTTGGATATGTCCAATTTTTTTGACCTTAATCTTGTTAGCATCACCAAGTATGGAGTTTAATTAGATGTCATGTTTAAATAAGTTATATAATCTTTTATAATTAAATAAAAACAAAGAGAAATAAGATAGTATGACTGAGACATTTTATGATAAAAATGCATATAATTAAGTAAAATCAAATTATCTTTTCATCAATATTCAATTTCTTTACTGAGTTATTAGAGAAATCACCATTCAAATTTGCTGTTTTACCATTTAACTTTTCCTAGAACTGTTTGTTGATTTTTATTATTTGTTAACAATTCTTATCGCATTAATTTGATAAGAGAAACATTGTGTTATTATTTTGCTACTTCATAATTTCTGTTAACTTAAGTTCGCTGCTTTCAAAGTACTGCCAAAGCATTAAAACCCCTTTTCTATTGGAATATTGGCACAGTGTGTATTTATAAAAAGCTTTAGATTTACTGATGTAAATTCCCTTCAGTTAAATTAATATTTCATCACCCCCTCCCGCCCTCACGAATACTTTGAGTGAAATCTGGTCTTCAAATTCACAACACTTCTGTTATTGATGTTTGAATGTGACCATGTTAAATAAAAGACGTATGGTTTCTTACTCATCGTGAGCAAGCATATTTAGGTTGTCGAATATGGTAAATGAAATATAATAAAAAATTAAAATATGCGCCGTTTGTTTTTATTCAAGATGACTAACTCTAATGGCGAAAATAGATTTAATAAAAAGTGTTTTTTTAATTTATACTATAGAATGCAAGGCAATGGCTGTTTATGTTATGGAATAATTCCACATTAAACTGGTACAAAGAACCAATATTGTATCACAATGTTACCATTTTAATTCATTTTTCAATGCAAGGGGAAACTTGAAGTAAATTTTTTTGGTTTTCTTGTAATCACATAATAAAAAGTGTCCTAGATGTTCGCAGTAAATAAAGAGTCGTTGAAAAAGTAGCCAATTATTGTCCCACATCATGAAATAGATCAATTTAAATATTTTATTTCAATATGAAAGAAATGAATGAGACAATATTGACTTAACATAAACATATATTTAAACCAATCTCGTGTGGCTACTTATAACCTTTTTTAAACCACTACATTAGTTATGTTATGTTTGCAGGAGCTAAAAGAAATTATGGATAATGCAAAACACGGAGTGATCTTCTTCAGTCTGGGCACCAACGTGAAGAGCAAAGATCTGCCGCTCACAGTTCGAACTCAACTGTTAGACCTGTTTAAGGAACTGAAGCAAACAGTTATCTGGAAGTTTGAAGATGATTTATTCAATCTACCGACCAATGTCCACGTGGTAAAGTGGGCGCCTCAGCAGGGTATTTTAGGTAACTTCGATTCAAGTGTATATTGACATACGAATATTACTGGAAGTGTTTGAAATTAATTGAAAGATCACTGGTGTTAAATGCCTACTTATACCAGCGCGGATGGAATTTGTTTCTATACCAAAAAATGTTTGTTTTTTTATAATATTAATAGTACTTATTGCTTGTATAAAGCCCATTGGATGCTGAAAATATTTAGAAAAACATTTTCTTCAAGAAAGGACTCTTCATCCAATAACAGCTTCATAACTGCATCAAAAACATTTCCTTTATACCCTTGGTGACTAATAAAATTTGCTTTACACTTCTGGTTACAAATAACATTTACCCTCAATTGGTTCTAAATTAATAAAAAAATGTTGTTCTTTATTATACTTTTATTTTGGAATAATAAATACTGTTAATTTTTGTCTACTTGAATCATATTTGATTGTAGATGTGGCCAAAAATCTGAGTAAAGTAGCTAAAACAAAGCAATTTGTTCTTTAATTATTCTTCAGTTAATGTCAGTATAAAATCATTATTCCCCTTTGCGCTATGAGTGCGTAATGTACTTTAGTAATAGTCCTTACTGATAAAGATAAGTCCAGTCTGTTTATGATTTAAAATGTAATTAGGACTACAAACTTAATAGCATTTCCATTGTTGTTCATTGATATTTACAAGTCAGCCTTACTAAATATGGCAGTTCGTCAGGTTATTATTTTACACAATTAATTGAAACTACGTGATGTAGTATTATTTCTACTTTCTTTAATTTCTTTACCACGACCTAGGTTTCATTGTATTACATCTTCAAGTGGGATATTAGCAAAGAACTTTGCTAATATCCCACCTGAAGATGTTCGTGGTAAAGAAGTTAAAAGAAGTAGAAATAATACTATATCACGTAGTTTCATTTAATTATGAATAATGAATTTCTACAAAATTAACGCCAAATATATTCAATATTTGTTATTATTTTGGTTCTTTTTTGTCTTTTGAATTTTAGGAAATGTAATTTTCAACAATAATTTGAAAAACCCTCATTGCAAATGCCAGTTGGAAAGGTGAATTTCGTATCATTTTTAATAAATATGAAAGTAAATTGAACATATTAAATCGAAACAGCGTACAAGCGACCAATTCATTGCATTTAAGTTGTTCATAAATCCACTTCCGCTTGAAAATTTAATAGTTGTTAATCTTGTTGTAGTTCGTTATCTACTAATGAAATTTACATGGCACATGTACCTACAGTATACGCTACCAAATTTGGCATAGGCTAGTTTGTTTGGATGTTTATTACTTATTCACGGTGGACAGATTTTAATGACATTCATTATAGTCATAGTGTATAATGTTTGTTAACAGATGGAAACATTTGTGCTCTTTATAGAAAGATATTGTGATAGTATTATTGAGTCATGTTTTGAAATTTATTATAAACATGGATTAATCTGTTTTTTAAATTCATATTATCGAAAGAATTATCCTTGAGAAAACAGTTAAATTTTTTTTGTATATGTTAAGACATCACTTTTCTAGTTATACATAGCGAACTTAAATTATCCTACCGACATTTTAATTTGAATCTTTATTTTCTAAATTTCAGCCCATCCTAATATCAAGATATTTATGACACACGGTGGCCTATTATCGACCACAGAAGCTATCCACTTCGGCGTACCACTTATCGGTATACCGTTTCTCATGGATCAGCACATGAACGTGGCTAGGGCTGTTCAAAAAGGTTATGCCCTGAAAGTCTTGTTTACAGATTCAAATTTCATTAAAATATTATCCAGTCACATCAACGAAATTCTACACAACCCTAAGTAAGTAATCAAAATATTCAGAATGTCGCTTTTGATATAGCCAATAGGTAAAAAGAGGTCAAATACAAATCATGCCTTAATACAGCGATACTGTCTACTGGGTGGCAGTAAAGATACCTAAACAATATCTGTTTTTGTATCAGAATAGATCACATGCAAACATGATGTATTCTTTTGTACTAATAGATCGCCATGATCATGTCCAAACACAAGACTAATTTTAACCTGACATACAACTAAAGGAAAAAAAGGTAAAACAAAACTCCTTCAGTTTATTTGTTTTGAATGTTGTCACGTTTGTTCCATTTACTTATTTTCGTATATACTTTACTCCCGGAAAAGTATAATACTAATGTTTCTAATACATAAAGCAATTTTCCCCTTTTTTCTAATATTCACTCTGTAAATCCCCATGAAGTTATAGAATACCTTAATAAGTATGGAATTAAACACCGATAAACCAAAAAGGATCCAAAGAATTCTTTTCTCTTCCATACTATAATATATTTATCATTAATTTCAGCCAGAAGACCGTTTTGTTACTAAATCGTGGTAGTTATATCAAACTAACGCTAATTTATTTTTTATTCCTTTTATTACACTTTTCTGAAAAACATTTGGTGGACTTATTGCTACTTGAGAAACCTCTTACAGTCAATCCCAAAGCAACAAGTGAGAAATATTGTGCAGTGTAATGGTTGACACAAACAGTGACGAAAAACATATAAAATATTAAATTACATAAATCAAAAGGAAAAAAATTAAGGAAGAAATACGCAGATGTAAACCATACAAATGACATTAATGTGATATTAAATAAAACAACACAAACAACATATATTAGGTAGGGGGTAAAGGAAGATATGGTATTCCATATGCATTAATTTGATTGGGTAAAGTGATTTCAGACGAAATATGAACGCAGATATTAAGGCGAACTTTGTACATTTATATTTAGTTTATTCCATAGTTTTGTAACGTAAATACTTAATAATCATGGTGAGGGATTAAGATCTTCTTATATTTAGAAATGAACTAAAGACCAAGCACTCGGACGCAGGATCAGATATATGAAAAGGTGAAAGGAGCTCATTTAAATATTTATGTACTGTTGAAGTAAAAACATAATGGTCACAATTATTCCAAAATATGAATAATGAATTAATATTAGTTTATTGAGTTTAATAAACATTTCGAGTTGTGCAGAAATTAACTGTATGTACCTAAATGTGCATGTTAAAGTTGCAAACAATTAATTACTTTACTGCTCGTCACTAGATACACCCTTCCATTTGCAGTTGACATATTGTAATATCCTAAATCTCTATATTCAAAATTTGCTTGAAAGTATTTTTCTTTTAATAACCTATCAGCAGTTTTATTAAAGTGAAACTTTTATTGTATCGCCTCAGAATATTTCGTTTACCTATCGCATGTCGCATTACAGTCGGCCGCGGAGTGGGGGTAAAGAAACCAATATGGCGGTACCTATAGCTCTCATCAGCTGTGCAGCGTGTGTATGGTACTACGATCGATGCAGTTTTTACCAGACACATTGAAAAAATAGAATGCATGTCAATGTTTACTTATTTTAGTTACCACAAAATATTATTTACATTTATAAACTGTGAGACTCAAAGCGAAGATGAAGTTAGTGATCAAATAATCGAAATTTAAAATAATTCAATGATTTATATAAATATTGATCTAAGTTTTTAATATGTATATATATATCATACCGAACATTGTATTTATTTATGTATTCTGTACTTTAGTACGTAGAGTAAAATAAACATTCATAGTTATATATCTTGTCTACTATTATCATTTCCTTTTTCACGTCTTAAGTTAATATTACTTTTAAAATCCTAAATCAAGTAGCTTTCGAAAAATTCTCAATTAAATGCCTACAATCTGATAAAAAGTTTCACTTTCATCGTGGTTTCCTAAAACCACACAACTTGTTATTTTTTGTTCTCATCTTGACATTTTTCCCCATGTCAATATTATCTTTATTAGATCATAAATTCAATATTATATTAAAATCTTAAATAAATATATCTATTTTATTGCTTGCATTACTCATATGCGAGATAAGTAAAGATTGAGAAAAATATGTAAATAATGGTTCTTGAATAGCAGAAAGGTTTGTAACAGTTCACTTAATAATTTTTCCAGATACACAATAAAGGTAAAGGATCTATCCACTCTGTACCACGACCGTCCCATTCACCCTAGAGATCTAGCAGTGTATTGGATCGAGCATGTAGCCCGAACGCGCGGCGCGATCCACCTCAGAAGCCCAGCCCTGCAGGTGAGCTGGTACCAGCGCTGCCTGCTGGATATCCTGGCTTTGCTGATTGGTATATTACTCTTGATCAAATGGATCCTGAGGTGGAGCTTCAATAAACTGACTCAGAAGAAGAGGAAGGTTGAATGAGAGTATCTGTCAAAAATGTATGAAAAGATTTCTGTACATATAAAGAATTATGTTAACATAATATTTGTATTATCATGGAGAATTTGTACATATAGTTGTGATGTTCTCCTAATTTTAATTTTTATTAAAATCAATTTGCAATTTTTAAAAATTGCCAAATTAAAATAAAGATAATATTGACGTGTTTCATTTAAAAATTACAAGCAGGATAGTTTGAAATATATTTTTAATAGAGAAGAAATAAAAGAATTTTCATTAAAAATTAACGACTAATGATCGTGTCTTATTTTAGATCGTACTCGGAAGTTTGTAACTTTGTGGCTGAATAACCCGCACGATGCAATCGAGCTTACCAAGCATTTCTTATTCCGTTAATTATTCTGACATTTTATCAATTCAATCAACATGTGTGAAGTGTCAGTTACATAATTATTTTGATAAAATACTTTGAACTCTTTGAACTTTGAAAATGAAATAAAAATATCACAAAGATAAAAATTTGTCCTAGTATTAAAGCGACCGAGCTACTCACCAACGTTACTAAAGTGAATATTTTTTTATTCAATAAGTGCACTACAGTGATTCCGTACAAGCCTAAGCTTATATAAGCAGTTTAAGGTTTATATTACTTTTATTAAAATATTGATATTATTTTTCATCCCGTAAATACGTTGAACAAGAAATATTTCACATGCGTAAAAATATTACTAATATCTCAAAAACTATGAAATTTAGAACAATCGCTGTAGTTTTCCAATAAGATTTAATTAAATTTGTAGTAGTTAAAAATTAGTATTTTATAATTTTAGCATGAACAATTTAAAAAATGGGGTAGGCCTATTTTTTTGGACATTTCTAACAGTACTTTTAGAACTATCTTACATAAAATTTTGAATTAAAATTACAACTGCTCTTTCGATTGATTTCCTATATTAAAAAAAAATTAGTGTAATCTTTTGCAATTTCAAAAACGTCTGGATGAATATTTTTGAGGGATAACTTTTGAGATAGGTGCTTTATCACTATACCTTTTTAATTTTTATACCAAATACTTCCTGATAAAAACTACTGTGACAGATGTGCGGAACAGTAAATAATCTTATAAAGGTTCATTTTTTTGAACTCAAGCTTACAACTTCCTCACAAAGGGTACCATTATATTCGATAATAAGTCTGATAATCTTATATGAACATTAGAAAGTATTTATAAATATATCACAGAAGCCAACTATCCATTAGCATACCGAGGTCACGCACAGAAGTTATGTGAGGTATTATCAAACCAAGTTAGTGAATAATTACGAACAGCTAACATTTGCCAGTGTAACTTTTCAATTAAGATACTGGGATCATTCTAGTCAGATGTCCCAATCACATCATCTCTATAAAGTATATTTAATTGTTAATATATATACATATATGTTGTGCTGTCTGTTAACATATAGCAGTACTAAGCTTTTATTATTGAGTAAAAAATCGAGTCTCTTTCTACAGGAATTACGCTATTTATTGGATTAAAAACTACTCAATATTTTAGTTCTATTTGTGAAGCTTCATGGCAATCTCTCCGGTGATTCAGTGAGTACCAAAAATCGTAGTCCTACAGACAACACTGAAAGTGTGTACTTTCTGTGTTATCAATATTCCATGCGAGTGAAACCATAAGTAGCAGCCCTATCTTTACTTCACCAGACAAAACACAAACATGTCAATTTGGCAGCGATTCCTTACTTGGTTTTAGAATTATTCAGTAAAAAAGAAAACCAACAAAACGCCTTTTGCATTTATTATATAAGATAAAATGATAGGGTGAGAGAAAATGTCATCATTATACATTAACTGATATTAAAATGCAGTTTATTGCTCGGACTCCATTGATGATTAGCTAAATTCTCAAAAATATTTTCAGATTACCGGCATAATCACAATTAACTTATTTCCATAAAGTTTATATGGTTGCCAAATCTTATTATGGTTTCCTTACAAGCTGTTACGATAGGATATCAAATTAAGTTTAATTACAATATGTTTTGCTTGTAATCCCTGCACTCATTTATAATTCATAAACAACATAAAATAATAGCGTAATACCCTCTCTCAAGAACAAAATAATAACATAATATTCTCTCTCTTTTAGACTATTGATAATGATAGATTAATTAATAATGTTCAGTACTTAATTTAATTGAAATTTCTTTTTATGCCTCTACGTTTGTCTGGAGGCTTTAGCTGAATTTTGACTTGTTTATTGCGAATTTCTTTCAAGTTTCCATTGCATTTTCATTTAGTAATGTTAGCAGAGGTTAATATTAGTAACTGGATGTGTAAAAACTGAAGGGGTGTAGGCATGCTCATTTTCTCCTTTAATTTGTAGTTCAATTTATATTACTATTCATCTTCCAGCTGAGTGAAACTATTAGATATAGTTACAGTTTGACTTAAGCAATAAAAATCTAGTTTTGTTGTCTTGATGAAGTTTCAGAACTAGTGAACTGCTTTTTTATTCTGAACCTCAATCTAATTACCTTTACATATTGCACTTTTGTTTTCTGTTGATTCACTGAGTGAATTAGGTTGTGGTTGATTTTGTGATATACTTGTATGAACCACTTATTGGTTTACAATTTTTTGACTTGTCCGTCCATGATTTTGTTAATTGTTTATATTGTTAGAATAATTCCATTTGTTTGTATTGCCTATTCCTGTAAGAAGCGGAATAAACAACGTTTACCATGTCCACTGGGGGTTGATGCTAAAGACTCCACCAGTCCTTCATACTTTTGACGATTATCCCACTGTACATTCTTCCTCGAGGTCTGGACAATTAAGCCAAGACTACCATTTCTGTGAGACATGACTACTTGTTTCCTGTTATTGTGATTTAGGAGAGGTTTAAATTCACCTAACTCTACAGCTGTAGCTTTCTTGTGTTTTGTGTCATATATTGGGAAAAAAGCAACAAAGAAAGTGAAAACTCATTATTAATAAAGAATGACAACAAAAGACTCCCTTTAGTAATATTTATTAATCAAAGAAATTTTTAATAAAAAATCTGGATAACATTAAATACACATGTTTGTCAAAACTGGTGTCTTTAGAAGGGCGTGTTGTCAAATAGTTGCGATGATTAAAACTAAACTTGGCCTTCGCTAAAACAATATTTTTTAAATTTTTTAATAAATATTTCTGTTGTAATATTTAAATTAAAATTAAATAAAATATCAGCTGGAAGATTTTTTCAAACTACGCCACCTCCATCAATTTGGCAGATTTAAATTGATTGACTCCATTTGAGCCAATTGCAAGATTTCTTTCATAGGCACCCATCATTTTGTCTTAGCAATAATAATTTGGAAACTTGAAATAATATAAAAGTGTATCAGAATTACTAAATAATATTGTAAAAGAAATTGAAAAGGGTGAACTCGTAATTATCACTTTTATGTAAAAATAAAAACAAAATAATGATAGCAAAATTTTCCATTTCCTTTTTAATTTTATATTTTTATGCGAACGAGCAAAACTTATGTTCAACTTGCGTCATGCAGCAAATCAAAATTGACAACCTTCAATGCAAATTTAATTTAAATGCAGCCGAAGGTATTTCACTTGAGTCAAATAATTTTTAGTCATATTTAAATATGAATTTTATTAATAGCTGCATAACTATTTTCATTCTCATTGATTTAAATATTTAAATGTTTAATTTTATCACTTAATAAAAGTATTATATAATTCTTTTATTTTAATAAATAAATATTGTGAATGTCTATAAAAAAATTCCTGGTGAAAAATGTTTAATTTTTATTATCACAATAGTCGTGGTGATAAAGATTAAACGTAATACACACCAGCACTTTTTGCTAGTTACGAAATCATACTAATGTTAATCAGCATGGCCTACTGATCACCGCATATATTTTAGAAATAACTGTTTTTAACAAGTGAAAAAGTTTCAAATTCTTGTTGTTCAATGGAAATGAAAAAGTTTCAATTCAATGTTGATCATGTTGAATTTCATAGTCATTTGTGACAATTGAATTTCGTAGTTGTTTGTAACAACAGCTATTTTATGAATTTTCCAGTACATGCTTGGCCGCTTTTATCCCATGACCATGCTCCCGCCCACACACTTCCACTACAGTGAATACAGTCAGATTGCTTGTGTTGTATGCTAGATTAAGCACTTAATTTAAGCCTCTAATGGTAAACACCATACAATGCCCATCCTGTAAACTTTTTCAAAAATTATCACTTTGCTTTGTATTGGTCCAGGATAATCGAGAAGTGAAGGTGAAGAATATTTGGGAATTAAATTTTATTTGAATCATTAGATTGTGATTATCTAATAGAACTTTTTGTAAGTAATTTATGACCTTCATTTCATATTGAACTTTTTTCAAAATATTCTTCCTTCCTTTCTAATTTTTCTCCTTTTTGCAAATTTTTGACTTTAATCATATCGATCCATAAACACAATAATAAAAGTGCAAAATATATTTTATATTCTGCTATATATCATGACACCATCTTCAGAGCCCTGCCTGATTCAGGCAACATTCATTATGTAAAATGTCATTTCATGCTGATAACCTAATTCACTTCCTTCGTTCATGGAGCAGCCTCTACACTTTGTGATAATGTTCTAGCCTCTGACATATTCTTTGTTCAATAAATCTTAAATTTAATTCACCTCATCTCACAGTGGTTTCTGTTCATATTATTCTTACCAGATACTTCACATTTATGTATTACAGACCATATCACAATTGATTGCGGCTAAACAACAACAATAGAAGATTACAACAAGGCGCATCTGAGGTTCAACAACACCAGACAACAAATTCGAACTGGTTCAAGTATAGCAGGACATTAGCTAAAGACCACTTGCCACTCATCTACAAGATACTGCTCCAATGCGACTGTGAGATTTCCACAACTAACGGTGCTTTTACCAGATTCTTCCTGAAGTGTTGTGAACATGATATAAAGGTAAATCATGAGATAAGGGTAAAAAAGCATTTAAATGTGATATTTATTGAGTTGTCTTTTAAGGAAGTTTTCTAAACCTGTTTACAAACAAGCAACAACTGGCATCGGTCTGGGTAATTATTTTTAAACACACACAGATGAAAAGCACTTTAAGTGTTATACCTGTAAGGTGAGATTTGCATAATCATTTATAGACACATATGAGAATATACAAAGATAAAAACACTGTAAGCGTGACATGTTTGACTCTGGGGTAATAAATAAATACTTTAAACATGAACATGAGAATACGTTCAAGTGAAAAGATCTATAAATGTGGTGCGTGTGATGCAAGATTTACATGCAATGGTAATTTAATGGAATACATGAAAATACATGCAGGTAGAAATTCCTTTAAATGTGGCACATGTGATGCAAGATTTACATATAATCGTAATTTAATCCAGTCCATGAAAACGTACACAGGTGAAAAGCCCTACAAATGTGGTATGGGTGATGCAAGATTTGCACGCAATAATAATTTCACCCAGCATATGAGTACGCATATAAGCAAAAATTTCTATAAATGTGGCATATGTGATGCAATATTTATATATAATTGTAAGTTAAATGAACACATGAGGAAACACATCAGGTGAAAAGCCCTACAATTGTGACAAATGTAATTCTCGGTTTAGAAATAATAATAATTTAACCACACAGGAGGATACACACAAGTGAAGAAATCTTCAAATGTGACACTTGTGATGCAAAATTTGCACAAAATTTTGTTTTAATGACGCATTTGAGAATACACACAGGTGAATAACCCTACAAGTGTGATATAAGATTTACATGCATGTGTAATATAAGATTTACATAAAATGGTAGTTTAACTCAGCACATGAGAATGCATACAAATGAAAAGCCCTAAAAAGGTGGCATGTGTGATGCGAGGTTTGCATGGCATTTTATTTCATCCAGGTATATGAAGATGCACACAGATAAAAGTTCTATAAGTGTGGTATATGTGATGCAGAATTTACTCATACATATAGTTTAACCAAGCACGGGAGAACACATAAAGTTGAAAATCTCACTATTGCGGGTCGTGTGGCATGAAATTGATACAAAGTTGTTATTTAACCAACCACATGAGAAATTCAAATTAACCAATCTTAAGATACACTACTGTGTTCACAGCCTCATCAAATGATACCGAGGTATGGTTCTATGGTAAGGCTATGGTTGAGTCTACGTAGAAACAGGTTGCTCCATGCATATGACAAAACATGATTATCTTTTCCATGTGAAAACGAAGAGCTACCGCAACTTAGCAGTGGAAAAGGTATAGCCCATCAGGGCTAAAAGTGGCAAATGACAAATCACTGTTGTTAAGTTTGTCAGCTAGTGAATTCATTAAAAATGGTTGTCAAGTTATAATGGTTGTCAAGTTATAGAAATTTAATAATAAAGGTTGCTTTATAACATATGGAAACAGTGAAATCGTAGCTACTGTAAGCTTAATCAACAATATGTCTTGATTAAATACATACAATAATTTGATATACATATTAGACTTCTATAAAACTGATATTTTTCTGTGCCACCAGCGTCTGGATCATCTGAACTTTCATGATTTAGAAAAGATTGTAGAAAACACTAACAGTGTGCAATTATCCAAGAAGGATAACAGGCCTACATGTGTAACATGTCTGGAAGGAAAATAAACAAGATTCCGTCGCAGATATACAGGCTCAAAAATCACAAAAGTGCTAGAATTAGTGCACTCTTATGCTTGTGGACCAATATGTAGTTTATAGATGATTATTCGAAAAAGGTCACGAATATAAAGTAGAAAACCAATTAGATTGCCGTATTAAATATTTTCACTCAGACACCTGACTTGAGTGAATTTTTCAAAATGCTGGGATTGTACACAACCATTGCATACATACCTGAGCAAAATGGAGTAGCAGAACACATTAAAAATCAAAATGCTGTTGATGCATGATTTACCGAAAACCATATTGGGCAGAAGCAGTGCATACAGCCGTCTGCCTTACCGACAGAGCTCGTGCCCACGTTGTAATATAAAACTCCAGAAGAGGCATGATCACAAAAGAAACCAGGTATCGGTTATCTGTAATAGTTTGGGTGTAAAGCTGTGATTTATATTCAGAAAGAAAAGGGTGAGGAAATGAGATTTAGAGCAATAAAGGTAACTTTTATCAAATACTGCATAAACAAAAAAAGGGTATAGGTTCATAATATCCAATTTGAACACTAATAAAAGGAAGAGACGCAATCTTCTTGGAGTCTGTCTATAAAGGAATTATGTCCCGGTAAATCTTATAGAGTCCAAGTGTGAATCAAGTACATATTGCACTTTCAAAGCTTTCGAAACACATCAGTGTTATCAGATCCAACCATAACTGCGAGACTCGCATGGAAAACAATGTCAATCCAAAAATCCTATTCACCAAACATGAAAATGGAAAATCCAACACCTTTCAACATAATAATGTTAAGATCGAGGAACAAACCGACATGTTCCAAGATAATCACAGAAAACAGCTATCTATATTATAACAAATGGACTTCACACCACTAAACTATCAAGAAGCAATGAAGCCAATTGATTCTGGAAAGTGGCGGATGTCAATAAGAAAAAAACTGGAATTTTATAATTTATACAAAACCTGGAAACTTGCAAAGAAACCCCAAGACATTAAATTAGTGATATAAAATACTCATTTGGACCCTCCAAATGAGTATTTTGCATCAAAGGCAAACCATCCTGTTTCTGTGTAAAAGATATGAACAAAGTTTAGCGATTGATTATGATGAAACAATTTTTCCTAGGCGTGAATCCATTTCTTTATTACTGTCGATAGCTTTGAGCAGCTGTGCAAAATATTTAGATAATTTTGACACCACCATGGCATTATTATATGGTTACTTAAAAGAAAATAAATACATAGTAAATAGAAAATCACAGTAGCTGTATTTTTATTCATCAGGTCAAATAAATTGAATAACTATTAAATCAATTTAATAGAAGTGTCACCAGACGCCATTCCTGCCAATCCCCATGTAAGACTGCAGGAAAGAAAGAAGCTGAAAAAAGCTATCCATGCAGAGAAGCAGTGCGACCCTGATCTATGCTGTAACTGTAAGTAGTATCGATTTAATGTTCTTGGTAAGTCAAGTAAGCACATATCTACACTATTAGAATGAATCACACTGGAACGCGGGAGGAAACCAAGGGCCTTGTACTCTGCTATTTGCATGATGAAGAACTGGATATACATTACTCAAGATTGGAGCCACTGTCACCTGGTCTAGTCAATGCCAGTAAAGTGTTACCCTGTCTACCGCAGAAGCTGAAGTACATAGCAGCTTATGGAGCCACTAAGGAGGCGATATGGTTGAAACAGTTACTGTATGGTCTAAGTGAGTTTAATCAAAAAGCTGTATGTTTCAACATTGATAACCAAAGTGCTACAAGTGTGATTAAAAATGTCGAGTTTCACAAAGGATGTAAACATATAGATATTAAATACAAATTTGTGACAGAAAAATTTTATAGATTTGTATTGTGTGTCTATTGATAGTCAATATACTGATATTGATACACATTAAGGCTTTAACTAGAACAAGTTCAAACTCATAAAAGAAAAGATTGAAACATTTGAATCACATGCAATTCTTTAGACTTAGCAACTTTGTTCAAAGTGGTAATTGTAGATTCAATTTGAACAATATGTTAATTGTTCTGGATTCAATTTGAACTATAAATTCTAATTCTTCAACATTATTATGTAGTAACTGTGGCCTATACCACTCATTCTTTAATATGTATTGTCTAATGTTAAAGAAAATTGTTTATTGTATTGTCTACTAACAACTTTTGATCTGTCAATACCATATCTATACATGTTAATTATCATACTTAATGTTGTGTCCGTACTGCCACTGTTCTATGTCAAGAAAATTGTACGATTCTATCAATCACTCAATACATGTCTTGAAATATATAAAATGTAAATTGATACATGAAATGTGAAACGTAAATTATATTATAGATATGTCTATGTACGTTAGAAGAGTGTATTATAGTAGAATAAGGTTTATCATACAAGTATAGTTTATTATAAGACGATACATAGTGCGTAAGATGTAAACTAAAGCAAAGTTAGATACACATCTAAGTAAATATAGAATATAGAGTTTAGTTTAAAAGTCAACTCAGGTAAACTTAGACATACATAAACTTGGAACTGGAGGAATTCTAGTAATTGTAGCTTTGAATATTTACATTACTATGTAAAATTATTTCGTATGATAAATCTACATCTGTCAGGTAGGAGTTTTAAAATATTAGTATATGGTAATGACGCCCACCCTCTTTTATATAATCCAAATAATCTATAGTGGAGGGTATACAAATGGTAACTCTATCACTGCACTTCTTTTTCAACTCAGTGGCATTAAGAGTTGTAGAGATGATTTGTATGGATTTTCAAGGAATATCACAACAATCACATGTGTTATAATTTCCAGAAAAAATACATTGGTGGAGTCCCCCAGCATATGGGATATTGTTCCTTTCCTGCTCAGTTAGGTAGGCTGCACATCAGAGATCCCAATTTATGTTTTTATCTCAACCATTTCATTTCGCATGCCCCTTGGATGATAAATTCCCACTGTTTATGTATAAATTATTAACATATAATATTGAACTTATCACAGATCATTTAAACATGTTAATGTCATACTTGTATATTAGTATATGTGATTGTGTGTGTTCTTATATATGTGGTTACATGAATTACAACATTTATTTAAGTAATGTATCTTATTTCACATTTTGTTTTTTCTACTCTTTTTAAATAATATTGCTGACAAAAAAGGTAAAATATAACAGGGATGATTTGCTTTTTGCCAGGTTAAAGTACTGGCTAGCAATATAACTTGGCATAAGTTCTCCCACTAAAGGAGAACAAACACCAATCGGAACTCAAAAATTTGAACTGATTCTAGGTTTTTTAAAATATTATTTTTTTTAAACTTTTCTTTATCCTGCTATCTGTCTATTTGACATTTAAGTGGAGATTATGTGATTTTATTAGATCGTGCATAGAGCAATATCCATTGATATGCCTATATTTTTTTTACATTGGCAAGAGATTGTGTGGTGCTGTTCTGTTGTGTGGTGTTGAAATGTTATGTTTAGCAGTTTTCTGATCAGATTTTTTGCTAGGCAGTTAGGATGTATTTTTACATGCTTCTTGTATATTTTTAAGGAGTCTGCTACTTTTTGTTTTAATTTATAAGTCGCAGTGTAAACTATCATTTTTTATGTACTACTGCGCATCAGTTACCGAGCCCAGGACTCATCATTGGAAACATTGAAGAATTTCTAGATTTGTGTTAGAGATAGTACACCACAACTCCAGTCTTACATCCATATTGGTGGTATACACTTGTAAAATAGGAATTTATTTTCCAGGGTATTTTGCGATTTTCGTCCCATGAGTCAATAAACTTTGTTCGGCTGGTCGATCTAGAGCTTTTTTTTTTAGAGATCAGTTCGTTATCCTCAATAACAAGTAACAATAGAGGTACACTTTCAGAAATGTAGCAACATTTCTAATATCGATTCAAACCTTAACGAAATTAAGGATCGTGAAGACTATTTGGGAGTTGCTTGGTCTTCCCAGTCTACAAATGATTCTCATGTTCTCTGCTCTTCTATTTAAAAGTGTCAGTGCCAGCAACAGCGTGAATGTTTCATGAAAAAATTTACTATTGTTACCAGTCAGGCAGATAAGAAGAAATTTATCTATGTACAATTATCTAGTTATATGTTTGCTACCAACGCATCTTTTAAGCACATAGAACACCGGCATTTCCAGAAATTAAAATGAAAATTTTACACCCAGGGTATAAACCTCCGAAGCACAGACAAATTACTGCTGATCTACACAATGATGTCTACAACTCAACTCAAGAAAACATAGAAGACGTACTAAAAAATAAAGTTGTTAATAGGTCAATTGATGCCTGAAGCAATGTCAGGCATGACTCAATAGTCAGTGTCTGTGTCACAGATGTTTTGACCAACAGCACTCATTTAACCTCAAGAAAAATAACTGACTTCGCACAAACATATGGTAACTTACAGTTAAATGAAGTGAATATCACTGAGCAGATCAAATTTGTAATGCAAAATTTCAAATACACACATTTTGCATGTGCCAAACAAACAAACAAGCTGGTGGAAAAGCAATTGCTATACCACAACAGGCCAGATGGAACACAATGGCTGACTTCTTGTCTCTAGTTTTATTTGTAAAACTGACATATCCTGTCAGACACATGCTTAAATAATGCAACTGCTATAGATATGTCAATTTGGTTAAAAGTGAATAACATGACACTAAAGCAACAAGCGCAGGTCCTTTACAGAAAATTGAAAAATATAAATTACACTTGACATCACATCCCAGAAAACATCTTGTTTTATAAGCAAAGTTGTCACAGTATTTTAAATACAAAAAAAAAATAAATGTTTTCTTGCTTGCCTGAACTTGCCTGACACGAAAATTTTGATCATTAATTAATAATAGTTATTTTGTAATCAAAATTGTTACCATTTGAATTTGATTGAATAAATTAAGTAACAAAAAAATTATGGACATTTTAATTATAAGACTAAATAAAATTTCGTTATAATTCCTAATTCGAATGACAAATACAACATAGACCCAATTTTTAAAATTATTTCAAGCTATTTTAAACACATTTTAGGTTTCATATATTTCCAGTTCATTTGCAATTAAAAATTGTTTTAAACTCTGTTCTTTTGTGCTCTTTGTGTTTTTAAACACTTAATAAAAAACACTGTTTTACTTCAAAAGGATTTAAGCACTGTTTGTAACGTGTATTTTGAATCAACTTGCTTTAATCATGCCAAACCTGCTACATGACACGCTGGATAGAGCTAAACAACAGAAAGCGTCTAAACAACAGTCTTGACGGCAGTAACAATAAAATTCAAAAACAGTCCGAATTAAGTGGCTGGCTCAGTGAGTCAACACCAGCAACAAACTCTTTCCAGTTACTGGATCAGTTAAACAAACTCGAAAGAAATAAATCAAAGAAAGAAGTTCGTAGTCGTAAAAAATATCCATCCATTGACAGAAATAGATGAGATAAAAACAGCATTAAAAGAACTGGAACACAACACTGTCAATATCTGGAATATAAGATCAGAGAACTTCGAAAAAAACAACAACAAAGAAATTTATAGCATAAAAAACCTGTTAAGAGTTGGCATTGTGGTGGTGCCACCAAGACCTTTCCAGAACATACTTCAATGTGCCAACTGCCAGCAGTATGGCCAAACAAAAAAACTTATCACTAACGCAAACCAAAATGCATTAAGCCTGCTGGCAACCGTGCTTCATCCATCATTGGAACAAAAAACTAACTTTGAAAGCACAGAGAAATCTGAAATGCCCAGAAACCATAAAATAGATCAAAACGTCAAATCCACATCTGATTTAAGTTAAAAATATGAAATGTGAAGATTATTTGATGTTCTTCTCAACCCTTGGAAATCGTTTTCTAGCTGGTGGTGACTACAATGCGAAACACACGAAACGGGACTCGAGACAAATCCAAAAGTTGCAAACTCCTAAAAACAACTGATAGTCTTCGGCTCGGTATCAAAAAAAAACTAGATATGGTAGATTTTATAATCAATAAAGTGTTGTATATTACTTTTGTGAAATGCAGATCAAATGTTGAATTAACTTCAAACCATTCTCCCGTCACAGTATGTTTGTTTTTCAAAGCTATAAACTTCACGAAAACATGTATGTTGCACACAAAAAGGCCCACGGGCCACTATTTAGGGAACTGAATGAAAATTTAAAATACCCCTCAAAAGTGATGAAGACATTACAGAAGCTATCGAGGTTCTTAATTCTAGCATACAGCAAGCTGCATGCACAGCAACTCCTATCCAACTGGGATTCAAAAGTGAAACTTAATTGTATCCAATAAAAATATACAAATTGATAAAATAAAAACATGAAACTGTAAAACTATGCCAATCAACAAAGTATCTCGGACACAAAACAAAGTTTAATAAGTTAGCCTCCAAGCTTAACCGTTTTACTGCTATGGTTTTTTACTCATATATACTTAAAAATGCCAAAGAAATATTTTATTTTTGATGACATTTACCCTTGTCTCAAAAAACTGTATCTCTTCCAAAAATAATCCAATTTTAATAATTTTTTCGGTGTTTTCTTAATAAAAACTTGTACAATGATAATAAAATACAAAGATAATTATGAAAATATATATTGTGAACAAAAATTATAACAAAAACTGAAATCAAGGTCCGGTACATCCCCCATATCAGCAAAATAATTGTTATCGTCACTATTATCACCATCACTCAAAATTTGCATTACGCCAAATTGTGATCACACCACAATGTCACTCCCACTATCACTTTCTTCCCAACTTGAAAAACGATCATTTTCACTCGAATTATTTGCATATTCCGACATTATGGGTTAAAAATTTTCTTTTCCTGGATTCTTTTTATATTGTAATTACTAATAGTATTATAATTTGAACTTTATGTGCGAGTAACCTCCCCCACCGTGCGCTAAACAGCAACTGATTTCGCGAGATGATGGCGCTCGTCGGCACTCAAACGGTTAAAGAAGCCCTTATTCTAAGCAGAAACGGTAATGTCGAAAATTATCTTTAGAGATTTAATGCTACACAAACTACTAAATTACTCGCTCTGGAAAGCTACAAAAAAGCTTAAATGGCCACCAATTCACCATTCTCCCCTTAAGACTAGATGATGGCAGTCGGACAAGGAGCAGCTCTAATAAAACTGAAAATTTTGCTAAACACATTACATCAAAAATATTCACTGCAAATATTGATCTCGGTTCTACAAAGGTGGAAGAAGTAACAGACCAGCTATACCATCTAGATACGCTTATCAAAAAATTTACAAAATCTGAAGTTTAACTGGCAATTAAAGAACTAATCATTTATAAAGCCCCTGGTTTTAATTCAGTTTCTTAATGTCGAAAATTTATTTTAAGCCACTTTCATCACTTTTTAAGATCTCGATAATTATTATGTAACACTAACCGTACACCACCACCTTTCAGTTTGTAATGTAGTAAGATTACAATTATGTAAAATAGTATATTTTATAAAAATGTATTTCTTTGTAGCATGTTTCATAAAATAGACATTGGCTGCTATATACCTGTAAAAAACTCCACATGAAAATGTCATGACTAGAAACTAATTCTTCTAAGTATAATTTTTAAGATTCTAATGTGAACATATATTTACAGAGATTAGATTAATATATTTAAGTTTATTTTTAGTTTTTTCTAAGTTTCTGTGGAATAAATAAATTATTTTTATTTCAAAATGTCAGATTTAAATATATAAATTGTTTACCAACATCTATATGTGTTGTACAATGAATTAAAAGTGAAATTTATTATGCTACATGATGTAATGCAGTTAATATTTGGTTTTTGACCTCTTATTATTTTTTTACCAAAATTATGTGATATCAGACTTGTCTGACGTTGAATACAGACTAGCCTATAAGAAGTTGTACCATCCAAATGTTCAGTACAAAAAAAATATACAATAATAAAACCCCATAACTCTTATTGTTATAGTGATTTATTTACTCAACAACAATATTTGTTTTAAACATATAGAAAACAATTTATATCATTAGGGTTACTTTGTCAAAATTAGTATCGTAATTCCAAATAAAGAACAGTCTACAATTAATGTTCTATTTTAGGCTATCTATCTAACGCTATAATATGCTAGTAACAACTATACGACTATAGGGAGTGTTTAAAATAAATTACAAATATGGTTGAAACAACAAAAAGAAATATGTAAACCTTGTTGAAATTATTATTCTCCAGTTTTTTTTTCTTAGTCATAGGGAATGTCAAGGTATACCTAATAGAGTTAATTGGATATTTATTT
Source organism: Druceiella hillmani (assembly GCA_039881145.1). Taxonomy (NCBI): domain Eukaryota; kingdom Metazoa; phylum Arthropoda; class Insecta; order Lepidoptera; family Hepialidae; genus Druceiella; species Druceiella hillmani. Next base: position 4,439,763 of record JAYKKI010000103.1, read on the forward strand.
ATTTACATACATTTATTGATATATCACAGGTAACCTATTTGTAATGATAAGCAATTAATCATTTAACAAATTAAAACAAAAGAAAGTATATATTAAATCTGAATACAAAATACGCAAGAACTATATAAAATAACAATGAATCACGTTTACAAGTTCACTTTCACTTATAACAAAACAAGTTACACTCTGGTGCAACTACGATCAGGTGGAGTAGAGTTCCAATATAATTCAGTTCTAGAGTGTGGTATAACAAACATGTGATGATTGTATGAATGAAAGAAATTGTCATCTGTTCTGAGTTGCAAGGAATAGAAACCTATCGGGAACATGTAGGTAATCAGCAGAAAATAGAAAGGAGAAGTAACTATACTGTCTCATATACAGATAACGGAGGAACATCTTTTGCACACGTTCAAACATCAAGCTGTACTAGGCTTCACGTGAGTTCCAAATAATGGAGTTGGATTCTAATAGACTGCACCAATGAAGTGTACAGCAGATGACTTGATGACATGACTGAAAATCTTTTGAATGATTTAACACAGAATCAAATCTGACTCCCAAATCAACAACCTCATACAGATGATGCAGTAGGATTTCATTGACCGTATATTCGTTATTTAATAGAAGGGCGTACTCAGCTCTAACTCACTATTGAACATTTGTTTGCGTTAAGCCGAAAGCTGCTTATTGCACCCCACTCAACAATGGTGCTGATGTCACATTGCAACTGTTTACCATCTGCTGCATCCTTGACTACTCTAAAAAGGTTTATGTTGCCCGTGAATAAGAAACAATTCGCAGGTTTCACCGTGCATCCAATATCGTTTACCAGAATAGTGTAGGAGCAAGAGAGAGCAGTGCACACACACATTTTCTTTCTCTCATCCTCTCATAGCCAGTGCATGAAATATATATATATATATATGCGAGTTTACTAGCGTTACGCGAATGGTGATTTTTTGATTATTTTGTAATTTCATTTCGTTCTTGAACAATTTTATTTTGTTCAATACATTAAATATACTACGTTTAAAGTGAATAAAATTGTAAATTCATTTTAAAGTTCATATTTTGTGAATTTGAAGTTTTACTTCAGTCGTGTGGTCTAAAGCACACTCGTTTTTTTTCATATGGGAAATCAATCAAAAGAGCAATTGTAACTTTTTTCAAGGTGGCTCTAGAGGTGCTGTTGAAAAATAGGTTTCCACTCAGCTTTGAAACTGTTAAAAATCAAAATTACAAATAAACCAATATTTAAAGTTTACCTAAAATTTATTGAACAACTGCAGTGCTGATTTTAAGTTCAATAGTTTTTTATATTTTTACGTATGTGAAAGATTTACCATATATATATATATATATATATATATATATATATATATATATGTACAGAATGAAAAATATTATCAATATTTTAATAGAAATAACATAAACCCTAAAATGTTTACAAGTTTAGGTATATACGGAATTCACGTAGTACAATTTCTACTCTTTCTTAACACATTTAAATTTGTTTCAATTACTTACAATTAAGTAAGAGACTAAAATAAAAAAAATGGCAGTAGTTCTTTTTCCATTCATCTCGTACGAAAACTGACTTATTTTGTTAATAGAAACTTTAAAAAATCAGTGAGCAGCAGTAATAACAAGCTCGCAACTCCAACTGATAATTATTGAAACTAAATTTACGGTATAGTTCGTGACTTTAATATTGATATAGAAAAAAAAATTATTTATGATTTTGTATAGTATGTGATAAAGTGTTTGTGAGGCACATACTTGGTAATTTTATTTTATATGTGAAAATGACAAGGCTTTATCACAGGCTAACCAAATTTTTTTCAATAAAAACAACATCCCGAAAAAAAGAACTTTAGTAAGGTTGTTAGATATCTCGGTTGTTTTAATACTAGAACAAATGAAACGGGCACAAATTTTTATCCTTGAGGCATTTTTATTTAATTTTCAAAATTCAAAATGTTTTGTTAAAGTAATTTTATGATTGATATTTCATCCATATTGATTGAATTGATAAAAAAATAGTAAAGTAATTAACAGAATAAGAATTACATTCCGTGCTTAATTACGTAGTGTAAGCTGTTCAAAAATTGTCAAATAATTGTAATTTTTAAATGAAACACATGGACATTTTTAATATTTTTATTGGAGGATTTAAAATTTTAATCCAGTTTAAAAATAAATTAAATGTAATTCTAAAATGTCACAACGATATGTAAAAATATTTGGTGATAACATAAACAATTATATTAACATAGTTCTTCATAAATAGAGAAATCTCTTCACACATTTGTTACAGATATCTCTCATTCAACCTTCCTCTTCTTCTGGGTCAGTTTATTGAAGCCCCACTTCAGAGTCCATTTGATCATCAGCAATAACCCAATCAGCAGAGCTAAGGTATCCAGCAGGTAGCGCTGGTACCAGATCACCTCTAGGGCTGGGCTTTTGAGGTGGATCGCTCCACATGTTCAGGCTACATGTTCAATCCAATAAACTGCCAGATCTCTGGGATGAATGGGACGGTCGTGGTACAGAGTCGTGAGTTCCTTCACCTTTATTGTGTATCTAGAAAATATATTAGTTAAAACTCTTTCTATCATTTACAGATTCAATTCAATTTTCACATATCCTACAAATTAGTACAGCAATCAATAAAGTAGATTTATTTATTTCAGACTTTAACAAAAAAATATTGAAATTTATACGCTATCGGTTTATCTCTTTCTCCATGCAAGTAAATATTGATATAGAGAAGAAGATCAAATGAAAACATAAAAATAATTAAAATGCTGAATTATTAAAGAAAAAAAAAACATTTCAAGTGAATTTTGAACGTATGAATTTAGGTTATTCCAGTACCTACCAATGAAGCGGTGTATCTAGCAAGACAGATTAATTAATATATTAGTTTATTGTAACGTTAATACATACATGTACCTACACGTATACAGTAAACTTACTGCCCAACTCAATTTTGTCATTGAATCTCAATAAACTAATTTGGAATAATTATTCACATTGTGGACTGACATTAAAGTTATAACCATTATGTTTTGGTTTTAACATTAGATAAGATTGTAAAAACCAAAATATAATAATGAAATCTTTTCACCCCTACATACATCTGATCTAAATTCAAACTCTTTATGTTCATAGCCTTGAGTACCTTTCTAAATATAAAAAGAATGTCTTAAGTTCCTCAGTACAGAAGTACACACTACAGAGAATCATTTATTGTATATGTTACAAAACTATGGACTAAACTAAATATAAATATGCAACGTGTGTCCTCGGTTTCCGTGTTCAAATCTCATCTGAAACCATATTATATGATATAAATTATAGATCGAATGCCTCGTTCTTCATTACATCCCCACCCCTGCTGTGCCGCTTGTATTGTTTTATTTAATTTCACATCATTGTTGTTTATATCTCTGATTTACATCCGTGTATTTTTTCTTTAATTTCTTTCTTTTAGTTTATATTTTTTGTGTTTTTTTATAATTGTCTTTCTCAACCATTACAATTTACCACTGTACTAATATTTCTCACTTCTTACTTTGCGATTGGCTGTATGAGCTAAATCTGTGTTTCAGTAAAGTTTAATGTAATTGATAAATATATAAATGAACATTAGTTTGGTACAAACTACCACAATTTATTAAGACAACATTATTATAGCCGAAGTCAATGTTAAGTTTATAATAATATGAAAGAAACCAATGATAAATACACTACATATAAAAAAAATTTTTGAAAGACTTTTTGGATGCATTTATTTAGGGTTAATTCATATACTTTTCATGTGTTATAATGAATTAACTGAGGTATTTTATAACTTAATGGTGATTAAGAGAGTGAACATTTATAAAAGGGAAAACTATTTTTGGAAATAAGGGACATTCGTATTATAAAATGCCGGGTTTAATACATAAACAAGAACTGAAAAAATATGAAACAAAACAAATGAGGTGCATTGAGATTCAATCAAAACATTGAAAACAAATAATCTGAAAGAGTTCTGTTTTATCCCTTTAGGTATTTATCAAATTACGGCTTGTACCACGATTCGATTATGTCTGACCATCCACTCGTGGGCAGACATAATCGTGTGTCTGATCTGTTGTTAGAAAACCATATCTGCCTTCGCAAGTGATGTATTCCAATCCAAAAACCGATGCTGTTTGGAGATTTTCACTAGATAATGTACTCACCTCTCAGTAATGACAGTAACATTACATTAGGACACATGTCATATTTGATTGATTTTCATCTATCGGATACATCAAAAAGCAACATTCTGAATATTTTTGTTACTTACTTAGGGTTGTGTAGAATTTCGTTGATGTGGCTGGATAATATTGTTATGAAGTTTGGATCTGTAAACAAAACTTTCAGTTCATAACCTTTATGGACAGCCTGGGCCACATTCTGGTGCTGATCCATGAAAAACGGTACGCAGATAAGTGGTACGCCGAAGTGGATAGCTTCGGTGATTGATAGTTGGCCTCCGTGCGTTATAAATATTTTAATGTTAGGGTGGGCTGGAATTTAGAAAATGTAAAAGTTAAATTAAAATGTTAATAAGATGATTGAATTTAATTATGTGAATGTAGTACCTAGGAAAGTTTGGTGTCTTGTATCTACAATTGTCAAAAAGTATTTTGCAAATCAAATTGCCAATTCAAAACTAATTAATGAATGTAATATATTTGTCACTTGTACACTGTTTCCCGTTTTCTTTATAATACACACAAGAGCAATGAAAATCTATACGAAATTTACCTTTCCAAATGATCATTGCCACTGACCTATTTTTAAAATTTTTTTGAAAATTCCTATACATTCCCTTGAATTCAAAAGACAATAAAAGGCTGAAATATTTATGGCGAAAAATACCGAAAGCCAAAAGGAGCCTGGTGAACATCCCCAGTTAAATATAAATATTGATGGACAATACTTTAAATAAGGATGTATATAATGCAGAATATAAAAACACTTTTTGAACCGTAAACATTTTAATAACCTTGCATGGGATAGAAATAATTTTAAACAACTTTGAGGTTATGTGTTTATTTTGTTTAACACGATACAGTATAAAATGACACAAGGAGGTTTATAGAAGTAGGCACACTGAACAAAAAAATGTTTATTATTTTGTGTATCTCTTATTTTCTGTGTTTGGTATTTTCATAGGACTTATCTTTGTCAGTAATTTATTATAAATATTCACAATGTATAAAGACCAAGGAAATAAAGATTTTGGCACAGTGTTAACTGATATATTATTAAGTAAATCCATTCTAGCCATATAGCTTTTATTACATCCTATTCCATTTTAGCTTTGTAACTCAGATTTTTAGCCACATTTATAATCAATTACAATCTTTATAGATAAAAATGGACACTATTATGAGGTGTTTTCAGACATGTCACAAATATTAAAATAAAAAAAGCATTTTTTTGGTTTATAAATCAATTTTATCCACTCTGCTGTGAAAGAGGGCTTCTTTCACTGATGCACTTTCAATTAAGTTTAAATTGTACCGGCAACATTTGCACATCAATATACACTTAAATGGAGCTCACCTAAAATACCCTCACCACCAAATCACCTTTACCACGTGAACATTGACTGGTAGATTCGGTAGATCTTCCAGATAGTAGAACTTCTAGATGACTGTTTGCTTCAGTTCCTTAAACAGGTCTAACAGTTGAGTTCGAACCGTGAGCGGCAGATCGTTGCTCTTCACGTTGCTGCCCAGACAGAAGAAGATCACGCCATATTTTTTTCATCATCCATAATTTCTTTTAATTCCTACGAATATAACTAATGTAGTAGCATAAGGAGAGGTTGTCAGTTTCCATGCAAGACTGGTCTAAATTAATGTTTGTATTAAATATTTTCTATTTTCTGTGTTTCATGATACAGGACAATAATCAGCCATTTTTCAGTGGTCCTCTATTCATATTGAAGATCTAAAGCATTTTTATTATCAGTGGATCTAGTCTCATCTAGTATTTTCCCTTACACATCTACATGCAAACCATTTTTTGTTAGTTTGTGGAGAAATCACATTTAATGATGAAATTACATATTTCAAACATGCTCACAAAATAAAGAATGTTTCAAAACATAGGTAAATACAAAACTCACCGTTGTTAATGGTTGGGATTTATTGTTGATGTGGAACCCTCCGACTTCGATCACGTTGCGTGGTATTTTGGTTGCTGATAACATGGTATGCTGCGTATTGGACAGCACTAGTGATATGTTGTGGATAGCTGTGATGAAATTAGGCAGCTCCACACCACGAGCGGCTGCAACGGGACCTAAGATATCTTTATAGACAAGCTCTTCGGCTGGATTGTCGATGAACCTGAAAAAGAAGATTTTTTAATTTGAGTATATATTATTTCATTACAATATTGGTATGCATTGGTTCTTCATCACATTTATACACTAGGATAAATTATTTCAACCACAATGAGTTGTATTAATCATACTAATAAAATTGATACTTTTTGGGTCATTGCTTTCCTACCTGATATTGTGTTTGGTTGTAGTTAACATTAGAGCAGATTTTGGGTACTTTACTCGATATTGGGGCATATTTTTTTATAAAAGGTTACATTTTAGTCAGTGATCAAATTTTAAGAAACGATTAAGAATCGGCAACTGAATCATATAATGAAAAAAAGAAAAATTTTAATAATGTAAATTTTTTACATCTTTTTTCGACTATCAATAGAAACGAAAAAACGCACGGTGATGATAAATTAGTAATTTTAAACAAATTTTCTACCGTGCTCATGAACATAAAAATATGGCATGCGGCTTGTGTAAAAAACCGACACCCACACCTCTCTCATTCCCCGCTTGTCGTTACGACCCATCTATAATTAGTATGTCATTTAGCTTAATTGCGTACGCACGTGTTACTACGCAAGCTATAGGTTTTCGACGCAATAGCCACTGGTGAAAGAGAAAATATACAGTAGTCATTTTTGGTCTCGCATTAACCCCCATAAAATTAGAGACAATTACCATCAAATGAAATTCAGTGCTAATATGTGGGAAGGAATAAAAATTTGCGGTTGTTAGCAAAATAGACCACTTTGAACAGTTATTAAAATATTATTGTGGATAAGGATATGAAATAGAAGTTGATTAGAAATGTAAATTTTCAATTATTGTAAATAAGTCGATTCCAATTTTTTAAGTACACATTGGAAAGTATGAATGTACCCGTATCTGTCCATCTCGCAAAAAAATGCCTACCGACCACAATAATTACAATTAAATTTGTGACGTTTAAATTTTGTGATGAAATACGGATGTGAAAGTTAACAGTCGTAGAAAAACGTGCAAATTTGAGGGTGTATTGTAATGGATTTTAGTTCGAACAAGGAGTAAAATGTGTAAACAGAAGTGAAGTTTAGACCGTAAGTTTTCAAATTGTAAAAAAGACCAATTCCAATTTTTTAAATGTGCCTTCATGAAATTACTGAGTTCAATTGAAAATTAAAAACATAGAGATTGTGTATGGGTTAACGTATAAAGTATAAAGTAAAAATTGAAATCTTATTTCCTAAAATACACTTATTTAAAAAGTAAAAATAGAGGTTTCTATTAATATATTGAAGTTTGTGTAAAACAAAAATATTTTTGAAATGTAATTAATAAATAATAACATCATTTAACAATGTTGTCACAATTTTTTTATTTCTTGAGAACTCGCGTAACTCAAATTTTAGCTACAGATCAGCGGGTAGACACAAGAGCATTAAAAGATTCGTGGGAACGATCTCGGGTGACTAGTTATACCATATTTTTTAGAAATTAAACGGATGCTTCTAATTTTTTTTTAGTTCCAACATGTATAAAAAAATATTTTTGTTAAAATTTTAAAATATCACAAAATATTAGAAAAAATTTTAAAATATTCCTTATTAATATCTTATATAATTACCATATAGATCTATAATTTTACTCATTCAGTTCGAAATTTCAGTATCTTACGTTTCCTACACAAATGTTTTGCAAACATTTTCACAAAAAAATGAAATTTAATGACATACTCGTACACATCACACGAAATCTGGAAATTCCCATTATTGATCTTTAAAAAATATACAATCTTGAAATAAATAAAGAAATGCGACCAGAATTATTATCGTTTGAGATATATAAATACGGATTTATAAAGATATAAAGTAAATACAGTTTTAATAGTCAAACATTAAACTTACTTCATGGCCCCGATCATCGATAAGATAATGTAAGTGTTCCTGACTCTCTCGAAAAAGGACATTGGTCTGATGTATTCGGTAAAGAGAAAGGGTTGAAGTCCAGGACTCACTACCTCGTCTATTATATATTCCGCCTGGCTGAACAGTCCGAAAGAGACCATCATTATGGATGGCGAGCCAATCGCTGCGGGCAGTCTGAAATGATTTAATTGTATTCATAATATATATATATATATATATATATACATATACATATATATATATATATATATATATATATATATATATAATTTTGCCGAGATCTATGGATTCTACTTAATATAAATTAAATATTTATCAGATGTGTAATAAAATGGCGTTAATAAAGACAGTCAGGTTTAAAAGTTCAAGCAATAAGCACATGGAAATAGGCCCCAAGAAATATTTTCCCAATATGTTTATAGTTATGAAGACGTGTTGCAAGGAGATAATTTTATTGATCTTGATTTTGATCCTATATACATGTATATGTGTGTGTCGACATCCTGGAGATAACATAACAAAAACCCACTCCTGCAAGATTCGCTTACAACAACTAATTGTCATCTGTTGAAGCTCGCCGTTCGTGCCCTAACAAAGAAACTGGGACGGGGTGACAGTTTTTTGTTGCTGAACTTAGCCGTGAGCCCATGTGAAAGAGATGTGTCGAGAGGAGTGCGGGAGACTTGAACTGGCGCCTCATAAAGATTTCTTTATGATGTTTTTTTTGGAATTACTTAATTTTGGAAGCTCGATACGATCACATGTGGCCAATGGATTCGTTCGCCCACCTCTGCCATTGTCGATTACATTTAGTTTAATAGTATATAATAAATACTTTTCAATCCTGTTTAACTTTTGTTATAATTAGTGACTTATATCTTGTAGTATTAATTTAAGTTTAATAGTTAAAAGTATATCGCAGCATTCGTATTAGTTAAAGACTATATCGTAACATAGTACCCATCTGATATCGTACGAGAGCATGTTGATGCTCCGACATCAGAAATGGTATCGGCATCGCGAGTGCGTAGTGATGAAAGTTTTAGTGGGTATTTTACAGGATTAATTTAAACTTCAAATTTAACTTTTAATTAGACAAGTTATTCTGAATAGAACCCCGATAAAGGCGAGATAGATACATGAGATGCTGTGCAATAAAATTGATTTATGCAGGCGGAATAACCTTTAGCAGCGAGTGGCTAAATCATAGCTTTGATTAACGCATTAAAAGTTTTAGTCTCAGTGTGATTTTCTGAAATCAGTTATTGTGAAATAAACCCGATGATTTTTATTCAAATTTTTTTATCACGATGCGACTCCATTGAGGTTCCAGCAGCAGTTTTGGTATAAAGAATAGTCGTCCAAAATATGGGGAATCTGTGGCTTTCTTCGCGAATAGTATATTATCGTCGTTGATGTTTGGTTGACGAAATCTGTTCTTCAATGAAATTGCTGTTTTTATTATGCTAACTGTGCTAGCGCGTTCTGTGGAAGTAGAACTAACTCATCAAAGCCAGCAACAGAAGTTTACGGGCTTCAACTATGAACAAGGGTTGACTAATTTTTCTGCATTTGTCACCTATGCAAAGATGATTAAGAAGACAATATCCTGCTACATCTGTGGTCAAAGCAGCCATAAGTTCTTCAAATGCAGTCAGTATAAGTAAAAAAATCAAAATGTTTGAGTCCCAGGTCCAGAACGATTTTCAGCTTCAGCAGCGCAGCAGCGTCAAGTTGATGTCTGCAGCCTCAAGCCGGTTACAATGCAATTAACATATTAATATCAGTCGTTCCAATTTTGTTTCGATTCTAGAAAAATGTTCTCTGATGAAAGAAAGTGTAGTAAATAAATTTTCTGGGAAACATTTAATATTTTTGGTCACTTTGTTGAGTACAGGGAAAGCTGATTTACTTAGTAAACTTCATATATCGTCAGATACAGATGAATTGTTTTCTTTTCATGTAGTTCCTAATGATGCAATAAATTATAATATTATGGTTGACAGAGATCTAATTGGACAAAGCTTTTCAGTTGGAATTTTCAATAAGAATTTTAATTTAAATAGGATACAAGTAGTTAAACTATGTGAAGTTGATAAAAAGGTTAACGACTTTGGCAATATTAACATTGGTAATGTTAGTAGCGAGGATCAAGTTAAAATTCTAGATACCTTGACGGAATATTCTTTGTCGTTCCTTGAGGTTACTCAATCTAATTTTGTTAAAGTACGTGAACGTGATGTGATGACTCGCTGACCCCAATCGCACTGTTCAAAGACAGCCCTATCGGCTAAGTTCTAATGAAAGACAACTCTATCACGATAAAATTAAGAAATTTCTGGAAGCTAATATGATAGGGCCAAACTGCTCTCCATTTTGAAGCCCTACATTATTAGTTAAAAAGAAAGACGGCTACATAGACTGCATGTTGATTATTGAGAGGTTGACCGTAGCACCGTATCGGATGGAATTCGCATTTCCTCCTCACATTTTGCTCATTTTTGTTGAATCTTGTGAAAAGAACAACAAACACCATTGTTTACTTCAGAGCATGTTGTCTTTCATGTATTTAGCAGTTACGGACCGAGTTGTAGATGTAATTTGTTCAATCAGCATACTGAAACTAACCCTTATTTCAATATTTCTTACTTTGACCCTAATTTGCATAATACTGATGATTGGTAGAAAGTGGATCATACTAAGACCCCAGTAACTGGAGTGGTTACAAATATTTGTTTCGTATATCCGCCACTAACATTGCAAAGGTGAGTTTAACTCTTCTTGATGAATTTTTGATGTATTGCATTTATTGATTTTTAATTTTTATATTTTTATAAATATCTTATTTTTATTATGACAAAAAACTGATTTATTCCGCGCCATTGTTCTGCACACAGGCGCTTAAATTAGAATTGATTTGGCACTTAGAAATATCCATGTATCAAGAACACCATTTCATGCTATTTTTGTGCATGAAAAATCATTCACTGAGGACATGGATTTGATTTTATATTTTTGTTATTATTGTCTAATTTATTATTTGGTCCACTTAGCAATGGTTACGATAAAATGTACGATATAAAAAATTAAGGGTGTAATCAAACAAAATCAGATCTTATATATAAAGGTCTGTTTAAAAGAATTGAAGTATTAGATTTTGAAATATACATATTAGAATAATTAGATAGCAACCACACTTACAAGTAAGCTCATCTTAGTTTGAGAAAAATGCCTGAATGTCAATTATCAACCGATGTTGATTTAAATGTTGAAGATCACATAAACAGTGATGACTAAATTTGAATTATTTAGTTTTTCGGAGTATATCCTATATGGGATGTGTTTTGTTAATGATGTGGACTGTACCAGTAACTATTTTGTAGCCGTAACCCGTTGAAAATCAGCGTCTCTCGAGGTAGCTCGAGTAGTCCTTGGGAGCATGGTGCGCAATTAGTGCTGGTGGCGGTCGGGTCTTGAAAAGACCATAGTGTGTACTTAGGTGGTGATGCATACAGCGATCCGTAGATTGTGCGCTCATATGAAGGCAACAGGAGGTTGCTATGATTGAGTTAAGTGATCGCCGAATTGGTCCATAATGATAATAGGGTATACGTGAAACAGTGATTGTTGATTATTATAATGGAAAATGTAGTGATACTTGGCTACTGAATAAATTTGATTATAATCCTAATTTTTGTAAGACATTTCGTAATTACCTTCTTCATTGAAATAACAGAGATGAGTCTGGTAATTTTTTATTACAGGAATGGCTGCACTATAAAATCACAGATAATTATTTGTATAATGCATGCCTTAGGTAACCAGGGTGAAGACGAAGTATATATTGTGGAAATCAGAGAACTGGTAATTTGATAGAACAAGAGCTAGAGTATCCAAGTTTTTGGTTGGAGATTGCGTTTTAACAGAAAACCATGAGCTAAATTAATAAAATTAGATCTGAAATTTTATGGATCATTTAAATTCATGAATTGTTAATTTGAGATAGTTATTGACTTTCACTTGAGAGTAAAAGAACTTTTAAATATGCACATGACTGTGTGTAATGCCAAATTGTTACGTTCCCGCTGAGTTTGATACATGTTTTAATGAGAGTGAGGAAAAGTCAGACCCAGCCGTTGTCGACGAAAGTTAGATTGATTGATTAGAACGTTATACAGTGACAAAGGCTCTGAAATGTGCTTGACTTATTTGCTTGTTAGTCGTAGGTCATCATTCCTAACACAGTCTAGCTGGTCGGAGACTGTGCGGCGTGGCGACAAGTAGTAGATCCACGGAGGTGACCATGGTATCACATGAGGATGACATTGATGTCACAAGAGGGTGAATGTGGTGTCACATGAGGGTGACTATAATATCATAAGATGGTGACTGTGGTGTCATATCATGGTAACTATGATGTCACAAGATGGTGACTGTGGTGTCACATGATAGTGGCGATGGTTTTAAAGATTGAGCCGTTATGTCAATATTTAGTATTTAAATTTAATTAAAGTATTTGAAAACTATCTTTGGAAATGGAACTGTGCTTATGACTGTTCTTATAAGAGTGAAACTGACCTCACTGTACTGCTTTTATTTAAATTTGAATGTGGGAACTTAACAATCTGTCATTTCAGTATATTTTAGGCAGTATAGCCGAGCAAAAATATTTTTATGAGATGTCTCTTTACAGACGACATATGAAACCAGCTCGCACATGAGAGCGTTTATGGTAAGGATCTCCATATCAGAAATAGAAAATACACAATGAAAGCTCATTCCTGTGAGATTCGCTTACAACATCTGCTTATTGGGGAAGCATTTGGTGAAGCTCGCCGTACGTGCCCTAACTTAAAAACTGATACGGGGGTGACAGTTTTTTGGTGCCGATCGTAGATTTTTGGATTACTTAATTTTGGGAGCTCGACGCGATCACATGTGGCCAATGGATTTGTCTGCCCGCCTCTGTCATTGTCGGTTATATTTAGTTCAATAGTGTTTATTAAATACTTTTCAAAACTGTTTAACTTATATATATATATATATATATATATATATATATATATATATATACATATATATACATATATATATATATATATATATATATATATATATATATATATATGATATTGTTATTCATAATCAAGACTAATATTTAAGATGAAAATTGACTTTTCAAAAAAATACATTTTAATTTTTTTTACTTTATATTATATTAGGTGAAAAAAAACTTCGAACGGTCGCTCGAAAAAGTGAATTTTAATTGACGTATATGTAATGAAATAACAGCGACTTCTGGTGGAGATATTTCAAGATGATTCATTTAGTTGTACCAAAATATTATGGAACTGTTTAGCAAGGTTTTCATTTATGAAAATGTTGCAATGAATATATCAAAATAAAATGAACTTGTGTGAAACACTTTTCAAGTTGAAGTGCAGAAATACTTAGATAGTGTGAAATTCATTCAAAACTTCAAAAAAACATTGAATTAAAATAACGGTTTTTTTTCTTAAAAAAAATGAGTATTATTGTTTAATTGTGACCTCTTATTACAGGGTTACTTAGTTTCTCTTTGATGTTATCGGTAAAAAAAAGGTATTATGATTGCTCCGTTTCTATTTCTCTCATTAAAATGAGGCAAGGCGACATAAGCATGTGGTTGATGTCTTCGCGATATATCAATTTCTAGAGTTGGTTTCCGAACCAATATTTAGTGTCTTGTTTTTTGAGTTAAACCTCAAAGGAGTTGATGCGATGGATTCAAATATCAATTAAGCAATGAAAGAGTGTGACCCATTCTTTATGGTAGCTGTATTTGTTTTATAGTGCAGTTTCTATTATTATTTTAATTTTTGTATTCTAATGAAGTTTAGCTATATGATTGTTATCTTAGCTGTACAGTCAAGGTCTCTTCTGATCTTAACTCTATGGCTCAAAGTTAATAGAATAAATTTTAGCTTTGAACATAAATGGATTCTACGTGGAATACCTAATTATTGTTATCTGTCAACAGTATGTACTTCAATATAGGTTTATTTAATTTTCTGGGATGCTAGTTTTATCAAACAAGGAGAATAAAGAATAAACACTATGGGATTACATGTTATAGGTAGATTCATTCCTAACTAACAAATTGGGAGTTATATGTAATACTGTTTGTGAATGTTGTACAATGAAATATGCTGCAAGTCATCTGAGAGCTAACAGGCTAGCGAGCTGTTGTTTTCACATGACATTTAATTCTAGTTGGCGTTAATATTGTGGTATAGAACGGTTGAAATATAATTTATATTGTTTATAACGAATTTATATTGATTATAATCATCTTATTTTATAATGGGGAGCCCATAGTAATTCGGGTACTATACAAATTAAACAATAATTTGGTTCAGTAAAGGGATGAAAATGAAGTATTCAAAAATATTACACCAATAAAAAGGAAAAGTATTTTTGCCCACAACTTCATTCTCGTGACTGATTTCTTGAATGCCTTCGATCATTTAATAATAAATGGAGTGATTAAATTATTTTAGTATTTCTTGCCTTATTTGAACTAATAAATTGAATACCAACAACGGAAATGATATTTTAGGCAGGTTGGACCAAGTAAAACATCCAAAAACTACATAGATCATTGAAAACGTTTGTGATATTGCACAAACGTTTTCAAAGATATTACACAACATCGTTAGAAACGTTTGTGATGTGCAAAAGATGGAATTTTCTCACTATTCTAACGACTTTTTATTACTAGATTTAGAGAAATAATGTTACATTGCACACACATGTCATTAGTTCGTTATTAGATTTAATCACATGTAATGTAATATACATTGCGTAGACATGTCATTAGTGCTTTAAAAGTGGTCTTCGAATGTTGAGGTAATTTGCTCATTTTCATGAGACTATCTGCTTATAAATATATTGTGGTCTCTATCTTTCATCATAGTTAGTGCGTGGTATGCCTGGGCATCACATTGTTTGTTTGTATAGGTAAAGTTTGTCTATTGAGTATAATCATATTGGGTGTGATAACACTTTATATTTTATGTCTCACATTTGTGAGGTTGTAATGATATGAATGAATTTATTTCAGTTCATTTTCCAAGAATACAATATTGAAAATTCTGCAAAGTAATTTTATAATGAGAACAATAAATGCTTAGGGGATGGTATTAATTGTTCTCATTATAAAAGGATCAGGTAATGATTTTTCAACAAGCACAATGAATTTCTGGAGTGTGTCTAGTATTACTGATTATCGGAAAGTACATGCCTCTTGTAATATAAACAGAGAAACAAAAGAGTATTGGTAAAATTTTTTTTTCAAAATGATTATTTCGTATGTATAATAAACTCAAACAAAGCCAGAAACTTGGAGAAAAATCAATGGCTGATGACAGCATCGAAGTGCTGTTTCCTGTCTTTCAGAACAGTCCGCAGATGTTCATGTTTTACGCACTCATAGGTCCTGTTGTATGTTAAATCTTTAAAGTCTGACAGTTGCGATTCCTTCTGCTAGAGAAGTTGTGGCGTCATATTCTTGACTTTATCTGAAAGAGTCCAAAGTAAGAAATTTCGTGTCTGGTGTACGAATTAAACAAGAAGATTATATCAACACAAAAGGTCAATGAGACAAAGTGAGTCGGTATAAATTTTAGGAAAAAATACCAAAATATACTGTTAATATCACTTAAATTATTTCTGCACCTTAAAACCACCTCTCACCAATGACAAGAAACTGCTGTATTGAAATCGTAATGCTAAAATTACAGTCAAAATATTGACGTTAAAATGAAAGTTTGAAAAAAATTAAATTACATTCTGTCACTCTATTCACCGTCAACTTTTGGACAAAATGAAGTAGGTCATATTTCAATGGAAAATAAAATTCCATTTAATTTTTCTCGGACTAGCAGGATAGCCACCAAAGTTTAATGAATAAAGTTTTAACAACAAAAGTTAATGAATAAAGTTTTAATTCTATGGGGCTGTTATATAGGAAAAAGTGGAAGCATTTTTCGAAAATTACGTTTTTTTCTTGACCAATTTATTTAATATTTTATATAAATTTTATTTATTTTTAGGCATGTTATCAAAAATATCAAAAGCATCTTAGAGTCCATTCAAGTCATATTTTTTGAGTTTTTTCCATTCTCAAACGCTAGTTTACTTTAAGCTACATGACATTTTTCATTTAATATGTGTCTATTCTTGAGTTATATGGATAGTTATATGTAGAAGAACATGGTGAAATAAATAAAAAAGTATATGTGGGTATAATATACCCATATGTTTGGTATACAAATTTAATAAAAATATATTTTTATAATCCACTCTCGTCATTTATGGTGTTATGTTTCTTTAAGCATCGTGAACTGCCAATGGACGAATAGCTCTTTATTTACAAAGAGAATTTAGGCACAATATAAAAGATAACCATTTTTGGTCAATTTAGACCACACCACTTATCTTATTAATTCCATTACAAGATTTAAAAAATCTAATTTTCAAAATGGTTAGAATTTTTGATTTGTAAAAATAATGAGTTTTACTGTAATAATCTAATTAATATAAAAGCTTTCAAACTAGTCCTTTAAATACCCGTTATAAAAATTCAAGATTTTTAGAACGGTTTTTTCAAAAGGACAACACTCGTAAAAATATAGAAATGTACTGCTAACTGAGCGTTTATACTTATCTCAAATAAACTCATTCGTCAGACTTAAAACAATGTTATTATAAATATAAATTGTTATCTTATGCACCTTCCCATCCTTTCATTGTGAACCCATAATCTAGTACATTAAGGCCTTTGGTTGGCTCCAAGTTTGTGAAGGGACTAGCATAAGTGATCTGCAAGAAAATTGTTAGTTTAAGAGAAGGATTAACCTCTTTTAATATTTTTATTTAATTTTATAATAGAACATACAGCAGTCTTAAATTTTATAACACACTTTGTAGTTAATTAACACGAAAAGAGATCTTTCAGAAGCAAGTGATTAGTTTCAAACCACAGATATTTTGCCCCACTATCGTGTTACGGACACTACAGCTGCTAAATGTATACCTATATTTTAGCAGCTGTAGTGTCCATAACACGATAGTGGGGCATATTTTTAAACAAATTTTCTTGGCCACAAATATTTTCCATTGAAAAATACATCATCCTGATTGCATCTTGTGATTAACAAATATTGATAAATTTTTTATAAAGTTAAATTGATATTTTGTAAGATCCGCCTCATTTTGTTCCAATTCACATTAAACAAAATCCCATCTAATGTTATAAATCGAAAAGTGCAAATGTTTGTCATTTTGTTCAGTTGTTACACAATATAGCGATACAATCAAACCGATTTGTATAACATTTGGCAGATTTTGGGGTCTGTCTATTTTCTACATTAACATATTGAATATATTTGTCTTGAAAAATATTCATTATTTTTTTTTTATCGTATTAATAATTAACTTCTGTACAATATGTCATTGCCACATTCTAAAAATTGGAAAAAAAGGACTATTTGTATAAATAACATATTGTGCAATATAAATATAAATTATAATAGATTATTTTGAAAATGTCAAAAAAAACACTATTATAGTTAAGGTTCTAAATAGTATCTAAGGTTTTAAATCTAAAATTGATCCCATTTGTCACAAAAACCGAAGTTATTAAAACTATGTTGAATTTTGTTTAAAGCTTATAGATAAAGTAGAATCTGTAGAATACTCTACTTCGTTTTCATCAAAAGCATATGCTGTGAAAACCGTGGTGGCAAAATTAGCTGCACTTCCTGACTATGCTCATCCAAAAAGGCATCTTGATTGCAAGATAATTATTAAAACTCTGTCTAATAAAAACCTGTCTCGTACTACAAGATTTAATGAGTACAACATTAATAATTTTTTTTAATAACTTATCAGAAGTTTTGGAAACATACGAATTTGAGCCAAAAGATATCTGGAAGATGAATGAGACTAGGTTCAAACCACAGTTCAAAAATCGAGCAAAACAGTAACTTAGAAACGATTTAAACTAGTTGGTGTGGTAACTTCTGGTGAACATGGAAGGTCAGTTAATGTTGCAGTTGCTATTGATGCTCCAAGAGACATATACCTCCATTTTTTGTATCTTTGTTAAAGCGATATAAATGTGAAGATCCTATTGGATACATGAATGTTCTATTGGGTCTGTTGGTGCAGGAAATGCCAGTGGCTGGATGCAAGAAGCAGTTTTTGCTATTTTTAGAACACTTCCGAAAACAAACCTAGCTCTTACTGAAGAAAAATGTCTGCTATTGCTCGACAATCACGTATAATATACATTTATCCATGCTCTAAATTTTTGTAAAAGACATGAAATCGTCTTGTTATTTCATCCACACTGCATACACAAACTGAAACCCTGGATAAAGTGGCATTTTGTTCATTCAAGAAAATTATAAATATTGTCACAGTCAACTGGATGCAATGTCTTCCCGGTCAAACAATGACTAAACATTAAAATCATGGGACCGTCAGAGAAATATGTCCTCTTTCTGCAGAAATGCTATTGCTGAATTTATCTGCACTGGTATAAGTCCATTCAATATGAATGTATTTATTACCATTAACTTTGCACCATCTTCTGTATAGGGTCATCACTTGCAATATAATAACAAAATTCAACCTAAAAGATTTCTAGATAAGATCTGACGCTCTTAAATCATCAAACCTCCAAGTTGTGTTGAATACACAAACTGTTTATTTTGAAGAACAAGGGCCTAATAGCCAACCTAAAATTGTTTAATTAGATCCAACAATTCATGAATATACAAGGTCTTATCCTCCATTAAAAATATACCGCAAGCTGGTCCAAGAACTGAAACAAATAGAGGCTGTATAAATGTAAGACCACAATCTATCCAACACACCATAAAAAAATGTGATTCAAGAAGAATTAAAAGCAACGAAATAAAGCTAATAAAACAATTTTACAACCATCTGCCAAAGAAAAAAGCAAGGGAAAGAAAATGAGGAAGCCACATTAAGGAAAATAAATGGAGAATAAATGGAAAATAAAGGAAAAAGTCAATAAGATAACAATTCTTATGGTGAAGATAATAATTATTATTAAAAAACTGGTCTCACGTTGAATGCTACAAAAAATATTCATACTACATTTGCTATAATTGTCAGTCTGAACAGAAAAATGAATTTCATAAAATTAACTTACTTTCCTTTCCTTTTTTATTACATACCTATAAATACACAGGACATTTCTTCTGTAATTTGTCCTTTTTTAATTACTTAGAAAAATCTGAATCTTTTATTTACTACACTCTGGGTTCATTTCTAAGGTCATGATGTGTTTGTCATTGATCAGTCTTTTTGAAGACAATTTACATTTTTAAATATTTTTTATTTTCTCTTATACTAATGGGATGATAAAACTAATGGGTATCAGAATTCATAGACTTAAGAAAAAACTTCTCACATGAGAGTTATAAAGTTAAATGTTTAGAAAATTATAAGTACAATGTAAGAAAAATAAATTTGATTTATAAATATATTAATATATGATTGATGCCACTGTTAGACCCCTTTGTTAAAAAATTTCAGGGTCTACATACTTGGTTAAATAATACTTTTAAAAAAGAGAAATTTCAGAACATCGGTTTTGGAGTAAATACTTGGCAGCATAGCTGATACGCAAACACATTTTGCAAACTGAGATGCTTATTAGGAGATGTACAGGACTTTATTTCATTCATTAATGCCTAATCACATTTATGTACAACAGACATTTGTTTGTATGGGAATTGAGTAAACATTGCCCCAATAAATGACGATCGTTTTTCTCAATACTCATTGTTGCTTTCATTTTCTCTAATTAAACATATCGCACCTGATGTCCTCATTCCAGAAGTGCTTTTACAAGCGCATCCGAGAGTATTATGTGACTCTTTACAGGGAACGGAAATATGAATAGAAAATTGTAGCAGTCACATACCGTCAGCAAAGCAAGAGTAAAAAATATGACCGTCTTCATTTTTTTTATCTGTAAATGAGATGTTTAATTCATAATATGTTTGCATGGAGAAAAAGAATAAGAGTAGGCAGCTTACATACACAAGGTACTTCATACGAAGGGAAATAAAGACGACTTAGCTTTAATATGTTAATTTATTATGAAAATATTATGAAAATAAATTTCGAAAAACTATTGTTATGGAAGAAAATACAGCACACAAAACAAAAAAATTGTATCGTCACTCCCATGGCAAAATGTAAAAAAATGTAAAAATTCAATTCTCTTGTAGCTATTAAATGGATGTTTTGAAACTTTGTGAAGCTCTGCTTTAAAAGCAAAAGGAAGTGAGTTACAATATTTTTCCTTGCCTGTGCTGATATGTTTTTAATAATATTTACAATAATTCTATGTAAAGAGTAAAACAAATATTTGTCAATTATTGTGTGAAGTAGGTCCCACATATAAAGTTACGTTGTTAATAGTTCAATAGTCAGGGACTACTATATATACAGGCATCCATGATTCAATGTATTCCAACTAAGATTTTTGAATTAAAAGTAGCTGAAATTAAATTTAAGTTGAATCTGGTGGTATATTTCAGTCGCCATTTCGAGAAATGGCTATATTTACGACAAAAATTAAGATTTTGTGTAGAACATACAATTCTATACAAGTATGTTTAATTAGATTCCAAAAATGTTCGTCCCCTTGGAAGATTATGGGCATCGCATTGTGTACTTTTGGCCACAAAGTTAGAATTTAAAACTGTACATAAATAATTTTGTGGTGGTGTAATTTCAAAAGAATATTGATTTCAGAAAAAAGTTTTTATATGGAAGTTGCAGGGAATTTTATGTTCTACATAAAACATTTTCTATTTTTCTCGTAAAAGTCTTCTATTTTGCTTGTAGGTTCATCTGTTTCCGACACATTTAGTGAAAACAATTTTCAGCAATACTGTACCCTCCAATTGGAAAATCTTATTGAGAGGTCTTTTCTAAAAAAATTCCTGGCTACTGGGTTATTCATAAATGATGGGAATTGTTGGTAATGATACATTTGTATTTGTAAGCTGACAACACAGCTGGCCACTCTCTCCTCTTCGCAATAATATAAAAGGTCTGATCTTTCTCTATGACCACTATAAATTTAATTGAAACAAAATTATGTTTAATAGAACATCTGGTTATTAATATTAAATCAGAAAGTTAACACGATAGCAGAGCGTGGTTAATGAATAACAAAGGAAATCATTGTATTATAAAGCAAAGAGTGAAGTGAATATTAAAAGTTAAAATCATCCAAAATAGCGTTAATGAAAAATAGTGACATTATTATTCCAATATTTGATGGATCCAACTACAGTAACTGGAAAATAAGAATATTAATATTGTTATAAATTTTAGAGTGCCAATATGTCATATTGCATGAAAAAGGTACCCATGATAACTAAGCTGAACTGGATGAGAATGCTACGAATTATATGTATAGTACAATCACAAATAAACGATTAGAATATATAAGTAATTTGAATCTTACATATTTATATAATTAATTTTGTACTTAAAAGAATCTACGTTGTTAGAAATTATACGTTGTAATAACATCAAAAGTGTACAGTTAAAAAACACTCGGATGTCTTGTAGCTATTAAATAGATTTTAAAAGAGTTTTGTTTGTTTGAAAGTTCATGGTCCAAATTACAAACTTACGGTATTCATCATTGCATTATGTTACCTGAATAGAAGAATAAAACCTTTGTATAAATATTGGCATTCTACTAAATATATATTTATAACATTTTCACCATTTACATGCTTATGTTTCAATTTAAATATTCAAATGTTGAAATGTGTTGAAATAAAAAGGGATTGATTAGAATACAAAAATATTGTGCTGATTTAATTATAAGAGGATAAGTAGAAGATATAAATATGTCTAAAATATTAACTTTGGTTACTCAAATTGACTGGTTACCAATTTTACTGGCACACCAACCTATATCTAAATGTATTCTCAACACTTTACTGATAACCTAAACTGAACTCAAGTCAAGTCACAGGCAAAATGAAGATGTCAACAATTTTTAAGATAGTAATAGTATCATTTTTTTAAAAAGTACACGAAAACAATCAGTTACATTTAAAAAAAATGTAGTCATATTTTTATCACAATTTTTGTCAAGTAGTAATATGGTGATCATCGTCAGGTTAGTGGTAAAAATGACCAAGAGTTTTCTACCAAGTTTTTGATGGAGTAGTGAGTGTTATGGTAATAGAAATTGGTGTGAATTATGATTTAAAATGGTTTCGCCAAAACTATTTTGATTGTATTATTGCCATAGTCCCTAATTAATTTTGAATAATGCCATGATTCTTCGAAAGTTTCTCCTACAAAATTTTATTTAAAACATTTGCTCATGAATGAACGAAGCCAACGAATATAAAATCATATTAACTCTTCATTGTAAACAATTCATGTCTGTGCTCTCACTGTGTTTCACACATTAACATCAATTGTTCTAATGAGATCTGACAAGTATTAGGTTTATATTAACATAAAATATCGAATACGATAAACATAACAAATAATTTATAAAAATTATCTGACCCATTACCTTAATGGTAACTGAAAATTTATGTTCAGCACAGGTTGCATTGTTTTAATAACAGATTAAAACAATGCCACCTGTGCCGAACATAAATTTTCAGTTATCATTTTCATTTTTCAGTTATCATTATCTCTACTGAGATCTTTATCAAAACATCTTTCTACCTTCTCTGCCGCACGTACTATTAACAATAATCACATGGTAAAATATTTATATTGACCACTGATAAATGTAATAGATAACCGTAAAAGATATTCAAAGATATATAAAACATTTTGTGATATAAAACAAGCAATTTACGTACAAAAAAGTTCAATAGTTTTGTTCTGAGAGTTGCGAGTATTTGAACCTGTTATCTGTTCTCAACTAACAAGTACATACCAGAAATATTGTCACAACACACAATAGATTTAAATACTCAATATGTTATATTGAGTTTGTTCAAGCTTTTTTCCAACACTTTGTCTGATCCACGATCGGGGTGATACAGATTGCCAATGAATGTGCATGCTCTTGACTATACGCAGAGGTGCAAATGACATCTCCCCATGTTAATTGTTGAAATGTAAAATGTACTATTTTATTTCCTGTAGTCATGGTACTTGTATTAGACAATTTGATACCAAATTCAGATAAAATTTAATTGTTGATTATTAAAACTTATTGAGGAAATTCAAAGTCACTAGTATAAATATACAAAAAATTATTTTAATTGAATAAAAATATGAAACAAGAATTAACGTAAAATAAAAGAAATAAAATATAATAAAAGGAAAAAATCAGCATATTGATAACTTAAATTGTCAATAGAATACAAATGTCAATAGATATATCAAATTGAATTTTATTAGCACTAGCACATTAATATATACTGTGATTTCATTAATAAAAATATCACGCGACATATAAACATTCAGCAGAGCAGATAGTTGTGTAAAATGTAATTAATCCATTGTTTTCAATGTACCATTTTAGAGATGGCTAAATGCTCTACTTATTACTTATTTGTTAATAACATTCACTATCGCTTTCACTCAAGTGTATGTTTAATCTATATCAAAAAAATAATATAAAGGAGGTGTAAATAGCAAAACAAATATATGAAAACTTATACATTACAAACTTGGGAATTTAACTTAGTAGACATTTATATACACATATATCTACTTATAAAATAAGACACTGTCTAGTCCAGTGGTTCCTAACCTTTTCAATGTCACTACCCCTGTGAACAAGTTTGGGAATTCAGTTTACCCCTAGCTAATTCAAAATAATTCAACTAGACAAATTCGAACAAAAATATCTTTATTAGGTAAGAAATTGCACGTTTAGATAACTAGTAATATATAAATTTCGGACTTAACTAGTGTGAAGGTTGATATTGCTTTGCATTCGCAAGTTTAATAATATTAGGTTCGGTTTCACTCAACGCGCATCACATGTCATGCTCCACATTCAGACGGTTTCTGGCTTTTGTTTTTAATGTAACAAGAGTCGAGAAACCAGTTTCACATCTGTAAGTTGTAGCAAATGGAATCAACATTTTTAAAGCTCTGCCAGCTATAATAGGGTATTCTGCAGCTGCTTTTCGCCAAAATGTGCCGAGTTCATTATTTTGAAAATCAACTTTCAATGAGTTATCCTCCCATAGTCCAAGAAACTCTACTTTTGCTGATACATTGTCTTGGAAAATATCGACGCAAGTAGAAAATGGTCTTAAAATCCAGGAGTAGGACTCACAACTATCCTTTTTGGAAAATATTGCTTCAGTGAGTCTATCACAGCAGTTAAATGTTGAACCACGGAATTTTCAAACGTGATTTTGTCTTGTTTAGTATTTACCAATTGCTCACTTAGTTGTGTAAACATTGACACATCGCCAGCTTGGACTCTACGTTGGTAAAGTTCCAATTTGCACAAAAAACTTGCGATTTTATCCTGCAACGTCAAAATATTTGTTGCATTTCCTTGCAGTGAATATTTCACTGCAAGGAAATGCAACAAATATTTTGACTAATGAAGGAAATGCAACTAATGAATAAAAATGACTATTAATTTCACTGAAAAAATCAGCAAAGTACGCCATCTATGCTACAAATGTTTGGTCTTTAATTTTTGCACAATATTCTTTTTCTTTTTGTGTTCTCTGATTTTCAAAAAACAATCCAGAAATTGGATTGTCGTAAACGACTTCGTAGTTCGTAAACCCTACTTAGAACTTTCCCTCTTGATAACCAACGTACCTCTGTACGGTACAAAAGAGCATTAAATGTAGCACCAACTTCATCGCACACTTTGAATAATCTTGAGTTCGTAGCGCTGCCTTGAATATGATTAACAATTTTTACTATGTCACTCAACGTGCGTAGCAAATCTGATGAAAGCGTCTTCACAGCCAAAGCGTAACGGTGTATCAAGCAATAATAGCCGAAAACTTGAGGAGCAACTTGTTTCACGAGTGCTTGAAATCCAGAACGGATGCCTATCATGGAAGGCACCCCGTCTATACAAACACCAACCAGCTTTAACCAGCCCAGGCCATTTTCCTCAATAAACTCTTTTAGCGTTTGAAATACGTCTTCGCCGCCAGTAGTAGTGGGCAAAGACTTGCAGAACAAATATTCCTCCTTTACATCATATCTTTAATGTATCGTGTAAACACCAATAATTGTGAACACGAAGCAACATCTGTGGACTCGTCCAACTGCAGCGCAAACATAGGACTTTCCTTTATTTCAGAAATAACGGTTGCTAGAATGTCGGCACTCATTTCACAAATGCGACTTTGAACAATAGTATTTGAGAGTGAGATTTGTTTAATCTTAGCTACATATTGCTTACCAATAACAAGTGATACTGCATCACACAAACAAGGTTTGATGAGGTCCTCTCCTATAGTGTGTGGTTTTTTATTAAGTGCAATGCAATAAGCAATTTTGTATGAAGCTTGAAGACACGATTCATTTGCTTTCTGCATATTACCTGTAGAATCCAATCGTGAAGACTTCAGAATCTTCTCCTTTTTCTTAAAAAAATCTATATTTTTATCTGCGAACTCCTTGCAAACTTTCTCAAAATGTTCTTTTAATTTGCTCGGTTTCATGCTTTCTGGATTAAGCACTTTATTATATAAAACACACTGAGGCTTTTCTATATTCTTGTCTACGATACTTGTAAAACCCCATTGTAGAAATGCTTCTTTATAAGTGCGTTTTTGCCAGATGAAGTAGAAGCCATGTCAAAAACACCTGTAGGTACCTAAAACAAAAGTCTAAATTTAAACAATCCAAAAAATACGATTTCTGCGATGCGGAACAAATAAAACGCGTGTTCTTCCTAAGGTTAGGTAATTTAAAATGAAACGGTCGCCGCGCGTCGCCGGCCCGGCCGCCGCTGCTAGCCACGACGAAGCCGTGCTTCACCCCTCCCACACCGCTGCTCATCCGCCGTCGCCGTCAGCCACGCGCATGAGAGCGCCGTGCTACCGTACTATTATTTTGTTTATTATTTTAATACTTTTTTGTGCCAACTCTGTTACCCCCCCAGAATTGCCGTTTTACCCCTGCGGGGGTAATTACCCCCAGGTTAGGAAACACTGGTCTAGTCGATAAATCATAGGTAAATGTAATTACACACAAAAGGATTTAGGATACTATCAGAACTTGCTTTTTCTATTTAAACTATTATCCAATTCATATGTTGATTCTAAATTAGTTACTAAATTAAACTAGTTATCACAATATGGCATATTTTTTTTTTGTTTAATTATACTTTATTTCATTTTTTATTATTGTTTCAAATTTTCATCAAATTAAAATATATTTTATATTTTTAATACAGAGACTATTTCAACAATTTGAAATAAAAGGAAATAGTAAATTTTTGATTTTAAGAATTTTGACGAAATTTGTAATAATAACATATAGAAAATTATCCCATGGGTCATTGTACACACGGACATGGGGCATTGTTAATACACACCTATGCATAAACGAGGAGCGGCTGAAAAGTTTTGAGCCTAAGGTATTAAAAATGCTGATAGAAATCTATAAACAACTTATTTTTCAATATAATCTCCCTCTATTTCAATACATTTCTTACATTGATTAAAAAGGGCTTTTAACCGGGTCAAAAAATATTCACCGTTTTTGTCTTTGAAATGTTCATTTACGGCCGTCTTCATTTCTTCGTCACTGGAAAATCTCCGTCTTTGGTGGTGTCTTTTAAATTTGAAAAGAGGTAATAATCGCTAGAGGCCAGGTCTGGACTGTAGGGTGGGTGGTTGATTTCTTGAAATCCTGTCTCAACGAGGCCATCCCTTGCAACTCGCGCAGTGCGGACGGGCGCATTGTCTTGCAAAAACAGGACTCTTTTCGCCAGTTTGCTTCACCTTTTCTCGACAACCACTTGACATACTTTTGTCAACAATGCGGCGTAATAGTCTCCGTTCATTGTATTATTTTTAGGAAGGTAGTCGTGAATGAACAAAATTCCTTCACAATCCCAAAAAACAGTGGCTATGAACTTGGATGCCGATCTTTCCACTTTGAACTTCCGTGGTGACTTTTCTCTCTTTTCTATCCATTGCATTTACTCCTGTTCTGACTCCGGATCGTACTGTCGAATCCATGTTTCATCAACAGTGACAAGATGAGAAAAAACGTTATCAGGATTATCACCACAGACGTCCAAAAACTCCTGCGAAGTTGTGACTCGATGCTGCTTGTCCAGCGGCGTGAGTATTTTTGGCACCCATTGTGCGTACACATTTTTCATGTGCAAATGATTATGCAAAATGTCGCTAATTCATTCATTGCTAATTGCCATGGCTTCAGCTATCTACCACAACTTGATTCGCTGATCTTCGAGAACAAGTTTTTTCACTTTTTCAATGTTTTCTTCGGTAACGGCAGTGTTTGGGTGTCCCAACCTGGGATCATCTTCGAACAACTCCCTGCCGTGTTTGAACTCTCGGCTCCAACGTTTTCCGGTTGCAAATGAAGGTGCAGACTTCCCATAAACTGCTGACATCATGACCGATTGTGTCACCACTCCGATCCACTTCTCTAGATATGCTGCATTAAGATGTACCCTCACTCTTAAAACAAAGTGACACGTAGCAGTGTTGGCCTGCATGCATATGTACTCTTATACATTTGACGACAAGTCGCAGCGGAGAATACATAGATTTGTGATTAATTTAGGTAAATCTGGGTTGAATTAATGCTTTTTTTAAAAGAAACATTGAATTTTGCTAAAATTATGATAATGGAAGGAATTCCATATTTTGTGTTTAGTGACTTAGTAGATATAATGTTACTTTCTAAAGATGTTGCAATAGTTATATCACTACTATTTTTTGTCTAGACTATCACCATGTCATAAGGTAGTTTCTAAAGTTATAAGCAAACCTCTGGTTATACAAATTTTAGGACAGTCATACTTTTTAAATCTGTTTTTTTTTTAAGAACGAAAAACAACAACATTAAGTTTCAAACAATATCAGAAGCTAAGAATAGAAGACAAAAATGGCTCATTGCATGCTTGTTACTATTTATTTTCGTGGAACTAATGTTTTTTCTAGACTTGTCATGATGTTCTGTACCTAAAAAAATTTCTTGGTCCACCGTAAATGGGCCACTTGTATATACATATGTATACATACAGTGTGTTTTGGCCTAATTTCTTACTTGGCTGGAGAAAAAACATTGTAAAATTTTCATTTTTGTGGATACTTTTCGTAATTTTAAAAGATAATGAATCTTTAAAGGTTTATTTTTTGCAAGAAAACCCCTTGAAATCATTTTAGACAGTTGCTAAGTATTTCACCGGTAGCAAAATGGTTTTCTAAATAGGCTATTTGACAACATCGAAAATATACCACAATTTGTGGTCATCCTATTAGGTTATAACGTAAATAAACGTATTGCTTTTAATTTTCGGAAGAATAAGTTCATATTTTATAAAAAAAACATAAAGAAATTACAATATTCTTTTTGAAATTCAATCAGCGTCATAAACGCTCTGTTATTGGATAAAAGTCCTTTTTTTTAATTTATAACTATCACCCTTTGCATTTAGTATAAATTTTATTTATAATAATTATGAATTCATTACGTATGTGTATCATATTATATATAAAGAAATACATTACAAATGATATATTTAATTAAAATAATTTTCGGTCAGTATTAATATGTAAAAAAATTTATTCCCATGTATTTCGTTCAATGATTATTGATGATATAGTGAATATATATATATATATATATATATATATATATATATATATATATATGTACGCACACTTTACTTTTCATATATAAAATAATAAAATTCAAAAATAATTTGTTAATTTATTAACAACATAACACACCACACAGCATGCGCAAACCATATGCTGGGTGCATATGCTAATGTATATATCAGCACTATAATATTATTCATAACATAAACCATAGACAAATAGACTTTTCCTGAATGTTGTTGAAGATGTTATTGTTAAAATTGACAGATTAAGTAAATATTCGAGTTGGATAATTAAATTTACTATATTTTTACTATAAACACTTGTAAGAATTTGTAAAAAATTATATTTTTAATTGTGTAATAAAGTGAACTAACTGGAAAAAAGGTTAAAACATATTCCCTTGCAAACAAAAGGCATCAGGTATGAAATTTTTTAATTGATTGTTTTATAATAAATAGTCGTCTGCTGCAGAATTTTTTTAAACATATTGTTTTTAATGTAAATTATTTCATATTATATAAAAAATTTTAATTTAGATAAATACTAACAATTGTCAAAATATCATCGGTACTAAAACGCATTCATATGAAAATTTAATATTCTATTCTTTTGGTTTATGGGTAATAATGTTTAAAACACAAATATTACTTACATCGAAATGATCTTCACACATAAAAACATTTGAGTGAGCTACAATGCTGTTTGGATCTCGTCGGGCTAATTGTAGCCACTTTTTTCATCTTTTAGGATTCTTTGGCACTGAAACGAACACTTTGTGTGAACTTTTTATAGACATATTTGTACATTGTGTCACTACACACCATTTAAATATAAAAATGAATAATAACACCCTTCACCGGGCAGGACTATTTGTTTACATTGCGTGTGACGTCACGCTAGCCATTATATAAATTGCGTTTTTAGCGTGAGTTCGAAAATTCAAACTTTAAAAGTGATTTATATAAAAAATACGGCGTATATCCTGGAAATATAAATGTAGTGTGCTTATAATGCAAAATCTAATGATTTAAAACAATTTAAAAAACCAAGTCAAATAGCCTATTGAATTTTTGAATAAATAATGTTGCAAGCTGCATTTATAGTTATCCAAAATAATGTTTGTTGTATGTTTTCTTTCAATTGGAAGAAAGAAAAAAAGGGATTGATGAACTGCTCTCGTACTCATTTCATTACATAGAGATTATTATACCTAACTAAATGTTTTGTTTTTTTGCAGAGCAAAATCAGAAATTTTGTGGCATGGAGGAATTGGCATTTGGCTCGTATGTCCTCCTTCGTCACAAACATAGAGTCTGTGGAAGACACTTTATTAATGAAAATTTTAAAACTATCTACATTAGAAACTTATTACACAGTGATGCTGTACTGAACCGAAATTTGAAGAGGTTTAATAACGAATATGGTGAGCAATGGCTGGGTCGATTAGGATGAATAAATGACCAGAAAAGTCACCCGTATCTTACTCTGATGGATTTTTTCTTATGAAGGATTTGCCTTACAAAGGATTTTGTATTTAATGAGCTTTGTGGTACATTGGAAGTTTCTGGTTTTTGCTGAAAATGTTCAAAATGACAATAGGTAGTCCCCTTAATATTCAGCAGTATACCCTTAATATTTATAGTATTGACTATATTTGGCGTTAATTTTGTAGAAATCCATTATTCACCATTAAATGAAACTATGTGACATAATATTACAACATCTTCAGGTGGGCTATTAGCAAAGATCTTTGCTAATAGCTCATCTGAAGATGTTGTAATACAACGAAACCTAGGTTGTTGTAAAAAACTTAAAGAAAGTAGAAATAATACTACATCACGTAGTTTCATTTAATTGTGTATTCACAGTATTTTCTGCAATACTGTTGAATATTAAGGATAAGTGGTGTTATTAATTTCTATGAAACTCGTGTTTTGAATATGATGATGTACAATATTTAATAATTCATATTCATTTCTATTGTATATCTTCTAAATGTGCTTTAATATTTCTCTACAAAATTAATCAATTTTGATTGTGAGTAACTGAATATAATTTCATAGAAATTGCATAAAACTCTTTTTAAAATTATTTCATAGTTATAATTATTTACCTAGCAATGATCTTAAATTTGGAATTTGTTTGAAGTTCTACAAAGGGCTATAAGCCTGTCATGTTCGACCTGTCTATTGTGCTCGGGTACTAAAAAAATATATGGCCATCTTTTAAACTTAACAATTTAAATTTCATTATTTCCTGAGTAGATTTCATATTGTTCCAAAGGAAAATTTATTCAATGTATAGTCAGTAACCTTTACAGGTTACTTTAAGTTTTTTTATGTAACATTTAACTATAAAATATTTTGTGAGGAAGTCATAATATATCTCAGTTAAAAAAAACGGAGGTCTTATAAAACTGCTCAGAGTCCCCTTTATCTGTCACAGCCATTTTTTTCCAGAAACCATTTTGGCGTTGTTCGTTGTTTTTTAGAAACTTGAAGTTTGGTATAGTGATGAAGCATTACATCTCAAAAGCTAACTCTCAAAAATATTCATATAAACAATTTCGAAAAGACAAAAAATTACTGTATTTTATTGTTTTATTTTACGGATGTAAGGATTACAAACAAATTTTTCAGAAATGTTTGTACGATAGTCCTAGAGATATTGTTGAAACTGTCTGCAAAAATAGGCCTCTCCCGCCTTCCCCTCCCGCCTGCTAAAGCCAAAATTATATAAAAAAATTATTATTATCATAAGTCTACCTAAAATTTATAGAAAACTACAGTGACGATTTCGAATTTCACAATGCATTGTCAAAAGATGCTTCACACTGCAATTGTATATTTATATATGATCGCAGGTTTAGCCACTTAATTACATTGTAAGAGTTGGCCAAAAAAATTTCTGAAAAAAAAGTATTAACAAATTAACACATACTTTTGTTATTTTATTTGTAACGTCAATTATTATTTAAAAAAAGCAAGAAAAAAGCCATAAAATAAAAATTCTTCTAACATAAAAGTAAAAATTCTTCTTTCCGTGACAGGACCACCATATATCAATATATGTACGGTCACCCCGTGACTGTTCACACACCATGTTGGGATGAAAAATTACATTTATGTAATTTTTAAAACTTTATTTTTTATCATTAATAGATTTCAATAACTAAATACAGATATATCGTTGAGCAAAAAATATAATAAGTATGATCAAGTTACAAACGTCATTAGGCCCAGAGATATATATGCGTGGGAACTTGTAGTTCAATCTGGCGTAAGGAAAATACCTATGTATAACAAAGAAATTATGTTAAACAGAAACGTATTTTTTATGTAACATGTAAATCATTAAAAACCTACCAAAGTTGCTCATTTTATAACAATAATACCACGATATCAAATAAATTATAAAACATAAAGACATTGCAAAATATAAAGAGCCAAAGTCAATAAATGATTGAAAGATTAAGTACTTTATTACATAATTGTTCAATAATTTGTTGGCTTTTTATAAATTCTTTTAGGTATATATTTCTTTTGATAAATGGTTTTAGGTATATTATTTTAATTGTTTTAGGTCTATATTTTTTTATGTAAAAATGATTTTCTTCAAAATTATTCCCAGAATGCAATTTGTTAATAATTATTAGTAGCACGGTGCATATTTGTTTCACTAAACAATGGGATAGCCATAACTTAAATTGTCACTGTATTTCTGATACTGGATTCACTGTCTTACATTGTTTAAGCAATATATTTGCTTATTGTTTGTTTGATTATATATTTTGAATATATTTTATTAATCAGGTTACAGCCCAAAAGAATGTACCGATCTATTTACACTGTGCAGCATTTTGCCTTTAGTCTTAGTAGATTTTATACTTCAAAAGTTGTTGTGGTAAGTTTATATTTGACACGTAAAACTGTATGGTATAGCGACGAGGAGTGTATAAACATGCAAGTGGTATATAGAAAAACATGAAATACATTTGCTATTTATGATTTTCGTTCACGTCAAATAGGAACATCATAAATACATACACATCACATTTTATCTAGAAAAAAAAAACGATTATGGCTTTATTGAAAAATTACATGTACCTAAATTAAAAATCAACTGGTATCTGAACAGTGGAATTCATAATATTTTAATATGGTAATAGCCGTAACATTTTAATTATAATGATAGATGGCATTTAGTGAAAACATAAAGGCATTTTTATCTTTATGTCTGTCCAACTTTGTATGTGCATAATACTTTTCTCATAATAATTTGACATGTATACCACGAAGTAATATCAAAACCGACAGCACGTTTCGCAAGTTCATATAATATATACACAGACATAGGTATGTGGCAGTGAATATAAAAATAGCACCCGAGTGTGAGCAAGATGGCAAAACACATATATGTCATAGTGAGAATAGGACAGCAATAGTTTTGTAACAAGTGCCTGGCGATCAGCCAATTATACATCTATACTCACGTACTCATATGGCAACCATTTTGTAACAATTAGGTAATTACTCTTTGGGTCCATACTTAAATGCACAACCATAAACACAAATTAATTTTGACAATTAATTAACGATCAGCTTCATTTCATCGCAGTGCTTGTATTTAATCGAAATAGTTCACACTTTTAATTGGTTCGGGTTATTGATGGTTTCCTTAAATCGCAATATTTTGAGTGACGATATGAGGGGCTTGTTGTTGTTTTAATTGCATGGCGGCGAAAAGATTAAAATGTCTTAAAACAGACAAATTCAAGGTGAAAACTTGTGAAAGTGGTGTCCGCGGCCCCTATCTGAAAATTATTACCAATAAATCTTCTAGTTGATTGGTCAAAACTGGAATTTATTAATCAAGGGGTTTAGAAATTATAACACGATAAATATTTCAAGAAAATCTGTTGCTCTGTGCACGAATTCTTATATATTTCATTACATACACCTTACCGCCAGATAAAGTTATTACTTCCATATATATCAATATCCATTTAAAAATGTTTGCAGGGACAAAAAATTGCTGAAAAGCTTTTTCATTACAGGTATCATGTGGGATATTAATTGAAAGAGCAGTTATCATACATGGACACCAAATTTTTTTTCAGAATTTTACACAAGACAGTTTTAGAGATTTTGTTGCAAAAGTCCACAAAAATATACCTAACTCAGCTTTAGAACTATTAAAGCCAAAATTATAAAAAAACATTGTCGGTAGTATCTTTACCTAAAGTTTATTAGAAAACTACAGCGATGGTTCTAAGTTCCATAGTTTGTAAGACATTCTTAATATTTCTAAGTCTGTAAAAGAAATACCAGCCGATGAAAAATAATGTTAATATAAAATCGGTTAATTACCTCCAATAAAGTAAGAAAGTAGAAGAACAAATTACGTGACACTTCATAATAGATCATCGTTTATTTTTCTTTTTCGTTTTATCCCATATGAAAACTTTGACTTTTTTATCAATTAACTGTTTTTTTATTCAAAATGAACGATGAGCACCTAAACATAGCTAGTGGGTAATTCTAGCCAATAATTATCGAAATAAATTTTACATTATAGTTTCCTACTTTAACATAAATTTTAAATAAAGTATTTTCGATTTGATATTCAATTTAATTCTTTACTTCTAATAATAAATTCAAGTCTATACTTGACGTAGTGTTGGAAGACAATACTTAGATAATTTACTTTTATGTGTTAATTTAACAT
Organism: Druceiella hillmani; assembly: GCA_039881145.1. NCBI lineage: Eukaryota > Metazoa > Arthropoda > Insecta > Lepidoptera > Hepialidae > Druceiella > Druceiella hillmani. Next base: position 4,474,670 of record JAYKKI010000103.1, read on the forward strand.
TATTTTATCGCAGGTCAACTAAATTATTTTCAATGGCAATAATATATTGAATAAAAAAAATTCATTTTATTAATGGGGGTGGAAAACGGACAAATCAAATAGACACAAATTGTCCATCTTAAGGCATTTTTACTTAATGTTCAACTCTTGGAGCTGAGTTAAAAGTGTTTTATTAAAGTAATTATATAATTGATAACTCACATACATTGAACGAATTGATAAAATGGTGGAATATTTAACGAAGCAATAATCAATGTGCATGCGTAATTGTGTCGTGTGGACTGATCAGCTATGAATCTACAGCCTGCTGCTGATGGTATAGTATATGGCACGATCCATATTCGTTAATTTTTTTAAAAAACGTCAATTGTTTCATTTTTTCTCAAATTCTAAAAATATATTTAATACGGTTTGTGTTTGTAATTATTAAATGAAACACATCAACATTATCTGTAGTTTTATTTAGTAGTTTTAAAATTATAACTTGAATTAAAAAAAATGTTCCCTCATTCGTATGATTATAAAATGTCACACCTATATGTACAAATATTCAGTTATTATACAAACATAATAATAATAACATAATTTTTAATACATTCAAAAATTTTACACATTTGTTACAGGTACCTCTCATTCAATCTTCCTCTTCTTCCGCATTAGTTTATTGAAGCCCCACTTCAAGATCCATTTGATTATCAGCATTATGCCAATTAGCAGAGCTAGGGTATCCAGCAGGTAGCGCTGGTACCAGCTCACCTGCAGGGCTGGGCTTCTGAGGTGAATCGCGCCGCGCGTCCGGGCTACATGCTCAATCCAATACACCGCCAGATCTTTTGGGTGAATGGGACGGTCGTGGTACAGAGTCGAGAGTTCCTTCACCTTTATTGTGTATCTAGAAAATTTACCAAAAATACGAGTGTGCTTTAGACCACACGACTCAAGTAAAACTTCAAATTTACAAAATATGAACTTTAAAATGAATTTACAATTTTATTCACTTTAAATGTAGAATATTTAATGTATTGAACAAAATAATAATTTATAAAATTGTTCAAGAACGAAATGAAATTACAAAATAATAAAAAAATCACCGTTCGCAAGACGCTAGCAAACTCGCATATATATATTTTATGCACTGGCTATGAGAGGAAGAGAGAAAGAAAATGTGCATGTGCACTGCTCTCTCTTGCTCCTACAGTGTAATACAGACAATAGGCTTACACTGTGTCTTAGATATACGAAACATAACTGGCTATGAGAGAAAGAGGGAAAGAAAATGTGTGCTCGCACCTCTTCTCTTGTGCCTACAGTAATATACGAAACGTAACTCTCTCTCTTTCTGTCTTCACTAACTTATATCTCCCTCTCAACTTCCGTTCACCTCGCCCAATCACACTTTTCATAACGCTCTCGTCACGCATTCACCAGCTAACTTCCCCAAGTCAAGAGTGCGTAAAGAAGTTTTACTTCAAAAAAGTGTTACGAGACTTTCTCTGAAGACCATTATCCATATATTTGACTCAGTTTTGACATAGCAACAAAGTAGAATTATTTATTTAAGATTTTAAAATTAATTTCGTGAAGTTCGTATAATAACGTATAATAACGTTCGTAATAAGAACAAAAAATCTGATTACAACACTGTGAGGTTCTAAAGGACAAGAATATTTTTTAAAGTTGTTATATATAACTTGTTACTGGTGCCGTGTAGCCAGCGATGATAGATTAAGTAATTAATTAATTATTGTAACTTTAATATATACATGTGGATACCCGCAGTAAACTTAGAGGGGACGTTTTTAAGTTCACGGAATGGAAAGGTAGGCCATTAGTAAAGGTGAGTAAAGCAATTATAGCTAGTTAAGTAACTCATTATTAGCATAAATACCAAGTTTTATCATAATCGGATCATTAGTCTTTGAACTATCGTCGAACAAACAACTCAACCTGGAAGAAAGTTTGAACTATGGAAAAAATCGAGTACGGTACCGTTATAAAGTTCCTTACCAAGCAAGGAAAGTCGGTTCAAACCATACTGAAAGAGATGGCATCCTTTTACAGGGACTCTTGCCCAGGTAAAACCATGGTTTACAAGTGGCATAGTCTCTTTAAACAGGGTAGAGACTCACTTGAAGACGACCTTTTGGACCTATGGAGTGAAGACAAGGATGGACTATTGAGTCGAATTGTTACTGGAGATGAAACTTGGGTTCATCATTATACACCTGAGTCCAAACAAGACTCAATGCAGCAGCAGAAAAAAGGCACACCACCAACCAAGAAGTTTAAGGTGTCACAGTCGGCTGGAAAAATCATGGCAACAGTCTTTTGGGATTCAGAAGGGATCCTGTTGACGGATTATAAAGATAAAGGTGTTTCTATAATCGGAGAATACTAAGTGTCAATTATAGAAAAGTTGAAAGAAGCAATCAAAGAAAAAAGAAGGGAAAAATTGACCAAAAGTGCCCTGCTTTTGCACGACAACGCGCCCATTCATACAAGAGCCGCGTTGCGTTGGCCAGGGTGTGCTTCGATATTTTGGAACACCCACCCTGGAACGTCCTAACCTGGCTTCCAGTGATTATTATTTGTGCCCAAACCTTAAAAAAGAACTTCGTAGAAAGAAGTTTTCAAGCGATAAAAAAGTGAAGGACGCAGTTTCAGCTTATTTTTTGGACAAAGACAAAACATTTGTTTATGAAGGTATACATAAGCTAATTGAAAGATCTGAAAAATGTATTAGGGTAGCAGGTGAATATATTGAAAAATAAAAATAATTTTCTATTTTTATTCTCACTCCTTATGAACTAAATGGACTTAAAAACGCCCCCTCGTACTGCACAGTTCACATTTATCACGCAACCTTGACAAACTACTTAAATAGTTACTTATGTTGAGAATTGAAATTAATGTTACATCCATTATGTTTTGGTTGTAATAGTAGATAAGACTGTAAAAATAAATAAGACTGTTCTTCCACCCATACATATTTCTAATCCAAATTCTGACACCTTTTACATTGTGGCCTTGAGTTACTATTTCAATTGATAATGATCCTCCTAATCAGCTCCGAGCTACTCTACAGAAAATCATTCATTCTGTATTTTACAAAACTGTGCAATAAACCGAATATAGATGTACAAAGTGCGTCATCAGTGTCTGTGATCAAATATCGTTTGAAATTGCATTATCTAAAATAAACAAGAGATTGAATGCCACATTCTTAATTGCCTCTCTACCACTGATACGCCACTTGTATTGTTTTATTTGATTTCACATTAATGTCATTTGTATCTTCGATATACATTTGTACATTTCTTCTTCACTTTTTTACGTACCATTTTATTTTTTTTCGCAATTTTTTCAATAAGAAACGTTTGCATTATGCATTACCATAAAGAAGTACATATGTACATTAAAGTATGATGTAAGTAAATAAAACAGCCGCAACAACATTCAAAAGAAATAAATTGAACGAGTTTTATTTCTTTTAACCGGAGTATCAAATGAAAGTTAGTAATCCACTCATATGAATCTTATTATGCACTCGATCTATTGGCACAAAAGCATATCTGCCTATGCCATTGACATATTTAAATTAGGAACTGAATCAAAAACCGAGATTGTTTGAACATCTTCACTAGATAAAGTATACACCCGTCAGAAAAGGCACGATTCATATTTGACTACATTTTACTTATTGAGTATGCTAAAAAAGCGACATTCTGAATATTTTTATTACTTACTTAGGGTTGTGTAGAATTTCATTGATGTGACTGGATAATATAGTTATGAAGTTCGGATCTGTAAACAAGACCTTCAGGGCATAACCTTTATGGACAGCCCTGGCGACGTTTAGGTGCTGATCCATGAAGAATGGTATACCGATAAGTGGTACGCCAAAGTGAATAGCTTCGGTGGTCGATAGTAGGCCTCCATGCGTCATAAATATCTTGATATTAGGATGGGCTGAAATTTAGAAAATATAAGATTTAAATTAAAAAATTGAGGATAATTTACGTGTTTCTACTTAAAAATTAATAGGATAATTTACGATTAAAAAAATCAATAGGATAATTTACGTAATCTGTAATTAAGTACCTATAAAAGGTGATGTCTAATGTCAACCAAAAAAAACAGTGAGTCGTCACGGGATGCCTGGCACATGTGAAACATTGTGTTCGTACAAGTAATATGCATAAAAGACAAGATTATTACAGGAACTAAATGTAGCATAATGAAAAAATAAAGTATTACGAATTTCTTACAGAAAATGGTGACTTTATTTAATAAACATTTATTTACAATTAATACAAAAATAATAAAGCACAGGTTATGTGTACTGTAGTAAACAACAGCGTCGAACTGAGTGAGAAGGGGGTCGCGTAGTCGGTTGCACATGGCGACACGTCACCATACCGTACACTCTACTACATATAGACTATATATATACCTTAGTATAGCGTGGCGATCCGTCGCCATGCCAACGATTTGGTTTATACCTGCGCCTATAGATGTTTCACATCAAAAAAATTTAAAACAGCCAGAATCTTCAGATATTACAAAGTCAAAGAAATAAATTAATCTATGTTTACAATTCATTTACAATATAAACAACAAAGACAATCAAAAACTATGTGAAATTCACCTTTTCGGCTGACTTTTGCTATTGGCATTTATTGAAAATTGCACTTTCCAAAATTAAAAAAATAAAAGGAAGTTAAAACATGTGTGGTTAAAAACAATCTGACGAACTGCCATATTTAATCAGGTCCATTTGTAAATATTAATGGACAACAATGAAAACGCAGATACTAAGTGTGTGGCCTTAAGTACATGTTAAACTATAAACACATTATTGACCTAAATAAGGGACAGAAATTATATTAAAAAGTTTTGAGGTTATGTGTGTATTTTCTATAAATTGACATGGTATAAAATGATAAGAGGTGTTTATAGAACTAGGCACACTAAACATTAATTACTTATTCTTCTGTCGATATCATGTTTCATATTAGTTTATTGTTTTCATAAGAAATTATTGGATTTATCTTTGTCAGTAATGTATTATAACTATTCACAGCACATTAGCGCTAGTAGAATAACGATTTTGGCATACCAACGGATGGATCACGAAAGAATCATTTTCATTATTTTAGCTCTGTAACTCAGATTTTTGGCCTCATATATATTTAATTAGGATTTCAATACACAGAAATTAATTGTATTTACTAAGTAAATAATATTAATATTTCAAAATAAAAGTATTATAAAGAACAAATTTTTTTTTATGAATTTAATTCAACTGAAGGTAGATCTTATTTGTCACGAGACGAGTAAAAGGAATGCGTTTGGTGCAGTTGCAATGCAATTATTGTAAAAAAAGTTCCTTTCTGAAGACAATATTGTTTGAAATATTTTCAATACTCAATGAAATAATAAGCATTTTCCTGTAAACAATTCAATTCCATCCGCGCTGGTGTAAGTGAGCCTTTTACGCAGGTGTTTTTTCAATTAAGTTTAAACACTACCGGCAATATTTGCACATCATTATACACTTAAATGGAGTTCACCTAAAATACCCTGCTGAGGCGCCCACTTTACCACGTGGACATTGGCCGGTAGATTTGATAGATCATCTTCAAACTTCCAGATAACTGTTTGTTTCAATTCCTTAAACAAGCGTAACAGTTGAGTTCGAACCGTGAGCGACAGATCTTTGCTTTTCAAGTTGCCGCCCAGACTGAAGTAGATCACACCATATTTTGCATTGTCCATAATTTCTTTTAGCTCCTGCAAATATATTATAACTATTGTAGTGGCATAAAGGAAGGTTGTCTACGAGATTCGTCTAAATTTACATAATTAAAAATTCTATGTTAAAAATTCCCTATCATGTCTCTCATATCTTTCATGTTGAAATAAAATACTAAAATTGAGCTGTTTCATGATGTTGAACAAACATCAACCATTTTTTTGTAACAACTGTTTGTTTACAGCGAACATCCTGGACACTTTTTATTATCTGTTTTAATTAAAATGTAACATTGTGATACAGTATAGATTTTGTATAGCATAAGTGTAATGTGGAATTATACAATAATGTAAACAGCCGCTGTCTGACATTCTGTAACATAAACAAGATGGGCAAAAGCCCACACAGTATTGTGCTTAGGAGTTACGAGTATAAAAATGACACTCTTATATAGAGAAAATTAAAAAACTAATTTCTTTAAAAGTTTTACTTATATTAATCAAACAGACAAGTAAGAAATCTTGTATTTTTTTATGAAATGTTGTTTTTTGTAATAGTTTTTAAATGGTATATTTAAGAAACTCTTTGATATGGTAAGATGCATATTATTTATGGCAACTACTTTTTTTGGTTTGTATTATGATTCCAAACTGAATAATATTTTTTGTTCGTTCTGACTGCCACTTACTGAATAGTTTGCTTTTTATATTTTAAAAATATAAAAATTGCATTGTTTGTGTGTAATACCAGATCCTTTATTGCCGTTCTCCTTTAAAAAATATTTTTAATAAATCTATATTCACCATTGTTATTAACTTTGAATAAAAACAAACGGCAACATATTTGAATTTTTTAATATCTTGTTACATAAATAAAAATTATTTAAATAATAACAATTAGTTTAATGTATTACATTGTCTAATCAGTCATATTTAAATATCCATAAAGGAAGTGTTGTGTATTCCAAGTCCAGTTATGAAATATCAATTTGTTCCTTTCTTTAATGGAAACACTGTTTTGCTTCCATTAGAAAAAGGCCCAAATTTGTATTTCTTAATCCCACACTTCTTTTATGGATGTGTAAATTTAACAGAAGAGAATTTACGCCAGAAAAACCAAAAGTTTTTATAAATATGCTCTGCACCAATATTTAAACACAAAAGTGGTTTTATTGGTATGTAAGTGCTTTGGAGGCAGTGAACCTGGAAGTATGTAAATTAACTGTAATTATGATATGGCCATTGTAATCCGCCAAGGTTTCTATTATCAAATTACTATAGCGTGAACTGGACCAAATTGTACAAAAGTCAACATTTGTAGAAATATTTATTAATTGAACGACTAAATTTGAACGGTGATTTTATAATTAACCAATAAAGAGTACACCTTGAATATGCTAGTCAATTATGAAAAAAAAGTAATTAAATTATGTGTATTTTTATAGAAAATTGTTGTTTTCGTCCTCATGATTTTTTTGTCGTTTTTAATTTATAATTTAACAGATTTTAAAGCAATTTCTCTGCAAAATAACATAAAAATAATTTTAGTAATGTGGTCTTAGTTACATACAGATGGAGTTGTATGTTTCTCGATGCTCACAATATAAAGGACATTTCATAGCATAGACAAACCCAAAACACACTGGTATTAATGGCTGCGATTTATCGTCGATGTGGAATCCTCCAATTTCGATAACATTGGGTGGTAATTTGGATACTGATAATATGGTGTGATGCGAATTGGACAGCACTAGTGATATGTTGTGGATGACTGTGGTGAAGTCGGGCAATTCCAAGCCACGAGCGGCTGCCACGGGCCCTAGAATATTTTTGTAGATAACTTCTTCGGCTGGATTATCGATGAACCTGAAAAAGAAATTTTTGAGGAAATCTTACTTCATTTATGATACTGGTATGCGCCGGTTCTTCATCAGTTATATACAGCAGGATAAATGATAGCCAGCTATATTCAGTTGCGATAAACAACAAACAAAGTTGAGATTTCAGAAATTGTGTGTTTGTACTTATACCTACATTGCATTGCTTTTTTTTTACAATCCACTTAAACTTTCTGTAAAATTTACTCGTACGTCCAATATACAATTTCTGTATAACAATGTATGGGATCATATAGCTTTCATTTTATGGCTTTCATTTTTCTAATATAAACATGCCAGTGTAAATAGGTAGGTAAGTTTATAAAGGTCACATAAAGGTATAAGGCTACCAAAATGTTAGTAGGTAGTTATTTAAGTAAGCAACTAAATATTAGTAGCTAGATAAGTAAGTATACACAGGTATATACAAGAAATTACAGCAAAGGAATATTAACAGGCTGATAAGTCAAGACATAAAGTAACAACAATATTGGCAGCTAAATAGGTAATATGTAAAGATACAAGGTGAAGCCAAAAGAAGGAATATAATTTATAGGTCCAAATGTATGTATATGTGTATGTGTGTGTGTATGTGAATACAGACATATACGTACGTAGATATATATGAATATATTTAGGTTCATTAAATGCTGCAAATGTCTGTTCCGTTCTCAATCAATTACATATTATTGATATTGAATTCATTGTAAATTCACGGCACTTTGGATATCGCAAGCTCTAAAAATGAAAAAATTTTAAAAATTTACAAAAGAATTGAACCCACTTCAAATGGCCGCTTAATAAGAAGTGCACTGAAAAGTATAAAATAATAAAAATACGAGTACTTAGTTGGCACTTTTGCTGTACAATATCGATTTCAAACAAAAATAAATTTACAAAATGGTACTGTTGTTAGAGGTTTCTTGGAATAGATGCCGAGTGATGAGACGAGATGATGAGTGACATGTATCACACATCTGTGTGTGTGAGTATGCATATACATGAGAATGAAAGAGAAGCGTCATGTTTTCACTAATATTCCATGATATATTCGTTTTAACGCACCCTGGAAATTTCCTTTATGAACCATTAAAATTATACAGTCTTATGACAGAATAGAGGCGAGTTAAATTAACATAGTTGATGCCATTAGAATACACATCCGTAAAGATATAAAGTATATATAGTTCCAATAGTTAACATTAGACTTACTTCATGGTTGCGATCATTGATAAGACAATGTAAGTGTTTCTCACTCTCTCAAAGAAGGACATCGGACTGATGTATTCTGTAAAGGGAAAAGGCTGAACTCCGGGACTCACTACCTCGTCTACAATGTATTCCGTCTGGCTGAACATTCCGAATGAGACTGTCATTATAGATGGCGACCCAATCGCTGCAGGCAGTCTGAAATTATATAATTAAAAATACATATTTCGTAATGAATCAGAGATCTGTAGATTCTACATAGCACATATTAAATACATGTCCCCCGAATTATATTTTCAAAACATTGTTTGTAGGCCCAAGGCTGTATTATGAGGAAGTAACTTTTTGGACCTTAAATTGCAATTAAGATAATTAAAATGATTATAAAAGTGCGATTATGAAGTTATTTTTGAAAGATATTGTTCTTATAAAATATTTACATTAAAATTTTACATAAACAAACATTTTTCATATGCATTTACAAAGAAATATATAAAATATTTCATTTACAAAAAATAACTTTCCTTGATGTGAGAGTCACCAAAAAAACATGTAGTTATTCATGACTGCCTGTACCACCATAAATACAACTAAAGGAGAACTGGTGCAACATTTTGAAAAAAAATTAAATTAAAACACAATATTTATCCATTGGGAATTTAGTTTATTTTTAGTTCCTTAGCATAGAATAAATTACAATAAATTACAAATAAATGTCAAAACTTTACATAAAAGTTGGGTATTGGAGACGGGTTTGCTTTAATAACTGGCAAGACAAAACAAATATAAATCTAGTCCACATTTTTTACAGAAAAATAATAACTATCCTATTGCATCAAATTATGGTCACTTTATTTACAAAGTCAGCATATATACGTTATAAGCCAAACTGGGATTCATTCCGTAAACATTTCCGATTGTTATTCATATTAAATAAAAAATTTAGTTATTTAACCAAAACGTGGTTTGAGTTATAAATAGAGGATTAAAGTATAGTTGTAATTTGTATCAAAAATATGTATGCCTCTTATGCTTCTTTTTTGAGAAACAAATTTCGTTTCATTTTTTTGTTTTCCACATTTTTTTTAATTAATATTTAATTCTTGAATATATGAAAAAAATGCCAGGCGTATACTTGAAAAGCCGTATTTCGACATACATGCAATAAAATGACAGTAACTTCTGGTAGAAACTATTCAAGATATAGGTGACGTGATTAATTTCGTTGATAATATGGAAATATTAAGTAATTAATAAATAACATTTTAATTTATGATTGCACTTAATAAATTGCAATAAATGCATCATTTTTTAAAAATAAATATCAAAATAAAATAACGCTGTACAGGACAATTTCTGTGCTGAAACATGTATATCTATGAAACTCATCTAAACTTGTTTAAAAACATAATCAAATTAAAAGAAATTTTTTCGGAAAAATATAGGCATTACTGATTCTTAATTTTTAACTCCTATTAGGGGTTTCTTTGTAAATTGGACTACTTTGTAAGTCGCTCTGTCGCATTGTATCATTTTGATGTTCCCGGCGTTTGAGGCAAGCACATTCATCGGCAAAATGTACAGAGGCATCACAGTTTGTCCACGTCTATTTCTCTCATCGAAGAGACATTGTGTAATGGATGTCCTCACATTATTTCGCTTTCCTTAGCCCACACCGCTAATTGATGTCAGTTTTTCGATGTGACAAAAAGAAGGAAAAGCAATGGATTCAAGCAGCATGTAAACAACACAAGAATGTACAATAAAGTACAGTTACAGAATCAAGACAACACAAGAATGTACAATAAAGTAAAGTACAGTACCCTTGAATATATTTGATTCTACTGTCTTAAGCAAGCATTCCTAATACATAATACGATACGGCAACAATAACTCTTACTGTGTCACGATTAATCTTTTTGTGTTTAGTTATAGTTTTAGTTGTATTTTTTATTGTGAAGTTACATAATTTTGTTCGTGGTTATTATATAAAAATGAGTACAAATTGTATAATTACTATTGCAAAGAATATTGTGTCAAAATTATGTGAACAATTTTTATCTTAGCTCTATTAGCTGTTGTACTCTATTTATGGCTCAAAGTTAATAAAATAAACCGTTGTTGGAAATAACTGGATCTCGCATAGTATACATTTCGCAGATGAAGCATGGTCTATTTTTGGAAAAATTAATTTCAAATGTGGATTAATCGCTTTTATGAGGTGCAGTGTGTCATCAAAGAATGAAAATTAAATATAGTCAATGATTTGTAGGTAGCTGAATTCATAAATAACTAATTAGGAGTTATTTTTAATGCTACCTATAATTGGTGCACAATAAAATGCACTGCGAGTCATTCAACTGCTAGAGTACAACAGCTAATAGACCAGAGTTTTTATACAATATTGAAATATGAATGGCATTGATATAATTTTAGTGATTACAATCGTTTTATTTTATAACATGGAGCCCATAATATTTGCGTTGTCATACAAATTGACAAAAATTGTTTTCAATAAAAACATAAAATGATGTATTCAAAAAAGATTAAATCAATAAAAAACAAAAAATGGCAACGTATTTATGCTCACGACTTCATTCTCGTGATTGATTTCATAAATGATTGTGATTTCATTGATTTCTTAAAACACAGAGATTTTATTAATTTCTGAAATGACAATCATAAATGGAAAGATGAAGTGGTTCTGGGTTTTTAGATCTTGTTTGAATCAATAATTGAATATAAGTAGAGATGATATTTTAAGTGAGTTTATTTAAAAGTCCAAAAACTAGAAGTACTTTTTACAACATTTCAATGAAAACATTTGTAATATTGCAAAAGATGGAATTTTCTGATAAGATAATATTTTCTGATAACTTTAATTTTTGTTCTTACGTTCAGTGATGCTACATTTTATACATATGCTATTAGCGCTCTAAAAATGATCCTTAAAAGTTGACGTAATTTATCTCAGTTTCAATAAGACTATCTCCTTTATATATGAGTACCTGCTTTCTTGGTCTTTCTATCTTTAATCATAATTTGCATGTGGCATAACTCTGTGTCATATTTTTTTCTTTTTATGTGGGTATTAAGTTTATTTAGTATAATCTCTGTGAGTATATTGTTAACTAGCGTGACCCGTGCGAAGTCTTCGCATTATATCAATTTGCGTGGTAGATTATAAATATTTACACATGAGAAAATGAACTCACAGCTGTCATATTAGTTACAACAGAGTGTTTAGAGTCAATTTAATAAATCAAAATTGATTGCAGGTATTCAATTCATTTCTAATTTTGCACACTGCTTATTACGTTTTTATTCCATTATGAAGCTCAGATGACAGATCAAACAAATATTTTACTAAAATTGACATATAGAGGCGCAAGTATCAAAAGCATTGAGCTAAAGCGCCACTTTATTTATACGTGAGTGGATTTGAAATTAAACAAACATTTTACCGACCGTCAATCATATTGAGGTTGAGCTGTTAGATGGCAGCATTGCTGTTTTGTGTATATAATTTTAATAATTAATTAATTTGCAAAAACAATAGCAATAATAAATTTTTTAGTTGTGGATGCCGGTAGAGCAAGCAATTATCTATAAAATGATATATAATTTATGTGGATTAGTTGTGAGGTTTTTTCTAAAAAGGGAGAGTAACATCTTAACCTTAGCGTATTAATATATATGATGATATGATATGATGATGATGATAATTGACATTTTTTCTTTAGGCCAAGCTATGGTCAAATATGGCCCCACTGTGGACAAAAATGAGTATGATGTCAAAAAGCAGTATATTTATTAAAAACTTGTTTAAAAACATTAATTTTCATGTAGAAGTTTCTAAAAATTGAAATAAAATAAAAAGTTTTCAATTAATTGAAGTGTTGCTACATAGTGGAAACAAAATATTTCATTCTAATTATTTGCTTATCCATCAATCGACTGAAATTTAGTTTATGAGGAAATGCATAATTCAATGTTATTTTTCAAATAATTGCTATCAACCAATTAGGTAAAAATACATTTTCCAAAAAAATTATCACTTTTTCTAAAAGTGATCAGCCAGTGTCAATTTATTAGTATATTAGCTTTACTAATAAGTTGACACAAATATCAAGTTAACATTTTTATTATGACATCATAAGTCAAAAAGTTAACGCAAAATGACTGCTTATTCACTTTGATATTGTCTCTGCGTTTTGTTTTAAAAGGAAAAAACAAACGATCTAGAGAGCTCATTTTCAACAGTATATTGTGTCGGTATCGAACTAGTTTATATTAGTGTAAAATAGTCCTTGTCATGTTGGTGCTGTGTTAGAATCGGCACCGAATATTTTGAAAACACCCTATCTGGAATTGATTCTCAGATCGGTCTGGTATTTCTATTAGTTAATACATTTCAACATTTGTGCTAAATTTGGAAGATCATGTCTTATATTAACTTATGATAAAGTTAAGTTTTGGTGATAGTTTTTTTACATTTGGGTTTTAAGGTGAATTATAGATCGGATTTTATTACATACATATAATTCTAGTGAAAAATATTGATGGGTTATGAGTTTATGGTATCATCTTTAATGGTTGTATACCATTTCGTTAATTTCCGCTTTGGGGCCAAAACTCTATACAAAGTGGTTGTTTCCCTTTATGAGTTTGTAACGAAATGAATGAATTAATTTCAGTTTACTTTCTCAAAAATACAACAGTGACAATTCTACATTATAATTTCACAACACAAGCAATAAACGCTTGGAACGTGGACTTAATTATTGTTTTTATAAAAACATCAGGTATTGTTTTCATGGGCGTATTTAAGGGAGGTTTAGGGGGTCCGGATATTTACACTTTGTATATGTCAAGGGATATCCACGCCCTAAAATATATATTTATATATATGCAAGTGCAGCTCGGTTGTCGGAGCAAAGCAACGATTCATAAAGTCGAATCTACATGTTCCCCTTCCTGCATTTCTCAAGAGTCTTGCGGGAGTTGCGCGACATAGCCACGCACGTGCCGTTTTGTTTTTGTTTATCAAGCGTATGGAAGTCACTATTGTTGAATAAAAATAACTGATATGAAATGGACATCAAACCAAAAATCTCTTTTGGACTTTTATCCAAAAAAGGAGATTGTGCTCCAATCCCAGAAATCCGATCATGAAGAAGTAGATGAAACGGGCGCAAGCCCATTCACAAATGAAAGGTAAGTTTTACCATTGTTCAAAAATTACTTCTAAATGGTAAATATAAATCTATAGTTATTAATTCTATAGTATAGAATTTATCTTTATATGAGACGTAAGCCTTTGTTTCGATTGAAACAAGTGAGTGATTGTGACGAATGATCATAAGTAAAGATTTTATCTTGAAGATTTGTTATTTTATTATGAGGAACTATGGTTGTTATTAGGTTGAACTTAAAACTTTTGTCTCGGTTACAATATATTCATGTGGAGGACAGCTTTGAGCTTTGCTTTTGTAAGTTACCCGTCATCTAGTGCTATTGTTGATCAAAGAATTAAACATCATAGTTTTCTACCTCCTTGATAACTAAAACAAAATTATTTTAACAAAGAATCGTGTAAAATATATCGGTCATGTGCAAGTCGGCTCGTACACTAAGGGTTCTGTAACATATCATTAAAAAAATTTTTTTCCATGTTTTTGTATGCCTTCCCCCTTTAGATTTTGTCTTATTTTCTATATTATTCTTTTATTTTTATCTGACAGCTTTTGATGATTGTTTTCTGTAAATCCTTACATATTATAAAATGCAACGTCTCTCTGTCTCTCTGTCTATTTATGCGACCATAATTTGAGAACTACTAGCATTATTCAAAATGAATGTGTGGTCTATATTTCATTATTCAATTTAGTTATTTTCTTTTTTTTACAGCCAAAATAGCTTTGACTCTGGACATAGACATGTCATGGACCGGATATTGGGAACTATGTGTGTTAATTTCCAAACAGTGATGAGGAAAATCTAACAGGCCTTGGACCCCACCAGATACATACAAATTTCCAGTCACTGGTAAAAAAAATCTTTCTTTTCAACGTCATTGGACTGCCAAGTATTCATGGCTTTTATATTCAAACATCATGCAGGGAGCACTTTGCAAAGTATATATTTTAATTGGAAAAATGCACGCTCATGGTAATAAAAAACTTGGAGCCTTTGTCAGCAAGATATTTACTAGTTGAAAGAAAACTTCAGAAACTTTTGATCATCACGAAGATACGAAATATCATAAATTATCTATCGAGCAGGCAGCAAATTTTATAAAGTTTGCGGAATGAAAAGTGTTTGTTGTTACAGAGTGTATTGATGTAGAAAATAACAAGATTGAAAGAAGAGAACAGAAAAAGGTAAAAACTATCATAAAAACAGTTCTTCTTTGTGGGTGGCAGGAAATGGCTGTAAGAAGTAGCTCTGATTCTGGAGAAATTGGAATGAACAAATCCATGCATAATGATGGTAATTTCTAAGCATTTCTTCGTTTTCGTGCATCATCTGGTGTTGAAGCAAAATCATTTACTTACACAAAACAATCACAGTAGAGCCATTTACACCTAATCAGTAATTCAGAATGAAGTGACAGCACTATGGGGTAATGCTATTCAAGCATTAGTACTTAAATGGGTTAGAGAGGTAGGGTTTTTTACCATATTAACTGATGAAACACCAGGCATATCACAACGAGAGCAATTAGAGTTATGTTTACAATATGTAAACTGCTCATCTGGAAAGTTGGTTATTTGAGAGTATTTACTTGATTTTTTTCAAGCGTTAGCGACGAATATTACAAAGCGTCTTTTATAATTTGGATATGAATAAATTGATTGGACAAGACTTTGATGGTGCTGCAGCAAGGAGTGGCCGATTAAGAGGTGCGAGAACAATAATCGCAGAGCAATTCTGCTGCAAGAATGACCATAATGCAATGCAGCAATGGTCTAGGAGAAACAGCCAAAATATATTATCGTCGAAATGTATTTTACTCTTTCGGTGACCGTATAATTACAGAACTTGACGCTTTAAACCACATGAAGACACAATTGAAGGAATTTAAATGCTTCTGCCTGAAAAGGCCAATAATGACCCCGGAACAAACAAAAGCCTTAAAAAAATAGTGGTATTATCTTTGGGACGAAATGAAGCCCAGCACTTTCCAAGTGATTATAAAATATGGTTGAATCATTGGTCGTAAATGGTAGAAAATCCTTCCACCGCGCTAAAAACTCTTGACCAGTGAGAGAATCGATTCTTCCCTACAATAAGAAAGCTTCTCATTGTGTTGGCCACAATCCCAGCGTCCACGGCAACCCCAGAAAGATATTTTTCAACTATAAAGAAGTTGAAAAGCTACTTGAGAAACAGCATTTGAGATAAAAGACTCACTGGGCTTGCGCATATATAGTGATGTACCCCAACTGAAATCAGAAATATGTTAGCCACAAGACGTAAAAGGCTAAATTTAATACTTTAAAGTTTTTAATTTAGTTTTTTACTTCTTAGGTAATTATTTTATTTTAAAGCCTTTATTAAGTCAATTAAAATATTTTATTTCCAAAGTAAATACTCTAAGGCATAATCCCCTGATATTCTCTTTTAATCTTTTAATATTTTTTTCTTTGTTGATTGTACAATATAAAATATATATTATTTTATATATAAAATAATAAATGCCAAAGCTTCCCAAAACAAAAATTGTAAGTAAACTACTTTATTACTTTTTGACGTAAATAAATACTTTTCGGACATTACTTGCACATTTCATTTAAAAGTACCTACTTAGAGCAATTATCTTTGCTGCAGCTTGCATATACTTCTATGTTTGTGTAATTTTTGATTGACTAAAATAGTCTTCAGAATTTTGCCTCCTTTGGCGTGAATTTTGGGGAAAAACTTATTAATCACTATACATTTTTGAACCCTTAAACCAACCCGCCCCCATAACAAAGCTATGCCCATAATGATTTTACAACAAGTGCAATGAATTTTGGGAGTGTATCGCACGATCGAATACACACATTATATTTGGGAGACGCATATCTTTTTATTTTAGTAATCTGCTAAGAAAAATATAATACTGAAAGGAAAAAAAGCAGGTGTCCACTGCTGAGAAAAGTGTTTTATTTTTAAAATTATTATACATACGCAGCCAGAAAATTGGTGACAAACCAATTGCTGATGACGGCATCAAAGTGTTGTTTCTTGTCTTTCAGCACAGTCTGCAGAAGTTCATGTTTCACAAACTCATATGTTGCATTGAATGCGAAACCCTTAAAGTCTGGCATTTGCGTTTCCTTCTGCTCGAGAAGTTGCGGCATCATATCTTTGCTTTGTTCTGAAAGAGTATAGAATAAGAGTGGCAAGTTTCGACTAAGAATTAAAAGAAAAGATTATATTGATGCATAAGACAAATGAAACAAACTGAGTTTGTACCTATTTTCAGACAAAACCAAATACAGTCAATAACATCTAAATTGAATATAGTTGGTGTTAATTTTGTAGAAATTTATTATCATTTAATTTTTTATTCACAACTAAATGAAACTACGTGATGTGTTATTATATACTTTATTTGAATTATTAACCATGATCTAAGCTTCGTTGTATGACTGCATCTTCAGGTGGGCAATTCGAAGAGAAATTCTCTTGAGGCTACATCACATAATCTCATTTAGTTGTGAATAAAAAATTAATTGAAACACCTAAATTATTAAAAATTGTTATTTAAATTATTAAAAACCATTTCTAACCAATAATACCAAGTAAAGTTGTATTGACAGGTAACTAGTCAAAATAATTTATTGTTAAAATCAAGCATCGAAAAAAATTAATTATTTTGTTTCATTCTTATGCTGTCGGCTTTGGGTAAAAATTGGAAATAAAATAGGTCGTATGTGAATATAAAATAAGTCTTTGGTATTGTATTGGACTGGCAGGATAGTCCAATTATAAAATGGTCCCAAAGCCAGGAGGTTGAAGCTAATACAAACAAACATTTGGATAGAAAAGTTGATACACGAAGTTTCTGGTCTATGAGGCTTTCACAAAGAAAGAAATGGAAGCATAACTTGAAAATATTTTTACTTTTTTTGAGATTTAGCTGGCTTATCTGTTTGATATTTTGTAGAACTTTTATTTATTTTTAGACCTGTTATTGAAAAAATTAAGACCTTATCGGATCCTTTTTATATTTTTATATAATATATTTTTATGTACATGAATATATTTTTATGATATAGACCATTTTTAAGTACATGAAAACATGCGTTTGTTCCTGAGCTATATACACTCCAAGTTTCATTAGTTTTGGTGTAGTGGAACATGGAAATAAAATAACCCAAAAGCTATTTGATGATAATTATGTACATACTGTAAATTAGGTTAGGAACTTAAAAAGATGTGTTCTTCTTGTCTATTGTTTCTATTTGTAAAGTTACCTTTCCAAAAATAGTGTGAATACTAAATATTTACATCATAACTTTGAGAGAATGAAGCAATTTCATACCTCCGAGCTTTGGAACAGTTGTCGTAGAATGTTTATGCTGGTTTTTTTGTTCATCATTTTTTCGTTTTAGAAAACATTCAATTCTTATCTAGGAACTTATCTTTGAATATGTGAGATTCTTAACTTGTAAACTTTACCTTGGCTCCAAAAATTTCTTGCCAAGTACTTATTTAAAAGATTTGACAGCTGAATGCAACAAAGATATTAATTTTCATTCAATGCGGAGGACACAACACACGTGTCAGTGACTTCGTCTTAAAATTTTTTTGGTGTTACCATAAAAACCAACTAAGCCACTATACTAATCTCTAACATTTTCATTAAAGCATAAAAACTATTTTAATTATAAAAATAAATTTCATTCTTCTATACCTTCCCATTTTTTAAACACGAACGAATAATCCAGTACGGTGAGACCTTTAGTTGGCTTTAATGTGGGAAAAGGATTGGCATAAGTGACCTGCAAAAAATTGTTAGTTTAAGTTAATTACCTTAATGGTAGTAATCATTAAAAATAATTTCATTAAAAAGAGGTTAATGGTTATAGGTAATCCCTTTTTAACATTTCATTTTATTTCGTAACATAACATAATGCAATTTTATTTTTAGAACGCACCATAACTAACTCTTCCAGAAGCAAATGATTAGCTTCAAATCATTATGTTTTGATTGAAATTTATCAAGATATGTCTGTTGAAATTTTTTTTTCATATTTTGCCATTGGTATTAGAAATACTATTTAGCTGCAGCAACTAATGTTTCTGGAGTAACATAACTTTAATTAAATAGTTTTCCTTTCCTGTGTAGCAGCCGATATCTAATGAAAAATGAAACGCCATAGGTGAGTTGCTTGTCTAATGAGAAGTAGACACAGACAGCGCATATGGAACAGAAATGAAAGCATTGCTGGTACAAATATCATGATCAGTGTTAGTGGGCAGAAAAATTGTTCCATTACAATTAAAGAAATTTTGGTTTTTAATAAAAATATGTTAGTTCATCTGAAAGAACCGTCAGCACTTTGTTTTAAACCACCACCTGTGCGCTAAACCATCACCTTCGCCCACAAAATTACCATGTCTCCAAAGAAAGAAAATATTTTAAATTATGGAAACTATGAACAAATTTTCAAATATTTGTGTTGACTTCCATGTTTACTTTTCTTTCCTTCGTTCATGCTACGTATATTCGTTTCAAAATCATTTCTATATTTGTTTACTTTAACAAATTTCACTCGTGCTTCGTTTATTTACTTTGTACTAGCTTTATTTATTCACCAAAGAAATTTTAACTAAAATTAAAACTATCTTGAAATACAAAATATAAATAAACAAAAAGAAAGATAAGATTTATTTTCCTATGACCGTGAAACGCATCTCCAACTTTTTAAAATTAATTTTTTATAATTGCTAATGCAAATTTACAGCATTGTATATATATTTACAGCATTGTATATTCATTTTGTTATCATTATATCATGCAATATTACCTATTAAAGTAGCTACACAAAAAATTATGACAGAAAATAATAATGCATTTTAATTAAAAAAAACGTTAATTTTAAACTTTGCTTTTGTGTCTAATTTTATTCACAATTTAGATAAAAGTATACCAAGAGCATTTTTAGATCTTGCAAAAGCATTTGATATGGTCAGTCGTAATATAATATTATCTAAACTATGGAATTCTGGCATTAGAGATATTCCATATGAACATATAAAAAGTTATTTATTGAATATAACCCAATTTCTACAATAAAAAAATAGTATTGGTGAAACTAAGTTTGCAAAAGTAGATGTTCTATATGATTCTACTATACGATTCTACTATACGATTCTATATGTGACTATACGAGAACTATTACTTTCTATTACATATATTAACGACATTTCTGGCTTATTACTAGATGATGTTCTGGTTTCATATGCTGATGATATGGCGGTGTTATATAGTAGTAATAATTGGTTTAAAGTCAGGGTTTTGTTACCAGAATGATTAAAACGACTAAATATTTGGCTTAGGTATTATCAGCTTTCGGAGATATTAACAAAAGCGCTTTTATTACTTTTGCTAGTTTTAAAGACAATATTCTGATTTCTGGTTAATTATGAATAATGACGAATTACAATGATACAAATATGATTTGATTGTTTTATGATATGGAATGAGCATGTAATAGAATTAATTAAAAACAGCAAATATATCATCTTATGGTTTTATAAATTAAACATATTACTTAAGTGTATTATGGCAAAATCATGTTTTTTTGTAAGTATAATTAATTATGGTGTTATTGCTTGCAGCGGTGCTTATAATAATTTCATTAACTTTTTATCAGTGTCTCTTCTTCTAATCACTTTGTTTTAAACCACCACTTTTTCCCAAAAAATTGCCACATCACCAAGGAAAGAAAACATTTTAAATTGAGAAAATTGTACCAGATGATGCGCTTGTTTCATATGCTGATAAACAATATAAGTTATGCTGTACTTAACTCTCCCTAAAATTTCAACATACGTGTTTTGAACTGATAGCCGGTGAGGTATGTGTCGGTAAATCTGCTTTATAAGTATGTCAACTTTCTAGTTCTACGTCAAATAGTTTCTGAATAAAATGGTTGTGACAGATAGATAGACACCTGAATGACCTTATAAGGGTTGTGGTTTTTCTTTTAAGGTATAGAACCATAAAAATCTAATTTAGTTCTGGGGCGGTGAGATTACTCGCGTCCGTAGGACTTACCACCTGGTCTAGGTCAACCCTAAACGTACCCCCCCCCCCCCGGATGGTGTCAAACGAGTAACAACGCCGAGTATTTGGCAGCGGTAAATAAACACACTCATTAGGTCTAACTGGTCTAGGAAGCCCGAAAACTCAACCTCCCCACAGAAGAACCTTCACCCTGCTCTATTTAACAAACCAAGATCAAGCTCACTCTCCAATGTGAGCAACACAAACACCTATGATCACCAAGATTGAATCGAAACCTCCAGAAAACGACAAAGAAATAGCCTTGATGCAATATATAGAACACAGAAACAAAGAAAATTAAGTTACTGGCTTGCAGCCCCAGTATCGAGATCAGATAGATTTACGACACTCGACAATAATCCACCCTCAACCAACTCAGCAAAACCTCCACCAATATTCATTGACAAAGTCATCAATATTCAACCCTGATAAACATAAACGAAGATGCAAAAGTAGATTATGATATAAAAGTACTTCAGTCCGATCGAGTCATAATTTGGGTGGAATCTGCAGTTTTATACAACGGTATGCTGAGAATTAAAGAAAAGGGCCACTGAATTCTATACGTTCCAGCTAAACGATGAACGCAGCTTCAGCAGCTGTATACAACACTTAGCAACTGTATAATCATTTTTGAAGTTCCCAGATCAAAACGGGAAATTCCTCAATGCGCCAACTGTCAGAAATATAAAAAGATTCTGCTATTGGCAATCCAAATGTGTAAAACACGCGGGCTCTTATCTTATCCATGACTGCCCCAGGAAAGAGCTCAGACAAGGTCAAATGTATACTTTGCGATGGTAATCACCCGGCAAATTATAAAGGTTGTACTGCATATAAAGAATTATAAAAGGTCAACTATACACATCAAATGATAACCAGAAAACAGGCCGCTGAATCTACAACATTCAACCTACTAAATACTAATGGTCAAACATATGTCAATGTACTAAAGAATAAACACCTTACCAGAAACTATACTAAGGCATACACACACTCTTGAAGTTGAATGAAACCATGCAGGCAATTATGCATCAAATTATGGAGGTAACAAAACTACTAAACGAATTAATGTCAAAACTGCCATTCAATTCATACCATTAAATATATATGTATGGAATGCAAATGACTTGACAAACCACTCTGAGAAAATAGATGTAATGCTGATTTCTGAAAGACATTTTACCACCAAAAGTTACTTTAAGATACCGGGATATATATTGTATCACACAATGCACCGTGACGGGAAAGCACACGGAGATTCAACGATTTTAATTAAGTGTAATATTAAACATCATCAGTCTGCACCTTCAACAAACTACAAGTGTTAAGGTCCCTAATCAAGTCAGCGTGATACCTATATCTGCACTCTACTGTCCACCGAGACATAGTCTAGGTTGCCGCTTCTTACCTAGTGGAGACTTCAATGCTAAGCATACGTAGGGCTCTAGATTGATCCTACCACGAGGACATAAGCTTCTAAAATGCAATCAAGGGAACAATATGGATGTTCTCTCCACGGGTAACCACACACTCACCTACGGATCCAAAAAAAAAATACCGGACGTCATTGACTTCTGCATAATTAAAGGAATTAACAAAAGCTATGTATCCTGCAAAAGCTGCTTCGATCTTTCCTCTGACCACTCTTTTATCATCCTGAACCTTTCGGCCAAGCTTGCGGAAAAAAAATGTATCTTGCGTAATAAAAAGACAAACTGGATATACTTCAGACACCTCATCGACGTAGCATTTGAGAAATCAGTAAGTCTAAAAACAGAGAAAGATATCAATGCGGTTGAATTTTTTATCCGGATGATGCAATACACAGCTTAGGATTCTAACCCTCCAATAAAATCCCAAAGTGGGTGCTTACCCTAGCTAATCACCTGTTGGAATTAGTGTCACAAAGAGAAAAATCCAAAAGCAGTGGCAAAACACAAAATGTCCGCAAGTGAAGACACATCTGAACTACATTATTGAAAAAAAAATACTTGCTAAAGACCGCCACACCAACTTTCAGTCTTATCTGGCTGAATTGGATGCCACTTCATCTTCAAACTATTTTCTGTGGAAGGCTTTGAAAAAATTTAAACAGACTATGAGTACTTCACCACCCTTGCGAATGCAAAATGGAAAATTGGCCCGAACAAATTTTGAAAAGGTGGAAACATTCTCCCAACACCTGTCATCAGTATTTAAACCCTACCCGAGTGAAAGCACACCCGACAACGAGAAGGAAGTGCACGAATTTCTCAAAGATGTCACACTTGCCCCGACGGAAAACAAAAATGATATACATTTCACAAGACAACAGGTACTACGGGTTATCAAAAAAATTAACCCTTAAATGCACCAGGATACAACCTGATCACAAGTTACCTTTTGCTGTAATTGCCTTATTCTAGAATAATCTTCCTAACATCAATCTACAATTCGATGACTAAGCTGAAATTATTCCCATCGCAATGAAAGGTGGCATACCTACTGCCAATCCCTTCGAAGATATACAAGTCACTACTTACGACACGCATACTATCAGTAATAAATGTAAAGTATCTATTACCAAACCATCAGTTTGGATTTCGCCGTAAACACTACTCTAGAACAAGCTCACAGACTTGTTAATAAAATAGTGCACTCTTCGATACAAAGAAATACGGTGCGGCCGTGTTCCTCGATATATCGCAAACGTTTGATAAGATATGACACGAGGGTCTTCTATACAAAGTCAAAGCAGCCATGTCTCATCACTTCTATGCTATGATCAAGGTCTTTTTGACAAATCGCCATTTCATAGTCCAAGGCGGAAACTCTATAACTAAACTTTGCCCAATAGCCACTGAGGTCCCTCAGAGAAGCATGACTGGTGCTATACTCTATCTTCTTTATACCTTAAACTTGCCCGTGAATACATCCGCTGTTACTGGAACACTCACTTACGAGATTGCTATCCTTACCAGCCAAAGCGAGCCAGAAGCGGCATCACATATGCTTCAAAAAATCTAGACGAAGTGGCTGCCTGGCTAAAGAGTGGAGAATCGAAGTCAATGAAACAAAGTCGGTAAATGTGACATTCACCCTCAGAAGAGGGAGTTGTCCCCCGATCTACCTTAATCAAGTCTAAATACCACAGGCAGATCATGTGCGATATCTGGGCTTATATCTGGATTATAATTAAGGAGAATGTACTAGCTTACTGGCAGAAAGTCCCAATTGTCATTAGAAAGCAAACTGCTTTTGTATACTTGAGGCATTCAGCTGTGGGGATGTGCGTCCCACTCAAACTATAGAAATCCTGAAAAGTATTCATAATGAAATACTTTGGATCATAACAGATGTCCCATGGTTTGTGACCAATGAGCAACTGCATAAAGACCTAAAAGTACCTACAGAGAGGGAAGAAATAATCAAACATACCAAATCGTACAGAGATCAAATCCTTAAACACCCAAATATTCTGGCAAAATTGCTTATGGACGACCACCAGTCAAATCGCAAATTAAAACAGAATACTAAAATAGTATAGTATTAGGTTACGAGATGCAGCAGTGCGAGAGGCTGCACTCTTAAATACGCCAATATTCAGAGAAATACTAAACAGCTTAATGTCCCACAATGGCAACAGGTTACTGTAAACCACAAGACAAAAAAAGAAAAAATTAGTTCACAAATGTGTGTGTGTGTGTATGTGTGTGCGTGCGTTCGTGCGTGTGCGTGTATATTTATACAGGAGTTGAATTAACGCTGTCATAATGAATGAAGATCGTTGTTCTCAATCCTCATTGTTGGTTTCAATTGTCTCTAATTAAATATATCGCACCTGGTGTCCTCGTTCCAGCAGTGCTTTCACAAGCGAATCTGAGAGTATGATGTGACTCTTTGAAGGGTAGGGGTAGATGAACAAGAAATTGTAGCCTTCAGACACCGCCAGCGAAGCGAGGATCATTAATATGATCTTCTTCATCTTTGTGTCAACTGTGAATCACAAATTAGATTCATTATTTGCTTGACGTATTTGTCGATGTGTAGATAGGGGATATGTGTAAAAAATATATAGTCATAATTTGATCATCACTTTCAAAAAGTTATAACGATTTTACCGTCATTAGGCTAGTGGTAAAAGTGCTTAGTGGCAGACAGTGCCTTATAGGCAATTACACGTATCTTGCGCTCAACGTTTAGCACAAATACATCACATATTTTCAAAAATTCAAACATTTAATTAGTGATATTCGAGCGCAATCCACACTTCAATATATGATTTGCAGTTATAACGATTTTACCGTCATTAGGCTAGTGGTGAAAGTGCTTAGTGGCAGACAGTGCCTTATAGGCACTTACACGTACCTTGCGCTCAACGTTTAGCACAAATACATCACATATTTTCAAAAATTCAAACATTTAATTAGTGATATTCGAGCGCAATCCACACTTCAATATATGATTTGCAGTTCGCACGCACAAACGAACGTTACGTGCAATTTTATATAAAACCTATAAACTTCATTCCTGCCAAATTACAAAAACTCCTCGACTGGGAATTGGTTCATATTAAATTAAAATGATTACCTAACTTCACGTTGTCAGGTTCATAGTTCTAAGATAAGTTGAAATTTACTAGTAAATGAATCTGAAACAATTCCGTGTTTCTTATAATTAATCTAATCTTGTATAATAAAATCTATCCAATACATCCAATCTTTTATCACAAAATCACTGTAACACATCCAATCTCTTATCATGGAATCACTTTAATACATCCAATTTTGTATTATAAAATCACTTCAATATATTCAATCTATTATCATAAAATCACTTAAATGAATCTAATCATTTATCATAAAATTATTTCAGTACATCTAATCTTTTATCATAACATAACTTTAATACATCCAATATTTTATTGTAAAATCACTCCAATAAGCACTTTAGAACATCCAATCTTCTATAATAAAATTGCTTCAATACATCCAATCTTTTGCCATAAAATCATTTCAGTACATCCAATCTTTTATCATAAAATCGTATTAATACATCCAATCTTTTATAATAAAATCATTTAAATAGATTTAATGTTTTTCCATAATACTACTTCAATGCATCCACTCTTATCATAAAATAACTTCAATACATTCAATCTTTTATCACAAAATCGCTTCTATACATCGAATCTTTTATCTTAAAATCACTTTAATACATTTAATTATTGATCGGAAGATCACTTCAATACATCCAATCTTTTATCACAAAATCACTTCAATATATCCAATCTTTTATCATAAAATCACTTCAACACATTCAATCTTTCATCATAAAATCACTTCATTAGATCTAATTTTTTATCATAAAATCACTTCAGTTCATCTAATTTTTTTATCGTAAAGTAACTTCAATATAACCAATCTTTTATCATAAAATCACTTCAATACATTTATGAAATCGAATTCTACAATACCCTGAAAAGTTAAACATTAAAAACTATCAGAAAAATCCTTATTAAAAATTAAATATCACCAATAACATCAGCTGACCTCTGACCCGCCAAGTGTTGGACACACAGCTAGTACATTATCTGTGACACAGACCACTTAACAAGAAGACGCCGCATTGTGTAATTTTGTAATGAAAACAAACGTGCCAAATACTGCGGGGTGCGGGGTGGTGTAAGTGGATTAGTTACAAACTTTTGTTTAATAGTTGTGGATTGGTCACTTTGAAATGTGTGAAAGAGAGCTTGATATATCAAGCCCTCTTTCACCCACTTTGAAATGGCCAATCACAGACTTCTGTGTGGCCAATCCACAATGTCAGCGACATAGGGATCGAACTTTATTATCGATTATCGATATTTTTGAAGTAAAACAAAAAAAAACAATAATATATTCGCACAAATTTGTTAAGTAATTGTGTTTACATATTTAATCACAAGTTATATTAATACACTAATATATGAGATAAAAACATAACTTATCGAGTTAATGTTGTGTGCGACAGGTGTGTTCGTTGTGTGCAACAGGTGTGTTCGTATGTGTGTATATTTGAAAGTTTGTATGATATATGTGGGTTCGTAAGTCTTATATCTCTCATTAGAAGGTAGTATTTTTCTTAGTTCTGTGTACAATAATGTATACAGAACTAAGAAAACTACTCTATTAAAAGGTTTAACAAAATTTATTACGGATTTTTTAAAAATAAGAATCTTATGTAAAAAGTGAAGTACTAGTGATTATAAAAAAATTAAAAATTATGTTGTGCTTATGACTACACGATAGAAGGGAAAACTTCAAATTTTAAAATTAATGTGTGTATATAATTACATTGATATTATATGATGAATATTAATTCGACAAATCAGGGACAATGCGAGATTATTATTTTAAAATACAATATCGTACGCGCATTGTATTAAACTACTCTCAAATAAAAAAATATTCACACTAATAAAAATACAATAAATAATACACCGAGCTGGCTTTTTACTAAAGCTTTGTAATACGCAGGTGCATACACACGTATTAACACACATACTCGTACTAACATATACACGTAGAACGCTTGGATCAGAGCATGTATTAGATAGTGTGCAATATAGATACACACCGACGCTTGCTCTCTCGCTTTAGCTCGGCAGTACACAGGCGCACATATATGTACAGTACTTAGTAGACGAGATGGTAATATTACGAAACATGCATATTAAATAACTTACATTTTAAAATTTAAGTCACAACGATTCTAAGGAAGCTTCACTTGTTTCATTGTCGTGATGCATTTTCGTTGCATCGAGTTTCAAATCACAACGATTCTAAAGAAGTTTCACTTCGATTGCACTATTGTCCCTTAAAATGAATTAGTTTTTTGTATGCACGTCTGATTTCTTTTTTGAATATACTTTTTTTGTTAAATAAACTAGTCGTACGTTAATATATTTTTCCATAACACTTTTGGCTAAATCTATTAGGTGATTGCTATTTTCGTAATCAAACTGATGATGCAATATGTCCGAAAATAATTTTTCGTTTGCAAAAGTCAGTAAGGTTTTCGTAACAAAATACAGAGTTCGATTCTCTGGTTTAAACTTTCTGTAATTTTCATTACTTCGAATGACAACTTCGCATCGCCGGCAAATGTTGACATCAGAGTCAGAAGGATGTATTAAGCCACCTTTATTTCTTAAACAAATGAGGCTATTTTGCCTCGCTTCCATGGAAATTAAAGCTTCACAACATTTATATTAATTTTTTTGAGCAAAGAATTAACTACAAATCCAGCAATATACTCTATGATATTTTCTGAAAATAGTGACAAATTAATTTGGTTGTAAAGCGTAAATAAAATCACTATTTTCCAAGTCGACCTTATCTAATTCAGCTCTAGAGTTTATATTAATTTCGTCAATGGAAGAGGAACAATTTAAAATTGATATATTTTCCAGAGGAATACAGTTTCCAGTGCCTGTATTGCATAGTTCGTTGTGAATTAATTTTTTTTAAGCTGCTTCGAATTAACGTGGTGTGGGGTTATCATTAGCTCCCAGTTTCATTCTAATATTACAAAACAATAATTCTAAATAATCTTGGCTGATTTTATGAAGGGTTAAGTAATTTAATGAAATATTTTCGTTTCGAATTAAGTTTTAAAAAATAAATTTTGCACTTTCGATGCATATGCACATGCCTAAGAAGCCAGTATATCGCAAAGACTCAATCAATTTTAATATTTTATTGTTTTTTGATGTCATGTGCACCTTTAACGTTTTTAAAAAGTTTTTTGCTTCATCCAATTTTTGAGAAACTGTCGCATAGTTGTCTGTGTTCATAGCTAGTTTTAAACCGTAACTGTGGGTTTTGGAATCTAGAATATCAAAAAGATCATTCAGTAACAATAGCATATTAGCAGTAGGTATGGCTCCTTCAAAACTATGTAATTTCAGTTCTCTACAACAAAACAATAAAGCTGTGGAAACGCTTCTACTAAAGAGTTATGTTGCGAGTTTTACTTTCATTATATTATTTTTGAAGTAGAGATGCTCCGATCGAAGTTTATTGGCTATATGGAATGATTATTTTTCCTGCATATCATGCAGATTTTTTATATAAGACCACTTTATTGTGTTACCCTCATTGTCAATGAAATTTTGATAGAATTCAAAACTATTCCTTATAAGTTTTATCATGTGTACTGGGTCTAAAAATACTGCTATTTGTTGGTTATCTATTGTAAAAGTTGTTTCCATGTTTAAAAAACTCAAATTGCAACCAAGTTTTTTTGCCATGGTAATGTTCGTTGGGCATCCATCAAAAGTTAAAGCTTTGACAATAAAATTTGCTTCTTTACAATTTGTATTGCCTGTCGAACTAGCATTGCTTTTTGATCCGCTGTTACTTTATTTACCAAAAAATAACCAATGGACACTTTGAACATATCATTAAATGGAACTACCAGAAAAACTAGAGACTCAGTACATTCATCATCGCAATCAGCATCAAATCCACTTCCAAAGTCAACATAACCGTGAGTTCTTTGAGTGTGTGGAACATATTCAATTTTTTTCTTAATATTCATTTCATCAAACATTAGTGTGCCATAAAATACAATTCCACAGTGCTCCGATTTCAATTTAATGGCATCAAAAGCTTCCTTGGTGAAACTGGGACGACCATCGACTGTTTTGTACCATTTTGATAATGTTTTTGTTGAAGGTAATGATGTATAAAAGGTTTTTCTTACATATTGATAAGCTTTTGCCGAATAAAAGTTCAACGTTAGAGCGAACGTTCTTAATTCAGGAGAATATTTGCTGCGATTTACTTTGCCTGTTGTAACGTTGAAATGTTGTCGCTTTACAAGTTCTCGAGTTTGGACACCAATTTCACTTAATAATGATACATTTTCCTATCATATTTTTCTTTTCTAATTCCTCCAGTATCATTTTCAGCGAATCCGTTTTATCTGTTCAGCCCGCGATTTACCTCACGTAAGCACTTTATTCTTACATTTTTGTTAAAAGTTTAGTTTTTAGAATACGGATTGTTCTACTCATCCGTCTCTTTCGTGGAGAGCTGTGATTTGATGGTGTTGGTGAGACGTCTTCAAGTCGTTTGATAGCTGAATCTTTATCCTCAGCAAGATCCTTTAAAAATAAACAAAAATAGAAATATTAAACTAAATTTCAAGTACTACCTGGAATAGACATCTGAAAAATACAAATGTCATTATTAGTAATCATAAATCTTTGTCGTTATTCGTATTTTAAGGGCAAAATAGAATTGATTTCGATATTAAATAAGTCAGATTCTACGAAAGAGTATATAAACAAATTATTTTTTAATCAAAATACTGACTAACTTCAAGATCTGACAATAAAGAAATATTAAACTAAATTTCAAGCACTGAACGTTTTAAAATAATTTTTGGAATCTGTTAAAAAGTAGTCAGTTTTCTTTTATTTAATGGATTGTAAATAATATAAAAAAAAGCATACAAAACCTACATGTAAATGTTTAGTATGATCCATCTTTTTTTCTAATAGTAAATCTGCACTCGTCATATTTTGACAATTCACTGAATTAGATTGATCTGGAATAGACATCTAAAAAATAAAAATGTCATTCTTAGTAATCATAAATCTTTGTTCGTATTTTAAGGGCAAAATAGAAATAATTTTGATATAAATTACGTACAATCACTGGTATATGAAGCGTTGGGATGGCATTTTCATATAAAAAGCGTCGTTCTTTTATGAATTTGAAACAATCTCCGGTGAAATGACGAGAACATATAATACTACGATTTGTAGGAAACCAATTGTCATCTCGTGCAGTAGAATTGATCCATTTTTTTTCATTTCTGGGCACTTTGGAAATCTAAATAAATTAAATTATTTGCTTAAAATTAAATAAAAAAGATATCAATAGACCAACGAATTCAAATTAAAAACTAAGTCATCTAACTCTACTACATTACGAACGATATCGACATTTTTGATAGTACTAAAACATCACTAGCAAAACACATTTTAAATACAGAATACTTGAAAGAGTAAAATGACAGCGATCATAATAAACGGGCGCCATTTTTGTTTACCATATTAAAGTTTAGATTTTATGAAACTAAATATTAATTAGTCACATTAAGAACATGAACTTACCGGTGAAATGTAATGCCATTTTTATGCCAACTTGAATTTTTGCAACTTTTGCCACATAATTTTACTGCGCAATAAGGCATAGTTACGAGTATTGAAAGTATTTAAAGCACAAACTCTCACTAAAGCGGCCGGGACGTGAATGAAAAGAAAATTGTGGACGGGCCGCAGCTTATCCTCTGTAGAAAACGTTGGCACTCGAACGTACCCTAATATGCGGCGTCTATTTGTTTCATAGTCTGTGGTTGGACATGATGTTTCTCATCACTTTCATTACATGTGTGATTCGTGAAATTATGCTGAATGGGAAAAAGTAAAAAAAATACTTTTAAACATTTTTTCCTTTCTTTTTATTGTCAGTTTATTTTTAGGTCGATTTTATTATACTTATATTTTTAGCTCTCTAGGGAGTGCACTTTCCGATAAAATAGTCGGTGATAAACGGTCTGAAATCGAGTTCGCATCGTAAGTTATTCGCTTTTCTACTCTTGCTCCGGAACGATAATGATAATTAATAAGAGCGTTGATGAAGAACAATATATATATATATATATATATATATATATATATATATATATATATATATATATATATATATATATATATATATATATATAACTATTGACGACCTATTAATGAGAATATTCTTTCGCTCATTGCCATTGCAAAAATTAACATTAAAACCTAAAACAACTTATTGCTGTGGACATTTTTTTTATTATGAACACCATCATAACGTATCGTTACAAATTCCTGTGTTCTTTATATGTTTTTGCTTACGTTAATATTTCAGTTAAAAAACTTACCTTCTCTAATAAATAAACACAGTCACTAATTTAATAATTTACTTCAAAATTTAACAAAATGATTCCATATTTTAATAAAACGTTAATTTAAACACGCCTTTCCTCGGAAACTTAGTTTCGCGTTTGTATTACATATCAAATTAATAGTGTATTAACCAATGTCAATGGGCTTCGTCGAAGCTCGTATTTGTCTCTATCACGACTGACTGAAGTAGTAATTAGGTGACCTCCAAATGAATCAAATGACTGCCGCGAAGGAAAAGGAGGGCAATAACAACTGAAAATAGACAATTGAATAAGTCCCCCGATGTGGTTCGCGGGACTATTTTCATAAGTACATTTTGTATACAGAATGTAATATTGAATTTACAACAAGAATTTCTAGGATTCCTCTCGAAAATATAAAACGAAAATAATTATTAATTTTTAACATTTATTAATTTGAATTTTGATTATTTTTCTATAATAATATAATTTTACTACGGAAGTAATCCGAATTTTCTGTATTATAATTACATTTAAATATTTAATTATCGTGAACTAAACTGTTACGAAAAAAAGTTAAGAGAAACAATTGATTAAAGGTAAAATCGATTTTTCGATTCTTTCTGTGAAATGATACAACATTCAAAGGCCCATAAAGGGTCTGCCGCGTCGTATCTAATCACTTTGATGGTGCCGCAAGATATGCACGAACTATGATGAAAGTAATAAGAGACAAAGAAAGCACGTAAAAAAAAGGTTAGTTAATTAAAGAACTAATTATGTTGTTACATATATACATAAAAACCATAGTATAAGTAGTGCTAAACCATAGTATAAGTAGTCATAAAAGAGATAGTATCCCTTTTATTTGTAAAGAGTCCAAATATACATCTATATAAAGTGGGTAATCGTACTGACGATAATTACCCGAGCTTTCGAGGATGATATTTCAAGATGTGTAATGACAAATCTACGATACAAAGTCATTGTACCATATATTTCGTAAATCTATAAAATGTTACACACGAACAAAGTTCTTGTAAACGAGATCGATAGATAAATTGAGATAATAAGTATGTAATAAATATATTTGTAAACTAAACTGACTTAGAAAACAAATGGATAAACAGAGTAAGTTATAAAGTGCAAGAGTAACTGTGAATATATAACCACATTTGTAAAATGGAAATAACACTGACATTTTTTAAATGAAACTTTGTCATTTGACCGTAACATCATCGTATCAACTGCTTTTAATTAGCAGATATATATATATATATATATATATATATATATATATATATATATATATATATATGTGTGTGTGTGTGTATATATATATATATATATATATATATATACTAAATAAATGTAGAATTACTCGGAATATATGTCTCACTGGATGTCAAAAAAAAGAAATGAAGAAATGACGAATTTAAATATTTTAATTTAATATGCATATAATTTTTTTATTAAATATGGGTGTATAAAAGGTAAAAAAATATAAATCCCCACTCTAATACAAAATTTTTACCTGCAATAATACGATGGGTTTTGCATACAAGTATTAACGTTATATGAAACAAATGAAAGTAAAATAATAATGTTACTTACCACAAAAATCAGGGTGTTGGATCGGCAGACCTCGTGCCTTGGTCTATCCGCAAATGTTTATCTAGTTCTGGCCGCCGCAATGATTGTTTCATTAAATGTTATCAAAGAACGACGAGGCGTACTTCGGGTGAGAAGGAGTTATGTAATTTACGTGTTTATTTAACGTGAACGTGAAATTCGTAAACAATGTCAACTCACAATGCAAGAGTTCCGTAACCTAGTTATAAAAGCTCAAATAAGGGTACTAACTGTTACATATGTTAATAAAATGTTTCGTTGTTTTAATATAACGTCCGGTATAATGTAGGTATACTTCAAAGGTAGAAGATAAATATATAACATCTCTTTAATTTAGTAATGCAAGTTAACCAAACAATTCTTCATTATAATAAGTCCAGTAGCCACTATTTCGTGACAGTACTTGTTTTAATTTCTCTTTTTGGTACAATACTAAGATATTTAAATATTATTTTCAGGAATATTGATGTTTAAAATTCTCTATAAATCAAAGAATATAAAACGAATTTAACAAATTTTGGTCGCTACATCTTCGACAATACGATGTTCTAAACCTTCAATAGACCACGAGAAGCTGTGGATGACGTGCACATTGTTCGTGGCCGCAAGATAAAGCAACAGATTACGTAAGCTCATCAAACGACAAAGTTGTTTTCAAATAAAATACAACATTACGTTTTTCTGTATTCTTTATCAATTAATTTTAATTATATTTTCATAAACTCGCAATAAATTGGCTCACGAAATAGCGTGCATTTGTTTTTGGCTTGCCCCGTATTTTGTGCTACTCTGGAATAGGATTTTTTATGTAAAATTTATATTCCTTATATTGTTTTAAAAATTTAAAATACAAATGTAACAAATAATTAAAAGAGATTCAAAGACCATAATTGCTGTTTACATTATTTCCCCTATTATTATTACACTAAGAGCTTGAGAGGGTTGTGATTTTGATTTTTTGAAGAAATTGTGCCAAAATTTAATCTGCGTATTTTACAACTTTTTACTAAGCCGTTTGCATTTTCTCGATTATTTTATTACATTTTGATTACTAAATAGCTTATTTGCCTTTTGTGATGATAACACGTGAATTTATGTTTTAATTATTCAAAATACGTAACATGTTACTAATGCCAAATGCGACCAAAATCAATTAGGTGCCTACAACCAACTCGGGACCGTAGTAGATACAGCTTCTGTCCATATAGCTAATTCGACGTAACTTTTGCGGAAAAACGAGATGAATGAAAAAATCGGGCAATCAATAAACCAGTAATTAATTATTATCACTACAGCTGCTCATATTTCGGTAAAATTTATTTACTTTTATGTTGAAACCGTCCGTTAGCTGAA
The DNA here is from genome assembly GCA_039881145.1 of Druceiella hillmani. Taxonomy (NCBI): domain Eukaryota; kingdom Metazoa; phylum Arthropoda; class Insecta; order Lepidoptera; family Hepialidae; genus Druceiella; species Druceiella hillmani. Next base: position 4,509,722 of record JAYKKI010000103.1, read on the forward strand.
AGAAACGAATGAACGATGGGTGTAGTAATGTTCTCGAATAAGAGATAGTAAGTACCATTCGACTTTTCTTGCTCAAAGGTATCCACGAATGTTAAAAGAGATTTAGCCAATTCAAGAATTAAATACTTCACAATTAAATGAAATTACGTGATGTAGTTTTATTTCTACTTTCTTTAAATTCTTTACCACGACCTAGGTTTCGTTGTATTACAACATCTTCAGGTGGGCTGTTAGCAAAGATTAACTCTTAGAAACTTCCAACAGCATTTATATGTTTCAAAACAATAGCGGAAGCCGGGTTTCTGTGGGTTTTCCCACTGCTTATGTTATTGAGTTTATTGTAGGGGACCGGTGTAGGTTTTATTATACTTTCGAGAGTTATACGATATACAAGTATTTTATTGAGGGTAGTAAATTAAATTGATGTTATTCTATGAGGTTTTACAATGCAAATGTCCCGGTGTATGTAATAAAATTAAATGGAAATTATTCTCAGTAATATATTTATACAAAAGCAAGGGTATCTGAAAGTTAGAACAAGGTTATACCTCTAATTCTCCATATCCCCGTTTTCTTTATTCATTTATTTTATTATTTATTTATTTTTTTTATTTTTATATATATAATTATATTTACATGTGTATTTGGGCTGGAACAATTTTAAGAGTACTATAGTATCAATGTTGTCTAACCATATTACGCCTAGAAGATATTAAATATGGGTGATGATATTATATTTAATTGTTCATCTAATATATTAACATTTGTGTCTTTTTTATGTCTGTTTATTTCTAATGTTTCTAGGATATTAAGTTATAAACCACAAGATATAAAGAACACGTTGCCAGCTGGCGAAATAACAAACCAGACACATCTCACTTTGCTAAATATCTCATTGAAAATAATCATTATCCTCATACTGATAATGCTCCCTATATTTTAGAAATAAATACAAAAGGCAATAAACTTAATATCCTAGAAACATTAGGAATAAACAGACATAAAAGAGACCCCAAGGTTTATATATTTAATGAACTATATCTAATATCATCACCCATACTTAATATCTTCTAGACATAATATAGTTAGACAACATAGGTACTACAGTACTCTTCAAATTGTTCCAGCCCAACTACACATCTAAATATAAATATATATAAAAATAAAAATAATTAAATAAATGAATAAATAAAACGGGAGATATGTAGAATTAGTGGTATAACCTTGTTCTAACTTGTAGATAACCTTGCTTTTGTATAAATATATTACTGAGAATAACTTCCATTTAATTTTATTACATACTCTGGGACATTTGCATTGTAAAACCTCATAGAATAACATTAATTTAATTTATTACCCTCAATAAAATACTTGTATATCGTATAACTCTCGAAAGTATAATAAATCCTACACCGGTCCCCTACAATAAACTCACTAATATAAGCAGTGGGAAAACCCACACAAACCCGATTAGGTAAAAACTTATTTCTAATGCTGTTGGACGTTTCTAAGAGTTAATCTTTGATAACAACCCACCTGAAGATGTTGTAATACAATGAAACCTAGGTCGCGGTAAAGAACTTAAAGATAGTTAAAATAATACTACATCACGTAGTTTCATTTAATTGTGAATAATGAATTTCTACAAAATTAACGCCAAATATATTCAATAATTAAATACTTGTTACCGCAAAACACTAAATGATGTTAATGATACAGAAGACGCTAAAGCAAAACTTTTCAGGCAACTACGTAAAGAAATCAGAATTTCTAACTCCCCTCAAGAATACATTTTTATGTCCTGAAACGACTTCAGATGAAAGAGCGAATGTAAATATTAAAAAAAATTGAAACCGACGGTGACTACGTCTAAAGAATATATTGAATGCGGATGACGCATAGAATAAGAGAAAAAAATGGAAAAGAAGAACTTAGAAAGAAAGAACACGAAAGTAAGCCAACTTAATCAATAAGAAAGATATTATTGCAACTTTCACAAATAACAAAAAAAACTGAATGAAAACAAAAAAGACACCAACGTGAGCCAAAATAGATACAGAAGTCTGAAAACAACACAGAAAAGATAGACGAGGCCAAAGACCAGAATAAATCTGGTCTTTGGCCTCAATAATAATCAACTACTTAAAAGGGTTAATAATACCAACTTCAAAAAGTTAATAATATCATCTTGATGTTACATTTCATATGACGCGCTTTTTGCGGGTGATGAGAATGAGGACTCTTTCATTGGCTAGATTGTTGCTTGGTTTCGGGATCGCACCCATAACATCATGACCCGTCACCAGTATCAATGTCATGAATCGAGATTGGTGAATGACTCGTCGTCAGTAATAACCTGCGAAAAAAAATCTGAATCCTCTTCCAGCTGATTTTTCAATTCGTGGGATGGTTGAAGGTGACGCGCCTTTGATCCTCAAAGAGGAGACGAGGCACAAGTTTGGCTGCAAGTTTCGTCATGTGCAAATCCTGTGATAGAATCCGTTGGCAGGCATCAAATTTATATTATTTAAAAAATTCCTGACGGTGTTAGGGACTGAATGAAAGCCATAACTGGAAACAGGCACATAAATATGCACATGATCGTTTGAGACGAATTCGTAAAAATGAAATTCCTTTCGATGTTGATATTGGTAAGTGGAGCCAAACTCAGCTGAAGATAATTGAGAGTGAATGATTTGTATTAGAGTGACTAAGCGTGAGTGGCAGAGCGCTGGGTAAAGCTACTTAGATGTAGTATAGCATAGATTATTGTATTTGGCAAAAGAAATTACAAATTTAAAAGAGATAAAGAATTTGATTTTCAGATATTTCAATAATTATAAATTTATAACTTCAACTTCCTTGGAAAACCGCACGTATGGGAACTTTTCCAAATCACCTTTTTTAATAAAATAATTGCGACCGAACCCTAAAATTGGCAAGAACTTAATTTTTTACCTATATTTTTTCATTTCAACCAAGAAAGAGGAAAATTCGCATTTTCGCTAAACCAAGCTTGTTCCTAGTTTAATGTACATGGCACTGCGTTGTATTTTAACCTGGACCTATTTAGTTTTGCCACAATTTTTATACCAGTCTCTTCACCATAGGCGTCCAAAAGAAAGTACAATTCGGTTTTCTGTGAAGTGAAGCTCGTGAAATATTTATTAATTATTTAAACATGAGCAATAATACTAAGCAAATATAATTAAAATTAGGTACTATGAAGAATGAGTAAATTAACAATGTATCAGTATGGTGATTTCAATTCAAACTTATCGGTTTATATTCACAAGGCAATTCACTGACAACACAAGTTTTCATTTTTAAAAAATGAAAACATGGTCACCTTATTATTTTTGTTGTAATTGCTCCTGTAATTAGCTACACAGCAAACGTAAAGCGAGATAAAATATTGTGAATGTTTTTTAAATACAAACAAATACAATTGCCGTTTAACAAACTGACAGCTGTCATAATGAGATATTAAAGGTGACATTTAAGGAAATTATCAATATGATCTTGTTATAGTGTAATATAAATATCACAAAAAAGTCTTAATGCACAAAATAAAAAATTAAAAAAATATATTATTAATGATAAAAAAGTATTTCATAAATTATTACAATACACTCTTAACAATTTATTGCAATATTTGATCAGGAAATATTGACATCCAATATCGAGCACAATTATTTCTATCTAGCGTCTATGTCTAGCATCTATGTAAATTTGGAATACCAATCGTAGAATGACTGATTCACAAAACAGAGTATTCTGCATATTAACCCATACTAAAAAAGTAGTTGTAATTATGTATAAATAATACGAAGCCGACTCACCAGGTGGCATTTCGATTAGTACCATAGCCAAAGTGAATGGCACTGTTTAGGAAGAATTATATTATCATCCAATATTGAACTTAAAGGCATTAAAAATTTGTAGGCCTATTAAAATATATTAAAAAATATTTTCATTTTCATAAATTTTTATTTGAACTTTTCAAATAACTAAAATTTTACAAAACATATATCTAAGATTTTACAATTATAGTATTCTAAAAGTTAATTACTTCAAAAATATATTTGGATTTTCAAGTGACTTCAAAAGCATGCTTCAAGGTTTGTCTCAATTTAACCCTGTTCAGGTAGATTATAATCTGGAAGCTTGCTACGCTAGGTTCTTAATAGTTTATGGATATCCATACTATATATATGGATTGTATTGCATATTCTGTGATGGGTTTTCAATGGAATGAATTCTTGGGTGTCTCAATGGAAGAAATTTATTTCCAAATTTTGGTAAAGCTTTCAGTTCAAGTTGGTATTCTTACAGTATATATTTTATTAATTAAACTTGCAAAAAAATGTGCTGTTCTTTTAAGAAGTTCAAAATGTTTGTTTCAATCACAGTGTTTTGTATTGAAATTGATGTAAATGGAGTTTCTAAAACTTCTTGGATTTTACATTTACAAATAATAATTTAAAAACTTTAGCATTTTATGTATTGAAACTTTAAGCAATTGCTAATGCTCATGCTAAGTTAAATTTTACCTTCATAGAATTATAATTAGTCAGACATAAATGATGACTAATTTTAAAATAATTTTGACTTGGGGGATCATCAATGTCTAAAAAATTGTTGATTCTTAGTACATGTCTGTGCTCAGATCTTCTTTTGTCTACGTCTCTGTTCTGTGCTATGATCATTGATCAAATATAATAAGTAATAGTGTTTAGTTGTTCATTAGCGCCCAAAATGCCATTTTGCCCCATAATTACCTGCAAAAATAAAAGCAACCAAAAGATCATAACCAATTACGGAATTTCCTATCATTGGTAAGATATTTTAAGCACGTTTTTTTGGATTTGAACTGAAAATATTATTGGCGACATCGTTACACTGGTACGTGTTGCTACGAGAAGTGCACATTTACATTAATTGTAATAAACATTAACGTTTGTTTATGTTTTAAAAACTTTTAATTTTAACGTTTTAATGTGTTGATCTTGGCTCTGTATATAACATAAAGCACGCTGAATAACAGTGGTAAAGCATTGCATTATTTATAAATTCCGAAGTGTTGGAGACGTGGGCAGCCGCCAAATGTTTACATTAATACAATTATATAATCCTGATAATCGTATGGAGCGTAAGTCATTGAAAATTAATATTTAAAATAATATGTGGATCATTACTAAATACAAGCCGGCTACATACATTTTGAATCATTCTAATAAAGTTAAATCATCTCAATTCAAATTAATTAACTAATATTAAACATTCATTGCTAACACAACATGTAAATATGCTTATTTATGTTTATTTCTGTTAAACACCGGCTAATATATGGAAAATGTTTGCACATATTATATTTTTTAGATACGTTTTCTGATGTAAAATAATTCAAAATATCTTTGTGGTTATGCATTTCAGATATTTTTAATATGTTTACAAAATTTCTTAAAAATATATTTACAAAGTCACTAAGTAAATGCTAATTTTAACATTTAAAATTTGAAACTGTGATCTTAATGAGGTAAAACATTCATATTTTAAACTATAATAATTGTACAGTAAAACATTAATATTAAAATAAACAACACAAAAAGTTAACGAGCTTAGTTATCATGAAATTCTGAGGCATAACTTGTTTGAATAATATATATGACTAATGAAAAAAGTTCTGTTTGAACAATAAGTAAGTGACTGTGCACATACGTACATCTACGTGAACGTTTTTTGTTTTACAACACTCTAGTTTGATTGGAAAAGGAAAAAAAAATTAAAATTTGAATGTTTAAAATTTTGGCTCTTATTTCTATTTCTAGAATGAATTGGACGGTTTGTCTCGTAAATATATGCTTATATTTACTTCCATTTTAGATTCCCTAAAGATCCTTCTATAAAAAAGAAATGGATTGAAGCTACTGGACGGAGAACTGGTTTCCTCCAAGAACAGGCACTGATTGCTCAGCACACTTTTCAGAGCATGATTTTGTTGTAATGAAATCCAGTAGAAGATATTTTCAAGATACAACCTACAAGACCCAAGAGCAGTTCCAACCATTGACGTTTCTTTTGGAAGTCAAGTATGTGCCATTTTCATATATAAAAAAGATATACAATATAGAACATTTCATTATCAAAGATATACAATATACAATATAAACTATACAATATTTCATTCAATACTATTTTCTACTTAGTGAATGTTTATTCCTCAGCGATGCTGATTCCAGTAGAAGATATTTTCAAGATACAACCTACAAGACCCAGGAGCAGTTCCAACCATTGACGTTTCTTTTGAAAGTCAAGTATGTGCCATTTTCATGTATAAAAAAAATATACAATATAGAACATTTCATTATCAAAGATATACAATATACAATATAAACTATACAATATTTCATTCAATACTATTTTCTACTTAGTGAATGTTTATTCCTCAGCGATGCTGATTCCAGTAGAAGATATTTTCAAGATACAACCTGCAAGACCCAAGAGCAGTTCCAACCATTGACGTTTCTTTTGGAAGTCAAGTATGTGCCATTTTCATGTATAAAAAAGATATATAATATAGAACATTTCATTATCAAAGATATACAATATACAATATAAACTATACAATATTTCATTCAATACTATTTTCTACTTAGTGAATGTTTACTCCTCAGCGACGCTGATGGCTTTCAGGTTGAAAATGCGATAATCAAAGAAAAAATACTTTATTAGGTGAGACAATACAAGTTTTCTGCATTTGGCAACAAATTATAACATTTATTTCTTTTTTTCTTAATGTTTTCTACGTAGAGTTTTAAATAATTTAAATTTAGCAGGTACAGCCAACTAAATAAAAAACAAAATTTGCAATTTAGAAAACATGCATTTATTTATTAAAATAATAAATGAATGCTTGTATGTATGTCTGTCATAAATATGTAATGTTTAAAAAACAATGTTAAAAACAAGGTAAAATTTTATGTATGTCTTAGACATTATTTAGGAAAGGATCAAAGATATCCTGGTATCTTGAAAAATATACTTGCATAAAACTTCTTCCTTCATCATTTCTAGTCGTAATAAATCTTTTTCAGTTTTTTTTATGTGTTTAAACTGTTCTTTCAAACTTGCATTTATCTTTTGTTGTTGCGTTCATTCATTAGATCATATAGGATCTAATCCCTATTTTTCATTAAACTGAATGGTTTCATTATTTAACAGGACCATTGTGCATTACATCATTTAATTTCTGCTGCTCGGACTCAATATCACGTTAAGCTGTCTATAAATACCTAAACTTTTTTAGCAGAGGTCGGGACTTGTGTCGTAACATAAGTGGTGCATTTAAAAATTGCTCATCATTTTTTTTTAAATTGGCGATTTGCATTTTCATACAGTTTTTATGAAGATACCTCTTCTATCTTGTTTTATATTCTATGCTGCAAATAGTGCATAAACATATAAATTTTATTAATGAATTACATTTAGAAAAGAAATAAAAACTAATTGAACTGAATAACACTTTTGGTTTTTATGGTAGCAAATATTGATTGTAATGAAAAAGGTGTAACTAATATCCATATAGCATGATACATCCTTGCCATATAATGCGTAATATAAAGTTTACATTTATTTTTTTGTTTAGAACAGCAAATGTATGCACTTACCTTTTGTTTATTTATGAACAGTGAAACTGACGATTGAAGAAAAGTAAAGTGTTATAAATTGTTACGATGTGTGCACATACACACATCCAATTGTTATCATTTTTTGTACGTTTAATGTGTGGGTAGGATCTATCCAGTTTCATTTATATCATTGGATCACAGTAGCAACTTAGAGACATGTTTGAAATTGTTTGAATTCACGTGATAATGCATGCATCCTATAACGCTCTTTATTTCTTTTTTTTTTCCTTATAACGCTCTTTAGTTTATTCAGAGTCCTCAGACTCGTTTCTTTTTAAATATCTTCACTGTAGATTATTTAACTTAATCGTTTTATAATTCATGTATAATCCGCTACATCTGATACTGATTGTTGTAACTGTTAATTTTATGAAGTGTTATTAAACAGGATAGTGCAAATGAAGAGAGCAATTACGAAACTGCACTGTGCATTGAAGTAAAGTAGAAAATAGCTGGGATGGAATTGACAGGTGAGTTGATTTTAGAAATTTCTTTCCATACGTAAAACCTGTTGCTCGTTCACTGCTACCTTGTCATCTATTCAAATATAATTTCCATTACTCGATGACTTATTTGATACTTCAAGTAGATTTATTTTATAAAGAAAAGGAACTAATAATATTGACTAATGGTGTATTAAAGTAGTCAATGTCATTTAGCTAAGGGTTTGAAGAACCAAAATTGTGCAAGTAAGACAGCTATAATGTTTAAGGTGGTTTATTGAATAAAGGATATAAAAAAAATTAAATATTAAACCAAAATTATTATGTATCATGTGTACATTTTGAGAATTATTTTGTACGGAGCTAGAACCTGATCGTTTGGGTATCAAGGTTGATAATACATAACTGTGCCATTTTTGTTTAATAGGCTAAGTAAGAGAGTTCAAAAATAGGTACCTGCTGAGCTGAACAAAAACCGGCATGAAACGTGTACCGAAATGTGTGCTGTTCTGTGATTGATTCAAAACAAAAATAAAATATATTAACTCAAATTGTTCTCAGAAACAATTAGTGAGTCTTGTATGACACCTGTAAAAGTGTTTGATCCAAGTTCTACATTAACCAGCTAACCAGACAACATGAATGTGTCTCTAAAATTTGCAATTAGAGTGACACAGCTATCTTGGTGAATGTGTGCTGCTTCTGAAATGGAATATCTAACAGTGAGTATATAATCCCTGGCCAAATTAAATAATTACACATTTTGTGCTCCACTTTGTATTATTTTACTTTATAAATATTAGTTATTAATTAAGACAATTATTATATTATAACTTTACAAACCTTTTTTCATTTTATTATGTTGTCTTGTGTATGCATGTGGACGAACGTGTTTGGTTAATCTGGCAGTCTTTGTTTTACAATTTTTGCATTATTTAAGTACATTTATGTTTACTTTAATTGAAATCAGTAGTATTTCCGATTGAAAAAACATTTTTAACCTGCTAAGAACGGACGAAAAGGGGAACCTCTTACTGCTAAGAAGAACTAAACTCACCCTTTTCTTAATATTAAAATGAATTCAGACCATAAAATTTCACGAAGATTGAATGTATCTGAAGCAAGTATAGGACAAATAAACAAAAAATGCAGAAGAAACCCAATTTTCATACCTAGGTCAGAAAGAACTTCTAAGAAAATTCATGCGAAAAACAGATTTGCTACCACAAAAGGAATAAAATCTAAACTGGAAGAAGCTAATGTTATTGCATCTGAGCACATTGTTTGCACAAAATTGGAGGATTTAGATGACAAGGCTCATCGACCTGCCAAGAATCTTAAATTGACTGCTGCAATGAAAGTAAAACCTGTGAAATGGGCTAAAGATTATAAATAAAACAATGTGGACTTTTGGGAATAAATAATTTGATTGTTAAGCTTTTACCAGTATTTTTCATTATTCTTACCATTTAAGTGCATATTTGGTTTCATTTTCAGGTCCTCTTCTGCGATGAAAGCATGTTTAAAATTGTAGGCTCAACTTGTTCAGTGATACTAAGCCAAAAGGTGTCAACCTGGCCGCCTTGTGCAGACTGTGAAACACCCGACAAAAATTATAATGTAATCCATTATCAGTAGCAAGAAAATTGGTCTTTTCTACATAGGAAAAGACATCGTGAGGCATGACAAGTACAAATTAATTATAGGGAATCGGTTGGTTCCACAGTTAAGAGAATGGTTCTGAAATGAGGAACCGTTTATTTTTATACAAGATGGAGCACCAAATCTCCCTACTTGTTCAATTAAAGTACATTTGCGTAACTAAAATATCCCACTGTTGGATTGGCCAGTTGATAGTCCCGATATGAACTCAATTGAAAATGTGTGGGAGCTGATGAACGAGGATGTGAATAAAAAAGTGGTTGCAACTAAAATTCAGCTCATTAAAAAAATAATCAGCGTGTGGAATCATCATTTGCAAATGCAGAAGATTCTACAGTCATGCGTTAACAGCATATCTTTAAGGATTGAGGTCTTAAGAGCTGCTAAAGGTGGTTCAACAAAATATTAATACATAAATACGATCAGAGTATGAATATTGTTCCTACACAAAAAATTTTTAATAAAAATTATATTTTAATTGTAATAACACCTTTAATTATAGACAACAGACTTACAAATTGGATTTATTTCAGTAAAATATTCCAAACCCGGGAAGACACCTTTTAAATCATGTATGTTAGACAAAAGGCTGATTTAATTTATACATTTAGAACACATATTTTATTGTTAGAGAGTTATGGACATAAGTTCTGTTTTGTATTAAGATATGCTTCGACAGGAGTTTCAATTGATTCAGTTATGATTAACTACAGTTGCAAAGTGAACTTAGTATTAAAAGAGTTACTATCAGCTAATTGTTGTACCTAAAATTCAGCTTTGGATAGACCAATACACATGACACGTCACCAGTGGTCGGCAATTCTGGAATCACTATGGAACAAGGTAGCTGCATCAAAGATGAGACTGAAAAAACAAATATGGACATTGGACCTACTGTACTTCAGTCCATGGACTTGTGCTACAGAGTCAACCCGGTAACAAGAAACTCATCTTTCAAAGTTACTTAGTTTAATAAATAATAATGTCAAATTTTTGATATTTAAGTGAAATTTTAATTTTTATATTCGTATTATATAAAAAAATATTATATAAAACCTATCTGTTTGTTACATCTGAGAGGTTTTATATAAAAATATTATATAAAACCTATCAGATGCAACAAACATTATTATAGGAGGAAAACTGTTGCATTAAATAAAAATTTATGCGAGTACACAGACGAAAGAAATCATTCATAATTGTTTCAAATGTTCTTTGTCGTCGTATAGTGTGTGAGCTGTCAGCTGACGTTACATATCAAGAAACCTGTTTAAATTTTTTATTTGTTACTTTGGGTGAAACTCACAACGTGTAGAATAGCTGAGGTTAAAGCACAAGCACATAAAAATTTTAAAAAATAATTTTGGCCACTAATAAACGCACCACCTTTTTCCATCGAGTTTTGAAATGTTGTAGAAACATCTCGTACAACTTTTGTAGGGTGTATTAAGATTGCAGTGTTTGAACTTCTATTCAGTTAGCAACTGAGTTTTGGCACATAAAAACCGAATAAAATATGGAAATTTTACAAAGAGAACTTGAGTGTATTCACTTCATAAATTCTTTCCAGGACAAAAAGACAAGAGATGCAACACATAGTACACGCACAATGATGGGCGCTGGGGTACTCTGCTGTGACACAGTTAAGTGTTGGTTCCAGAGATTTAAAGGATCCTTTTTTCTGTTTCCAGGAAAAGATGTGCGTCACCACACAAGAAAATACGATTGCCAATGAAGGTAATAATCCCATTCCATGCAACAGAGTACAGACAGAATATGTTGAGGGTGAAACATGGAGGTGAGTCAATTTCATCATTTCCTTTTTATGTTTTTAAAAAAATCATGTTTTTTCTGTATTGATATGTGAGTATTCCAACTGCCTATATAAGCAAAATATAGTATTTATAAAAGGAAAATGTGCTGTTTTATGTGTCTCTTATGGACGGAATCACCTCAGTGCTTTTGGAAATAATTAATTTGTTATAAACAAGTGCTGTTTCGTCGTCTGTTGTTGCACACTTTTTGTTAAATATGTTGAATGCGCATTGAAATATTTTCCTATAACAGCTTTAGTTAATTCGATTGCATGATTAGCCAATGGATAAGTGTCAAATTCATGTTTTTCTAACTCATTAAAAAACTAATTCCATCGAGTGAATATAAAGTCTTTGTGACTGGGAATTTGGTCATGCACTTTGCTTTGATATGCTCGGAATCATCATGCAACAAAACTTCTTTCAAATATCTCGCATTTGAAGCAAATTTTAATTACATCTTTAGAGGCATATATTAACAAATCGGTATGCACAGAAAGCTAAGCTTGCAAACGTAGCTATGCCAGAGTCACGTATTCATCGATGGGTTGATACAACCATCGAGAAAATGTAAGTCTTTCTCGCCTTATTTATAAGAGAAGCTACAACACTTAATCACGTTGAGTCAGATTATTAGTCGAGTGGTTGGATTTATGATACTCCAAAGGTTAAAGGAATCATGCCACACAATTGCTTTAAGTTATTGAAGCATTACTTGCACTTTGTTGATAATTCAATCGAAGACCAGTTCAAGATCGATAATCAATTTGAGGCTTGTTTCTTTTAAAGTGTGTCCGATTATTAGGCACTTCAAAGCAGTATTTTCCAATGCTATAAGCATCCCAATCAGAAATTATCAATTGATGAATTCTTGATTTTATGGGAAACAAATGTGCAATTTAAACAATCCATAAAATCTAAGCTACTAAGTACGAAAATAAAATCTATGCTATATGTGACTCAAACACTGGATATCTCTTAGATTTTATTGTGTACACCATAAGGATAAACACATTCTCCTACCGACAGATCTCAGTCCGAACCTGGGTACAAAAACATAGAGTTTGGTAATTACTTTGCTTAGTTAGTATCTGGGATGAGGCCATGTTCTTTTCATGAATAATTTCTTCAACAGTCTAGTTCCAGCTCGTTGGCTAATAGAAAAAAATTCTGATTTGATTAATACACTTCGCTCTAGTCACAAAGATGTTCCTGATGCGATTACGGAGCCTATGCCGCTTCGATATAAGGGTAAGCAAGTGTTGGGGCATAGTGGGGACGTAATGGTATGTGCATAGTGGGATAAATGTAAAGTTGCCGCCATACTAACATACCACACTCTCTGTTTAAAGATGACAATGATCTCCGTTTAAAGATCGGAGGTGTGATTGGATGCAAAAACCCGATATTCTATTAGACTATAATAAAGGAATGGGCGGAGTAGATCAAAAGGATATGATCATGGTGAATTTCCTGATGGAGAGAAAAAAGTCACGTAAATGTTTATGCGACTTTTAAACCTGGCAATGGACAATGCCTACATTATCTGCTAGGTCTCCAGAAGGTCAGCTGGAGAGAGATTATTTCCAAATTAAGAAATGTTCAGAAAGCAATTGTGTTTACAAATGGTTGGCACTGCCAAACGCAATATAGTTACTGTGGTACATCCGCTGTCCTCTTCAGCTAATCATTATCCCAAGAAAATTATAGCTATCTGTATAAGAGTACGTCAGGATGGCAAGCCGGTTTAAGAGACTAAGTGCAAGAGATGTTTTGCTTGCAAAGCGAAAACTACATACAGATGTAATGTGTGTGACGTAGCATTGTGCGTCGACCCGTGCCTTGAAAACTTTCATGAACAACATTCTTTGCAAGGGTCTAGAAGTGGACAGTAAATTTACATGTTGCATTTACGTTCATCTATATCAGGCTGCAGATTCTACAGATAGATGATTCCGCTTCTCAACATTAAGATGTATTTCGGTTCAGGTTCTATCCATAAATTCTGTTATGTTTTGTCATCACCGTTTATATTTCCAGGTCAGGCTTTTCTTTCAATGTAAATAGGTCCGAAAGGTGACACTAGTCTACTTATGGTTCCACTCCTTGTTTCCCAATTTATGAATAGTTCCAGGTCAATATGTAAGCGTGTGAATGTATTATATTCATATGTATTTATTTCATATCTAAGGAGAGGAAAAATGTGCCACTTTTATGGAATTATATTGTTTATGTGTACAAACACTTTGAAAGCTATTTGTAAAATTTTAGCGTTACAATTATTTTTTCCAATTTTGGGAGCAATTTTTTATTAAAATTTTACTATCTCAATATTTTCTTATATTTATATAATACTGTTTGTTTCTATGATACTGTTTGTAAGTCCATAATTGTGGCTGAGCTGACTAATAATTCAAATTTGGAATAACAAATATGCATTTTTTACTAATTTTGTGTTTTAATATATATATATATGTATATATATATATATAAAATTCTACCAGTAAGGCTAAATTTATTAAATTATCGAAAGACATGTTCAAATACCTGGCTTATTCAACTACCTTTATGTGAAGTGAAATAAGGCGTCATTTTAAAGTACGTAGCCGTCAAACTAAAGGTTTCACTATGACACAGCATGTGGTCGTTGTTCCTAGAGCAACATGATACAACACAGGGCTGATTAGATGTCAAATAGAACTGAAACGGTTGTTCTCATTATTTGGTATATGAAACCCAATTAGAAGATATGCAACAATATTTCAATGTGATCTTGGTTTCAGTCAAAATTTTTCTAATCCATGTTTCAATTAATCATTAACAAAGCTCTAATAATTTAATTACTCTGTCTCAAAGCTACGGTCATGAACCAAAAAAACTTACCAGGTACATTTGTATCAACTTACCAGGTACATTTGTAAGTACCATCGGAGAGTCTGTAAGACATTTATTGCACAAGTTTTAATACCTGGGGACTGTGGCCTCGTTTCGGAATTTTCATATGGAAAATTTTGTGGTTCTCATATAGTGTAAAAAACTATATATATATATATATATATATATATATATATATATATATATATATATATATATACATATATATAGCAATTGCATCCTGAAAGCTTTATTGTAATGGAGGCGCATTAAAAAAACTCACTAGCCCTCACAAAGCCATGCTTTTGCTAGTAAAATAAATAAATGAATAAGTTATGTATGTATAAACTGACATATACTATTTGAGTGATAAATAATGCTTCACCCGATTTTAGGGAATACTATGATATATTGGGAAATTAATAAATGTCCATACTTTTTCTTGAATAATTTATCATTTTATTTTTACAAAAATTACACCACTTTTTCAGAATTTTATACCAAATTCGATAAAGTAAGTAATAAAAAAACTTTATTAGTTTCCTGTAGCAATTTTTTTTCTGCTTGTGGGCAATGACATATCGATTTGATACGTCGCTTTTTCACAATGTTTGTGAATTTTTTACATGTATTTGTATGTGATTTGAATTGATATGGCTTTTGACATTTCTTTTTAAAAATTATTTGAGCTTTTTGCCAAAAAAATTAATTTCTTGTCCGCCATAGTTCATGAAATATTGTTAAATAATCGAAAATTAGTTTTTTGCAAATTTTATATAATTTTTTTTATCCCTTTATATTTGTAATTAAAAACATCTCATCACTATTTGAGAAATTTCATAACCTTTCCGAATATTTATGGCTAAAGGTAGTTTTCATTGAAATGATTTGTGCAATCAGTGGATAATTACATTTTGGCAGTACACTGGAAATTTCACCTGTTCAGTATCATCTGCATCAGACCATTAATTAGTGTACAAGTCTTTAGATGGTTTAAGCGAGACAATGAAATAATAAAAGAGTTTCAAATCAAATTGCATATTCGCTAAGCGTGTAATAACACAAACATTCCCTGTGCTATACAGACTGTGATATTTGTAATGTGTACACCACAAACTATTGTCACATTTACGGATCTCGTCATTCTCTACAAAACTTTGAGTGCACACTTGATGCATTTTTCCATTACACTTCTAAGGAAACTTCATTATCAATAATAACATTAATTACATTCATACTACTCGGAATAGTTTTAAAACTGCATAATTTTTAATGTTTGAATGTTGGCCACTATAATTGGCATTTAGAAACAAGTCTGGTTTAGCAAAAGTTTTCATTTCCTTTTTTTTTTGTTTCAAATGAAAGAAATATGTGAAAAACAAAGTATTGAATATATTTGGCGTTAATTTTGTAGAAATTCATTATTCACAATTAAATGAAACTAAATGATGTAGTATTATTTCTACTTTCTTTAATTTCTTTACCACGACCTAGGTTTCGTTGTATTACAACATCTTCAGGTGGGATATTAGCAAAGATTCATCTTTAGAGATAGATTAGAGATAACTTACTTAATACAACGAAACCTAGGTCGTGGTAAAGAAATTAAAGAAAGTAGAAATAATACTACATCACGTAGTTTCATTTAATTGTGAAAAGCAAAGTATCTACAAAGATTAGGGCTCGGTCGTGATAATTTTATTAGAACATGTGATTTGAAAAAATTCCTATACAAAAGTGTACTTGTTAAGAAACTAAAAGTTATAAGTATTTCTTAACTAAAAGTTATAAGTAGATAAGTATTTAATTACAATTCTTAGTAATCTTAAATACTGAATTTTCAAATACAAACAGGAATTGATATAAAAAAGAAAAACCCAAAAAATCAAGACTGTAATGCGCAGAGGATCGCTCAAAGTGATATTATGATTTAAAGTTTCACATAAAGTGAAGTTATTACTAAAAGTGACTACTATTAAATAAAGTGAGGTTATTACAAAAAATTTATTACATAAAGAGAGGTCATTATAAACAATTTATTTTTAGACCCAAATTAGAGGCATTTCTTCATAGGAAGAGCATATTTTAAATAATTTTTTTAATGAAATAATTATTTATTTATATACTTCAATGTATCAAATTGATACATATGATGGACTTATTACTATGAGACCAATATGTTACAGCTAACCATAATAGCAGTCCAGCCCCGCTCGACGAGCGGCCAGGAATCAAATCCGAGTCCCCGCGGTGCTTTACTTAGTGGGTCCCCGCGGTGCGTTGCAAGCCATATACATTGTGATCATCCTAAAACACCATGGTGACGACTTTATTGAGTAGAGGAAGAATGATAGATTTTGTACAATCATATTCTCATTCGTCCATACACCAGATGTCATCGCATATTTTAAATAGAACATCTGTTGCCACCAATCCCACTAATGACGATAATCGAGTACAAGCGTAATTTTTTTATTATTTTTTATGTATAGAATATTCATTTAAACTGAAAAAATTGGGGAACTTGCATTTTTGCTAAACCTGATTTTTATCGGCATTTGCTTTACCAATTTTAATGTGAAGGTTACATTGTTTTCTTTGTGAAACAGCATACCTCTATCTCTTTTCATTATCTAGGGAATTTCTGTTCACTTTTTGATAATAGTATTTTATTATGTGGTGTATTTGAAACATGTTGAAAAAGCAACATTTTCATACCGTTAAATATTTACATGAGTTGACATTAATTTTTTAATTTGAAATTACACGTTTTTTAAATGAATATTAAGAAATTTGATATCTTATTTGGCTTCAACAAATTTTGCCCATGTTTCAAATTTAACCTGCACGTGCAGTGCAGGAATTGTTAGAGTTCAAAATTGTTTTAATATATATAAATAAATGAACCATTATTCTTGCCACAAACACAGACCTATCTTTTTGTCTAAATATTTTTCACAATATACTTTTCAATTCCTCAAAATCCCACTGAAATAGAATTAAAGAGCTGGGTAATTTTTGCTGTTTCTTCATTGAAATCATCCCACATGGAATATTTGTTCCTAACTGGAAGTGCCGATCATGAAGTCTCAGCCTTCATGAAGTCTCAGCCGCTCAATTTATATATATATCTGATGATAATTGAATGAGGTATATCCTTCTTTTGAGACTTTTTAAGGGGTCTTTCATGAGTACTTTCTTTATACAAACCACATTATTTAAACTTTGGATCAAATAATTGAGGTTCAATTAAGATCTCATTTTTGAAATTATTTAATAATGTGGTTTAAATAACATATGTAACAAGGCTTAAATAAAGTATACATTCGGAGTATAATGTATCTGTTTCGATATCTTTGAAGATATTCGGTAATTATACGTCATGTGTGTTCAGCACAGTTATAATACTATCATCTTATAGCTATGCTGAACACATTTTATAATTTTTGATAATGACATATTATTTCCAAAAATATTTCCTCTGTTATACTTTTTGAATATTTCTTAACTGGGGATAATTTTCTCTATTATTTATCTGTGTACACTATCATATAATACCGAATCATTACAGCATAAAATGGCTACTCCAATCCAGGATATGAGCCATAGTTTTAGAAATTCTAAATTATTATCCCCATTCGTCAACCACGAGTACGTTCCACTAGTTGCTCGCAACATTCACGTCCACATCCGCGATCATATCCATTTCACTAGTTTGTCAACATTGCAACTGTCAGTCTAAGTGAATCAGGTGATGAACAATACGTATTCGTGATTATGAGGATATGGTGGGTATTACACAAAAAGAATGAAATTATTGCATTGTATTTTATATCATGTATTTATAGTTATAGATATTAATTTACACTTAGAGTAATTGTAAATTGTAAATTTAATTTCTATAAAAAATTGATAAATGTTGTCACATTTGCCACCTTTGAGTATAACCTTTACTTTTATTATGTACTTCTTGGAACTATATAAAGTGATTATCTCCATCACCAAGTTTACCCTTCGAAGATGATATTTACTTACTAATGTAAACTTCATACAACCACAATGATCCATGTCGACCCTTGGGTTGGCATGAGCAAAGCGGTTAAATATAAATAATGATGCCATCAATAACGTTTTGATCACCTCCACAACGACCTCAGTTGCCGTGGAATGATACAATGGGCATTTAGAGCATAGTGATCGTCAAGTGGAACGTGCTCATAAAGGTCCCAATGTATGTTCTTCCTACAGACTAACATCTCCCTATCTGTTTTAGCTAAGATTACTAAACTTATGATTAAGAATCAGAGTGGTTTGTAATCACTGTTCCATCAGAGTGGTTAGTAATCACAATCAGAATATTTTGTAATCAAAGCTATCATCAATTTTGCTTTGGAAAAGCTAAAAGCGCGATGGGTTTAGGGTTGTCAGGTCCTAAAACTGAAAAGCTGGATTGCTCAGCCAGTTTACCTGGACTTCTCAATAACCAAAAGTCCAGATACCCTAAAAAACCAAGGATTCTATGCCTTAATTCTAATAAAAGCCATGTTTTTGCTATTTCTATTGATTAGTCTTCTTTATTTAACAATCGTCACTATAAAAGTCTTCTTATACTTTAGTGATTACTAATAATCAGTCACCTTAACTCAATAATTAATACCGTAAAGGTTTAACCTTCTTTAATTAACATTTCATCACTATAAAACTTAACTTTCTTTATTCGGTAATAAAACTAGTCCTTTTAATTACAAAACATAACGTCTATTAATTTCTTCTTATTATTGAATCAGTCTTTATATATTTAACGTACTTTGACTTATTCTAATCAACTAAAATAAAATATCAGAATCAAAACAATCAACACGAACTATGAATAATAGAAACAAAAATAATATTTTTCATCGAAGGAAACGCTCTTTAAAATCTCCATTACTGTCAAAATCTTGTTGTAGAACTCCTCATACGTTAAATGCCTCAGTATCACTAGTATTGTAGATGAAATTATTAAAAATAAGCACAACCCAGCTGATTCCCATCATTTCCCGGAAGCTTGATTGGGAATTTACCATAATTTTCTGTGCTTAGGGTAATCGGTGACCAATTTTTCATCCCCAGTCACAATGTGATGAAAAAATCCCTTCTACCTTTTTCTTTAAAGCCGCTGTTCACTCATGACACTTTCTTTCACTAATAGCGGCTTCACTATAAATATCTGAAATCATTCAATTAACATCAGGTGCAGAATTCTTCATATTGAAATAGAAAATTAAGACTTCATACTTGTATATTGACATCTTTAATCAAGAAAAACTATATGATACGGACACAAATCGATTAATATATCAATGAGGTTGTGTTGACAGGTGCCCAATTTGTTGTTTGACATCTATGATCTATTTATTTAGACCACAACTTATCACTAAACCCATCTAAAGAAAACGACAGAAGTAAAGTTGTACACCTAATATATTATTGCTTTTTTTACAAAAAGTTTACATCATATAGATTCTGCAGATCTATGCAGATTACACTGCCTCTGTGTAATAAACTTGATTTGAAAAAATATGATTGAACTTTTAAAACATCATTTTTAATATGGTACTAATTTTTTATACTTTTTGTGTCATCTTTGAGCGACTTTTCACACATATAAAATTAATATTTACGTACCCAGCTTTAAAGTAAAAGTTTTAAAAATGTGTAATTAAATGATATCAGACATCTTAAAACATATTTGCTCGTTTTTGGTATCAAACACTTTAATACTTGCTGTAAAGTCTCTTACTTTATTATTCTACTGTGTGCTTCTCTCAAGTTCATAAAAGTACAATGCACTTTCTTACCCATATTCCGGTTATTTATTTAACAAGTAAATGCCACTAGCACAACACATAACATTCGTTTTCCTTGTTGCCTTTTTAATAACGGTTGTATATTTTATTGCACTGTCATTTGTATTTCTTTAGGCCTTTGTGGTGAATATCAAACTTTGAAATTTTGTCATGTTTATTGATATGCTGTAGGTTTATGACATGGTCATTTCTCAATTTTTTGTGATGTAATTTTGCAGGTGTGTACTTTCAAATAATCCAAAGATGGATGTTACGTATTAATATGAAATAAAAAACTTTTGTATTTAAAATTGGGATGATTCTTTTTTCACCCTTTTCATTCAATGGCCTCCTTAGAAAGGTCAGACGTTATTGAAAAAATCTTTAGAAATGTAAGAAATTACACGAAATACATTTTTTCTGGTTTCGTAGCCTCAGCCAGAAATTCCTGCGGTTTTTTCACGTCTATTTGTTTTTTGGACTCCACCTGATTACTCTCTTATTTTTGTACCCATTAAGATGAAGTTTAGTGTTGAGATGAAAGTTAATAATGCAAAATCAAAAATTAAGTAAGTTTGAAAGATTTTTTTTTATCACAGCCTCCCATACAATTAAAGGGATGAAAATAAAAAAAAATTACCTACTTCATCAAGTGGGATGTCCATGAATACATCTTTAAAAGCAATAAAATTTATTTGTAATTAATAAATTTAATGTTTCTCTTTTGAGACATTTTCTTTCAAATTCACCATGGACGCACTACCACATCCCCCACCAACCTATAAAACCCTTCGTTTAAAAAGTCTGAAACAACACTGAAAAATAGCTCTTACTTTGCATGAAAATTAAAATTCATTACTGTTACATTAATTTAAAACTGTATATTTTAAATCATCTAACACCTACAAAACACAGTACATGAAACTCTATCATGAGTCTATTACGCTCTTGTTTTATTTTATCATATTTTTATCCTATATAATCCTCCAAACTTGTTGAAACCACTTGGGTTTCAATCCTTCCGATTTTCCAACAGAACATTAAAAAAAATTTGATAAGAACCTTTAAAAGGTACTTTCATTAAAAATTGGTACTGTTAAGTTATGGTACAGTTAAATTACTGCAAATAAGCTGAATACAACACCCCAAAACATCTTACAAAACAAATTAAAAAAATAAATTTAAATCCTAAATTTGTTTTACAAGACTAGAGGTATTGTGGTAGTAATTAATGTAACAGTAATGAATTGAAATAAATAATCAATTAAGAGTCCATCCTGCACTTTATAGTACTGCCAAAATGGGTCCATGTCAAAATTAGGACCTAACTTTTTGTTTTATTTATGAAAAATATAGTTTACATTCATTAAATATAGTCTAAATTTCAAGTCAAATATTTCTACATTTATGAGACAGAAAGATTAAACAAATAGACAAAGAAAAAGATGGGGTCAGTGCCAGATACGATCGACCCGACAAGTGCAACTGGTAATATGACACAAACTCCGCAAGGTCCTATGCCTACCATAATATGACCACCTTCCATTATCACAGGAAAGTTAATTACAGGTGAGTTTTACCTCGATTTTGAAACAATCTTTACTAGAACTTACATAAACACATCAGCTCAAATATATATTGTGCCCTGGAATTATATTTTTATTATGTTCATCATTATTTAAAAACTCGTTTGGAATGTATTTTATAAACTGCAGAATGTGTGCAAACTAGGAGTGCTACACCTGTCCCATATCCCTTCTGTAAATGTTACTGAGGCTGTACTGGGCGGAGACCATAGAATTTCTGCAATTAGTTGAAAGATAATCTTGATGTTTGTCATTTTTATAAATTTGAAGCGCTTGATAACTGTGCCGTGTCATTCTTATAATGTCAATATTACCGTACGCTTCTTATTTCATTTCCGCATGATCCATGATAGAAAATTACTATCACAATACCTTGTGGTTTGTTACTTCAAAGCACTGCCTTCATTACTAACACCTTGACTGACATAAATCGAAAAGTAATGAAGCACCAGTCATGTGGCAACACAATAGCTCGCTATCAAATTGAACCTGTCCTGAGAGAAGTAGTTCTGCTAATCTTAGGGCATGCAGCTCTCATTAGAAATTTATAATCATTTTCACGAGAACATGTGGACTCTAATTAAAGGGGGCTGAAAGGGAACTTCCCTTTCAGCCTGCTCCCTTATATATATCCCTAGATCCCCCTATATCACTGGATGAGTGTAAGAGAGTTTAGGATTTAAAATAGGTGAAATTTAAACATATCTTGCAAGTGGCCATGAGGTAGCATTTTTGTGCGCACTTGCCAGATCACGCGAAAATGAGCTTATATATAAATCAACATCGAAATCAACAACACTTATAAAGAAATGCAACTAACTATTTATTAGAGGTTCCTGGGATAGTTAGTGTCGCAGTTGCAGTCAGTGTCCGTTCTTGACCACAACAGAGAGGTTGATTACAGAAGTTGTAGGAAAGGATCCAATGTACATATATGCAAACACTGAATGAAAACCCTCAAGAATTGCAATAAAGAAGAGAAAAAGGCATAGTGCGAGAGTGATTAAGCTTGTTTCTAGTATACCTTAATATTTTAAAGTTTATTTTTAAAACAAAATTTATTTCACCATTTCAGATCCATACTCCTCCTGCCAACGATTGCATATTCAATATCCTCATTGTGAGTATAATATATCGCAGCATTTTCTATAAAATTTATAATTTTGATGTTTCTTTTTTTGGGTTCCATAGCGGCAAAAACAGAATGCTTACAATTTCACTGTATCCATCTGTTTGTTTGCCCTTCACTGTCTCGCACACCCATGTAGTTTCGGTAGTTTTAGACTTATGTGCATGAAATTTTGTAATTAAAAGCCTAATATTAAATGTCAATTATTACATAATAATTACATATATATGTTCAATTATTACATATATATGTTAAATTATTACATATATATGTTCAGTGGGAGCAAAAATAATTTTCGCTTCCATTGAGAGGAATATCTTTGAATAAATGTAAACTGAAATTAATGTTCAATTTTCCATTTCCTCATTTTTAAGCCCCAGTTGTTGAATATTATCTTCGAAGTGACATGCAATATATCCACTTCTGACTTTGACGACATGTTCTCTGAGGAGGGTGAAGAATATATGTGAATTAAATTTTGTTTGTGTAACACTTAAAATGATTATCTAAAACAAACTTATATAAAGAATATAGAAACCTGACTCTTATATTTGATTTTATTCAAAATAGACCCCTCTTTCGAACTAAATTTCTTCTTTTTATGAATATTTGCTCTTGGTCATGTCTGCCCATTAACAAAATAGTGAAACCACATTTAATCATAATTTATTTTATTCTACTTTGTCCCATACATCAGGTAATGATTATTGAGTAAATCGTGTTTCCATTCTGATAGCGTTGACTTGCTTCTTTTGACTAAATTATGTTTTGGTACTGACATCCATTATTCTTGGGTCAATAAATAATAAATTTAATTAACCTTACCTCTCGACACTTTTTGTACATGGTGTTCTTACTAGATACTTCATGTTTATGTATTACACATTATAGAAAAATTTTGTGCAAATACATTAGAGAAAAAACCACAACAAAAATTGCAACGAGACTCACCTCAATTTCTGCCTGGGTTATCAGAACGATATTCAGTGGTACTATATATGATACAGGATAACGAACACAATAGGGTTCAAAGTGTAACAGGACATTAGCCAAGGTTCAATTGCTGCACCCCCACAAGAATCTGTACCAACAGTACAGTCAATCTGCGACAAGAAATCATTGTTAGTGTGGCTGGACCCTCTTTAAGAGTCGCAATAAAGAGAAGAAAGCAAATGAAAAGTATTTAAATGCAATCGTCATAAGGAGTTGTCTTTTAAGGCATTTTTATAAGTCCACAAATGCATGGACACCAACCTCGGTCTTTCTGATAACCATTTATCCACACATATGAGAACATACACAGGTGATAAAGTTTACAAGTCTGACACATTTGACTCTAGGTTGATAAATATTAGTAATTTAATTATGTCTGTCACCAGTAAACAAGTTTTCCAAGAAGTGATAAATCAATCACATACGTGGGAATTCACATAAATGAAAAGCCTTTCAAACGTAACATGTGTAATGCAAGATTTACAATTAATAGTAGTTTAACCAGACACATGGAAATACACACAGATGACAAACAATACTTATGCAAGATTTGCAGATAATAGTAGTTTAACTAGACACATGAAAATATACACAGATAAAAAAATTTTTCAAATGCAACATGTATGATGCAAGATTTACAGATGATAGTAATTTAATCAGGCGTATGAGAATACACACTAGAGAAAAATTTTTCAAGTGTGTAACACATGTCATGCAAGATTTGCAGATAATGTAGACTTAACCAGGTACGAACACACACAGGTGAAAAGTTTCACAAGTACAGAATATGTGATGTTAGATTCACATAAATAAACGATCACATGAGAAGACACAGATGAAACCCCTATAAATGTTACACATGTCATGTAAGATTTATAGAAACTACTAACTTATCGTCGCCAAGGTGTGTTGGGTTGATCACAAGGCATACGGCCTTTGATGACGCGGCGCACCGCGAAGACCCGGGTTCGATTCCCGGCCGGACAGGTGGGGTGGGGCTGGATAGGTGTTATGGTTGGCTGTAAGAGATTACTCTCGTAGCAATAAGTCCGCCACATGCATGAATTATATACATTAAAGTAGAAAAATAAATAAATAATTTGACCAAGCATATGAACAAATTCATAAATTAAACTAACACATAAAAAGCATACGGGTGGAAAATCCCTCAAGTGTGACATGTGTGATGCAAGATTTATAGGAAATAGTAATCTAACCAAACACGTGAGGATACATACGTAGAGGTGAATACCCTATAGGTATAGCATGTGTGATATGAGATTCACGCAAAGTGGTAATTTTACCAACTACATGAGAACACACATATGGGTGAAAAGCCCTACAGGTGTAACACAAGATTTGTACGAACTAGTCATTTAATCGAATATACGAGAACATATACAGGTGAAAAACCCTTCAATTGTAGCACGGGTGATGTGAGATTCAAACAAAGTGTTAGTTAACCGATAGCAAACAAAGCAACAAAGGTTAAGCAGCCCGAGCACCCAATATCGGGCCCGTACATAAATCTTCACTGATGGTCCAATGATATTTGGTTCGAAATTCAAGGTCTTACTTCTCTAACAAAAACAATTTTAATGGTAGACCTTGAGATTCTTTTCTGCAGTGTTAGATATATGTAACACCATATTGGTTCATTTTACTTTATTGCTGTGTATATAAACGGTAAAAATAAATTAATAAAATCACTTGCAGACCATTTTGTAATTGTGCGTTTGTTTGTGTAAGCTGTCAGTAATAAATGAAACAATCCGTGCACTAAATTTTTACAATATATATTGTATTATATTTAAAAATAATCCTTAGTTGTTGAAGATCATGCTTGTTTCATAAGTTTTTCAAACATGCAACAATTTACTCGATTTATGTGCAGCTGGATTCACATACATTCAAATATAACAAGAAAAAGGGTAATATTCATTTCCGAAGTAATTAAAATGATAATATTATATATTCTTAGTGGGAAATGATTTTTTCTAGAACTAGTATATTGTGATAAAATAATAAAGTTTCCAGTCAAAAATTAGAAAATATTTCATGCTTTCGCTATTCAATCATTTGGGGGTTTACAGCAACTTGTGTTTGCAATAATTAATTTATTTGATATATGGTTTGTAATGAATATGGTGTTATTGTATGTATTTATAATCTATAAATATATGTATATATATATATATATATATATATATATATATATATATATGTGTGTGTATATATATATATATATATATATATATATATATATATATATATAATAACTAACAGATATCATTAAATTTTATCAATAGTAGATTAAGTATTTAGACTTTCCATCTAAAAGACCATCTAAGTCTAAAAAGATGGCCTCAATTTACATTAACTGAAATTTTTTTTAAATAAGTAAAAAAAGAAATTAGTGGTCTTGGCTAATTATAAATACAGCCTTATTGTTGATCAGTTATTGAGATGATAATTACTTTGCTTGATCAACAAATATTAGTTTTGTGTTTATGTTTAGCTTTTAATTATTTCATCATAAGAAATTATAACAATATATGTAATTTGGGTTTATATTACTTCAACCTTAACGTTTTTTTTGGAAACTTGTGAGATTTTTATTAAACATTGTCAAATAATTAAAAATTGGGCAAGAAATCGGTCTTTTAAAAACTTGAAAATTTTTTGGTACATTGTTATATGTTTGTAAATAAAATTATTTCAACGTCGAGGGAATTTTATAGCTTTCTGAACATGTATGGTTGTAGATAATTTTAATCTAAGTAATTACTGTAGTTAGTTGGTAATTAAATTTATGGTGACGCGTTTGTGTACTGTTCCGGGCTTTCTGTGTCTAATCCATACATATAAAAAAAATGTAAAAAACTGAGTCTGTTACGTTAAATATTTTTGAGTGAAACTAAGTGCTACCTATTAAACACAAGCTACTAAGCCCACAACAAAAGTTTTTATAATTTTTGTCTGTTTATCTGTGCATACTTTCGTTGTTCATAATAATTTCAACAACAGCTGAACCGATTTTGGTGCGGTTTTCAGTGATGTATTTAGATTAACTTGGTGTTAATCTAAATACATCACTAAAAACCAGAAAATCACACTGAACAAAGTCAATGGTACAACTAGGAAAAAGAAAAGAAGGTAAGAGGAGAGGGAGTAGGGAAAGCGGAGATAGTGAGGAAACATGAGGGGCGGATATGGAGGAGGGGAAATAGGCCAACGATTACTTTGAATCTACTTCTAAGTAAAATAAATAGATTGACAAATTTCTAATTTCACGCGAAAGAAGTCGTGGGCAGTTATGATTATCAAAACTGGAGGAAAAATTCTGTTTCTCCGATGTTTGTAAACCAAATGATATAAACTGATTTATACCAATTAAAAGACCTACCCACACAGAATGAATAAAAGTCTAAGATAGCTTTGATAATTATTAAAGACCAGGTCATACTGAATGCGTAAGCATAGCGTACATATGTGCGTGTGCAGCAATGTATGAAACTGTACTGAAGATGTTACACCAAATGTGCTGCACATGCCACTCAACCAATGTCGCATGTTCTATACAATTTTATACATCACAATACAAATATACTGTACATGCACATGCGCACGTATTCTACGGTCTGGCATTTAAGCTAGGTCAAATAATCAGTGAAGTACAGCACTAGAACCTGGAGAACGATGTCTCAGGGACAGTCAGTCTAGCATAAATTAAAACTAAATACATTTTAACATTTATAAAAGTCCCTGTGGTTTAATGCGCTTCAGTTTTCTTAGCACTTGGTAGTGCGAAGGAGTTAGATGGCTTCCACGTTGGTTTGGTTCAATAGTCTTTTAGGTTTTTCGCGAATTCTCAAATAATCCCACTAACCTATTTAACTTCCTGATCATTTTGTACTTCATTGGATGTAATGGTATGCATTTATTACGAGATAGAGAATTTTATTTTGAATATGTTATATTATCAATTGGTTTGATAGATTGATGCAGCTCCGCGATTGCATGCTATAAATCCATATTTTAAGTTGAGCTAGGAGTGTCTTCTAATTAAACAGTTTATTTTACACTTTGGTTTGGTATGCACAGCCTTTAGTATCATACAATTTTTCCATTTCAAGCTTCCATCAAGGTAAAGATCGAGTTATTTTGATGATTCTGTCTGAGGAATCTGGTATTTCCTAAGAGTTATATTTAGGTTGCCTTTCTCTACATTGCAAAGTTAACTTGTACACATTTGAAACTGCTAGGTTCTATTTTCCAAGCCCCGGCCCATTTGTAAATATTGTTTACTGCAGTTTAAAGTTTTCAACTTTCTTTTTTTAAAAACATATCTTTCGCCATAATAACTGTGTATTCAGCGAATCTCTCCCTATCAGTCTTTCTGCTGTCTTAGGATTATCAGTAGTGTAAGGTATGCAAAATAGTGGTCCTAGGACACTTTCTTGTGGAACCCCCAAGATCGGATGGAACTTTGCAAAAGGCTCCTTTATGGTATAAACTAAACTTGTTTTAGAGGAGTGTAATTTACAATTTCCAATTTCCAATTAATCTGTTTACAATTTCCATTTTTATTATTTCCGTACAGTCAAATAAGAGCAACAGATTAGCTACTAAACAACTACCTTG
This sequence comes from Druceiella hillmani, assembly GCA_039881145.1. Classification (NCBI taxonomy): domain Eukaryota; kingdom Metazoa; phylum Arthropoda; class Insecta; order Lepidoptera; family Hepialidae; genus Druceiella; species Druceiella hillmani. Next base: position 4,538,386 of record JAYKKI010000103.1, read on the forward strand.
GTCAGTATAAAATATCTATTTTACACTATAAAATAAACTATTGCTCATTTTAAAATAAAATAACATGTCCCAATATTTTACTTCACTATAGTTTCACCAAATATACTGTAGCAACATCAAGAATGTAAGAGACAACATTATAATTATATATACTTGAGTAATAACTAGGATCATCTCTATACATTTTGGGTTTTTATGAGCTTTGAAATGGGATTGTAAGAGATTTATTCCTCTATGTGGCAATACTCCGTGTGATATACTGTTGTCGTTCTTCTGTTGATGCCCAGCAAGTTGGCGAAGGCTTTGTACAGGTCAGATCGCGTCTGTGCTCCCCGGTCTCTAGTTAGAGTCAATATGATTATTATATTAACCTAGTGCATAATTTATTAAATGTCGCTTATATTTTTTTATGTGTCATGCATGATTATAAAACAAAAATTAGGGCTTGTCTGAGTTTTTAACAGTTGTAGTTTAAACAAGAATCAAACACCGCAACTATGAAAGGTGATTTCTCTATTAATATTCACTCCAGTCCACTGGAATTGGTCAACTGTCAGTTCGGAAAGAGAAATAAACAATTTTCAAATGCAAGCAGCGGTAATGTGGTCAGACCATTTGTCGTGCTATAGGCAAGACACATGTTCAGCTTTATACTTTTCTTTCTTGGAAATACAGGTTGGTATTTAGTCTAACTTAAAATTCGTTAGTACCAAGTTACAGAGTTGTCGCAGTGGGATCTAGGACAAATTGAACAGAAATGAATTTGTTTCGGTAAGATTGAACAGTTTTGACAAAATTTGCCACTGTGGTATTGACGTTATAGTAATGAATGTATTTCCGATAATTCTCTCAATTTGTAAATTCAAAATAACACAATAGATTGATAGATTAGTTTATACTAATAATTATAAATTGATAATTAAATGCAATATTGTAGAGTGAACGTACTACTTAGGTTTCACAGCCTTTTAACAATTTGTTAAAAATAAGATATTATTAAAGTAGCGTTGTTCAAATAATAAAGCATGATGATTTTTTTAAACTGTTGACAGAATTGCAAAGGGATTATTTAATGAGTTAATTTTGGTTTTTCGTCCTCAAATCAACGATGAAACGGATTTTGCAAATTCAGCGAAAACTTGTACGCAAAATATGTAATAGATATCTTAGTTCGTTTAGAAATATCATAACATGGATGAATTACAAAGGACCATTCAGGATATGAAAAATGTTATGATTACTGCTCGCTATCGACATCTCAATTTCTACATACTCACACTTATTTGTTGCCACACGGAGGAATAAATCTCTTACATTCTTGGTGTTGCCACAATATTGTATACATATTAGTTTATTTGTTATATAGCATCTTAAAATATTTGTAAAAATATTTGTTTCATATAAACGTCACGCTAGAAAGACAATCAAATATCACCTGTGAAAAACTTAAACTGATCTTTGCTAATAGCCCACCTGAAGATGTTGTAATACAATGAAACCTAGGTCGTGGTAAAGAAATTAAAGAAAATAGAAATAATACTACATCACGTAGTTTCATTTAATTGTGCATAATGAATTTCTACAAAATTAACGCCCAATATATTCAAAATCCAAGGTAGTAAAGTATACAGCTCAAATTTTTGGTGGGTTTATATCGCAATGAGTTGAAATGTTTTATTGATCTCCAAAAAATAAAGGCAGAAGCTGTTCACACAGCAACATTTTTTTTAAAGTTTCTATCTGTTGTTTGATATCATTAATAGAATTAATTTTGTTAAGGATAATCATAATTTAAGATATACCCATTTCTGTTTCCTGGAGATATAATCAAAATTTCAGTAAATGTAGATTAACTATTACAAAAAGACATGAAGTGGATGGATAAAATCAGCAAAATCTTTGATTGATTTATTCAATAACATTTCTTCTCAGTACAACGTACCAAGATTACTAACTCATAGATTCCACCGGGATTCATTAGAATACTTTTTTAAATTGTTTGGCAACAAAATAATTTGTACCGAAACCTAAGAGATAATCAATTTCAATATTTCCTCTGACAAACACCAGTCAGCAATGTATCAAATATGTAAAAATACTAATTGTGAGTATGACAACAATTACTTCTGTTTATGTTTGAAGTCTCTAACAAATCGTGAGATCCAGCCATTGTATAGATATACTCGTTACTCCAGTCAAAGGAAAATTAAACCTCTGAAACTGAAAATTGTATAGACTTTTGAAAGTGCTGAAGACGATCTGAAAATTCTCATAAGATATTGAGTCCATTACCCAAAACATAAAAAGTCAAGAATATAATTTTTTTGCAAAAATTTATAATAAAATTTTTTTTATAACCTTTAATGACAAGCCTCGCATGTCATTAGAGGTTATTAGAAAAAGTGTAAAGCATAAAAATCTCCACTTGTTTGGTCACATGAATAGTTCAAATGATCAACTCTTTCCGAGCTACAGCGCAGAGAATGGGAAACATACATCTGTTTGTAAGATAACTCTCCTTACACTTTACAACTTTAATTACATGATTAAAATATTTTCATCTTTAATGATAACAATAATAATATTTTCTCTACTCTCATTTGAAGATTTAGCTTTTATATAGCTTTATTTGATTGTATTAATATTGATTTTATTGTAAAGATTTTACTAAGTAAATTGTCTTTGAAGATATTTATATTAATTTGCTATGAAAATTTCATTATTGAACAGTCAAGAATTCAACACACTGATTATTAATTATTTGCCTTTTAAAACATATGAACATTTACCATAAGTATAAGGTTTAATTTCTATTAAAAATCATACATTTCATCTTACAAAATCATGGATTATTTTCAGTTAATATTTTATTGAATCAATATTTATTGATAATTTAAAAGAAAGCTTGTTTAAATATTAAAAATGCAATATTATTGATATTTTAATATATGTTGTGTACAGATGATTTTGAAATTTATTCATGAAGTATATTATAAAAAGGAAGATAAATTGTTGTGTCAGAAATTTAAAAAAGATTTAAATAAACTAAATCGGTTGAGAAACAAACTCAAAAATTTCAAGAAATATTAATTTTATCATATTTATTTTTGCCAATATATACGTGAATATCATTGTGATCCTAATTAATAATTTCACAATATGTTTCTTTTAAAATTTTATAGCAGATATATAATTTTTGATATTTTTGCTTCTTTCTACAACATACATATGAAAGCAGGAACACAAAATGCTTTGTAGTTTTGTAGTTATAAATGTAAAATTTAAATATAAATTTTAAAAACTGATTCATCTATAAAATTTATATTAATTTCATTAATACAAAAGTACTAAGATCAAGCAAACAATTTTGAAATTGGTAAGACCTATTTGCTTAAAAGTGTTTTATGCAATATTCTTATGACAAGTACTGGAAACTCTTGTAATGAAATATGCATGTTAATTAGGATATATATTGCACATGGCTTATTACTTTCACATTTCTTTTAATTTTGCTTGACACCCATGATTTCCCATTTAACTTATGTTCTAGTTCCTTCCGAATGGATAAATACAATACTTATCAACTTAGAATTTATCGTGAATAACTCAGCTCAATTAACAATTGATTCGGCGCAACCAAATTTGCAAACCGTAAACGAGGGTTGATGCAAATCAAGAGATTACAAAGGATTTGAAGGTAATGCGAGTACAAATGGCGCAGTAATACAAATATCAGTGTCAGCTGAAGGAGCTTTTAATTACTAATATCACTAATAAAAATGTGAAGGCAGTCTGGGAGTCATCTAGAAGTTACAATAATTCATGTTTTGTAATTAAGCTTGTGAAATACCTACCATTTAAAATAAATCTGGATCCTACTGAGGACCTTCATAAAAAATTAGAATGCCTTTAAAGACTCTCACCATTTATTCAAGTATTCAAAACTTGTCTGAAAAAGTCCTATCTCCTCTAACTTTACTTTTCACATCCTGGTTGTTTGTTCTATCCTTTTAGCTTAATCCTTTTCCTTTCTTTTCGTATTTCCTCAATACTTCTCCAAAACCCCTCCCAATATAACAGAGTTAGATTATTATAACTTTTTTATTTTTTGTCAAAAATGTATTTATCATATTTGGTTTTTATCACTTTTTGCTATCTACCTGAACTATAACTTTATAAATGCACTGTAATTTTGATTAATCAGAAAAGATTGCTGCTGGTGCAATAAGTTCAGCAGATGTTTATTTATGAAAGATATAAATAAATAAAATCTGTGCTGCTGTTACATTTTCAATCTCAGGAAACGCGATAATATTTCTTAATTCAAAGTGCCACTTTGCATCGTAATCCGTGATCAACGTTTTCTAAATACATAACGCCCCTTTATAATATTTTGAACAGCCCAAATTACCCAATGTATGTTAAAAGCAGATTCAATACTTGCTTACTCATGGACTACACTTTGAAAATCTACTCAGTCTCCTTCCAAGAAGCAATACCTTAGAATTGGCTGAACCCTATTGACAAAGACACTCCTGCTTTAAATGCTTTTAAGAAGCATTGAAAAATATTAGCTTGTAACTCTTCCCTCTTGTTGCCTTAAATGTGTTTACGTGTGTGTAGAATCTTCGCAGTGTGAATTTTACCTGTTACTCAACAGGTTTTATTGTTTCTTTAAACCGAGTGTATTTTTCAATCTGAAAATTTTGTAACGAGAGAGATTCATCAAATTCTTTTTGTCTTTCTCGTATATATTTTTCAAATTTAGTTGTTGTGGTTGACCAGAGAAGATTGCTCATGTAGCAAGAAATCCACCAAACATATGTGTATTTTCTTATGTGTACGCTTTCCTTAAAATTACAAATTCGAAATGAAGAAAATAAAAATTGGCAAATTAAAGTCAAGAGAACTGATAACGATTTGTTTAAAGAGGAGTTCAAAAAAAGATATTTTTAGTTAAAGTTGGGTCGAGACTTAGTATGTCTCAGATTTCAATTCTTCGATTGGCGATACAAACTGACAGATAAAAAGTTAGCAATTTTTTTTAAATACATATATGTTTTTGGTGAGAAATTATTGCAGTTTATCATATAGATAAATGAGGCTTTTTGTACCTATTTGTTCAGTTTATTGCATTTCTTCAAATTCTATAATATTGGGTCACATAAGTGTTTAATATAATCATCTGAAAAATTTACATTTATTTGCCATTAAATATTGATAATTAAAGTGGTATAAACATCGAAGTCTGTTGTATTCTACAATTGTATTTTCTCGTACCTTCGCTTGACTCGAGTCCAAGTTACACATAGCTAGTTTGGCCACTAAAAGTTTTGATGACAAATAACTGAAAATAATAGACAATAAATTTGTTTATTCCTTTTAGCACCTGAATCGATAAATGTTTATTAAAATGGTATATTATGTCTTCATTTAATTAGAGTCGGGAGTCTGTATAGTAAACTTTAATAAGGTTCTGGCATTAATGAGTCTTTTTGGCATTAATGCTGTTTAAAACTAACTAAAAGCCATTTTCAATTCATTTTTAAAATCCTGTAAAACATGTTTATTTATTTTGAAAAGTCTAGAAGTAACATTTCAAACAAACAAAAATCACACTTTTGGAACAAATTTTCTTAGAAATAATATACGAGAATCAAATTAGCTGAGTGTATGGAATGCATTAATAGTAATTTTTACATGGTGATAGGTGTAGGGTTACATTTTTGTTCTTTCAAAGTGCTGCACCAATTTTGATTTAATGATTTTTATGACCACTTGAACCACAAGATAAATAGTAACATTACACCACTTAATTCTTAAATGCTAAATTCTTTGAAAAATTCTAGAGCGGAAATCTCAGTTTATGTATGCTTTATATTGCATAGTTTTGCAGAAATTGGTGTTTTAAAATACCTCCCTGATAAGAATTTTTTTTTATTACTTCAAAGAAAATGTAAAGACAATATGTACAAGGACAATATGTGATTATGAAGAGACAATATGTACAGTTTTCGTATCTTGACAGTTCCCGTTCAATATCCGAAAACTGTACATATTGTCTTTACATAATACACCCTCGAAACTAAAACGAAAGCTGTAGATATTGTCTTTACATAATACACCCTCGAAACTAATATGAAAACTGTACATATTGTCTTTACATAATACACCCTCGAAACTAAAATGAAAACTGTACACATTGTCTTTACATAATACACCCTCGAAACTAAAATGAAAACTGTACATATTGCCTTTACACAATACACCCTCGAAACTAAAATGAAAGCTGTACATATTGTCTTTACATAATACACCCTCGAAACTAAAATGAAAACTGTACACATTGTCTTTACATAATACACCCTCGAAACTAAAATGAAAACTGTACATATTGCCTTTACACAATACACCCTCGAAACTAAAATGAAAGCTGTACATATTGTCTTTACATAATACACCCTCGAAACTAATATAATAATAAAAAGTAATATTTGGAAAATATTTCTCGGGAACCATTTCACTCACTATGCTAGACCCTCTGCTCACCGCTGGTCTACTACACTTGCAACAGTTGACAGTGTAAGAGATGAAAGCTTACATGTTCAATTGTAACAAACAAATTAGACGTGTATATTTATGTCGCATATATTCATCAGATTATCCTGTAGCTGTCATGAGGACTGAGTGGTAGTTTGCTACTGCTGATATGAAACTCCAGCCTGCCATACTTCGAATAAAGTTTAACAGTTTTATCATCAATATGATCAGTTGTACGATCATGTGTAGCTAGCATGATCATACGACTGATCACATTAACTGTGAAATGTAAATTTCTTTCATACTTATTGAGATAAGGAAAAAAATTAATTTAACATGAAATTAATAAATATCAGTCATTTATTTGCAATGCATAAGAGTTCAAAATAAAAATATATCACAGAGCAGATTATATCCCGCATAGCTTCCCGCCTTAGTTGTGTCAAGAAATCAGCGGTTACAATATATTTGTCATTTCTTATTACTAATGCAACAATCAAATGTAAATTGAACACATAATTTTTTAAAATGTGTGATATGTTTTGAAAAATTATACAATATTAAAATTGTAAATAGGAAAAGATGAAATAGATTCACCTTCACGTTCACCCTTAACACATTTCTCCTCTGTTCTGTTGGATAGAATGGGATAGTTACCTTCATCGTCGATTGTACGTTCTTGTTTGACAGCAGACGTCTTTTGCTGAAAAAAAAAGTAAACATGATCATACAATATCGCCAAGCAATGTACACAATTTAATCGACAGGACCTACGGCATCATTTCTATAGTAGAATCATTCTACGTATGAATTTCTAATCTATTGCTAAATATTATCAGGTGAACAGAAAGTTTGTATTTTTTCCCCAAAGCATGAAGTTGGTTTTCAATTTCAGTATGAGACAATGAGAATAGCTGTTTCAATAAGGCTTTTTAATATTTGTAAATTTAATGTGGGAGACTGAAGAAATGAGTTCTCCTTTAAATCTCTAGAATCAACTTTTTTTATGTTGTAAAAAATTTATGAAGCAAATGCACTCTAACTCCTTTTTGTAAAATTTCCATATTTTGTAAAAGCCTTTACGTGCTGAAATTCAGTTACTGACTGAAGAGAAAGGTTTAAGATGTTTCTACAACATTCTAGAAATTGGTGGGAAATAGTGGTGTGTTTATTAGTGGCCAACTTAATACTTAATTTTTTTGTGCCTGTGCTTTAACATCAGCTATTACCTAATCTTTAGTTTCATTTCCAGTCAAAACATCAATGGAAAAATTTAAACAGATTGTATATGCACCATCAGCTGAGAGCTCACACACTAAATTATGACGGAGACATTTGAAGCAATTGCTTGCAACAATTTTTCTAAAGTAATAATGTTTGATACATCTGAAAAACTCATCTCCGGAAAGTTTTTTATCGGTTTATTTTAAAACAAAAAACTGGAAGGTTATTTTTTATTTTAGTATCATTTTCTTTTTGAGAACGTCTCTATTTTATTTACCATTTTTCAACAATTTGCAAGAGATATATCCTGCTCATCTTTCATTGAAAACTAATTATTTTGCAAAAAATGCAAAAACCCTTATCATTCCAAGTAAAGTATGTAAAACATTGCTAAACTAAAACAAACCTACAACTTTTGTCAGTGGATTTGGAGCTATCTCTTCTCCATTCCAATTAGTGTGCGCCTGTCCTTTAACATTGGAATTTATAATAATGTTTCTTTTGTGTGTTGATGGATTACGCATACTTTACTTTTTGGGTAATTTTCACTCTCAGTTTCATATGAAGACATTTTTCGAAAGGAAAAACACCTCTACCACACAGAGTTAGTTGTGTATTAAACAATGAAATCATTATACAATTTAAATTGCAATATTTCAACCAATTTAAACGTCACATTTGAATACACCTACACTTTCAGTCTGACTACTAACACCATATATTAATGCATGCAAGAACCACTTAAGTCAGTGACTCGTTGTTTGTGTAATGAATGACGATTATGCTATATTGTTAAAACAGGAAGGATTGTAATGACTTGTGTGGTTTTTGTTCAGATTATGTGTACATCTATAAGGGTGCTTTCATGACAAAACAAGCATGTTTGAAAAACACTAATATTATTTTTGAAATGACTGATTCAAAAAAAGACTGAAAAATTCCTTTCAATTAAGATGCAAAATTGGTATATAAGCACTAAAATCATTAAAGTCATACCTTGTAGCACCGTGATGCTACGATGGATGAGTTACTCATACTTTCAAAGAGCTTATTTTTCTGTAATGTAATATATCTCTAAACGGATAAAGTAGTGATAGCTGGTTTTGTAATAAATAAGTGGTACAAGTGACAAGTTGACTTCAAGTCAACTTTTTAATATGATATTCATTTCAAAACCATAAATATTTTCATATTGAAACAGAAAGACAATACAATACACACCATAGGATATTGTTCTGTATTATCATGTACTTAAGGGCCTTGTCACCTATTTTAATAGAAATGCCACCCGTAGATGGCGTAGAAACTTGAGCATTCGCAAAAGCGATCTACATCTTTATATAAATGTCGATAACGACATCTTGATAGTTCGTGACCATTTTTTCATTAATTATTTCATGTCTCCTTAGTATTAAAAAAAAGCAACTTGCTATTAGTAAAACGTCAGATATCTGTGTAGCTATATAAACCAATACATAATCTCGATTAGCCCAAAACAAATTTTACGCTATCCTAAATCCTATCGATGAATTTTATGGTAATTCAAGGTTCCATCACTGTTTTATATATTGTCCAGGTTAATTAACTTCAGGCGTTTGCTTCGCCAAACAGTAGTGAATCTCTTTAGCCAGCCAATTGGTGATAAAATGCTTTATGAAATGATAACAACTTGATATTTATTTTCAATATTAATCAATTTAAAAAATAACTTTCCCAAATAATTAATTAAAGTATTTTCTTCTCCAAAACCAACATTATTTGCTAAAAATTAATTACCGTATTACCGAACAACAGAAAGATAAAAAATTCACTAAAAAATCACAATAGTATTATATGATGATCTTAAACTAAATTTAACTTTATATGTAAATTTGTTCTCGAATATTTTCCAGCACACATAAATTTGACAAAAATTATAAATAATATGCTGCAATAATTATCATAGTATTATAATTTTGTTAACATAACGTTTGCCTTAAGAAAATTTCCAATTTAATATATTATAAACACTGTAACTAATTACATCATAACAATAATGTATTTACCCTGTTATCATACTAACATTATAATGAGGAAAGTTTTGTTTGTATGTTAGTTTTTTAGAGAACCATGCCATGGTGTCTACGCAAGGAACATAATTTTCTCGTAAATAACAGCACGGTTAGAAGAAGACTGCGAGAGCATAACATAAGAGCTCACATGCCAGCTATATGACCCAATTTGGCAACAGCTCACGGGGAGCCATGTTTCAATTTGCCAGATAGAACATTGACGGGGCCATGACGCTTCTCTTTAAAATAAAAGACAAACAGCGTTATGTGACTCCGACAATCACATGTGTCGGAGTCATGTCATTCAATGCCCAAATGAACTATACCTTCAATGTTGCACTGAAGAAACTTTGAGTCACGCAGAGGACTCAATTGGGTTCTAGAGATGAGCATTTTTTAATGGCTGTCCAGAACTGTTCACCATATGGAGATGCAGTTACCTGCTGAGGCGGCGCAATGGCAATAGGATTTGGAAATAATGTTTATACATATATTTTTTATTATGTATTCTATTTTATAAGACGCTCAGATTTCGATTTAGATTCCAATTGATTCTCAAATAAAAGAAAAACGCCTATTATAATCGATTTGAATTAATAAAAGGAAATAAATTGAAATCTGGCAATATTTAGGGTATTCGTCAATAGTCAATCAATCATCTTAATTTTCATAAGACCATAAATTTACCAAGAGCATTTTAATGATAACATTAAAAATGTAAATTTCCTGGTTTTTCATTTTAAATGAAAAATTACGTATTCAAATATATATGAAAAATTACATATTTAAAAATTAGGACTCGGGCACAATCGTTTTGTAATAAAAAATTGATTCGAAAAATGCTTTTTCTATGAACAAACGGCTGTCAATTGGTTGTCGAACATAAATTTTATAACCTCCCATTATGCGATCCTCCTTGTGCATATTCATATTTTTATTTTTTGGGTTTGTTTTCTTTACACCAAAGCCTCTTTGTATTTGCAAATTCAGTGTTTGGTATTACTAAGAAGGACAATTAAGTCGAAAAACTTATAACTTATACTCCCTTAACAAAGTGCTCTTTTGTATGGGATCTTTACAAATCACTTTTTTTAATAAAACAATCGCGATCGAGCGCTGCATTTAATTTAATGCTTCATTTTTTATCTATATACTTTCATTTAAAAAAAAATAGGAAGATCACATTTTTGCTAAACTGAACTTATTCCAAAAACTTTTGTTATTTTTTAATGTTACATATTACATTATCTTTTTACATTTTTAAATGTTTTGTGTTTATTTTTTATATCAATTCAAGTTTGTATTTACATATTCCATATTTAGTGTTACGATGAATGGTAATTAAGTCGACAAACTTATGACAATTCATTAAAAAAACACACTTTGTATGGCAACTATTTCTCAATTCAATTTTTTATAATAAAATAATCACGACCGGAAATTATTTTTATTGAATACAAAATTTTAAAAAAATATTCTTTTTAATTTAATAACCAATAAATAGTCCAATTTTCATTGACGCTAAACTACATTTATTTCAAACCAAATTATTGAAAGCCAAAAAAATATGTTATAACTAATTATTATTTATAAATCATATTATTTTACGAATTTACCTTTTGAACTTTTTATATGCCCGAGACATATCTTCTCATCGATATGTCACAGACACATTGTATAATACACCATATTACATAAACACTAGCAGGTTTACAGAACACAACCATTTTCTAATATATTTGTCTCATATTCATAGCATAGCATAGTAATAGCACGTCGTGTTCCCCAAAGCGGCTGAATAACGTACCGCTGGCATACAATTAGGCGAGTCATAGGTAAGCTACTTTGAGACTTGATACAAATATCACCGCCACTAGCGCTGCATTATCGTAGCAACAAAAATGGCATCACAAATATCAACTGTGACACAACGAAGTGCAAATAATATTAGTTTTAGGAGTGGAAATAATAAAAATACGTATGAGAAAGTGAATTTACGGTTATTTTAGTCTACAACTTTTAAATTTCTAAATTTAATCTACAACTCATAAATTTCCGATCCACTTTTTCACAGTCCGGAACAGTGAAAAAGCCACGGACGAATGACCAGGCCAAGGTTATTTTTACATTGGTACTCATGATAAAATGCTAAATACAGCATAAATAATTAGTTTTACATCCAGAAAAAGACGCTTAAATATTTGTTTTCTTGTGTCCAATCTATGAAATGAAACGAAATTTGCCGAGAAAAGGCACAGTAATAAAGCCAATTATTTCAAGAGATTTTAATACTCGGACTCAAGTCGATTTGGTTGACCTTCAGTCAGCACCAGATGGACCTTTCAAATGGTTATTAAATTATCAAGATGATGCGACAATTCCTCCAGCTTCGACGCAATCAAGTGTCCGAAGTTGCTTTGGAATCAGTAAAAATTTATTTGATTTTCAGAGCACCTTTTATATTACCTTACAAAAGTTATTGAGGAAGTGGTGAATATATGGCCTGACTGTGAAATAGTCCATGAAAGTCTAAGACACCCACAGACACAGAGTAGTGCAGAGCGCCATAACCAAGACATAGAAAATATGCTGAGCACTTGGATGCGGGACAACCTTTACAGAACGATCTATTGAATGTCATTTTGTTTAAAAGCAAAAGAACGCATCATTTCAGAGAATTATAGGAAGAGCCCTTTATCGCCCTATATTTGGATATGATTCGAAGTCAGGACTGCAGAGCTCTAACATTCCTGGAAATATTCTTAAATCCATTCAAACAGAAGAGGATCTAAAACAAATTTCTCATATTCAGGCTAGTGACAATGATGTTACCACCGACAACAAATTCAGGATTCAGTGAGTGAGAGCTACTCCTGCATGAAGCCAGTTCACGCCATCTTTGAATTTTCTGATGGCATTGAAGGCTACGGCTCAAAAATATTATGCTTATTAGGCAGCAATGATTTAAAAATTAGAAATGATAGGGAACAAAACACTTTTGCGGAAAAAATGGTAAATGAAACTGCTAAAATACTTCTTGGCTTATGTATTGGAGACAGTATTTTTCTAAATGTCTCATAAAGTGACCATGGCCCGTCTGACACTCAAAATATTTTTGGGAAAATTGTAAATATGGTTTTTACAGAGTAGGTGTAAAATGGTGTTTACAGAGTAGGCACGAAATACAGAATAATCAAAAAATGGTCCTCTCATAATGAACTACAAATTTGTACATCGTTAAAGTACCTGACGCTATTTTATGTTTGCGAAAAGCGATAACTAACCAGTCTTTATTTGATGGCCAGGTTTTCAAAATTGCTCCTGTGAGCCAGCAAAAAATCTGTACCATACTAACAAATGTGTCTATTTCAAAAAAAAGTTTTATGTGGATCGGAACGTCACTCTAGTATGACATGTATCAACAAATAAGCATATTACATTTAAGATGTCATATAATTAATTATCTTATTATGAATATCGCATTTGTACGTATTATTTACTAATGGATGTGCCATTTTCATTTCATCATCCTTTCTCGTTACTATGTTAGTAAGAGGTACAGTTTTCTAACAACTGTTGCATTTTCATAAATTTTAAATATTTTCTTGTTTGAGTAGATACACGCATATAAAAACTATGTCAAAACAAAAAAATATTAGAATTATCCTAAGTTTTTTGCTGAACCGATATTAGTTCTACAATTTTTTTTCTGATAATAATAATTACTCACAGATTTTTCATAGTTATAAGTTTGTTTGCTTTAAAATTATGCCAAATTTTTTAATCCTATAGGTAGACACTCAATTGAAAAGTTCAAAGATTTAAGAAATATTTGGGGTGGGTACAAAAAAATTGTAACTATATATAATTATTTCTCATGCAAAACTAACTTTATGTAATTAATATATACTATAAGTAATTAATTACTCTTCCTCAAAAAGTAGATAATTTTAGCCTCACCGTGTGACTTATTGCAAGCACAGTCCCGACACATACAAGCGAAAAGATTTAATTGCCTACCTCTCGATTGTTGTGGGCAATTACGCCGATCGAGTGAGTTGATGCTATATGTCAGCGACATACAGCTGTTTCTCTTACTAACCAATAGCGACGATCGAATGACTGTCTCGATAGCACGCTGGCACAGTAACTCTGTATTGGCGTGCACGTCTTTACGTCATACCTAATTGTAAAAATATTATTATATTTTACACTATATATTTAATTTTGTGTAAGTAATTTGATAATAAAAATATTAAGATAGAATTTGAAAAAAAACTTAGTGTGGATCCTGAAAACTAAATAAAATCTTAAATAAAAATAAATTTTGTTTATTTATTAATGTGATACATTGAAATATTATCTTCTTTGTATATTTGACTTGATTAGATTTGCTTCATGTGAAAGATTTTTTAATAAACAATACAATAAACCTATGGACGACACTACAAAGAAACATTTTCCAATCAAATTTCATTCAAACGAAACAATGTTTGTATAAGTATGTTGATAATTATGCTTAACATGAGTACCTATACGTTTGATATTGCTTATTTTATAGGATTTTTAGCACTCTCTTAATTTATAACTTTATAAAGACTTTTGAGATTTTTAAAAATAAATAAGGTTTAATTTGTATATGTTATTCTTAATTTCTAGTCACCCTAGATTGTTTCTTGTTAACAAAACAGCTAAACGATGGACGATTGGGTACACGCTCACTAAGTAATATAAATATTCCACCCACTCTTACCCTACTTACACAAAGATGAAACCAATCAACATTAATACATCGATGACTGACACATTAATGTAATGACAACTTTAATGACTGACGCGTGGTAGTGTGTGTAAAAACCCAATGAATGTACATTCGCACTTTCAAAACTGTCACACAGCACTAGGCAACAATGAAATTGAAAGGTTATCTTATCATAGTTCGAATCCTTAAAAATTTTAGATACAATTAATATAAGAACTAAAGTGTATAAAAAAACTAAATTGTTGGTTGTACACATAATAGCGCCCAAAATAAAATAGGTATACAAAAATATAAAAAAATAAAAGAAAAAAATGAAAGTAAAACATAAAAGTACAAAGTTAAATTATCATGTTTGTGAGTATATTTAGAACAATTTATGGAGCTAAAATAAATAAAATATGGAGAACATATTTGTATTAATATTATTCATAAATATTTTCAAATATTGATTAATATTCTTATTAGTCAAAATGGAATGATATAGCCATGAAACATCTATTTAAAAATCACTCAAAACTAACACATTTTAGTTATTTACCCCCTTCCAGTAATGTCGTCTCTGTACCACGTACTAGAGTGATATGATGCAGATGTTTCTCAAGATTATACGAACCATCATAAAACAGACTCGACTATTGAAGATAGAAAACAATACAATGTATATTTAGGTACATACAGTAAAAAATTATATAGAAAGCAAATACAGATATTTTAACCTATATCCAACGTGTACTAACATGTACATACCCGAGTGTGAGTGTATTTTAGTTTTTATAATTAACTATAGATACGGATATTGATCTAAGTGTCTTTTTACTAGTTTTTACTGACTGCTGAATAACAAGTATTTATTGAAGAAACAGCCTTTCGAGAGCCTAGAATCTCTTGTTTTGGTAAGACAGTGCCAAATCCATATCAATATATTTTTCCATAAATTTCTTTTTCAAATGAATTACATTTAAATGTACTTGATCAAACTGGTGAATATTCATCGGATGAAAGAAATCTTCAGCCATAGAAAATTTCAAAACCTTCTTCATTAAAAGTTGTTTGTTGTCTTTAAATTGCATTCTAGATTCAAACACAACACAGATTTTAAGACTGTTTCTATTTTTGGACGTACTTTTATTCCATACTTTGATTTTTAAATCAATGACTTGATACATAAGAAGATCAGCACCAAAAGTCACTGATCTATATATGCCCAATGGAGAAAAAATAAAAAACTGTAATTATAGAAGTATAAAAAACTTTGTTATATTTTGATAAATGGCCTCGTAAAAAGCTATTTTTTGAAGGAAACCCATTTTTGACGATTTTTATATTTGCTTAAATTAAACTACAAACCCTGGGTGGAATTTTAAAGTAGGAACGGCGTCCACTGATAGTCGTCATATTGTCCTGGTAGGAAAATATCGTCCTCGAAGTGGATCGAACAAATGATAAGATATTTTTGAGGAAACCAATAATATTCTCCAGCAACCCATATCCATTGCTCTTTATATTCCAGTTGGGCAGGAACTCAAAATTATAGTATAGATACAAGTATTCATTAGTGTGTTACTAATGATTATAATTAAAAGAAAAATAGTATGGGAAATCCAAACTGTTTTTGTTTTACAAGTATTAAACTATCGACTCGGCTACATCACTACAGATACATCAGACATGATTGAATTATAGAACAAAAATAAAATATCTGAAAATAATGCTCACTTATGATAAGAGACGCCTGCATTACGTTTTTAGTTCCATTGCGATTTCTTGAAGCTATTACACAATAAAATGGCATGTTTTCACTTTAAAAACAATAAAGATTGAGAATATAGAGGTAGTAACTGCACCATGCTGAAACACAATGTGATGAACGTCGTCAGGCGGTGCTCGCTTGATCAATGCCATGACACGAAGTTTGAACTGACACAACGTATCAAATAGAGAGTGGACCTTCCAACATTGACTGTATTAGAACAAGGCGCTGTTTTGCAAAGTGGTTGTTAGCATTTATGTAATACGGTATATTAAACAATATGACTACGACAGATATATTGTTATGTATCTACTAATGTTACCAAAAGTGACGCTCACTATTGGCTTTGCTGTTCGTTTATTTACTTGTTTTCGTAAAATATAACCAATAATTTCATATGTAACATGATTGCACTGTTTAGTACAAATAATTATAATATTGCAAAACTTAACAATGAATAATTATCACTGGTCGAAGTAAGAGTACCAACATTTGGTGTTTCCGCTGCCGGTAACATCTTGTGTAAACTCTGTGTTGGCAATGCATTTTTCCGAATTAACCGTCGACCGTCTTTGGTAAAATAAACATCTTCACCTTTGAAATGTGTTGAGCAGATGACACAAAATATTGATGGAAGCCAGTGATCGTCTTTTCTGCTTTGTCGTATAAAATGTTAAATTATTTTTCTGAATCGAAGAAGCAAATTAATATAGAAATTTATTCCAGTGGAATGCAATTTCCTGAGTTCAATTCTTTTGACGCCACGTGCACCAGGTTTTTTGTAAATTTCTTAAATTTGTATGCTGTGGAATTACTGTTTGATCTGCCATGTGATCGACTGTTAAAACAATAACTCCACGTGGTCTTGACTTATTTTACACAAAGGGACACATTTTAGTACACTGAATTCAAATAATAGTTTCGTTTGTAATTTTCAATTGCATTCTGTATGCAAAGCCCGAATCTTAAAAACCAGTTTTACTTTTGTTCAAAATTATTAACTTGCTTGCTTCCTCTTGAAAATAGACTTGTTGACTAAATTTGGGAATCATCTGACTACAACAACAGAATGTTAAGACGCAAAGCTTGGAAATAATTAGTGCTAATATTTTCTGATAAAGATGACTCCGAAGGAAAAAAGGAAGAAATAATTGAGTAACTTATTAGTAGCAAACGGAAAATTAGATCACTTTGTCATCGACCCTCTTCCATAAAATAGTCAGCTAATACACCCCTCGTATTTCAAGACCTTACGCTTGGTAGTATTTAAACCATGTAGAGCTGTTTCGAGCAATGTATCTTCATATCTGTAGCCATCTCTTAATCTGACGTAATTGTGAAGAACACAACAAGCTTTTATTATGTTTTGGACAAATTCGGTATGTACATGTTTGGTTTATGAAATATTCACATTAGTGGTTTATGAAATATACACATTAGTGGTTTATGAAATATTTGCCATTTGTTTACCAGGATTCCAAAACAACACTCACTATAACGTCTTGCTCTAGAGAGGCGGCAATTAAATATTCCTTTTTCTTTGGTTAAATTTTTTCCGCAATATGATCGCATAATGTTTTCCGATAAGCTAAATGCCTCATCCCCATCTGTAACATGAGGTAAATTTGTTGTACGTATTTTTAATATTGGGTTTGGTCATGAAATTTTTAAAGATTTTTCCGTAAATTTTTTGAAGAATGTAGAGTTTTTAAAAATCGTTGAGTTGTTGCTCTTCCCACATGCTCCAACATCTACATAGATAAAACAATAATTTGCATTACAGCAAACAGGACAGTAGAAAAAAAATGTTTATAGTTGTAGAACATAGAGCCAGAATCTAAAGGTTTTATGATCCTAATATGTTTTCCATCAATAGCTCCAATGCAATTAGGAAAATTTGTATATTCTTCGAATCCTCTTCCAATCTTCTCCGACTCTTCTGTTGAAGTTTCTTTCATTACTCTATCTTTAGACTTCTTCCAAATAATGTATACAGTTTTTTGAACAATGTCAATTACAGTTGATTTTCCTAATCTGTAGGTATAATGTAAATCAGTATAATAACAACCAGTACCCAAATACCTGAAACAAAAATAAAATTTTATCAAAAACTGTTCGTTTCAGGTAATACTCTCCAGAAAAAGTAGAAAGGTCTTCGCAGCACATTTGTCCGTGAAATGAAAAAACAAAGAAAGTACCGCCAGGCCCTGGATCTTGGAAGGTTCATTACGTATATTTTAAACGTCTTATATTTCTCGAAAGGTCAATACGTAATATAATAAGGGAAAGCAATATTCAAGACACCTCTGAAAACTCGGAGAAAGGTAACGAATTACAGTCTTCAGCAGATAAAAAGTAAGGCATAATGAGGCCACCTAGTCAAAATATAAAGAGCAAGAAAATTACCGTCGCTGACGCCGTATTCCTGAAAATTATTAAAAAAATATAAGCTCTCGGAATCAACAACAACCACAACTTTCCTGGGGAACGGAAGGCGATGACGACAAACTTTTCTGTCTATCTTTACACAAAGAACTGCTTAAGGTACCTGAGGACAATCGTATAACAGTAAAAATTGAATTAATGAAAACTTTGCAAACGGCCCAACAATCTTCCCAATCAATTCCCTATTTAAACAATTCGTATTCGTTCGGCAATTGTGGGCCTTCTTCCAATAGTTCGGCTTTGTCCTCAAATTCATTTCCGGTTTGACCTCGATATCATGCACAAATTTCAAGACCAAACGAATTTACTTTTCAAAAGTATGATCCAGCAATGCCATCGCTAACCTCATGGCAAGCCCGATTATCGCAGTCGAATCGTTAAAAAAAGTTAAAATTAATTAAAAAAACTTTGTTGGTTACATGTGATTGCTAAGTTTAATATTTAAAAAGGTGGTGAATTAGTTGATATATATTAATAAAACATTACTTATCTTAAAGTGATCACGAGTTTTTCTTCCGCTGAAACAATATCCTGGCACGGGGACGTAATTTTCACATGACAACAAATCTTCTTTAATTAATGAAAGTAAATCATCAAATGATTTTATGGACTTACGAAATTAGTTAAAACAATTGTTCTCATGTTGTTTTAACTTTGGATACAAAGTTGCAAACATACTATGTGTCATTCTATCGTTAAGAATTGGATGTACTAAATACATTCAACTTTCCCTACGTTTTCATCTCTTTGAGCCACGTTAAGCTAAGCACAACGTGGCCGCTTCGTCCACCTCCATGTTTTCTACTGACTAAATTCGTCCCCAAATGCTCGCACGTTGGTACGCTCCTTCTGAGTGCAACGTATGCGCGTAATACGCGCGAGAGATTCGCGGCGAATTCGCCCTTTCTGGACAAGGTCGTAGCGTCTTGAATGGTATCACTTCTCATTAAAAAAATCAAAACAATCGTGTCTGTGTATGACAGTTGCTTCTTTTGTTTAATTAAAATGAATTTGTCTTATTACAAGTACTGTGTAGTGCCCCATTATAAAAGCAAAAAATTAGAAAAATTAAAATTAAATTCTTAAAACGCCAAATAAATTATTTATATATGTTCTGAACAACAAACAAATACGGAAAAGTGACTAAAACTTGCAATAAGCTATTTACTTGAATTTATTTACTGATTTAAGCTTGGATTAAAACAAAAATGGGAAGATACAGTACGCTATAATGGTGCGCTGTCCCCGTAAACCAGTTCCAATAGACTTGGTTGTATTTTATTCAATTCGGTCGTACACATATCGACGGTTCGTATGGACGTGGAGTTCTTGAAATTAAAATTGCCGATATTTTCAGCCAAATCGATCCAAAAATACCTTCTAGTGTTTTTAACATATGCAATAACCATTCACAAAAAAAACAGGACGCATGCGTTTTACTTTTCATGCGTTTAAAAAATATTTTCAAATATTTTCTTTGATCACCGTCAAGTTTGAATGACAGCAGCATGCGCAAGCGCCGCACCGCGAGAAGCTACGATACCAGCGGTGTGTTCGGTAATTAGTTTGTGTGCGTGTAGTTAGTTGTACCTATGCCCGTTTTGTATTTACATAAAATAAGGGTGTATAGTATCTTCCTTCTTTTGTTTTAATCTTAGGATCTAATTGTTTTTTATTTGTCAAAAAGTTGTAAAAAAATTTACATAAAATTAATTTTTTTCATAGTTGTACACATTTTTTCCTTAGTATTTTAATTTGTTAGTGGAATATTTTCATTAACTTTCTACAATGAATAGCTTCGAATTCGCATTTTTGTAAAAATATGAG
Organism: Druceiella hillmani; assembly: GCA_039881145.1. Lineage (NCBI taxonomy): Eukaryota > Metazoa > Arthropoda > Insecta > Lepidoptera > Hepialidae > Druceiella > Druceiella hillmani. The sequence goes on from JAYKKI010000103.1 coordinate 4,558,985, forward strand.
AAGCAGGCGAGTGAGCAAATAATTTCATCGGGGAAATATCCTTCCATTCATCCTGACTGTTGAAACGATGAACCGAATTAAATATTGTAATTAAGGGTTTTAACAAGACAAATTGTGCCATATTTTAATTAAATCTAAATATATTATTTCTAAAAGGTGTTTTTGGTCGAGCGGCTCGATCTCTTTAACTACTGCACCAAAAAAAAAAAAAAAAATACCCACTTAAATGTTAATAAAAAAATTAATTTGTTAATAAAAATTGTTAATAAAAAAATAAATTTTTATAACAATTGGCATGAGCGCCATCTGTGGGCGACACATCAAATATCTTAGCCAAATTGTATACTTGGAACAAGCTAGATGGCGATATAGTGCGAAGACTTCGCACGGGTCAGCTAGTTATTTTAAAAAGTAATGATAAAAAATGTTGAATGCTTTTTACACGTAGCGTGTGTTTCAAAGTATGCAAAATATTTTCCACTTACTTTGTACTTTCTCATATAAACAACAAAGTTTAAATTTAGCAAATGAACTGCATATAATTGGAAATTCGTTTATATCCTTTTTCGCCTATCGGGTGTGTTCCGAGCAAATGGTGTTTTTTTTTGGAAACCAGTTACTGTTATTACATCCCAAGATATTTATCAATTTTTCTTTAAGAATTTTGTCTTTTAAAAACTTCACAATTAAATGAAACTACGTCATGCAGCATTATTTCTAATAACCCACGTGACCTAACAAAGATTTGCATATAGCCCACCTGACCCGATGTTGTAATAAAACGGAACCTAGATCGTGGTAAAGAACTTAAAGAAAGTAGAAATAATACTACATCACGTAGTTTTATTTAATTGTGAGTAATACATTTCTACAAAATTAATGCCAAATATATATAATATTTAAAAAAAATTGTAAATAAATGTTATTATGTATCATAATCATATAAGTAAAAGGACTTAGAAAATGTCATACTAGAAAGTAATTCCAAAAATGTAAGGATACCAATAAAATCGATATACTGTAATAAAAATAATTTAATGCCGCTGCTGTGTAAAAAGAAAAGTCACAATTATAACAACATTAAAGCGTTGATAGCATGGTATAACGGAAAATATTTTAGCAATATTTTGTTTGTTAAATACTAAAACATTGTTATTGAAATATATTTTGACTGAAAATTTAATTCACTAGTACGTAATAATTATAATTCTTGCCAAAATGTTTTATTGCATTAAACTGAATGGTTTTCAGCAATCAAATCAATACAATTAAGAAAGACTATTCAATACGTTGAATCAACTGTTGTAGTATAAAGTTTGCATTTATATATATATATATATATATATATATATATATATATATATATATATATATATATATGAATGTATGTACCGATAAAGTGATTATCTATAAATTAATGATATCTAAAATCATAATAAACAATTTATAATATCGAAATATTCAATACGCATTATTAAAATTATCGACGTGTAGTCGTCCCTTAACATTGCATTAATTTCAAATGGTGATTAATTACTTTTATATTACACATATATTTGTATTACAAAAATTAAATGAAAAGTAGACTTACTTATGATAAGTGACATTAGTTTTAAGTTCATGTCTTTCAGCTATAGTTTTTGCACTTTCTGATGGAAGATGAAGATAAGTACCTATATTTTACAAAAACGAAGATTTTATCTCAACTCGACTGACGTTAAATGTGAGCATTAGTGACGTACATTCGCAAAACACACATATATGTAAATGAAGTAAATATAATTACAATGAGAGCGAATACAGCATATCCGTCTTTGTCAACTGCCGGCAAGGATGTCGATAACCTTTTACTTTGAGCACTTTATATTTTCCATAATTTTAAAAATAAATAATTCCCGAATGAGGGTTATGGGCCTAAAGATTACATTTGTCCATCTCGAGAAAAAAAAGGAATTTATACGATTAATCCAAATAAGAAATATTTCTTGTGTGTATATATATTGCCATGTGTACAAACAACGTGTGTATGTGTGTGTGTGTATAAAATCATAATTGGTAAGATGTAAAGTGTAAAGAATAATACACCCTAATAATTAGCTTATTCTAACTTATATTAACATAAACTAGCTGGAACAAATTTTGCATGGACTGTCGCTTTCAATAAAATTCGTCTTGTTCCTCTTTGTAGGAAATATTTTTTTTCAAAATGGCTGAATGATACATATGGCTGAATATTTTTTTATATTATATTATTAATTATTATTATATTACTAATTTTTAAATCAAGTAAGGACGATGAATCAATTTCAGCCATTTATTTTTATTGGTGTTTGCAAGAAATCTGGAATAAAATTAGTAAATACTTTGAAATAAACATAAAATTATTAAATAACATTAAGAATGAAAATTATTCAAGAATTTTTAAAGCTTGGCAATATCAGAAAGAGAAAATCGAACTAGATACACATTCATTTAGTGTTCTGTAGCAATTTTAAATATAACATTGAAGATTAAATTTTTAACATATTCGCTAGTCGTCTAAATTTGTAAATAAAGCTAAACCAAAACAATTTTAATAAAATTTTGAAACGTACGGTTGTGAAAAAGAGGCGGGAACGCGAAGGTTATAAAATCTAATTAAAATATTACATACCATTTTAAATGCATTTTGAAAGACCTATTCACTGATACCTCACTTGATATGATTTTTTTTTTCGCCTAGCCGAGGCGAATAAATCTCATAAAAAAAATAATCCTGTTTTGCAATGACTAAAATGTGCAAAATGTAATAGAAAAATATTGAAGAATGACATATAGCTACATTTCTATGATAGCAATAGTCCTATGATATATTCACAGTAGATGGATGGATGGACATGATGAAATTATAAGGGTTCTAGTTTGCTAAGGACCTCAACGGAACTTACGAAAAAGAGTGCCAAATTTCTATCGTTATAAAATTGTATTCAATAAAGCTAAGTAATTTCATCGATAAAATTATCGACATGATGACAGCAACACTAGCATAAACGTCAAATGAATATACTAAATAGATGGTCAACTTGAAGTAATTGTGCGAGAGAGATATCATTTTCCCGTTTTCAAGTATTAAAAGCTTCTACTGTATGTTCTGTGGCTTCTATATTCCTCTATTGTATAAATTAGTGAGATTGCAGCGAGTGCCCATTTGCTGAGCACTCGCCGCAACTTCAATAGTGTATTTTGACAGATGTAATTTTGTTACATTTTAGGTTATAAATACGTACAATTAAAACGACAATTTTGAAAAAAGACTTTATTATGACAACAATTCGTCATTTCGAGCAACATAACTAAAATCCTAAAGAACTTAGTAGCCATATGCAACACAATGAATGAAATAAGTTGTTATGTCTCTTTCTACTGTTTACTGTATTATAACTATGAGTTTTTAACATCGATTCATTTATTCTGTCCTATAAAATTAAAAAGTCTTAATGTTAACTTCTTAGTTTGGCGTTACTGAATGTTTTTAATTTTGTTCTTTAAATTTGATCTCGTTTATTTGTGTTTTACTTGAAAATAATTGTATTGTCAGCATTTTTTATTAACGAATTTTACATTTAATAATACTGATATTTATATTTACATACAGTGAAGTAAATAGAGTAAATTAAATACAGTAAAAATGGAAGAGACTTATTCAAGTGATGATGAAATAAATTCTAAAGAACATGTGGATGTGGTTACTAGGTAGGTTATTTAATTAATGTTTATATATGATATACTTAGATTGTGCATGCAAATATCTATGACTAATATCAAGTATAATTATATATATTGTACACACACACACACACACACACACACATATATATATATATATATATGATATATATATATTTTTAAAAATTGATGTGGTTCTGCATGTGATGGAGCATTGTTACTCGCAAATTTAAATATACTCGAACTTATCTGTTTGCAGTCCTGTAATCAGTCTGCAATTAACACCAGCTCCCAAGAAATCGAAAACTCAGGCAGATTGGCAGCGAGAGTACAGACTCCGACAAAAGCAGAAAATACTAGTCACTGGAGAGAAGCCAGTCAAAAGAGATAGAGCTGATTATATGCGGGAATATAGGTTAAAGAAAAATCCAGCCAAAGACCCAGTCAGTAAGCCGCCCAAAAAGACTGGAGCTGATTATCAGCGAGAATACAGGTTAAGGAAAAAAAAAATGAAAGCACAGTTGAACTCTACTTCTGCTGATATGATTTCGAGACAAGAAGCGGGACCTTCCGAGTACCTCAGGCCCGTAACTACGGCGCAGTTGATGCCATCAAGTTGTGATGCAGGACCTGTAATTATACAGCAGGTACGATTACCAACTGCAGAACAAAAAAAGAAAGCACAAGAGCAGCTCAAAAATTTCAGTAAAGCTCGACAATTGAAAAGAGTGCAACAATACCTAACAGGAGGCCATAATTGCGATGAAATTCTCCAGCTTCCTAGCCAACCCATATTGATCCCACCTTTGCAGAATAAAGAACATGTGGATGCGGTTACTAGGTAGGTTATCTAATTAATGTTTATATATTATATATTTAGATTGTGCAAATATCTATGCCTTTTATGTAGAATATGTATGTTCAATTAATTGTATACATAAATTATGTGTATATATTATATATGTTATACATATATAATCTATCATAAGAGATGCGTTTATTTACCTCCTTTGTTTATTTTATACATTCCAAGGCGATCGTACTTAAGGAGTAAACTCCAGTCGTGTGTCGGAGCTGACACGTACAATTTTTTTTATATTTTTTTAGGCTTGTGTTTTTATATTTTTATTCGCATATTGAGTGTTTAATGTTACAAACAGCAGCAAATACGTCAATTAAATTATTACAAGCAGTTTATTAATGAAAACGATTAGTACTGGAAATATTTTTCAAATATTTTCTTTTTTTATAGTGAAATACAATTATTTTAATAAAAAACACGCATTTTTATGGAAATTATTAAAATAAAACTTAACAAATAATGTAATTGTCATAGTTGTTGAAATGCATTTGTTATTAATAATCAGGTTGTCGTTGAAAAAATACACCAGAAACTAAATGTTTAGTAAGTCAATTTTGTTTTTTGTTGATATTACGTGAGACAGATGTTACAAGTCAGTTTTTTTTTAATGTTTATTGTTTATCGGACATATCACTATCTGATTTGTGGACATCATTCCAGACAACATTTTAATATGTAATCGTACAACCCCACAAATTTAAATTATATACGTTCCTGTTTTTCTTTACAGTTTCCCAAATGAACCTGCCTTACAAAAGAAATGTGCCTCGGTAACGGATCATAGAAACTGGAATCCCACCAAATATACTCATATACGTTTTATACACTTTGCGCAGAAATGTTCCCGGAAGACTGAAAAGTTAACGATTTTTAGACATACTTCTGTACCAACTCGCTTCGTACATGTAAGTACTTTAAACTGTTTTCTTAGTTTTCTTGTACCACAAGGTCAAGGTTATAGCGCTAGTTTGATTATTACAGGAACCAATTGAAGCTCTGCCGTCCACATCTGCAAAGCATTTGCTACAGTTGGAGCCCGCTATGGTAAATATGAGATTTCATTTGATGTATTGTGATATTATTATAAATCCATTAATTTCACTAAATAAAATTTTTTTAAAGTATTACAATACAAAACCATTCCATTCAAATATTTTAAGCAATGTTTGCACGACAGAAATACAAGAAACAACTTTTTGTATGTTGTATGTGCCATTACATAGAATTGCAAGATCCACCAATAGCTATATGAATAATGAACATTTGATGCTTTATGGCCAACAATTAATTAGTTCTTTTAGTATCACTGACCTCTATTGTACATGTAGACTTACTAATTCCTCCTAACCTAAATAAAATTGTTTGCATGTGCATAAAGGTACGATTGTGTAAGTTTAGCGGTGTTCAGTAATATTGACAGTTATGTCGACAGACTTTGTATATTTTTAACAGATTCAAAATAGTTATATAAAATATAAAATCAATTATAAATATTGTATGGAATCTTAAAAAAATTTTAAATGAATGATTTAATTTCAATTAGGTTATTTATTAAATATTGTATTTTAAAGGTTATCCCATATATTATCTGCAGTGATGATTAAGGTATCTTATTATAATTTTATCCAGGTTTTTAAAACGTACGATTAAAATAGGGGAAAGATGATAGATCTAACTAAAAAGATTACATGACATTTTTAATTACATTTTGAAAGTGTTAACTTTACCTTATTTGTTGGGGTAATTGCATCTCAAGCTTCCATGAAATTATTAAACACGTAAACTTACAAAATGCATAGAATCGCAAAATATTTGAAAATGACCTAAATATTGCACTGTGATATATAGATAGAAGAAGGACGGATAGACGTGATGGAAGTATAAGGTTCCTTATTTACCACGGAACTCTAAAATAAGCAATGCACTAATTTCTATGGGTATAAAATTGCATTCAACAATACTAAGCTCATTGACAAAATTATCGATAAGATGATTTAATATTAGATAAATGTCAAATACCATCACTACTATACATCATTGCGCTGTCTTTCACCTTTGTTGGTCTCCCTAGTATAATAAGTTTATGATACTGGTACACTGGACTGATTATATCATAGAAAAGATAACTATTTTTTGTGTCTATTTGAAGCGCCGTCGAACATCCCAGGCACTAAATTTTATATTTAATGCAAACGTTTGTTGTGCTGTTTGGAGCATTTCTGTATAATTTAAAGTTTTTATCGTGATTGTGTATCTTGTATACGTTTCGTATGGTATTCGTAATACCATATAGATTAATTTTTGTAAGAGTGTGTGTTTTGTAAAATTTGTTATCAAAAGGGGAGTGAGATAACATTCCACAAGTAAGTCAGTTTATGTTTTATATCTATATACACAGAGGAATAAGTATATAAATTATAATAAATATGATTTCAAAACAGTTTTGTTTTATATTTCCGAGTTTAGATAAATAATAAAATTCAGTAGGCTTGTGAAATATATCCATAATATATATCGATCTTTTTTCTGTTTATTTTAGGCCGACAATAAAGTTGCCGGTGACAGATAGTTACTATCACATTTGTATAACTTTGAAGCAACTTGCACTTTAATTGAAGTTTTAAATTTACACGTTTCCAACTGACTACACAATATTTTTTGGTGTCATAAAATTTTATGAATATTTATGTCATACATATAACATTGTTTCAAAAATTGTTGTCATACATATAATATTTTTGAAATGTATAATAAACAAAATTTTCCTTTACAGAGACTGCTTTGCCTTTGGTAACAATACAAGCCGTATTATATACTTATGGTTACCAACAAGACCAAGTCAATGAAATAAATCTTAATAAAATGCCGGAATGTAGAGATGATCCTGCTTATACAATATCAGGTAAAATTATTTATTTTCAGACCTCAAATTTTTTATTGTATTCACTTGAATACAAGTTGAAATTGAATATTTTTGTAAGAAGTTAAATCTGAATCATAAGTCTGTATTACATAATATATTGTTGGTATAAATTGGGTGTGTCAGTCAGCTGCATACATTTCATGTGCAACTGAAACTAATTTGTTATTGTTATAAATATTTCAATTTAACTATGCATAATAATGATACTACTAATTTATATTACTATTGTATATCACATCACAGCTAAAGAGTTTTTAAATTTTTCGAACAGCATGATCTGATCATGGGACTTAAATTTGTTTACAGGTTCAAGCACAAGTCATAACTGGGAAAGGAATAAAACCTTAAAAACACCAAGTAGTGTATCTGAAATCGGCGATATTACCAAATTTGATCATTGCTATGAATCCTCACCTAGTTTGTCGAAAAAATCAATGCAAAGAGATCAAAAAGCGTTAAGAAATTCACAAGCTCATGTAAAAGTGTTACCACAATATTTAAGAACTGTGGCTATTGATTTAAAGAAAACAAAATTAGTGATGAATGTTTAGATATTTTAAATTGGTGAGACAATGTTAAGTCAGAAATGTTTAAAAGCCATACTACGTATTAGTTCTACTCAAAGTTAAGATTTTTTGCAACAACTCTTCATTGTTACTCGCTAAAAGACAGCGTATCAGGAGACTTTAGTCAAATCCAATGTAAATTGTAAACTTCATTCGCATGTCTGAAACAAAAGGAAATAATAAAGAACATATTAAAATAAATGTGCGTACTCAGTTATGTAGCAGGCGCTGTGAAAGCTCATAAATATATCTATTTATTCAGTACAAAGTTTAATTACAGTATAAGATTTAAAAAAGTACCAAAGTATGAGTGACTACGTATAAGCTATAGCTATGCGCGATTTTTATGACGGCTGATAACAGACTGCCCTTCCTTTTGCTTGGTTTATGCTCATCGGCTTCACTTGTGCACCGATTAGCATTCCCGCAGACGACTGCTTATCTTGACTCGGTGTCAGCTTCAAGCTGTCTTCTATTGTTCACGTGTAAGCGCCTGATGTAGTGTAAATGGCTTGGATGCCCATTTAACTAATGCATTGTCCTTTTTTAATAAAAATGTTTTTCACATTTTAGTTCAAATGGACTGATATGTATATAATATAAGAATAATAAAAAAAATTTAAAATTATCAGATTTTATGGCAATCTATGTTTACAACTAGTGCCCCCATGTTGAATGTAACATTTTTTGTGTAGTTTTTGAAAACTCAATCAAAAATGATTCAAACATAGTTTCACCATTTACATGCATTTGGCATTACGTCTATATGGACAATTATTACAACGTGTGACTGATGCTATACAGCTTCTCCAGAACCAAATCTGAATTTGTGGAACAATAAGAAAAAAATAGAGGCTCACCATCGCATCTTCAAAACACACATTTGAATAAAGGAGAAACAATTTTTCGCAGATAAAGGACATATTACTACAAGTCTGGCAATCAAACAGAAGAGTATCTCTTATCTCTACTATCCATTCTGCGGAAATGCAGGAGAGCCATAATATTGATCGGACAACACAACAAAACATTATGAAACCAAATGCTCTTATTAATTACAATAAGTATATGAAAGGTTTTGATCACGCAGATCAATATTTGATTTATTATAGCATTTTAAGAAAGACATCTAAATGGACAAAACATGTGGTAAAGTATATGATAAATTGTGCTCCTTTCAACTCATACATGGTATATAATTCAGTATATACACGGAAAATTAAATACAATAATTTCTTCATGAAACAGCACTTTATTGGCTTTCTGATTCTACTGGAATATTGGATCAAACCACTGACCATGTGGACCCATCAGACCCTGGACCATCCACATCTACTACAAAAAAAACTTCAAGAAGAGCACTCACAAGATTATTGATGGATACGTGTAAACATGTGACTACGAAAATTCTCTGTACCGGCAAAAAAAATTGCTTAAAAACAATGTCGGATTTGTGCAGCACACAAAAAACGGAGCAAAATAAGTTACATGTGTAAGCATTGTGAGATTCACCTTCACAGGGAAAATGTTTTAATAATTATCACACAAAAAAACACTACTAAAACTTCATTCTTTCTTTTTTGCATTTTTTTCCATATAGTTTTCAAAATATTTTCAATAAATCGGAATTATTACTTTTATTTCAATTTTAAGTGAGTTTTCCAGTATTTGTCTGTTTAAAAATTTAAGAAAAATAATTCAATATACATTTTATAGTAAAAAACAAAAAGTTTCATTGAAAAAGAAATATGTAAAACTAAAGTTATTGCAATTTTACTAAACAACATAAAGTTATTGTAATTTAAAAAAAAAAAAATGGGTGCGTGTACTTAAGTATGCGCGTGAGAAGTTATACTTCTTTGGCATCATTAAATAATACATACGGATAGATAACCTCAATTATATTGGAGCACTTGAAAAAGTCTATAAACACAATTTTTTCACTAATATTTACGAATAGTAAATATATTAATCAAAATATTGAATTTAAATCACTACTGAATATAATTTATCAGCACATATATAAATCGCATTTATATGTTTTTTATCCAATAAATTCAAATGAAAAAGCGGCTCACTGCGTCAATATTATATACTTGAAGTATTTTTGTTTCGTGAAATTAATAATCATATTTATCAAATGGCTGATGTAAGGAAATTATAAACTAATTGATATTTTAATTCTGTATGAAAAGTGAATACAAAATAAAAGAAAAAAATAATATTACCTTAAAGCTAAATGCCTTATGGTAATATTGTTTTTATCTATTATCTGCATAAATTAAAATCATCATCAAGTAAATCTGCATCAAATGGTAATATTGTTTTTAAATATCATCTGCCTCTCTGTATAAGTATTTATCTGTGAAACTTGGATATTAGATTTATTAGTAATATAAATAAAGAATCACAATTAATGACATCAAGCATTTTTAAATGATTCGAAAGACAAATAAAATGCAGAATCTAAAAATAAAAAACTTGTCTTGGAGGCGCCGGGTATCGATCTCGGTACCTCTCACATGCTAAGCGAGCGCTCTACCATCTGAGCTACGCCCCCAACGTAAGTTTCGTACAAAATATTGGTATTAATATATAGTCTCAATAACTGCAACTTCATATTGTAACTTTTGTGTGACGAATCTTAAAATTTCACACTCATCATTTTTTCATAATAAAGAAGTATAACTTCAAAAAATTAGCAAAAATGTGTTAATATGAAGGCTGGCCATTTCAAACCATTGTACAGTTACCTACACTTACAGAAATGTTTATTATCGTAAATTGAGTGCCATATGGAATTTTGAATAACTTTCATAACTTATATAACTTTTTGTCATTTTATAGAAGTATAGATAAAGATTATAAATAAAACAAAAACTAATTAAAAAAAAAATATGTTTCTCTTTTTTCCTTTAACATGTTGCACCTATTTACTGTACTGTATGGCTGAAACCTAAAAGACTTTGGTACACTAGTACTTCTACACATTGTAAGGGCAATTCATGTTTATTTATTAATTATTAAGTGATGCGAGTACATATTAGTAAAGAAAATCAAGCGTATACATCATTTCACAAAAATTGAAACAGTCTTAACATCTTATATCCGACGTCAGGCTTTACAAAATGCAACAGTGACATGCCTATCCATCCAGTAGTTTTTAAGTGATGTGCGCCAAACGGACCAACATATAAAAGTTCCAAAAGACTGTGATTTTATGTCTGGTCTTAATTTATTTATATTCCCAGCCCTTATTTATCCGAAATACCATGAGAAGATTTTCTTCTTTACCGTTTTTTCATATGTACAGATCGTTGATCCTGGGTCTGATTATTGCAATTGTTAATATTTAGCAGGTTGCAAGTGCTGTTCAGCAGCGGAGCGCATTTGATGAAAGCAGTTATGAAGCTACACTGCGCCGTGGAGTGAGGCAGGAAATTAATGAAATTGAATTGACGGGTGAGTTGGTTCCGATACAATTTCTATTAAAACTGTAAGCTTAGAGTTACAAATGCAAATTGCCGATTAGTTTTGAAGAATCCACATTTTTGGGGCTGCAGGGGGGTACATAGCTCAGTTAAGTAAAAATTAATTACAGAGTAATTCAGCCCAAAAAAACTTTTATTAAATTAATTGAATTACGATATTAATAATTTTTACGTGTCTCATTTTTTTATCATAAACAAAGTTAAAAATTAAAATATAAAAATAAAATGTATTCGTCTCACTAGTCTTTTATTGTTAATGAAAGGGAAAAAACTGCAATATTAATAATAAAATTGGGACAATATATTGATTATAATGTCGGATTATTATTTACACATGTTTTAGTCCCGTTTAGAATGAGCTCAAAATGAGATATGGTGATAACGAGCTTGGTTTTAATTTCAAAGTGAACTTGATATTCAAAAGCAAAGATCTTAAATAATAAAGTTTTTTTTTCAAAGCTGTCTATAGTTTAGTATCTCATAATAATAATGGTGTTATGTACCTACCAGTTGGGGACGGACAAAAATGTAACCAAGATACATCACTATCAGCCAATCCTTCCAGGGTCAATATGGAAGAAGGTGGCCGCATTAAAGTTGAACCTGAAGAAACCGAGCTGGACATTGGACCTACCTTAATTCAACCTAGCGACTCATGCTGCATAATCAATCGGGTAACAAGATACTTATCAATAATTGTCGTGTAATGTTCCTTATTGTTTATTGTCAAATTATTAATATTTCTACATGGAATGAGTGGGTTTCTATTATTGATAATTGTTTATAGTTACTTCCAAAAGTTCTTTGTTGTGAAAATGCAAGCAACCAACTGATAATGTATGTAACCAAATCTTTTATTTTATATCAAGCATCTGTATGTTGAAAGATGTAATGTTTTTAATTCAGACCAATTACCCCGAGTATAACGATGCAAATTGCTTATTGATACTGTTTGATATAGAGTTATAATTTCCTTTTAGCAGAAGATGGGTGTAATTAAACAAGAGAATACGATCGACGACGAAGGTATTGATCCCATTTCGTGCAAGAGAGTGAAGGAAGAGCGTGTTGATGATAAATGGAGCGATGGTGAGTCGATATCTATTCGTGTTCATGTTTTTAATATTTGATTTCCTTTTGAGAATAAAATGAAATATTTGATCGTTGGTTTAGTGGCATGTCTCTACTTCTAATTTGCTTTGTTCTTGTGCCATAAACAAACGAGACTAATGCTGTCGACTCTAACAATATTAATATAATATTATGAATCGCATAAAACTATATAAATATTGTTACCGCGAGTGTCAGTCTCATGAAAAAACATTGATTACAATATGTAATATGAAAATGATGTCTGCCTGTCTCCAGATTGTGTGTAGTTGTGTAGTTGTTAGTCTAGTATAATTATATTGGCTTCCAGTGTTGTGAGAAAATTAACTGACTTCCACGTCATGTCCACAGAACATGGTTCTCGCAATAGAGGTGTGCAATATCAGTATTTTTTCGTATTGTATTACCCTGTTACAAGTTTGTAATAATACGTATACCTGTTTTAAAACACTAATTCGTATGTGGCACATATATTTGCTTGTCGGGTTTTCGGATGTGAGAATATGACGTAAACACTCATACTGGGATTTTCAGTAGTGTCTGTCTATACAAAATGTTGCCATTTAAGATATTGAGAACTTTCCATCATATATTATGTAGGACTGTCTGCTATAGAAAATATCGTCTCCTATACTAATTAGTCAAAATGGAAGTGAAAGTATAAGTAAGCAATACATTGATGGCATATCAGACGACTATATCTTTACAGCGGGTGCTTTGTGAAGTTTTCAACTACACTATATTTTATAAATATTGTTAAATAATAAATATTTATTACTAATTAAGTAGGTCCAGTTCTCAGACCATGTTTTTATTCAATCACTCTCACTTATTTGATTTAAAGTAACCAAAAAGTTATAACAATATATATGTATATTCAAAGTTTAAGATCACAACAAAATATTAACCAATTTTTTACTAATCTCAATTAACTTTTTATTTCATTCTTCCCTACTTATGTGATGAACAGGAAAGCTCACGTTTGTCTCTTAATCGTTTCTTTTTATTTTTCTTCTATAGTAGTAGAGTCATTACAGAGACAGAATGCTCGCATATTTTGTAACAGGTATCTGCAGAATGTCATTCATTGTTTCTGTTCTACTGACTTGGCCCTTTAGTGAAAAATGTATTCTAGTTGTGGATACATTTATACTTCAGACTTTATTCTCGTAACAATAATTGACTTAGTGTGGGACTTAATTCACACACGGTTTGTCCTATTTATGTGTCACATTGTTTGGGCTAGCTTCCCATCTCTTGGTATGTTAATTTCGTTATATATCTGTGATGCTTTCTTTGATACACCACTGTATTGAAAAACTTTTACGACGACTGCAAGAGTACCTGATTCAAGATCTTTATTGAGGTAGATTACATGAAAGTATCACCAAGACTCTTCCAGTCGGGGTACTGTAACTGAACTTTATGAGTCTGTGGATCACGATGCTGATTCTGAATAACTATACTAAATGATTGTGAGTGTAGATGTTGAGTAGACACCGCTTAAATTAACTGTTATAAAAAATCCAACTAATTTATTAGAACCCATTTTTAGGATTCCGTAGCCAAATGTTTTTAGATATAATTCATGTGAAGATCTTACATAATGCGAAGTAAGTAGAAGAATTTTTATCACGTGGCTGCCTGTATACGTCAATTGGGATAAATTTTTTTCATGCATCTGGTCTAGTGCGGTGCCATAGGAAAGGTCTTTTAAGAGGATATTGAGTTTCTATATACCAATTTTTGTTTTTTTAAGCTCCGTTTTCCAAATATTAAGCTACAAAATAACATGCTGCGTGTGCTACGCTCTACTAAGGGTAACTACGGGTTTGAAAAATCCAACAAATATTTGGTTAGATGTTTCAAATGAAATATTTCAGTTAATCCGTCGATAAGGAATTTAAGTCGATAAGGAATTTTAAGGAATGAGATATTTATGGAACCCTACTTTGTGTATGTGTCGACACACTCTTGTCCTCTTTATTTATTGTCTATTACACGCAGTTTACAGAGAACAGAGGTTCCGTCATTGCCTGTAAACATACTTCAATAATGATTAGAATGGAGTCAAACTTAAATCGGTGTAGTACTAGTTTGATTTTAATTTCAACATGGGCTTGATGTTTAAAAATTGTCAATAGTAAAGTACTCGTAATAATAATATCATTACCAAAAAGTTACTATCGGCTAATATATTTTCTTGCATACTAGATGTGGATGGACAAAAATGTAATCCAGATATGCTACCAGCAGCCAGCCCTGACAAAGTCAGTGCAGACCCATATAGCTGTATTAAAGTTGAAGCTGAAGAAACAGATCTGGACACTGGACCTACTTTATTCCAACCCGTTGACTCATGCTACAGAATCAATCAGGTAACAAGTAACTTATGTATCTAGTTGTCTTGCAACATCACTTACTGGTATAATGTTGTTAATTACTTTATCAAATTGTTGATACTTCAGTGTGTTTATTTATTTTATTGAATTATTAATTTGGAATCATATCAAAGTGGATTTTTGTTTTTAATATTGTTCATAATTACTTGAAATAGTGCTTTGTTGTGATAATGGGAGATATTACATTTAAAAAATTGTTTTTTATTGTTATTTTATATTGAACTTGTAAACTAAATAATCATTAATAATTTATGTCGGCATGTGCACAAAATTAAGAATGAAACATATTTATTAATGTAATATTTTTGCTTTGTAATTATTTTCCCATTTACAGTGACGCACATTGCTTGTTGAAATTAAACAATATAGTTTATTAATTTGTTTTTAGCAGAAGACGTGTGTAATTAAACAAGAAAATATAATCGACAATGAAGATGATGATCTCAATTCATATGAGAGATTGAATTTGGAGCGTGTTGAGGATAAGCCGTGTGGTGAGTTGATGTTGTCTTTACCTGTTATTAATATTGTGTTGATAAGATATATGTTTTGTGGTGTGAAATAAAACCAAATTTTGCTATATTCAATATTCCATTTACTATATTCAGTTCCGAAAAATAAATAAGACCAGCAAAACATTTTATTTAAAATGCAATTTCTGATTAACCAGCAATTAGTATTGCGTAAGAATTATTGTGTAAATGCCGTTTACTAGACTTATTACGAACGTATAGTTTCCAAATTGGCTTCGATCTACCATTCTCAGTTATACAATTTTTTTTCACTAAAAGATAAATTGAAAAATTCTACCTTAATCACGTAATAAACAGAGCAACATTCCATAGTCGCCATTGTTCGTTTACTGGCATAATGGAAATGCACGTCAGTACATAAACTAATAAAATATTAATTTTAATGCACAAAGAAAACAGGTAAAAGAGTAAGTAACACACACTGACAAAATATAATACTTGTATTTAAAAACTGGAGAAATATTAAAATTATTTTTGAACTAGAATGATAAACTAATAGGAGAGAGATTTGGTTACAATAACACAATGATTCATTGTTTGTATGCAAATGTCATAAATATGGGATTGTTTCAGTTTGAATATAGCCAAGGGTAATCTAGCAAGCTTCAGCATGTCTTGAGACTATGAACTGATGCTCTGAAGTGAGATAATCAATTTTAATTTCGTATGGACCTTTTCTGATTCGAGAAGTTTTTGTAATTCGATACAATGTAGGAATGAAGTTTGTACGTTTTATCTGAAATTCCACATACCGGTATGTTTGCTTTGTGCACATGAACTACAAATCATGTATTGAAGTATAGAAGTTGCTTGATAATTAAATTAGTTTTAATTTTTCGTGAATATGTGATGAATGTATACTAAATGTTCAGGGCATACTACGTGTAATTATTTATAAGGCACTGCGCCTATGATAACTTAAGATGGCACTAATCCTAGTGCGATCTTAAGCTATCACGATAACTAAAAGTTTTACCATTCAAATAGTTTTGGAAACTTTGAAATAAATTGTAACTTGTATTTTACGTCTGTCACTTTTGAAATAAACTCCAATAATTTTTCACATGCTACCAGATATGTGTAACACTGTGTATTGTTAACACAATTCTTTTGTGATTTGCCAATTCTGGCCGTTTTTCTTCCATTGCTTTTTCTAATCTCATAACCATCATCAAACCACCATTATTTGATCACCAAACTGTCAAAATCAGTTTTGATCATTTGGTTCCTTGAACACCACTCAAAATACAGAGCACCTTTTTAATCCCACCTGTTTGTTAGCATGACCTTGTTTGATGTTATTCAGTTTTCAATATGTTTGTGCTAGTTCATCACACATGGACAGTGATCATACTTGGAATTCAAATATCGAGCTCATTCACAGATGATCAAGTGTTCAATGTCAAATTTACAAATGATCTCTTCTGAACCATCGTCTTAGTCAGTTGCTGCCGGTACAAATTTCAATCCTTTATCGCAGTTGAATTCAGTCATATTTCTGACCATGTTGGTGATAATTCACCCAATTTATCTTTGTATACTGTAACACGAAAATCAAAAACCATGCTAAATAAAGTTATTCTTGCATTATGTCAAAGAAGTATAAACTTCTAACGCGCGGTCGTAAGAACACTCACAATTTTGAAGTTATACTTCTTTAGGCGCGTTATGAAAAAATGATGAGAGTGAAATTTTAAGATTCGTCACACAAAAGTTACAGTATGAAGTTGCAGCGGTTGCAGTCTCGAAACAAAAGCTACCAACAAAATAGAAATAGAACCTCTATTAGTCGCGCAAGTTGGCACCACCGTCGCCTCTGTTCACTGTTTTCATATTCATAGTATTTATTTTCCACATGTTTCTAGTGTCTACATTCACACACGTGTTTTAGTTTCATATAAGTGCGATTTATATATGTGCTGATAAATTATATTCAGTAGTGATTTAAATTCAATATTTTGATTAATATATTTACTATTCGTAAATATTAGTGAAAAAATTGTGTTTATAGACTTTTTCAAGTGCACCAATATAATTGTATATGTATTATTTATTGATATAAATTAAAATATTATTATTTAATATAATTAATACTAAATATTATTAAATTATTAATGTTAAATATTTACTATTGGTTATTCAATATTTTAAAAGTAAATAAATAAATTTAATAATAATTAAATTTGAATTCATTGAATTTAAGTTTATTCATTTTTTAAATATTGTTATCATTTTCTTACTTTAATATTCACTATTCATTTTAATCAAAAAGTTTTCATTAAATTTATTCATTTATTTTTATAAATATTTATTATTTTCATTTTTTCAATTTAATAATAAATATTGAAAATTAATATTTTAATTTGATGTTTAATTTTAATTTTTATCACAAATTTTTTATTAAATGTTTTATAACATTTATTTCTTTATTTTGAAAATATTAAATAATCAATAATAAACATTTAAAATTAAGAATCTTTTAATAATTTAGTACAAATTATGTCCTATATATTTATTATTCTCTAAATTTTATTTTTAATAATTGTATATATATGTATATATATATATATATATATATATATATATATATATATATATATATATATATATATATAATTTAATTATGTATATATATAATTAAATTATATATATATATATATATATATATATATATATATTTCAATTTTTAAAATTTATTATGAATTATTAAATATTAAATTTAGAAAATTATAATTATTTCTATAATAAATAAACAAATTTAATAAACATTCTTTGACTAAAAAAATTCTTTGACTAAAATAAAAAGTGAATATCACATTGAGAAAATAATAAATATTTTCAATACGAATAAATTTAAATTCAATTACCAATAATAAATATTTAAAATTAAGAATCTCATAATATTTAGTACAATTTATGTCATATATATTTACTATTCTCTAAATTTTGTTTTTAATAATTATATATATAGATATATATATTATTAAATGATTAATATTCAATTTTAATATTTATTATTAATTTCTAATATATAATTCTTTACAATAAATTTTATTCATCAATCTAAGATTCTTTTAATTTAGATTTGATAACTATTAATAGTACTGTTCAATTTCTATTCCAGTTTTCAAGATGGGTAAAACAAATGCGGAGCATTGTAAAAATTATTACTATCGAAAGAAAGCAGCCAAGGAAGCGGAAAAAATTCGTCAAGGCTTGTCAGTAAAAAAACCAATAAAAAAAACAGCAGCAGAACGTGCTCGTGCTTATAGACTGCGAAAAATTATGCGTTCACAAGTAAGCGAATCATCCGTCACTGAGATTTTATCTATCCCGTCAACTTCAAATTCACGAATAAGGACTTTTGAACCATCATTTCAGTTAGCTACCACCAGTGCTATTACAGATCGACCAGATGTCTCAACAGTGTCCAGTATTGGTATTGTTGATCATGATAGTGATAATTTACACGATTCATTTTTATCTACTTCAACACATGACATTCGCAACTCTGTAGTTGTACAAGCTGAGGTGCATATGGCTAATTGTCCTGTGCTGTATAATCACAATACATCAGAAAATACTTCAATAGCAGACATGGAGCAAAACCGACTGCTTCAAGCCCAAGAAACTATTCAGCAATTAGCTGATGCCCCGAATGTTTTATCCACTCAAGAAATTGTACGCGATCAGGAGCGTGATTTATTAAATCAAGATACGATTATGGATTAGGAATTACCTTCACCAGACGGACAAGCCATTCATTCCAATTCTCCGGAACAGTTTATTAATACTCCCATTGATGAACGAATTGATATAGACGTAGATACTTCTTTGCCGTATAGTAATTTTCGACGATTGAAAAGAGCTCATGAGGAATTTAAAATAAAGTTACTAGACAACTCTTTTGGATATCCATGTTCAGTATGTGACAGGTTGTGGTTTCAAGATGATTTGAAAAGACCGTCTCCTGAACATAACGAAATTCTAGCAAAAATTATACCTAATATACCAGCGAAAAATACGATGCTTTGCAACACATGCGTGCAAGCGTTAAACAAGAAGAATATTCCTTTAATGTCCACATTCAATGGTTTTAAATATCCAGATGTACCTCAACATCTACCACCTTTAGATCTCGTTTCTGAACGACTAATTTCACCTCATATTCCTTTCATGCAAATCAGAAGATTGAGGCATGTTAATGGTCAGTACGGCATTTTCGGTCAAATAATTAATGTTCCTGTTTCAGTTAATAATATGGTTAAATCACTTACAAGAAATATTGATGACGATTATTGTATAAATGTACATATCAAACGTAAGAAAATTCATCGATCTAGCTACTTACAAAGTATTGTTAATAAGCGTACTATTAAAAGTTGGCTACGATTTTTAATTCCGTCACCAATGTATACTATGTACGATATTAAAGTTGATGAGTCATTCTTTAATGATAATCAAATTCACGATGAAATTCAGCAAGATGATTTCAGCGAACATATTCCTATAGAAGAAAGTTTTACGGCTCAACAGCAGACATTATTGTGGAATGAAGAACAATACTTATGTATTGCACCGGGTGAAAACAATGTACCTGAAAGTTTATTATTTGATGAACATGCAGAGGAACTTTTCTTTCCCGCAATTTACTTGGGTCAGTTCCGTAATTTTAGGGATGGTGTTAAAGTAACCCCTTTCATGATGGCTTCTAGTGCACTAAGACGATCTGATCGTCATGCAGTTACACCTTATCATTTATTATATATGGCGATGAAGATTATGAGGATGCGAGTTCGTGATTCGCTCACAGTTGCGTTCAAACACGTTGGTAAAGATACCAAAATTACTCAAAAACAAATAGAAGATGATCAGTACATTCATAATAGTATTGAAACCAATCTTGCGTTTTTAAGAGCAATTCCAAATTCAACATGGTATTGGATGGATCGCAAAAAAGATCTTTTTGCTATGATCAGACAGTTTGGAAAACCGACTATATTTCTTACTATCAGTGCTAATGAAATTGGATGGATCAATCTGCTCCAAAAGCTCTATAAATTCAAACACAACGGTGAAACTATTTCAGAAGAGATGGCCGAGCTTCTCCATTATCTTGAAAAAACAACTCTTGTCAATGAGGATGCAGTTACTTGTGCTATATATTTTAACAAATTGGTCAATGTATTAATGAATCTTTTACAATCACCAAAATTCAGTCCGTGTGGCAAATATTATGTTGTTCATTATTTAAACGTATTGAGTTCCAGCATCGTGGTAGTCCACATGCACATATACTATTGTGGCTAGCTAATGCTCCAATGGATGCACTTGATAAAGATAGGTTGGATTCTATCGCATTAATTGATTACTTGATATCTGTTTCATCTCGAGAAGCATCAGGTAATATTGAATTACAAAGACATAAACATACATTTACACGTTACAAGAAAATAGTGGCGAATCAACCTCAGCATTGCAGATTTGAAGCATCTCTTATGCCGTGCCGATTTACTACAATTTTATTACCTATGCAGAAAGAGGAGCCTGGTTTAAAAATTATGCTAACGTTACAAAAATATCTGGATTAATTTGGAAACTAATGATTATCATGATATTGATTCTTTTTATAAGAGTAGCAATATTAATTCAGATGATGATTATCACAATATACTTCGAGCTGGAATTAAGAGGCACGAGTTTTTGTCAAGCGTCAACCATGTGAAAAATGGCATAATCAGTTTAACCCCTTTATATTTAATATTGTTAAATCCAATATGGATATCCAATTCATTACCGAAGAATATACATGTGCTAGTTATGTCGCAGAGTATGTCAATAAAACTAACAGAGGCATTAGTCACCTTCAGCGATTAATTATTGAAACTATGAATGAACATCCAGAGTTTGATGTCATTGAAATTACAAAGAAAATAGGTGTAAATATGCTCAATAGTGTCGAGATAACAAGTCAAGAGGCGGCTTGGTATCTCTTGCGAGAACCGATGTCAAAGTGTTCTACTGTTGTCACCTCTATTCCTATTATGTGGCCATGTGATCGTCAACTTATAAGAAAAACACAAAAAGAATTAGACGCGTTAGGCGTAGGAGAAGATTCAACCAATATTTGGAAAGAAAATTGGTTTGACAAATATGAACACCGATACGAAAATTTGGAAAATATTACTCTTGCCCAGTTTGTTGCTAAATACACCATTAAAGCAGATGGTACTTACACAAAAAGAAAAGCACGATGTGTTATCCGATACCGAAATTTTGATATGGGACAAGATCTTAATGAATATAAACGTGAAATGGTTACGTTACATATTCCTTTCCGAAATGAAGATACGGAAATACTCGCTGAAATGAAATTTATCGATATATATAATAGGAATGAAAATGAAATTTTAAATAATCGAAGAGAATTTGAATCTAATTTGGATATCCAGAAAGTAATTGAAATTTCTCGAAATTTATGCCGAGAAGATGGTTTCAATGATGAAACTGAAGTATAAGATGTTACTAACGTCGCATCGGAACCAAATCCATTTCAAAATTTATATAACAATCCTCTTTCCGATATGAATAGTGATCTTCGTCTAGCTGTACTTAATAAACTTGGACCTATCGCTAAAAAACGAGAAAATTTAATGCCAAATATAGTTTTACGAATTGATGAGAATGACAAATGATAAGCAAAGAGAGCTCTTGCTACATGTCATTTCAAATCTATTAACTCCAAACTTTTCAAATATTTTTTACGGGTCCAGCTGGATGTGGTAAGACCTTCGTCATAAAACTTATCATGGAAATGTTTAATCAATATAACGAGAATGATGGATGCTGTAACTCGTACATCGCCTGTGCTCCAAGAGGCAAAGCCACTGTTGCCATTGACGGAACTACCGTACATACTGCTCTAAATATATCTTTGTCGAGATTACTTCCACTAAGCACTGAAGTAGCACATCAACATAGAGCACTATTCAAATACGTCGAAGTGGTAATCATTGATGAAATAAGTATGATTGGTGCTGAATTACTTCTTCAGATTGACTCTAGATTAAAGCAGATTACGGGAGATTTCAAAACTAATTTTGGTGGTTTAGATGTCATTTTGATTGGAGATCTACGCCAGTTACCACCAGTACGAGCTACTCCAATTTACAAACAGCAGAAGCAGAAAATTGTTGGACCTATTTTATGGCGTGGATTCAAATTTTATGAATTAGATCAAGTTATGCGGCAAACAAACCAAGAGTTTTCTTCAATATTGACAAAAATCGGGAATGGTCAACAACTCGACGATCGCGAATTAATTTTATTGGAATCGCGATTTGTAACAAGTAAATGCCATTCATGGCGAGTACAAATTAATAATGAAATCAAACGGACAGATTATTTGACAGAAATTTAAACAGACTTAACATCTCATATCTGTTGTCAGATTTTAAGAAATGCGACAGTGACATGCCCATCCAAATCTTTCTAGTAGTTTTATGTGATGTACACCAAAACGGACCAATATATGAAAGTTCCAAAAAAACAGTGACGTTACGTCCTGTCGTATTTATATCCTCTACCTTAATTTTATCCAAAATACCAGGAGTAGATTTTTTCTTTACCAATTTTCTATATTGTTGATCTTGGGATTGATTATAGTAACTGTTAATATTTGGCAGGTTGCAAGTGCTGTTCAGCAGCAGAACGCAATTGATGAGAGCAGTTATGAAGCTACACCGCGCTGTGGAGTGGAGCAGGAAATGATTGAAATTGAATTGACGGGTGAGTTGGTTCCGATGCAATTTCCGCTAATCGGCAATATATTTCCAATGTGGATTTTAATTTTTAACACTAACAATTGTATACTTAAAAACTGTAAGGTTAGAGTTACGAATGTCAATTGTCTATAAATTTTGAAGAATCCGTGTTTTTTGGTCTATGGTTCACGGTATCCGTTCAGGCCAAAAAAAATTTTATTAAACTAATTTATTTATTATATTAATAATTTTCATATGTCATTTCTTTACGATATACAAATTAATATTTTAAAAATTAAAATATAAAAATAATATGTGTCTCTATCGCTCATCTGTAATTGTTAATGATAGGAAAAAAACAGCAATATTAAGAATCAAATTGTGGCAATATGTTGATTATAATGTCAGATTATTATTTATAATCAAATTGTGACAATATATTGATTATAATGTCGGATTATTATTTATAATCAAATTGTGATAATATATTGATTATAATGTCGGATTATTATTTATAATCAAATTGTGACAATATATTGATTATAATGTCGGATTATTATTTATAATCAAATTGTGACAATATATTGATTATAATGTCGGATTATTATTTACACATGTTTTAGTTACGTTTAGAATGGGCTCAAAATGAAGTACGTAAGATAATGAGCTTGATTTTAATTTCAAAGCGAACTTAATGTTCAAAAGCAAAGAACTTGAATAATAAAGCTTGTTGTTCAAAAGCTGTCCATAGTTTAGTATCTCGTATTAATAATAGTCTTCCTTACCCACCAGTTGTGGATGACCAAAAATGTAATCAAGACACGTCATCACAGGCCAGTTCTTACAGAGTCAGTACGGTAGAAGGTGACTGCATTAAAGTTGAACCTGAAGAATCTGAGTTGGACATTGGACCTACCTTAGTTCAATCTAGCGACACTTGCTGCACATTCAATCAGGTAACAAGATACTTGGTAATATTACAAATTTAATTACATTATCAAATTATCATAATATTATAAAATTTTTAATATTTCTGTATAATTCATTGTCTTATTGAATTATTAATTTCGAATTTGAATTTGAATTATTAATTTTGGTATTAGGGTGGGTTTCTATTATTGATAATTGTTTATGATCACTTCAAAAACTTCTTTGTTGTGATAATGCAAGGAACCATCTGATATTACATATAACCGAATGTTTTTTATATCATTACTTTAGATTCAACTGTAAAATAAGTAAATTGTTAATAATTTCTGTTGGGCATCTACATGCATACATTCATCGACACAGTACAGGTAACCTATTTGTAACGATAAGAATTAATGGGTTGACAAATACATGAATACAAAGAACTATAGACCATAACGATGACACGTTTTGACAAATTTAATTTCACTTATCATAAATAAATCATACACTTGTGTGACCGCTGTCAGGTGGTTGAGCAGTTGAATACTGCGGGTAACTGGAGAGTTCTGATGTAGTTTGGTTCTAGAGGGTGATATAGTAAACTGGTGATGATTGTGTGAATGACGGAAGTTGTCAGGTATGAAGAATGAAAATTTACTCAATACTACAGGACATGGAACTTTCCTTTTAATAACTGGAAGATTAAGTTATGTCCCTTCTGAATTGCAAGGAATGGAAGCCTAGCATACCCAAGAGGATTGGTAGGAAGTAGGAAGGTGAAAGTAACCATACTGTCTCATATACAGACATTGCAGGAACCTCTTTTGCATACGTTCAATCATCAAGCTTGGCTCTTCATGTGGGCTTCAAATAATAGAGCTGGATTCTAATCAGCTTCATTATTTGGAGCCCACTTCAGCGAATTGAAGATGTTTTGAATTATTTTACATGAATCCAAGTTTCTGAAATGATTTTTTTTGCTACATCCACCACATGTCTGAAATGTTAATCATGAATCAAATCCGACTCCGAAATCATTGACCTCATACAGACGTTGCAGTGGGATCCGCTGACCGTATATTTGTATCTAATAGGAGCCTGTGGCTGTAACTCACTGTTGAATATTTGCTTGCGTTAAGCCGTAAACCTCCTTCTGCACTCCACTCAACGACAGTGCTGATGACCTGTTTGCTATATCACCATTTGCCATCTCCTGCATCCTTGATGACATTAAAAAAGTTCAAGTTGTTTATGAATAAGAAACAACACGTAGTTTTTACTGCACAACCAATACAGATTACCAGAATCGTGAAAAGTAGAGGCCTGAGGTTCGAATCCTGCCTTTCTCCCAATCGTGTATAGTAAGTCGGATATGATGTTGTCCACTCATACGTATTGCTTTCTATCTGCAAGATACGCAGAGAAAAATCGTAAAAGTGAAATGGGGAAACCTGCTTCGCATTTAATAACATCATTATTTACACAATCTAAAGCTTTCTGGTAGTCAAAATATGCAACATTTACTTGAAATTATAGATCAACATGGTAAGCAACATTGTCAAGGAAACATACAAGTTTCACAATCAACGAATATCCAACTTGAAATCCATGCTGCTTATCACAGACTTGACCCCTCTGTAGCTTGATTGGATGTTGCGATATAAAACAAAGTCAAATAATTTAGCCGGCGCAGAGAAGATAGTGATCGGTCTGAAATTATTTATAACTGATCCTGTGCCATCCTTAGGTATAGATGTTTCTTGGGTCACTTTCCAAAGTAAGGTATATGTTCCAGTTGTTAGCAAAACTTTAAATGTATGCTTCAGAGATTTCATAAAAATATCAACACAAGCTTTAATATGTACCTGAGTAAGTCACCGGGTCCAATTGATCGCTTCAGCTTGGAGAAAGCAAGTTGAATATCACTATCGAAGACACGTGTGATATCCACTTCGACTCAGCACGGTAGCAAGAAATTACTGCCGCAACGTCTAGTTGAGGTACTTTCGAACTGTACACCGACCTGAAATGTCTAACAAAAGTTTCGGTCGCTTTTGAGCTGTGAACAATTGTGCCATTGCATGAAGCAACGTTGCGAGTGCCACAGATAGCTCCTTGTATGTTTATATATGACAAAAATGACAGTTGCTTTTTAAATTCAATTCTACATTATAAATATAATCATCTCTAAGATTCGTTAAATTGCGTTTGACTGCATGTCAAAGCAATTTAAATATCTCATAGTCACAGATCAATGTTGTTTACGTCGATGAAAATAATATTTAGATTTGATGTTGGCAAGTAACTGCTAACTAAACTGGGCTGGGTACTGTACTTTAGAAAGCTTTTCGGTCTTAAAGGGAATACATGAGTTGATACAAGAATAGACTCGGTTGTAGAAAAATTCAACAGTGACATTCACATCATCAACTGAATACAAGTCGCTTCAATCGATCTCAGACAGGAGGTGATAAAGTGAGTTTGTGAAGGGACCATTATTAGAAGATGTTTGAATTTATTATTTAAATAGAGGAAATGCAGTATGTGGATATCCACTCTTCGTGAGTTCTATTTAGGCTCAAACATAATGATGCACACTGCTCGTTGATACTGAACGATATTGTTTATTAATTTGTTTTCAGCAGAAGACGTGTGTAATTAAAGAAGAAAATATACTCGACGATGAAGATAATGATGCTACTTTGTGCAAAAGAGTGAAGGCAGGGCGTGTTGAAGATAAGCGGAGAGGTAAGTAAATGTTGTTTTTTCCTGTTCATGTTTTTAATATTTTGCTTATATTTAAGAATAAGACACATCGAAGTAGATGTCGAGTGGACATTGCTTAAATCGTCTATGATAGACAAAAAGGTCCATGTAGTTTATATTTTTAGAACTCATTTTCTTAGAACCATTAGCAAAACGGCAAAAAGAGAACCTATACAGTGTCTTTATACCTGTTGGTCTGTCCATACCTGTTACATCCTTGTATTTTCTACTGTTGTAGACATCTGTGCATAAAATTTTGCAAGTATAAGCTTCATGTGGGTAATTTATTTAATACGTAGTAAAATTGTTAAAGAATTTTGTTTTTTTCCTGCACGTGTAAAGGGGTAGTGAACTTTTTTTTTGTCATGTACCCATCTAGACCCCCTCCTCCCTTTAGTTTTCAATTACGGTTTGAAAAATCAAACAAATCAACAATTTCAGGAGATGCAGAGAACTATGAAAATTTACTTTGTGCACATTCCAACACATCTTTGACCTGTTTATTATTATCTTTTGCATACAGTTTACAGAGGTTCTATAACTTCCTCTATATTTATTTCAAATAGGGTTAGAATAGGGTCGAAATAAATCTTGTAATAATAAGCCACCTATAGTTTAGTTCTCAATTAAAATGGTATTAGCAAGGAGCTACTGTTGGCTAATAGTTATGCTTACCTGCCAGATGCGGAGGAACAAAAATGTGTTCAGAATATTTCACCACTGATCAGCCCCCATAGAGTTAATATAGAAGAAGGTGGCTCTATTAAAGTTGAAGCTGAAGAAACAGATCTGGTCACTGGGCCTATTTTATTTCAACCCATGGACTCATGCTATAGAATCGATCAGGTAATATGATACTTCTCTATAATTGTATTGTAATGTTACTCGTTTGTATAATAAATTATATTATCAAATTTAACATTCCAATGTGTTTGTTTTGTTAAATTACTAATTTGGAATGATAATAAAGTGGATTTCTACTCATGATAATTTCGAATTGATTGAAGGAGCATGCTTGTTAGAACCACTTTAAAACACGCATTTTCAGTCAGTGTGCCTTACCAAGTCTTCACTTATGGATCTAAAACTTAGGTAAAGTCGAAAAAGTCGTCCTGCACAAGCTTATTCTTGTTCATAAGGCGATGGAAAGGAAGTCGGTAGGGATCTCCATAAAGGACCGCAAAACAAATAAGTGGCTTTGACAAAGTTGCCGATCACGTCGCTCGAAAATCGGATATGGTACATAGTTCTCTTGCAGTGGAGACTCTGGGAGTGCAACAGACAAGTTAAGCGGTTACAAATGTGATGGAATGATGCCATAAAGAGAGTGGCAGGCACAAACTGGATCCAAACAACCCAAAATAGAACGGAATGGTGCAGATTGAAAGCTATGTCAAATTGGTTGAGGATGGCTCATGATGATGATGGTGATAATGATAATTGCGTATAATGGCCCAAAAATGTCTTTATTACAATAATGTGAGCAACCAGCTGAAAATACTTGTAATGGAATTTTCATTATATTTTCTTTTTCGATTGAACTCATAAATAACATGAATAGTTTACGTTAGATGTGTGCAATGCAGTAAATGTGTGATGTTTTTATTTTGGAGTAAGTTTGCAGGTTATAATGATGCACATTGCTTGTTGATGTCGAATGATATTGTTTATCAGTTTGTTTTCAGCAGAAGACGGGTGTAATTAAACAAGAAAGTATGATCGACGATGAAGGTAATGATGCCACTTTGTGCAAAAGAGTAAAGGAAGAGCGTGTTGATGATAAATGGAGCGGTGGTGAGTTGATGTTTATTCCAGTACATCTTTTTGATGTTTGATTTGCTTTTGAGAATAAAATGATCTATTTTATTGTTGATTTAGTGACATGTCTCTATTCCAAACTTGTTTTGCTCTTGTGCCATAAACAAATGTGACTAACGCTTTGGGCAACATTATTTGTATAATTTTATAAACAATATAAAATTATATAAATATTATTACCAAAAGCCTCAGTCTCATACAAAAACATTGATTATAATACATAATATGGAAATTATTTCTGCCTATCTCCAGATTGTGTGTAGTTGTTTATACTCTGATATGATTATATGTGCTTCTGTGTTGTGAGAAGATTAACTGACCTCCATATCATGTCATATAGAGCGTGGTTCTCGCAATAGAAGTGTACAATATCAGTATTTTTTTATACTATATGATCCCATTAAAAGTTTGTAAAAATAATAGATACGTATACCTGTTACAAAGTACTAATTCATACATGGCACACATACTTGCTTGTCGGATTTTTGGTTGTGAGTATAACACCTAAACCCTTAACTACGTATCACGATTTCCAGAAGTATCTGTCTGTACAAAGTGTTGTCATATAAGATATTGAGAATTTTCCTTCACATATTTAGGACTGTCTGCTATAGAAAATATCGTCACCTAGAGTAATTATTCAAAATGGAAGTGAAAATATAAGTAAGCAGTAATACACTGATGGTATATCAGACAGCTATATTTTTACAGCGGGTGCTGTAATGGCATGTGACATCACCCAGAAGTAAACAACAACAGTCCCGTCCGCTGAAGGGAGATACTATTTTCGTATGAAAATATGATTATTATTAAATTTGATAAAAATATACATAAAAACAATATATTTAAAAAAGAATTCTGCAGCTGGCAATTATTTATTATAAAAAAATCAATTTGAAAAATTTCACAACTGCTGATTTTCTTTGCGAGTCGCACTCACTAATGTGTATATCAGTACTATAATATTTATTGTTGATTATTTAAATTTTATTGTCTTCTTTATAAATTAAATTGTTTGTAAATTTATTATATGATTAATTGTAATGTTAATGTATTTTACATTTTTTTACAACGTAATTCATCCTTTTTGTATATATATTCATTTATTTATTTATCTACTTTAATGTATCTAAGTGATACATATGGCGGACTTCTTGCTACAAGAGTAATCTCTTACAGCCAACCAAGAGCTCCACTCGATGAGTGGCCGGGAATCGAACCCGGGTCCCAGTGGTGCACTATGTAGCCAAAGACCGTATGTATGTCTTGTGATCAATTCAATACATCATGGTGACCATATATATATATATATATATATATATTACATAAAATTGAATTATTTATAAATGATGTAATGTCTTTTCTTAACTGAGCTCCAATAATTTTCACGAGTTATCAAATATGTGCGAGGTCTTGTATTGTCAAGGTGGAACACAATTCCTTTGTCAATGGTCAATTCTGGCCGTTTTTCTTTGATCTTTTCCTCCAGTGTTATTAGTTGTTAACAGTTTTGATCATTTGGTTTCTTGAAGGCCACGCAAAATACACAGCATCCTTATGATCCCACCAAATGTTTAGCCTGACCTTTTATGGTGCAATTTAGTTTTTAATATGTTTGTGCTGGTTTATAATACTTGGATCATGATCATACTTGGAATTCAAGTATCCAGCTTCTTAAAGAGTCCAAACATTTTAAATGATTGCCAATTGTTGTGTGTATTGCCAATTGTTATGTGTGGTATGTTTAACCTGTCTTCAATCTCTCTCGCAATGGTATGGTAATCGGATTCAATTATGGTTTTGATTTTTCATCGTCAACTTTAGTATCATTGAGGGATAAATCTCTGTAACGAAGTTTTTGAAGTTATACTTCTTTAGGCGCGTTATGAAAAAATTATGAGAGTGAAATTTTAAGATTCGTCACACAAAAGTTACAGTATGAAGTTGCAGCGGTTGCAGTCTTGAAACAAAAGCTACCAACAAAATAGAAATAGAACCTCTATTAGTCATGCAAGTTGGCACCATCGTCGCCTCTGTTCACTGTTTTTATATTCATAGTATTTATTTTCCACATGTTTCTAGTGTTTACATTCACACAGGTGTTTTAGTTTCATATAAGTGTAATTTATATATGTGCTGATAAATTATATTCAGTAGTGATTTAAATTCAATATTTTGATTAATATTTTTACCATTCGTAAATATTAGTGAAAAAATTGTGTTTATAGACTTTTTCAAGTGCTCCAATATAATTGAGGTTATCTATCCCTATGTATTATTTATTGATATAAATTAAAATATTATTATTTAACATAATTAATACTAAATATTATTAATGTTAAATATTTATTATTGGTTATTCAATATTTTAAAAGTAAATAAATAAATTCAATTTGAATTCATTGAATTTAAGTTTATTCATTTTTTAAATATTGTTATCATTTTCTTACTTTAATATTCACTTTTTCATTTTTATCAAAAAGTTTTCATTAAATTTGTTCATTTATTTTTATAAATATTTATTATTTTCATTTATTCAATTTAATAATAAATATTGAAAATTAATATTTTAATTCGATGTTTAATTTTAATTTTCATTGCAAATTTTTTATTAAATGTTTTATAAAATTTATTTCTTTATTTTGAAAATATTAAATATATTTATATATAGAAAATGAATCAATTTAAATTCAGTTTTTGAAATTATTAAATTTATTCATTTACTTTTAAAATATTAAATAATCAATAATAAACATTTAAAATTAAGAATCTTTTAATAATTTAGTACAAATTATGTCCTGTATATTATTCTCTAAATTTTATTTTTAATAATTGTATATATATGTATATATATATATACATATATATATATATATATATATATATATATATATATATATATTTATATATAATTAAATTACTAATTTACAATTTTTTAAATTTATTATGAATTATTAAATATTAAATTTAGAAAATTATAATTATTTCTATAATAAATAAACAAATTTAATAAAAATTCTTTGACTAAAATAAAAAGTGAATATTACATTGAGAAAATAATAAATATTTTCAATACGAATAAATTTAAATTCAATTATCTAATTTATTATTAAATTTATTTTTAGAATATTAAATTACCAATAATAAATATTTAAAATTAAGAATCTCATAATATTTAGTACAATTTATGTCATATATATTTACTATTCTCTAAATTTTGTTTTTAATAATTATATATATAGATATATATATATTATTAAATGATTAATATTCAATTTTAATATTTATTATTCATTTCTAATATATAATTCTTTACAATAAATTTTATTCATCAATCTAAGATTCTTTTAGTTTAGATTTGATAACTATTAATAGTACTGTTCAATCTCTATTCCAGTTTTCAAGATGGGTAAAACAAATGCGGAGCATTGTAAAAATTATTACTATCGAAAGAAAGCAGCCAAGGAAGAGGAAAAAATTCGTCAAGGCTTGTCAGTAAAAAAACCAATAAAAAAAACAGCAGCAGAACGTGCTCGTGCTTATAGACTGCGAAAAATTATGCGTTCACAAGTAAGCGAATCATCCGTCACTGAGATTTTATCTATCCCGTCAACTTCAAATTCACGAATAAGGACTTTTGAACCATCATTTCAGTTAGCTACCACCAGTGCTATTACAGATCAACCAGATGTCTCTACGGTGTCCAGTATTGGTATTGCTGATCATGATAGTGATAATTTAGACAATTCATTTTTATCTAGAATGTCATGTGTTGAATGACATTCTCAACTCTGTAGTTGTACAAGCTGAGGTGCATATGGCTAATTCTCTTTTGCTGTATAGTCACAATACATCAGAAAATACTTCAATAGCAGACATGGAGCAAAACCGACTGCTTCAAGCCCAAGAAACTATTTAATGATGCCAAAGAAGTATAACTTCTCACGCGCGTACATAAGTACATTTATTAGTATTTAAAGTAAGCTAAAAGTGACAGCTGTCTGATATCAAAAAGAAGTATAACATTGATCAAAATCTTTCAAAACAAACATAGCGTTGTCTATTTGGGAAAACCGAAATTACTTTCTTGCCAACTGAATATTTGGTTTTGTTTTAAAAAGTAACGTGATCTTTTTATTTAATCATTGCGTTTGTTTCTACTCACCTGAATGGAAATGTTTTGTCACCAAACTTACTTTGTTCATGTGCCATAAACAAATGAAATTGATGCACTTGATAACAAAATCAATGAAATTTTATAAATATTAATGTTTAAAATACGTAATATTGAAATGTCCATTGTTTATATATAATATTGAAATATCTATAATCTGCCTCCAAACTGTGGGCAGCCATTCCTACTGTAATATAATTACGTGTACCTCTGGTGACAAAGGGATTGATTAACTTTGATATTATGTCCCATTAGAGCAAGATTTTTGTAATAAAAGTTAAAGAGATAAGAAATAAAGAATAGAATAGAAAAAAAAGATTTTAAAGAGGAGAGCGGTAAAAGTATACGGACGTAAGTGCTTTCGTCATGGCATTGTTTTATCAATAGAGAGTAACTGCTGATTTATACTGGGTCTTTCATTAGCCTTAATCTCTAAGGTAAACATTTGAAAAGAAGTGCTAGTAAGTCAAACGTAGCACGTCAGGGAGGTTGCTCTGAATAACCCTGCTACTTGCTTGCTCAATTCAAATGTAACGCAAGTTGGGCAGATTTATTGCTTTATGCTGAGTCGGACCTGCAATTAAAATTGTATTCTGTTATTGGACAGATTTATAGTTTAGATTTTATTATAGCAATACTTTGATTAGCCTGGGACTTTACTCTCATGCGGGTAGAGTCATACTTGAACTGTATTAAAAATATGTATTAACAATATTTGGATTTGCTTTCCCGTCACTTGATATTGTTGTTTAATTATATGGCTACTGCTGTTTTTGCCTCTAAAAGGTCAGTGTGCGATATTGAAAAAACTGGTATGACAATTGTAAAAGTACTTGATTCAAGATTTTTATTAAGCTAGACATCACAAATGTGTTACCAACACCCTTCCTATTAGAGTAGCTCAGCTACACTTCGTGAGTCTGTGAAAATTGTCTATAAAAAAAAATACAACTAGTTTAAATTTTTAGGTCTCAATTGTTATGGTTTTAAATTGCCCATGATAGTCAAAAAGATCCATCAAGTTTTAATTTTTGGAACTCATTTTAGTGTCCTTAGTTAAATGGCAAAATTGGGACACTGTCTCTCACTTCCTTGTTGTTCCTACCATTTTAGAGCAATGTGCGTAAAATTTCTTTAGCAGGTGCTTCATCTGGAAGTCTAATTCATCTATAGTAAAATAGTAAAAGATTGGATGGGTGCTTTAAACAATATTGAGGTTCTCAACACCATTTTTGTTTTCAAGCTCCGTTCGTGAAATATTAAGCTCCAAAGTAACATGCAGTTGATACCCCCTCTAATTTTTCAACTGAGGGTTTGATAATTAAATACATATTCGATCAAAATTTTTAAATGAAATATTTCACTTAATTTACATCGACAATCTAGGAAGATGTAGACAAATGCGGAACATTGCTTTGTGCATGTTTCCACTTTCACTTGACTGGTTTATTTATTGTCTATTGCACAAGTTTACACGGGATAGAGATTTTGTCATTTCCTCTGTACATAATTTAATTGTGATTAGAACGGGGTAAAAGTAATTTAGTGATAGTAAGATTGATTTTAATTTCGAAGGGAGGTCCATGTTCAAAATCCAATGTACAAAAACATAACCAAGATACGTCATCACTGGCCAGACCTAACAGAGTCCATACAGAACAAAGTGGTCGCATTAAAATTGAAGCTGAAGAATCAGATGTGCACATTGGAGCTACTTTACTTCAGCCTATGGACTCGTGCTACAGAATCAGTCAGGTAACAAGGAACTCATCTGTAATTGTCTTTCAATCATACCTATTATTTCTCAAAGCCGTGTTTTTTGGCAACGACATATCCCTCTTAATTCTTTAACAAAATTAATAATTCAAACATGATTTTAAAGCTTGTATTCCTAACTATTAACGTAAAATAGACAAATTGTTTAAAGTTAATGTTTTCAATAACAAAATTGACTAAAAAATGTATAAAAATTACTTCCACTCTCTGAATATTGAACAAAAGTCAACTGATGAAATGTAAAAAAGTTGACCTTGAAATTTAATTTTGTATATATTCTTTTTTCACTTTTTTTTTGTAAAACTATGCAAATAAAAGCAATAGATAAGTTAAATTTGCCATTGATCGCTAAGAAGGGTAATTATGCAATAATGCCAGATTTCTTCTATTTATCGAAATATAAGTTCCATGTTAATGACTTATAATAATTTTTCAATATCAAAAAAGTAGTGTACTTTTTAAAAAAATAAGTGTATTGCAATCAGGTAGATTGCATGAACAATTACGGGTTGAAGTGACGAACTTTCATTTGTGTACATATTGTATTTAACATATATGCATCACAATAATCAGATGTGCATCACAATATTTAACATATATGTTTAGATCCACACGATTCCGAGGGGCACAACAGGCAGGCCAAGAGGAAGACCTCGAACCAGAGGGCGTACCACTCCATTGGAACCTGTCACTGATCGCAGAAGGAGAAATTCCAGAACTTATGAACAAAGACAATTTCAACTTCAAAAAAAAAGAGAAGCTCAACGTAATCGCAGACAAGACAGATTCAATGTTTCACAACAACAGTAAGTACAAGGTAACAACTTTGTGTCATCAACTTGCCCACTTCACCTCCATCAAAACATCAGTGCAGGAGACAACAATTTAAACTTCCTAATATATTCAATACTTAACATATTGTTCTGCCCATCTTTTCCCTAAAGATACTGGAGTGCAAACATATAGTGTTGGTGATATGGATGAAAGGTGCATACATTGCTCTGCAAAGTTGTTTGCAGATGAGTTGAGTCACAATTTAGCTACCATGTGTTGCCGCAAGGGAAAGGTTAAGTTAGAGTTCCTTAAAGTGCTCTCTAAGGTTGTGAAAAGATTTAAAACCTCTATGAGAGGTTTTAAAGTTCTTCACAACCTTATATAGCTCTATAAGAGCAAAATGATGATTTTACGAAGAGCTACCTTGAGAATATTAGACAATTTAACAACACTCTGACATTTGCTTCAGTTCAGGTAAACATGATTGTAGAGGTCTATATTTTTCTAGTAGAGGTTTTAAATAACACGGGCAGATCTGCCATATGGCAAGAAGTTTACAACTCCTGCAGGAGTTGCATCAACTTACACCAGACTTTTCATTGTAGATTTCGATTCTGCTTTAGAATATCTTATGGAGAATGAAGCCAATAGGAACTGTTACAAAGAAATAATGGTCATATTGCAGGCAACGATTAATACACTTAATCTTTATGTATAGTTGTTTAAGTATATAAAAATGTAGATGACACTACACTCGATTCACAATTACAAAATTAGAAGATCCGATGCATCTACAGTCAGTGAGGTTGTTGCTGTTTTTGTCACTAATGACGGCACATCACCAAGCAATTATAGACTTTGTCATTTATTCTAAAGGAACTGGTGCTCTTAGTAAAATATCTTACTTACACCCCCGTTCTGATGGAATGTGCTATCCATTGCTTTTCCCGTGTGGTGATTCTGGTTGGACTATACTACTTACTTAAACATACTACTGCTATCATTTAGCAGTTAGGGCTTCAGTATACTTCATTGTTCCGGTGGTGATTCTGGATGGACTGTATGTATGGCATATTTTAAGTTGAGAACAATCACAACTCACTATATTACCGCTATCGTTCAGCAGTTAGAGATGGCTTCAGTATACTTCATTGTTCCGGTAAATTATTTCAACAATATATTGTTGACAGTTATATCAAAGTAGAAGCCTACCAAATATTGTGCTTCATTTTACGAGGTGAAAACGAGGTTGTTATACCAGTTGCAAGGACAGGTATTGCTACTAATCTCCTGCCAGGGGGACGCACAGCGCATTTGATTTTCACAGTGTTTGTACCTATCTCACATACATCAGTCTCATCGATTCGCCCTCACTAAGAATACACAACTTCTTTGTGACTTAGACGTCATCATTTGGGGTGAGGTTTCAATGCTTCTGAAATACATGCTAAGGGTTGTCGATCGACTTTTAAAGGACATCATGAATCTTCCTTTTTTATTTATGCCTCCACATAATAATTCTGTTTGATGGAGATTTCCATCAAGTGTTATCTGTTGCTAGACACGCCGGTAGAACAGCCATCATGAAAATACAGTTGAACACTCGGCATTATAGTCTCATATTATAATTCATAAGTTGACTCTAAATAAGAGGTCAAATGACGATGCTGTTTTTACCGAGTGGTTACTTCAATTTGATAATGGTGATTTAAAAATTCAGACAGATTACTGCGATGACACAATAAAAAGTTCAAAACATTTTTATTGTAATTAAAATAATTTGATTACCATGATTACCAGAAATTAATTAAACGGCGATTTTATGTCAAAAAAAACGATGACTACAACAATTCATGAATATGTTATTTTCAATTTGTTACCTGGAGAGGCAAAACTTTATGATTGAAAATTCTGATTTTGTCAAATCTCAAGACACAATGTCCAATTGTCCTCCATGAAATTCTTGAACTCCTTAAATCTGTCGGAAAAGTAAAAAGATCTATTTGCAATCATATTGTAGGCTTCAGGTACCATGTCTGGCAGTCAAGGCAATTGAGAAAGCTGACAATGTTCGTTACGCAGTAAGCAAATGAAATTGGGTGGACACGGTTGTTTCAAACATAGTACACATTAAAAAGTACCGATCTTGAAATTTCTGAAGAAGATGTTAAAATATTTGATTTAATGCAGAAAAGTACACTCATAAATCAAGATTCAGTTGTTGTTTATTTTAATAAAATAGTAAATATAGCCCATAGTAAATGTAACTCATAGAAATATAGCCCATTTGGAAAGTATCACCTGGTCAATTATTTTAGACGGACTGAATTCCAACATCACACTGGTCCACATGCCAATATTCTTCTATGGCTTCATCATAAACAAAACAAATACCATTGCAATGATTGACCAATTAATGTTAATTGCTATCAGCATCACAGGCATCTGGCAATATTAATTTGCAAAGTCATCAACATATCTCTACATGTTGTAAGAACGACAGTTTGTCTATGTAGATATGAAGCTCCGTGTATGCCCTCCGACAAAATGATTAGAATAAATTGCACCAAGCTGCTGCTACAAATATTCTTATGGTCTGTTATATTCCAACGGTGAGGCCTATCAAACGGCATTGAATCAAAAGAATACAAAAATAATTGGACAATATGGAATATAGTGAGAATTCTACAAACATTTGGAAAGAATATTGTTTCGAAAAATATGAAAACAGACCAAAAAATATGGAACACCTGACAGTATCACAGTTTGTCGCTAAATATATTGTCAGTGGTGAAGGATAATACGTTCCGCAACAGAAAAGACCTGTAATACGTTATAGAAATTATGATATGGAAAAGAATTAACTGATCGTAACAGAGAATTGGTCATGTTATACCTCCTATTATACCTTTGTCAAAAATAACATTTATTTAAAATAAATTTTATTTTTGACAAAGATATAATAGGAGGTATAACATGACCAATTCTCTTTTACTAAATATGATTAAAATGAACAATTGATTCTGGATTAGTGTAAAGAGTTTGAACCAAATTTCGACATCGCAAAAACTGTAGAGTATTGCGGAAAATTTTGTCATGAAGATGAAAATAAAGATAAAGACGGTGTGCTCATTGAAGGTAACAGTCAAGAGGAGTAAAATCCATATAATGCTTTGTACGATAATACATGCTTTGTTATGAATGCCCATGTTTTCTTAAGTTTATTAAATGAACTTTGCGCAATTTTCAAAAGAAAAGAAAATTTAATGCCAATTAAGAAAAAAGGTAAACAAAGTAAAATTTTGCATAATTTCAGTTTTCATAAAGTTTAGATGTGTTTTATTGTCTTATAAAATTGTATTCAACAGGCAAATAAGTAGGTATACATTTTGTCTAGAATCTGATGTTCGTAACACCTCTGTATTGAATATACAGCATTTCCAGGAAATAAATATCAAGATTGAAATGTTAATCGAAAGGTATTTATTACCCGTAATTACTGTTATTAAGTTTCGCACTATATATACCATTCTACCCATATAAAAAAATCATAAGTGGTATATTTTACATATATTATTTATTATTTAAACATCATTGTACCAATCTATACAACATATAATATGAAAAGAAATTATTATTACAAGGGATATTTGCCCACTAAACAATAAATAAAAAAAACAAAAGTACTTTGCGAAGACAAGATTATGAATAGTTTATTTTTTTTTGTTAAAAAATCTTGATCAATTTATAGTATCAATTAAAATGATGATTTATTAAATGCAAATATAGATCAACATTACAAGCCAGAGAACAAGGGTAACAACCATTAATTAAAGACTGCAATATGTCACAGCGTATACGTATATGATAGAAAACTTCCACTTCTTCTTTACTCTCCATCCACTCTTCTCCCTCCACTCTTCTTTCAAGTGTACTTCCTGATTCAAACATAGCATCTGAGGATAAAAACCAATTCCGACATTGAAGTGTTATCTATATTATTATTGAATCCGACATCGAAATCTTATCGATATATTGAACAATTATGAAGTCTAAAAACATTTTCAAGCTGGCAAGACATAAAATTGGTTGAAAATATTTTGCCTTCATAGTGCGAGCTCTAGTAGCACCTAACAATACAAAAATAATTAATCTTTGGATGTTTACAAATATTAATGATATTTGCAACTATGTAAATATTTTGTTTAGTGTCTTTTTCACAAGCATAGAAATGTTGTGAATTTCCCCAAAATTCTGAAATCTAGAGTCATTGCTGTAGTTTTCCTATAAAATTTACGTGAACTTCTGGAAACTACGCTGTTTTCATGTCTTAGGTTCTTCAATAGCTCCAGAGATGGAAAGTATTTTTTTCGCATGTTCTCAGTGTTCTCACTGAGTTTTTCGCATGAGATATGAGATACTTACAATTATGGAAATATTATTTTTAAATTACTAATCTTTTCCATCATTATCGAGTACAAGATACGAAATTAAGAAAATAAAATTGATAACTTAATACTATATAAATTATTTACCGCCTATGCCAAGTTTAAAGTTTCAACATAGAAAAATTTCTGAAACATTGGCTGTGATAGGCAGATGGACGGAAATGTCAGGAACTTATAAGCTTTCCTAATTTTTTTTTGGTACAGAATAAGTAAATACCATCGAAAATACTATTAATAGCTAAATTGTTTCCAATTTTCAATCAAGAAAAATTCAAATGTCTATTACTTTTTAGCCGAGCCATAATTGCATCTAGTTCTAATTCTAACTAAAATGGTATGTGCGAAGGTGAGTATGCTGGCTTACCTCGTTTTTATACCTGAACTACTTGATATATCTCCATGAAAATCTACATAAATATATCCTGCATCACGGAGATGAAGCTAGGAGGACACTTTCATCCCGGAATGGAATTAATTGTTATTATGTAAGTAAAAAATTGCCCTGTTGAGAATAGAAGTGTGACTGTAGGCATGTATGTATATTTTGAATTACTCCATCATTTTCTACCTTTTCCATATGGACAAAGCAGTGGATCAGCTGGTTGTGTTTTAAAAAAGTAATAGTGTGGTTTATCTGCAACCAAAAATTTAACATACTAGCTGACCCGTGCGAAGTCTTCGCACTATATCGCCATCTAGCGTGTTCCAAGTATACAATTTGGCTAAGATATTTGATGTGTCGCCCACAGATGGCGCTCATGCCAATTGTTATAAAAATTAATTTTTTTATTAACAAAAAGATTTTTTTCGAATTTTTTTATATTTTT
Organism: Druceiella hillmani; assembly: GCA_039881145.1. NCBI lineage: Eukaryota > Metazoa > Arthropoda > Insecta > Lepidoptera > Hepialidae > Druceiella > Druceiella hillmani. The sequence goes on from JAYKKI010000103.1 coordinate 4,599,835, forward strand.
CGCCCAAAGAAGAAAACATAAGCTTTAAGTGGGTATTTTTTTTATTTTTTTTGGTGCAGTAGTTAAAGAGATCGAGCCGCTCGACCAAAAAACACCTTTTAGAAATAATATATTTAGATTGATTATGAACATACATATAAAATCAGACATAGCCATTTACATATAAAACCTTAATTTGCATTGGATACCATATTCGTGGACACATTATACTATTGTGAGTTAATTGTTATGCGTGAGCACTGTTTATAATAAAAAGTGTTCAAAACGGATTCCGCACATATCCGTTCTGAACATTTTAATAAAGTTTCATACAAATCTGTTCATTGGTAATCTAATCATGAGTCACCTATGTTATGGCTGACAGACCAGCTGTTATCTAGCTATGGTAGACGACTAATTAAGATCTGTTGTTAAAATTCATTAAAATCAGAAATTTATATTCTCCCTCTTAAAATTCAATGAAAAATGTTCAGTCTCTCAAATGTAACTTCACAATAAAATGGATCTATTATCCGTATGTATCTAACAGGCCCTCTGTATTTACCATTAAAAATGAATTTAAATTTTGCGATGCATTCAAAAACCTCCCACTTTTAAAATTTACTATGAATTGATCCGCATGTTTTTACCATTATAGCAGGACAGACCAGAACTGCGGAGTGGATCAAGATGACATGTTGCTATTTAAAGACGAACCGAAGGATATAGACATTGAAATCGGACCGACTACATTCCAGCACATGGACTCATGTTACAGAATTAATCAGGTATGAAGCAATCTGTTGTTAATGTGCGTCATAGCACTGTTGCCATATTCTTTATTACGTATTTACTGTCCGTGAAAAATAGATTAATTGGCAAAGAATATTACAACATTGGCTCTATTATTTTCATGAATAACTTGAGGTGAAGATGGACTAGGATTTATCAGTAAATAAAATTGAAAACTCAATATTAAGGTTTACAGTTTCAACCTAGTTAAATTAACTATTAAATTTGGAATGTGTACAAAGTCCGAATGAGTTCGCACTTTATCAAAGTTCGATAAAAGACTATCAAAAAATATAAAACAATTATTAACCGAAGTCACTAACAATTATTATAAGTAATTTTGGGTGAAATATTACGTTAAAAATTGATTTCATTACACCTCTCTATGTAGAACCTCTATTGAAAAATTCAGTCAAATTGAACTCCGAGTCCCCCAGTATTGAAGGGTTTATGCATTCCTAGCCTTTAGAGATAAAGCCAATTATGCTTTGCTTCCTATCTATGAATATTTTAGTATTGGGGAAAATATTACGAAATAAACAGTTACAATGTTCATAAACAATTTACTCTAACAGTGAAATATATCTGTTGCAAAAAAATATCGAATCTAAATTAAATATATTGAAAAAACGTATCAGAATGAATGCATAGAAATTGCGAAACAAAATTTTATTTAAACACATCTCCATCCTTTACACTGCATATTGTGGGCCTCTCGCTTGTGAGACCACTAGTTCAACTAGATGCAATATGTGTAGACTTCTATGCCAACGGCTTCATAATAAGGAATTATATTTTCAACAAAATTTAATGTATTATAATATATGGAATATTATCAAATAAAATTATGTTAAATTAATCATTTGAATGTAATTAAAGTAACCCTTCATCCAGTCAAATAAAAACCATTTATATTTAAAATATTGCCCCGGGAAATTGTCATTTTGTGTTTTGATTTATTAAATACAAGTTTAATGCGAGTTTGTGGGTTAATGTAATAATTCGTATCAGTTAGTGAAATGCTAAGCATTTAAATTGTTTATTACCAACAGGACACGAGCAACGTTAAGCAAGAGAGTATATTTGATGACAAAAATACTAATTCAACCCTGTGCTCTGCAATAAAGCAGGAGCTTATCGAAAATGACAAGACGGGTGAGTTGATATTGGTGAGGATTCCTTTTCAGTTGCTCATGCGTGAAACCTATTTATCCTTTAATGAAAATGTTTTCTTTGGTGTAATTTCTATTCAAACCAATTAGCTATTATAATAGGTCACCATACCGAACACAATTGAAAATGTATAATGTAATATTGAACTAAATTATAATCAAAAGACTGTTTTATTTTTTTATGAAACTAATAATTGTTTTTACTTATTTACAAACATTTTATTATAGATATAAAGAATATATAAGCATTACATAAAAAAAGAAAAATCAGTCACTTGGAGAAGTGATTAATTAGAAATTGGATCTACTGCTGTTGAGTAAAGCGAGGTCCGGGAGCTTCAGAAGTTAAATACCAATATCCTTATTATTTTTGAATTTTATTTCTGTCACAACGTAAACATCTCCGTGTAGTTTTCTTCAAATGAAAAGAACTTGTCTGTTCATATTGCATACAGTTTTTCAAAATAACTATATTTTTTATTTATTCTTTTATTACCACTTGTTTTTGTTTCTTTTTGTTACAATTATCTTAACATTTACAAATATGTTTTAATTTTTACTAATATTTCAATTTTAATGATTCATAACACAAAATATAATCATTTTGTCACAAAATATACGCGCTAATCGCAGCTAACCAGTTAAATAATAGGTTTTGCACAAAATTAGCGCATGATATAAAATGGAGTTTTGCCTAATGATAAGCACGTTAACCTCCATACACCTCAACAGTTAACATTCAAAAATATTTGTACAGAAATTAAATGGGGGACCAAATTAAGTAATTTAAAATTAATTATTTATTTTACTTGTGTAGTGATCTCCAACTTTTTGTCAGCAGCACATGACACATTTTCATTTTGGAATTCTTGAAGCTGACCAGGCATCTACTGACTGTGTAAAGCAATAATGCTACAGCTATTTGGGTATTTACACGTCTATGCTAGTTCGACAATTGCACACGTAATCGAGACCTTGAAGATAATTTGCACTCATTACAGAAAAGGTTTTACTCTCATTACAGAAAGTAGCCAGCATTTGATATGCAGTAACCCTGGACATGAAAACATGGAAAATAAAGATGCTACTGTTGATGAGCTGAATGTTACGACCAATACAAGTATGCAGCAACGTAATGTGGGCAATGTGAAAGAGGAATCAGCTGATGAAAAGCTTGACCTGGGTTCGGTCATATTCCAGCACATGGATTCTTATTACCTGTTATGCAAGAAAGAACCAATGAAAGACTATCGCTGCTAGAATGGAAATTGTCTCGATGGTATTATGCATTAAGATGCTGTGTGACCTGTCTGTGTTACTCATTGTACTGTGATACTAAGAAATAGCTTTTATCTTATAAGTTTATTTATGCTTGTAACTTTGGTTCTATGAAAATTTTTGCCTGTACAAGTATTATATTAAGTGTACATATGCTGAATAAATTACATTATTTCACATCTTGCAGTTTATGTAATTAACTGTATAAGCAATATTTATATGAAGAATGTCTATTAAACATCAGGAGAAGCTCTGGTTTAACCGCACTCAAAGGATTAGATGCAGTTTTTATTGTTGAAAATTGTTTAAGCATTCTTCTTTCAGTGTTTGAAATATTTATAATTATTCAGTTATATTTTGAATGGAATCTTTTTCTGGACTACACAATATTTTATTAACTGTGAACTTGTGGACTACACAATATTTTAACAAATAATTATTAAAAGTTCAATAATTACGTTTAGACAGATGCAACCAAAGAGTGCAGGGTACAACATACTTCATGGTGCTCCTCTGTTGCAATCGTTACATATTACTACATGCATAATGTTCTATTGACATCCATCAAAAAGTTTTAAAAACACATTACAATACAAATTATGCTTGTTGGGCACGTAAAATATTTAATGCAAACAAAAATTGTTGTGTAAAAGACCAAAACGAGAATTTAATTATTCAATGTTCTAATTGTAATGAAGATAAAAATCATTATCACAAAATGGAAACACGAAATAGATCAACGAAACATTTAGAAAAGAGAGGGCCGATGTGTTATAATAATTGACGTTTCAAATAACGTAACAATAGTTTTTAAAAATAACTAAGTCCTGAGATCCACATCTCCACCACACATCGGTCAGTTTGGGCTTCTGATATATTTATACTGTTATTGCAACTTATGGATTGACTGGGCCAAAATCAGTTCTTGGGAAAAATGGCATTAAATTTAAATTATTCAAGGTGTTACTTGTAGTGTCGGTTATGCACCAGCAAATGTAGGACCTAAATTTAAGCTACATTTTAAATAAAACTCAAATAATAAATAAAAAATGAAATTATTCCATTCCGTTTTGTTATAAAAAATGGACTGTTTTATCTTAAAATGGTCTGAAATAACAGACCCCACTTACAAACAGAGAATGCATCAACAGATATTTGTTTTTCAAAAGAGTTTTAGATTATTAGCAAACAAAAATTTTTTTTTTCAGTTCTGATAGCTGGCAGTAAATAATTTTTTACTGGAAAAAATGGTCCTGAAACTGGAAAAAATAAAAAAGTGGTCCAAAATTGCTGTCCTGGGCTATGTCAGAGTTAATAAAATAGAATAGGATAATTCCATGAAGTAAGGTTGAAAAATTTTCATCCGCTTTCGAGAATGAAAATTGTCATTAAAAGAATGAACGAGACTATATATTGCTTCAGTCAAAGGGTTTGTTAACGTCAAAATATGTTGTGTGTACTTGGTATACAAAATTAAACAAATTGGCCCCAAAAATCTACTATGTTTATAACATTAATTGTTATGCAGAGATTAGAACTTGCACATAATTTCGTGGACGAGTTGCCATTAAACCAAGTTATACATTTATGCCACTTGTTTCAACCTAAGTGCTTTTTTTCAGAATAGTGCTATCCGTGCAGACATTAATGAAGCTACAGTAATAATTTGTAGATGCATCGTGTTGTTACACGGTCAGCATGAATTGATACTTCATAGATATTGTGAATCACGTAACCTTTGGTGTGCACGCGTTGCTTATACGCAACGCTTGCGCTCACGCCATTCTTACGTGTATATTATCATTAAAATAAGATAACACATGTAGACCATTATATATCATTAGAAATAGAATGAAATGGCAAAATACAACATCAATTTATATTAGGATGAGTGATTTTTTAATTTATGTTTACTTTTACTTATTGCTCATTTTCTTTCATCGTAATATTGCATTTCAAAGTCTTTTCTTTTATAAGCATTTTTTTTTACGGAAATGGGTATTTTTTAAAAATTTTTTTCATTATTCTTTACACTCACAACTACATGAATAAGGTAAAAATGTTGTAAATACATTTAGCCTCTATCTATGTAAAAAATTTCATTACAGTAAAATGAATAATTTTGGAGTGTATAACTTGGCAATTATTCATTTTATTGTAATGAGATTATTTACTAATAGGTTTAATGATAGTTAAACCAGAATTTAAAATAATTTTTTAAAAAAATTATTATTTTTCTGATCAATGTTATATTAAAAGTAATCTGCATGCTCAAGGGGTTAAACTTATGTTATTGATTAATGAAACCAATGTTACCATTTTTATGGATTTCTGGTGTAGAGTAAATTTTGACATGTGTTAAGTTTATTGATCCCAACAAATTATATATGCGAAGTTTGGATAGAGGATAGACTTATAACTCTGTACTTTCTAAATGGATCTATATGAAGTTCAGCATAGAATAAACTATAGCTATATATGGATTAACATTTAGGCTACTTTACTGTAATTTAGGTCAATAAAGTCATGGACGGGGGGTGACGCTACTGTGCCAATGTAAACATCGGCTCCGTATATAAAGTTAATTTAAAATTATAAAAAGTTATCAAAGTGGTGGAAAAACAGTGTGAAAGTGTAAATAACTTATAAACGCAGTGATATAAACATATTTATTGAACTCAGCTATCTGCATGAACATAAAATAGTGATACAAGTGGTAACAACAAAACAGTGACATTATTCTTCTTGTGAACAATTAAAACAGTACTTACTCGAACTATTCTTACTCAGTGATTAGTACGGAACATTAAAAAACAATAACCCAAACAAATCAAGTTAAAGAGTGGAAGTTAGAAATTCTATAACCTACAAAATATTTACTGCGTTGTCATTTCTTTAGAAAAAACTCAGAGTAATTTAGAAAAGCGACATCTAGCGGTCCTGCAAAGTACTACGTAGTATTGACAATATCGATAAAGTAAGCAACCACGGTTTCTTCAGGCACCGAGCTCGTAGTACCTCATAAAACCAATAGAGGGCGTAAAACTAAAAAAATGGATGAAATTAAAGAAATGCTACAAAATATGCAGGTTGAAATGAGACAAAACAAGATGGAAATGTTGGCCATGAAGGAAGAACTTAAAAATACCATCATTATAAATATCAACGAGAAATTTACTAATTTAGAAACCAAATATGAGCAAATCGAGCAAAATTTAGAGACACAAAAATTGGCAATTGATGGTTTTGAGCGTTTCATGAGAAGGAAAAATATATTACTTTTTGGAGTGGAAGAACAAGAGAATAGCTACCAAAAATTAGAGGTAAAAGTTCTAGATATTATTAACAAAACATTAAAAATCAAATGTGAAAATCACTACATTGAATCAGTGAGAAGACTTGGCATAAAAAGTGATAAAGCCAGACCTATTGTAATAACTTTGCTTACTATGGGAATAAAAATCAAAATATTAAGGAATAAAAAGAACTTGGAAACCTCACCCTACTATATTAAGGAAGACTATCCACTAGATATCCTGAAGAAAAGAAAAGAACTCCAAATTGAAGTAGGCAAATTAAGAGAACAAGGTAAAAAAGCGATAATTAAATACGATAAAATAGTAATACTTCAAAATAAAAATCAACAAATACAGTCTACTTATATATATAATAAAAAGAGAAATTTATCAGATTCCCCCGAGCAGGCAACCAATCCTGTCAGCGCAGAGAACCAGTTTAAAAAACAGCCTGCCAAGATAAGTAAGAACAACAGTATAAACAATTATATGATAAAAAAAAAAAAAACCTACGCTCACAGTACCTGATAAGACGCCTCCTGAAACGCTCTCATCAAAACAAACTACAAAATAGCAACCCACACCGGCCCCTCTCAATCTCCCAACACGGCTGGTCACCGCGGGAGACCTAGACTGCAACCCTCCAACAAGCCAAGAACTATACATCTGCACATACAACGTAAAATCACTACTATCGCCGCAAAGAATGGAACTGCAAAAGTATTCTCTGGAAAATTGGAGGAGGCCTATACCCGAAAGGGGCCATGACAGGTTATAGTCAACTTGTTAAAATATAGTATATTTCACTAATACACATTATAGTTGTTTTTTCATAGTCTAAGTTATATAATTTAATTGTAAAAGTATGTCATGGAAAATAAAGAGGCTTTTAAAAAAAAAAAAAAAAAAAAAAGTCATGGACAGAATGACTTCTTCAATCAAAATCAACATTTTATTAAATTTAATTAAATAAAGTTAAATTAATTTGGTATTAAATTAATTTTGAATGAAATTCCTATGTCAGATTTAACAGGTGCTATCTGATTTATTTTTCATCTCAAATTGTTTTAGTATAAACAGAATGTATATCTGTTCATACTTTGAACAGAGTACAAGAGTATGTTTCTCTAATCCGTCCATTTGCAACTTAAACTCATTCATTGAATTTTATTGTCTTCTAAGTTTCTGAAATCCTAAAAATCCTAAATAGCAATAATGTTATTAATATTAGTAAATAAAATTTTGTTTAATAAATTGAAAAATCGCAACAAGGAATTTGGCGAAGAAATTACGATGCACTCTAGATACTATTGTGTGAGTTATTGCTATGAGTTGCTGACAAGTTGCAAGCTAGTAAAAACAATTTGTTGTCAACCTCATAGCTTGCTTTACGTTAAACATTGGTCTTCCACTTGGTAAGTACTTGCAAAATAGATACTGCCTTATATATTCTTTAAATATGGTGGCATTGACCTATGTGATGTTAGTCAGTTTTACCAAATGTCTGATGTGATGAAAACCATCTGAAAAATATTTTGAATCTGTGATTCTCAAAATAAGGAGACGAAAGATTCAACTATCTTGTTACAATTTATATAAAACTTTTTAATTTTCTTTTGGCGCATAAATTAATTTTTAAAAAGTTATATTTCAAATCGAATTGAGGTACAATTTTATCCTAAAAAGTGTTTTCCTGTTTCGAGTAAGTAAAAAAATATTTGATGCTTCTATTGAAAATTTTAGGAGAACTAACAAATTAAATTATATGTAAATTCCGAAATGGAGAAAATCTTCACACAATACAAAACACACACAATACAAAAATGGATACCATAGTTATGTACAGTTAGGTTATGTTTAATTATATAACAAGTATTAATAAATCAAGAGAATGAGTTATTTTTGAAATACAAAAATATAATTTAATTTGCTGTAACATACGGTCTGTAGGGTAAACAAGAATGGATGAAAGATAAAACAGTCAGTGTGTTAATTGTTAGTTAAAAGAAATAATATTCTAGATTCAAAAACTTATTGTGAACAACGATTCAGTTTTGTTACAATAACCTCTAACACATAACGACATAAATAATGTCAGCTGTCACAATATAAATTTCTTACAATTAAAGGCCAGTAGATCAAAGCACATAAACCAAAAAATGCCAATATTTTTATAACTTTAGTCATTGACTAGTATCAACCTACTGACTAAAGCATACAGCAGACAGATAATTGATACAGCAAGTTACAAATCTGTTTAACTAATGTTAAGCACATTGGAAGCCAGGAACCGCTCAAGCTTTGAGTTGCCATGTGAATAATGAGTCGAACATAATATAAGGGCTAAAAAGAAAATATATGACAATTTACATTAGTATTTCTACAATCTTTATTTTAGTCCATTGTTACTGTGTAAATAAAACGACAGAAAGGGATATTTCACATATTTTTTTTTAAAAACGCAACAACATAAAAATGACAAAAATCAACGCCTTAAATTTATGTACAGAACTGTTTAGAAAAGAATGGTGAAAGGCACAGAAATTCATTAATATCATTTTAATAAAACTCAATCATCTGTGATCTGATGGATTTACTTCCAACGATTGCAGTTGCTGCCTGGAACTCAAAACGAATGAGCTTGGGCAAGATTCGCCACCAAACTTTTTTATTTTAGACACTGTTTTACTCTGGTGTGGCTTGTGATATCTGGAAGAACAAAAAACGATAAATGTATATATGCATATGGATGTTGTGTATACACACACACACACACATATATATATATATGTATGTATATATATATATGTGTATATATATATATATATATATATATATGCATATAACATCACATTGTAACAATTTCTAAGAAGATTTTAGAAGCTTGCTGCATTGTGGATTTATCCTATTTCTCAAATATTATGACAAACAATTAAGTTTTATAATATATTTCTTGGATGGATCAAGGAACTGTAATTTATAAAAAATTACAAATAATGTCTGACAGAAATTATCCAGTGATTTAATAATACTACCTAGCAATATCAGTAACTTTTCTATTAACAGTCACGTAAGGTCATTTCTTCCATGGTAATTTTTAATATTAATTATCTTGTATCTTTATTTAGTTCTTTTTGGTACGTATTTATTATTAAGTATTCCAAAAACAATATTTATGTAGTTTCAGTTTGCACATTTCAAGTAAAAAATAACAGAGTTAATGATATGGTGTGAAATAATTTTTGGTTAATTTTGAGTCTGACAAAAGTTGTAAGTTATGTTGCAAGATGAACAATTAAGGAAACTAGTGTTATTATATTATTATTTGTAAGATTACTAGATATTCATATAAGACAACCAAACAGATAAAATTAATGTTTGAATTTTTTTTTACTTTTTAAACATCTTTTAAATAAACACTAAATATATTTTTACATTCAATTGCTGGAGATTCTAACAGCAGTGTGCAGTTCGAATCTGGTATGGCTCCAAAACTACTATAAATATTTAATCACTTATTGCACCAGCCTACTGCAGGTATTGTGATGACAGGAAACACAAGGTAATGTGTCACAAAATTGTGAAACAAATTAGTCCTGGCTCATTAACTATAATTATTAAATTTGAGGTCAAGATTGAAAGTTACTAAAATATGGCCATTTTATAAAACCTAAAAAAAGTATAAAAACTTAGATCAATAAATTTATGTATATTTTGTCTTTTTTTTCTAAGTACTTGATAATAATGAAAATTATAATAACTGAGATGTCACAATGAAAATATAACCTTGTTGCTGTACTATGTTCTCAACAATGTGTCAAAAAGCAAATAATACACTGTATAATTCCAATAAATCCATCACCATATTGGGAAAAAGTATACCTACAAAATAAAAATTGTCCTAGAGGACATTTTTCTTTACCTCGGTGTTGACTGTGATATTTGAAGAACTTCTTTGCAAGTTTCTTGAATTCATTGCTATTGAGTTGTCTGACGAAGGCAATGATGTTGAAGTATTCTCCCGTTTCAGAATCTTTCTTCCCAACCATGGCATGTATCTTAAAATAATGATTTGTATTATGATTTAGTATGACAATTTTAAAATGTCTTGTCCAACTATATGAAACCTATTATTTAACAGAAATTTGGTTATCAGCTATTTATGTGTTCTACTGCTTCAAGTCCAAACTATCAAAAAATGACTGCATTTTTATGTGTCCTAATAATTTTTTCCTGGCTGGTCAAAATAATACTTTAATTAAAAAGTTAGCCGAACATTAGAAGTTATTTCAATGTCTCTATATATCTTCATAAAGATATTCACTGGGTTCATGAAAAAATGTAGATTCAACTTTGAGTTAAGGAGTTACCACACTTTTTAGCATTAATTCACAATTTACTTACAAGGAATTAATATTTTATATGAAGACGTTCATCCTCCACTTTTTCTTATTGTCGAATGAAGTGGAATGAGTACTGAGAATGTTTAAGGATGCATATGTATACTTACTCAAATTAATAAATGTTTAAGCTGATCAGCATCAATTGTATCCGATAAGTGTACATGCATTTAATTATATCTCACTATACACCCACTGAAAAAAGGAAGCGATATTGTACCAAATAACAAGAATATATTTCAATACATGTAAGTAGGTCATAGTTTATGATTGCATTCTTCCGCAAACAAACGTTTTTGCAGTTGAATGTGACTAATGCATGAAGTATAAATAAATCCATCTGGAAAATTAAGTACCGATGCTGACAAATGAGGTTAGTTCTTATGAGATTATTTCTTTTTAAATTGTATCTACAATATTTTTAAATAAATTGTTACGAGTGTGTATGGCACATCATTCCTTTTATCAAACAATATTTGAAATATAGGACAACTTACTTACGATTAACATTTTACATCAATTAACATTTCTTAAATGTGAAATTATCATTTGAATAACGTAATAAGCTTTTTTTATTCTGCGTAATTATGAGTTTCCTTTCATCTGTATTTGTTGAAAACTGTGATAAAATATTTAAAGATTTGGATAAAAAAAAATCTTTAGAAATTTGTCCAATTTTCTCATTCTTTTTGAACAGAGAAATGGGTTGATATCTTTACCTAATGCTTATTTTTTTTAGATATAAATGAATGTGATGACGTCGCGATTGTATAGTGTCAGCCAAATACATAAATTGTTAGCTAACATCTTGGCTGATTTCACAATCTCCTGTATGGCAATGTGTTGATTGTGCAATTTAACTTTTTGCATTTTGAGTTTGTGAATATATTTCAAGAAAACTTGCAAATTTATTTATTAAAAAAATCTCATGTCTAACTTAAAGTGCCCTAAATTGTTGGATATGCACAAGAAGTAAGGTTAAGAGTACAATATAATGATTAATGAAACAGGAAAAACACAAAAGAATTAAAATTATACATAAAACTAACTAATCATCATCAAACGTGGACTACCAAGCAAACCCATAATCACAATGCTAAAGTAGTCAATGGAGCGGAAAAAATATCAGGATTGGACGCCTCCCACAACACCGGGTAGATCAAAGTGCGTAAAAAACAGGGAGCTGTGCAGTATATTCATGCACTTTTGGCAGATGAAATAAACTAGAAATGACTGTCCCCTCACCTAACACTCAGGAGTATAAAGATTAGCAAATCCAAGACCGAGGATTAAGATAAAATCACCCAATTAGTTATGTTTTTTTTATTAATTTATTTGAACAGTTTGATAATTAAATTGTTAAGTAATTGATTTTAACAATTAATTGCAATATAATATGCATTTTAGTATTAATTATTTTATTAATTTTAGGTAGAATTAACAGCCTTTCCGTAACTTAATTTTAACAATATAACAAGGAATTCACAATAAAAGTAGAATTAAGTTTAATAGAGCAATGGATTCTTTACTCGCTGTCAAATGTTAATAAATTGTTTTGAATTACTGTTGCTAGATGTTGCTTACAAATTATTGTAAGCAATATCTCAAGCAATAACACCATAATTAATCACACTTTCAAAAAGAGTCATAAATATATATATATTTCATCACCCCAAGATTTAGTAATCTATGTTAATTAAAAGGTGAAATATTTGTTTTTTTGAACATTTCTCTTACATAGTTATTCCATTTCATAGAAATGAATAAGCATGTAATAGAATTGATTAAAGGTAAACAGATGTTTAAATTGGCGATAAACATTTATTTTTACCAACGTACAATGTCGGTAAAAATAAATGTTTATCGCCATTTTATATATTTTATTTTTATTAGGTTTCCATAGCTATAGAAAAATCATTAGTATTTGATACATGAATGTTAAGAATAAAATATAATAATACTATTTTCATATGTAATGCCCATCCGATATATCCTTGCCTGCTGATATCACACATACCTCATTATTTTTGGTATGCTTGAAACAAAATTTCATTTCCAACTACGTATGGTTAGATAATGACACTTTTGTAATGACTTCTAGTTCTCTGTTTTATTTAAATTAAAGACTCTGAATCTATGGGCACATTCTATCTGCATATAATATTTAAAGAAGCCAAAATGTCTTTAGTTTAATTTTTCAAAATCTGACTTTAGGGATGTATTTAATAAATAAGTTCAATAAAATAACACAATAATTTTTGGAATTTTTCTTCCACATGATGTATGTCAACTAGCAAAATCCATTCAGTTGTTTTGTGATACGCATTCATATGGACGCAAGTCCAAAATTTATTTTCAACATAATACATGTTGTATTTTCATCAATCGATAAGGTAAAACCGATATTACTACGCATCCGGTTTAACGATCTTTAAAATTACATCATTTTAAAGATCGTTAAACCGGTAAATATCGATACCCCTCGCCAATCGAATTCCGGCCGTATTCCTTCTTAGAGAGAGTAAAATTTTTTAAGAAACTTTACAAAGTAGACTGGAGCGTGACAAAATTATTTTATTAATATTTGTAAAATTTGATTTTTAATTTTAAATTATTTAACAAAAACACCAAATATACTAAACTATTTTCAAGAAGAAGCTTCACTTTTCCACATTAGTGTAAGTTCGCGTGTTGACAAATGAGACCGGGAATGAAAAGTACAATACATTGAAAGTGGATTAAAGGCGTGATGGATAATGACGTATCTGTTCTGTGGGATAGGGTTTGTTTCCTTGAATTCCCGCTTCCGTAATGGTCCAGGAAGTCTCGTTGCTGTTCTATTCTCTCGGTACTGGGACGGAATTGGTTAGCACTGTGTTGATTATATTACTAACTTGGAATATTTATTTTTAATATTTTGAAATTTAATATGTACAGCCTGTTTATTATTTTATTTCCAACCAAGAATAATAGTAAATAAATAACTTTAATTTCTAACGGATTGAAGTGTTTAAAACGAAACCTTGTAAAAACGTGTTTCAAATGCTGTTTAAAAATCAAGCTAAATTAAACATGTTTGAAATTAAACTGTTTTAAAATGTCGAGTACATTTTAAAACAGTTTAATTTCAAACATGTTTAATTTAGCTTGATTTTTAATTTTTATTAAAGAATGAAAAATTTAATCTAACAATTAAATGAAATTATGTGTACGACGACGAGCTTACGAGCACCATTAACCGTTATTGTCTGACCGATGGTCTGATGATGCCTTCAACTCAAAATCCGTACCAAACAGTTACATGTTGTGGATGCATTTGTTTCTCAACAATCACTTGAGGATTTTCTGAAGCCCAAATGCCACAATTTTGTCGATTAACAAAGCCATCAAGATGAAAATGAGCCTCATAGCTGAAGATGATTTTGGTCGAAAAATCAGCATCCACTTTTTGTTGTTCCATAATCCATTCAACGAACTCTCTTCGCTGTGCGTGGTCAGTAGTCTTCAGTTCTTGAGTCAATTGAACTTTATAAGCATGAAGATGCAAATCTTTCGTGAGAATATGCTGTAGAGAGCTTCTCGAAATGTCCAATTCATGACCACGGCGCCGAATTGATGTTCCTGGACTCTCAGCAACACTCTCTCGAACTGCTTAAATGTTGTGTGTTGAACGACTTGTTGAAGGACGGCCAGACTGTTTAAAATCGCTAATTGATCCAGTCTCTCTAAATTTTTTAATTAGTCTCTTTACAGTTGATGAAGTTAAATCACTATTCCGACCATATTTTGTACGAAAATTACGAACTGTTGCTGCCAAATTTTTATTATTTGCAAAATATTGCTCAACAATAAAAATGCGTTGTTCTTTTGTGTAGCGCTCCATTTTTAATAACCCTGAACTGTCAGCTGTCATGCTGTATTTTTTTTTTTGGTTGGCAACACTTTACCACACAAATGGTGCAAAATTCAAATCTTGAGTGAATTTTGGGACATATATATATGTACATATATACGTGATATGCCAGATTTCCAGATATGCCTAAACACGCAGTCTAAATCGTGTTCCACCTGACTTTTTGTGGTAAGATTACCTGGATCCATGTTATTTTGCTGATGTGAAATAAAAGTATTTCATTATAGACTTCGTATCATCTGTCATTCAGATCACGCGCTAAAAGGTTCAAGATGTGGGAAAAATATCAATAACTGAATATGTCTTTGTGGTTAGCTAGATCTTCACGGTGAGCTGACGTTTCACACATTTTATTGATATGTTCTGCTTTGTCTGTGATGAAACATCAAACTGTACGCTGAAACAGTTGAAAAAAGTGTACATTCCATAATTGATGCAGTACCAATTTTTACTGGATAATCTCCTACTAAATAAGTTTTCTATCTAAAACTTCAGAGACACAAACACTAATGACGAAATCATTTCATATGCTGCTCCATCCGTCAAGTGGTTTAAGTACTTTTTAATTTACCTCGTAGTTTTTCCTGAGTAGACTTCTTCCAGCAGTTCAACAACAATCTACTTTTGATTTGCAAGTTTTTATCCGAGACGGAGCATTTCTAAAAGTTTCAAATATTCTTGATGATTGAATAGTATATTTATGGTATATACAATAAAATTTGTTTTTGCTGCCTGGTTAGGTCTTTAAGAAGTGATAACTGTAAATGAAATTTGGTTTTTTTTGGTCACTGAGAAGTCTTTCATCCGAGCATGTGAAAAATGATTAAGATGTTGTAAAGAAAATACTCCCGAAAAAATTATTATGTGAATTAAATTTGAAGTGTATTTTACTATACAGAGCGAAACAAAATTGAGTTGAGATTTAATTCATAACCATTCATTTTAAAAACTTATTTGGCTTTTAAATCCATACACTTTTCCCTAACCGAAAATCAAACCCCAAACTTCTCACATAAAATTGAAAGCCACACTAAATATTAAATGTAATAAAGAAAATTTTTTGCAAGACGTGATTGTTGGATTAAATAGGCCGATGACCGACGGGAAGCCAAATAAAATTGTTTAATAAGAATCCGATTTACACATTCTGATTTATTGGTGGTGTGTAGATAAGAAATATTACGATAATAGATAGGTACATACCTTCAGAAGTATAAGTTAGTGATACAAATGGTTTGTCAGATGTATCACGAAGAGCACCTGTGCTTTTGGCACTGCTTCGGACGCTTAATCATATTCTATGCTGTCCATATCCATATCAGCATCACCTGCGAACCTATCATTTATCTCCACTTTACATTATTTTAAATGTGCTTCATCCCTTTTACTGATTCAACTAATTCAAAATTACATCTTCGACAGCCCTCTGTTTAGAGGAGAATACACTTTCTGTTTATTTGACCACCGTTTTGTCATCGTAGAAAATTTGAATTTTGGTTTGTGTCCTTACCTGTAATTACAAATTTCGACCGACGTGTTATAAATGAGACGTGTGCTACTGCTGAATATAATAATAATAAGACGGTGTTCTTTGGATTGATTTTAAATTAAAACAATTTTTTCCAAAAAATGCTAAATTTTATTTTAAAGTAAAGGCATGTCTCATGTGTATCTCTTTTCTCTGCCATCCACTGAGTTAGCTTGAATTATTTTGTCAGTTCATTTTGGTTATGAGACTATTCCCTTAATTTATAAGCAGCTGAATTATTGCAATTAATGTGGGAAATCACCAATAAAGGAGAAATTACCTTAGATGAAAATATGTGCCGAGTTGTATGTTAAACACTTTTAAAAAAGTATAAAACCTTTGGGCAAAATCAATTTTAAACTCTTTAATTTGTAGATTTGAAAAAAATTGTATTTTTCCATCCATGCTAATGCGTGTCACACGTATGCATTATTTTTAATTGACTTCTAAAATGGAGATTGTACTGAATGCTATTGAATGTTTTAGTTATGATAACGTATATCTCCGGTTTATAAGAACTGATTTCAATGATTGTTTTTTAATTTCGCAAGTTATAGCTCAAGGGTGGGCTGCCCATAACATGTAATTTAATCAACATCTGATGATATACTCGAATATGGACAATGGAACTCTTCAGCACATCGCCAGTGTACAAAGCATTTCTTAAATCAAATAAATATTTGTGTGTTGAGTTGAGATGTTGACGATTTTTTATAATTTCCGCGAAGAAGGAAATTATAAAAAATCGTCAACATAAGCCCTAATATGTGAAAACCTCTATGTAAGCAGTTCAGTATACTCTCCAAATATTCTCTGAATATTCCTTCTCTAATTTTTTTTAAACAATTCTTATTTCCCTTTCTCGTTTTGTTAAAAAACTGGCACTTTTTGATAGGTCTACCCATATTTAAATGCAAGTCTCCACTAAAAAAAAAAAGTAAAGAAAAAACTGATAACAAAAAAAACTTTTTTTAAAGAACTGAAAAGTTAAAAATAATTATTATTTACCCCGAGTACTGCAATAACTGTTGACATCAGTGTCTTCTAAGTAAGAATAACAATTATTGTTTTTCTTCGGAATGAGTGCCAGTACCAAATAAAAATAAGCAGGCATTGGTACAAAACCCAACATAAGATTGGTTCCATTTATTTTTTTTTTCATTTTTATTCGTACCTGAAACCAACTCCAGTAAATATTACCACAGAGCCATCGACGTTAATTGTTTTTACAGTACGATAAATTGGTATCTCTATTCTTTTGCCAAGTGATAAGTTCCATAAAACCATTGTAACTTTCTCTTTACACAACACTGGTTGTTGAAGCGATAATTATCTGAGAATGATTCATTCTTGCCTATTTCAATGCTGTAATAGAAACAATATTCGATAAATCTAGACGCATATTCTAACTTCCTCGTCTACACGTGTCTAGGCAAGTTCTGCAAGAACTTAGCTGCTTATATCTCACCACTTTTTCAGGCTAACTTTTTAAAGAGGTTCTTAATCTTTTGTACAATAATATTTTTGATGGGATTTCACTTCACTTTGTCAAGTTTATTTAATATCTAAGTACGGACTCAGACAAGACAAATTTTTATCTAGATTTTAATGTTTCCTTTCCCTTTTATTTATTGTTTCTTTACATTTGGTTTTTCAATTTTAGCAGTTGTTGGTCATATTATTCACGTCTTTAACTGTTTAAGAAAAATCATTTAGACTTTTTATGGAAGGTAAATGCTCCCTGCAGGTCCTTCTTAACAGGTTGTATTCAACAATAGCCAAACGTTATTGGGATCAAATTAATTAAATTGGGTCCAATTGAAACGTATGCAGCCTAAATGATGCAATGTGAGCTTGGTCACGCAAGAATACAGTGAACCTGAAGTAGATGTAGTATATCAAGTGAGTTGTAATGAAAGGGATTACCATATTTCTTACACCGTTTGTGATGCTTAAGTCAATGAAAAAGATTAGTTATTTCAGGTTATACTTGTCCGGGGATGTGTTTCCTAATTATTTAATTTAATTTCACTCAAAATAATTGTACAGCAATATTAATGTCATGATCTGGCAGAAATTGTTCCCAACCATCTTAGTTCGGTGCAGACAGCATCGAAGTTTCATTTATTAAAATTAGGTCTCCTGTATTTGTTAGCTTTAATGAATATGACAATGGGTCTGCATATGTATAAAGTAGTGGGAGATGGTTTTCATCTAACAAGACTCAAGGGAGCAACACTTATACAAGTAAAAAACGAGGCTAAAATAGGGCTTAAATAAAGCTATAAATGGTGTTATAAGTAGTTTTTGACATCATTCTTATGTTTTTTTTATTAATTTTCACTTCAATTGAAGGCACAAAAATTGATGAAAAATACAACTTATCTTTTTTAATAAAAACTCTTAAAAAGCTATGTAATATTCTTTGAAATATTCCCTAATGGAAAATCTTGGTTTAGATTCCTTCATTACTAGTTTATGAGAAACATGGGTTTTAAATATACCTTCGTAATTGTGTTTTTTCAATTATATCAAACATGGTTTCAGGTCCAAGTTCCAAAAACTGCATTAAAAGTATTGTATACTTTTAATAATACATTCTAATAACTAGCATGATAAATGGTCCCTGGAAGACATTTTGAAAATGTCTTCCAGGGACCATTTATCATGCTAGACCCTCTACTCACCACTGGTCTACCTTCCCTGCAACAGTTCACAGTGTAAACGACGAAAGGTACATGTTCATTGTTAAAAAACAATTAAGATGCATGTTTATGTCACAGCTGTATGCCAAAGATTATCCAGTAGGTGTCTTGAGGACTGACCCGTATTTTGCTACTGCTGCTGTGAAACTCCTGCCTACTGTATCTCGAACAAAATTGAATAACAGTCATATCTAATTACATATGCTCATACAACTGATCACATTAACTATAAAATGTAACTTTCTTGTGAGTTTATTGAAAAAATTAATTGAAAGGCTGCAAATAACAGTCATTTATTTACATTAGATAATGAGGAGCAAAATAAAGATACGTCATAGAGAAGACAGAGTCCAGCATAGCTTCCCGCCTTAGATGCATCAACAAATCAGTGGTTCCCCTTTGTACGGACTTTAGTTTCAATCTAAATTCTCAACAGTGATCGAATCTGTCTCCGGCTCTACATCAATCACATTCTTCTTTATACTGACTAAATCAGGCTGCTGTATACTTGTGGTGGGTTTTATATCTAGTTTTTTGAGAGCGGGATACATAATCACTATTTCCTCCACTACAGAATTACTACAGGTAGATTGCTGATTACTATCTGTAAAGAAAAAATAATGAAAGATAATTTTCCGACGATGAATTCTTGAAATTCATATTTACAAAATTGAAGAATTCATGAATTCTATTAAAAAATGTATTGTTGGCACCAAGCAAACAAGTTTGCAACCAAATTTGCATGTACCAGGCACGACAGACAAAAGTGGCTTATCGGCTTTCCAATAACATCCAAATACTTGAATCAGGATGAAGAAGGATCATAAATATTTAGAAGCGGTGTGATGCAACCCATGTACATCCTGCTGACGTGATATATTCACACAAAACCACTGGAGTCATGCTCCGGTACAGGTGACCCATTTCCTTACACCCCTTGTATTTAAAACAGAGCTGGAAAGAATAGTATATTCACCCTTAAACCAAATACTGAAATTGACACAATCCTAAACTGAATAGCTGAATATTTGACAAAATTATTCAGCCAGATTATGCGCCTATATGCATGTATGAAAATGTTGCATGTTCTATACAGTGGTACTGTCACAAACCAATGCATCAGAAATATGTGTATGTTAAAGCTTATGGTACTATCCGTGCAACACAAGTTAAAGCAATGTTTTTCAAGAGCTGATGAGGGTAAGCAATTCTTGTATTATTTAAATTTGAGAAGTCAGTTTAGGTGAATTTACTTTTTCCTTTAGGCAGGGTAGTAAACAGTTGTGTTAAAGCATCAATACAATACTCTTCGATGGCTGAGGGCAGATCAATTACATGCAATTTTTATAAGAAAATTGCATTAACAGTGTTATCAACAACACAAGTCTTGTTTGTTTATGGCACAAGGGCAAAGCTAAAACCAAAATGTGTTCATTCCGTTGGACCTTTCTAAGGTTAGAAATTCAACAGAATACATCTCGAATCGCTCACTGTAACAATCCAGATGATAAGTAATATTGTTGAAACATAAAATTAAGTTGTAAAACAAATTTTTGGGTCCAAGTAATGATCGAATATAAAGTGATTATATAACATTTAGAACTGTAAAAAGTATTAAAATGGTAAATAAGGAAAAAAGAAATCACTCACCTCTACGTTCACTCTCAACATATCCCTCTTCTATTCTGTTGTACGAAACGGGATCATTACCTTCATCGACAATCATTGTTTCTTGTTTGACAACACATAACTTTTGCTAAAAACAATGACAAACATCCAATATCAATATCAATATAATATAGTAGCAATGTTCACACTTATAATCGAGATGACCTATGGACATGTTTCTATAGCAAGACCATTCTACATATCAATTTATATTCTATTGCTAAATGTTTTCAGATGCCTACTCTTCCCCAAAACATGAAGTGTTTTTCTGTCTCCGACAATGAGAGTATTGCGAACTCAACATGGAATCTGTTTTGAAAAGACTTTTTAATTTCCATGTTTGTAAATTAAATGAAGAATCAAAATTATATATCCTCTTTTAAATCTCTGGAAACAACACTTGGCTGTGTCAAAAGTGAGTACACCTTAACCCATTGTTGTGTAGGTGCTGTGTGTCTCTTGCATTTTTGTCCTACAATCATGAAGCAAATATACAATCATGAAGCAAGTATACTCTAAGTCTCTTTGTAAAATTTCTATATTGAGTTTGGTCGTTACATGCCGAAAATGAGTAAGTTGTTAACTAAACGGAAGACCAAACAGCGTGCTCTCTATATACCCTAGAAGG
The DNA here is from genome assembly GCA_039881145.1 of Druceiella hillmani. Classification (NCBI taxonomy): domain Eukaryota; kingdom Metazoa; phylum Arthropoda; class Insecta; order Lepidoptera; family Hepialidae; genus Druceiella; species Druceiella hillmani. The sequence goes on from JAYKKI010000103.1 coordinate 4,621,194, forward strand.
GATATTTGAGATGTTTCTATAACACTTAAAATATCGCTTGAAAAAAGTGGTGAGTTTATTAGCGGCCAAAAAAATATTTACTTTTTTTATATGCATAGCTTTAACATAAGCCATTAATTATTGAGTTACACCCAAAAGAACAATGAAAAAATTGAAACACGTCTCTTTACATGTAAAGTCAGCCAACAGCTCACACACTACATAATGACAGAGTACATTTGAAGCAATTATAAATGGCTTGCTTCGAATTTGGTAACATAAATGTTTGTTTACTGTAATAGTATTTCTCCAGAAATAATGTTCATTGCATTTCAAAAATTCTTAACTGCACTTTAATAAATATGCTGATATATCACATATTTGATATTGTAATTTATTAAATTAATAAGTAAAATTGTAAGACAATTACAGATGAGTTTCTTGTTACCTGATTGATTCTGTAGCACGAGTCCATGGGCTGAATTATAGTAGGTCCAATGTCCATATCTGTTTCTTCAGCTTCAACTTTGATGTAACCACTTTCTTCAGTATTAATTCCATAAATGCCGACCAATGCTGACGTGCCTCTAGTGTGTATTTCCCTATCTAAAGCTAGTATGCAAGAATAACTATTAACCGTTAGTAACTCCCGCTAATATCATTATTAATGAACTTACTTAACTAAATATAGCTTCTACATTAAGCTCACTTACTGAAATTGTAAGTAAACTAATCATAACTGAATCAATTCAGATTGCATTCTAAATGTACTACAATGGTGTACATGGGGAATTACACAACTTATTTCATATATAACTGTCCCTAATAGACAATAAAAAATGGGTTCTAAATATTTAAATCAGATGACTCTTTTTGTCTAACATAGATGATTTAAATAGTGCCTTCCCGATATCTAAACTCACAGCTGTAGACTCCAATTTAAAAGCAGCACACACCCATCAAGAGAGCTGCGCAAACTTAATTGTAGATTTTAGAGGTACGTTCGTGTTGACAAGTTCACTGGTGAAAAAGGATTGAATCAAGTATTTTACAATTGTCATACAAGACTCATTATTTTTTCCAGGTAATAATTTGATTTAGGAGCTCCTTATTTCTGTTTTGATTCAACTTTCGGAATTTGATATTTTGGTATGCACTTCACGCTGATATTTGTTCAGCTTAGCAGATGCTCATTTTTGAACTTCTTTACGTTGCTGATAAGACAAAAATGCCTCAGTTTTACTTTGAAACTGGAATGAAATTCAGCTGCCCATTGGAACATAATTCAAAAGAGATCCGTTTCCACTATCACCTTTGATTCTTCATCAGCAATATTTACTACTCAAGTGACCAGGTTTCAGTTCCACACAAGAGGGTTCCCAAAATTTATGGATGATACATAATAATCTTGATATTAAAATTTCAATTTTTGTTTTCTCCATCATGCACTAACTTTCCTTGAACATTATGACTGTATTACCGGCACAATTGTGGTTCTTCAAACCTCCAGCTAAATAACTTTATCAACTATTTCAAAACGTATTATCCATTCTTGTAATCGGTATACTGTCACACAAATTTTTTTTTGTCAAAAAAAGATTAGTGTGACTGACACAATCAAGAGAGACAAACATATTTCAGTTATTTTATTTTAAAAAATCTACTCCCCATGTGAAATATGTCGCTGGGTAATGGAAATTACATTTGATTTGACGACAAGTAATTAGTGAATGAGTATTCGGTTTTTGAAAACATAGGAAAACAATTTTTAAAATCACCTCACCCGTCAATTCGGCCTCAACCATTTCCTGCTTCGCTCCATAGTGCTGTGCGTCTACGCAACTGCTGTCATCTATTATACTCTCCTGTTTAGTAACGCTTACATCCTGCTAAAAATTAACACTTATAATAATCAATACCAGGTACAGCACTCAATACAAATATTATAAAACAGTTAAGATAAAAGTCTACAGTGAAACTATTAAAACAAAATATTTTGGTGACTGAACAAACTATACAAAAGCAATCAACCATTATTTGTCTGTTTGCGTATCACACAAAAATAGTGGATAGATTTTGATAAAATTCTCAATATTCTATATCCTAAGGTCCCAGAAGAAAAATGAAGCACTGTGCACTGCCATACAACGTGGGGACGCATACTGCGTTATATGTTGTATGCTTCATCAGATGAATTCTTGCAACTTCAATCATGTCTCTAAACTGCAACTGTGATTCAATCATATAAATAATACGAGACAGATCTTATCCACACATTAACGCACAAAAACGAAGACGATAGAATGTGTGTATGCATACATCTTAACATCAGTTGTTTTTGAATTTATAACCCTTTATTTTTCTTCAACTGTCAGTTTTACTGTTCATATATAAACATGAGGTAAATGCATACATTTACCTCATGTTAAAAATAAACATTATAGATAAGTTAAGCTATAATGTTTATTTTTTTTGTTTGCACTCATATCACATAAAAATCAAGTTAACTTAAATAGTGTTTTAACTATTTTCTTACTTATGAGCTTTGAAAAGAAATTCAGGTATGTTTTACTTAATATATTGTATAATATTAATTTGGTGCCCAATTAAAAAGACAAGAAACAAAAAAAATGTCATTCCACTAACTAAAATGACATGGATAATCATTAACCGCTACTGTCAACACTGAAAAAATAAACAAGTCACAAAAAATCATTTCAAAACTCTAACTTTTTAAATATATGTGGGAAAAACATGAAAAGAAATCACAAAGGCAGGATTTGGTAAATACTATAATACAGTATTATTTTGGATAACTTGCATTAACAAATCAAATTACGTTTGTTACGCTTGTTAAATATACACTGTGTAGTATATTCACATACTGAGTAATAATATTAATATTCGTAATAGTTTGGTAAAAATACTATGTACCCTTAATTAATTGTTAAAACTTTTATATGTAGTAAGTATTGAACTATCATAGTCTGAGTTCTACTCATAGTAACAAGTTTTCCATTTTAAAGTTGCATCACTAAGTGTTAAAAAATACAACGGTGTGTTCAATCTAAACATTAGAGACAAAACTTTGTACCTTGGAAGATATGAGATCTCTTAATATAATAAAATATGAAGTTATCCAAGAAAATTGGGGCAAAAGAAACAACAAAATAGAAACCATAAATGAAAACAGCATTAAATATGAACGAGGCTCTGCCTGCTCTATCGACTGCCTGAACTTTGTGAAATAGTTAATGTGAAAAATTAATATTTAAAATCTTATGGCATTATTATGTGCCGTACATTTTTAATATGCCATTAAGGCATCAATATGATGATAAAAAATAATTGGAGGAGTTTTGTCTGTCAAAAAATTACTTTAAACTCAAACAAGTGATTGGTACAAAGAATTTGCCGCAAAACAGTAGAGTATTTTTTCCTATTATACGCAGAGTTCTGAATTACTGATAATATGCTAATTTATTTTTATATAACACCAAATGTAGAAATGGCATTTTTTTAAAATCATTTCAGCAGGTCAAAAAATGGATTTTACAGACAAAGTGAATTATAAAAGAGGTGATACGGAGTGTCGTCTTTTGTCGACAACATTAGGTTCTTTAGTTTTTTAAGAATAACCAACGAATATTTTGAAATTTTACTAAATAGTAAACTTAAATCCATACCTGAGAGCAAGCGCACATTTCAGCCTGATTAATAATGTTTCGTATGTGGTCCTGTACTGTTGATGCGGTGATTGGATTCATTCTTTGTATTTTAGTTGCTACATATTCGCCAAAAATATAAGTTTCACCGTGTACAGATGTAGATGTTGATACATCTTTTAATACTTTTGAAGAAGTGTCATCGTCAGGGTTACATATTCTCGTTTGTGAATTAATTGGCGTTTGTTGCTGTTCCTGTGCATCTATAAACTGTAGAAAATTAAAAGTAGAAGTGCCCCTGTGTGCATAATTGTACATATGTGCGAGTGATTTTAAATGACGGCTTTTTATTAATGATGTTATATCGATAATATGAAAAAGATCATTATGTGACCAAATATATTTCCGAAAAATATCAAATGTGACATTAACGAGGGAAATAAATAGCAGTGTCTTCTGAATTTGATACAAGTTCAAAAAATCATAGCCAAACTGGGTGGCTGTAAACCGGAATAGTAATTGCGCTGCTAACATCACTTTAATTTTTTGTTTGAAATAATAAGTATGCCTAAATGTAACTTTGTTCCCCAATTTCAGACCTTCCCTCATTTGAACATTGTGTAATTGTGTAATAAATATAAATTTGATTTTTCTACCATTTTCGTCCATTAAAACTTTTTTATCACCAAACATATTTCTCGCAATTTTCAATAAGGTACACGGATCAAGTAAATTATAGTATTTTGGCTTTGTTTATCAAATATAGAGTTTAATTTTACACCATGTAAACTGGACATGAAAAGATGTGCAGTAATTCCATCAAATGTAGCTGAAATCACTATACATGCAATCTAAGCATATAAATGAAGGCAAATTTTCAAAAAAATTGCCTTTTTGAAGCTGTAACACTTCTTCCTGGAAAGAAACCAACTGGAAGTTTCCAAAAACTATTCACAGCCAAGAACTTGAATTACAACTGCTGATTGGTCTCCGTGCAAATTATTGCCTATGTCAACATAGCCATAATACTTTTTGGTGACAAATTTTGTAAATTCCCTCACGCTCATTTCATCAAAAGTAACGCTTACAAATAATAATTTTTTTCTTTTTACCCATTTTGTTTATTGTATTTAATGACTCGAAAACTGTAAAATCTGGTTCGTAACTGATATAATTTCCTAAGTATGTTTACACGAGGTAAACAAAGATCAAACTTTTCACTGATATAAAACCTTGGACTATAGAAATGGAGAGTTAATTCAAATTTTCTAAGCTCTTCACTATGTTCAGTAGAATGGGCTATTTTACCAACTTTTTCTTCATTTACCCCGTCTACTAAAAACTGCAAGATTTCAATGCTGCATAATATGAAAAGGTCATTTAAATGATCCTAAAAACATAAGCATTTTTTAAATTCTTCATTTACCGACTGTAATGTTATAAATTTTGTCTTCACTCTCTTGAATTTGGCCATCAAGTTCCTGATATTCTGCTCCTTCTTTTTTAATTTTTCTTTTAATTTATTACATTTGAAAATAATTTCCTTTTTTGTTGGCAACAATGGTGGCTCCGATGTTGATAACTCGGATGAAATATCTCTATATAAGTATGATGACACTGGTCTTTTTAGTATTAACTTTACCTGGAAACAAAAATTATGCCAATATGAAAACAGAATAAGACAGTTTCCAATTTTACAACAATACTTCATTATTAAACTATACAAAGCAAATAAATATTTACAATAATATTTTAAACTAATAGAAAAGTTTTTGTTTTTATTAAAAATATATATGGCAAGAATTTTCACTATAGTTGTGACATTATCTGGACACAGCATATAATAACACATGCTCACTAAATTATGTATAGCTTGTCCAATCCGTGCGATAGTACAGACTGATTGTCAAGTATGGGCTGTGTGTCATTTAAACTATTATGATAAGGTTTGATAGCAATGGAACAATCATGGAGAAAACGCTAAGGAGGTCTACTATAAATGATAATATATAAATTAGGATGTTGATAAACTGACCGGTACAAACTCTGTAGGTATTGAGTTCTTTTTCAAAATACGTCGATGTGCTCTTTGTACAAAACAATTTCCATCAAAATGTTTACTACACACCATGGAATTTTTATGGGGAGTCCAATTGAATCTATTAAGCATTCTTATCCATTTTTCTCTTAGTAGAGCATTCGTTGGAAACCTGAAAAATATTTTTAGTGATATTTTGAACAATAATATCAAAATCATTATTAAAGAATAAAATGCTCATTTCATTTTTTTGCCAATTGCCAGCTTGTTTTTATTTTTTTATGCACCAATATTACATGAGGCCGGCCCTGATTTTAAGTACTGAATGCTTTATGTACGTACAATCAATGGTTTTAAGTTTAAAAATGTGTTTCTGATCTGTGTGTGATTTCAACCCACTTATTTTTCGATCCGATATGTGACTAAGCTGTAGCGTTTTGACTGTAAATAATATTAATAACTTTTTTCGTTTCATTTCTACTACTAACAATTTTTATAGCAATCTACATGTATTTTTATTAAAGAAACATGTCGACACGACTTTTCGATAAAATGTTGTCAATCCCCTACAAAGAAAATTATATTTGCCCGGAACACAATATCTCTCAATTTTTGTTCCAAAACCTAAATGCAAACAATAAAATGTAAAATGTACATATTGTACAATTATTATTACAACATATTTAGTACGATACGTATGTTTGACAAAATCAAGATGAATCATAATTTAGCGTAAAAAAGTTATAAATAAGTACATGCATCGCATTTACCTGTGAAATGTCTCTTTATTTGGATTATTCATATACGTCACTTCACAATCCAACACTGCACAAGACACCATTGCTTATTCTAAAATAATATTGTTGAAAATACACAAAAATACTAAATTACGCTAACGAAGCAAGGGACTCGAGAGTATCGGAGATTATTTCCTGTCAAAATAGTTTTATTTTTTCTAATGGCAGTAATGTCAAAAAGAATATGTTCTCGCACGCACGCTTTGATCGTCTATTCGTAGTATAGTAAGTCTATGGTTTAAACTTTCAAAAACGAGTTAATTTTTTTGGCCCATCTAAAAGTCCGCTTATGTCCGCTTAGGACATAAATCAAATTTACCTTAAAAAAGGTCTTAATACATAATTAATATGTGCAATGAAATTTTAGTAAACTCTAACCGGAATTATATAATTATAAAAAAAATAGATAAAACGTTAAGGTCATGCTGTTGACCGTATGTAAATTATCAACTAGGGAAGTGAAAAATAATCGATTATTAAAAAAATTGGCATTTCTAATAAAAAATCTATTTTTGATTATTGACTTACGTCCACAAAAAATCGATTAAACAGAAATAGATTTTTATACTGTCAATTTTTAATTAATGGCACTAACTTCATCTATTTACATAGTCCAGTTTCAGTCATCCCTCACAGCTTACTGCTTCAGACAGATATGTGATGTAATAGATTTAATTTAATTGATAAAGCTGTGGTTGCGGACATTTTAAGCATTTAATTTGATTAACGAATAAGAAGAAGAGGAGGTAAGATAGATTTTTAAATAAATTTTAATGTAAAACAAAATAACCCACTTTTAAGAAAAATTTATTATTTTTATAATTCAATAGTTTATTTTCATAAATTGATTTTAATGTTTAACAACGTAATCTATTTTTTATGTTGAATGTCACATCCCTAAATTGTATTAGGTAATATGTCGTTATCTGTGATAAAGAATAAAGGTTTGTAACTGTTAGAGCTGGTTTAAAAACTATTAACAGTTAACGCTCAACGTTAGCGTGCGTCAACGATCAACGCTGTTGACGAAAAAAATAATTAGCAGTTGATCAACACATGCAGTTAATGAACAATCGAAGTCGACGGCTGTTTCTATTAACGCATATTGGAGCATTATTTCGTTAGCACGTTGAAGTTGATCAACGTTAAGTGCTAACTGCACAGATCCTATACTAAAGCTAACAGCTAAATGTTGACACTCGTCAATTGAATTTATCGAATTGACGGTTTATGCATTACCAGGCTAGCAGCCAGTCTTTCGTCGATGGTTATTGCGTAATGAAGCTTAATGAGTGAAGGTTTGGAGATTTGTCCGACAGTTTATTAATTTCGACGTTTACCATATAATTTAAGATTAATAAAAATTAAATTGTTGTCTTTGGCACAATTATTTTACTTTTTGTTCCTAATTATTCATTTTACAGATTTAATATTCAGACGACGTTTTTATTCCAAATGATATTAAAAAGACACTAACTTTTAGTATTAATAATCAATATTAATTTACTGGATGTTTTACGTATTTGTGTGTCTGGGTCAAGAAACTTTGTAAATTTATTCAAAATATCTTAAAGGTGTAAACGAAGTGATCCTTGGAATTATTTTATGTCAGATAACGACATCCGTTGGAGAAATAATGGATATATTACATATGCTTTCAAGGTAATAAATTTACTAATTATTATTATGTTAGAGTCATACAAAGTTCTAAACACTATATTTACAATGCACAACAAATTCTGCTTAAAATATTTTAATTTGATTTATATGATTTAATATTAGCAAAACAATTTAAAATGAATTGAATGAGTTCAGTAACAATTCGCATAGCGTTATTTTCCATATTTATTTTTTACGTATTGGAAGAGTCAGGCTCAATATAATTATTAGGTTTAATTGATTGTGTTAATATAAACATTTGACGGACGCCCGAGTCCGTAACACTTAACAATTTGTAACTAATGCATCGTCGCACCGCCATTGTCGGCGTTGTGTTTATTTTAACTACGGTGCGCGTCTAAACACATTGACTGTTAATGTTAACAGTTTTGGTCAACAGTTAATTGTCCTCAACGTTAACAGGCGTTAACGTTTATTATGATTAGCGTAAACACCTACCTCTAGTAACTGTCAGACAGTCTGTCTATTTTAGCACAGATCATACACTTCAGTATTAGGCACATCGATTCACTCTAAAAAATCGATCTTCAATAAAAACGAGTATTAGAAGATCGACTTTTGATTAATCGAATAGTTAATCATTTTTTTTAAAACTTGTTTAATAGAGACAAAGAATATTAGCGATGACAAATTACCATAAATTAAATACAAGTAATTAGTTAATGATAGACCACGCTTAAATGGCAACAAAAATATTTACTTCAATACAAAAATGCTGTCCTTTCCAAAAATCCCGAAGATAGTTTGATGGAGCAGTTTGTAAAAGAAGTTTAACCAAGAATAAATTATATTCGTTTCTTGTATCAAATTAACGAGAAAGTACTTTTCCCAGTATTTTAAGTCGAATGACTTTAAAAAAATTAGTTCATCTTATTAACCAGGATCTAGACGACTCCTTTCATCAGTCGCAATATTTCCCACAATCGAAAAGAGTCTTTCATAAAGAGTGGATGTTCCAATTGTGCAAAAGCATTTGTTAGACCAAATCAAATAAGTAACGCAAACTACCATGATTGAGTGCTTTCGCAGCGCAGTGAACAGGCAGAAAGGGAGAGACATTGCTAAGAAGGCAGTTTAGACCAGGAAGACCGAATGAAAAATAGGCATGTACAAGCACCCTCAACCTAGTACCTAAGTCATCGGAGCAACCACGACCACTCTGTCAAGAGTGCACGACTGAGAAGCGAAGAATTTGTTATAAATCGGCCATATTTAGCTATGAAAAGAATTTTTTGATGATACCAATATGTGTTAGGAGCCGTCGTTTTGTAGTCGGCTACAGGTGACTTCAGGTGAAGTCAACTAAGTTGACTACAGGCTGTGTCAAATAATGTTTAAATTTAACTTCTAATACTTGCCCGTGATTTTCTCGTCGAAGTGGTTGCAGTCGATCTTTTACCAGCTGGTTATGGAATCCCCAAATATTGGGTTTTTCTGTATTTTTTACCTGTCTCTTCAAATTTCTCCCTTCCTCCAATGGTTCTTTCAAGTCACAATCATATTATTAACTTTATTAATAGCTCTAGAACATGCTATTCTGTTAGAAAAATGAATTTTCTTTAAACTTGGAACCAGTAGTATGTGATTGCTAACATATGAAATTGTTCCATGGTACCAATATTCGCACCATTGACTGTTGGAAATGCTACAACTTTTTCTGTAGTGATACTCCATTTATCAGTCTTTCTTGTTATTACTTAACTTAAATAATTGACATTGTGGGACTCACTCGAGTGTGGAAAAACAAAGTTCATGTTAATTAATTCGCATTCATATATAAAATATCCTGCTAAACCTATCTAGCTTCTAGTATTACAAATATCTGTCCAGATATTACAGATATCTGAACAGATATTTGTAATACTAGAAGGAGTCAACATTCATATAAACATGTTGACTCCAGTTCCAAGAGCTTTTCTCTAACGTCGTATTTGTCGTCTATAATTTGTGTAATTATTAGTCGTGAAACAAGTTTATATAAAGGCACTTCTGTTTTTATGAGGTATTCGAAACCTTCTTCTTGTAAATCATTAACATGATAGTATTATTTATTTGCTCACAATTATTTCCGTTTACTAGAAAACATTACTGTTATTAATACATTTACACACATATTACAGTTATTAACAAATTTAAACCAATAAACAATAAGTTCGTAAAATACAATTTTGGAAAGGAAGAAAATATTTTCTGAAATGAAAAGTGCAGCCGTTGTTACAATTTTTTCCAACAAGAATTTCAATACTATAAGGTAATAAACCATATTTTTGCATTGGTTACATATTTTACAGATTCAACACATAAATCTGAAAATATTGTACAATTTTTAATTTTGAAATCAATGACAAAAATATTATTGAATAACTAGAAGTCTGTTTTACCACGCTAGTAAGATAACTCCTAAGAAACTATGAAATACTCATTGCATGATGTGTTGTAGAGGTGAAATATTAAAAAAATAAATAATACTAAAATTTAAACGCAAATATTGATCCGAATATTGGAAATATTGGAAAATAAATGCATCGTTTTTGTTATTCATTTCTCTATATAAAAATATTAACATATTTAACAATAACTATTGTACTGCACGGTGATCCTACAAGTAAACACATATTACAATATTTGTTAATGACATGCTCATTAGGCACATCGCTCATTATGGCACTATCGGCGATTCGAAAAGTTTTCGACTTTATTACATAATGCATGTCTTGGCTGTTTCCACTTCTAATTGAATTCTGCGTTGTTTCACTAAAATGGAAGCTACGGTGTATGCATGTAGTCAATGTGTGAATTGTGCCGTCAGATTTCAACAAAGTGTGCTGAAACAGTCGGTAATGAGATGTCTGCAAATATGCAGCAACTTATGAGTGATTCAATTTCTCAAGAGGTTAGTGTGTATTAATATCATTGCAAATAAACAAAATGAATTTTAATATCGAACAATTACATAGCATTTAAGTTTCCGAATGCTCATTCTCCTTATAAGGAACATAGCCGCTCGCGTCCTTTTAAACATTTCTTAATATGTACGCAATGTAATAAACATTTACAATTTGTTGCGTAGCTATTTTTGTTACGTCTATATCCTATTTACTGGTGTATTTTGTAGTAAACAATATATTATTTTACGTGTAATTATAAATATAGTTTCCCACGTTGACGACATCGTCACTTTTATATACGAAATATAGTAAAACGATTATTGAATTATGCATTAGAATAAACAATTTCATTCCGAATATGGGAAAGTAATTTATAATATGAATCTATTACATTCGACATTTCTGAATTTTTAATTTGACCTGATCAACTATGGGTTCAGCTTATACTGTTGGAAACGTCGATTTATCTAGATTTCCGTGCTAAATAATGTTTTTGTTGTACGACATTCGTAAACAAAAACATGTAATTGCAATTTTTTTCAACATTGATGAAATGGTAATTAGTATTTATTATTTGAGTCAGGTTAGCTTGATATTTTTTAATTTTAATTTTCATTTTCGCATTTCCACAATTTTACCAAAAACGTCAACGAAATTTTTAGGTATACATTTACTTATAGTTTGATTTTTCTTATGGTAATAGCAAAACTACTTAATAAAGACTAAATTTATAAATCTTTCTTATGGAATTTTCTTCTTAATTTTCAACATTTTTTTCAATAATAGCTACATAAGCATGGATTTATGTCATGGTTTGAAAATATTTTGTAACCACATTTCTTCTTTGTTTTATAATCAAAAAGTAACTTAGGGAGTTACATGTTGTTTTATTGAGAGTGGAGTAAGGAAACACTCCCTTATAAATGATATGCGCATTCGAGGGGCGCATTCGAGGGGAGAAAGTTTAAAAATGCTCAAAGTGGAAGACGGTATGGCTAAAAAAGCATATGCGTACCGTGCAGTTCTTCAGTATTGAGAGCACACCGAAAGCATGTTGTGCCAATTAACTCTGAAGAAAGCAATATTTTGTTGTAGTGGATACCGTTATATCAGTTAACCTATTTAACGATTTATCTGTTTATAAAATATATGAAATAACATGTTACATATGAAATTTAAAATAGTGAAGGCTCAGGTGAAAAAAGTACATATTCTCATTTTACTTAAGCGTTGCTTTTTGTCTTTTCTAATTTTGATGGTCTATTTTGAATTTTTTTATTATTTTTAGCTTGCGCGGTTAGAATGAGTCTGCCGAGCTTGCTGATTAAGAGCAATTCGAGCTCTAGACAGAAACCAGCAACATGATGAGAACAACTAATAGAAATATTGCCTTCTCATAGTAAAGATGATAGTAATATTCAACCACCACCAATACCTGCACTTAATAATATTTTCCCCGAAAACCCTGTAATACCCAATAGTTACAATGACTATATTTAGATGTGCTGCATCTATTTCCCGACATTGTATTTTTAGTTATTGTGAAAATATCTTTTTAAACTTTTAGTCCCAATACTTCTAAGGGTACGGCTACTCTTAGATCATTATCCAACTAAGAGATCATCTCCATTCTCTATGCCCCATGCTGTGTTCGTATAAGTGAGTACCAATTAAAGGGATGATCATAACGAATGGAAGAATTTGAATACTATTTCAGTGTATCCCAATAGGAAGACTTATGTTCATTACTTAAAAGTGGTTCGAAATGAAATTTAGTTACTGAGAGTGTTATAGAATATAATACACCATTATGAAAATACTGTTTAAGCATTATCCATACTCAATTTGAGCAATTATTGTTTGATATTCCATTAATAACGGAAAGAATCGTATCTCCTAAAATAAGTCTAGCTATGTATTTAATGAAACTTCATACAGAGGACAGCAACTATAGGGTAGCTTCTCTTTTTAACGTAGCTTCGTCGACCGTAAATAACAATTTGAATATCGTACAGCAGTAGTTTGAACAGCAGTTTATTTCATTGTATTTAGGGACAAATAATTTGTATGTAGAACGAAACACTCAAAACAATCGAATCAAACCAAATAGCTTGTTTGGGAATTCGGTTTTGCACCTAGAGAATATACCAGCCATAATAATATGCGACGGTACATATATTTATATATAAAAGGTAGTATCAAAAGCAAACATACAATTTACACAAGTATTGAAACTTAATCAAACCATTTTTAATAGTGTTCTACAATGGCTATATTCTTGACGTTCTAGGTCCATATGCTGCTACAGAGTTTGATGTTCTCCATAATGTATAGTTTGTTTAGAGATAATATTTCATTAAGAGCATATTTTAGAGAGAATGATGTATTTATCCTCGATGAGGCTTTAGGGATGCGATTCCATTTCTGCAGCAACATGGTTACAAGACTCACATACCTGAATCGAAACAGCCAGATCATTTTCAACTAACTACTCTTCAAGCAAGCATCAATTTGTTACCATGTATAGATGGATAGTTGAGGTCGTAAATGGATGATTTAAAAGGGATTTTAAATTATTTCATCAAGAATAGTTTAACAATGTATCCATTCATCTCATGCTTGATTTTAAAATTGTAGCTCCTTTAATTAATAGATTTCATCTAGTAGTACGTGATAACCTATATGCTGAACAAATACTTGCGACTGTTCAGAGTAAATTAAACAATCCCAATATTCTTGCTTATTTTGTAAAAAGGAATAATTTGAACAGAGTTAGGGCACTATTTAACAGAATTGATGGTCTGGATGGAATATTTCTGAATTGGATGAATATTAGGGACTTCATATTGTTTTCATTGGGAATATATCAAATTAAGCAGGCTTGCTTTTATTATGGGGAACATGTCAGAGATAGGAGGAGAGCATGAAATTGAAGTGTACCAAAATGTAGAACCTGCTATGAGGCAGAATATAATCAAGATATCAATAGAAAAAATATATTACACTTACATATTAGTTTCTACAGATTCATCTATCGTTGACTCATTAATGACTTTTATTGGTTATTGTTGTAATTATTTAATGGATAGGCACATTGTCGTCTGCTTTGCTAATATCACGTCAATTGTTTGGTATTTACGCTGGGCCCGCTATTGAGATGACATTGAGCCACCTGCATCTTCCTTAGGCAGTATAATATTTGTAAGAGATAATTTTGATAGCAATTAGAGGGCCAAAAGTATTATAAGAATAAATGTAGTCACAAAGTTTTTTTTTATTCTGTTCTTATATAATACCTTTGATTCACTAATATATCTAGTAATATAATACTATATCAAGTAATAATTAAAGAATTAAACATTATGCCGCAGCGCGGCATAATGTTTAATTATTCTACTCTATCTATACTTAAAATAGCTTCGGTTCCCTAATAATAATATATAAAGTATGGTGGTATAGCCAGAGTGGTTATTTTTTTAAACTATATTTATGCTTTATAATACTTTTGATACTCTATTAATATTATATCAAGTAACACAGCGTGATTGCAATATATAATTCTTTCACTCAATCTGTTCCTAAAGTAGCTTCAACTCTCTAATCATATTATATCTAACGAGGTGATATGATGAGAACATTAATTTTGTTATCTATATTTTTGCTTTAAATTACTTTTCATTCTCTTTTAATACTATGTCAAGTAATACACGTGATTACAATATATAATTCTTTCACTCAATCTGTTCCTAAAGTAGCTTCAACTCTCTAATAATATTATATCTAACGAGGTGATGTGATGAGAACATCAATTTTGTTAACTATATTTTTGCTTTAAATTACTTTTCATTCTCTTTTAATACTATGTCAAGTAATACACGTGATTACAATATATAATTCTTTCACTCAATCTGTTCCTAAAGTAGCTTCAACTCTCTAATAATATTATATCTAACGAGGTGATGTGATGAGAACATCAATTTTGTTACCTATATTTTTGCTTTAAATTACTTTTCATTCTCTTTTAATACTATGTCAAGTAATACACGTGATTACAATATATAATTCTTTTACTCAATCTGTTCCTAAAGTAGCTTCAACTCTCTAATAATATTATATCTAACGAGGTGATGTGATCAGAACATTAATTTTGTTACCTATATTTTTGCTTTAAATTAGTTTTCATTCTCTTTTAATACTATGTCAAGTAATACACGTGATTACAATATATAATTCTTTCACTCAATCTGTTCCTAAAGTAGCTTCAACTCTCTAATAATATTATATCTAACGAGGTGATGTGATGAGAACATCAATTTTGTTACCTATATTTTTGCTTTAAATTACTTTTCATTCTCTTTTAATACTATGTCAAGTAATACACGTGATTACAATATATAATTCTTTTACTCAATCTGTTCCTAAAGTAGCTTCAACTCTCTAATAATATTATATCTAACGAGGTGATGTGATCAGAACATTAATTTTGTTACCTATATTTTTGCTTTAAATTAGTTTTCATTCTCTTTTAATACTATGTCAAGTAATACACGTGATTACAATATATAATTCTTTTACTCAATCTGTTCCTAAAGTAGCTTCAGAAGTAGAAGTAGAATATTTATTTTTTTACCTATATTTATTCATATACCAGTGGCTAATCAAAACTGATTTTATCAGTTCACGGTTATGTGTCATCGTTGCTTGATAACAAGAACTATGGGGAAAATTGTAAGGAATAAAATACGGATGCTTAAATAAATAAAGCAATAAAGTAAAAAATATATTTACAGATAATACAAATACATTTACAATAAATGGAGTATATATATACATATAAACACATACATGCACACGCACATGCACGCGCACGCCACGCGCAAGCACGCATGCACGCACGCAAGCACCCACGCACGCACCCACGCACGCACGCATACACACACATACAATCATATAATAAAAAAAAATATGTAAATTTAAAATATATCACAACTTTTTTTCTATAAGATATAATTTATTCTAAAAAATAAAACATTATTATAGTAATTTCAAACAATTCTGCGCCGCCGGTGCAAAAGACAAAAGATCGCCACGGCGACCAACGAACACTCCTCGCCCGCGCCCGCCCTCTTTGTTTACGCGAGTTTGGCTTTATAATGTCCGTAATGAACATTTTTGGGATTCCACTAACCCCCTTTCAACTAGAGACACCGTTAAGTGAGATTTAGTGCAAATTTGTGGGCAGGAATAATTGTAAACCTGATTATTGTGCCTTATTTTAGGTCGCTTAACAGGCGATTCACATTTGACCATATTACGTGATGCGATTGAAACTTAATAGACGATGTGCCTTTAGCAACCATAAGGAATTTGATTTCTCAGCATGACGGCGCACGCCCACACCGCGCTAGGGTCGCAATTTTCTGAGTAGTCGCTCCGGAAATAGATGGATCGGATATAGAAATCTTGTACGTGGCCTGTTAAGTCACCACATCTCAAGCTATTAGATTTCCATCTGTGGGGTGAGGTGAAAAGACGTGTGTAAGGTGTGAAGAGGCACGAAGTTACGGGGAATATTTACTTCCTCAGTAATCTGTATAAGATGAAATTTTCCTTGTATGCTGTAATTTATTAATCAAAATTGTTTAAAATGTATGACAGTGTTTTCAAGTAATCAAAATTATACGCGCGGGCTTTCACACATTGACACGGGACTTGTCATGTGGGGTCGAAGAGCGGCGAACCTATATAAGGCGGTGGGGCGCGCTCGCTCATATCTCGTTACCACCAAAACAACAACAACCCCCAAGCGAGGTTCAATACTTTTTAACGTAGTGTATAAAGAAATTTCAAACAACTACAATTTAAAAAAAATCTAAGCGTACCCGTGTGAACCCGAGGCGTCTCTCTTGTATAAGTTGTATTAACAGAACCGGAACTCACCGATCGCAAGCATAAATAGATGCGGATAAAAACTATTTCCTTAAAAGGAAAATAATTTCAGCGTTTAGTGAAATAAACGCTGAATATGATAAAGTGATAAATTGACGTTAAATTTATTGAGAAAAATAAAAAGTAACGGTGACGTTAAATTTACAAAAATGTGCAATGGAGCGGAATGGACTTCATTTTGAACAAATACTAAAATGTCATTAGGGATAAGGTTATAGCTATGTACATTTTAAATCACATTAAATTAATTTGAGTTTTTTTAATTTAAGACCGCGCTCATTATGACGCTCCTGAGTCTGTATGTCGTACGAAGGAAGAATTGGTATCTTAGAAATCATTTTATTTCATTTTACTCACAAAGTGAAGTACACCTATTTCACAAAGTAAAAATAGGGAAATCTAGTTTTGAAACGCATAATTAATAAAAAATAACAACATTTCAAATTTGGTCACACATTTATTATCACCGTACGCGAGAAATTTCAAGGTCAACTTTGACTTACGCGCCGACCGGCGTACGGACCATCCAGCGGACGTACGAGCTTTATCAAATTCTCGGAAGTAAAGAGTTAGAGTGATCAGTCATTTCAGCTGTTTTAGTAATCAAAAGTTTGCTTATAATTTTTATATTTCGAGTTTCTGAGGAATGAAAACAAATGTTTTTGTTTAAATTTGAATTAAATGAAACTAGGTGACGTAGTATTATTTCTACTTTCTTTAAATCCTTTACCACGACCTAGGTTTCGTTGTATTACATCATCTACATCACGTAGTTTCATTTAATTGTGAAAAATGAATTTCTACAAAATTTACGCCAAATATATTCAATAATTAAATTCGAGCTCTGAAATATATTTTAAAATATTCTGAAATATATTTTAAAAATTTAGCCATTGGCCAAAAAAAAGAAAAAGAAATATATATATATATATATATATATATATATATATATATATATATATATATATATATATATATATATGAATTTACAAAATTGTTGGTTAAAAATCGTATGTTTTTTTCTTATGGATATTGTATGATTAATTTTTGACAACTGATAAAAGTGAACTACTTAATGTCAGCAATAGCAAAAATGGCGACTATCTGATAAATGAGGAGGAATAATGTTCCAAGTCAATCGATTAACATCTAAATTATAACCTCGTTTTACGCTATCCTCTTTATTTCCTTTTTCTTTATTATATATTACATAGATTATAAAGAAAAAGGAAATAATTATATATTATATAAAATATTATTATATGTTACATATTATGTCATCCATTAATTTTTAATTTTATGACAATTTATGTTCGTATTTTCATATTGAATATTTAGTGTTAGAAAGAATGCTGATTAAGTTGAAAAAAATAAAAGTATTCCTTAAAAAAACTTAATCTGTATGGGAATTGTTTTCCAAATCACTTTTTTATAAAAAAAACATAATCGGGACCGGAGATTATTTTTATTAAGTGCACCGTTTCGAACCCACATTATTTTAATTAACAATAAATTCACAGTGAAATTCTCATTACTGCTAAACTACGATGTTCCGAAACAAATTACTGTAAACAAAAAATATATACTTTTCCCATTTATAGTACATATTTCTATACGAATGTACTCGATATCAGAGACATGAGATTTAGGGATTAGCATTTAAGATCTCTTCTATGAACTAGTTCAATCTAGGTCTTTGAAATTTGAGAACCACGTCTTCTAGTTCGTTCTTTGTACCTAATAAAACTCGTCTCTCAATCTAAACTTCCTCTCTTTTATAGACTGATGTATTTCAAGAGCAGACGGCTAACAAAAATCAAAGTCACTTGGATATGTTTACTACTTTTGTCTACTATTCAATCAATTTATTAATCTACACAAACATAATCTTAATTAAATAAATTACTTAGAAAATATATGGTCTAAATATAAGCAATTCCAAAATAGAAACCATCTTGATTTTCTGAATGTTTTAATATACAATCATAAAAAGAGGTCTCGGTGGACACCCAACAGAAAGTAAGCTTCTTCTGCATCGCATATAAAATTCATTTATTAATTAATATAATATAATATCGACAGTAATAAATAATAAACATTTTTCTAAATATGAAAAAAATTATATATTAATAATGATCTGTAATTGAAATATTTGATTTTATTAAAGCTATAGAAAAGCAAAGAAAAATTAAATTTTATGTTTTCTAATTATAAATATTACGATATAAATATTAATTGATTAAATTAATGAAACATGTAATACAAAGTTCTTCTCAGTTAGGTCCTCATTCCGAACGTCCAATAAGTTTCTCTTCAAAACTCAATAACTCATTTTAAGAAATAATGAAGTAAATCATTCTTCAACATAAATAAATTACAGTGACCATCAATATTAATTATGTCACTAAAAATTCATTATAAATTGAATAATAAAACAGTAAAAAATCTTTGCTAATTAAATCTTTATATAGAAAGCCTAATCTATATTAATTCAATTGCATATCATTTTTTATGGAATTTAACATGAAAGTGACAACTTCCACGTATTTTAATAATGCATAATGCATCAAGCATATTATTACCGAACCGCGAGAACGTCATTAAAATTATAATATAATCGTTATTATGTGGCGCAAACAGTCTACGTATTTAAAAATAAGGCAGCTTGATCGATATCTACAATCAATGTTCTATGGTTCTATTAATTTACATCTCGAGTGACAGATCGATTCTTTCGGATTGAAGTAAGATTGTAATGATAGAGACCTGTGACCGTAAGGTTAATATTGTAAGGGCCAGTACATTCAGTCTCTCTAGAAAATTGTTTCTTGCCCTCCTGTTCTCGCGAGAGTTAATGAATATGAGGCGATAGTAGATGTAAAATAAATTTACTATTTAGAAATACGATACACTCTTTGTGTGTTACAGTTATTGACCAAGAGTCGGGACACGCAGGCCTTTTTTATTTGTTTCCATACAAATACGGATTGTCTCATACGTATATGTTTTAACACATTTAAATATATATAAAAATAACATATGAAAATTTATAGGTTGCTTGTAGCTGATAATCGCTGTCCTTTAGGGCGGCGTTTTATCTGATAGTTTTCTTTTGAATTTTGTTTTTTATTGTTTGAATATTGTCCTTTGTGACGGGCAGCTTTGTCGATACTTGAAAATAAATGGGTTCTTCGTCACTTATGACGCGGGGCGGCGTTATTGACTTGGTTACAAATAACATAAAAATGAACTTATTATCCCTAACTGATAACCGTTGTCCTTTCCGGCGTGGTGCCGTTGTAGCTAATGATTTGTTTTGCGTACGGGTGAAGTTATGCTGATTTTCCCGACCCAGTCTGAAGCACATTCGTGGGGTTTTGCGAATGACGTAAAATACTATGCCAAAAATAAAAATTGTCAGCAGTACGCACAATGTTATCGATGTCCGTCGGATTTGGCTTGCTAAGTATGATGGATAATCATTCTGATTATTCATCATACTCAGTTGATCTTGTATTTTGTCATTTCTCGTTGTTAAAGTAATGGAATATATGTTGATAGGTTCTGTCAATGTTGTTTTGTAGATTTGAATACTGAATTCGTCGTCTTCTTGTATACATTCTGAATTATATTCCAAAATGTTCTACTTCTCGGTAGTTATAATATATTGCAGTAGATATCTTCAATGAAGATCAGTACATCAGAACACTCCTTCCGTTGTTTTAGTATTGTTTGTCTGGAGTAATTATTAACTAACAAAGGTTGACATATTTTTCGTTTACAATAATCTACTTTATACACCTGTTTGTTTGTAGTCAAATGCAGACCTGGCACTGTATTTATAATATTGCAATTATCATTTACTTTTTTCATTAACGATAGAACATCCAAATTACAGTGATCTTTGAAAACAACAGAAACAGGTAATTGAAAAATCATTTTACTATCCTTTGCGCATTTGATATTAAAGGGTCTTTAATAATATTTATTTTCTTTGGGATGGTAGCTGTCCTATTTGTTAGGTGTAGTTGATTTAATATTATAGATAGTAGGATCCTGTTTTGTGCAAACACATAAGCTTTATCGAGGCTATTGCAGATTTCCTTTAAACTAGTCATCCCGACTAACGGATCTGCTATGAAATAGTTATTTTGAGTTTTGTTAAGAACCTCATTCATTAGGAAGTTAATGTGTATTGAAATATAATTCACCTTTTTGTCTAAACTTTTCTTTATATCAGTGGCTATGTTAAACTTTTTAATACATATATTATTAATTTATTAATTTTTAATACCTTATAATTACATAGTTATCATCGAGTTTGCCAAAGATTGTTTTTATAAGGACAGTCCTTTTATCAATCCTTTCTTATATTATTCTACTTGAAATTTATCGACACATTCTTTAAAGTTTAAATTTAAATAGTTAACTTGTTTCCTTGGTTTCGTTTAAAAGGATTTTTACTTTATGGTATTCTTCAAAAAAAGGTACCAAGGTAATAGTCCATCCTATCGATGGACTACTACCCACTCTTCATGTATCCAGGCTTGCTCCTGTGTTATCGCAATCAGTTGCTCGTCTGGGCGAGTGATTCGTCCTTGACATCTGGAATGCAAATTTGAGCGATGTGAATAAGTCTATCCTTATAATATACATGACACAAGGCTTTGTAGCGACGCATAACCTCTCTTATTATATACCGTTCGGGGAAGGCGTTTTTATCTTCTCCTCTTTTGTTTTGTTTGATGTAGAATCTTAGTCCTGCTTGCGATTCGGGAATAGTTAAAGTACGCGTTTTATTATTTCACAGACGTATCCCATCTTCCGTTTTCTGTATCCTATCTTTATATTGGTTAGGCATTCGGTTGTTACTCATTCTCTGTTACGGGAAAATTTATCTCGTAGGGGAAATGCAATTCGTTAGGTGTTTTACCTGTCACGTTATGTATTTTAGAGTTATAAGCGAACATTACTAATGGCATGTAATTTTTACCTAATAACTCTCTTTAGGCCCGTAATCCGTAAAAATTAAGTCATCCTTTGACTGCATGGGACGTAGGGTGTTGAAGATTAGGAATGTACTGCGTTACATCTACAGTTTCTAAAAACAGTCTTACTTCTTCTCCTACAAATATTGTTTCGTAATCTGTCGAGATTGTATTAAGTTTACCTACTAGCTTATATAATTTTGTTAACTCGTCTACTATTGTTAGTCTGTTGTTTTCTGATAAAGGAATTATGAAAGACCATTTGGAAAATAAATCGATGCCAGTGATATATTTTTCTTTATTATAATGAAAAGTCTCAATCTTCCACTTTTTCAAAGGCTTATTAAATATAGGGGTTGGTTCGAATGGGGGTTTTATAGGTTTGCGATAACATTTTGCTTTATTACATATTTGACATTTCTTTAGGAATGTATTAGTTAATTCTTTTAAGTTTTCCACGTAATATTCTTTTGGAATCTCGTTTATTAAAGCGGGGTTGCACCATATGTCTGGCTAAATATTCATGGGTGTTCCGTATTAGTTTGTTAATTTCGTCTAAGTCTGTAACTTCTTTATGTGTTTTGGTGAACCAAATGATTTCTAATGATGAATTGAAGTTGTTTCGGTAAACTTCTGACAATTTTGTTCTAAATTTTGTTCGCATATTATAGCGTATATTTTTCCTTTGCAATATTTTATTAAAAATGTTTTAAATTGTTTTGGGTCTATAATCGGTAAATTATAGTAAAGGATTTTATTATATTTTTCTGTTATTTCTAGATGATGTTCTGAACCTAATTTGACATAAATACGATAATAACGATTATATTATAATTTTAATGACGTTCTCGCGGTTCGGTAATAATATGCTTGATGCATTATGCATTATTAAAATACGTGGAAGTTGTCACTTTGATGTTAAATTCCATAAAAAATTATAAGCAATTGAATTAATATAGATTAGGCTTTCTATATAAAGATTTAATTAGCAAAGATTTTTTACTGTTTTATTATTCAATTTATAATGAATTTTTAGTGACATAATTAATATTGATGGTAACTGTAGTTTATTTATGTTGAAGAATGATTTATTTCATTATTTCTTAAAATGAGTTATTGAGTTTTAAAGAGAAACTTATTGGACATTCGGAATGAGGACCTAACTGAGAAGAACTTTGTATTACATGTTCCATTAATTTAATCAATTAATATTTATATCGTAATATTTATAATTAAAAAACATAACATTTCATTTTTCTTTGCTTTTCTATAGCTTTAATAAAATCAAATATTTCAATTACAGATTAATATATAATTTTTTCATATTTAGAAAAATGTTTATTATTTATTACTGTGTCGATATTATATTATATTAATTAATAAATTAATTTTATATGCGATTCAGAAGAAGCTTACTTTCTGTTGGGTGTCCACCGAGACCTCTTTTTATGATTGTTTAAATATTAAAATATTCAGAAAATCAAGATGGTTTCTATTTTGGAGTTGCTTATATTTAGACCATTTATTTTCTAAGTAGTTTATTTAATTAAGATTATGTTTATGTAGATTAATAAATTGATTGAATAGTTGTAGACAAAAGTAGTAAACATATCCAAGTGACTTTGATTTTTGTTAGCCGTCTGCTCTTGAAATACATCAGTCTATAAAAGAGAGGAAGTTTAGATTGAGAGACGAGTTTTGTTAGGTACAAAGAACGAACTAGAAGACGTGGTTTTCAAATTTCAAAGACCTAGATTGAACTAGTTCATAGAAGTGATCTTAAATGCAAATCCCTAAATCTTATGTCTCTGATATCGAGTACATTCGTATAGAAATATGTACTATAAATGATAAAAGTATATATTTTTTGTTTAGAGTAATTTGTTTCGGAACATCGTAGTTTAGCAGTAATGAGAATTTCACTGTGAATTTATTGTTAATTAAAATAATGTGGGTTTGAAACGGTGCACTTAACAAAAATAATCTCCGGTCCCGATTATGTTTTTTTTTATAAAAAAGTGATTTGGAAAACAATTCCCATACAGAGTAAGTTTTTTTAAGGAATACTTTTATTTTTTTCAACTTAATCAGCATTCTTTCTAACACTAAGTATTCAATATGAAAATACGAACATAAATTGTCATAAAATTAAAAATTAATGGATGACATAACATGTTATGTGCTTTATCTATGTAATATATAATAAAGAAAAAGGAAATAAAAAGGATAGCGTAAAACGAGGTTATAATTTAGATGTTGATCGAGTGACTTGGAACATTATTCCTCC
The DNA here is from genome assembly GCA_039881145.1 of Druceiella hillmani. NCBI lineage: Eukaryota > Metazoa > Arthropoda > Insecta > Lepidoptera > Hepialidae > Druceiella > Druceiella hillmani. Next base: position 4,645,465 of record JAYKKI010000103.1, read on the forward strand.
TCATTTATCAGAGAGTCGCCATTTTTGCTAATGCTGACATTAAGTAGTTCACTTTTATCAGTTGCCAAAAATTAATCATACAATATCCATAAGAAAAAAACATACGATTTTTAACCAACAATTTTGTAAATTCATATATATATATATATATATATATATATATATATATATATATTTTTTTTTTTTTTTTTTTTCTTTTTTTTGGCCAATGGCTAAAATTTTAAAATATATTTCAGAGCTCGAATTTAATTATTGAATATATTTGGCGTCAATTTTTTAGAAATTCATTTTTCACAATTAAATGAAACTACGTGATGTAGATGATGTAATACAACGAAACCTAGGTCGTGGTAAAGAATTTAAAGAAAGTATAAATAATACTACGTCACGTAGTTTCATTTAATTCAAATTTAAACAAAAACATTTGTCTTCATTCCTCAGAAATTCGAAATATAAAAATTATAAGCAACGTTTTGATTACTAAAACAGCTGAAGTGACTGATCACTCTAACTCTTTACTTCCGAGAATTTGATAAAGGTCGTGCGTCCGCTGGATGGCCCGTACGCCGGTCGGCGCGTAAGTCAAAGTTGACCTTGAAATTTCTCGCGTACGGTGATGATAAGTGTGTGACAAATTTGAAATGTTGTTATTTTTTATTAATTATGCGTTTCAAAACTAGATTTCTCTATTTTTACTTTGTGAAATTGGTGTACTTCACTTTGTGATTAAAATGAAATAAAATGATTTCTAAGATTCCAATTCTTCCTTCGTACGACATACAGACTCAGGAGCGTCATAATGAGCGCGGTCTTAAATTAAAAAAACTGAATTAATTTAATGTGATTTAAAATTTACATAGCTATAACCTTATCCCTAATGACATTTTAGTATTTGTTCAAAATGAAGTCCATTCCGCTCCATTGCACTTTTTTGTAAATTTAACGTCACTGTTACTTTTTATTTTTCTCAATAAATTTAACGTCAATTTATCACTTCATCATATTCAGCGTTTATTTCACTAAACGCTGAAATTATTTTCCTTTTAAGGAAATAGTTTTTATCCGCATCTATTTATGCTCGCGATCGGTGAGTTCCGGTTCTGTTAATACAACTTATACAAGAGAGACGCCCCGGCTTCACACGGGTACGCTTAGATTTTTTTTAAATTGTAGTTGTTTGGAATTTCTTTATACACTACGTTAAAAAGTATTGAACCTCGCTTGGGGGTTGTTGTTGTTTTGGTGGTAACGAGATATGAGCGAGCGCGCCCCACCGCCTTATATAGGTTCGCCGCTCTTCGACCCCACATGACAAGTCCCGTGTCAATGTGTGAAAGCCCGCGCGTATAATTTTGATTACTTGAAAACACTGTCATACATTTTAAACAATTTTGATTAATAAATTACAGCATACAAGGAAAATTTCATCTTATACAGATTACTGAGGAAGTAAATATTCCCCGTAACTTCGTGCCTCTTCACACCTTACACACGTCTTTTCACCTCACCCCACAGATGGAAATCTAATAGCTTGAGATGTGGTGACTTAACAGGCCACGTACAAGATTTCTATATCCGATCCATCTATTTCCGGAGCGACTACTCAGAAAATTGCGACCCTAGCGCGGTGTGGGCGTGCGCCGTCATGCTGAGAAATCAAATTCCTTATGGTTGCTAAAGGCACATCGTCTATTAAGTTTCAATCGCATCACGTAACATGGTCAAATGTGAATCGCCTGTTAAGCGACCTAAAATAAGGCACAATATTCAGGTTTACAATTATTCCTGCCCACAAATTTGCACTAAATCTCACTTAATGGTGTCTCTAGTTGAAAGGGGGTTAGAGTTATTCCAAAAACGTTCATTACGGACATTATAAAGCCAAACTCGCGTAAACAAAGAGGGCGGGCGCGGGCGAGGAGTGTTCGTTGGTCGCCGTGGCGATCTTTTGTCTTTTGCACCGGCGGCGGAATTGTTTGAAATTACTATAATAATGTTTTATTTTTTAGAATAAATTATATCTTATAGAAAAAAAGTTGTGATATATTTTAAATTTACATATTTTTTTTATTATATTATTGTATGTGTGTGTATGCGTGCGTGCGTGGGTGCGTGCGTGCGTGCGTGCGTGCGTGCTTGCGCGTGGCGTGCGCGTGCATGTGCGTGTGCGTGTGTGTGTTTATATGTATATATATATACTCCATTTATTGTAAATGTATTTGTATTATCTGTAAATATATTTTTTACTTTTATTTATTTAAACATCCGTATTTTATTCCTTATATATTTTCCCCATAGTTCTTGTTATCAAGCAACGATGACACATAACCGTGAACTGATATAATCAGTTTTGATTAGCCACTGGTATATGAATAAATATAGTTAAAAAAATAAATATTCTACTTCTACTTCTGAAGCTACTTTAGGAACAGATTGAGTAAAAGAATTATATATTGTAATCACGTGTATTACTTGACATAGTATTAAAAGAGAATGAAAAGTAATTTAAAGCAAAAATATAGTTAACAAAATTAATGATCTCATCACATCATCTCGTTAGATATAACATTATTAGAGTTGAAGCTACTTTAGGAACAGATTGAGTGAAAGAATTATATATTGTAATCACGTGTATTACTTGACATAGTATTAAAAGAGAATGAAAAGTAATTTAAAGCAAAAATATAGTTAACAAAATTAATGATCTCATCACATCATCTCGTTAGATATAACATTATTAGAGAGTTGAAGCTACTTTAGGAACAGATTGAGTGAAAGAATTATATATTGTAATCACGTGTATTACTTGACATAGCATTAAAAGAGAATGAAAAGTAATTTAAAGCAAAAATATAGTTAACAAAATTAATGATCTCATCACATCATCTCGTTAGATATAACATTATTAGAGAGTTGAAGCTACTTTAGGAACAGATTGAGTGAAAGAATTATATATTTTAATCACGTGTATTACTTGACATAGTATTAAAAGAGAATGAAAAGTAATTTAAAGCAAAAATATAGTTAACAAAATTAATGATCTCATCACATCATCTCGTTAGATATAACATTATTAGAGAGTTGAAGCTACTTTAGGAACAGATTGAGTGAAAGAATTATATATTGTAATCACGTGTATTACTTGACATAGTATTAAAAGAGAATGAAAAGTAATTTAAAGCAAAAATATAGTTAACAAAATTAATGATCTCATCACATCATCTCGTTAGATATAATATTATTAGAGAGTTGAAGCTACTTTAGGAACAGATTGAGTGAAAGAATTATATATTGTAATCACGTGTATTACTTGACATAGTATTAAAAGAGAATGAAAAGTAATTTAAAGCAAAAATATAGTTAACAAAATGAATGTTCTCATCACATCACCTCGTTAGATATAATATTATTAGAGAGTTGAAGCTACTTTAGGAACAGATTGAGTGAAAGAATTATATATTGTAATCTCGTGTATTACTTGACATAGTATTAAAAGAGAATGAAAAGTAATTTAAAGCAAAAATATAGTTAACAAAATTAATGATCTCATCACATCATCTCGTTAGATATAACATTATTAGAGAGTTGAAGCTACTTTAGGAACAGATTGAGTGAAAGAATTATATATTGTAATCACGTGTATTACTTGACATAGTATTAAAAGAGAATGAAAAGTAATTTAAAGCAAAAATATAGTTAACAAAATTAATGATCTCATCACATCATCTCGTTAGATATAATATTATTAGAGAGTTGAAGCTACTTTAGGAACAGATTGAGTGAAAGAATTATATATTGTAATTACGTGTATTACTTGACATAGTATTAAAAGAGAATGAAAAGTAATTTAAAGCAAAAATATAGTTAACAAAATGAATGTTCTCATCACATCACCTCGTTAGATATAACATTATTAGAGAGTTGAAGCTACTTTAGGAACAGATTGAGAGAAAGAATTATATATTGCAATCACGCTGTGTTACTTGATATAATATTAATAGAGTATCAAAAGTATTGTAAAGCATAAATATAGTTTAAAAAAATAAACACTCTGGCTATACCACCATACTTTATATATTATTATTAGGGGGCCGAACCTATTTTAAGTACAGATAGAGTAGATGAATTAAACATTATGCCGCGCTGCATTACTTGATATAGTATTATATCACTAAATATATTAGGGAATCAAAGGTATTATATAAGAACATAATGAAAGAATAGACTTTGTGACTATATTTATTTTTATAATACTTTTGGCCCTCTAATTGCTATCAAAATTATCTCTTACAAGTATTATACTCTCTAAGGAAGATGCAGGTGGCTCAATGTCATCTCAATAGTGAGCCCAGCGTAAATACCAAATAATTGACGTGACATTAGCAAAGCAGCCGACAATGTGCCTATGCACTAAATAATTACAATAATAACCAATAAAAGTCATTAATGAGTTAACGATAGATGGATTTGTAGAAACTAATATGTAAGTGTAGTATATTTTTTCTGTTGATATCTTGATTATATTCTGCCTCATAGCAGGTTCTACATTTTGGTACACTTCAATTTCATGCTCTCCCCCTATCTCTGACATGTTCCCCATAATAAGAGCAAGCCTGCTTAATTTGATATATTTCCAATGAAAACAATATGAGGTCCCTAATATTCATCCAATTCAGAAATATTCCATCCGGACCATCAATTCTGTTATTGTAATTGTGCCCTAACTCTGTTCAAATTATTCCTATTTACAAAATAAGCAAGAATATTGGGATTGTTTAATTTACTCTGAATAGTCGCAAGTATTTGTTCAGCATACAGGTTATCACGTACTACTAGATGAAATCTATTAATTAACGGAGCTACAATTTTAAAATCAAGCATGAGATGAATGGATACATTGTTAAACTATTCTTGATGAAATAATTTAAAATCCCTTTTAAATCATCCATTTACGACCTCAACTATCCATCTATACATGGTAACAAACCTGGACTTATTGCTTGAAGAGTAGTTAGTTGAAAATGATCTGGCTGTTTCGATTCAGGTATGTGAGTCTTGTAACCATGTTGCTGCAGAAATGGAATCGCATCCCTAAAGCCTCATCAAGGATAAATACATCATTCTCTCTAAAATATGCTCTTAATGAAATATTATCTCTAAACAAACTATACATTATGGAGGACATCAAACTCTGTAGCAGCATATGGACCTAGAACGTCAAGAATATAGCCATTGTAGAACACTATTAAAAATGGTTTCATTAAGTTTCAATACTTGTGTAAATTGTATGTTTGCTTTTGATACCACCTTTTATATATAAATATACAGTAGATGTCGCATATTATTATGGCTGGTATATTCTCTAGGTGCAAAACCGAATTCCCAAACAAGCTATTTGGTTTGATTCGATTGTTTTGAGTGTTTCGTTCTACATACAAATTATTTGTCCCTAAATACAATGAAATAAACTGCTGTTCAAACTACTGCTGTACGATATTCAAATGGTTATTTACGGTCGACGAAGCTACGTTAAAAAGAGAAGCTACCCTGTAGTTGCTGTCCTCTGTATGAAGTTTCATTAAATACATAGCTAGACTTATTTTGGGAGATACGATTCTTTCCGTTATTAATGGAATATCAAACAATAATTGCTCAAATTGAGTATGGATAATGCTTAAACAGTATTTTCATAATGGTGTATTATATTCTATGACACTCTCAGTAACTAAGTTTCATTTCGAACCACTTTTAAGTAATGAACATAAGTCTTCCTATCGGGATACACTGAAATAGTATAAAAAATTCTTCCATTCGTTATGATCATCCCTTTAATTGGCACTCACTTATACGAACACAGCATGGAACATAGAGAATGGAGATGATCTCTTAGTTGGAGAATGATCTAAGAGTAGCCGTACCCTTAGAAGTATTGGGACTAAAAGTTTAAAAAGATATTTTCACAATAACTAAAAATACAATGTCGGGAAATAGATGCAGCCCATCTAAATGTAGTCATTGTAACTATTGGGTATTACAGGGTTTTCGGGGAAAATATTATTAAGTGCAGGCATTGGTGGTGGTTGAAGAATATTACTATCATCTTCACTATGAGAAGGCAATATTTCTATTAGTTGTTCTCATCATGTTGCTGGTTTCTGTCTAGAGCTCGAATTGCTCTTAATCAGCAAGCTCGGCAGACTCATTCTAACCGCGCAACCTAAAAATAATAAAAAAATTCAAAATAGACCATCAAAAATAGAAAAGACAAAAAGCAACGCTTAAGTAAAATGAGAATATGTACTTTTTTCACCTGAGCCTTCACTATTTTAAATTTCATATGTAAAATGTTATTTCATATATTTTATAAACAGATAAATCGTTAAATAGGTTAACTGACATAACGGTATCCACTACAACAAAATATTGCTTTCTTCAGAGTTAATTGGCACAACATGCTTTCGGTGTGCTCTCAATACTGAAGAACTGCAAGGTACGCATATGCTTTTTTAGCCATACCGTCTTGCACTTTGAGCATTTTTAAACTTTCTTGTAACATTATATTAGACATGTAACTGTAACATAATCAAATATAAAGCATATATATAGTTAAACGGATACGGGTATCGAGGCAGATATGTTGGTACTGCAAATACCAACATATCTGCCTCGGATAAGGAATAAGGGAGTGTTTCCTTACTCCACTCTCAATAAAACAACATGTACCTCCGTAAGTTACTTTTTGATTATAAAACAAAGAAGAAATGTGGTTACAAAATATTTTCAAACCATGACAGAAATCCATGCTTATGTAGCTATTATTGGAAAAAATATTGAAAATTAGGAAGAAAATTCCGTAAGAAAGATTTATAAATTTAGTCTTTATTAAGTAGTTTTGCTATCACCATAAGAAAATCAAACAATAAGTAAATGTATACCTAAATATTTCGTTGGTGTTTTGGTAAAATTTAGTAATTGCGAAAATGAAAATTAAAAAATATCAAGCTAAACTGACTCAAATAATAAATACTAATTACTTTCATTGAAATTGTTCATTAAATATGCACGTTTCAATAGTTAGGCATATTTCATATATGAAAGTAACCATTTCATCAATGTTGAAAAAAATTGCAATTACATGTTTTTGTTTACAAATGTCGTACAACAAAAACATTATTTAGCACGGAAATCTAGATAAATCCACATTTCTAACAGTATAAGCTGAACCCATAGTTGATCAGGTCAAATTTAAAATTCAGAAATGTCGAATGTAATAGATTCATATTATAAATTACTTTCCCATATTCGGAATGCAATTGTTTATTTTATTATGCATAATTCAATAACTAATTACTATATAATTACTATATTTCGTATATAAAAGTGACGATTTCGTCAACGTGGGAAACTATATTTATAATTACACATAAAATAATACATTGTTTACTACAAAAATAAACCAATAAATAGGATACAGACATAACAATAATAGCTACGCAACAAATTGTAAATGTTTATTACATTGCGTACATATTAAGAAATGTTTAAAAGGGCGCGAGCGGCTATGTTCCTTATAAGGAGAATGAGCATTCGGAAACTTAAATGCTATGTAATTGTTCGATATTAAAATTCATTTTGTTTATTTGCAATGGTATTAATACACACTAACGTCTTGAGAGATTGAATCACTCAGAAGTTGCTGCATGTTTGCAGACATCTCGTTACCGACTGTTTCGGCACACTTTGTTGAAATCTGACGGCACAATTCACACATTGACTACATGCATACACCGTAGCTTCCATTTTAGTGAAACAACGCAGAATTCAATTAGAAGTGGAAAAAGCCAAGACATGCTTTATGTAATAAAGTCGAAAACTTTTCGAATCGCCGATAGTGCCATAATGAGCGATGTGCCGAATAAGCATGTCATTAACAAATATTGTAATATGTGTTTACTTGTAGGATCACCGTGCAGTACAACAGTTACTATTAAATATGTTATTTTTATATAGAGAAATGAATAACAAAAACGAAGCATTAATTTTCAAATATTTCCAATATTCGGATCAATATTTGCGTTTAAATTTTAGTATTATTTATTTGTTTAATGTTTCACCTCTACAACACATCGTGCAAAGAGTATTTCATAGTTTCTTAGGAGTTATCTTACTAGCGTGGTAAAACAAACTTCTAGTTATTCGATAATATTTTCAGACTTATGTGTTGAATCTGTAAAATATGTAACCAATGCAAAAATATGGTTTATTACCTTATAGTATTGAAATGTTTGTTGGAAAAAATTGTGAAAACGGCTGAAATTTTCATTTCAGAAAATCTTTTCTTCTATTCCAAAATTTTATTTTACGAACTTATTGTTTATTGGTTTAAATTTTTTAATAACTGTAATGTGTGTGTAAATGTATTAATAACAGTAATATTTTCTAGTAAAATAAAATAAGTGTGAACAAATAAATAATACTATCACGTTATTGATTTGCAAGGATACGTTACCATTAAACATACTTGAAGAAGAAGGTATCCAATACCTTATGAAAACAAAAGTACCTTTATATAAACTTCTTCCACGACGAACAATTACACAAATGATAGACGACAACTACGACATTCTTTCACTGCAATTCAGAGAAAAGCTCTTGGAAGTGGAATCAATATGTTTATCTACGGATATCTGGACAGATACACATAATACTAGAAGTTACATGTTTTAGCAGAACATTTTATATATGAATGTGAATTAATTAATATGAACTTTGTTTTGCCACACTCGAGTGCGTCCCACAAAGTCAATTATTTAAGTTAAGTAATAACAACAAAGACTGATAAATGGAGTATAACTTCAGAAAAAGTTGTAGCATTTCTAATAGACAATGGTGCGAATATTGTCAAGGCCGTAACAAAGTACATGGCGAACAAAAATACTTATAGTGTTTTGCATACCTTGACTTGAGTAGCTGAAAAACCCTTTAAAAAAAGATGATATCGAAAGCGTCAGACAGTTACTCAACATTGTATAAAGATATAACTAAATACGACAAACAGAACATAAATGCGGCTGATGCTCTTCGTATAGCGCAAAATAATATTGCATTACCACTCAAATTGATTCAGTCAATTTGTACCCAATGGAACTCAGTTTGATGTTAACTAGTCCTGTTTGTAAAGTTATTGGAGCTAATTGCTCCAATATTACTCAACTATCTGAAAGTTCCATCTACGTTAACAGCAAGTCAATTAGATGCTATTAAAGATCTGATAAATATCTTAAAACCTATGGAAGCTGTGACAAATAAAGTGTAGGCAGAAAAATTTGTAATCACAAACAAAATTATACCGACGGCATCCTATCTTTTGGAAACATTTAGTAGAATAAAGACGGAGACAAGTGTTGGTACGGTAACCAAAAGTGTAATATTAGACGGTTTGAAGAAGAGATTTGGTACAGTGGAACAATTTCATATGTTAGCAATCACATACTACTGGTTCTAAGTTTAAAAAAAATCATTTTTCTAACAGAATAGCATGTTCCAGAGCTATCGATAAAATTAATAATATGATTGTGACTTCAAAAAATCATTTAAGGAAGAGAGCAATTTGGAGAGCCAGATAAAAATACAGAAAAACTCAATATTTGGGGATTCCATAACCAGCTGGTAAAAGATCGACTGCAACCACCTCGACGAGAAAATTAGCCTGTAGTCAACTTAGTTGACTTCACCTGTAGTCGACTCCAAAACGACGGCTCCTAACAGATATTGGTATCATCAAACAATTCTCTTCGTAGCACAATATGGCCGATTTGTAACAAATTCTTCGCTTCTCAGTCGTGCACTCTTGACAGAGTGGTCATGGTTGCTCCGATGACTTTGGTACTAGGTTGAGGGTGCTTGTACATGTCTATTTTTCATTCGGTCTTCCTGGTCTGCACTGCCTCCTTAGCAATGTCTACCGGTTCGCTGCGCTGCGAGAGCACTCAGTTATGGTAGTTTGCGTTACTGATGTGGTCTAACAAATACTTTTGCATAATTGGAACATCCGTTCCTTGTGAAAGACTCTTTTCTATTGTGGGAAATATTGTGACTGATGAAAGGAGTCGTCTAGATCCACGGGTAATTAGATAAACTAATTTTTTTAAAGTCATTTGACTTAAAATACTGGGAAAAGTATTTTCTCGTTAATTTGATACAATAAACGAATATCATTTATTCTTGGTTAAACTTCTTTTACAAACTGCTCCATCAAACTATCTTTAGGATTTTTGGAAAGGACAAAATGTTTGTATTGAAATTAATATTTTTGTTGCTGTATAAGCCTGATCTATAATTACCTAATTACTTGTATTAATTTATTGTAATTTGTCATCGGTAATGTTCTTTGTATATATTAAACAAGTTTAAAAAAAATTTGTCATAATTCGATTAATCGAAAGTCGATCTTCTGATACTGGTTTTAATTGAAGATCATTATTTAGAGTGAATCGATGTGCCTAATACTAAAGTGTATCTGTGCTAAAATAGACAGACTGTCTGACAGACAGTTACCAGAGATAGGCGTTTACGCTAATTATGATAAACGTTAACACCTGTTAACGTTGACGACAATTAACTATAGACCAAAACTGTTAACATTAACAGTTAATGTGTTTAGATGCATACCATAGTTATTATAAACACCACGCCGACGATGGCGGCGCGACGACACATTAGTTACAAATTTTTAAGTGTTACGGAATCGGGCGTCCGTCAAATGTTTATATTAACACCATAAATTAAACGTGATAATTATGTGGAGCTTGACTCATTCAATATGTAAAAAATCAATATGGAAAATATCGCTATGCAAATTGTTACTGAACTCATTTAATTAATTTTGCATTTTTTTGCTAAAATTAACTCATATGAATCAAATTAAAATTTTTTAAGCAAAATTTGTTATGCATTTTAAATATAGTGTTTAGAACTTTATATGACTGTAACATAAGAATAATTAGTAAATTAATTACCTTGAAAGCTATATAATATATCCATTATTTCTCCAACAAATCTCGTTTTCTGACGTAAAATAATTCCAAGGATCACTTTGTTTACACCTTTAAGATATTTTGAATAAATTTACAAAGTTTCTTGACCCAGACACACAAACACAAAAAAACATTCAGTAAATTAATGTTGATTATTAACACTAAAAGTTAACGTCTTTTATAAAAATATCTTTAATAAAATTTTAAAATGTAAATTGATATAAAAATTCTCGTATTTAAATCTATAAAAAAACAACTAATAATAAAATATAAAATATTTGCACTAAAAGGTCAGACATAATTAATTTCTTATTAATATAAAATATCCACTACATAAATGTTGATCATTAACACTAAAAAGTCACATTCATTTCAAACTTTCTTAAAAATTTTAAAATATCATTTGGAATAAAAACGTTTTCTGAATATTAAATCTGTAAAAATAATAATTAGGCACATAGTGTGCTAAGAACCACAATTATTTTTCTATTAATCTTAAATTACATGGAAAACGTCAAAATTAATATACTGTCGAACAAATCTCTAAACTTTCACTCATTAACCTTCATTATGCAATAACCGTCGCGAAAGACTGACAGCTAGCCGGGTAATCCATAAACCGTTAATTTGATAAATTTAATTGACGAGTGTCAACATTTAGCATTTAGCTTTAGTATATGATCTGTGCAGTTAGCACTTAACGTTGATCAACTTCAACGCGCTAACGAAATAATGCTCCAATGTGCGTTAATATAAACAGCCGTCGACTTCGACCGTTTATTAACTGCAAGTGTTGATCAACTATTAACACATTTTTTCGTCAACAGCGTTGATCGTTGACGCACGATAACGTTGAGCGTTAACTGTTAATGGTTTCACGATCAGCTATAACAGTTACAAATCTTTGTTCTTTACTACAGACAAGACATATTACCTAAACCAATTTAGGGATGTGACATTCAACATAAAAATCGATTATTGGAAAATCGATTATTACGTTAAACATTAAAATCGATTTATAAAAATAAGCGATTAATCCTAAAAGTGAATTATTTTGTTTTACATTAAAATTTATTTAAAAATCTATATCCTCCCCACCCCCCTTTTTCTTATTGGTAAATAAATGAAACGCTTAAAATTTCCGCTATCACAGTTTTTTCAATTAAATTAAATCTATTACATCACATATCAGTCTGAAGCAGTAAGCTGTAAGGGATGACTGAAACTAAACTATGTAAACAGATGAAGTTAGTGCCATTAATTAAAAATTGACAGTGTAAAAATCGATTTCGGTTTAGTCGATTTTTTGTGGACATAAGTCGATAAGCAAAAATCGATTTTTCACTAGAAATAACGATTTTTTAATAATAGATTATTTTTCACATCCCTAGTTGATAATTTACATACGGTCAACAGGATGACCTTAAACGTTTTATCCATTTTTTTATAATTATATGATTCCGGTTAGAGTTTACTAAAATTTCATTGCACATATTGCTTATGCATTAAGACCTTTTTTAAATTAAATTTGATTGATGTCCGCTTACTTTTAGGTGGGCCCAAAAAAATTAACATGTTTTTGAAAGTTTGAACCATAGACTGAATATACTATGAATAGACGAACAAAGTGTGCGAGCGAGAACATATTCTTTTTGACATTACTGCCATTAGAAAAAATAAAACTATTTTGACAGGTAATAATCTCCGATACTCTCCGAGTCTCTAGCTAGCTTCGTTAGCGTTTCGCCGTATTTTAGTATTTTTGTATATTTTCAAGAATATTATTTTAGAATATGCAATGGTGTCTTGTGCAGTATTGGATTGTGAAGTGACGTATATGAATAATCCAAATAAAGAGACATTTCACAGATAAATGCGATGCATGTACATATTTATCACTTACTTTCCGCTAAATTATGATTTATCTTGATTTTGTCAAACGTACATATCGTACTAAATATATTCTATTTTACATTTTATTGTTTGCTTTTAAGTTTTGGAACAAAAATTGAGAGATATTGTGTTCGTGCCAAATATAATTTTGTTTCTAGGGGATTGACAACATTTAATCAAAAAGTCATATCGACATGTTTCTTTAGTAAAAATACATGTAGATTGCGATAAAAAGTTAAAGTCTAAACGCTACAGCTTAGTCACATATCGGATCGAAAAAGAAGTGGATTGAAATCACGCACAGATCAGAAACATATTTTCAAACTTAAAACCATTGATTGTACATTGTACATTCAGTACTTAAAATCAGGGCTGGCCTCATATGATGTTGGTGCGTAAAAAAATAAAAACAAGATGGCAATTCGCCAAAAAAAACGAAATCAAATTTAATAATGATTTTGATATTATTGTTCGAAATATCACTAAAAAATATTTTTCAGGTTTCCAACGAATGCTCTACTAAGAGAAAAATGGATAAGAATGCTTAATAGATTCAACTGGACTCCCCATAAAAATTCCATGGTGTGTAGTAAACATTTTGATGGAAATTGTTTTGTACAAAGAGCACATCGACGTATTTTGAAAAAGAACTCTATACCTACAGAGTTTGTACCGGTCAGTTTATCAACATCCTAATTTATATATTATCATTTATAGTAGACCGCCTGTAAACTTAGTGTTTTCTCCTTGATTGTTCCATTGCTATCAAACCTTATCATAATAGTTTAAATGTATATTTGTACATGAACACAGCCCATACTTGACAATCAGTCTGTACTATCGCACGGATTGGAGAAGCTATACATAATTTAGTGAGCATGTGTTATTATATGCTGTGTCCAGATAATGTCACAACTATAGTGAAAATTCTTGCCATGTACATTTATTTTTATTAAAAACAAAAACTTTTCTATTAGTTTAAATTATTATTGTAAACATTTATTTGCCTTGTATAGTTTAACAATGAAGTATTGTGGTAAAATTGGAAGCTGTCTTATTCTGTCTTCATATTGGCATAATTTCTGTTTCCAGGTAAAGTTAATACTAAAAAGACCAGTGTCATCATACTTATATAGAGATATTTCATCCGAGTTATCAACATCGGAGCCACCATTGTTGCCAACAAAAAAGGAACTTATTTTCAAATGTAATAAATTAAAAGAAAAATTAAAAAAGAAGCAGCAGAATATCAGGAACTTGATGGCCAAATTCAAGAGAGTGAAGACAAAATTTATAACATTACAGTCGGTAAATGAAAAATTTAAAAAACGCTTATGTTTTTAGGATCACTTAAATGACCTTTTCATATTATGCAGCATTGAAATCTTGCGGTTTTTAATAGACGGGGTAAATGAAGAAAAAGTTGGTAAAATAGCCCATTCCACTGAACATAGTGAAGAGCTTAGATAATTTGAATTAACTCTCCATTTCTATAGTCCAAGGTTTTACATCAGTGAAAAGTTTGATCTTTGTTTACCTCGTGTAAACATACTTAGGAAATTATATCAATTACAAACCATATTTTACAGTTTTCGAGTGATTAAATACAATAAACAAAATGGGTAAAAGGATAAAAAAATTATTTGTTAGCGTTACTTTTGATGAAATGAGCGTGAGGGAAATTACAAAATTTGTCACCAAAAAGCATTATGGCTATGTTAACTTAGGCTATCATTAGCGCGGAGTTCTTGGCTGTGAATAATTTTTGGAAACTTCCAGTTGGTTTCAGCTTCAAAAAGGCAATTTTTTTTAAAATTTGCCTTGATTTAAATGCTTAGATTGCATGTATAGTGATTTCAGCTATATTTAATGGAATTACTGCAAATGTAAACATGTCCAGTTTACTTGGTCTAAAATTAAACTCTATATTTGATAAACAAAGCTAAAATATTATAGTTTACTTGATCCGTGTCACTTATTGAAAATTGCGAGAAATATGTTTGGTGATAAAAAAGTTTTAATGGACGAAAATGGTAGAAAAATCAAATTTATATTTATTACACAATTACACAATGTTCAAATGAGGAAAGGTCTGAAATTGAACAAAATTACGTTTAGACATATTAATTATTTGAAACCAAAAATTAAAGTGATGTTAGCAGTGCAATTACTATTCCGGTCTGTTGTGACAGCCGTCCAGTGCGGGCTATGATTTTTTGAACTTGTATCAAATTCAGAAGTCACTGTTATTTATTTCCCTCGTTAATGACACATTTGATATTTTAAATTCCAGGAACTTTCTTTCTTCTGATCTTTTCTTTTCTTCTGAAATTTATATGGTTTCCAGTATAGTTTCCACTGTAAAATGCATTAATACTATATGATAAAATTAAAACAAAATTTCGATTGGGCGATAATTTTCTTAATGATAATCCAGGTAGATAGATATTGAAGATTTTTCCTCGGTATTATTAGACACAATACCTATCACTTTTGAGGAGTTATCACATTTTATTAAATAGGTTATCGAAAATATAGCTGAATTTATGGTTAAAAATATGAAAAAATATATACATAGTGAAATTTACATGGATCTATTGATGCAATCACGAATTTTGAGTCATTTACAAGTCGTAAATATTTCGCCGAAACCGGTAAGAGCGTTTCAACTTATCCATCAAAAGATGTATTTAGTATTGATATTTTGGTTGCTTAAAATGCAAATTATTAAAAATTATTTTAGGGAACATTTAAAAACTATTCTCTTTTTTACTTTGAAAAGATAACTTTTATAAAACTGTCATAAAAATTGTACAATTTATTTACACTGAGAATTTTTTGATAATTTAATTAATCATTCATATTAGCAGGAACCTTTTAATGCCCACATATGTCTATTAATAATATATGTAATTAAAAATTATATGACAATGCGGTTAAGATATGAAATGACTTAGAAAAAATTGTCTAATTCAAATAGTTTCTTAAAGTTTCCACATTAAGAAACTATTTGAATTAGATAATTTTATTTAAAGGCCCATAATTTTTATAATAAATAATAAAAGGATTATTTAGAACCGTAGAAATATATTTTAATATTTTGGTCCTATAATATCATTATATGAGGTACTCGTCATGAAAATTCCTTTTTTTATATTGTATAAATTTTCCCTTGTAATTAAATTGTTAATTGAAATTACTACACAAACAATTTCAATAATATCATTGTGATTCAATAATATCATTAAGAACATGTCTTCAATATTTTTTAATTTTAATTATGTATATAATTCGTACCTAAAGGTTAATTTGGTAAATTTTAAAGTACCTGTACATATTTTTCTGCTTGTCTTCATACACTCTACATAACTTTTCTGATGCAACTTTTGATTTATTCTTAAGGATAAATTTAAGTACTTTTGCGGGATTTCTGGCCGTTATGTTATATCGTCTATATGAATACGTTTGGATTGATATTTTTTCACAGTACAAATTACGCATCCAAAATATTTAAGGTCAAACAATGAAAAATATAATGGATGGGAATGCCTCATACGAGGTGTTGCATAACCATTTTGAGACATGCGTTACTCATGAAATTTAACCATTCTTAAAAATATGCTACATTGGAAGTGAGTTCATAATTATGGACCCTCGGAAATAAATTCAGTCACATAATGCTCTTTTTCCTATTATCAATATAATATCGTTAATGAAAAGCCGTCATTTAAAGTCACTCACACATATGTACAATTATGCACACGGGATTTGCTATACGAGAAATGTAGAGTATATTTGTCTATTCATAGTGTATTAAGTCTATGGTACAATACCTGAGACAAAACATTTTGAATGATTCTCACCACAAAACCTAACCTAAAATAAAATTCTAGTTCTTATTTACAGTTTTCTTTCTCCTATTAAATTAACCACAAATAATTAATATACCATCCTGGCTGCCTCTTCCAGCCACACCTTGATATTCTAAGGAAACAAATAATGTGTATTATAATGATATTGCCAATTGTAAGTATTACCATTACGAGTGCACAATCTTTGTTAGGCTGAACCTACGAACTTCACTGCTGCATGCATAACGTCTCAGCTAAACTTAAGTTATCGTAAATCACATACAATTGGATACAACAATTTATAAATGGTTTAAACACTACCAGGAATCGAACCAAATTATTCTACATCTTCCCCAGTGTGTTTTATTTTACTGTGTTGAGCTGTTATGTTATAGTAACTTGTCGACTGAAGTTTAAGTGTTTTATTATTTTATGAGATCAAATTTTTGAGTGGCTGTACTATATGAATACAAAGTTTACAATAAATGACTCAAGCCTACAGTTCAGCACATGTCGACACAAACCAACTCAAGCCTACAATTCAGCACATGTTATTTATCAAATAAGCTAGATTTAGATGAAGCTTTTCCCTGTTAATTCCTACTTTTAATTTCCTACAGTTTATAGATGCGCAGGAACAGCAACAAACACCAATTAATTCACAAACGAGAATATGTAATCCTAATGATGACACTTCTGAAACTACAAAAGTATTAAAAGATGTATCAACATCTACATCTTTATGTGGTGAAGCTTATATTTTTGGCGAATATGTAGCAACTAAAATACAAAGAATGAATCCAATCACTGCATCGACAGTACAGCACCACATACGAAACATTATTAATCAGGCTGAAATGTGCGTTTGCTCTCAGGTATCGATTTAAGTATTATTTAGTAAAATTTTATAATATTCATTGGTTATTCTTAAAAAACTAAAGAACCTAATGTTGTCGACAAAAGACGACACTCTGTATCACCTCTTTTATAAGTATATATTGAATTTTTTGCAAATTAAAATTAATGTTACGACTGCGGTGCAATGTTTACTTCAATGTCTGTTATTAACATTTCTCATTGGCTTTCTGCCAGGTTCTGTAACTTATGCCGGTGGCATAATATGTAAGAGGCAATTGATTAAGTTTTGTAGATTTTACAGTTAGTAATGATGCTATTATTCACTTTGTCTGTAAAATCCATTTTTTGACCTGCTGAAATGATTTTAAAAAAATGCCATTTCTATATTTACATTATTTGGTGTTATACAAAAACAAATTAGCATATTATCAGTAATTCAGAACTCTGCGCGTAATAGGAAAAAATACTCTACTGTTTTGCGGCAAATTCTTTGTACCAATCACTTGTTTGAGTTTAAAGTAATTTTTTGACAGACAAAACTCCTCCAATTATTTTTTATCCATCATATTGATGCCTTAATGGCATATTAAAAATGTACTGCACATAATAATGCCATAAGATTTTAAATATTAATTTTTTCACATTAACTATTTCACAAAGTTCAGGCAGTCGAATAGAGCAGGCAGAGCCTCGTTCATATTTAATGCTGTTTTCATTTATGGTTTCTATTTTGTTGTTTCTTTTGCCCCAATTTTCTTGGATAACTTCATATTTTATTATATGTTTAGATTGAACACACCGTTGTATTTTTTAACACTTAGTGATGCAACTTTAAAATGGAAAACTTGTTACTATGAGTAGAACTCAGACTATGATAATTCAATACCTACTACATATAAAAGTTTTAACAATTAATTAAGGGTACATAGTATTTTGCCCAAACTATTACGAATATTAATATTATTACTCAGTATGTGAATATACTGCACAGTGTATATTTCACAAGCGTAACAAACATAATTTGATTTTTTTTGTTTCTTGTCTTTTTAATTTGGTACCCATATATAATATATTAAGTAAAACATACCTGAATTTCTTTTCAAAGCTCATAAATGAGAAAATAGTTAAAACACTATTTAAGTTAACTTGATTTTTATGTGATATGAGTGCAGACAAAGAAAATAAACATTATAGCTTAACTTATCGAAATGACTCAGAGAATTGACTCCCATTGAAAATGTTCCCCTATGACATGAATTTGTATAATGTGATGAAAAAATTGCGACCGGTATTCATGTAGCACGATGAACATTTCCATATAATGCATAATATAAAGTTAACATTTTGGTATATTTCTTGTTTTGTTTAGAACAGCAAATGTATGCATTTACCTCATGTTTATATATGAACAGTAAAACTGACAGTTGAAGAAAAATAAAGGGTTATAAATTCAAAAACAACTGATGTTAAGATGTATGCATACACACATTCTATCGTCTTCGTTTTTGTGCGTTAATGTGTGGATAAGATCTGTCTCGTATTATTTATATGATTGAATCACAGTTGCAGTTTAGAGACATGATTGAAGTTGCAAGAATTCATCTGATGAAGCATACAACATATAACGCAGTATGCGTCCCCACGTTGTATGGCAGTGCACAGTGCTTCATTTTTCTTCTGAGTCCTTAGGATATAGAATGTTGAGAATTTTATCAAAATCTGTCCACTATTTTTGTGTGATACGCAAACAGACAAATAATGGTTGATTGCTTTTGTATAGTTTGTTCAGTCACCGAAATATTTTGTTTTAATAGTTTCACTGTAGACTTTTATCTTAACTGATTTATAATATTTGTATTGAGTGCTGTACCTGGTATTGATTATTATAAGTGTTAATTTTTAGCAGGATGTACGCGTTACTAAACAGGAGAGTGCAATAGATGACAGCAGTTACGTAGACGCACAGCACTATGGAACGAAGCAGGAAATGGTTGAGGCCGAATTGACGGGTGAGGTGATTTTAAAAATTGTTTTCCTATGTTTTCTAAAACCGAATACTCATTCACTAATTATTTGTCGTCACATCAAATGTAATTTCCATTACTCGGCGACATATTTCACATGGGGAGTAGATTTTTTAAAATAAAATAACTGAAATATGTTTGTCTCTCTTAATTGTGTCAGTCACACTAATCTTTTTTTGACAAAAAAAAATTTTTGTGACAGTATACCGATTACAAGAATGAATAATACGTTTTGAAATAGTTGATAAAGTTATTTAGCTAGAGGTTTGAAGAACCACAATTGTGCAGGTAATACAGTCATAATGTTTAAGGAAAGTTAGTGCATGATGGAGAAAACAAAAATTAAAATTTTAATATCAAGATTATTATGTATCATCCATAAATTTTGGGAACCCTCTTGTGTGGAACTGAAACCTGGTCACTTGAGTAGTAAATATTGCTGATGAAAAATCAAAGGTGATAGTGGAAACGGATCTCTTTTGAATTATGTTCCAATTGGCAGCTGAATTTCATTCCAGTTTCAAAGTAAAACTGAGGCATTTTTGTCTTATCAGCAACGTAAAGAAGTTCAAAAATGAGCATCTGCTAAGCTGAACAAATATCAGCGTGAAGTGCATACCAAAATACCAAAATTCTGAAAGTTGAATCAAAGCAGAAATAAGGAGCTCCTAAATCAAATTATTACCTGGAAAAAATAATGAGTCTTGTATGACAATTGTAAAATACTTGATTCAATCCTTTTTCACCAGTGAACTTGTCAACACGAACGTACCTCTAAAATCTACAATTAGGTTTGCACAGCTCTCTTGATGGGTGTGTGCTGCTTTTGAATTGGAGTCTATAGCTGTTAGTTTAGATATCGGGAAGGCACTATTTAAATCATCTATGTTAGACAAAAAGAGTCATCTGATTTAAATATTTAGAACCCATTTTTTATTGTCTATTAGGGACAGTTATATATGAAATAAGTTGTGTAATTCCCCATGTACACCATTGTAGTACATTTAGAATGCAATATGAATTGATTCAGTTATGATTAGTTTACTTACAATTTCAAAGTGAGCTTAATGTAGAAGCTATATTTAGTTAAGTAAGTTCATTAATAATGATATTAGCGGGAGTTACTAACGGCTAATAGTTATTCTTGCATACTAGCTTTAGATAGGGAAATACACACTAGAGGCACATCAGCATTGGTTGGCATTTATGGAATTAATACTGAAGAAAGTGGTTACATCAAAGTTGAAGCTGAAGAAACAGATATGGACATTGGACCTACTATAATTCAGCCCATGGACTCGTGCTACAGAATCAATCAGGTAACAAGAAACTCATCTGTAATTGTCTTTCAGTGTTACTTATTAATTTAATAAATTACAATATCAAATATGTGATACATCAGTATGTTTATTAAAGTGCTGTTAAGAATTTTTTAAATGCAATGAACATTATTTCTGGAGAAATACTATTACAGTAAACAAACATTTATGTTACCATAATCGAAGTAAGCCATTTATAATTGCTTCAAATGTTCTCTGTCATTATATAGTGTGTGAGCTGTTGGCTGACTTTACATGTAAAGAGACGTGTTTCAATTTTTTCATTGTTCTTTTGGGTGTAACTCAATAATTAATGGCTTATGTTAAAGCTATGCATATAAAAAAAGTAAATATTATTTTGGCCGCTAATAAACTCACCACTTTTTTCAAGTGATATTTTAAGTGTTATAGAAACATCTCAAACATCCCTTGTAGGGTATATAGAGAGTACGCTGTTTGGTCTTCCGTTCAGTTAACAACTACTCATTTTCGGCATGTAACGACCAAACACTATATAGAAATTTTACAAAGAGACTTAGAGTATATTTGCTTCATGAATTCATTGTAGGACAAAAATGCAAGAGAAGTAACACACATCACCTACACAACAATGGGTGAAGGTGTACTCACCTTTGACACAGCCAAATGTTGTTTCCAGAGATTTAAAAGAGGATATATAATTTTGATTCTTTGTTAAATTTACAAACATGGAAATTAAAAAGCCTTTTCAAAACAGATTCCATGTTGAGTTCGCAATATTATCATTGTCTGAGACAGAAAAACACTTCATGCTTTGGGGAAGAGTAGGCATCTGAAAACATTTAGCAATAGAATATAAATTGATATGTAGAATGGTCCTGCTATAGAAACATGTCCGTAGGTCATCTCGATTATAAGTGTGAACATTGCTACTATATTATATTGATATTGATATTGGATGTTTGTCATTGTTTTTAGCAAAAGTTATGTGTTGTCAAACAAGAAACAATGATTGTCGATGAAGGTAATGATCCCGTTTCGTACAACAGAATAGAAGAGGGATATGTTGAGAGTGAACGTAGAGGTGAGTGATTTCTTTTTTCCTTATTTACCATTTTAATACTTTTTACAGTTCTAAATGTTATATAATCACTTTATATTCGATCATTACTTGGACCCAAAAATTTGTTTTACAACTTAATTTTATGTTTCAACAATATTACTTATCATCTGGATTGTTATAGTGAGCGATTCGAGATGTATTCTGTTGAATTTCTAACCTTAGAAAGGTCCAACGGAATGAACACATTTTGGTTTTAGCTTTGCCCTTGTGCCATAAACAAACAAGACTTGTGTTGTTGATAACACTGTTAATGCAATTTTCTTATAAAAATTGCATGTGATTGATCTGCCCTCAGCCATCGAAGAGTATTGTATTGATGCTTTAACACAACTGTTTACTACCCTGCCTAAAGGAAAAAGTAAATTCACCTAAACTGACTTCTCAAATTTAAATAATACAAGAATTGCTTACCCTCATCAGCTCTTGAAAAACATTGCTTTAACTTGTGTTGCACGGATAGTACCATAAGCTTTAACATACACATATTTCTGATGCATTGGTTTGTGACAGTACCACTTTATAGAACATGCAATATGCAGCATTTTCAGACATGCATATAGGCGCATAATCTGGCTGAATAATTTTGTCAAATATTCAGCTATTCAGTTTAGGATTGTGTCAATTTCAGTATTTGGTTTAAGGGTGAATATACTATTCTTTCCAGCTCTGTTTTAAATACAAGGGGTGTAAGGAAATGGGTCACCTGTACCGGAGCATGACTCCAGTGGTTTTGTGTGAATATATCACGTCAGCCGGATGTACATGGGTTGCATCACACCGCTTCTAAATGTTTATGATCCTTCTTCATCCTGATTCAAGTATTTGGATGTTATTGGAAAGCCGATAAGCCGCTTTTGTCTGTCGTGCCTGGTACATGCAAATTTGGTTGCAAACTTGTTTGCTTGGTGCCAACAATACATTTTTTTAATAGAATTCATGAATTCTTCAATTTTGTAAATATGAATTTCAAGAATTCATCGTCGGAAAATTATCTTTCATTATTTTTTCTTTACAGATAGTAATCAGCAATCTACCTGTAGTAATTCTGTAGTGGAGGAAATAGTGATTATGTATCCCGCTCTCAAAAAACTAGATATAAAACCCACCACAAGTATACAGCAGCCTGATTTAGTCAGTATAAAGAAGAATGTGATTGATGTAGAGCCGGAGACAGATTCGATCACTGTTGAGAATTTAGATTGAAACTAAAGTGCGTACAAAGGGGAACCACTGATTTGTCGATGCATCTAAGCCGGGAAGCTATGCTGGACACTGTCTTCTCTATGACGTATCTTTATTTTGCTCCTTATTATCTAATGTAAATAAATAACTGTTATTTGCAGCCTTTAAATTAATTTTTTCCTTGTCTCAATAAACTCACAAGAAAGTTACATTTTATAGTTAATGTGATCAGTAGTATGAGCATATGTAATTAGATATGACTGTTAATCAATTTTGTTTGAGATACAGTAGGCTGGAGTTTCACAGCGACGGTAGCAAAATACGGCTCATTCCTCACGACACCTGCTGGATAATCTTTGACATGCAGCTGTGGCATAAAACATGCATCTAAATTGTTTGTTAACTGTTTGCAGGGAAGGTAGAACAGTGGTGAGTAGAGGGTCTAGCGTGATAAATGGTCCCTGGAAGACATTTTCAAAATGTTATTTTTAGTTATTAGAATGTATTATTAAAAGTATACAATACTTTTAATGCAATTTTTGGAACTTGGACCTGAAACAATGTTTGATATAATTGAAAAAACACAATTACGAAGGTATATTTAAAACCCATGTTTCTCATAAACTAGTAATGAAGGAATCTAAACCAAGATTTTCCATTAGGGAATATTTCAAAGAATATTACATAGCTTTTTAAGAGTTTATATTAAAAAAGATAAGTTATATTTTTCATAAATTTTTGTGCCTTCAATTAAAGAGAAAATTAATAAAAAAACATAAGAGTGACATCAATGACTACTTATAACACCATAAATAACATTAAACAAAAATTAGTGCAGTACTTCAAAAAGAATAAAAATGTAAATACTTACTCTGCGCCTATTTCTGCACAAAACTTACGATCTGATGCATTGTATATACTAGTCTAATGTGATCCTTGTTTTGTAGTTTTAAGAAATTTTACTTGTATAAGTGTTGTTCTATGAAGCCAAGTTAGATGAAAATCATCTCCCACTACTTTATACATATGCAGACCCATTGTCATATTCATTAAAGCTAACAAATACAGGAGACCCAATTTTAATAAATGAAACTTCGACGCTAACTGCACTGAACTACGATGGTTGGAAACAATTTCTGCCAGATCCTGACATTAACATTGCTGTACAATTATTTTAAGTTAAATTCCATTAAATAATCAAGAAACACATCCTCGGAAAAAGTATAACCTGAAATAACTATTCTTTTTCATTGACTTAAGCATCACCAACGGTGTAAGAAATATGGTAATCCCTTTCGTTACAACTCACTTGAATTACTACATCTACTTCAGGTTCGCTGTTTTCTTGTGTGACCAAGGTCACATTGCATCGTCTAGTCTGCATACGTTTCATTTGGACACAATTTAATTAATTTTAATCCCCATAACGTTTGGCTGTTGAATACAACCTGTTAAGAAGGACCTGCAGGCAGCATTTGCCTTCCTTAGACTTTAAAAAGTTAGACTTTACAACTTACAGAATGAGCAATGTGACCAGCGATTGCTAAAATTTAAAAACCGAATGAAAAAGAAACAATAAATAAAAGGGAAAGGAGACATTAAATTCTAGATAAAAGATTAACATTGTCTTGCCTGTATCCGTAGTCAGATCTTGACAAAATAAAGTGAAATCCCATCAAAAACATTATTACACAAAGGATTAAGAATCTTTTTAAAACCTAAGCCTCAAAAAGTGGTGAGATAAAAGCAACTAAGTTCTTGCAGAACTAACTTAGTTATACTAACTAACTAGTTTTAAACGAGAGAGTTAGAACTATGCGTCTAGATTTATCGAATATTTTATCTATCACAACATTGAAATAGGCCAGAATGAATCACTCTTAGATAATTATCGCTTTAAGGACCAGCGTTGTATAAAGAGAAAGTTACAATGTTTTATGGATTTTATCACTTGACAAAAGAATAGAGAGATACAAGTTCATCGTACTGTAAAAACAATTAACGTCAATGGCTCTGTGCTAATATTTACTGGAGTTTGTTTCAGGTGCAAATAAAAATGAAAAAAAAAAATAAAAGGAACCAATCTTATGTTGGGTTTTGTAACAATGCCTGCTTATTTTTATTTGGTCTTGGCATTAATTCCAAAAAAACTAATAATTGTTAGTCTTACTTAGAAGACACTGATGTCAATAGTTATTGCAGTACTCGGGGTAAATAACAACTATTTTCAACTCTTCAGTTCTTTGTAAAAAAGTTCTTTTTGTAATCAGTTTTTTCTTTACTTTAAATATTTAATTTACTTTATAATTTTTACTGGTTTAGTGGAGATTTATATTTATATATCGGTAGACCTATAAAAAGTGCCGTTCTTGTAACAAAACTTGAAATTTAAAATTTTCTACGACGACAAAACGGTGGTCAAATAAACAGATAGTGAATTCTCCTCTAAACAGAGGGCTGTAGAAGATGTAATTTTGAATTAGTTGGATCAGTGAAAAGGATGAAGCACATTTAAAATAATGAAAAGTGGAGGTAAACGACAGGTTCGCATGTGATGCTGATGTGGATATGGACAGCATAGAATATGGTTAAGCGTCCGAAGCAGTGCCAGAAGCACAGGTGCTCTCCGTGATACATCTGACAAATCTTTTGTATCACTGACTTTTGTCTATATAATCTTTTGTATTCTGAAGGTACCTATCTATTATCGTAATATTTCTTATCTACACACCACCAATAAATCAGAATGTGTAAATCGGATTCTTATTAAACAATTTTATTTGGCTTCCCGTCGGTCATCGACCTGTTTAATCCAACAATCACAACTTGCAAACTTTTCTTTATTTCATTCAATATTTTGTGTGGCTTTGAATTTTATATGAGAAGTTTGGGGTTTGATTTTCGGTTAGGCAAAAGTGTATTGATTTAAAAGCCAAATAAGTTTTTAAAATGAATGGTTATGAATTAAATCTCAACTCAATTTTGTTTCGCTCTCTAAAGTAAAATACAGTTCAAATTTAATTCACATAATAATTTTTTCTGGAGTATTTTCTTTACAACATCTTAATCATTTTTCATATTCTTGGATCCTCAGAGTGGCGCTTTAATGAAAAACTTCTCAGTGACCAAACCAGAAGTCAAACCAACTTTCATCTACAGTTATCACTTCTTAGAGGCCAAACCAGGCAGCAAAAACAAATTTGCTTGTATATACCATATTTGTGGTATTCAATCGTCTAGAACATCTAGAATATTTGAAACTTTTTCTCGATGAAGACAGCCTCTTCTCATTCTTTCATATTTAAAACGTATATGAAATAAGGGACAAACTGAATATTTTAATACTCGTAAGTCGTAATACTTTTAGAGTATGTAATACGAGTAAGTCAAACATAATCGTGTACTCGTTTGACTAATTACTTTGAGTATTGCTTTACACTTCGCGGACAAATATTTACTCAATATGACAAGTACTATTATTTTAAATAAAGAAATAAGGATTTTTTCCCCTTTTCGTCTAATGATTCTCCGTTTTTCTATTGGTACAGTTGAGCGTAGTTACTTCGTAGTGCAAATATTGTAAATACGTAGTATATATAAAAACTAACTGTTAATTAGGTTAAATTCTAATTTCGTAATTAAGTTCACAACAAAGTCCAAGGCCCTATAAGAGTATTTACAGACTTGGGTGATTATTTTGCTTCCTGCAACATTTACAAGAGTAAATTCAGTCATTCAAAATAGTTACATTACGAATTTATGTCTGGTTGTAATTTATTTTATTTTTAAATAGGATATATAAAACTATGAAAAGCACAAAAAATATGGAAGATCATTTATTTACGTAATACAATGACCCATTTCGTGGGCGCTGATAGATGTAGCGTCTTACTTTTTGAAATTGAAAATTCAGAAATTTTACGTGAGTTACATTTAAAATTGAGTCCGTAAATTATACTTTTTGAATATAGAACGGTTTTACAAATATCTGCGTTTATGAAGATTTAATTTAAAAAATAGAAAAGGTATTTATTGAATGTTTTCGTGAACTTGCGCGTGTTTTCTTTAGATTTCTAGAAAAAAATCTAAAAACAATTAATTTCTGTTATACATTACATTATTGTCTAATCGTGTAATTTTTTTCATATTCCGAATACCTCTCTAATACTCGAAATTGAGGTAGGTCTAACTGATGTTTTAACCTTTTGTTAATACGCGCGTATATGAGCGGCCAGTTACTGCGTCTGGGAACCTTGACAGCTCGGCCTAGAGGGACGGAATCTGGAGGTAATTAATCGTAACTATCTACACTAGGTGGTGAGATAGACCTGCTCGAGTGTTCCTAAAATAAATCTAAGATAATTGCTTTAAGAAGGGTTAGAACTTAAAGACATCGCACAGTGAATATTGTCCGTCAATATGATTCATCGACACTTAATTACAAAGCTAAGTAAATAAAAACAACAATAATATCAAAGATAAATCTTCCAAAAAAACGCTCGTGTATGACAAAACACTATGTATCAACACCTACACATAAAAACCCCGTCTCACGAAGATACCGGTACATACAGCGACACGCAGTTAACTTATGATATCTTGTCCCTGTTAAATGTGTGGCTTACATCGGATATTATTAAAAAATACTGATTACGACATAAGTTGAAAATGTGCGTAAAGCTTGTGCCATCACATTTTTTATGAATAACAATTAACATTGTATTCGTTAAACAGGTTCATAAATATGCAAAACCATAGGCCACCTTCCCCATTCCCCGAGATGACCGGATCGAACGGCGTTATTTTATATTATATCTAGTTTTTGCTTCGAAATTAGCATTTTATTGTAAAAACAATTACTTCTAATGATAGATTGTGTTTTAAAAAAAATCAAATTGCGGAAATCATACAAAATATCAAATAAATGATCGATGCTCTCAAGTATAAACAAAAATAGTAAAGTACGAGTAGAACTCGCGCTACGAGAGTTCCGTAGACAATTAAGCGTAAATAAACATTTAAGGTTTTTATCATCTCAAATATACGTGGATTGTAATGCTTTATAATGGCCCTCGATCGTCTGGCTTTTACATGAAACATTTTCTAACACAAAATGGTATGGATATTTTCAACAATATCTCTGTAGGATATTATAAGAGTTTAATTTTTATTCCTTCTGAAGCACAGAAAACTGATGAAAGGCGATACTGAAACAGTAAGGCTGGAAACGTGCGTACAGTCTACATGTATGTACAAACTTTTTGAAACCTGTACTGATGATATTATCTGGTATAATTATATTGATATGGACTCAGGCTCCGAGGGAATTCGACACATCTATAAGGCAAACAAATTAAAATGACGGAGAAGCCATTCACTAGTTTCACCGAGAAGGTAACGTGTTGGACCGAATGTTTCATATCGCCTTTGAAGATTTAGGAATTATATGACTATTCGTAGCGGAAACTATATGACATCAAGACAGACAAAAAATCATTGAGGTAATCGTCGGGTTTTTTAAACGTGACTTCAAAACTTTTGGGCAAGAGTATTTGAAGGACTTTAATTCGCACGCTTGAGGAATTCTTGGTTGCAACCGCAATATTAATACATTCAAGAAATGAGTCACAAATATTACCTTGACTCATAACCAGCCCAGTCGATCAAAATTAACGAAAATGACGCAGAGAGTCGGGGTCGTTCTAGGACAGAATTAAAAATTTTGAAAAACAAAGTTTTTCCTTATAACTTGAGAAACATTTTTTGTCGAAAAACTTTTTCTCTAAAACGAATGATTCAGCATTTATAATAAAATAAACAATTAAATTGTTTATAATAATTAATCGCGCTAGAATTATCCAACCCTGGTAATTTTGGTCCAATCTACACCTAATTATGAATGTACATAATTCCTTTAGATTCTTCTGAAAGATCCTTTCGGTGATTAAGGATAGGGGACAGAGTTTTTCCCGAAAAATGTTTAAATAGATTCATAAAAAAATGCAACATATATATTGTTAAATTTGTGCTTCAACAAATATTCATTTGACACACCCTACACGATGATAACCTTTAAATACATTTTTAATAAAATAAAATAAATACACGTTTTGAAAACGCCACAATGCAAAACTTCTGAAATGTCAAACAGTGTGTCTGTGGTGACCCCTACATGCATGTTATGTAACAGTTAGGTATATGTTATAGATGTAATAGTAAAAACTGCTTAATTCCTATTTATAAACATTAACGGAATTCAATCGTTAACTCGCAACTTATTGACACTTCCCTGATAAAATATGATATTTTACCTCGGTGGACTTCTACATTTTAATATGCAAGTGTGATATAACAAACAAAATTGCAATAATGATATGACGAACAAAATTAAAGGTGGAATGTTTTATTTCCTTGTTTTTTCTAAAAAAAACCAAGAAGGTCAATAGCTATCTCTGTTCTTTATATTTAAGAGAATGTTATTTGAGGTAGTATTAACAAAGTTTTCCCAATAAACGATTGAAAGTTATTCTATTTTCAAAATATTCATAGCTTCATAACATGTCACACAACGACTCTACAGTTTGGAAGTATATCAAAGAGAGCACTCCGAAACTTAACGGGGTTTATTTAATGTTTACTTGTTAGATTCCGTGACAAATTAAATTACGCGAGGATATAACAACATTATGCATGGACATCCATTAAGAATATTAGCGTCCTTGTTACCTTACGTAGTTTTGCACATATAATGTCTCGTAGGTGGTACCTCGAGCGAGTAAAACAATATAGTGAACACCTGCAGTTGACAGAACTAATAATATACGACTAGCGTGACCCGTGCGAAGTCTTCGCATTATTTATTCCATTATGAAGCTCAGATGACAGAACAAACAAATATTTTACTAAAATTGACATATAGAGGCGCAATTATCAAAAGCATTGAGCTAAAGCGCCACTTTATTTATACATGAGTGGATTTGAAATTAAACAAAAATTTTACGACCGTCAATCATATTGACGTTGAGCCGTTAGATGGCTGCATTGCTGTTTTGTGTATATAATTTTAATAATTAATTAATTTGCAAAAACAATAGCAATAATAAATTTTTTAGTTGTGGATGCCGGTAGAGCAAGCAATTATCTATAAAATGATATATTATTTATGTGGATTAGTTGTGAGGTTTTTTCTAAAAAGGGAGAGTAACATCTTAACCTTAGCGTATTAATATAATATATGATAAATTAATGTCGTTACTATTTGTTTTTATATTTATTTCTAAAGATGCCATTTCAGTACTAGTTACATAAAAAGAAGAGCAATTATTGTTGTAACTTTTGTTTGTGTTATTTATATCGTTTCCTTTAATAAATAATATACCTTTTCCTCGTAATTTGTTTTAAGTATTACAGTAAAAGAGTCTAATATTTCATTGTTTGTTATAAAAATAACTACTGGAATAGTTGCCGCCATAACTAGACCACGCTTCATCCATTTCTTCCTTTTCCTTTGAAGTATCCTGTAGACGCACTTGTGAAGTCGGAAAGCTTATAAATTCGGCTCGGTAGGCAGGTCGCTATTTTGATGCAATGAAATTATGCCGGGTTTTCGTGACGCGACAACTCTATGAATAATGGAACCATAGGCAATTACGTAAATTATTTTTAAATTTAGAAAGTTTACTCTATGTATGCATATTTTGTAGGCAGTCTACCTCTCGAGCGCGTGAAGCTAGGACGCCATTCGAGGCGTCCGTCGCCTTAAATAATTACTATTAAGATACTATTAAGATTTCAATTGATATTAGCTTTAATACGAATAATAAAATATTGAGCACTGTGAATTGGAAAAATTATATTTTTTTCGGAAATATCGGTCGGATTTGTGAGACGAAAACATGATCAGAAGTGAAAGATACGGCAATCAGAGGAAAGGGCGAGTTAAGAAGAACTAGGAAAGCGCATCGCCCCAAACGATATTGGATTTAATAAAAAATTTAATTTGAGGAGAGCAAAGTTGAAAAATTTATCTTTTTCACGGGATATCGATCCGTATGAAATAAAAATATGACCAGAAACTAAAAGATTCTAGGCGTGTGCCTGTCTTCTACTCTAGTTTACTTTATTCACTCTCGCCTCCCGATACTAGATGGCG
Organism: Druceiella hillmani; assembly: GCA_039881145.1. Classification (NCBI taxonomy): domain Eukaryota; kingdom Metazoa; phylum Arthropoda; class Insecta; order Lepidoptera; family Hepialidae; genus Druceiella; species Druceiella hillmani. Next base: position 4,676,882 of record JAYKKI010000103.1, read on the forward strand.
CTCACACTATATGCTACGTAATGTCCGAACTTGGGTCCTATAAAGTCCACTCGTTAATCACTGAGTGGTTCTAGAATGTATAGACTAGTGCTGCCATTTATCTTCTCTATTCTTTGGATTTAATAAAAATTTAATTTGAGGAGAGCAAAGTTGAAAAATTTATCTTTTTCACGGGATATCGATCCGTATGAAACGGAAATACAACCCGAAACTGGAAGATTCTAGGCGTGTGCCTGTCTTCTACTCGTTTACTTTATCTACTCTGCCTCCCGATACTAGATGGCGCTCACGCTATATACTACGTAATATCTGAACTTGGGTCCTATACAGTTCACTTGCTACTCACTAGGTGGCTCTAGAGTCTATAGGCTAGTGCTGCCATTTCTTTCTCTATTTTCTTTAACTTTTTCGTTTTTATATTGGAGGGGTAATGCGACTGTTTTTCTTTATTAATCCTTTAGAAACATTCATAAACTCTATTATGTAAATAGACATTGTTAACTATATACTTAGCTCAATAATCATCAAATCATACAATAAATTAATTTCTAAAAGATTTACGTAATAAGAGAAAAAGAGATAAAGCTATATATCTCAACTCTACTTGACTATGCTCACACTACTACTTAGTCTATGCTACAGCAAGAAAAATACTCCGATTGACATTTATTTTCGCGCAGCTGTTCTTGCTATCGATACATCACTTTCTTAGTATTGCTAGAGACAATACATTTTATCAAAATAAAAGACAATGTATTTCTTTGATAAGACACATAAAATCCTACGGCTTGGACACGACTGAATGAGATAATTTCTTTTTTTTTAATTCTTGTAGAATCAAAAAATTCCTTCCCATTCTCACCAACGTGAATTACGAAAAATATAGACTATCTTTTGTTATTACCTGTTCTCTAGTTGAAATTTGAATTCCTTTGAAAATTGTAAAGAAATGCATAATTTGTTATTGTGTTCAATTGCACTCGAGTTCCCCAGTTCACTACTTCAGGTAATTTTGTAACTTATTACGGAGTTTCAGTTTTATATTAATGCAATACATTTAAAATACCCCAATCTTCTTCTATAGTCAAATTGCATCCATGTAATACGATGTATTGTATTAATTCTATAGAGAATATTTTTCGGAATACACTCGAACACATATGTTTCCCCCAAAATGTATCTTCACTATTGTTTCACAATCAACTATTGTCTCACGATCAACTATGCAATTATTGTCTCATAATCAATTCAACTATTCGAATTCGGTTTCAGCTGTTGAACAATAAAACGATATAAAAACTATTAATCTGTTAGAAAAAGTAAATACGTTATTAGTAATATTGCCAGTTTGCGCATTATAGCGGAAATGCCAAACCGGAACAAATGCCATAGATATGTTGTACTTTTTATAATCGTATACCATATCTTATTTTTCGTCTCACCTTATGACCTTGGCGATTATTTTACACAGTTTTTATATCCGAATGTTATCTTTGAGCAACCTGTCCAAAATATAAATCAAAATTGGAAATTGGCGTTTCCTAATATTTGATAATAATTTCTACTGAATCCCAAACTCGATTGCTTTTCCCATTCTTCATATGCGCAAATAAATACGGTCGACAGTTCCATAGTCGAATGATTATTAAAAAAATTATCATAAGTCAAACCACTTTGGCTTGCAAAATCCTCTTAGACTTTTCACTACACACATTTACTAGTGTCCATCAGTACTCACGCGATCGTCGCAGACGCACGAGAAACAAAGACGCAAAATCGATAAATATAGCTTTTAATAATTCATATGTTTAACAGTGAGCCGACTATTGCTACGTTGTAAAGACAATAAATTAACAGTGCTTTTTAAATTGTAATACATTTGTTGACTCGTTACTATATCTAAATATTGTTTATAATAGTGATGCCCGGAAAAACGTTGTTGTTTCTATGCTTGTTTGTTTCAAAATTGTGTTTCATTTCGTGTGCCTTCACGGATGAGCGATGCCAAATTGTAAATAATAACACATGTGATCTAATGAGTTTTGGATTTATTGCGAGTGATGATTTGTTACACAATGACTCTGTTGTTTATAATAATATCCCTAATAGCAGGGATGAACATTTTTTAGTAAATGATAAGGGCGCTGAGTGAATTCGGGACTGCATACGTCTGTCACAGCCTTATATTCCGTTATGTTGTCCTATAGAAGAGACGGAATTCCGGAAATGTGTAGAAACCAGTCGTACATTTGAAATTCCCATATACGAGAACACGACCCGGCTTGAAGGCTACAAAATTTATACTCAGTATGTCAAACACAACGATTACGCAAGCTTTCAAATTTTAGATTTTAAACTGCAAGCGGTGAGATATCAAGCAAATGTTTTGTTGTGTAACTACCAAGTTATTGGTAAACTCTTTACTAATTAATTAAAGTTGTTTATTTTATTAATTAATTGTTCTTTTTAGAATAATACAATATTCAATCATTTCTGTGTATTTCGCGATATGCGAATAACATGGGAAATAAATGGAAAAAAATTGCATATTATGTATGCAAATAGTTTTCAAAGTTTGTTTAGAAAGTGTGTTTTTTAGTCCAAGATTCAAGAATCAACGCAATTTTTCTTAGTTTCCCAGAGTTCGACTGAAAGAGACAAGATAACTTTCCTTATGACTCGAAAATTGCGCCCGCTGTTATATCCCTCCTCTTCTCTGTAAAGTTGCCCATAATCACAAACTCTGGGAAACTAATTAAAATTACGCTAATGATTCTTTAATCTAGGACTAAAAAACACACTTTCTAATTTATCTATGTACATTTTTTTCAATTATATCCCATGTTTCGTCTAATTCACATATCGCGAAATATTCCAATGTGTTTTGAGGTTTATATAAAATGCTTAGCTTTGCCCGCGAATTCGTTCGCGTCGATAACGAAAATGGGCTAATATATTTATTATTTATTAAAAATACTTTTTTGACTTTTTCCACTTTTTTATTCTTTCACATTTGTTTTCATGTTCACTTATACATTTGTTTTTTTTAATATACTGATTTTCTGGAGTTCCCACTCTGGGCAACGCGACCGAGTTGCCAGGTTGCGCAACGCGAGTTGCCTATGAGAAAATACTGTAACCTCTAATTAAAAACAATTTTGAGACTTCATCATTGGCATTTACTTAATATGACAGCAAGTAATATTTCTGCCGTGAAGTGCAACAGACTGAGGGCGAATGGTGTTTCGGTCAGTTTTATTGTGATACGCAGAATATTTGCCGGTTGACCGGCTGCGGTTTGCGGGATTATTACTTCCATGATATTACTCTACAAATGTATACAATAATAATCTTGTACCGTTGCCGCAATTAGTTGGGCTTAAATTGCATGATAGCTCTCGGTACTCGCTGTAATATGACACCGGGAGCTTTTTGAAGTGAAACCTCTATAGATGCATAATGAGCACTTTTTCTTAGCAGTGAACGAAACTCAGCCGTCATATTCGGATCCGTGACGTTGAATCGGGTAACCTCGACTCCCTTCGGCATCGGCCAAGCGAGTTCACTGTTCGGGTAAACTCGGCTCCTTTCGGCATTCTCGGTCATTTCGGTATGCTATTATATATAATTAGTGTAATATTTCAATTGTATACAATTAGTGTTTAATACAATATTTGAGAATCGTTTAATACAACACGCATATGTTATTGTATTTTTTTTTTATTTCAGTTTTCACTTTTATCTTATCGTCATAAGCACATACTAGAGCTTTTTTAAATAACTTTTTATAGAACACCGTATAAATAAATTTTCACTGTGAACCCGTATAATGAAACGTTTAACGATTATTTATTTAAATTTTAGAATCTCAATTAATAAGTGCATTTCTTTTTTAAATTCAGGCTTAAATTATCATTTATACAGGTTTAAATATTTGCCAGTATAAAATTTAAACTAAGTGTGGTAAGTTAATTTTAAAAAGCGGAACTCATAAAATAATGGCGGCAGATGTTGGACTAATAACCATAGATGTATAGTTAAAAAAAGAAGCGATAAAATTATATGGTATTTTTCCTTTCTCATTCTACTAATTTATTTAACACGTTATACACAATAGACATGTCATATTCATATAAAATAGACCAAAAATATGATCGAAATATGATAAAACAGACAGAGTGAATGTAGTAACGTAAAGGTATAAAAGAGATGGTCGCATTGGAACTACTTGTTATACCACTGAACTTTTCAGGACGACTTTTAGAGCGCCAATGACGTGTATTTTTAGCTCTTTTTAAGCTAAATTAATGCGCGTCATCTGTCTGCGCTGCTCGAAATTTAGTATTTATTTCCAAAGTAGAGGGTACTCTACTCTGTCATTAATGACAGTATAGAAACAACTGACGGTAAACATATCGAGTGCTCTCCTAGTGAAAATTAGAAGCTAAAAAGCTGCATTGTTGTACGATTCTGATTAAACAATTATACGTAATAAAATTATGACACAATGCTAAAGAGAAAGGAATGATCCATCTATAAGGAATGATCTAACCTGACCACCATTAAAAGCATCTCTTCGCCTTCAGGGTATCCACAGTCACCAATTTGGTCAAAACAAATGTCGAATATTTAGATTCAAATCGCCACATGGTCCATGCACTCTGTTTTTGATCACAATACCGTATAGTGCCGGATCATTTTCATTGCACAGTAATTCAGTACCCATCGTTTTATAGATTTCGTCTAGTTACATCATTTTTTCTAGCCATCTAAATAGCGTGATAATCCGCGCTTTACCATTCGACATTAAAAATATTCCAAAAATGTCTATGTAATAACTTTGGTATTTGCTTCATCTTTAAGTTAAAGACTATAGAAGAAGGACAATGCTCTTAAAAGAGCACTAGCCGTGAAATGGCTATTGTTTAATTTACGGCCATTTAGGATTACAAGTGAACGTTGTAATTAACTGCGATCTGCTGTAATTTTTGACATAAGTAAAGGAATCCAGAGTTTCTTTGTATACATACATACATACATATATGTATATATATATATATATATATATATATATGTATATATATATACATACATATATATATATATATATATATATATATATATATATATATATATATATATATACATATATATATATATAATCATCACCACCTTTGATGATACTGCAAAGATCGTAAGCACGATGCAGCTTTGAAATAATTTTCAGTTGATCATCTTGTCTTTTGTTTACTTATAGAACTACTATCTCGTTTACAGCAGGTGAATTATATCATCTCTGCTGTTGATGTTGTGGTGTGTGATCTGTTTGATTAATTATGTTAGAATTGTCTGATGAAATATTTTTCCGTGAATTATGGTTAAGGCTTTAGCTATTGGTTAAGGGCGCTTGAAATTAATTATTTAAGGGCGTTTGTAATTAACGAATCAAATGGTTCATTCAGTTTGGAATAATATCTGGTATACTTCATAAACAGAATCAATTTTTAAATATTGGAGCATTGTTCTAATGCCGGGAACAAACTACCAATTAAGTGCATTACGAGGCCTTCTGTAATTTATAGAATACGCATGTATAACGGTCTAGGATTGTTTTATGCGGTTTTTGTATTTTATGGAGGATAACTTGACTTGCAGTACATCGTACATCTTTTTTTTCATCAGCCATTCAGGAGAAAGTTAATTTATAAAACAAATTTTCATATTGTATGGCTGAGAATAATCAATGTTTAGGCCATATGAAAATGTAGATCGATTCCACTCACAGTCGTTTGATTGACTATCCCTGTGTGAAATCGTTTGTCGCAAATTAAAATGTTGGGCGCCTGATCCACATTGGATTCTGCTCCAGTTTCTCTTTAGAAACACGCTCCCTATAAGTATCAAGGCCATACGAACGTTCTGAGCAGGATTCTGAAACACGAGTCCGAGACACGAGTACATTTAGCCTGTCGAGAGGTTGACACTTCTGTTTTGGACTCCCTTAGAGAAAAATAAAAAGTTTATTAAAAAATTAATTTTTTGATGAATTCCATTTATTACGTTTACTCTATCTATATAAATTTATATTTATAAAACATATTAAAGAAAACAAAAAATACCTAAATTTTCCATCAAGTTTTACTCTCTTCTCGTCTTTTCTGAGATTGCTTTGTCATCATAATTTAACATAAAACTTCGTTCAGTGAGACGTTTTTTCAGTTTCCAGGACGTTCGAAATCCGGGAGGTTCAGGTATGTTGGAAACAAAATACGGTGCATGTAGGTTACTTGTAAGACCAGTTCGTAGAGTTTTGCGTCAGCAACCCGTGCCTGCAGATGCATTTTAATGGTGAAAGCTTACATAATTTTTTCTGGATCTGGATGTTTAGCCTAAATAGCACCCTTTTTTCCAAATAAATTGTGACAGAGAATTTTTTTGACGCAGTTTCGCTTGCTTTCCTCTATATTTGGACTGCTGGGTCGTCCCTGCATATCTCATCTACCTTTGTAAAAAGAAACTTAAAGAAATTGCGTTTAAATAAGTCTAAAGACTCTTAAGAAATGTTAATTCGAAAATTAATTTTTATTTTTATAAATTTATTAAAACCTTTATTTAACCATTTTATAAAATTTACATGATATTTAAAAAAACCATATCACTTGAAATATTTAAAAAAATCACACGTCGCTGACAATTTTGTCATCAACCTTTAAACTTCATGAGATTTATTTTTTTCTTGTGAGGACGTGCCAGACATTGCTCCACATTGGCTATGCAAATGCATACAAATTAAAAACTCTACATCTAAATTGATAATTAAATTATTTTATCATACGATAATTTCAAGTACAATGGGACACATTTTAATGCACTGTTAATTTCATCATACCAGGACTATAACTTTGTAAGTTTACTAAAAATTTTCTACTATGGTTGTAACAAAGGACAAGTAATTAACAACCTTATGGAACCAATTTTAAATAACAACTCTATGTATAATTTGTAACACTAATAGTATTATTACAAATTTTTAAGTACCCACACATGAGAGCTCTCTGTCATCCCTAAGGCTGTGAGTTGGTTTAATGTGGCTCTTGATTAATAGAGCAGAGTTTGAAGAATCTGGAAAATTTAAAATTGCATTTCAACAACAGGCATTAAGATCTAAAAAGAATATTTTTAAAAAGGGCTGAAATTAAAAATAAATATTCTAATTTTTTATTTTATTTCCCAACGACTTACTTTCTTTAAAGTCTATTTTAATTTATTGTGATATAATATTTAGTAAACAAATTTAAATCAACTTCTCGATGACATATATGCAATTGGGAATTATCTTGCTTAAATCAATAATCAACTTCTTGTCAATTAACCAATCAATCTTTGAAGATTATTGTAAATTTATTAATACATAGAATGTTATTTATATGTAAATATAATCTGTTCTTAAAAATATTGCAATGGGACTAATATGTACATGTTAGAATTACTTTCTAGTATGCAAGAATGTTTCTCAAGCCGCAATAAAACCACTGCTGTGTTTTGCGACGATAAAGTATAAAATTTACAAAAAACACTTACCAAATCTCAGTTCGAGGCAATAATAAAAAACATCCATTAAAAGTACACGCCATTTTGATTTTGATAGCGAATTAATAAAATAACAAAGATTTATAAACACTTAATAAAACAAATATATAATGATACAATGGCTATAAACAACATATTTAAATAACACACAACACTTAAAATATTTAAAGTACATATAATAACCGTGTTCTTTCTGCAATACATTTAGTTCGTAGATTGCGACTTGCATCTATTATCATTGCACGTAGCTATCGCCAGAGGTCGATGTATAATGACTGATTTACGACCAATTCCCTGGCTAGATTCTGTTATCAATTTGAGACCCGTTTGGTTACCTCCTGAAGGAGACATTCATTTTCACAAAAGTGAATATCAATATCGGTTAGGGATGGCAAAAATAGCATTTAGTGTGCTATGCTAAATACTAATTACAAAATATGTATTAGCATGCTATTTATATTTAGCAACTAATACTAACATGCTAATGCTATTTAAATATTAACTGTTGAAAAAAATTACCGTTACATTGTTATAGCAGATTATTTACTTTTGGTCGCTACAGTATTATTTACATCGTGTAGAAAGCTGAGTGCGGCGTATTGTTTTAGGATGCTATAGCTACTAAATAAATACTATTCATACATTAATTGACATATGAATAGTATTTATTTAGCAGTTATAGCATCCTAAATTGTAGAAAAAAAATTGGCTAATTTACATAAATAGCTCATTTTCATCTACCATGCCATTCTTTCCTATAATTGTTTATATATCATTTATACGCAGCGATGTTCTGTAAAATTTGACATTATAGATAAAATAACATGAATAATAACATATTGAAAAAATTACAGTTATAATCACTAATACTTATTATGCCAAGTTTCCGGACTATTACTAATTAATAAAACTTTTCAATTTTCTCAATAAAATATCAAAAATTAACTAAACTTTATAAAATAGGATGTATCTTCTTGAATGAAAAATTATATAATTCATAAAACAGTTCTATATGTTTTTACTGTTAGTAGAATCTATTGCAATGCAAAATAAATCATAAAAGTATGTCAATTGCATACAAAAATGGTCGCATAACATGTTGTGGTGGTGATTTACTTTCTTTCATGCTCTTTTTCTCATTTGTAATATGACAATTTTAGTATTTTTTAATAATAAATTTTTAAAGCTTTGAAGAATGGAGAAGCACATATGGTAACGAACATTTTCAGTTATGTGTCAGTTGCGGTTGGCACAAATGAAGAATAAACTTCAAGAATTTTAACAGAATGTTTTTGAAAACAAACACATATTTGGTTTAGTAAGTAGGTTTGAAAATAGAAATCCGTAAATTTAACGTATTTAGGACTAGACTTTGAAAAAAAAGTAAAAATTATATAGAAGTGAAATGTTCAATAAAAAAAGATAAAATAAATAGCACCAACCTATAAAGAGAAATTGGGAAACACCAATTCATAAGTATTGCAGCTCAGTGGTGTAATTTATTGAACTGCGATCAAAACGACTCTGGTTTCAATCATTCTTCATCTCATTGAAACAAAAATCTTTATTATTCCAATTTGTGATTTTCAACATAACATTGTACTATCACTAGACCGCAATTCCTATCTTCATCTAAAGCCAGTATGTTTAAATGTAAGAGCGAGTTTATGTAAATCCAATCACCAGTCTGGTTCATAATGTCATACACACACGTGACAATTGTACTAAGAGTAAATATTATTTTCTTACTTCCTATCTTCTTCTCTATCGGGGTGCTAAAGACAGAGGGGTCATGGTCATCATGCAGTACTGTCAGAGGTTGATGTAACGGCGCTCACAATGTCTTGCCATCTCTTTGCACTTATCACCGGTCTGGTGCACTCATAGAAAGAACCTCCCATAGCAGATTTGATCAGTCCGTCTATTGTTTGGGTGACAGCCCATGCGCTCTAGTGCCTTCTACTGTGATTGTGTTAAGTTTGACCTTACTTGATGACAAATTCTTTGTGTCTGGAGACACTAATCCGGAATTCAGTCTGATATATTCCAAATAGTCTTTTCCATTGTATCTGCAGGGTGTCCATTTCTTCTTCTCAATTTCTCGAAATATTCACATCTCTGAGACATACAGAAATACGGTAAACACAAGAACTCCAAGATACGGATCTTGGTGTCATATCGGTTTCTCTATATCTTCTTCCTATATAGATCTGAACATACGATAGCAACAAAAATGTTTATTTACAGTACCGTAATAGATCAGTAAGTACTTAGACCTAACGTGATATTACATAAAAATAAATACCTAGTGAAATATTAAATCTGCCAGTTTTATTAAATGTAGGTATCATCTAGATAAATAATACTTTATTTCAATGTTAAATTTAATTAAATTTCGAATTTTAATATTTTGTAAATGATATTTCCTTATGTTCAAAATTAAAATTGATGCCATTACCTTATTCGAAGCAAGTAATTGTAAGGGTACTTGCCGGTAAGTTAAAAATTATACAGCACTTTGATTACATATTAAAATATGATTTATAATGAGCCAAGGTGACATGATGGCTTTAACACGCAACAACTGTTAACGAATCTTGCGTTTCAGTGTAAAAGGTAACTATATTGTTGTAAACGTTCATGACATTGACAATGATTTCTTTATTTATCCAGTAAACTTTCAGTAACTGTGTTTTTTTATAATTTTTGCTTATGCTGTTTCAAAAATGAACATTTTTGCAATGTCTCTGAAACTATTTTATACAGCTATGTTATATAAAATTTTGAAAAAATTATTTTGTATATTTGAAAAGAATTTATGTACTATCTCTAAAAGAGGATCTATATAGGAAGAAGATATAGAGAAACCGATATGACACCAAGATCCGTATCTTGGAGTTCTTGTGTTTACCGTATTTCTGTACGTCTCAGAGATGTGAATATTTCGAGAAATTGAGAAGAAATGGATACCCTGCAGATACAATGGAAAAGACTATTATCAGAATAATCAGACTATGAATCAGGAATGTATCAGACTGAATTCCGGATTAATGTCTCCAAACGCAAAGAATTTGTCATCAAGTAAGGTCAAACTTAACACAATCACAGTAGAAGGCACTAGAGCGCATGGCCTGTCACCCAAACCATAGACGGACCTATTAAATCTGCTATGGGAGGTTCTTTGTATGAGTGCACCAGACCGGTGATAAGTGCAAAGAGATGGCAAGACATTGTGAGCGCCGTTACATCAACCTCTGACAGTACTTTTTCAATTGATACTCCACACGACCACATAATTGAGAACAAAATTTGTCCGTTCTTCAATTGCCATATAAATATTTTTAAGTATTATTGCTTGAGATATATGTGGACTAACATATTTTATTATTATGATGTGTCTAAGGTTTCTAAGAAATACAGCTAGAGCAGACAGATAAACCGAAGGGATGTGAGTGATCTTATAAGGCGTCCATTATGTTTTTGTAGTATGGAACCAAGTAAACTTATATACAAAGTGATGAACCCTAATTTCTGCATCCAGGGATCGTATTCCTCGCATCTTCTTCTCTTCAGCTTCTTCAACATCCAGGGATTGTATTCCTCGCAGTTTATATTTTCTTGTTGGAAATAAATTGAAATTGCATTGTGCGAGATTGGCGCTGTGTAGCCAATGACTCACAATTCCTAGACCTGACGTAGTAAAGTATTCGATCATTTATCTGGCTGCATATGCAGAGGCATTGTGGTGGAGAAGGAGGATTCTATATTATGAGGGCGTTACTTTTGAACTATTTCCAAAACAATACGTAAAGAATTTTGGGATACTAGTCTGTGGTAACTGTTCTTTTATTTTCCAGAGTAATCATTGCATAATAACCCACCTGTTCAAAGAATGACTCAACCAGTTTTATTCAACCCATTCGTTGTTTCTTCACCTTTGTCGACCATGCTTCAGAAGGACATACCCACTACGTAAACTGCCTTTTAGTTTAGATATCGGGAGTCTATATCCAGTTTCATTCACTTCTGATAATGTTGAATACGGTATTTGAATGAGAATCACCAAATTTTTTTAACATCTTGTGATAATAGTCGACGGTGTTTTTGAACTTTGGTCAAATCATGGGTTGTCCGCAATGCACAAAACTTCCTAATGTCTAAACGTTCATGTAGAATTTATGTACTGGCTCTTACCACTTGCCTGCACTGCCCAACTTTAGTTACTTTCTTTTTAGTCTTTATTATGGGCCAAAGAGTATTGATGTTACCTTCAGTTATTGCCGTGAAGTTAGTGCCCCTCTGGCATTTCATCTCTAAGATTAATACAACCATTCTTGAACTCGTTAAACTTATTGTAAATGGTAGTGTAAAATAGTGCGTCATCACTAAATGCCAATCTAAGTTGATTGTAACCTTGTTGCTGATTGGGACTTCAAAAAAAATCATAAAAAATCAATGGATAAAATTTTTCTCATGTCAACTTGTAAATATAGTCCACAGATGTTTCATAAGGTTGAGACCAGGACTTCTGGATGACCAGCGGCCATTACTCGAATATAAACCTCTCCAAAGTATCGAGTCACTGTACAAGTAACGTGTGACCTTATATTATAATGTATCAACTGGAACTTTTCTTCAATATACTCTGCATTTAGCATCATATGTTGCTGGTATATCTCCGTAATGTACCTTGCAGCAGTTAAACCATCTCTCCATATGAAAACAAATTCTGTACGGACACTGAATTAGGTCCCTATCTAGAATGTTGTGGATCCTCCTTCTTAACTTGCAATTGCTTAAATATACCACTCAGCATATTCATTTGGGCATCCCATGAGATGATGACGTCTACCAGAGTCATATAAAATTATTTTAGCTTTTAATAGAAAAAATAGTATACTTAGTATATACCCAGTAGCATATTTAATCATTAGAAAAGCGACGAGTGATATTTTTAAACACTATAAATGAATAAACAAGGTATCAAGTTAAATACTTTTTAGCATAATCACTTTATTTGCATAATGTATGTGGTGGGTCGATTTTTTTCATGACTAGTGTATTTGAAAACAGGTTTAATCTTTGGATTTTACTTCTGTTTTCTTAGTATTGTTAGTTGTTAGCGTACTGTTGTTGCAGTAAAAACCCCCTCCAAATACTTCTATTGTTGTCGGTCTCTCGTTATCCTGCTCCATCTCATGCAGGATCTTCCTCGTTTACGTTTTTGAATTTCGTTAGTATTGTAGACCCTCATTAGTTAGTTCTTTCTATGTGTCAATTCTAATGGCAATGTTTTTTATCCTGCAGTCTTCGACTAATAAAGCTTCTTTCTATACCTCTCTAGCATTCTTGTGTTTTGTCAAATTTTCTTTTTTTCTCTTTATAAGTGGCTGGGTTTGGCAAGCATAAAGCATGGCATTAAACGTGATTTCATTGTTATTGTTTTTATAAATAATTTCTTGTCTTTATATATTTTCTGAGGTTCAGGGATAGGTTGGCTTTAAATATTTCCTTCAATGGCCAATATGTGGTTGAATGTGAAAAAATTCTTCACGAATCTTGCTTGTACAATTGACTAGTATTAGTCAATGGTTTCTGTTAAGCATTTTAATAGAGTAGCTGAGAATACTTAATAGAAGCAAGACATGAGACTTATTGGTCTATAGTTAGTTATTAATTTGTGGTCTGCCTTTTTTAATTGAAGTGCTAATTGTGAAGTCCCCGTTGTCTAGGAAATTGTTGTGTCTCAACTTTGTTGTGTTTAAATATTTTAGAAAGCAACTTGGATAATGCAGATTTGCCAGCTTTAATGATTTCTTTTCTTTAATGATTTTTTTTGTTTCTTCATTTCAGCCGTGGCTTTCCCCAAGTTTTAAACCATTTATTGACATTTCTACTTCATTCTCTACAAATTTTGGTATCGGTTTATTACATCTATGAAGGTTTATGTCATTAATTGGAGTATTTCCCGTGCTTTACTACTAGGTTTTTGTAAAATTCAGTCACTACTTACTCGATGCATGTTGCTGTTCTGTAATGTTCATCCCTTCTTTGTTTTGTATTTGATCCATCTTTTGTATATCATTATTTCAATGCCTGTACACCTCTTTTACTGCCCCTGATATATCTTTGAACTGTTTAATAGTCTCTAGTCTATATTTCTTGATATTATTTTCTATTTATTTTGGCTAATAATAAATTATAACTGGCTAAGTGCGCACTTCCCTTATTTAATACTGCTTTGTTAATGTTTAATTTAAATTCTCATTAGTCATTATTTTGATGTATTATTTGTTATAATCACTGTCTGATGCGTTGAATATCTAAGATTAAATACAAAATGCAACTCTTTCAAGTCTTTAAACATACATTTAGTCACAATGTGAGGCATAACTGACATATTTGTGAGTTGTAAAAGAATCGGCCGAGTTGGTCTCACACTAGTAAGGCTCTGCACCTACAACATTTAAACTCAGTTTGATCATCATATATAATATATATATATATATATATATATATATATATTTTTTTTTTTTATTTAAAGTGTGGGACATGAGTGTAAGGTTTAATTATAAACACTATATTTTAAAGTTATGCGATAGATCATGGTAATTAAAAACTAATTAAAGTTTTCATCTAATGATTCCACACAGAATAGAAAATCAATGATTTTAGTATTTTAGGACTTTCATTCGTGTAAATTTTTTAGATTCTACAAAATAATGTAAATCTAGGAAGATATTTTTAAATTATATAGATGTATATTCTACGTATTTTCATGAGGGAATCAGTAAGTGATATGAAAATATATGACATTTATAAGAGTGTGTCATTATATTACATTAAATCAGAAGCACAATAGGACTAAAATTATTTGACATCAATTTCAACTTGATAACTTTGGCAGTTTATCTTGAGCGGCAAAGAGACAGGCAACAAAGTAGTAAGGGTTTTATTCTATGGAACAAAACTTTAAAAACTGGAAGTTTTTAAATCTAATAATGTTTAGTTCGGTAGCTGGAGCATAACTTACTTATTGGATTTTAAATGTTAACCAACAATATTCCCAAAATAATAATGATTTTAAAAATTCAAGTATTAAGAAAAGAAATATTAACTTTCCGAGTATAATAAATATTTATTGCAAAAAATTATGTAAGTACTTATCATAGACTGTTTATATGTAAATTGCTTTCATATGATAATCGGAATATAAGGCAGATATATAAATGTTAGATGTACGAGCCTGCTCTAAATTTTATTTATGCTATTCCATAATTTTAAAACAACGCAGACTTCCAGGTAGGTGCTATTCACGAGATTAACTTTGATTGATGTTTATTACAAGGAAGAAACCACAATATCCGAGAAACTCATCCATCAACAACTTATAAATTATCAATGGCACAACCATTGTATTTTGTGTTTAGCTGAGATGATGGTTTTAATCAAATTCTGAAGTGGAAATAAAAATCATTACTTTTGTCATTTATTCAAATAAAGTAGCGCCGTGGCAATCAGCTCTTATTACTAATTTTGTTTCTGTAATAGAACAGCAATTCTGACAGTTCTCCATGCAGGTATCTTGTGCTGTGATTGATATTTCCACATTTCCTATTTTTTTCTCTCTGGCATACCCTCAGAACATAGCTCTAGAGTATAATACATAGTGATGACACCGTAGTAACTGACATGTAAATATAAGTTTGCTATCAAAATTAAAAATATTATCAAAGATAAAATAAATATCGCCGTCTAGTGGAGAACTATGAAATTGTGTTTTAATGTGCTAACATTATAATGGTTAATTTTCTGTTATAAACAATAAAAGAAAAATATAACACATAATAATCAGATAGTAATAATTAATTAAGCAATGTTAAGTAAGAACATTGAACATTTTGTCTATGACCTTGAACTGCATAATGGTATGAATATGGTCCAAATGGGTTCAGCAAATTTTTTATTCTGTTTAACTTTTAGATGATAATGTAGCATTGTATGTTTTGTCTTAGCTGCGGACCAAGGGCACACACTACAGAAGTACTAAATTTCATTAAAATACATTTAGTAATTTATACTGATATGTTTTCAGGGAGGCTGACAACAATTTTAAAAACCAATGTTTTGGCTTCTGTTGGTTTCCACTTATATCCTCCTACCATTTTTTCCAAAATATCTTCAATGCACAAAATCGATCCTCTTACCATCTTATTATATTTATAGACTATCCTATTGTATATACTTTAAAAATGTGTGTTATAAATACAAGAAAGTAATCATTACAATTGGTGGATGCGAGTTCAAAGCTTCTGTGTTCGGCTAAATTTGAATGGCTACCTCCTACACACAAACATTAGTCTATCTGTGTACACATCTGCACTACCTCCTCATATGATGTAGGCATGTAGGAAAATGCGGGTTTTAATTTTGACATGTTAAGTTGCTAATTTTACACTTGTGACACATTTCCTTTGATTTTATTCATACTATAGTTATACGGATTTCTGTCAAACTATTTCTGAACTTGCAGCAAGGTTTCATTAAGCGATGAATCAATATTGAAATGTTTGTGTCAAATCATAAAAAAGAAGCTATTAAAACGGACAATTAATTAACTAAATGAACACCAGGAAGAAATCTATGTTGACACATATATTGCTCTGCTGAAGCGATACGAAAATAATGTAAATTTTAATTGAAACTCAATCCCAGGAACCAATGATGGAAACTAGATCTTATTAGAAGACTACAAATAGTCATCACAATGGCTAAGCCTAGACATTAAAACAAAACAAATGTTTTGATGACTGCATTGTTTTACGTACAATTTTAAGACAAATCTGGGGGCAATGTAAATTAACGCAGTTAGTCCTACATAAATAAAATTACTTTTCCCTTATGGCTTTTATTAACTAAATATTTTTAAAGATCTATGTTTGTATATTTAATTTGTTGTAGAATGGTTCCCTCCTAAGAATGATAGAAAACATATTGGTGATCTACGCTCCTGAAGAATATTGCGTCACCTTCTTGGAGCTACCTGATGAAGATGAGAGCAACAAATATGAACTCATTGCACATCTGTGCTTACCTTCTGTATTACTAGATTATTTAGAAGTACCTCGACTGGTCAATGGTTAGCGTCAAATTCAATATTATTTTTATCGGCAATAATTATCATATATCTCATGAGAATCTTTTATATATATCGATTATCTATGAAAATTTCTGAAATGTTGTCCTAAAACAATAACATTGCCTTATTTGTCATGCACGATCAACCACCCCTATCTCTGCCCATATTCAGCCACTCCCACATTCGATTTCGGTAGCAACTCAATCTGCAAGCAAGTCGATCAAGTTGCTAATGTAAATGATTTAAGAGTAATCAAAACCAAGATTACTCTCAAATCATTTATATAATGAAGCATCGAGAGTAATCACAATAAGGAATAGTAAAAAATGTGAGAAGTGCTATTCATTATTTATTTCTTGTTCGTGTTATGAACAAGTCATATTCAAGCAATGACAGACCATTTAAAAATCGGTTACCCTTATAAAATTGTGAAAAAAAGCAAATGTATAAACAATATTTTTGAATGTCATGTTACAACAAGCATGTTGTGATCATTGACATTATATTAAGTCTGAAATTTTACACACATATTCAAATATAGACTAACAGAAACTGCATAATGAGAAGCCGAGGCAAAAATGTTACATAAAAGAAGATAGTCATAACTATAAAAGTTTCACAGTTTATAATGTAAGTGAGCGAGTACGACGTAGGTGTGAAGGGAATAGTGCTGGACAATTAGCTAAGTGGAGATGATACAATAAAAACAAATTTTTGGGTTAATAAATTTTTTTATTTACTAAATATAGCATGGTGTGCACATGTATTTTTTACAAACTTTAAAATCAATTTAATATGGATATTGAGAGTCTCATGTAATGAATTGTTTTGTATGCATGGCGCCTAACCCTTAGAAACATTTAAGGGTAAATAATATTTTAATTGCGTATATTTTAAAAATGGAACCTATTTGTCTAGCCATTAACATTTTTATTGGTACTTTTAAATTTCCAAAAGAATAAAAATAAGGCGCATTTGCTCAGGTGTATTCATAAAAAAATCACTGATTAATTTTAATGATATCAATATTCTTCTATTTGATGATCTGCACTGTGGTGCAAATGTCAGGCTTATAAAGCTGTTGGCGGACTCAGATCATTCTCTTGTTTATCCATCAAGTCTTTCGATTCCCTAACCGAACGAAATGGTCTATGAAATATGATGTAGATAGAAATCTTTTTATATTTAGACTTAACAAATACACCACTTCAGTTTTAAATTCCGCTATAGCGTAAATTTAGTATTGTTCAATACTTTGGATAAATATGTTGATAAGATTTGCATATTTTTTACATATTCTATTTTTAATCTTTTAATTTAACAATATGATTAACCAAAATAAAATTAATATATAGTAAAATATTAAAAAATAATTAAGCCACATTAAGACATAACTTATAATCAAGGGTATAATGGATTACAGTAAACATGTTGAAAATGAGTTACAATTTGTAAAAATGATATGAAGTTGAATTTAAATGTAATTAAGTTTCATTTAATTTAATAATTTAAAATTAAAATATGTACATACTATCATTTCCACTTGTTGAAAAGTTGAGATAAGTTCATAGAGTAGAGTTACTTGAAAGTGTTTCTAGAAAGACAAATTAAAGTTTTATTATAGTATTTTGTTTACATTGGGAAGAGTTTCTTAAAACAAAAAATTTTAAAGTTATTTTATTATGATAAAAATAATTTTAAAATGAATAGTAAAGGCATTTTGAAAAAAATTTGAAATATTTATATGTAGAGTTTTAAAGGGTTTTTAACTTAAAGTAAATTTAATTTACCCATAACATAATGGAGAAGGTATATGCGTTTAGAGTGAGAAGTTGTTTGTTTGTGTGTGCAATCCAATATTCCCATTTATCTCCAAAACGATTTGACGGATTTAGATACGGTTTTCTGTAAAATATTTTTGATTCATTAGTAATGGTTCTTAGATAATCATTATGGTGATTACTCAACAGGGGGCGCTGCAATAAACATTTTGTTGCAATAAACATTTTGTGCAAACGATTTGGGATTAATCGGCAAACGAATGTTCCTATTTATCTTCAAAACGGTTTGATAATTTAGACATAAAATACTTGAAACAAATCGGTGTTCGTTCTTAGATAGGCGTTATGACGTGAGCTCACTAGAGGGTGCTTCAAAATTTTGTTGCAAATGAATGTTCCCATTTATCTCCAAACTGGTTTGATTAATTTAGACACTGTTCTGCATAAACGTTTTAATAAAAGAAGTATAAAATAAAAAGCGAAATGAAAAATTTTTAAAAAACCCACGACGGATTTAGTCTTTGTAATTGAAATATTATTAAATAATTTTTTTTTAAATCCCCCCGACTGAAAGAAAGTAAAAACCTATTAATATAATTACAAACCCAACAAAATCCATAGAGGCTGCCATAGCCATTTCCATTCCTAATATCAATTACATTGTAGCAGCATAGAAAATTTTAGGCATAGCCAGGGCATGGCAGCCCCGACGATTTTCTTGGATTTTGTAATTATATTAATAGGCTCGTACTTTTTTTTAGTCGGGTTGTTTTAAAAAAAATTATTCAATCGTTTTTCAATTACAATGATTACATCCATTGGTCTTGTCAACATTTTTAATTTTGTTTTTTATTTATGTTTTACTAAAAATTATTTTTTTATTTAAAATTATTTATGAAATTTTATGCAAAATAAAATATTAGATAAATAATTTAATTTAGCCTAGATCAATTATTAGTTTTAATTTAATTTAGAATAATGTAGACCATTTAAACAGTTTATTTAATATCTTACTTTAAACTTATGCTATAAAATGTTTTGAATAATTGTTAAGATACATCATTATGATTTCACATAATTGTAAAAGGCGAAGGCTAGTACGTGGGGGAGTAATGAATCTAACTAAAAAGATTACATGTAATTTTTAATTGCATTTTGAAAGACAATTAAAAATACTCACTGATACCCCGTTAAATTGAATAGTGTAGAGATACATTATTTAAATGTTAATGAAAGGGTTAAGCAGCTTGCAGCGCACACGCCCACTGAGCATCGCCTGACATCATCAAAGGGATGTGATTAACACCTTTTTTGATTATGAATGTTAAGTATTATTAGTAATATTTTGTAGAAAGAGAAACTGAAAATTACCAGTAACGAAATGTCACTGAGATTCTGTTTATGATAATGAAATGTTTGAATGTAATTATATTTTAGTAAAAAGACACAAATCAAAAGTTTATAATGTTAAGATTATTTTCATCTTATATTTTTAAGAGGAATTCCAAAATAATTTTTGCTATACCAACTAATCAACATCTGTACATGATAATACGCACATCAGAATGAATGAGTATTATATACAAGGGAAAACTAGACAGAAAAATTTAATGATTGAAGATTAGAAACAAAACAAAGAGGTGAATATTATGACCTGTCAAATATTAAAATATAATAGGGCACTTCGCATGGTATATAGATGAAAATGTTTCATGGGAAGCAAAAGTCTACGTAGATGATTGAAGATTAGAAACGAAACAAAACCAAAGTTAAAGTTTGAAGAGTGACTAGGAGTTTTTCTATAACAGAATGTGCAAGGGAGATTTACGTAACAAAGAGGATGACAAAATTGTATTGTTTTATATTATTAATAACCTAGTAAAGCATTTACATTATTCGACTTGTAGAGCATTAAGCATTGTAGCAATCTTTGTCAAAATAATAGGCTTATTACAGGTAAACTTTCAGAGAAGGACATGAAGGTCAATTACACTTTCACTAACTCGTAGAAGATTGGTGGCATTATAGAGAGAAATATATTATGAAAGACACTGAAAATAAATGGAGACACATTTATCCTTGGATAGCAGCACTGATACTCGCGTCTGGAGAGATAAGAACTTGATTAACTCATTTGAAATTTGTAAACACATAAAACAGGATTGTACGATGCACTGGCAATTCTTTTCAACTTGTATGTTGACGCTTGCATGGATATTACTGAAAATAGTAATTTAGGTGATAAAATGACATGTAGAAAATATTCATGAAATTAGAAGATTAGGAAAGCTGAGATTAAACATTGTTTACTCAAAAATTTAATTTATGAAAGTAAGAAAATATTATGGCAACAGTGGATCCTTGGTAATTGTAATTAAGAAAGAAAAAATATGAAAAGAATCACTGGCAGCATTATATAATAGCGATGGTTGGTTTTTATGCAGAGTTTTATGATAATTACATGTTTTACTAGTCCACGCACATATGTCAAATACATATACATGTCAAGTATATATATTATAGAGTCTATATTATAGGGTGACATTGATAAAATTGTGATTCTACGCAGCATCTTTTGGTGACAATATTACTATTTAAAAGAAAAAGACACTGTTCCTGAAACAATTTTAATTAAAGTTTAATACATATCTAAATGTAAATTGCAGTATTACCATACTCTTTGCCGTTCCTTGTGGCAACACTAATAGTCTACGTGATTCTTCCTGAACTGCACAACTTGCATGGCTACATTATGATTACATACTTGTCCTGTCTCAGTGTTTTCTATGCCTTCTTGTCTGCTAACCAGACATTCAGACGTGATTGCGATATAACAAATATCTGGTGCCGGTCTATAGGTATGATATACACATTTTTTTCTGTTATTAGTGTCTAAAATTTATTACGTGTTGAAATTTTGATCTATGGTCTCTTCAGAAATAGCTGATGAAGAAAAATATCAAGTATAAAATAGAGAGTCTCTCACTCTCAAAGAAATATTAATTAAAACAAATTTAAATTTCCCTAACCGCTTATGTAATTAATTGTGTGCTTTATTCTGCTTCAAAAATGATACAAAAAGAGTTGCTATGATACTACAATTAAGAATTTAATATCGAGATAGAAAATCTTTGCGATAAAAATAATCATTTATAAAATTAAACATTTTATAAAATTCGAAAATTAGCCTAAATGTTATATGTATATTTGACCTGTAATATTCATGCCAAGTATTGTACAGAAAATTATAAATAATATGTTAAATCTTATAATAATATGTTAATATTATAAATATTATGTTAAATCACTTGTGTTAACTTTTTCAGACTTTGCTGCGATGTTTTCTGGCATAGCCTCATTCTTCTGGTTAAACATTTTCTGCTTCGATATTTGGTGGACATTCAGGTATTATATATCAATAAAATTCTATAGATTTCCATTGTCGTTTATTAATTGTGATTAAACAAATAAATACCATTCGTGATAAAACTTTAAGCTATGTAAAAATTATAAATTAATCTAATTTCATTTAAATACATCTTAATAGAGACTTATAGTTTTAATTGAATTGTTTCATAATAAAATTCAATATAATTGAAACTGAAAATTCAGGCATCATCCAATATTCATCAACAATTGCAGATTATATATTAAAATCATATATAATCTGCAATTTTTTATTCACTCTTAACCAATATATAGTGCATATAAATTATTTTTATTAACATACTTTCAATGTTTGCATTGTTTCAGTGGCCAAAGATACTTGCAAAGGATCAGTCGGGCGGGTATAAAAATACGCTATGCGCTCTACAGCATTTATGCATGGCTCTTACCCATGACACTCACCTGTATATTGGCTTACGCCCAGTTTAAATACAATCCCTATTATAACTTATATCCTTGCTTCGGCATGATGAATTTTAGATTTCATGGTAAGTTACGTTCTGCATCTGTTCACAAATTAAATTAATATCAACATTATTTTCATTTTGAAATTCTTTTAACCAAGAGGTTCCCAGAGTGTTTGGATCCATAGCCCCCAAGAGATGCTATATTTTTCAATTTTTATTATAATTGCAAAAGGGTTATGTTTTCTCAATTGACGAAGTTACTGTAATTATGCTGCTAAACATGATCAGCAAGGTTTGCCAAACCACAGATTCTAAGATAAATCAGAAAAAAATTATACTACTGAATGAGCAGACAAATGATATACTTAAATTTACCACTTTATAGTAATTTGGAACAGAAAACAATATCTTTACAAAGGACCTCCAAGTGTTTGCAATATAAGGTCCTTATCGCTGTGGTCGATAACTGTTAAATTTGGAAATTGCAAAAATTATCTCCTGCATTTTTGTTTGCCATAAGGCAGGAAATAATTGTTTCGGTTAAATTTCAATTAAAACATTGCGGCTGTTAGTTAAATTTGCTAAAATTTTCAAATAAATCTCTCAGATAAGCAACATCTGTATTTGAAGTTTATCACCCAATTTGTTCTTGACACGGGATCTATTGTTTCGAAAAATTAAAATTTTTAAGCAAGAACTTTTGGATATCTAATGAATTTCCGTGCACAAAAACTCTAATTGCAGTCCTCATAACGTTCTTTGCAATCTGATTCATGAATATCTTATTGTTGAGCAAATTGAACTTAATTCAATGAAGAAGTGTAGACCTTGGTAAATATTTTACCTATGGTGCTTTGTGTCACATGAATAAATGAAGACAAAGAACAAGACAAATATGAAGAACCAATATGAGTCTTCAATGACATTTCACCAATGTGACAGCTCCGTCGATTGCTACTGACTCTATGTTTGTGTCAGTAACAATCAACAGAGCTGTCACATTGGTGAAATGTGTGTATGTAAAGAGGATTGCATTTTCTAGGAAATTATTTCCACAACCTGAGAAGTTGACTCTTCTGAAAAAAAAACATAAACCAAAATTAATATCTACTTTATTTTCATTTGCCCAATTATTTTTGGTTATTCCTTAACAAAAAAGGTAACAAAAAAGGTAAATAAACAAAAAAATGTCCGTTGCCCAAAATCATATAAAATAACCTTTTTTTTCTTAAGACACTCCTGAGTGACTTCACACTGGGACACAATATTGCCCATGTCAGAAATCATTTTGTAGATATTTGGATATTTGTCGTGACTATTATTCATTATGTAAAATATTACTAATACATTTAGGGTGATAAATTAATATTAGGGACATAAAGTTTGCACACCGGGATGCAATATTACCCACATTGGGACTTATAGCCTTTTAATCTTATCGCTTTTTAACTTACCATTATTTTACTGATATTTGGATATTTGTGATTGTGTAGTTGAATATTAGTTATTATGCAAAGTATATATATTTTGGGGGATAAATTAATATTTGGAGCATTAAAGTTTGTGCTTTTTCTTCTTCCAACAGCGCTACAACCCTTTGTTGGATCATGGCTTCTTCTACAGTTGGATTACACCTGACGCCACTATTTGCTTCTTTTCTCCAGTTGGTGAGCTTTCTCATTCTTCTGAGGTCTGAAACGCTGTTGATAGTTCGTGCACTGAAATGCAATATAGCCCATTTTGGGAATTGTTACTTAACCCTATAACAACCATTATTTTGTACACATTTGGGTATTTATGATTTTTTAGTCAATCTTACTCTTAATATAATAAATTACTAATTAATATGCTGATAAATAACTATTAGGAGAATTATACATGAAGTAGGCACCCAAAAGGGCTTCAGTTTTTTAAATTCGTT
Source organism: Druceiella hillmani (assembly GCA_039881145.1). Lineage (NCBI taxonomy): Eukaryota > Metazoa > Arthropoda > Insecta > Lepidoptera > Hepialidae > Druceiella > Druceiella hillmani. Next base: position 4,701,167 of record JAYKKI010000103.1, read on the forward strand.
TTACTTGGATTTTTTATTTCTCAGCAATTTTTAATATACTCAAAATTATTTCTACATGAAATATCTAGTGGTTGAGTTACTGGTGTCAAAAATTTTGAAGAAATGCGGTATGGTAAAAATTGGAGGCAACCAGTCATTGTGAAAGAAATTGTTTGCAACTGTCTACCCCAGTGCAGTACACATTTTTACGAGATCTATTACAAGTTTTAACATACAGAATCTACTTTAATAAGCTACTTTTTAACTATTTACCAAATATATAAGAGTTGAACTGTCTCAAAGGTTTAGATCTGTACTTTAATACTTAGTAGTTGCATCCAAATTGTACCGCACCCAGTTTACTCTGTAACTTTGTATGCTCGCAACTCAGCTACTAGGCTCCATGCATAAAAACAGTTGCATGAATATATTAACACCTTGCAGAGGTACAGTATACCCAAGTGAAAATTTGTCTTTGTCTGTCACACCTAATCAAGGTGTGATAGAGAGGGGTGGAGAGACTGATGGAGGAACATGATGAAAATTTAAGAAATATGTTTTTGCCACTTTGCTACATAACCTTAAAAACTAAGATTTTTGGATGTGAAATTCCTCTATACTTGTTTGACATTATTAATATAAATGTTTTTTAATGAAGGTAAAAGAAACGAAACTGTAGAAAATCCATAGTATATGAGGAAGAATATATAAGAAGCATTTTTATCAGTCTGTCATGAATTTCCAATTTATAATAGACCTGTGTTAAAAGTTGATCATCGTGTGATAAACTTTTTTAATAAGCGAAATGAGATAAAGAAAACACACGGCACCCTATTACAGTTATAAAAAATGGAGTCCTTATTACTGTGTTGTAAAAATGAATATATTTTGTCAAAAAAAATGTTTCTGCCAGGAGCCAGTATATAAAGCTTTTTATCTAGTTAAAACGAAATGGAGTGATGTAAAATAACATAACCTAACTGATTAACAATACTCGCTGTATTATCTACTGCTGTGGTACCATACAGAATATTTATGCAACAATGGCCATCCATTTCGAAAAAGGATATTTCTATTTTACTCAAAAATTATTTTAAAATATAAAAGTACACCGAGTTAATCCGGAAAGATTATGAGAATATTGATATAATTTAGATAGACAAACTTAGTGAATGTAGTGCTTATGTTTATTTCACATAGGCAATTTCCAAAAATAATAATGCTTATTGCAGTCGCCAGTTGCAAGGGTGAATTTTGTAGTGTTTTTGATACTGTTTAAATTGCTAAGAAAAATAATAATGATTAACAGTGTACGAAAGACAAATATTGTGTATTTAAATTGCAAAATACAGTTTTGTAAAAAACACAAAAGTAAAAATAAAATATAGCATCCTCTTCTAATAGATACTCATCCCTCTAAACTACTAAAAGTTTTTTTTAAGTATGGATTATTTGTGCATTTTGGTTGCAAGATTAATTTTCTGGAAATTTTTTAATCATTTGAACTATTGCCATTTTGAAAGTATTGGGACACTTTTGCTTGTCTAGATATTTAACCAATATTTTGATCCGCACTCTTTTTATACCTAATCTAATAAGAAATGCAGCTTCCAGATCATCTATAAATTTCGTTATATATATATATATATATATATATATATATATATATATATATATATATGTATATGTATTAGGTGACATAGGTGTTTGTGTCTTGGGATCATGAGTACACAATGGAATTACCTAGAATTGCAAAAGTCAAGAACTTTACCATAGGCGTATTTCTGTCAATTATACCTGGAATAGGTTATTTTAGTACACATTTTATAACTATAATGAATATTTTATTTTACAGAAAATCAGTGGGATTTTCAGTACCTGTATATCCCTTTTGGCATCTCACTTGTCTCCAATTTGATCATGTTTTCCACTACTGCATGTAGAATGTGTAGTATAAGTCGAGAAACACGAATGCTGCAAGAAAACCAGAACAAGAAGAAAATATTTAGAAAGGAACGGCAGAGGTATAATTACGTCATGCATTTTATTTTGGCTTATTTAAAATATTGGCATACATCCCTACTCGTAATAAACCTCCACTAATATTGTATCAATGAAAAATATAAATTTTTATAATTCCCTTTAATTTTGTATATTATACTTTAATTTTGTTACATTTTGAAAACCTAAATTTTTTTCTACCTTGCTCAAATGACATTTCCAAAAGAATGCTCTTATAAAAGATATTGAAGAAAATTTTTCATTATTTACTCAATTATATTATTTTTTAATAAGAACAGAAGTAGAGCAGGCATTTGAATAATTTTCTTCGTCATTTTATTCATTTCTTGTATTAAAATTCAATCAAAGAATCAAAGATAAATTAGTGTGCCTATTAACTTGAAAGTTTGTCACTTGTAGTGACTTAGGTTGCATTTTGAAAATATTTTGTTTTACCCCTCTATTTCAATAGTTTTTTTAGTTATATATAAAGTCCAGATAAACTGGATGCTGTTTAAATATAGCTAATTGTATCATAAAACATGAAGTTAGACAAAACATTAAAGAATTGCATTATAACATATGGAATATCTCATTCAATTCTTTCAGATTTTTTCTGTACATTAAACTATTCATTGTGATGGGTTCAAACTGGATAGTAGAGGTATTTATTAGCCTTTATCCAGACGACCAGCTTTGGAGAGTAGCAAATCTAATGAATACCCTTATTGGAGTTTGTATATTTATCATCTTTGTACTGAAGAAGAAAATACTGAAACTTCTTGTGAAAAGGTGAGATATTAAATACACTTATGTACAGTCCAATAAATAATTTTATCTTTGTATTTCTATTACATCATATAAAATGTTTTAAAGGGAATCAAATATTGATATAGTGACGTCACAATATGGTGCCCTTCACGGTCTTCCTTTCATTTTAATACTTTCCTCTTGTTAAGTTCCAAATACACTATTTTCATGATAAATATTTTACGGTGTACATATAAAGAATGTCCCATAAATTGTAGATATAAAGGAAAATTGAATTTCATGTCTCAAGCCGCACGGGTTCTGGAATTTTTAAAATTCTTTGATAGGCTGCTTGTTTCCATTTTTTCTTCCTTTGCTTACTTTTTAGGTACTTTAGCCACAAATGAAAAAAACCTTTTCATTATATCTTTTGTAGAATATTTCTAAATAATAGTGTTGTTAAAGGCATGTTCGAATTTTTTTATAACTACTGTAATCTTTTTAAATTTTAAATTTACTTTTTACTTAACTTCTTCCTTTAAATTTGTGCTCTTGTGGTGTGAATACATGAGTATGGAGTCTACATGGCCTTTTATTCCATGTGACTTTCCTCTTCAGTATAATTTCCACAGGAGAGTGGTCAGAAGATAGGTCAAATCGAGAGTTACATGTAAAATATGTGTCAGCTGTGGAAATCCTTTATTACACAAAAATCGACCAGATCGGGCATCCTATTTATGTCAGTTGGCCAGTATGTTGGTACGCCAGTTGAGATGACTAAGAGGTTAAGATTTTCGACAGCCCTCATCAACTGCCGACCTTTCGGTGAGATAAGGCGGGAGCCCCAGGAAGTGTGTTTCGCATTATAATCACCACCCGCGATAAATCTTTGACCCAAAGTAACGAAAAACTTTTCATAGTCATCTTGTTTCAACTTATGTTTTGGGGGACTGTACAAAGCCGTAACCGTGAGTGGTCCTGTCCAGTCATCGATGACTACATTTGTTGCCTGAATTTCGCTTGTGCAATAATTTGTCGTCTCGTAGTGTCTTATTTGATTTTTAATTAATACAGATAACTCTTTTCAGTAAAGTGCATCTCATATAGATAACTCTTTTCAGTAAAGTGCATCTCAGAAATCAAAAGTATGTCAATGTCGTACAGTGTAATAAATGCTTTTACCTCAAGGGTGTGTTGGGACAGCCCATTGGCATTCCACAGGACTATTTTGAGGAAGTCGAATTCGTCAGTTTAGCCATTAGTGTTAAGATTAGATTAGTCATTGTCGTCAATTGTTGCATCATTTGTTTCATCATCATTAATAATTCTTGTAAGTCAGTAGAGCTAGATTTGTCATTAGGGATTTCTCCTTTATCCTTATTTTTTAACAGCGCGTCCTTGTAATTTGTTGCTTGTAGTTGTGATTGGTTTTGGTAGTCATTAATTTGAGTAAGTTGTTCGGTAGGTGGCGGCTGAATTTTCCTTGGCGATATTCTGATCTTTGTTGGGAATGATTTTGACGGTAGCTTGAGTTTTTGTAATTCTTGGTACACTTAACATCCTTTATAATTTGCAGGATGGTTTCCATCGCAAAGAACACACTTTACTTGCTCTGACCTAGTTTTTCGAGGGCATTCGTTTCATAAATGATCTCCAGCACATTTAATGCACTTAGGATTTCTACGACAATATGGCTTAGTGTGTCCATAATGTTGGCATTTGGCACATTGGGGTATCTCTCTTTTAGGTAGGGGAGGTTCAAATACTATTCGACAATTTAGGAGACTTTTGATGTCATAAATATTTTTATTATTGTCTTTGGGCTCTAACTCTACGAAAAACATTGGGAGAGGCTTCTTGGTTTTTCCTTGTTTAAGATTCCAAATATTTGTGCATTTGTGGTCCAAATCAGCTAAAGATAACTCTAATTCATCTATGTCGGTTGATGGGTGAATGTTTTTAAGGACAACTTTAAAAGTCCGTTCTTGTTTGGGCTTGTAAGTATAGAATTCAGTTTTCATAATTTCTAACCGTTGTAACTATGTCTCTATACACGTCTGATGTCTTTGGTTGTATTCGAACCTGTTCGTTTTTCAAAACTTTAAGCTCGTAGTTATTTTGGGCATGTTCGTTGAGAAGGTTAATGAGTGGTTGAATGTTCTCAATTTCATCAACATAGATAGGAGGCGGTTTTACGGGTTTCTCACAGAGCTCCTGAGTTGAGTCATCATCGAGTTGAGCAAAACTGTTGGTTACAGGGATCGGTTTAGGTAATGAGAGCCAGTATGTGTTTAATTTGGATTGCTTGAAGTTTCTGTTATCATCAGGGCTTCGGGGTCGTTTTTTGCCAGTTACTTCATGCCATCTGTTCGTATTATTTGGAATGTCCTGTTGTAGTCCAATTCCAGATGGTTCAGATGTAGTGTGTATTTCGCTTAAAGAATTTGAGCGAGGTCTGTCAACAAACATTCTTTTGTGAAATATTTGCTGGCTGAGAGTTTTAGGAGTTGAGTTGATGCAGTTGTCACTTATCGTTGGTTGGTTTTTGTTATTTGGATCATTCATAATGTTCCCACGAGTAGGGTCGATTTAAAAGGTCACTCCTGAGGTGACGCCCATTCCCAGAGAGAAGGCTATTACAATGACGGTTCGCCTGATCCGCCAAGGTTGGTCGCTAGGAGCTGGACTGTCCTGTCAGCTATTCATCCCCTTGGAGTGCCCAGCACCGTAGGATTAGGGGATTTTTTGAAGAGGTTACCTTCCTCGTAGTCCAAGTGGCGAAGCTCAGACCCCCGTTCCTGCAAAACATGACCACAGGTTTACGGTGCTGGGGCAACCCTTTCGGGCTGCACACTGGTTTTTTTGTCAGGGTTGTCTCCCTTAGCTAGATTTATCGGTTTTAAGGCGCCGATGACTCGCCTTCGCCCTTCTTAGTTTGCTATCAAGGTCACGAGGTAGATGTGTTGTGCAAGACTCGTTGTTGACCAGGACATTGCCCGGGGAATGGGACGACTCATATAGTGAGTCCACTACCAGACTGCGGCGGCAGTTTGACAGTGGCGAGGACGTGTAAGATAGGACTTTATGATGCGCGTCTGATAGCCTAATCTTGCACACTTAGGCGTACGCTACCGGCTCTAACTCAGCTTTTTCTAGGTACATACCTACTAGCATAACTATGCACCACCGAGGCCTAGCACCATTTTCCCCCCCATATGACATTATATATTGGCATTTATTTGAAATGAACAATTTCATATTGATTAATTGTGTTATGTGGCTTCGCATAGTGTAACAAAATGGAACAATATAATTTGCGTTTTATGAAAAACTGTGAAAAAATGTTAGAAACCATTAAATTGTTTTATTTTACATGTCTTGTGTTTAAAGTCACCAGGGAACAAGTTCAGTTTGACAAAAAATACTTCCAAAATGAATTTTCCACTTCCACATGAAAGTGTACTTTTTCAAGGAAGTACAAGTTTTAAGTTTTTTAATTTAATTGCCATTCTTAGTGACACTGAACACAGAATTAGCAAATACAAACAGGAATTGTTATTAGCAAAAAACAAACGTAAAAAAATCTAAATATTTAAATAAGCAAAAAGTGTCACGTGAAGAGAGTTTATATAATTTATATGTAACAGCCAACTGTCAGCCATTTCTTCTTAGGAAGAGCACATTTGAAATAATTTTTTTAAATATATCGTTCTATTTTGTAAATACATTGTATATCCTTTCATATAAAACTAATTAGGATATTTGCAATTTTACCCTGACCAGACTTATACTAAAGTTTCAATTGATCTTATCTCCAATTTTCACAAAAAAAATTATAGATGTTTTCTCCCGTCAAAAAGATCAATGTTCAATTATGCTCAATTCCCATAGTCCTTACTAGGTAAGCTGATTTAAAATGATAATTAAATTTCTGACGATAAATATGTGATTATAATTTATCCCTAACTATATATTATTATTTATCGTTAACTTATCCCTAACTTTATATATTTGAAAAATTGGTTATGTATGTGTATTTGAAAGAACATACATGAAGTTCCATGGTTGTTTATGTCTTTCATAATTGTTGACGAACGAGTAAGTTAAACATAATAATTTTAATTTAAAGCTCTAGTTGAAGTTTTGAGCTTTTTATATACTTTTTATACAACTTAGTTTAAAAAAAATCCAATTCACACTGTTGTAAATATTTTAATGTTTGTTTTAACATCACCTGTATGTTACTTTTTCAAATTAATGAATATTGAAAAATGTTTTATTTGATGCCCATATTTCATATATATTTATCGAGTTGGTTCGTCTAAATTGAATTCCCTGTAGAGTCTCTTGGGAATATCCAATAGTTTTGCTATATATAACTTCGACCTTTTGCACTATTAATACTGTTTGCAGGTGTTTGTGAGTAAATACAAGCTATACCCTCTACCGATACTTCCATATTTCATCACATGTACTCCCAGAAATATATCAAATAAAATGATAAATATCAGAAGTTCTAAAAAAATCTCATTATGAAGTGAATCAAATCGTTCCACTTTTCATTGAGAAGCAAGGCCTCTTTGTACCTATATAAAATGACAATTATAACTCACTCCAATGTGTCCTTCCAATTCAACTCCATTCCCTCACTTGAAGATTCCTTTTGAATTTATGTTTCACACCCAGGTCATGGGGTTTGCAAACCCAGGTCATGTCAATATGTCGAATATGCTAGCAAAGAATTGAAATGAGTAGAATTGGCAAATTTTGTATTCCAACAATAACTGAAACTTATTAACTACAAATACTGACAATCGACATTTTACAGGTAAAATGGTAAATTAATTCTATCGATAGCAATTAAAGTGGCAAATCCACTCTGTTGTATAACTTTTTCCAATATCTTTTAATTCAAAAAATATTGATTCAAAACCGCAATGTGATGATGAACCATAAATACAATGAGATTTGTGGAATGTTTTGTTATGTTTTTGATAGTTATTCAGTCTGCAAAAAAATTGTCAATAGTGAAGACGTCATGTTATAATCCAGGATCATTCTCTTTGTTAGCTTTTACCTTTAAATTAGCCTAATCAGTTTTTGTCAACTGATTTAAGTAGTTTCAAAGGGTATAAAAATGCAAAAGGTTGCATTTGATTGCAAAAGATTGCATTTGAATGTCGTTATTTTGAGTATCATGATTAAATAACTTAATATTTTCCGTTAGATAGTTTTCTGAAGATGATGACGAAGGTAGAGTATCACTCGATAACATTCGATGACTTTCACTTTCAGTGGCAATACTATCTATACTGAAACAATATATTCTTTGTCTCTTAATTGTCATTGATGGATTGGATTATGAAAAAAAAATGTATTAGTTTTATTGTCTTATTTGGAGTTCCGTCAAACTTCCTTTGGTTCTCTTGTAAATGATTCATTATTTGATGTAGAAAGAAAAAAATTCAATAAAGTTTTGAATTTATTTTCAAAAATGAGTATTTATTATAAAATCTATTACATTACTCATGCACAACTACTAAATTCTTATATTTTCCATACTAACTCTTACCTACAACTTCGTTCCAGTGGACTTTATATGAAATCACAATTTACGTTATTTTATTCAACCCCTGTCGCTTATTATCGCCTCATGATTAATCTGATGAAATAGTCTCTAAAGCGCTTGCAAGTTCCTGAATGTAATCATTTATATTATTGCAAATGGCATATAAGCTATCATCTGGCAAATACTATTCATTAAAATCCATTCAGTAGTTTTCGTGTGATGTACATATGAATTAAAATACAAGTATTAAGTTGAAAATAAATTTCTATATGAATGCGTATCACAAGACAACCGAATGAATTTTAATGAATGGATTTTGCTAGTTGACATTTATTATGTGAAAGAAAAATTCCAAAAATAATTGTATTATTTTATTGAACTTATTTATTAAATACATCTCCAAAGTCAGATTATGAAAAAAAAAATTTGTTGTTACAAAAGTGTCATTATCTAACCATAAGTATCAAAACCAAAAATAACGAGGCATGTGTGATATCAGCAGGCAAGGATATATGGGATGGGCATTATATATGAATAGTATTATTATATTATGCCTATTAAAAATAAAATATATAAAATGGCGATAAACATTTATTTTTAACAACTAACAATAGTTGGTAAAAAGAAATGTTTATCGTCAATTTAAACATCTGTTTACCTTTAATCAATTCTATTGCACGCTTATTACTTTCTATGAAATGGAATAAGTATGCAAGCGAAATAATAAAAAAAAGCAAGTATTGCACCTTTTTCTTTCATAATTTACATAAATTACCTAATCCTGTGATGATGAAATATATATACGTCATGCTCATTCTGAAAATATGATTAATTATGGTGTTATTGCTTGAGATGGCGCTTAATAATAAATTATTAATTAGTAATTCAAAATAATTTGTTAATAAGTAATTCAAAATATTTTATTAATTTTTTTTGACAATGACAAAAGAATCCATCGCTCCATTAAAACTTAATTCTACTTTTATTGTGCATTGTTTTATTATTACAAGGAGTGTCAAAATTTAGTTTCGGGAAGGTAAGATGGAATTAAATCTATGTTGTTAATGCTACCTAAAATTAGTAAAATAATACTAAAATAGGTATTATATTGCAATTAATTGTTAAAATCAATTACTTAACAATTTAATTATTAAACTGTTCAAATACATTAATTAAAAAAACATAAATTATTGGGTGATTTTATCTTAATGCCTCGGTCTTGGGTTTGGTAATCTTTATATTCCTGAGTGTTACGTGAGGGGACAGTCATTTGTAGTTTATTTCATCTGCCAAGAGCACGCGTGAACATACTGCAGAGCTCTCCCCTTTTTACGCACTTACTTTGATTTACTTGGTATCGTGAAATGTGTTCAATCCTGATAGTATTTCCGTTCCATTGACTACTTTAGCAATGTGATTATGGGGTTGCTTGGTAGTCTACGTTCGTTGATTAGTTAATTTTGTTTATAATTTGAATTATTGTCTTTCCTGTTTTATTAGTCATTATTTATATCATACTTTTAAACATAGCACTTTTTTTGCGCACATCCAACAATTTAGGGCAACTTTTTTCAATAAACAAATTTACTAGCTTTCCTGGAATTTCTTCACAAACTCAAAATGCGAAAAGTTAAATTGCACAATTAACACATTGCCATTCAGAGAGATTGCGAAATCAGCACAGATGTTGACTAACAATTTATGTATTTGGCTGACACTATACAATCGGACAGGCATCACATTCATTTAAATCTAAAAAATAAGGATTAGGGAAAGAAATCATCCTATTTTTTTGCTCAGAAAAATATGGAAATTGGACGAATTTCCAAGAAATACATTTTTTATCCAAATTATTAAATATTTTATAACAGTTTTCTGCAAATACAGATGGAGGGGAACCTCATAAGTACGCAGAATAACAAAACTTTGGCTTATTATGTTATTCAAATGATATTTTCACATTCTAAGAAATTTTAACTAATATAAAATATTAACCGTAAGTTGTCCAATATCTTAAATATTGTTTGAGAAAAGGAATGATGTGCCATACACCTCTGAAAATTTTTTTTAAAAATTCATATATACGTTTTAAAAAGAGATCATTAAAGAACTAATCTCACTTGTCAGCACCAATCCGTAATATTCCAGATTGTTTTAGTCACACTTCGTGCACCAATCGCGTTCAGCTGTCAAAACATTTGTTGACGGAAGAATGCAATCATAAACTGTAACCTACTTACAGATATTGGAGCATATTCTTGTTATTTGGTACAATATAGCTTCATTTTTTCAGTGCGTGATTAGTGAGTTGTAATGAAACACATGTACCCTTATTGGACGCAATTGATGCTAATTAGCTCTTACATTTATTTATTTGCATAAGTATACATTGGCATCGTTAAGCATTCTAGAAGATAGCTATTTTTCTACTCATTTCAACTTCATTTGACGATACGAAAAAGTGAAGGAATATTTTCATACAAAGTGTTAATTGCTTATAAGTAATTTGCGAATCAATACTAACAAGTTTGGTTAGTCCTTAACCCAAAATTTAATCTACAGTTTCTTCATGAACTCAATAAATATCTTTATGTAGATATTACAAAATCACTTCCAATGTTCGGATAAGTTTTTATGATGATATATCATTTTTGAAGCAGTAGAACAATGACAGCTTGCATATACATAGCTTATAATCAAATATCTCTTAAATGATGGGCTTCATACTATTGGACAAGACATTTTAAAATTGTAAATGGTCATACTAAATCATAATACAAATCATTATTTCCAGACACATGCCATGCATTCGTCACATCAGACATTTGGTAAGTCTGATTATCATCACATAGGACAATGTCACCTTATTTAAAGAATATATAAGGCAGTGTCTATTTTGTAAGTACTTACCAAGTGGGAGAGCAATGTTTGACATAAAGCAAGCAATGAGGTTGAAAACAAATCGTTTTTACTAGCTTGCAACTTGTCAACAACTCATAGTAATAACTCACACAATAGTATCTAGAGTGCATCGTAATTTTGTCGCCAAATTCCTTGTTGCGATTTTTCAGTTTGTTAAACAAAGTTTTATTTACTAATATTAACAACATTATTGCTATTTAGGATATTTACGATTTCAGAAACTTAGAAGACAATCAAATTCAATGAATGAGTTTAAGTTGCAAATGGACAGATTAGAGAAACATACTTTTGTACTCTGTTCAAAGTTTCCTTCAGTTGATGCAATTTTTGTTTTATTTGTAATTAGGTACCAATTAACGAATCAGGTTTAATTAGTAAATATAAACAGTTAAAGAAACTATTTATCATTGCAGTAATGGATAAATAATTAACGCACTCACAAAAATTATTTTTTTCTATATCATCTATAGCACAGTAATGTATATCGTATCGCTATTAGTATTAGATACCATTAGTGTGATAACATATAAAGCCAGAAAGAACTATTTATTTCTTATAACTATCTATTGCACAGTAATGTGTATCATGTTATTAGTATTAATTACCTGTACCGATAAACATTTATTGAGACAGAGAATAACATTACCATATAGTGCCTACAAATAAATATCTATAGCATAAACCAGGCTGAATGAGAGAACTATAATAGCATCACTGTCAAAAAAACAAGAAGTGAAAAATAAAAATTTAATTTTATTAATAAAAGACAACAATAAAAAATATTTGAAAGGAGAAAATTTTAGAAAAATATCATAAATTAAAAACATTCACATTGACTTAATTTTTATGTTAAAGGGAATTTTGAAATATTTTTTATAAATTTAATTTTTATATATATGGGTACATGTACTTTAGAAGAAATAAGAATAAAATGAAATTTATAGAATGATTAAAAATTTATTTTTAACGTAATAATAATTTTTAAGTATTTTGAATTTAAGTTTTCATTTAGTGTATTCGTAATAGCTTTTATTTTTAATTAATAATATGAAATTTCTAATACTTAAATAATCCATTTTACTAATATTTAAAAAAACTATAAAAATATGTCGTGAAACCAAATCTACAGTCTTATATAGATTGCATATTTATATAGTTATTGATAAACCATCCTACAATAATACTATTTAAATAAGCAACCAAAATGGTGAGAACGCCTGAATATAACGATGTCAACATTAAAAACATGCTTCCATTGAAATAATAAATAGTTACGCAAGTGAATAGTTTCCATAGCAGCTAACACGCACCGATAGCTAGTTACATTTCGTTGCCATAAAAATGTGCAGACTCACCCCTAGTCCTGTACTCCCTACTTACTATATTAATAAATTACATAGCTTCTTATCTTCCGATTGCCACTATCCAAAATATTTTACGTATAAGTTTGTTACACTACTGCACGTGAAATTATTATAATGTTCTTATAAGTGATTTTAACATATCAGTCGTCTTTAACCTTTTCAGCGCCGAGCGCATATTCAAATGTGTTGTCAAATTGTATCTCACACAACACATGCAAAAATACATGATTGTAGGTTTTGCTATGGGTGGGCCAACAAATCTTCGAAGAATTATATATGGGTAAGGAAGCTAACAAAAACTATTTTTATTTGAAACATCAAACACATCGGCCCTCTCTTTTCTAAATGTTTCGTTGACCTGTTTCGTGTTTCCATTTCGTTATAATGATTTTTATCTTCATTACAATTAGAACATTGAATAATTTAATTCTCATTTAGAACTTTTACACATAATAATTTTTGTTTGCATTAAATATTTTACGTGTTCAATTATGCACTTGTTTTGTAGTGTGTTTTTAAAACTTTTTTGATGGATGTCAATAGAACAACGTACAGGCAGTAATTTGAAATGACTGCGACCGAGGAGCGCCATGAGGTATGTTGTACCCCTTACTCTTTGGTCGTGTCTGTCTCTAGATGTAATAATTGAACGTTTAACAATTATTTGGCCGACTAAAATATTGTGTAATCTACAAAAAGAATCCATTCATAATACGGGTGTCCAATGGCAGATTTCAATGTTTGAAAAATTGTAAAAAAAAAACTACACCTCTAATACAAAGTAGGTTTATTTTAACTTTATAACAACAAATGCAGATTTAATTTTTTAAAAACCACGTTTTCCAAATGGCGGCCATCGAGTCTGACACACTCTTCGAGTCTAGCACGTATGTTTTCAAAAACGCATTTGCAGAGCGACTGGGGTATCCTACTGACTTCGGCTCGAATATTTTCTTTAAGTTGTGTCACAGTGCTCGGATTTGTTTTGTAAACAACGGATTTTAAGTATCCCCATAAGAAAAAGTCACATGGGCTTAAATCGGGTGACCTAGGTGGCCATGGTACGGTACCGTTTCGGGATATGTTTTTTTCTGGAAATAACTGCCGCACTGCATTCATAGACACATTAGCAGTGTGAGCTGTGGCCCCGTCCTGCTGGAACCATGTGTTTTGGTTGAAGGATGGACTATTCTGTAGTTCTACTTTGAAAAAGTCATTTAACATCTGGGCATATCTCTCCGAATTCACAGTTACGGTTTGGTCACGTTGATTTTCAAAGAAATAAGGCCCTATGATTGCAGATGCAGACATGGCACACCAGACTGTTACTTTAGGCTTATGTAAAGGCTCTTGATGCATTTGTCTTGTGTTGTGGACATCCCAGAAAGTTCTGCTTATTCACATATCCTCCAATGTGAAAGTGAGCTTCGTCACTAAAGTTGCCCATCCGGGTAGCGGTACGAAATCTCAACAACATCACCTCCGCGTAAGTTTTTCTTAATTCAAAGTCAGAATCGTGTAAATCTTGAACAATTTGAATTTTATATGGATGGAACTTGAGTTTTTTTCGCATTATTACCTGTAAAGTTGATTTCGGATTTCCCAATATCGATGAACGTGTATGCAGTGATAAACGGGGATTTTCAACGACAGAAACCATAACACGCTTGACATTTTCATCCGTGACTAACAATGGTATAGATCCTGGCCTGGGCCTATTTAATGTTGATCCTGTAGCTCTGAACCTTGCTACCCATGACTGAATGAGGTTGATCGATGGTCCATCACATAATCGGCGAATACTGTAACGATTATTAAATCGAGCGCGTACTACAAACAGCGAAAATCCACTCGAAATGTAAGCCTCGACGGCAAAAGCGTGGTGCTCTCCACTCCACTGTTCCATGGCTACTAAAACATCCGCACCGCTTGCGTTTCTAATGACGCCCCCCGCGCCCCTCTTATGTGTTGCGTTCAGAAACTATGTTTGTTCGAACTTTGAAATCTGCCACTTTTGACACCCTGTATAACTGAATAATTATAAGTGATTAAAATATTGAAAGAAGAATGCTTAAACAATTTTCAACAATAGAAACTGCATCTAACCCTTTGAGTGTGGTTAAACGAGAGCATTCCTGATGTTTAATAGATGTTCTTCATATAAATAATGCTTCTACAGTTAATTACACAAACAGCAAGATGTGAAATAATGTAATTTATTCAGCGTATATTTACTTAATATAATAATTTTACAGGCAAATATTTTCATAAAACCAAAGTTAAAAGCATAAATAAATTTATAGCTAGTAGATAAAAGCTATTTCTTAGTATCACAGTATAGCATAAAACCGACATTTCCAACAGCATCTTAATGCATAATACAATTTTCACTCTAACAGCGATAATATGTCATTGCTTTACAGAGTCAGTAGATGCCCGGTCAGCTCGAAGAATTCCAAAATAAAAATGTGTCATGTACTGCTGACAAAAAGTTGGGGATCACTACACAACACGTCTTGTTGTCTAATCAATGTTTTGTATAAAATGATGCCTTTATGGAGAATTCACATGCATGGCTTCTTGCTAATATGAAGAAATACTTTACAAAACAATGTTCAAATAATACTTTACACAACAAATGAAACAAAAAATTATTTTTAAATTACATAATTTGGTTCCTATATGATTTCTCTACAAATAGTTTTGAATTTTAACTTTTAAGATATATGGAGGTCGATGTCTCAAGATCTTCCAGCTTCTGTGTTAAACAATTTCTTACTTTACAAGAGTTACATGATTTTTTCCTTCATACGGAAACCAGTCAAACATACATTTTATTTTATGCGCTCATTTTATAACAAACCTATTATTTAACTGGTTAGCTGCGATTAACGAGTATATGTGTTGTGACAAAATGGTGATATTTTGTGTTACGATGAGTAATATAATCAATTATTTAAATTACAATATTAGTGAAAACAAGGTGTATTTCTAAATGTCAAGGTAATTATAATAAAATAAAAAATAAAAAACATAAATAGTTAATATGAAGAACTGTACACAGTGTGTATACAAATTAGCTGTTTTCATTTGAGAAAAGAAAACAACTATGTGGATATGATTACATTGTAACAAAAATATAAATTCAGAAAGAATCAACATATTAGTACTTAACTCGCAAAGCTGCTGGACTCGCAAAGCTGCTTGCTTTATTCAATACCATTTAACAACAGAAGATCCAATTTCTAATTAATCACTTCTCCGAGTAATTGCTTCTTTTTTTGTTTTCCTTTGTAATGCTATCTATATTACATTTAAGTATTTTTTTTTTTTATTAATATCGATACGATCGATCGGCCGTAGGCCATAATCAGATGTGGTCTATTTGTCAAGATTTATTGGAGTTGCTCCAGCGAGTTCCACCAATCACTATTGTCTAGACTCTAAATCTAGTATTTGCCATCTTTTTAGGCGAGTTATGCTTGCAGGATTCAAGAGGTCTCTGGCTAGCTCATTCTTGTGTTCCTTTAGTCTATTTTTATATTTTTTGCTGTGCTCGGTCACTTCCTCCTTCACTGTTGACATCTTCAAATGTTCATGGATTTCCGTATTTCTTACGAACCAGGGTAAGCTGGATATGGTTCAAGCGCTACACATTTAAATTAAATAATAAAATGTTTGTCAGTAAGTAAACAAATTATTAGTTTTATAAAAAATAAAACAGTCATTTGATTCTAATTTACTTCAAGACTATTTACAGACACGACATACATTTTTCAATGGTGTTAAGTATGGTGACCTATCTTAATAGTTCATTGGTTAAAATAGAAATTACACCAAAGAACATATATTCATTAAAGGATAAATAGGTTTCACGCATGAGCAGCAGAAAAGGAATCCTTAGCAATATCAACTCACCCGTCTTGTCATTTCCGATAATCTCCCGCTTTATTGCAGAGCACAGGGTTGAATTAGTAATTTTGTCATCAATTGTACTCTCTTGCTTAACATTGCTCGTGTCCTGTTGGTAATAAAAAAATTTAACGCTTAGCATTTCACTGACTGATACGAATTATTACATTAACTCACAAACATAAATAGTATTATTATTGTAATGTATTTAATAAAACAAAACATGAAATGACAATTTCAAGGGGCATTGTTTTAAAAAAATTTATTTGTATTTGTCTGGATGAACGGTTACTTTAATTACATTCAGATGATAAATTTGACATAATTTAACGTGAAAATATTCCACGTGCTGAACCTCTGTTTTTATAATACATTTTTTTGGAAATATAATTTCTTATTATGAAGCTGTTGGCATAGAAGTCTACACATACTACATCTAGTCGACCTAGTAGTCTCACAAGCGAGAGGCCCACAATATGCAGTGTAAAGGAATTGTTTAAATGAAATTTTGTTTCGCAATTTCTATGCATTCATTCTGGTACGTTTCTTCAATATATTTCATTTACATTCGATATTTTTTTGCCACAGATATATTTCACTGTTAGAGTAAATTTTTTGTGAACATTGTAACTGTTTATTTCGTAATATTTTCCCTAATGCTAAAATATTTTGTCTTAATTACTTAATTTAATTTTTTGTCCCGACATTCAGACGTTCTATACTTCTGTAAGGTGTAATGAAATCAATTTTTAACGTAATGTTTCACCCTAAATTACTTAATGACTTTGGTCAATAATTATTTTATATTTTTTAATAAAGTCCTTTGTCAAACTTTGATACTTTTTTACAGCCTGTTACAAGTGCGAACTCATTCAAACCTGTATACATAAAATAATAGTCAATGTTCTTTGCCAAGAAATCTATTTTCCACGGACAGTAAATATGTAATAAAGAATGTGGGCAACAGTGCTATGACGCACATTAACAAAAGATTTCTTTATACCTGATTAATTCTGTAACATGAGTCCATGTGCTGGAATGTAGTCAGTCCGATTTCAATTTCTATATCCTTCGGTTCGTCTTTAATTAGTAACATGTCATCTTGATCCACTTCGCAGTTCTGGTCTGCCCTGTTATAATGGTAAAGCATGCAGATCGACTGATTTTTTAATGCTTCGCAAAATTTTAATTAATTTTTGATGGCATGTACACAACGGGGTGATTAAATACAATAAACCGTGACGGCCAGTTGTATAAATTCTCATTTCATACGGATAATAGATTTATTTTATTGTGAAGTTACATTTGGGAGACTTAACATTTTTTATGGAATTTTAAGAGGGAAAATTTAAATTTCCGATTTCAATAAATTTGAACAACAGGTCTTAATTAATTGTTACGAAGGTCACATAATAATTATATATTCCCCCATATTCTTACATGGCAATTAATATTGTTTAATCTACATACTTAAGACAAATATGAAAAGCAATTTAAGCAATGTCAATCATTGATTATACACATTATTAGCAGCGGCAAAATGGTATCAAGTAATAATCGTGTTAAACATAAGACAATTATTTAAACAAAATGGTATCAAGTAATACTTATCAAAATGGTAAATATACAGTAATTGTAATTAAGTAAATGCACAATGAATGCTGGCGATAAATGCAACTATCGAATACAACAGCTAAGTGTACACAAAATAGGAAACAGACAGCAGGTCTATTAAATGGGGGAAATGAATGCAAAGAGGTACGACATGCAAAATCTGTTATTCATCCAATAAGACCGCGTTTGCCAAGACTAGACAACAAGTGGTCTGTCAGCCATAACATAGGTGACTCGTGACTAGAACCACGCACATTTGTTATTTCTATACAATGTTTAGCCTGGCCAGAAATTGATGTGTGTTCAGTTTTGACATTTTGGATAACTGACATTCGTTTAATTGACATTTTACTGTCTTTGAAATAACAAAAGTTCAAAACAAAATACTGAATTTACCTTTGAAGACAATTTTTTGTAAACAACATTTTTAATTTTACAGTCTAGATATTCTTGCTATGGGACGTAATTTATGTTTGCGTTTAAAATACCTCTTTGACCATTACAAAAATAATTTATATGGCAATAACTCTCAGCAAATTACTTTCAAATTTCATAAGAAATTTTCGATAGGGACAAAATTGTTCTATCTACTTTCAAAATTTTTCGATATACTTTCAAATTTTCCTACTCAGGGACAAATGAACGATTGTACTCCAAGCAGCCAGTGCAAGGCAAATTTAAATTGGTCTGGTACAAACACAGCCTCCGAACAACTTTATAAAATAGTGTGATTTCAGAATTAATTAAAGGTATTTCTAAATATGAATAAAAAAACTGATCAACTACAATATAATGGATTCTACTTTTTACAGTGCCATCATCACAACTAAGCAATAAAGCGAAAGCGATGCAGACGGTTACAAGCAAATACCGCAGGACTCAATGAACAGATTTGTATGAAACTTTTATTAAAATGTTCAGAAAGGATATGTGCGAAATCTGTTTTAAACATTTTTTTACTGTAAACAGTGCTCACACAATACATTTATGTCACAATAGTGTAGTGTGTCCACGAAATGTGCCTATGATGTCGAATGCAAATAAAGGTTTTATATGTAAATCGCTACATCGGATTTTATATGTAAATCCTTAAGTTTATTTTTAGTTTGCAGATAAACCACATTATTACGTTTTTACAATACAACCAGCTGATCCGCTGCTTTGTCCATATGGAAAAGGTAGAAAATGATGGTGTAATTCAAAATACACATACACACTTACAGTCACATTCCTATTCTCAACAGGGTAATTTACATAATAACATACATTTATTTACATAATAATAGTTAATTCCATTCTAGGATGAAAGTATTCTAGGTTTATCTCCATGATGCAGGATATATTTATGTAGATTTCATGGAGATATATAAAGTGGTTCAGGTGTAAAAGTGAAATAAGCCAGCATACTCACTTTTGCACATGTCATTTTAGTTAGAATTAGAACTAGACACGACACAATTATGGCTAAAAAGTAACATATCTGAATTTTTTTTTTAATAAAAATTGTAAACAGTTTAGCTATTAATGGTATTTTCGGCAGTTTATTTATTTATTCTTTTCTTCAACCGAGTACACACAACTCTATGACATAACGACAATACGACATAAAAACTCATATAATAAACGATCAATCTAAATCTCTAATTTTTTTGTATATTGTTATCTATGCTATAAGTTTGACTGAAAAAAGTTATAGTATCCTGTATACTATAGCTTGTTCAGTTAAATCATTATTTATTACGCGTGGAAGCGATACAATGACAAAAACTTCAATTAAATAAGACATTTTTACACGGAAACATAAAAGCAAAAACAATTTTCCACTTTAAGATATTAGTTTGATATAGAAAGCTCAATTTTATGGAAAATTGAGGAATATTCATAGTATTTAAATTCTGTTTGGATGCTAACATGTGAAAACCAGTGTATCTTTAACATTAAAACCCCAATAAACTCAAACATGACACTACAGACATTTCATAAAAGCATGTTCGTAAGACATAGCGAGGAATTCAATACCATCATCAGAGGCGACACATGACACTGAAAACACTGCTATCCTACAGAACACGGAAAGCTCTTTGAGAGAAACTGTGACAGTTATAAAAATACTTAATGACTGTGAAAACTTAGACTAGGGAGAATGGCAGAGATAGACCAAAGAAGAGACAAAAAAGAAAAAAACAAGTCTTTTAATTAATAACACACAAAAAAAACAAAGAATTTTATAACTTAACCAATACCAACACATAACAGATTTCATATGCTAGAAAATGAACACAAAAACACTAATAAAAAAGCTGTGAAATGCCGGAACATATTTTCGTAACAGGAGACAATATAATATCTTCAAATGAAGCTATGAACAAATTCATGGAAAACAATATGTACACAATGACCACTCTCAGAACAGACCACTTTATCAAAATAATGCTTAAAGATATTCAAGCATATAGCCATGAGAAAAAAATTCATTTCCAACAATATTGTGAATTACACCTACCAGTTTAAAAGTGAAAAATCCTACAGAGTTGTGTTGCGTGGAGTCCATTTATCGGAAAACACGACACAGATTGCAAAAGAAGTGACTAAATAGTAGATGAAGTCAGACAAATAGTTAATAACCGTCACTAAGCCTCAAGGGACCCACTAACTCCATGTTGACCTAGAACCCAACAAGAATAACAAAGAAATATTCAACGTAAAGTACATTAACGAAACCATATCATAAAAAAGGAGTCCTACAATGTAAAAGATGCCAAAGATTTGGCTACTCAAAAAACCTTTGCCACAGGCCATTCGGATGCGTCAAATGTAGTGAAGAGCATCCAACTACTAACTGCAAAAAGAATCCTGACAGTGAAGCTACCTGTGTAAAACTGTCATGGGAAACATCCAACTAGCTACAAAAGTTGCAAAACCTACAAAAAATACAAAGAAAAAATACTTAAGAATCCACGAAGTCAAAGAAAAACAGTCGGCTTTCCATCAAGAACACAATAATGATATTCAACTACCCAAAATTCCCCAAAAGTACTGATCTACAAAAACATACGCAGAAGCAGCTGCGCAGCAGACACCAGCGCCACAAACAGAAAGACAAAATGACCACAAGGAAATCATTGAAGTGATGGAAAATATACTACACAAACTACAGCAGACAATGATGGAAATGATGGACAAAATAATAAAAAAAATGTTAGACCTCAAGGTCTAGATGTTTTAACAGGTTTACAAAGAAATGACCAGCAAACTCCGAGTTGTAACTTGGAAGCCAACGGGTTGAGGAAAAAACCTCAAGAATTTGTAACTTTCTTACATATGGAATTGGTTGACATAGCACTGATATTGGAGCAAGATTCACAATAATAACACATGTTACATTCAAAAACTACTCAGCGTACACAACTAACATCCATCTGGTAATAGCCATAGCGGAACAGCAGTGATCATTAAAAAAAGTATCAAACATTATCCAACTGAAAATATTGTACAGGTAAAATCCAATCAACAACAATCAAGATTGTAAATAAAAAGATTCAAACTGCACTCCCAAATAAACCTGCGACTTAAAATTGATAATATTAAACTGGAAGACGCCATGGTAAAACTTAATATGATCATCCATAACACTGCCAACAATGCAATAATCAAACAAAAAGGACTATCTATTATAGATAAGTATCTACAACATATAACCAAAAGATATCAAGGATGAGATACATGAACGACGCAGACTGGTGCTTACATTCCATCTACAATCACCACTGGAACAATAAAGTATACTGAAGCCATCTCTAACTGCTAAACGATAGCAGTAGTATTGTAAGTGAGTTGTGGTTGTTCTCAACTTAAAATATGTCATACATACAGCCCATCCAGAATCACCACATGGGAAAAGCAATGGATAGCACATTCGATCAGAATGGGGGTTCAAGTAAGATATTTTACTAAGAGCACCAGTTCTTTTAGAATAAATGACAAAATCTATATTGCCTGGTGATGTGCCGTCATTAGTGACAAAAACAGCAGCGACTTCACTGACTGAATTGTAATTGTAAATCAAGTATCTACATTTTTATATATTTAAACAACTATACATAAAGATTAAGTGTATTGATCATAGCTTGCAATACGACCATTATTTCTTTGTAACAGTTCCTATTAGCTTCATTCTCCATAAGATATTCTAAAGCAGAATCGAAATCTAGAATGAAAACTCTAGCGTAAGTTGGTGCAACTCCTGCAGGAGGTTGTAAACTTTCTACCATATGGCAAATCTGCCCATGTTATTTAAAACCTACCTCTACTAGAAAAATATCGACCTCTGCTAGGAATGTCAATCATGTTTACCTGAACTGAAGCAAATGCTAGAGCGTTGTTAAAAATATTCTCAAGGTAGTTCTTCGTAAAATCATCATTATATAAGGTTGTGAAGAACTTTAAAACCTCTTATAGAGGTTTTAAATCTCTTCATAACCTTATATAGCACTTTGAAGGGCTCTAACTTAACCTTTCCTTTATGGCAACACATGGTAGCTAAATTGACACTCAACTCCTCAGCAAACAACATTCCAGAGCAATGTATGCACCTTTCGTCCATATCACCAACACTGTCCTTGCACTCCAGTATCTTTAGTGAAAAGATGGGCAGAACAATATGTTAAGTATTGAATATATTAGGAAGTTTAAATTGTTGTCTTCCTGCACTGATGTTTTGATGGAGGTGAAGTGGGCAAGTTGATGACACAAAGTTGTTACCTTGTACTTACTGTTGTCGTCAAACATTGAATCCCTCTTGCCTGCGATTACGTTAAGCTTCCCTTTTTTTTTGAAGTTCAAGTTGTCTTTGTTCGTAACTTCTGGAATTTCTCCTTCTGCGATCAGTGACAGGTTCCAATGGCATGGTACGCCCTCTGGTTCGAGGTCTTCCTCTTGGCCTGCCAGTTGTGCCCCTCGGCATCGTATGGATCTAAACATATATATGTTTAATATTGTGATGCATATATGTTAAATACAGTATGTACATAAACGAAAGTTTGTCATTTTAATCCGTAATTGTGCACCAGGGTAGATTGCAATACACTATTTTTTTAAAAACTATACCACTTTTTTGATATTTAAAAATTGTTATAAGTCATTAACATGGAAATGCATCAACCCATAACTTATATTTCAATAAATGGAAGAAATCAGGCATTATTGCATAATTGCCCTACTTAGCAATCTATGTTAAATTTGACTTTTCTAACTGTCACTTTTTTTTGCATAATTTTAGAAAAAAGGGTACAAAAAGTAGAGGGAAAACAGATACAAAATTAAATTTCAAGGTCAACTTTTTTTACATTTCATAAATCAAAATTATTGCCATTTGAAAATCTTTAACATCAATCCTTAATCCGCTCACATTTATAAGATTATAAAAAATACTATCATAGATTTTTTAAATAAACTTATTGGAATATTAACACAATATTTTTTCATTTGTCTGTTAGACAAATTATTGTTCCCTTATTAATAATATTGATATTAATTTTATTTGCGATTTCAAAGTAAATCATCACAAATTATTTATTATTTAATATGGCAACTCTCACACATTTCTTCGACTAATCAGAACATTTGAATGTTTGTGAAGAGAAAGTTAATATTGCGAAATGACAGTTGATTTTTGTTTAATATGCATTGACTTTTGTTCAATATCCAGTGAGTGGAAGTAATATGATTGAAAGACAATTACAGATGAGTTCCTTATTACCTGACTAACTCTGTAGCACGAGTCCATAGACTGAAATACAGTAGGTCCAATGTGCACATCTGTTTCTTCAGCTTCAATTTTAATGCAACCACCTTGTTCTGTATGAACTCTGTGTGGTCTGGCCAGTGGTGACGTATCTTGGTTACATTTTTGTACATCCACAACTGGTAGAAAAGAATGACCATTATTAACATGAGTACTACATGGCTTTTGAACATGGATCTCGCTTCAAAATTAAAATAAATCTTATTATCACTAAATTACTTTGACCCCATTCTAATCACAATTAAAATATGTACAGAGGAAATGACAAAATCTCTGTCCCGTGTAAACTTTGTGAAATAAATAGCCAAATAATAATCAAGTGCCAGTCGGAACATGCACAAAGCAAGGTTCCGCAGTTGTCTACATCACCTGAGATTGTCAACGCAAGTTAACTGAAATATTTCATTTGAAAATTCTAATAAAATATGTACTTAATTTTCAAACCCTCAGTTGAAAAATTAGAGGGGGTACCAACTGCATGTCACTTTGCAGCTTAATATTTTACAAACGGAGCTTGAAAATAAATATGGCATTGAGAACCTCAATATTGTTTAAAGAAAAAAAAAATTCACGCCCACTTTACGTGAACAGAAAACAAAATTTCTTTTACAATTTTACTATATATGAATTAGACTTCCGGATGAAGCATATGCTTCAGAAATTGTAAGCACACAGCTCTAAAATGGTAGAAATAACAAGGAAGTGACAGACAGTGATGAAAAGTACGAGAGTTCTGGTTTTGCCATTGACTATCATGGGCAATTTAAAACCATAACAATTGAGACATAAAAATTTAAACTATATGTATAATTTGTACATTATAGACAATTTCCACCGACTCACAAAGAGTAGCTGAGCTACTCTAACAGGAAGAGTGTTGGTAACACATTCGTGATGTCTAGCTTAATAAGAATCTTGAATCAAGTACTTTTACAATTGTCATACCAGTTTTTTCAATATCGCACACTGACCTTTTAGAGCCATTAACAGCAGTAGGCATGCATATAATTAAACAAAAATATCAAGTGACGGGAAAGCAAATGCAAATATTGTTAATACATATAAATGTAAGACTCTACCCGCACGGGAGTGAAGTCCCAGGCTAATTAAAGTATTGCTATAACAAAATCTAAACTATAAATCTGTCCAATAACAGAATACAATTTTAATTGCAGGTCCAAGTCAGCATAAAGCAATAAATCCGTCCAACTTACATTACATTTGAATTGAGCAAGCAAGTAGCAGGGTTATTCACAGCGACCTCCCTCACGTGCAACGTTTGACTTACTGGCACTTCTTTTCAAATGTTTACTTTGGGGATTAAGGCTAATGAAAGACCCAGTATAAATCAGCAGTTACTCTCTATTGATAAAACATGCCTTGACGAAAGCACTTTCGTCCCTATATCAGTTATAACAAACATAAAAATTCTTATATCAGTCATAATAAAGTCATGGCGACAACTTTTATTACAAAAATCTTGCTCTAATGGGACATAATAGCAAAGTTAATCAATCTCTTCATCACCACAGGTACACGTAATTATACTACAGTAGAAATGACTGTCCACAGTTTCGAGGCAGATTATAGATATTTCAACATTATAGATAAACAATGGATATTTCAATATTACATATTTTAAACATTAATATTTATAAAATTTCATTGATTTTGTTATCAAGTGCATCAATTTCATTTGTTTATGGCACATGAGCAAAGTAAGTTTGATGACAAAACATTTCCATTCAGGTGAGTAGAAACAAACGCAATGGTCAAATAAAAAGATCATGTTATTTTTTAAAACAAAACCAAATATTCAGTTGGCAAGAAAGTGGTTTCGGTTTTCCCAAATAGACGCTATGTTTGTTTTGAAAGATTTTGATCAATGTTATACTTCT
This sequence comes from Druceiella hillmani, assembly GCA_039881145.1. Lineage (NCBI taxonomy): Eukaryota > Metazoa > Arthropoda > Insecta > Lepidoptera > Hepialidae > Druceiella > Druceiella hillmani. The sequence continues at coordinate 4,726,979 of JAYKKI010000103.1, forward strand.
TTTTGATATCAGACAGCTGTCACTTTTAGCTTACTTTAAACACGGAGTGCAAAAATTAACACTTTTGACATGTTTTTCTAATAAAGAGGAAAACTGTTGAAATTTATAAAGATGTTTCCCAAGTTTATGATGTTGTCATCTTAACAGAACACACGTATCAATATTGGTTTAAAAAATCTCCATTACAGAGATTTATCCCTCAATGATACTAAAGTTGACGATGAAAAATCATAGCCATAATTGAATCCAATTACCATACCATTGTGGGAGAGATTGAAGACAGGTTAAACATACCACACATAACGATTGGCAATACACACAACAATTGGCAATCATTTAAAATGTCTGGACTCTTTAAAAAGCTGGATACTTGAATTCCAAGTATGATCATGGTCCAAGTATTATAAACCAGCACAAACATATTAAAAACTAAATTGCACCATACAAGGTCAGGCTAAAAATTTGGTGGGATCATAAAGATGTTGTGTATTTTGCGTGGCCTTCAAGAAACCAAATGATCAAAACAGTTAACAATTAATGACACTGGAGGAAAAGATCAAAGAGAAACGGCCGGAATTGACCAATGACAAAGGAATTGTGTTCCACCTTGACAACACAAGACCTCGCACATATTTGATAACTCGTGAAAATTATTGGAGCTCAGTTAAGAAAAGACATTACATCATTTATAAATAATTTTATGCAAATACATTCTTAACAATGTAACATATTTTTATTATCAAAAGAATTGAGAAGGGGTGGGTTGCGAGAGTGAAGAAAAAGGGTAAGGACAATGAATATGTGTGGGAATTTGACAATATTCTTGAAAAAACATTTTCGAGGTTGATTACTTGCAACCCCCATATCTTCCACACCCTTATAGTTATAGATGTGCAATCACCATAGTATTCGATGGGAGGGTTAAAGCTACTGCTGTTCACAAATGCCATTCATCTGTGAGATGTAGTTTTGGCTGCAGAATGCATGTTATTGCATTCACAACCAATTTTATATAATATATAAATATATATATATATATATATATATATATATATATATATATATATATGGTCACCATGATGTGTTGAGTTGATCACAAGACATACATATGGACTTTGGCTACATAGTGCACCATGGGGATCCGGGTTCGATTCCCGGCCGCTTGTCGAGCGGAGCTGGATTGGTATTCTTGGTTGGCTGTAAGAGATTGCTCTTGTAGCAAGAAGTCCGCGATATGTATCACTTAGATACATTAAAGTAGATAAATAAATAAATGAATATATATACAAAGAGGATGAATTACGTTGTAAAAAAATGTAAAATACATTAACATTACAATTAATCATATAATAAATTTACAAAGAATTTAATTTATAAAGAAGACAATAAAATTTAAATAACCAACAATAAATATTATAGTACTGATATACACATTAGTGAGTGCGACTCGCAAAGAAAATCAGCGGTTGAGAAATTTATCAAATTGATTTTTTTATAATAAATAATTGCCAGCTGCAGAATTCTTTTTTAAATATGTTGTTTTTATGTTTATTCTTATCAAATTTAATAATAATCATATTTTAATATGAAAATAATATCTCCCTTCAGCGGACGGGACTGTTGTTCATGTTTACTTCTGGGTGATGTCACATACCACTTAACCAGCCGCCATTACAGCACCCGCTGTAAAAATATAGCTGTCTGATATACCATCAGTGTATTACTGCTTACTTATATTTTTACCTCCATTTTGAATAATTACTATAGGTGACGATATTTTCTATAGCAGACAGTCCTAAATATGTGAAGGAAAATTCTCAATATCTTATATGACAACACTTTGTACAGACAGATACTTCTGGAAATTGTGATATGTAGTTAAGGGTTTAGGTGTTATACTCACAACCAAAAATCCGACAAGCAAGTATATGTGCCATGTATGAATTAGTACTTTGTAACAGGTAATATGTATCTATTATTTTTACAAACTTTTAATGGGATCATATAGTATAAAAAAATACTGATATTGCACACTTCTATTGTGAGAACCACGCTCTATATGACATGATATGGAGGTCAGTTAATCTTCTCGCAACACAGAAGCACATATAATCATACCAGAGTATAAACAACTACACACAATCTGGAGATAGGCAGACATAATTTCCATATTATGTATTATAATCAATGTTTTTGTATGAGACTGACGCTTTTGGTAATAATATTTATATAATTTTATATTGTTTACAAAATTATATAAATAATGTTGCCCAAAGCATTAGTCTCATTTGTTTATGGCACAAGAGCAAAACAAGTTTGGAATAGAGACATGTCACTAAATCAACAATAAAATAGATCATTTTACTCTCAAAAGCAAATCAAACATCAAAAATATGTACTGGAATAAACAACAACTCACCACCGCTCCATTTATCATCAAGACGCTCTTCCTTTACTCTTTTGCACAAAGTGGCATCATTACCTTCATCGTCGATCATATTTTCTTGTTTAATTACACCCGTCTTCTGCTGAAAACAAACTGATAAACAATATCATTCGACATCAACAAGCAATGTGCATCATTATAACCTGCAAACTTATTCCAAAGTAAAAACATCACACATTTAATGCATTGCACATATCTAACGTAAACTATTCATGTTACTTATCAGTTCAATCGAAAAACAAAATATAATGAAAATTCCATTACAAGTATTTTCAGCTGTTGGCTCACATTATTGTAACAAAGACATTTTTGGGCAATTATAAGCAATTGTCATTATCACCATCATCATCATGAGCCATCCTCAACCAATTTGTCGTCGGCTTCTTTCAATCTGCACCATTCCGTTCTATTTTGGGTTGTTTGGATACAGTTTGTGCCCGCCACTCTCTTTATGGCATCATTCCATCGCATTTGTAACCGCTTAACTTGTCTGTTGCACTCCCAGAGTCTCCACTGCAAGAGAACTATGTACCATATCCGATTTTCTAGCGACGTGATCAGCAACTTTGTCAAAGCCACTTATTTGTTTTGCGGTGCTTTATGGAGATCCCTACCAACTTCCTTTCCATCGCCTTATGAACAACAATAAGCTTGTGCAGGACGACTTTTTCGACTTTACCTAAGTTTTAGATCCATAAGTGAAGACTTGGTAAGGCACGCTGACTGAAAATGCGTGCTTTAAAGTGGTTCTAACAAGCATGAATCTTTCAATCAATTCGAAATTATCAAGAGTAGAAATCCACTTTATTATCATTCCAAATTAGTAATTTAACAAAACAAACACATTGGAATGTTAAATTTGATAATATAATTTATTATACAAAGTAACATTACAATACAATTATAGAGAAGTATCATATTACCTGATCGATTCTATAGCATGAGTCCATGGGTTGAAATAAAATAGGCCCAGTGACCAGATCTGTTTCTTCAGCTTCAACTTTAATGGAGCCACCTTCTTCTATATTAACTCTATGGGGGCTGATCAGTGGTGAACTATTCTGAACACATTTTTGTTCCTCCACATCTGGCAGGTAGGAATGACTATTAGCCAACAGTAGCTCCTTGCTAATACCATGTTAATTGAGAACTAAACAGTAGGTGGCTTATTATCACAAGATTCATTTCGACACTATTCTAACCCTATTTGAAATAAATATAGAGGAAGTAATAGAACCTCTGTAAACTGTATGCAAAAGATAATAATAAACAGGTCAAAGATGTGTTGGAATGTGCACAAAGTAAATTTCTATAGTTCTCTGCATCTCCTGAAATTGTTGATTTGTTTGATTTTTCAAACCGTAATTGAAAACTAGAGGAAGGAGGGGAGCTAGATGGGTGCATGACAAAAAAAGTTCACTCCCCCTTTATACGTGCAGGAAAAAAACAAAATTGTTTAACAATTTTACTACGTATTAAATAAATTACCCACATGAAGCTTATAGTTGCAAAATTTTATACACAGATGTCTACAACAGTAGAAAATACAAGCACGTAACAGGTATGGACAGACCAACAGGTATAAAGACACTGTATAGGTTCTCTTTATGCCGTTTTGTTAATGGTTCAAAGAAAATGGGTTCTAAAAATATAAACTACATGGACCTTTTTGTCTATCATAGACGATTTAACACACCTACTTCGATATGTCTTATTCTTAAATATAAATCAAATATTAAAAACATGAACAGGAAAAGACAACATCTACCTCTCCACTTATCTTCAACACGCCCCGCCTTCACTCTTTTGCACAAAGTAGCATCATTATCTTCATCGTCGAGTATATTTTCTTCTTTAATTACACACGTCTTCTGCTAAAAACAAATTAATAAACAATATCGTTCAGTATCAACGAGCAATGTGCATCATTATGTTTGAGCACTAAATAGAACTCACGAAGAGTGGGTATCCACATACTGCATTTCCTCTATTTAAATAATAAATTCAACCATCTTCTAATAATGGTCCCTTCACAGACTCACTTTATCACCTCCTGTCTGAGATCGATTGAAGCGACTTGTATTCAGTTGATGATGTGAATGTCACTGTTGAATTTTTCTACAACCGAGTCTATTCTTGTATCAACTCATGTATTCCCTTTAAGACCGAAAAGCTTTCTAAAGTACAGTACCCAGCCCGGTTTAGTTAGCAGTTATTTGCCAACATCAAATCTAAATATTATTTTCATCGACGTTGGAAACAACATTGATTTGTGACTACGAGATATTTAAATTGCTTTGACATACAGTCAAACGCAATATAACGAATCTTAGAGATGATTTTATTCATAATGTAGAATTGAATTTAAAAAGCAACTGTCATTTTGGTCATATATAAGCATACAAGGAGCTATCTGTGGTGCTCGCAACGTTGCTTCGTGCAATGGCACAATTGTTCATGGCCCAGAAGCGGCCAAAACTGTTGTTAGACATTTCAGGTCGGTGTACAGTTCGAAAGTTCCTCAACTAGACGTTGCAGCAGTGATTTCTTGCTACCGTGCTGGAGCCGAAGTGGATGTTACACGTATCTTCGATAGTGATATTCAACTTGCTTTCTCCAAGCTGAAGAGATCAATTGGACCCAATGACTTACTCAGGTACATATTAAAGCTTGTGTTGATATTTTTATGAAATCTCTGAAGCATACCTTTAAAATTTCGCTAACAACTGGAACATATACCTTACTTTGGAAAGTAACCCAAGAAACACCTATACCTAAGGATGGCACAGGATCAGATATAAATAATTTCAGACCGATCACTGTCTTCTCTGCGCCGGCTAAATTATTTGACTGTTATAGGCAGCATGGGTTTCGTGTTGGATATTCATTGACCGTGAAACTTGTATGTTTCCTTGACAATGTTGCTTACCATGTTGACCTATAATTTCAAATAAATGTTGCATATTTTGACTATCAGAAAGCTTTAGATTGTGTAAATAATGATGTTATTAAATGCGAAGCAGGTTTCTCCAATTCACTTTTACGATTTTTCTCTTCATATCTTGCAGATAGAAAGCAATATGTACGAGTGGACAACTTCATATCCAACTTACTATACACGATTGGGAGAAAGGCAGGATTCAAACCTCGGGCCTCTACTTTACACGATTCTGGTAAACTGTATTGGTTGTGAAGTAAAAACTGCGTGTTGTTTCTTATTCATAAACAACATGAACTTTTTTAATGTCATCAAGGATGCAGGAGATGGCAAATGGTGATATAGCAAACAGGTCATCAGCACTGTCGTTGATTGGAGTGCAGAAGGCGGTTTACGGCTTAACGCAAGCAAATATTCAATAGCGAGTTACAGCCACGGGCTCCTATTAGATACAAATCACGGTACTGTCAGCGGATCCCACTGTAACGTACAGACGTTTGACTCATACAGATGAGGTCAATGATTTCGGAGTCAGATTTGATTCGTGATTGACATTTCGGGCATGTGGTGGATATAGCAAAAAAATCATTTTGGAAACTTGGATTCAAGTTAAATAATTCAAAACATCTTCAATCCACGTCATCAATTCGCTGAAGTGGGCTCCAAATAATGAAGCTGATTAGAATCCAACCACACGGATTATTTGAAGCCCACACGAAGAACCAAGCTTGATGATTAAATGTATGCACAAGATGTTCCTGCAATGTCTGTATATGAGACAGTATGGTTACTTTCACCTTCCTATTTCCTTCCAATCCTCTTGGGTATGCTAGGCTTCCATTCCTTGCAATTCAGAAGAGACATATCAACTTAATCTTCCAGTTATTAAAAGGAAAGTTCCATGTCCTGTAGTATTGAATTAATATCCTGTATTATTGATTATAAATTTTCATTCTTCATACCTGACAACTTCCTTCATTCACGCAATCATCACCAGTTTACTATATCACCCTCTAGAACCAAACTACATCAGAACTCTCAGACTGCGGTCACACAAGAGTATGATTTATTTACGATAAGTGAAAGTAAATTTGTCATCGTTATGATCTATAGTTCTTTGTATTCATGTATTTGTCAACCCATTAATTCTTATCGTTACAAATAGGTTACCTGTACTGTGTTGATGAATGTATGCATGTAGATGCCCAGTAGAAATTATTAACAATTTACTTATTTTACAGTTGAATCTAAAGTAATGATATAAAAAACATTCGGTTATATGCAATATCAGATGGTTGCTTGCCTTATCACAACAAAGAAGTATTTGAAGTGATCATAAACAATTATCAATAATAGAAACCCACCCTAATACCATTCGAAATTAATAATTCAATAAAACAATGAATTATACAGAAATATTAAAAATTTGATAATATTATGATAAATTGATAATATGATTAAATTTGTAATTTTGCCAAGTATCTTGGTACCTCATTGAATGTGCAGCAAGTGTCGCTAGATTGAACTAAGGTAGGTCCAATGTCCAACTCGGATTCTTCAGGTTCAACTTTAATGCAGCCACCTTCTACCGTACTGACTCTGTAAGAACTGGCCTGTGATGACGTGTCTTGGTTACATTTTTGGTCATCCACAACTGGTGAGTAAGGAAGACTATTATTAATACGAGATACTAAACTATAGACAGCTTTTGAACAATAAGCTTTATTATTCAAGTTCTTTGCTTTTGAACATCAAGTTCGCTTTGAAATTAAAATCAAGCTCATTATCTTACGTACTTCATTTTGACCCCATTCTAAACGCAACTAAAACATGTGTAAATAATAATCCGACATTATAATCAATATATTGTCACAATTTGATTCTTAAAATTGTACTTTTTCCCTATCATTAACAATTACAGATGAGCGATAGACACATATTATTTTTATATTTTAATTTTTAAAATATTAATTTGTATATCGTAAAGAAATGACATATAAAAATTATTAATATAATAAATAAATTAGTTTAATAAAAGTTTTTTTGGCCTGAAAGGATACCGTGAACCATAGACCAAAAAACACGGATTCTTCAAAATTTATAGACAATTGACATTCATAACTCTAACCTTACAGTTTTTAAGTATACAATTGTTAATGTTAAAAATTAAAATCCACATTAGAAATACATTGCCGATTAGCGGAAATTGCATCGGAACCAACTCACCCGTCAATTCAATTTCAATCATTTCCTGCTCCACTCCACAGTGCGGTGTAGCTTCATAGCTGCTCTTATCAATTGCGTTCTGCTGCTGAACAGCACTTGCAACCTGCCAAATATTAACAGTTACTATAATCAATCCCAAGATCAACAATATAGAAAATTGGTAAAGAAAAAATCTACTCCTGGTATTTTGGATAAAATTAAGGCAGGGGATATAAATACGACAGGACGTAACGTCACTGTTTTTTTGAAACTTTCATATATTGGTCCGTTTTGGTGTACATCACATAAAAATACCAGAAAGATTTGGATGGGCATGTCACTGTCGCATTTCTTAAAATCTGACAACAGATGAGATGTTAAGTCTGTTTAAATTTCTGTCAAATAATCTGTCCGTTTGATTTCATTATTAATTTGTACTCGCCATGAATGGTATTTACTTGTTACAAATCGCGATTCCAATAAAATTAATTCACGATCGTCGAGTTATTGACCATTCCGAATTTTTGTCAATATTGAAGAAAACTCTTGGTTTGCCTGCCGCATAACTTGATCTAATTCATAAAATTTGAATCCACGCCATAAAATAGGTCCAACAATTTTCTGCTTCTGCTGTTTGTAAATTGGAGTAGCTCGTACTGGTGGTAACTGGCGTAGATCTCCAATCAAAATTACATCTAAACCACCAAAATTAGTTTTGAAATCTCCCGTAATCTGCTTTAATCTAGAGTCAATCTGAAGAAGTAATTCAGCACCAATCATACTTATTTCATCAATGATTACCACTTTGACATATTTGAATAGTGCTCTATATTGATGTGCTACTTCAGTGCTTAGTGGAAGTAATCTCGACAAAGATATATTTAGGGCAGTATGTACGGTAGTTCCGTCAATGGCCACAGCAGCTTTGCCTGTTGAAGCACAGGCGATGTACAAGTCACAGCATCCATCATTCTCATTATATCGATTATAAATTTCCATGATAAGTTTTATGACGAAAGTCTTACCACATCCAGCTGGACCCGTAAAAAATATTTGAAACGGACTACGGTTTGGAGTTAATAGATTTGAAATGACATGTAGCAAGGGCTCTCTTTGCTTATCATTTGCCATTCTCATCAATTCGTAAAACTCTATATTTGGCATTAAATTTTCTCGTTTTTTGGCGATAGGTCCAAGTTTATTAAGTACAGCTAGACGAAGATCACTCATCATTAGATTCATATCGGAAAGAGGATTGTTATATAAATTTTGAAATGGATTTGGTTCCGATGCGACCTTAGCAACATCTTATACTTCAGTTTCGTCATTGAAACCATCTTCTCGGAATAAATTGGAGAAATTTCAATTACTTTCTGGATATGCAAATTAGATTCAAATTCTCTTCGATTATTTAAAATTTCATTTTCATTCCTATTATATATATATATCGATAAATTTCATTTCAGCGAGTATTTCCGTATCTTCATTTCGGAAAGGAATATGTAACGTAACCATTTCACGTTTATATTCATTAAGATCTTGTCCCATATCAAAATTTCGATATCAGATAACACGTGGTGCTTTTCTTTTTGTGTAAGTACCATCTGCTTTAATAGTGTATTTAGCAACAAACTGGGCAAGAGTAATATTTTCCAAATCTTCGTGTCGGCGTTCATATTTGTC